>OX457101.1:11479375-12801250 GCA_949752805.1 Deilephila elpenor | reverse complement strand
AAAGTGCAGGGCCTCTGGCTGGTCACGTAGCAGAGTGCTGGGTCAGCAAGCCGAGCCGGCCCGGCCAGCTCGCCGCCACGCTCGCCACTCCTGCGCCGGCGCACCGCCTCCACGCACATACCTGTGAGTCCTTACTAGACTTTATTACATATTTCACTATTAGATTTTCAAATTGCTAAAGTAATTACAAAGTTGATTGGATTTAAGTTAGAAACATTTGCTTCATTTCTATCAGGTGTAATCTTTTTACCAGTGAGGTGTATAAACAATTCGATTAGATTATTTTATTCTTTTTTTTAATCTTTAATGGAAATAGTTTTTTTTTGTTTTTTTGGGGTTTTGTAGGAATAAGAATATTCACTGTCTTATTTACTGGGTCATATTCTTAGTTACTTTGCCAAACAGTGTACATACTTATTTTGTACACTTTTTTCATTGTCATTATTTGATTTTAATAATATTATTAACTTTGCAGACTCAGGTCTAACGTTCATAACATTATCGGATTCAAATTTGTCATCTCGAATACCATCTATCATTAAGAGAAATGGTATAAATGAGTAAATCGCTCTCCTTCGAATGCAGATGGCGTCCTAACGTTAAGTTTTAATAAAATTACGAATTTCAGGTTCGATAAGGACGGCGGGTGTTTTATCTTCGACAGTTTTACGGGTGAGTGATTTTTTGCACTTTGAAAAGTAATTTTGCAAGAGGTATGCAATAGATACGCGATTAATTGAAATAGTTATTTTTGTTTTACTATTTTTATTAGCTATATCATTGTTCCATTACAGTTTATAATCGTATTAATTAATAAATCAAGTAATTATGGAATTTTTTATTGACTTCTTGAAATAATCTTATTTTTGTTATAAACAACACCACTATCTTAAAAATCTAAATTTACCACCACATACATATTTATTTGATATTAAGTTCTTGCAAAAATAGTCATTTAAAACTTTGCCTACCATTGCGTCTTTAAAAATAAAAAGGTGTACATTATTATTTTAGAAAAACTATGTATTCATCACCTAAATAGACGATAAGTAAAAAATTACAATAAACAAATTGACGATTTATTTTGGGAATTTTTTTGGTACATTATGTCTGAAGTCACTAATACTACCACCTGGCTTTGTTTTCGTTCGCAGTCTGGATTTACCCTGTATTTCATACGGCGTGGGACTCATTCTGACCAGATGGCGGGACGACTTGCACAAGAGGGCCGGCAGCGACTACACAGCGAGCATTAACCAGCTGAACGGGCTCTGTGGTGTACCGTGGGAGAGGCCAGATATCGTCTGCCAGCAGTGGATTGCAATAGGCTGACGATGATGAGGATTGCATATTTAAATTAATTTTTACATCAGCTTATGTTTTAAAATATTTTAATATAATTATTTTCTTCCATGCCGGAGACTACGGAGGACAATAACCAGCGAAGTCATCCGAAGCGAAAAGAGAAGCGACGGGAAGTTCAGGGTTGAAATGGCCATTACCTCACAGTCACGTGGTCATGTTGGTACAACGTGTGATGTGACGTAGTGGAAGTCTCGACCTGAACGTATCATCGAACCTGCTACCAGGGGAAGAAGGATTGCTCGAAAAACTTATTGTATATTGTGTAGAAATGTTGTAAATATTTATTTCAGTTTCATCTACTTTTCGTCTTAACAGTGTATTTTTTTTCAATGGTTTTTATTTCTTTTTCTTTAGTTATATTATATGTATTCATGTTCTTCATTAATTTCTGATTGTGCATTGATAATGCGTTAAACTCGATTCGATTCTAAACAGGATTTTTTAAGATTATGCTATTCTTTGTTTAAAATATTGTGTGTATAAAAAAATTATTTAATTTTATGAACATTTTCAAGGATATTAATATCATAAGAATTTATGACAATTATAAAATATTTGTGTTTATGACTTGTTAAACAAATGTGACAATAAATATTTAAAACTAATTCCACTTTAATTTTATTAAAACATGTCCCCAGTTCCCACATCCCTTATCTTTCTAACCACACATATATAGGACATTGTACATTTTTAAACACTGAAACCTAGGCACAATACGTAGACTACACATGCTACTACACTCCGCCCGTGTCTAATTACAAAGGGCGAGACAGTAAGTACCGAGTCCGGAGTACGTGACTCCGCCGCGGTGTTGCATTTCGCTGACTCCGCTGCTGTTCCATGTCCCAGTTGTAGCGTGCTATGCGACGCTATTTTGTGGAATATATTTAAAAATATTATTTTTTTGTCTGCCTCACTTATTTTGTAGGAAGTAGTTTAATTTGCAATGAAAAAAATGAAACTTAAAAGAATTTTGTTTAAATAGGAACTCTTTTACAAACATACTTTATTAAAATACTACGACTGCCTCGGTGGCGCAGTTGTACTACGGTATGATTGCAAAGAGGGGTTCGAATCCTGGGTTGGGCAAAGTGATATTGGATTTTTCTATTCATTATCAACCTGGAGTCAGGAATATGTGCCCGACATGGCGATAGGCTCGCCCCCTATCACATCGTGGAACGGAAAATACAAGGCGAAACGTGAGTGTCCTGGATGCACTTCTGCCTACCCCTTCCGGGAAAAAGGCGTGAGTTTATGTATGTATGTTTATTTAAATACACTTTTACACATTTATTTATACTTCATGCAATATTATGAGATTGGGTGGACTAAATATTCACTATTTTAAAATATTGTTGCGTAAAACCGTGGAATAGTTTTTTGCAATAAATGATGACATGTGTATTTTTATGCATGCTTATAATTGCAGATAATTCTGGTAACATTTTGTGTTGACAGGCGAAAGACAGTGAAATGTAAAAAAAAGTTTTAATACCCACAAAACTTAATTGTTGATGAATCTAAATTCTAAATAGATGTAAACTAAGTGTGTAATCTTTTAGAATTTCCTTAATCGAACTTGAAGTAAGTGTTGGTGTTCACAAATTAGTTAAAATTAATTTATACGCCGCCGGAAATCCTTATGTTGGTGAGCAAACCCCTTTTTTATTAAATGTGCAATAATATTTAAAACTTTTTACAAAAACTTAGATAATAAAGTATAATTGCCGGTCCGTTTCAATGTAGGTATATTACTATTTTAATAAGCTATTGGTGCACTATTGACTGCCCTCTCTTTTATCCTTCTCTAATTTCCATCCCAAGGTACTCGGTAAGAGATTGCCTCGAGCGATACAACCGCCTTTTGTACTATTACCGAATGTAATGTTTTTCTTTTTCTTGTTAAGCTTAGTATAGTGTACAATAAAGGATATAAAGAAATAAATATTTTCATGACTACAGTTTTCAAGCTTTACACAGATTAAACCTCCGGAGTTTTCATTCCAAACCTCAATAAAAACAGCCGAAGCCGGCTTAACCCAGATAACTTTTTCACACCTTGTTTCATGGCCAATATCGGGTCTAAAGTGAGGGATAAATGGGCGGGAGGACTCGCCAACCCTCCATTCATAACTCGCTCATAAACTTCACAACTTTTACAGCTCCAGGTGATGTCGATACAGCTTATCGATGTTTTGGGAACTTATTTATTTTGCATTTAAACTCCTTTCCTGTAGCGACGTTTGTGGAATAAGATTTACGCATGTTGTTTAATGGTTTGTTGGATGTATGACATCAATTGTTTGAGGAAAATTAGTAGATAATATATTGAAGCGCCTATACCTGGATTTGTGGAATTCATTTTTTGAATATATCTTTGTTTTTATATCTTATTTGGATAAGCAGCGGCTTGCATCCCACTCCGTTTCCTTTTAAGTTGACGATCATTAAAACACACTTATCAGTGAGCAATATAGCATAATTACATAAACGAACCAACCGATAACAGGAGTCGCCGATAACCCAGTTATTCCCCAACACTGCCGCGATGAGAGCAGATCCCAAGAGGAAAACTTCCAACTCAGCCATGATTGATAACATCGCATTCTTTCAACAACATTCCAAAATATCAAGAGCTCTTCACACTCAACACTCACTAGAAACCAGGGACCAAACAACACTGGTCTACTGATTGTTTATTAATGCTGAGGTTTTGTGGAAAGTTTCGTGGGTATTCTCGCTTTCATTGATGACATTATCTGAAAATTTTATTATTTAGGGACGGGCGGCATTAAGGAACTTGACCTGAAATTAGTATTGCTTATAGGTTTGCTAGTATTCAGTATATAAGACAATATAATTTATTAACGAAATGTTATAGCAATGTTAATCAATCTATGTAACAATAAGTATTACATACTTTCAAAACCCATGTGGAGATCTTTGAGGAAAGCTTCACGATTTTTTCCTTCCCCTTAAAGTCAGTGATATTAAGTATATTTACACTCATGTTATCACAGAAAACGACAAAGCAGTTATCATGTTAACAACGGACAGTTTTGAAATCAAAAGTCGAACATATGATTCTAAGACACATGTAG
This sequence comes from Deilephila elpenor, assembly GCA_949752805.1. NCBI lineage: Eukaryota > Metazoa > Arthropoda > Insecta > Lepidoptera > Sphingidae > Deilephila > Deilephila elpenor. The sequence goes on along the minus strand of OX457101.1, from coordinate 12,796,781 downwards.
GTAACAAAAAAATATAAAATCATTGATGTAGTATACAGTAGAAATAACCTAAAATCTAATCTCCACCAAGCCCATTCTATTTAAAAGGACAACTAAATAAATTGCACGCATTCTACAAGTACTGCATTTTGTTCCGGAACTTAAATTGTCTAACTCGAGTGTCCTTCACTTTGTAGTTAATTGTCCGTCAAAATTCTCTAGTCACCGTAGTTTAATTGTAATAGTTTTGTTAAGTGAATTATTAAGATTGTATGTTTGGTTAAAATTCAGATAATACTGATTTTATTAACCTGTTTTTTAAATGGTTTCTTAGATTTACGCGAATGTTACATATTGAACAGTCACTGAGCGGATGACTACCACCTCAGTCCAGCCCGTGACACAAAGGCTGTAAAGTAATCGAAACGTCGGGAAGTTAAAAATTTAAAAATTGTACCAAATCCGCGATAAAATCCATAAAAATATATTTTTTTAATTGGTTATCTCGTTTTTGACTAGGTTTTATAATGTCACTAGCAACTCTGCATATTGTATATAATATTCAAATAATATTATAATAAAAGACGTTTACAAAAAACCCCATAACCCTTGTCCCTACAGAATAATTAAACAAGAGCGGTTAATTTAAATATTAAAGTGCATCTCGGCCCGTTTGCGATGCTTTTACCCTTTTGGCGGAGAGGTTTTATCATAACTTAAAATATAAATGCGTAATAATTTACTGCGCCGTCACTATTTGTCCATTAAAGTGTCCTGGAATCTAGGATAGACGTTGTTTTTTTGTAGATAAATATATTTAGCATGCGATCTCATGTATGATGTAATTGAATAAAGGTAGACAGAAAAGGAAGTAACCTTACTATTTGGCGAATACGTATATAGTCAATAGTTTGGAGCTTAAAAAAATCATAGATATACAGTAACGACCTTATTCATAGACAGATTTAAACTTATTTTAGTTATCAAGTGTTTTGTTCCTGTCGTACGACTTTAGAATTCAGTTTGAGCGAAGGAGACAAAACAGTCGATAACTAAAATAGGTTTTAAATCTGTCTATGAATAAAGCCGTAAGACTAAGATAATAAAACACAAAGTTGATGGTAACAAAGTAACTTCGTAGTATAAAGTCAAATATTAAACACTATAAAGAGAGTACTCTCCTTAAGGTAGGCAGCGACTTTGTTGTGCTGGACCCCTGGCACTGCGAAGGTCTATGGGCAGCGGTAGCCGCTTACCATCAGGGGGGACCTGGCTCGTCTGCCTATACAGGCAAAAAAAAGTTTATGTAATGTTTTTATAAACATTAACCCATATACCTATTACACCACATAAAAGTGCCAGAGTTGCTAAAACTATTAACTATTCTCGTTAAAAGTTGCCGTGAATTGTGGTAAAGCCGCAATGTTTCCGCTGTTTTATACATTAAACCAACACACTGGAAAAACTTTTATACCTCAAAACAAACGCAGTGTCATAATTAAAACTGATATTTTAAACCAGAATTATGGATTCAGCAGCAAAGGTTTTTACTGGTGGCCGGACATACATATGTACGTATTCATAAAATGCTAAAAAAACATCACGTGATTAATCGACGGCTCCTAATTGAGATATATTGCCTGTAGGCCAACCTACAAGAGACCTACGAGAAACATTTCAGTCTCACAAATACCCAGACCCGAAACACAATCCCTCACACGTGTTCCCTCCTTCCTATAATCTTGGGTCCTTCCGGCGTAGCGTGAAGAGGCATCGCAGCGGGCCGGCATGATTGTATCGATTGGTATGAGACTACCGTCTGATACCATTCGATACTCGATCTGGACGGCATTAGCACTTACCATCAGGTGCAATGCAGTCACTATGCCGTGCCAGTTTAAAAAAAACAATACTTGTGATTCACACAAACATCTGTCTCGGTGCGGGGATCGAATCCGCGGCCTTTCGTTTCACAGCCGGCATCTAATCTACTTCGTCACGGAGGCTATTCATAATATTATCTAATTATATTAATTACTTATCAGGTAGGCCGTTCACTAGTTTGTAGAACCTATGCATTGAAGAAATACTCGCTAATGAAAATCTGGACTACTTTTACTGGTGGCAGGTCCCTCATATGTGAGAGGCGGCCTGGGTAGATATCGCCGCAATGTCTAATTCTCCCGCCAGACAGCAGTGTAAATGCACTGTTAAATCAGGTGTCTTGTCGTCACTATATCATGCCTTTACAAATAAGAGATGAAAAGTAGCCCCAATTTACATCTTACTAAAAATTGTATCGATCATTTTGCGCGTTTCAGTACATAACAATCCAACATACAGAATTTATAATATTAGTAAGGATGTTGGTAGATATTTCAATCGACTTTGAAAAGAAGTTCACAAACAAAGCATCGGATATAGAGAAAATCCGAAAATAGGAAAATGCAATATGCTTATTGTATTACTTTCAGAAGAAATCTTGTTTGAGCAAATTCTCCGCATTTGTAAAATGTTCCGCAACGCGGCATTTTTGATGGCTTAAAATATCTCGTAGAAAATGTTTGAATGTTTTATTATGTACCTAGAGATATATTGAAGAGACAATTATGTTTTTTGTCTATTTATTTGTTTTGGCGTAATTTCTAAAACTATTATTTTTCGGTAAAAACGCTTAGTTAAGGGACAAAACAAGATTTTGGACAAATGCCAGAATGGTATACTTTAACTTACATATATGTATGTTAATGTGTTATAGAAATTGTTGGGGCAATAACCTAAGAGGGTAAAAACTTAAGCAATACATTTCCAATTCAATTCCATTATCTAAAAACATACTTACCAAATACCAATCAACATTACCGACATTTACTAATCAAGCTCCTAATACCTCTGTCTTAACTCCTAACATTAATTACTCAGCTTTAAATAACCGATAAATAAGAGCAGGTTGGATGCGAGTTATTAGCCGATGATTGGGACTATCAATTGGTATATGCAAAGCCCGCGGGTGCGCTCCGATGAAACTAATCGCCTCGGCCTGCGTGGTGAGATGCCGGCGACTTGACGGATAGTGTATTTGCATAGTGGATTACGGAAGTGTTCTGGTGGTGTAAAGAGTTTGTTGGCTTGTATTTTTGACTTGTGAAAGATAAGAGCCGAATGGTATAAGGGACATTAACCCTGTTATACGCTTTTTATTAGCTTCAGACGTATGTATGTTAGTATGTAACGGAATCTTTGAACATGGTTTTGACCCCCTTCAAAACGTCGGATCAACTCGAAATTTGGCATTCTTATTAAGGACCGATGACGATTCAGTATTTTAAACAGTTTGACTCGTTATCCTTACTAGGATAATCAAGATTAGCGGTTTTTGTTTTCCTGAGACCCGGAGTGTCTGCGCCAAGACCAATAAAGGAATCTGCCAGGCGCATTCGACTAATAGTTTGAAAAATCTAAAAAAATACGCTTTAAAAATTAGAAAATTAATTTAATTTTAATTAAATTTTTTCTTACACTTTTTTAAATTTAAATTTACCAAAATTTATTTTCTATTTTTTAGTTGGATTTTCTATAATAGCGTATTTTTTTAAACTATTATTTTTTTATTCCTACCATCAGTTCGTAGCTATGGTGGTCGTAAAGGATGTACACAGGTCGTAAATTATATTCTCAAAACGGGAAGTATATTTTCTGTACGTTTTCACTATCGACAATATCATTGCATATGTATGTGTTTTGGTTCTGATTTGTATTTATTTATAAAATACTGCGGTATCGATATAAAAAATAGAAAAATTGTAAACGCACAAATTAATACACAAAAATATCAATCAATAATAAATTTCATACTATAATTAACATCACAGGGACACGTATCCACAACTTTACTAAAAGCTTTTTTGTTCATTCGTGATTGTCGCTGTCGCTTATGACTTACGCATTGTTTTTAGCGGATGAAAGCACAGCGGACGCAGTTTGAGCGGTGCAAATGGCCTATGTTAAATGGTTGCTATATATTTTGTTATTCCACCATTGTGCGCTGTCGACTAATCGAATTCATGAGATCGTTTTTCATTTCGAAACGTTTTATTGAAATACACTTTTGTTTTGTTGGCTAATCGCGTTATCAATTTACGCTGACGTTTCTGTATCTATGGGTAAGTTAGTGCATTGGTTTGTAAATAGCTCGGAAGTCTAGTAATTCAGTTCGTTTCGCTACCGTGTTATGTTCGATAAAGTTTTCTGTTTTCATATTAAAATATTAAAAATCCTAATTAAAGCATGCTTGGACAAAGACTTTAGGCTTTGGTCTACCTCGCTAGTCTCCTTTGGTTTGGATTTCTCATACTCATGGTTGTCAGTGGGGTATATCAAATTAAATGTATTTTACTAATTTTAACATACAGACACGTACAGTCCAAAAATCTACTTGTGTGGGGATCGAACCCAGAATGTGCCCTAGAACTAATTAATATTACTTTCCATGCCACTAAAATAGGGTATTACAGTGAAAAAGGAGCTCGGTATAATATTTTATCTAAAAGCGGAAGCAAATTTGTGCGAATCCGCCCGCGGGCCGGCGCGCCCTCCATTAGTTCAAATCAGATCCGCATAATTCTCCATGTTCTAATTTTAATAGTAAAATTCATGTTAAGTCTTTGTTTGAAGTGGAAGCTCAGATATAGTGTTAACTAACATGCGCCGTAAAGGTTCTAGGCTCTGAAGGCATTTGTTTAGTTTTTCCCAAAATACATGCTTGCCTAGTTTGGTGCCAATAGATTTATGAATTATTGTATATTATAATCTCTATTTGATATGAATAAAATTTACTTTACTTTACGTTTTACTTTAATTATTTTAATTTAATGATCCCGACGTCATAATCGTCAACAATGACGAGTACATGTGTGCACAAAATATTTCTTTTATTTTGATAATATACATATAATTAATGTAGTAACATTAACTACACAAAAAGGTTTTTATGCAGAACAAACAGTATTTTTATATCTTGTAAACTAAACTCACAATATCACGCAAGCGGAGAACTCCTAAAATTCCCTAAATTTCCACGAGGTCGTTGAACCACAACCCTATCATATTTAGAAATAGTTTTGCGTCACACAGATGGCTGTACAAAGGAGTTACACAATAGAGGGGGCGGCATCGCGACGCCTCTCAGCGTTGCTAGGCAACCGCTGCAGCCAATCGATACGCTCCCTAACTCTGCCCATTCATGTTCCGCTAATGTACACTCGTCATTACCATGTGATCATACTCGGAAATAGTAACAAAAATAGATATTTATTAAATAATTATGTTTGTAAATGGATTTAATTAAGGATAGTTAATAGCAATTAATCGTAGGCCTGTAATTTTTCTAAACTGTGAAACGAGATTGCAATTTGTGGTATGGCTATAAATAGTGAATAAAAAATATTTGTTTCGTGTTTGTGGTACAGGACCTAAAAGTTTAGTGTAGTTTTTGATACCGATGGCTCAATACACGCGTTGAACGTGTCGTAAAGATTTTGCAGGGTGGAAAAATACAATCTGATTGATCATTTTAAGTGTTTAATTTAAAAACAATATGGATTTTGGACCATTTTAATTCGCAACCTCCTTTCATAATTCGTTTCTAGAAAGCCTGTCACGTGTTAAATCAAATAAAGTTTCAAAAATATCGATAAAATTAAATAAGTTCACAGACCCTATCCTCCCATTGTAATTCCTATTACCAAACAATTACCCTTTGCATTTCTCTAGGAATGTCTAATTTGTTTTTATCCCAAAACGAAGTTAATCAAATACTCAAATCAGCAGGATATTATTATTATTACAAATTGCACCACTTACTGTAGATAAATATATCTCCAATAGTAATATTATAATTACTATTATGTAATAGTAATATTTACGCGCAACTGTAAGTAAACTGCAGTGGGTCCGTGGTAGGGCGCGGTAGATGCCCCGCCCGCCCTTGACTCGGTGTCAACAAACTCTGCCGGTGCCAAACTCAAGCCAACTGGAAATATACACATTACACATTTTACATTAAATATACCTACTATCTTCAGTAACCTCAGGGAGGGCTAGACTTCCGACTAAATTATCTAAGAGGATTTTAAAGTTAGTCAACCGCTTTAGTTTGCTTTGGTCCAAGGAAGAATTCTATGTTTTGTTTTTGAACTAGTTAAACATCATTTTCCCGGGTTTGTTCATTTCTCTGCGTTCAAATAAGGACATAGGTAATAAATATAAAACAGTCTTTATGCGTTAACCGTATAAAATTTCGACAACCCTTTAAATACTTTTTTATTAGGTATTAGTCAAGTCTTTGCATAATCTGACATAGTTCCCAATAATTTACAAGCACTCTGAAAATAGTTTTAAAAGAATTTGATTCCAGTATTAAACAAATAGTAGCTTTGAAATAATTTTTACGGATTTTATCGCGATTTGGTTTAATTTTTATATTTTTTAACTTCCCGACGTTTCGATTGCTTTACAGCTTTCGTGGTCACGGGGCGGACTACCAAATCGCGATAAAATCCGTAAAAAATAGTTTTATTTCAATGTGCAACATTCGCGTAAATCTAAGAAATCGTTATAAATAGTAGGTTGATTTCCAGTCAACAACCATGTCTCCACACAATTGCCCAGATAAAAACTCTTCGTACAACACATGTCTCATCAGTGGAAGTGGTACTAACTACAAAGCTATAAAATGCAGGAATAACAAAACAACAAGTTATAAAATTTATTTTTTCAAATACTACGTGAGATTGGAGAGATGGATAAGGATGCTATCTTAGTATAAAAACAAGCGAATTGACAAGAAGTTGTTTATGAATATTTGCAGTGTAGTGAAAGGATTTAGTCCGCCCAATTTCATGCCGAATACAACGCGCGATTGTCCAAACTTTAACACGGCCCTGGCTCTCAGACTTTTATTTCGCCAAGTATTAACGACTCGACGAAATTTATATTTTAACTCTCTTTGATTTATGTTCAAGGTGTTGTCGTAAACAAAGCTGGGCTGAAGTTTAATTTATGCAAGGATTTTCGCTACGTGCAAAAGTTCGGTCTTTCGTAGTAAGAGAAATACATTATTATTTGTGTTGGTTCTTGGCGTAGATATAGCGAGTAATGTTGTGCTGTGAACCGCGAGGTCATGGGTTCGTTTTATATTTTCGTTTTTTTAATTTATAATCCTAAATTTATTGGAATAACGTCAAGTAATCCAATAGATGATGTCGGCAAACATAGTAGCATTGACTTTGCTACAAGTAAATCGTTTATTTTATTTAACAACTGGAACTAAGTATTTATTCAATATACTAAAGATTTTATAAAATTTAGAGTAGAGAGAAAAATAAATTTACCTCGTCTTCCTGAGGGAATTATACCACAATGTAAGGCGAAACCGCATGAACAAATTAAAATCAATTAGAAGTAAAATAGCTTTGGGAATGCTTTGTTATTCTATCAATTAGTATTACTAATTTCATCAGGCTTCTGTATATTACTTAGGTACGAAGTAGAGAGTCCGAACTGGGATTTGAACCCAGGACCTCACCGGTTGACAGCTAATAAATATAATGAAAAATCTCAATAAACTATCAAACAAACTAAATGGAAACTGCCGATATTTTCACACATATCTTAAAAAATAATTGTACCTTATTTAATTACACACAAAAAACTGGCAGTATTTTTCAACTTTATTTGTCTTGTTATTCAATGCTGGTCCAAAAAGTAACACCCTTATGAACTCAGACTAATGAAATTTCACGTGCCGACGCTGGCGTTTTTCTGTCGAATGGAAACGGAGGCTAACGTGGTTCGATAGGTTCCAGCACGAATGCATAACTGAATTACCCCATAGTACTCGCAGTTTTATCGTAAATTGTATTTTCTGCGCAGTTGGTATTAATTTGGAAATGGTAATTGCTAATTAATGATTGATATTTTATTAAAAGTAATGTCATGAGTATAATGCTGTAGGGATTGGGGATCGGGTGCTGGTTGTAAAATAATTATAAGACAAATTATTTTGCAACATAAAAAAATATGCTTTTGATGACAACACAACATATCACATGATTATGTAAGATTGGAACAGTAATTTTTGTCTTAGTTCGTGATATATAAATAATTTAATTATTAATTGGAAAACATATTTCCGATATTCAATTTTTATTAGGAATATAATTAAGCGGAGGGTAGTTTGTCATAATTTGCCTTCTAGTAGGGTGGGTAGTTTAGTCTCGTGATTGTTTCGATGCGTGAAGCGTCCGCCGCGACTTAGTTTTCTTGTGTCGTTTTTATCTTTTCGTGGATAATGTGGTGTAAAGTGATGTGATGTGTGGTGCTACAATGTCGCTTTTATCGCCCCGGCGGCCAACTTTGTAAATGGCAGGAGTGTGAGTAAGAAATAAATATTGCTTATCACTTTACGGGCAAACAGCAATATACGAAAAACTCAGAAACAAATAATAAAATGTAATACAATCTAATTATAAATCAGTCCATTACTAAATATATTATTACGTTAATGTGCAATTTGCACTGGTCTGTTACATTTTGAAGTCACTACGTATATAATTCCTTTAAATTTTATATTTATTTCTTGTTTATTTGGGAAACATACAATCATTAAGTCCTTATGGCTAAGTTTTAATTACAGATACATAAATCAGTAAAATTTCCACTAAAAAATAATAATTATACAATAGCTTCGAATATTGTATTGTTGAAAAAATATACATGTTGTTAAATGTTCCGATTCTTCAGCGACTTTTCAGACAAACGCAAGACCTCCACTTAACCTTCTAATCTCTATTCCTATACTTTAGAAGAGCCTTGAGAAGATCTCGGTCGGTTTAGATTGCGTGTTCCCGCGTTGGCCGCTAAGTAGAATATCAATGGAACATCAATATTTATGAGCGCGAACATTCGTCCGATGCCAGTGCTGTGGGTTTTTATTGATTTCAAGTTTTTTGTGCTTGTTGTCGGATTATAGTGTATTGTATTGGACTGCCTCGGTGGCGAAGTTGTACTACGGTATGATTACAACGCTGAGGGCTCGGGTTCGAATCCCTGGTCAGGCAAAATGATGTTGGGTTTTTCTGTGCATTATCAGCCCGGACTCAGGAATTTGTGCCCAACATGGCAATAAGCTCGCCCCTATCACATCGTGGCACGGAACATAAAAGGGGAAATGTGGGTGTCCTGGTCCTCTGCCTAACCCTTCTTGGAAAAAGGTGTGAATTTATGTATACTATGAGAAATAAATAAAAATAAACTACATTACAGAATTAAATAGACACTTGTTTATATGAACTTCCTATCCAATTAACGCCACTAGTAAAATCCCCGAGCTCCCAAAGTAAACTTCCGTTCCCGAGACAGGTTTAAGGAAGCAACATATAGTAGCTGTGAGCGATGCATTCGGCTGCAATTTCCGCACCGACGTCGCGCGAAGAACTATTTGCTGTTCGGGAAATTATCGCCATTTCCGAATCAATGTGAGGGCTATCTGCCCTTAAGACCGGTGGCGGATGTTATTAAACAAGTCTTAAAGTTTGGAAAGAATATGATGGGATAAGCGAACTGTGTCTGGCTTTATCGATTTTATAGTGTAAATTTCCATTTAATTTTGTAAAACAATCGCATAATATAAGTGTATATAATATGCAGGAATAAACACTGAGGTATTAGACTCCATATCGATTGTTTTAACATTCGTAGCCCATGCGATACTAAAATGCTAAGTGTTTTCATTAAGTTTTCTAAATGGACGAAAAAAGAAAAGAATCTAGAAAAGCAATCAAATACGTATAAAAACAAAAATACAGTTTTTTTCAGAAAAATACCGTTGCTAGGTTTCACATGAGACCGTGGAATAAAAACTGCAAAAAGCTGCAATTGCAATGTGGCTTGGATTGCGCTGACTTAAAAAATATGGTGTAGGGACAAGTATTTGTATGTCTTTAATATAAAATTACAGCAAAAAGCAAAGATTACATTCGGTTTTCTGTGAGACAGTGGAACCATCCCCGAGCCGGTACCTTCATACCGCAGTCCTAGCTGTAACTTTAAGCTAACATTGGACCATGTTGAAATTTACCAATAAATATAAGTATTGTGCCTCGGTGGCGTAGTTGTATTACGGTACGATTTCAAAGCTGAGGTCTTGGGTTGGAATCCCGGGTCGGGCAAAGTGATATTGGATTTTTCTATTCATTAACAGCCCGGAGTTAGGAATTTTGTGCGCGATATGGCGATAGGCTCGCTTTATATCACATCGTGGGACGGAATATATAAGGTCCTGGTAGCACCCCTGCCTACCCCTTTTGGAAAAAAGCGTGAATTTACGTATGTGTATAAGTATTGTTGGTATTTAAAGAAAACGATATTTACAAGTTGTGCCTTTTCAACTCCCTTGCTATAAATAAAACAACAACATTTTTAATCAATGCAACATCAGTCTTTGAGTCTTACAAACGGTTTTCTAAGGTATCTTTACATAAGAAAATATTTCCATACCAAACGGCTTGTGAAAGACCCGTGAAAGGTTTAATGATACAAAGGGGGAATTTTAATAAAACGCTCATTGTTGTGTTTTCTTTGGACATGAGATTTTTAAAATTAAATTTAAAAAATTTAAAATTCAATTTGAAAAGGCTTGGATTTGCGGGGGGTGAAGTAAGATGTATGCTTTGGTTTGAGTCCTGTTGGACTAATAGGATAGGAGAGAAGATTTGTGAGATTTAATTGTGGACGTCCGTTTAATGTTGGGCCAAACCAACTGCTTTTATTATTATATAGGGTATAACAAGACTGCAACCGAAAACGAAGCCGGGTGGTAGTATTAGTGACTTTAGACACAATGCAACTAAAAATTTCGTAAAAAAATCGTCAACTTTTTTTGGTATTTTTTACTTATCGTCGTATTTGGGTGATAAATACGTAGTTTTCCTAAAATAATGATGAACACCTTTTAATTTTTTAAGACGCAAAGGTACGTTAGGGTTTAAATTACTATTTTCGCAATAACTAGGTATTTACTACCCAAACACAATGATTTGTAAAAAATTGCAAAAAAAATCTGTCGCTTATTTTTCGAAATGTTTATTTGCATTGTATCTTTAACCATTAAAACTACCACCCGGCTTCGTTTTCGTTTAAAGTTTGAGTGATTAAGAACTTTCGATTGTTTGAAAAACCCTATTTTTGAAAATAGATAATGATAATAATATCTATTTAATTAAATATACCAGAATATTAACACCATAAGACACGTATCTTAGAGTCCATCGGCCTTATTCATAGACAGTTTTAAAATTTATTTTAGGTATCGAATGTTTTGTCCCTTTCGAACGACTTTTGAATCCAGTTTGAGCGAAGAAGACAAAACATTCGATAACTAAAATAAAATCGTTTTGAAAACTGTCTATGAATAACGCCGTTAGTATGCAATCATGTCTACGGAAGGTTTATTTCCGCAATATTAAATAAATTTATTTCCCCAATATCTTATCAGAAGATCTTCAACAGGTCACAAAATAAATAGACAATTTCCAATCCGCGGGAAGGTGTTCCGCGCGGAAGTTACCGCCGGAAGCAGTGACGCGGCGCAGACTTCGCTTCCGGCGCGGGTGCACCTGCGTCTGACGCCCTGAAATAAATTAATAATAGTTATATGTATGTACTTGTTTCAATTAATACAAGTAATATTTTTGGATAATAATAAACTATGGGTATTGAGTACACTGCAGTCTGCAATATAATTATTCAAAGTGTGATTATTCAGTAGTTGGTTGGTCTCTTGTTCTTTTTTTATTGCGATGAATGGCGAGACGAGCATGCCATTCGCCTGATGGTAAGCGATACGACCGCTCATGGATAGTAGAAAAGTGAACAAAACCATGAATTACAAACCAGTGCTTGGCATTCCACTGCGCTCGCTATCCTGAGAAATAAGATGTTAAGTAGTTACTCTGGCTACAGTGTCCTTCAAACCGAAACACAACAGTGCATTTACACTGCTGTTTGGTGGAAGTTATAGACATTGCGGTGGTTCCTACCCCCGTGGCCTCTCACATATGAGATACCTAACACCAATGCACTTCTCTGTTACATCTGTCACGTGCTGGTGGCGTCCCTGCCTATCCCTTCTGGGATAAAGACGTGGGTTTATGTATGTATGGTATTATTAATTGAAGACTGCAACGTGACAAAGTTGCAAGTCGATGCAAATAATAAAATTACACATAATTGAAAACACGACACTGTAAGGCGGTGTAATCGAAAACCTGGGTTCACGTTCTGCGCCGTTTCAGCAATATTCATACAATAACATGTTTGTATTTTAAGTACGGGAGGCTAAAGCCAGTGTCCGAGGTGGTATATCTTTAATTTGTAGGCACAGTGAGTTGTACCTATATGTCCACAGTCACAATATCAAGGTAATTTTTTTAGGTTCTCAGGACTTAAGCATTGAGAATTCGAACGACGTCCCAACGATCTAGGAAGCACAAAATATTTGTTGGCAACGAATTGCGAACCCTTGGACTTCCAAAAAGGAGGAGGTTCTCAATTTGTTGGTTTTTTTTTAAAGATTAAAATACATGTGTGTTTGTTTCAAATTAGTTACCCCTTTGAAAAGAAAACAATGAAAAAGCTGACAACATCTACCATATCAAAAATTGGTTTTTAAAGGCCTACTTTCATTATAAATATAAATATACATATGTATGTATGTACCTTCCACTCCACCGATGACCCTCCCTTCGAGGAGCCGCTCAATTATTCGCTTTTCCAACCCCAACCTACATCCCCCATAGTACCTGCAATCTTAAATACATTTTTCAATTATAATTTGAGATAACAAGGGGGATATTGGAAGAAAACGCCGGAGGCGAAATTAATTCTGTAGTTTTTAGGGTAGCGTCAGATATCGAAGCGTTTTTGAAGTAAGATTATCGAACTACATAAAAAGTATGTGGAGGACTGTTATTTATTTATAAATTCTTTATTGAACACCATATACATAGAGAATAAAAATAAAATTAGAACTAGATTGAATAAAGGTGACAATCGGCGGTCTTATCGCTTACAGCAATTTCTTCCAGACAACCATTAGATGGACTGAATTGAGAAGAAATTAGAAAAAGAGGGTAGCCATAACATAGGCAAAGAATAATAATAATAAACAAAAATAAAAAAATGTACAAAATATGAGGAATGCAAACATATATTTTCTTTAATTATACATAGACTAAGTACAACCGTCGTCCGAATGAGTCTAACTGGCTAAAGTATGTAGCCATACGGAATCACTGCAGTAAGGTGTGTAGAAATGCTTAACGCCGATACGTTCACAATTCAGTCGAAAATGGTGACCCAGCGAAAGTCTGGAAATTTCTCAAAACATTGGGAGTGGGTAAATCACGACAAGATTCTATTCCCAAATCCATAGATTTAAACTCCTTAAACATTCATTTCTCTTCTTCGTTTAACTTTGATAAAACGACTAAAGATAACACTGTAAAACATCTTTCTACCCTTGAGGCTCCCGTTTGTACTCCATTTGTCTTCAAACAATTCGCCACTTGTGATGTTAAGAAAACTATTAATCTCATGTCATCTAACGCAATGGGTAGTGACTGTGTGAGCCGTAACATGATTCATCCTGTCCTATACGAAACCCTTCCTATCATCTCCCATATTCTTAATCACTCCATCTCCACTGGGATCTTTCCTACAGCCTGGAAAGAAGCCCACATTATCCCGATTCCCAAGAAATCCAACGCCTCTTTACTTACCGAATTTCGTCCCATTTCCATACTTCCTTTCCTCTCCAAAGTCCTTGAACGTTTAATCCATACTCAACTTAATGATTTCCTCTCTAAGAATAACCTTCTAAATCCTCTCCAATCCGGGTTTCGTCCTGGGCATAGTACGACTTCCACATTGATCCATATCACAGACGGCATAAGATCTGGCATGGAGGAAGGCAAGCTGACTGTCTTAGCTTTGCTGGACTTCAGCAATGCCTTTAACACCGTCGACTATGATGTTTTACTTTCCATGCTACGTTCTCTTAACATATCTCCAATGGCTGTTGATTGGTTTCGTAGTTACCTGTATGGACGCCGGCAACGCATCCGTGTGGAGGAAAGTTTTTCCTCCTGGTGCCACGTATCTGCTGGCGTACCTCAGGGCGGCGTGCTGTCTCCTCTTCTCTTCGCTGTATTTATTAACTCAATTACCAATCTTCTACACTCCTCCTACCACCTCTACGCTGATGATCTCCAGGTATATACTCAAGCTCCTTTAGACAGGTTGACCGAGGCAATATTTAGAATTAATTCAGATATTTAACACATCTGTAATTGGAGTAAAGCTCATGGTTTGAAGATTAATCTATCAAAAACCCAAGTCATTGTTGTCGGCAGTCCCAGGATGATCTCGAAGCTTGATTGGACCCAACTTCCTAGTGTGTATTGTGATGGAATTACCATCCCGTACAGTGAGACCGTCCGCAATCTGGGTCTAATTATAGACAAAACATTTACCTGGGGTCCTCAGCTTCGTGAAATAAGCCGTAAGCTGTTCATATCAGCTAGGTCCTTGCGAAGGTTACGCAATTTTCTGCCCATCGCCACGAAGATTTCGCTTGCGCAAACCCTCCTTCTCCCCATTCTCGATTATGCCGATGTCAGCTATCTAGATCTCACCGAAGATCAACTTAACAAACTTGAGCGTCTTCAAAATTTCTGCATAAGATTCATATTTGGACTCCGCAAATATGATCATGTTTCTGAGTTTCGTGCTAAGCTCAAGTGGTTACCTATTCGGCTTCGTCGGAATACTCACACCCTTTCTCTTCTTTACAATATTTTGTTTAATCCTTTCACCCCCTCTTATCTTAAAGATAGATTTATTTTTCTTAATGACTCACATGCGAGGTCCCTGAGGTCGTCTGAGAACCTAAAGCTGAGAATGCCCGTGCACACCACAATATTTACGGACAACTCATTCACTGTCAAAGCAGTTCGATTATGGAACGCGCTTCCAGTTGTGGTGAGACAATCACAATCACTGTCATCATTTAACTGGCTAGTTAAAGAACACTACCTTTCTCCTTAAACATATATTAGTGTTATTTCCTCCGTCTGAATCAATTGGTAATATATTTATTATAGTATAAGTATTTATACACTACTCACAAAAATTAAAGGATATTTTTTTTGATCAATTTTTTTGGTGCTTTTGTGAGAGTCTGTATCTTGGAGAAAATTGATTGTTAAGAAATTCGGAAACTAAAACTTGGAAGCTTGAAATGTCTATTTTGCAGATCTGTGCTCTATTACTTGATTCCTTGCGAAGTTGATAAGCAATCGTAAGAAAACCAACGAGAAAAAAAAATCCAAATTTTTTCTGGATTTCAAAACCTTGCATTTACTTGGGTAGTATTTTTTTGGTGACATCATTATAAAATTCCCGTAGATAATTTAATTGCCTTTAATTTGATATACCATTAACCTCCGTGACATGATTTGGAGATGACTTATGGTAAATCAAAGTAAAAATGGCCTATCACACTTTGACATTGGATTACTCTATGAATATCAATCATGGGGAAAACAAAATCAGAATTTTAGTAACTTCAAAACATGCTCTATACTCTCTCACAGATCTACAAAATAGACATTTCAAGCTTCCAAGTTTTAGTTTCCGAATTTCTTAACAATCAATTTTCTCCAAGATACAGACTCACAAAAAACACCAAAAAAAATTGATCAAAAAAAATATCCTTTAATTTTTGTGCGTAGTATATATGTACTTGTATATTTATTTATTTATATTTTTATTTATGTATTTATGAGTCATAATATGTATATTATGTTTGTGTATTTATTTGTTAAACTAGTATTACTTAACTTTTATCTACACTGCCCTCTCTTTTTCCTTCTCTTAAATCCATCCTATGGTTGTCTGTAAGACATTGCCTAGAGCGATAAGACCGCCACTTGTACTTTTATTATTTTTGTTATTTCTGTATATTGTGTTTCATTGTTGTGTACAATAAAGACTTAATAAATAAATAAATAAAATAAAATAGACTACATAAAATAAAAATATCATACACTACATAAACTACAATACGATATATAAAATATTATTTAAGGGGGAAACGTGAAAATAATAATAAATTTAAAGTGACAGGTAATGTGATCTAAGGGATTTGGCTAATCTTATTGAGAGTGGCAGTTCGTTCCACAAGTTATGTCTAGAAACAGGATAGTATGTGAACCAATTTAGATGAGAAGTGATACCGGTCATGTTACTTGGAGCTCTTCAGCAAGTTGCAAGTTTGGGTCTTTTTTGTATCAGCCCATATATGACCCACTGCAGGGCCCGGGCCTCCTCTACAATCGAAAGTGCGATTGAGAGGGGTAAGGCCATATAGTCCACCACGCTGGCCTAGTGCGTGTTGGCGGGTTGGGTCTTTTAAATATTGCCTATTAAAAAATAATTAAAAAAACTCAATGTTATTATTACTTTTTATTTCACAGGAGTCTTACAAATCTGAAACTTGAAATCACATAAAAACATCCTATCAATTGTTTAGTCAGTAACATTTCAGCGTCAAAACGGCTGATTATAATTCTCAAATTACAAAAAAAAATCTGGGCATGACATCAAATTTTTATACCTCCCATCAAAATAATTACACCACACACCGTCAACTGAATTTATATGCATATAAATGTTCCATTGAAATGCTTACGTGCTTTCATCCTCATTCGCTAGAAGCCAAGCCGAAGTCTTCAGGCGAAGGACGAATGCATGTTCACATTCGCGAACAATGAATGCATAAACATCGTTTATCGGGTAAAAGTGGTATGAAATCTCTGTGCAAGGATTATTGCGAGCTTTTCAGGGCCGGACGTAGGTAACATATTAATAAAGATTATATATTATATATATATATATATATATATATATATATATATATATATATATATATTCTAACTTATTCGTGAATCGTTTTAACTTTTGAGGCACAGTGTAAGACGCCGTGGGTTTAAATCACAGTAAAGGCAAATCTGTTTTGTGATTGCATTTGTATGTATTGTAAACTTGTTTTAAAAAGAGCAACGCTAGAGTTTCTTGCCCGTTCTTCTCTGGCGAAAACAGCCTTGTGAACCGGGTGGTAGTGGAAAAAAGTGACTGAATCTAAATAATGTATGACATTTCATGGGTTCAATAAATATTTTCATTCCATTTCATAAAAAAATCGTATGAAATGAACTGTCAAGAGAAGACTGATAAATTTTAAACGAAAGCCGCGGGTTCGATCCCTGCATCCAAATATTAATGCGATCCACAAGTATTTGCCTTCGGGTCTATGTGTTTGTAAGAGCAAAAAGTTGCTCGTAGTTTCTAATACAAGATTGGGTGTATTGAAATACATAAACTCACGCCTTTATCCCAGAAGGGTTAGGCAGAGGCGCCACCGGGACACCCACATTTCGCCTTGTATGTTCCGTCCCACGATGTGATAGGGGGCGAGCCGATCGCCATATCGGGCACAAGTTCCTAACTCCGGGCTGATAATGAATAGAAAAATCCAATATCACTTTACCCGACCCGGGACTCGAACCCAAGACCTCAGTTTTGTTATCGTACGGTAGTACAACTACGCCACCGAGGCATTGGGTGTATTTATTAAATATTAAAAATATCCCTAGAACCCAGTAGTTATTCCCCTCTAACCCCCCGGTTCTGTATCCCAGCACCATCCCGGTATTATTGCACTCCGCAGGTATTGTTATCGTCCCGCGGATCTGGCGCACGCAACCCACTTCAATTTGTATGCGCACAATAAGAAATCACTTATAAATACGTCTAGCATTGCATTTCTACCTGCACTGCTGTCTCGACAATGCAATGTTTTATTTATCGATAGCTATTTTATAGCTTTTTGTAGCTTCATTGAATGACCGAGAGTTTATTTTATTAGCTAGTGTTAAAAATGATAGCAGACTTTACACCTACTCATAAATAGGAGCAAAGCATACGGAATATTAATAGCCTTATTCATAGACAGATTTAAAACCTATTTTAGCTATCGAATGTTTTGTCTTCTTCATTCAAACTGAATTCTAAAGTCATTCGAAAGGGACAAAACATTCGATAACTAAAATATAAATAAATAAATAATAAATACACCCAACAGTCACATACCTAGTCCTGACCCCGCACTAAGATCGAGTCTTGTGTCGTGGGTATCAGGAACTACGAGAGACTTTTCAGTCTCACAAACACCCAGACCCGAAACAAATACCTGTGGTTCACACAAATATTTGTTTCGGTGCGGAGATCGAACCCGCGGCCACTCGTTTCACAGCCGGCGTCTAACCAACTGCGCCACGGAGGCTGTCAAATATATGTTTTGAATATGTCTATGAATAAGGCCGTAAATATTGTATTGCATTGCGTTAGCCACCCTGGGACATTAGGTGTTAAAACTACAAAAGCCCAATAATTACTGGCTACAATGCATGTGTGATCGAAGCTGCTTTAAAAACGGTAAATGGTGTATTTATTTAACATTCATGGAATGAAATTAAATGTACATACTTACGAAAAATATTACCCTCCAGTAATTGAATGAGAGGAAAGTAAATGGAAAAATTGGATTTCAAAGTAATATTTGGTGGGAGAACTCCCACAACGTATTTAAAATCTAAATATAATTTTTTAATTAATTGAGAAGACGTAGGAAAGTTGGTTTCAGTAACAATTACAACTTTTTTAAACTTTAAAAGGTCGTACATTTATTTTGTAATATATCCTTAACTAAAGAAATAAATACACTCATCAGTCGTACGAATAATTCTGGCACCATATTTAAGATCTTGAGAAGCCTTCTGCCATGGGTATCAAGAATTACGTTAGACTTTTCGGTATAACTATACCCAGGGCCGAACAAATTCCTGTATTTGTGGATATCATAAATCATAATTGTCTCGGTGCGGGGACTGAACCTGTGGTCTCTCGTATTACAATCGAGTTTTAAACAATTGCGCCACAAAAGCTGCCTTAATATCATGTTCATAATAAAATATCATCTTTCTAAAATACAATTTGAGTTCCTTGCGAAGGTTCCCTGTTTTTAAATTTATATTCTTAATTGCAACAGTCCCCTGCGTTCTCATATAATTCCCTATAATTAATTATGTACCTCTGATTTATCCATTCATTTTTGATACTACTAACATATCTTCTGTTTGTCTACATCCCTTACTCAGAGCACAGTAAAACGATCTAATAGACCTGTTAGTGGCGAAGGCTCCTTAGAAGCCAGTTCCTACCGGCTTCCCTTTTGTAATTTATCATTACACTATAAACAAGCAAATTATTCAAACTTATTTATTTAATATCAAAACTCAATTATTATTTTTTACATTCAACGACATCTGTCGGCCAGATATGTAAACATTACTAGGAAGCGGCACAGTAAGCCCTTTTTATTGCGACGCGGTGCGACCTCTGGCGAATTCCTGTAAAATTGTTCGGCTTATTCAATAACACTAGCGCGGCCCGTGCGCCGCCGCCCGCCGCCGCCCCGCCGCCACCGCGCCGCCCGTTACGCATTGTATAGTATGCAACAAACCACGCAAAATTGTACCTTAAATTGATAATGATTTAAGGTTCAATTTACGCTAAAAAAGCAAGAGGCAAGCCGCAGCTTCTCCGGCATTTCGTGTGTATATGTATAGATATTACTTATTACAATAGCGAAATGCGGAGTTTAATGTATTTATAAGTGTTGTATTTACATTTTTACAATATATTCATGGTTCATGCAATTAGTTTTAAATGTTTTTAATTACAAAATGTGTAATATTAATATTATGGTTTTAATGGAAATTACTAATCGTTAGGAGCGTACTAATATGTTTAGGTTGTCGATTTTACAAATAAAGTTAGTGTTTAGATTTTAGGACGTGCTCGATCCTCGCCTGAGGAATACATTGTCTTACTAATGTTACAACTGATAAATGCGGGGCGGGGCTATCGTACTTGTTAAAATATTGAGTCTAGGTTTTTATTTCTTTTATATTAATCTTATATTCACGTGCAGTTTAGAAATATACTTTTTTTATTTTTCTCATTATGTAAGCATGGTTTACTTTTTATTTCATGGACATTGTAAATATTGTATAAGTACATAGGTAACGAAAATATTAAAATTTAATTGACGGCCGCAATAGGCAGATGCCACAATATCACTTACCAAATGAAACCCATTATTTTAGTTTGGTGAGTAAGATTCTCGAAGCAATAATTTGCTGGTGGGAGGATATTCGCAAAGGTCCGAATATAAGGACACACGTGCATAAGTGTGTCGCGTTTTGCGTTCATTCTGTGAAACATCACACAGTAAATTTTTAATCTCTATTCGGACTGCACTACGCTTACTATCAGTCGCATTCACAGATTACTTAGTACTAGTCGCATTGTAGTCATTTCGTAATCCCTTAGCCCTTCTAATATTATAAATGTGAATGTTAGTTTGTTTGTTACGCTTGCACGCAAAAACTACTCAACCGATCATCATGAAACTTTGTACACATATTTTTGGAGGTATTAGAAGTAACATAGACTACTTTTTATTCCGAAAAAAAATTGTGTTCCCGTGGGATGAAGAAGGAATTTCGATATATTTGCTACTTTTTCATACTCAAAAAGATGGGATGGGACTGGATTACATTTCATTAGTGAGAATGAGACGGGGCGGGCGGGATATAACGGGATGGGACGGGACGGGATGGGAGATTTCAAATAAAATTAACCACGCAGACGAAGTTTGCGGGCAGAAGCTAGTAACAGGATAAAGAAAATAAACATATTTTGTGTTTTGAGCTTCGGCTTCCCTTTTAAAAAATGTCACCCTTCGCCACTGAGACCTGTACCAGACGAGGCAATGTAATCAAAAACTACATTAACACTTATTGAACGGGCATTTGAAAATAATTCACGCGCTACAAAGCGCACTCGGCTCAATTATTCATATTGTGTTTGCACCTCGACTACGCGCCGATGACGAACCGACGATACCGCCAAAGAGTATCGGCGCAGATGGGAACATGGACTATAACATTGTATTTAAACGCCATTGACACAGGGAGAGTTTCTCGCGGCGAGAATCGTATGCGATTATCGCATGACATAACCGCCATAGATTATCGTGTTCTGACAAATGTTTACACGATGCAACTTTTTTATATCCTAACGATAATCGTATCTTCGAGGCGAGAAACTCTGTCCGTGTAAATGGGGCTTTAGACTGTAAATAAAATCTTTATTTGTGACAATTTAGCTAGCAATGTGTGAAGTAAATGTTTGCTTGATAAACTAATGTTTCATTAAAAACTAGCTGTTCTGGAACAGAAAAGTTCATTCCAATTTCTGATACGAAAGTTCCAAACCTACGTTGAGAGAAACGTGTCATTAGTATCGGAGACTCCGAAACCGAACTAAATAATATACTAAGACTTATTTCTACCATTCAGCATAAATGCCGGCGAAAATCCTGGCAGTTTTTTAAAAAATTGTTTTAATTTAATAACATAACCAGCCTTTTCAAATTTCCAAATAGTTACGTTCAATTGTCAAAGTCGTGCCTCGAGTAAAAAGAGAATAAAAAATCTAACTGCATTCAGTTATCGATAGCATCGCATTAGTTTTTCGTACGTGTCCCGTTATCGCATTTCCCAACTCTATTGTCGCGGCACTATTTAATTATTCTATGGCCAAACAGAATAAAAATAAGGCCGGCAACGAATGAGGTTTTGTTCAATAAAAACGTACTGGCTGAACAAATCGAATGGTATTTTTAATTAGGAAAAAAGACACTGACATTTTGTAATTCGCGTTTTCTTTCACTAAAAGTTTATGTGCCGTTTTGGATTTTATTTCGAACGTGATAAGGTTTCGAGTTGTTTTAATATTTATTGTTTCGCTGTAGTCAGATAATTAGTATTTCTAGGAATGACTGACAGTTGAAGTAAAAGGGCCAGTACTTTTTTGTTTCGTGATAGTCTATTGCTTTTGTTTAAAGTTGGTTACAAAGTTTTATTTGAATTATAAAGTCTGTTGCTTTTAAAGCACTAGTTTAGTAAATAATGTAAATAAGAAATCTTAGTGTTTTTGTTAATTAATAGTTTAGTCCTATATTAAAACCTGAAGGTAAACATATGCCAACTTAGTACTTACGCAAGTCTTGTTTCGGGTTCAGCCTGCTCGTTTCCGGATTCGTCTAGTCCAGAATTATTATCGCGAGGCACTTACCATCAGTAAGTATTATATTATATCATAAGTATCATATTTATCTATGCTCCAATGGGTTTTATTTTACATAAAAACTACTGTTTTCCAGGAGAATTTACGGTTCTATGAAATAAATTGGCGGCTACAAGAAAACATGGCTGGAGCGTTAATTTAATAATAGTGTTGCTTTAAATAGACGTTTCAATATTAAACTCAAGTTCTTGGGAGGTTGGTGTAAATAGATTGGACAAAATAAGCCTCGAATACACAGTAAAGTGCTTTCTAAATTGAGGGTGTACATCATTCGGTCGGTGAGGAAAATTTTTAATCAAATTTTGACGTCTTCATGCTCCGATCCATTTATACGAAATTCGAGTTTATAGGACGGTAAGTAATGGTATTTGTGGCTTAGTGGTAGTGAGTAGAGGCTGTGAATAGATAAGATCTGTGTTCAATTCCGGAAAATTCTGTATGAGTATTTTTTAGGGATACCTTTTACGTTTGGCTTAGTAGGCACCACGATCGATGGTCATTATACCCTTTATCATATTATGAGAATCATGTACCTACTCGCGAGTTTTAGTATTCACTCCTATCATACATTATAATCCTTCAAGGGAAAATTGTATTTTTTCAAGGTGTTCCCCACCCGGTAATCGATCCTATATCGTTCATATTTCCACTAGAACAATAAAACAATCTGTGATTTTCCTTTAAAAATCCATTTCCATCCTGTTCACATACTTTACATGGAAAAATTGCAAAATAATAGCAATAATTTATTATTTCAGTACACAAGGTGTCTGCTTTCAGAGCTAATGGATTTGTGTCACTCAGCGCTTTATTATTTAAACTGACGGTTTTGTAATGGTTTTGCTTATTTCAGCACTTTAATTCAGAAACTGTCTCACAGAAAACAAACAAAAAAACTACTACTAGCTTTGTTGTCAAATTTTGATGAGATTTTCAGAAGTCTAATATGTCTTACTGCTTGCAATTGTCTGTGGTGTATAATATATTATTAGCATTTTCAACGCGCACTAGGCCAGCGTGGTGGACTTTTGCCTAACCCCTCTCCTTCGAACCCTTGATTTTAGAGGTATCCTGATCCTCAGTTCTCGGCGACTATGGGGTAAAACAGTACAGTAACATTTCCACCATCAAAATCATTCCTTAGCAAACAATTGCACCAATATTTTAAAAGACCCTATTTAAAATATTTCAAGGGAATCGTTATACAACCCACAGCGGTATCGTATGATTACCCATAAAGATTTCGATTAATGTTCGCGAGCTGAAGCGCTCAGATGCGAGATAAGGAGTCGATCTCGGCTGCAGCTTCCCAGGACTTTTAGCTGGCAACTGTGGCTAATACGGACATATCTCTGGCATCGTGCCAGACTGATCCTTCTGATAAAGACGCGTCAGGTTTGACAGCTTTGTGAATAGCTGCAGTTTTGATTAAGAAGTGGATATTGAGGAAGGTATTAGGTAGTTATTTGGACTTAAGCGAGACATAGGAACATTTTGAGTATTTTTTTGGGAGAATTATGAGACGAAAAGGTCGCTTGCCTTATCGTAAGCATTAAGGCATATACAGGGTATATCAAGACCGTGACCGAAAACGAAGCCAGGTGGTAGTATTAGTGACTTCAGACACAATGAAAGTAAAAATTTTGGAAAAAAAAATCGCCAACTTTTTATTTTTTATTTTTTACTTATCGTCGTATTTGGGTGATATATACATAGTTTCCCTAAAGTAATGATGTACACCTCTTCATTTTTAAACACGCAATGGTTCGTAAGGGTTTAAATTAGTATTTTCGCAAAAACTAGGTATTTACCACCCAAACAAGATGATTTTTAAAAAATCCCAAAAAATATCTGTTACTATTTTAGTAAAATTTTTATTTGCATCATGTTTGTAACTACTAAAACTATCACCTGGCTTCGTTTTCAGTCGCAGTCTTGATATACCCGGTATAGGCACCAGAGCAACACCAGTCAGAAGTCATAAGCATCGCACTGCATTGGTCACCCCGAGATGATACATCAGGTGTTAAGTTTCTATAGGCCCAGTTGCACAAACTAACTTTGACGATAAGTATAATTGTGACAATGTCATCGCGACACGGATTGATATTGTTTGAATAACTTCGGTGGCTGCAATGTCCTTTACAGACACACAACAGTGTCTTCACACTGTTGGTTGGAGGCAGAAGTAGACAAAGGTGTGGTTCTTATCTAGATAATCTCTTAATGCATAAACACTCAAACTTGGACAAATACGATTCTGTATTTTTTCAAATAACAAATATTTAGTATGCCTGAGGTGATCGAATGCGTAATCTCCGGCACAGATTTTTTTCTTAGTTCCTGTGATCTGAAATATGATTTGATCTGAAAAGCGTCATTTAAATTTCTTTGTTTATTTTTTAGCATGCAATTTGGTTATAGAATCTAATTTTATAAATAAAACGGAGGTATTAATAAATTTCATACATTATATTTGTCTGAATTTTTCAAAGCAACTTACTTTATTTACTCTTCTTCTAAGGTTTCTTGAATAAAATACAAGATCCTATTTCAATAGCATAACATTAAATTGTTTAGTAATAGCCTTATTTTTGTAGTTAATGGTAGATCAGTATGATTATTATGAGGGTTGAATTCTCAAGTAGGGTAAGATACATTTTCGATTAATTCGAGAAGTTATTTTGTGCGGTTTAACATTTATTTTCATTTTTTTTTTATTTTATTTATTATAATTCAAAAAATATTACAATAGGTTTAAAATTAGGCCCGCAAAACCAAGTACTTGGTTTATCTGCGAGTTCTATTTTTTATTTTACAACATGTATCTAATTATATAGTTGTTAAGAGGTACTTTACAATGTG
This sequence comes from Deilephila elpenor, assembly GCA_949752805.1. Classification (NCBI taxonomy): domain Eukaryota; kingdom Metazoa; phylum Arthropoda; class Insecta; order Lepidoptera; family Sphingidae; genus Deilephila; species Deilephila elpenor. The sequence continues at coordinate 12,771,542 of OX457101.1, read as the reverse complement.
TTTGATAGTGGATTTCTTTTTATTAATCCCATTTTAGGAAAATCCTAATCTATTGTAACAATAGATTAGGATTTTCCTAAAATGGGATGACTATAGAAATATGAACCCTTTCTGCTTAACCTACCAGAGGCATAGGAATGAAAGGATATGCGTCATACGCTATGCGTATTCTCGTCATGAAATTTCGCATCACAGCATCGCGACGCATTAGTGATATATCACATGTATATATACTTTTTTCAATAATTTGGGGTAAAAAGGTTTTGGTACGTTAACTATATTGTTTAATAACGACTCATTATTAAACAATATATTTTTCCCTTATAAAAGTTATAAAAGGTTGACAGAATTTACAATTTTCTAACATAATTCCTAAAAATACTGTGTATTATTGTAAATTTCCATTACATACCAAGACTACACACACAATTCGCACCCTTGGCTTTTCTGCAAGAATAGGCGACGTTTTTGGCCTCTGCGGCATCTTGTTCACATTCGAAACTCAACTTTACCACTTCAGCTTAAGGTAGAGATTTCTGTAGCAGATGTGACGGGGGATGCTGCGATTCTGTATGTATTATAAATTGGTTTAGAGTAGCGGGGGAGGCGCCGGTCGCCGCTCGATACCGGCCAGTCGCGAATTCGACTCGAAAGCGTTCGCCTCGCGCCGCGTCCAAACCAAAATCCAAAATAAAAATAAACCCATTTCAGTGGCTATTTCTAAACTTACTCGAGTGTTTTTGTGTTCCTTTACTATGTACCGTATAGTAGTGTGAGTGTCATATGGATTGTCTGCACGCCCCGCTCCACATTTCAGCGAAGGTAAGGACCCTTTTAGATGAAATTATGCAGATCTGTTATCTGTACCGAGTCACAATTAATGGAAAAATCTACTTTGTGTGTATAAATGGGCGTTTAAGTAAACGCTGCGCTTTGTTGAGTGGCTTCGGATTAAGTAGCGAGGTTTTAATTAAGCAATTTGAATACGCGATTTTAATGCGCTTGTGAAATTCATTTCTTAGGGAAGAGTGTTGGGAATTTTTTGGATAGAATTTGGTTTTCTGTGATAAATAATAACAATAAATTGGTTTGTAAGGTACATATTTCAGTATTATTATTGGCTTAAGTTAGAATTTACGTTACCATGTTAAATATGAATACAGCATCCGAGTTAGTGTCAAAAATGTTATTAAAATTATGTGATAATTCATTAAAATATATCATTCTTCTTCTCTTCACTGAGTAATTATCAGAGTATGTAAAAATTACAAGCTGGTGCTATTTAGTAAAACCATACAGAGGTACAAATTATGCGTATTACGCCCGTTTGATGTATGGTGAAAAGTTCTTCTAAATTCGGGTTTATACATTTTTACTAGAATTATAATTTCATTGTAAAAATAAATATGATTTGCATTGTGATTTTAAAGCTTGTCACTGAAATTCATAATTGAGTTTATTGTGAAATTCATTGAGTAATATTAAGTAAGTCAATGGTTTGTTCAATTTAGCGTTGTTACCATTAAAAGCAACGGTGACTATTACCCACTAGGTGGTAGGTAGTTCATCAGCTTGATTTTTTGTAGGTTTTGATGAACAGGCCGCAATTGACTGAATTGTGGTAGCATCCGTGGATACTCTGAGGGTATTTGTCATCGTTTACTGTTATTTTGTCTAGTGGCAACATACATGGGCTGTGGAGCGTGACGTATAGGTTCAAATCCCAGGCAGGACTAAATCTCTTATATAATTTTTATGTGATTTGGCCAAAACTGGAATTAGTGTAAGTTGGGTCGTAAATTACTTAGATAAACTATCGGTGTCAATATTGTTTTTTCTACTACTTTAGTAATACATGCGGGAGTTCATAAAGCCTTAAGGATTAAAGATGAGTTGCAGATCTATGCGGATAGTAAGGATGAGGGATTGCAGAGGAATTTTGGTTACACGTTGGTTTCCGATAATTGTACAATGACTGGAAGCAATTGTCTTACAACGCTTTTCTTTCACGGCCGCAACTACATACACATAGGTGACTGCAAACTGTTTGAATTTGATAAGCACGTAATTAAACAAGAAGGTGTACCATAGCACCGGAATGTATACACGTAATTTAAGAAGTCTGAGTAAATTCTCTAATTAATAGAAATACCTGGGATAGAATCTGAAGTCTCAACATTCCCGGACCTCGACCGAGGGATAGACCAAAAAGCGCTGGCTAGATATCATCAAGGAAGATATCCCCCATATGTCAATGTCTTTAACACTGAGGATGCCGAAGATCGGGCGAAATGGAGGAGAATAAGCTGCAAGGCGGATCCTGGCACCGACCGAGATAACTCCAGGTAGAAGAAGAAGAGAATCTGAAGTCTCCACCTCCACATTTAACTTCGCTACCACTTCACAATACCCCACATTATTTTCACATAAAAAATACATATTAGCTTTTCTATTACATAAAATAACTGCTAATAAGGGTAAAGCAAACAATTTAATTGCGTAGTAGGCAAGGCGACCTTCCCTCTGTTTACAATAGACTATTACGGCTGTACTACTTTAAACAGTGCTTACATGGGTTTTATAATTGGCAAAACTTTAAATCAATGGGTTATCGTTTGGAATAAGCAGCAACTGAATGGAATTGTATTAAATGCCCTGTTGTGTTTGGGTTTGAAGGACATTGTAGCCAGAGTAACTACTGGATATAATGAGACTTAACATCTTATGTCTCAGGATGGCGAGCGCAGTGGAATGTCAAGCATTGCTTTGTAATTCATGGTGTTGGTTGTTTTTCTTCTGTCCATGAGCGGTCATATCGCTTACCGTCAGGCGAATGGCATGCACATCTCGCCATTGACTACAAGAAAAAAAAGTAAAAATTTGGCTGCTATGTTACTTTCTGTTTCTGTTGATTAGTAATTACACAAAAGCAGCCTCAAAGCTAATTTACTTCACATATTAGATGCTATTAATAGATATTTGCTTGTAACTATTTCAGTCTAAGTTATTAATGTAAATGACGTCAGCGCGACTCACTGCTTAGCATCAAAATAATTAGCATCGGCGAAATAGCCAGCGAGGGTGTTCAGCTTCGCCCATAAACACCCACATTATATGAGGAATGGTAGATGCGTTGGCGGCCTTTAAATTGTGAAAATATTAACGAAATTATTCTTAGAATTCGTAAATAAATATACACGCCAGTGGGCGAATGAAAGATGATTTAATACAGTACAGTTCAGCAGGGGCTGAGTACGGGTTAACATTTTTACCAGTCTAACACAATCCAAATCCGAAACAAAGGTTTGTTTATGAACAGTTCTCTTGGTGTACCTTAGTTTTAATCGACTTCATTACACATTAAAAGCGTTATTCAGCAATAGTTATTCACGTTCCGTTTGACCGAATTTTACTAGTTTTCTATCGCTCGACTACCTGACATTATTTTGCGCGGCGTCAGCTTTTTTCTATTTCACTCATATGTCGACGTAATGATGTGCAAATCACGAGAATACCAGATTCCAAAAATAACCCACACAAGTCTATCCAGATGACCTTTTGAGTTTGGTGTTCTTTTTGTTCTGTAGCCATTTTGTCCGGCGCTCACAAAGCCTTTCGCTTTGAAGGATGGCCATGTAAAAAGCGAAAGAGGTGTGTCAGAAACGTAATAAATTATTGCTCGCCTGTCGTTAGGCACTTGTGCAGGAGACTAGGTTTTAGCTTTTTTGGTACTGCAACACTGGTCTAGCAATAGTGACTACGGCTTTGTTATTTCATTTATTCATAATAAGTTTTTCGGTATCTGCTTAAGGGCATACAGAGATGTCGCTATGCTATCCCATTTTAGTGAAGCTTAGGTATATGTGTAGCGCAATATGTAATATGAGATCCTTCTATACATACATACATACATAAACTCACGCCTTTATCCCCGAAGGGGTAGGCAGAGGCGTCACCAAGACACCCACATTTCGCCCTGTATGTTCCGTCCCATGATGTGATAGGGGGCGAGCCTATCGCCATATCGGGCACAAATTCCTGACTCCGGGCTGATAATGAATAGAAAAATCCAATACCACTTTGCCCGACCCGGGACTCGAACCCGAGACCTCAGCTTTGCAGCCGTACCGTAATACAACTACGCCACCGAAGCAATCCATCCTTCTATACGCAGGAAACAATTTCCATTCCTAGGCAAGTCATGTGATTTAGCAAAGTGCAATCTATACATCAAATTGGATGCCTGGCTTGGGATTTGAACCCACGCCATCATGTTATTCAGATGGAATCTTTACCAACTGCGCCTGGAGCCTGTCTAAATAATACCCAGTAGCACCTCTGTAGGATGATCGATAGATTTAAGAGACGGGAACTTTCTAATTAATCCGATAAAGGAATATATTTTAATCTTTTCGGACCACTTTAAAAATATTGCGTAAAATTCTTTCACCTATTTTCCATCGCAGTACATCAGAAAACGTTACGATTCAGTGCGCCAAAACTATCAATGTTTCAACTCAATCGGATGGACTGAACTCGAATGCATAAAATATGACCTTTTTTGGACAATATATTCTACAGTTTATTTGATATATTGTAGTCAATTTTAAAAGTCATATTGACCCATAGAATTGTGCCGTGTTTCGGGTTTAGTATGTGTATCAATATTTTTCAAGTAGGCGTGGATCTTTCCAGTATTCGAGCCTTATTAGCAACATTATCGGATGGTGTGATAATACAGAGCATGTGTTTTTGGTTTCATAATCATCGGGTTCGATTCCTCGCTAGGCATTTAAATGTAAACAAATTTCCATGTAACAATCTTTCGTTTTTGCCACTTCAAATGTACGCAATTTGCAGTGGCAATTTTCAGCTTTATACCGGATACTTTTGTATTCTCGTTTAAGAAAAAAGTATTTTTGTAGTATAAATGAAATGGTTTGCCCGTTTTCTTGATCGTAGCCATTTTTCCTTATCACCTTCTTTGTTCCTAGTGGATTTGCTAAACAAAAACAAGTACAAAACAACCCTGCATTCCCACCGCATTCATCTGTAACCTTGCTACATCTCTGCAGAGGTTAACGAACAGTCTTTAGGGGAGAGTCGCGCATGCGCCCTCCTACTGTTCCTCCGTCCTCTGTCACACTGTATGTCTCGTGTTTACTATTTTTAATAACGATTTACTTTCGTCACTCATTGTGTTGGGTAATGTGTTGTGTATTTAGAACGTCTGTTTTGATAATTGTTGTGTAATTGTTTGTTTGTGATCTGTGTTTGTAAACAGTTGCACGGTAAGACTTGATTGCTGTTATTCGTTTAATCTTAATAAATACAGTTTAATATTAGGTTTAAAATAAATTTGGTTCATAAAATTTCCTGCATTAACTTTTTTTCACTCGGCTCTAAAGTTATATTACGGCATATGACATTCCTTAAGAAATATGCTATAAAATACAAATATTATAGTTTTTAAATCCGTCCGGGTCCGGAAAGTCTCAGGAAGTCTTGACGTCAAATGCAGTGCAGTTTGAAGATTTGCAAAAAATATCACGCACATATTCTACTGCGTTCACCAAAATCATCAAAAATTCTCATTGTACAGAACTATCTTGAACCAAAGCAACCCCACAGCTCATAACCTAAAGCTGTAATGAATGCCTCGCTACCCAGTATTACGCAATTCCTAATATTTCCGGCGTCATACAGGGCTTAAGTGTTGAAAGCACGCAATTTTAATGTTGCCCACGGCGCCCGCTCACTCTCCCCGACGCACATCCTGTTGCCTATTCACATGGAAAATTTTCCGTCACGCCTCACAAAATAGTCGGTGGACCGACGTGATAAATTTTCTTACGTTTTCTGTTATACATACAATAGTTATATCAACAAGCAAGATAAGTCTTTGTTTTCATCAGTGAGCAAGTACGTTGTAGTCCGGGTTGAAGAATATTGTATTTTAAGGACATTATAGTTGGCGATTACTGGGTATTCGGAGATGAATCTCTCTGGGCGGTGAGCGATGAGATGACATGCAGTGCTTAGTAGTAAGCTTTGAGCTGCTCCTGTTTATTGGCAGCTGTGACTCTTTGCATCAACCGGAAAATGTGTTCGTCTAGTTTCTCGCCAATAATATAAAATGTAATTGACTAGATCTGAAACATTTATTGAAACCAAAAACAATTGGACTGAACCCACAGCCTCTCGTTTTACAGCCTTCTCATGCCTTGCACGGTCACAGATATTTTTATATAATACAATCGCCTGAAGGCTCTCTTGCCCACCACTTAAACAACCATATTGCCATAAACATAGGATATAATTACAAAATTAAAAAGCCATTACAAAATCCTATCCTAATATTAAATATGGGGCAAAAACTCGTCAGTATACATTGTTATTTTAGATCCGGTTTTGGTAGTTCTCTGAACGCCATTATAGACTTATTAGGATTCCTTTGTGGCGCCGCGCGGGGAATTTCGTTTGGATATGTTTAGGGAAACAGGATAAACCTAAGATAAGTGATTCTAGAATTATACGTTGAAAGCTGATATTCGAGGAAAAAGGTACGGGAATACCTGTTTTAATAACGGCAATGTGAACATACAGCATTAAAAAATACATTCATAAGTCAGACACACAGTCTCAACTCTGCAATAAGATACAAGTCAAAATCAAAAGATGGATGAATGATCACGGAAGAAATCACATGATTTTCAAGTAAGTTAAGTGGCAGTTTAATTAACATACATACACACATAAACTCACGCCTTTTCTTTAGAAGGGGTAGGCAGAGGTTCTCTTGGTAACAAACACGATGTGACAGGGGGCGAGCCTATCGCCATATCGGGCACAAATGCCTGACTCCGCTGATACTGAATAGAAAAATGCAATATCACTTTACCCGACCCGAGATTCGAATCCGACACCTCAGCTTTGTAACCGTACTGTGTTACAACTACGCCACCAGGCAGTTTAATTAACTATCGGCAATTTTAATAATAACTGTAACCTCTATAAGAAAAGTACAAAATTTTATTACTGATTTAGGAAAATAGCTCGCGAGTTTACTAAAAGAAACCCTAGCTGGTATTTGAAGCCTGGACACATAATAATACCCTCAGAAATCAACGAAATTCTACCGAAAATCTCTCGCGTTTGTGTTATTTCGTCTCGAATAATATTCTTGGTATATAATTTTCTGCGGTCTCGAATACTAGGAATATTGTGTAATGTATCGACTTTTTTGTGGACATGTAACATCATTTATATTTTCTTTTATTGTCAGAAAACAAAAAGGGACTAATATTACTGATTCTTCGAAGTTACGTGTATCATAACATATTATTGATAGTTATGAACATAATATAAGTATTTGTGGTCTTATTCTTTTGTATTTATGTTTTATCTTTTCCTACATCTGCAAGAATGAGAGTTTTATTTGTATGAAATACACTTTACTGGTGGTAGGTCATTCATATGTAAGAAGCTGCCTGAGTAGGTACAACCGCAATGTCTATTTCTCCCGCCAAACAGCAGTGTAAATGCACTGTTGTGCTCCGGTAAAAGGACATTGTAGCCAGAGTAACTTCGGGACATATTCAGACTTAACATCTTATGTCTCAGGATGGCGAGCGCAGTGGAAACTGGAATGCCAAGCATTGCTTTGTAATTCATGGTGTTGTTTGGTTTTGCTACTGTCCATGAGCGGTCGTATCGCTTACCATCAGGCGTACGTCATGCTAGCCTCGCCATTCACAGCAATAATAAAAAGAAACTTCTTTTGATGGTAGAGCTATGCTCAATTTCATTATACCAGCAGTGAGGCGTATAAGAGCTAATATAAATGATATAACTCCCCTTTTTACCGTAAGTACTCACAAATCTACACAAAAAAGGAAATTATTAATTTAGGTTCATGCATTATTCTAATTTCTGATGAAAACTAGCGAATTTTGCTGAAGATATAAATATCCATAATGAAAACAAGTCTAAGTATAGCAGAGACTGAAGATAAACAATTTCATCGTGTTGTTTTTCTGAAACCATTTTATTTACAAATTTCGCGACACACTTGGCTGTGCGAAAGCTTTTCTATAAATAGAGTAAGCGCTCTGCTGGTTAGTAATCAAATTGAATTGTTTTTCATTAAAAATACTGCTGTAGTGGATTTTTTGTAAAAATGAGAGGTATCTATAATGTAATATCTTAGTCGATGCAGAACTAGTTCCTAGCCTGACCGAAAATAATATGGTTTGTAAGATGGACAATAAATACCTTGCCCCTTTTTGTTTGAGTTTGATGATAGAAATATTATAACCAAAGACTTACTTTGTAGTTCATCTAAGATAATAATGATATAAACTTACCTTGTACGATAATATAAAATATTTAAAAAAAAAACTGTCCATATACATATGTGACAGTTAAATTACTTATTCTTTACTGTACATGGTGGAATTTCCCAATGTTAAGGATAAATGTGTTTCGCATAGCAAAAAAACAGGCTGTGCGTGTAGTAAAGTATTTGTAGCTCCGCACAAAGTAGTTAAGGAGCCGTCGTAGTAATCTACCTAAGGATTTTGAGGTTCGTCATGTGTCTATCCGGACACAAAAAGTCGTGTGTTTTTGAAACGAGAGGCTGCAGGTTCGCTCCCAGCACCGAGACAAATGTTTACTTACATACATAAACTTACGCCTTTATCCCAGAAGGGGTAGGCAGAGGAGCCACCAGGGCACCCACATTTCGCCTTGTATGTTCCGTCCCATGATGTGATATCCTATCGTTATATCGGGCACCAATTCCTGACACCGGGCTGATAATAAATAGAAAAACCCAATATCACTTTGCCCGACCCCGAGATTCGAACCCGAGACCTCAGCTTTGTAGTCGTACCGTACTACAACTACGCCACCGAGGCAGTCAAATGTTTGTGTGATCTTGAGGCATTTGTTTCAGGTCTGTTTGTGAGACTGAAAAATCTCTCGTAGTTCTTAATACGCACGATAAAAGACTCAATCTTAGTTTATTGTATGTGTCTGGTGCGTGTATTTATTAGTTTATTTACTATATAACAGCAAGGTAAATACCAGAAGGTGCAGCCGATTCCCCAACCTCATTCTTTGTAATATAAAAACTCAAAGACTACCCGCAGATAAAACCAGACGTCTCCAATACGAGGCTCGTTAATTTATCCCGCCTAATCCCAAGTTCGAGCGTTTAATCTTATACGATGGTCGGGATACCCTCGCCTCGGAAGATGAATGGACTGGCGAACACTACATTTTTCACCATATCTGAGGAACAGTGTCTTCCGCGTCTTGTACTTTTTTCACGACGATTTGGTTGATATAATTTTCTTTTGTTACTATTTTAATACGGAACAATTTATATGCTATTTAGTTGTGTTAGGATAATGATTAAAAATTAATTAAGTTTGATTCATTTTGGTATTCATAATTTCTTTAATAGTTTAATATTGCCACTAGATCATCCACATTTCTCCGATATCATTTCCGTCCCAAGACGTGATGAAAATATATATAATGATTGTATTCTTCAATACATCATAAGCGATCTCTGGAAATGAATAACTACCCCTACGGAGAGCGGCAAATTGCTCGCTCGAACAATCGATCGACACGCCGTGTTCTGTACTGATAAACACCCCTCCGACCGTATTGGGGTGCTTTAAATTGTCAAATGAGAGGGTGTTCATCAACCCCGTAAATATGCTGCTGAACGGTGTTCTTTGATATATTTTTGATGTTCAATGAACTTATTTGAAAGGTAATAATGGTTATGTTGTGGCATTTGTTTCTTGTTGAATAAGTAGTGGTTTCTTGTATATACGCGAATGTTAGAATAAAAAAAAACTACTCATTCGGATCTTATTTAATTTAATTTTGAATTTAAAAGGCATTTCGAAGACTTTACAGCTTTTGTGGTCACGGGGCAGACTGAGGTGTTACTTGTGTTACGAAAATATTAAGACAATATAATAATAAGAAATAAATGAATTATAAATAATTTAAGAATAATATTTAAGATTTTGTAATGGAAAGCTAAGACCGTGGCTTACTCGTGTATGTTTTTTTTATACCACTTCATTTGATGACAATAATTCGTATGCTATGATGCGTATGGCCGAAAGGTAAGATGATGTATTTCCAATAACCCTGTTGTGCGCCGCATAAATAAAGTAAAGCGCTATTTAAAAATCATTTGTACACTATGTCATATCAGAAAATATATCACTTCAAAATGTCTGTTTTTTAAAGACGATAAAGTTGCTAAAATTCAAATTGCAAAAAAAAAAAAAATATAAATTAATTTTTTGATCCATACAAACTCGTCAATATCCCAACACAAAATACCTTTTACACGTTGAAACAACACAGCACCGGCGTTTAAATTAAACATCGTGGAAATTGCCCCTCGGGGTCGAATTCAGCGGGGTCGCTGTGGGGTCAAAAACGTTTAATAGCTCCCACTGCTGATCTTATATTCGAGGTATAATTTGGTAGGTGATGTTAGCTGTTACACGTGACTTCTCTTGCGTGTTCTAATTACTTTTAGTATCTACCTAACTCGGAAGGTTTTTTAAATGTAGGTTATGTAATGTTATAGGCGGTGTGTATTAATTACACATTCTGAAAATTTAAGTCGAAGAAAATTATGTAAATACGTAGCTATTTGGTTTTTTTATTTTTCTATATTATTTTATGTATGCACTTGAAACCTTATAAAGATACAATAGGAACATGTTTTTCAAAGAAATTCTCGCGTGTAATAAATAAACAACACAGCGATGAGTGCATAGCATTCGTGAGATCCTGGATTCGATTCAAATTTTAAGAAAATCATGAATTTTCTTAAATTGACATCTAAGAGTTTTGATGTCTTTTCATTGTTTTTAATCATAGTTCAAAGGCCAATTATTTTTGTCTCATATACAATACTCGTTCTGTGTCATTCCCGTACTAATGTTTACTACAGGTAGGTAAATACGAAGGGCCATCAAGTGTTTATACAGCTATAATACAGCCATTACTAGTTCCACAGCAATCACGAGACATTATTCATCTGATGGCGGTATAATCGATCCTTCACAATTAACTTTCACTCGATTTCTTTTGTTTCCCGGAAAGAAAGAAATATGTTACGTAAGTAATACATACCTACATAAACTCACGCCTTTTCCCCCTTTTACATAATAAATAGGTACATATACAGGGTGAGTTTTTCAAGTGGGCGTGGATGGCCCAATCCGAATCTATGAGCAATATCGAAAAATGCTAAAAGGATTAACGAGCCCGATTTTGATGAAAATTAAAATTGCATACTTAGATTTTTGATACAATGTTGGCGTATTTGTACTTCCATAGCGACCGAATAGACTTTACCACTAATTCAAATCCAAAATATAATAATAATCAACCGAGAGTCGACTTGAAGAAGGTCCACTAGCGGCCCTATCTCACACATTTACTAAGCTTCGTGCCTACCCATTAATATTCCACGTCACGTTTTATAAAACAATGAATATAATATGAAACAGATGTAAATGCAGGAGCAATGCACCGCGTTAATATGCGCGCGGGGTCCCGGGTTCGTTCCCGGCGGCGGGATGCGGCGTTGATTAGTCCCACCGCTCGTCTGCATACTGATGGGACTAGCTGCCTGTGGGAACGGAAAATGGGTTTGGTGGGATTCTGTGTGGGATTCCGTGCATTCATTCACAGTATATTGATAGTGTGTATTGATAGTCAATCACCACGCACTATAACGGTGAAGGAAAACATCGTGAGGAAACCTGCATACCGTAGCGATTTTAAAAGAATTTCTACGGTATGTAAGTCCGCCAACCCGCACGAGGCCAGCGTGGTGGACAATATGGCCTAACCCTTCTCAATCGTACTTTCAGTTGTAGAGGAGGACCGTGCCCTGCAGTGGGACTTATATATGCTAATACAGATTGTGGTCTAGACTGCAATCGCAGAGTCAATCACAAATGCATGAAAATTAATAAAAAAACTAAGTACATTCATAAATGTACGCAGTGGAATGCCAAACATTACCTTGGAATTCATGGTGTTGTTTGGTTTTGCTACTGTCCATGAGCGGTCGTATTGCTTACCATCAGGCAAATGGCATGCTCGTCTCGCTATTCATTGCAATAATAAAAAAAAATAATAATAAATAAATAAATTCACGGCTTTTCCCAGAAGGGGTAGGCAGAGGTGCTGGTTGGTACCGGGAAACACGTTTGTGTTTGTTTGTTTTTTCGCGTTATGTTTTCATGCCATATGATGTCATAGGGGGTGAAGCTGACGCTATATCGGGCACAAATTCCTACCTCCGGGCTGATAACGAATAGAAAAATACAATACCACTTTGCCCGACCCCGGATTCGAACCCGAGGCCTCATTGTTAAAATCCGACCCTAGTACAACTGCGCCACCTAGGCAATTAATCTAAATGGCACATTTAAATTGATTGCCGTATTTTTCCGTATTTTAATACGTGAGTATTTTTTGAGATTACTCATGGCTTTTTAAAAATAATGACGTCATGGAATGCATTTCGGTCTCGGATTTGCACATTAAACCAACTTAAGAAATGGTAAAGATAGTTTTTGCAAGTTCTAATGTCGCTGTCCTCAATAAATCAACTACCAATAAAAGTTTTCATAATAAATTAATGTTCTGTTACAAACAATATTCCGCTCAGACTAGTATTAAAACTTGTCATTTTGTAAACGGCTGCAAAGTGCGCAGCTTTCAACACCTACTACTTAACTAGCAACAAAAACTGCATCACAACACAAACAGTATGTAGGGCTGTCTGCGTTATAGAACAATATTTGATTTAAAAAAATATTTTAGCATGTTTTAAATAATTTTTAATTTGAGTACCCTCTTAATACTTAAATGATTTTGGTGATAGTACCGGGTATAACCAGACTGCGAACGAAAACGAAGCCAGGTGGTAGTTTTAGTGACTACAGGAACAATGCAATTAAATATTTGTAAAAAAATAAACTATTTTTTTTTATTGACAGCTCTGACGGCCTCCGTGGCGCAGTTGGTTAGACGCCGCCTGTGAAACGAGAGGCCGCGGGTTCGATCCCCGCACCGAAACAAATATTTGTGTGATCCACAGGTATTTGTTTCGGGTCTGGGTGTTTGTGAGACCGAAAAGTCTCTCGTAGTTTCTGATACCCACGACACAAGACTCAATCTTAGTGTGGGGTCAGGACTATGTATGTGACTGTTGGGTGTATTTTTTTTTTTTTTTTTATTATGTATCATTGTATTTGGGTATTTTTGGATAAAATAATAGTTTATACCCTTGTTTACTATTGCGTCTTTAAAAATAAAGGATGTGCATTATAATTTTAGGGAAATATATGTATTTACCACGCAAACACGACGATAGGTAAAAAAAAATCGTTTATGTTTTTTACAAGATTTTTAGTTACATTATGTCTTCAGTCATTAAAACAACCACCTGGCTTCGTTTTCGGTCGCAGTCTCGATATATCCGGTATGCCTATGTAATAAGCGGAATAAGCGTCATAGTGACCCATACAGCTTTGAGCATACCGACATAATTATTTCGACCGGCAGGATGTAAAGTGTAACAGCAATCGTAGCTTATGAATTTTGATAGAATATGTTATGGTCCATGTGACAAAGGCATATACATTGACAGCCTCGATCCCCACACCGAAACAAATATTTGTGTGAACCACAAGTATTGGTTTCGGATGTTAATGGGACCGAAAAGTTTCTGGTAGTGCCTGATACCCACGATACAAAACTCGATCTTAATGTGTGGTCAGGACTCAGGACAATGTGTAGGACTTATGGGTGTATTTATTTCTATCTATCTATTCAGCCACAGAAAGTATACTGCTGATCATAGACCTCTTCACACCGACCTGTTGAAAACGGCCGGCGTCCAGGGACTTCCTGCAACGTTATTCATTTACTAATAAATAAACATTAACTTATATTTTACTTTATTTAATACCAGCCCTATGTGTAACAAAACCCAAGTGTTATTCGCAGCGTACAATGATCAATTATTGAAACCCGACGCGTTTCTGGAAACGTGTCCGTCTGTTTGTTTCATCCTCGCGTTACGGTCGCATTCCGCTGTTATGACACTCGGAACACGACGCTCGGTTATGTAGCACCTGTTTACATTACCCTTTGGTAATAATACTAAGTTTACACTGTATACTTAATACTAGAAGCTGTGGTGCAATTGGCGAGAGAACTAGTCTATCTATACATATAAAGCTGAACAGTTTGTTTGACTACGCTAAACTCTGGAACTACTGGTGCGAGTTAAAAATATCTTAGAGTTGGATAGTCCGTTCATCGAGGATGGCTATAGGGATTTTTTATCCCGAAAAAATATGTAGCAGGACTTTTATCCTTAAATACTTTTTCACACGAGCCAATCCGTGAACAACACTATTTATTTATAAATACTTTATTGTACACCACAGACATTTTCAGACATAAAGAATATGTTTAAAAAACGGCGGTCTTATCGCTGTCGGCGATTTCTTTCAGACAACCTTAAGATGGACTAGTATGAACGGAAGCACGGAAGAAATGGATGGCCACAACATACAGGTAAAAGAGTAAAAAAAAAATACCTATGTAAAAGTGATGAGATTTTTCTAAAACATAAATGGACTACATAAAACACCAATATAAAAACTACTTAAACTATAATTATATGATTACTTGATACTCAAAAGTGACATGTTTAGTCCTGATCTTAGCAAAATAGGAGGCTCGACAGGTGTGCTACGTCTCAAAGAATATATCGTATATATTATATCGTAAAGCGCCGATTTTACTATTCTATTTGGTGTTGCCCGAGGCCCAATACCCGTCTCTTTCTTGTTTTTCTTCCTTTTCTTTCCCTTCCTATTTTGAAAAGCCAACGCACCTACGATCCAAGTGTCGACGTTCATAGACGTTCATAAGAGGTAAACAATAACAATTACATTATAAAATCAGTGACATAAAATCAGTGACCAGTTTCGGACCTACGTAATTAAAAAGGCTTAAATCCTTCACCGTGTCGATAAAGTCGATACAAATATATCAAAAACACAAATCGGAATGACATACTTCCATTCGAAAAGCGTTTCGTCAAACCGAGTACATTTAAATTGCTAAGTAAATACGTCCATTTGGAGGGTCAGGGTACGGTCAGATTTAATATATTTGGTGAAAACACACAAATAAACTCCCGACCGACCTTTCAAAGGACTGTAAATATTGTAAGCAGATAAACTGACTTGATTCGGTGATAATTTTATCTCACAAACTGGGTTATGTGTTATATTTTTCTTTTTTTAAAATAGCTCCGTTTATTTGGTAGTTGCGTGTTGTTATTGAAGGTATTTTGTTTTTTTTTTTCAGTTAATCTAATGGCCTTATTTATACAATTTAAAACCCAATTTAGTTAGTGAATGTTTTGTCTCCTTCGCTCCAAAAAAAATCACAAGTCGTTCGAAAGTGACAAAACATTCGATAATTAAAATAGGTTTTAAAACTGTCTTTGTATACGGACGTAAATGTTTTATGTAACATAACTGGGACACCTTTAGGCTAACTTTGCCCATAACTTTGACTTTGAAAATGTCATCGCTATACATTTGTGACGTACTTGACATTGCTAATGTATGGAATTGACATTTCCTAAGTCAAAGTTATAAGCAAAGTTACTTTATGCAACTGACCCTTAGTGAGTCTTCGGCATTGTGTAAACGAAAATAAATGTTGCAGCCTTCCTGTACTTTAAGTAAGGCTGCAAAAGATCTAAATTCCTGAATACTCCTTCATAAGGAATAACGGTACGCTGGTTGTGCTAATAACACCGTTTTCGGATAAGAAGGCATAGGCATTTTTTATGTACAGCCAGTTTTGTAATTCAAATAAAAAAAAATATATATAGGTATATAAACAGTTCTTTTGGCAAGTATTTTGTTTCCGTCATACTTTTCTGCTTCTTCAAAATACAGTAGATATGACCACAATGACCTGGACCACAATAAACTCACGCCTTTTTCCCAGAAGGGTTACGCAGATGTACAACCAGGACAGCCACATTTCACCTTGTGTATTCCGTCTAATGATGTGATAGGGGGCGAGCCTATCGCCATATCGGGCAAAAAATCCTGACTCCGGGCTGATAATCAATAGAAAAATCCGATATCGCTGTGCCTTGTGCTGTGCTTTGACCCAGAATTCGAACTCGCGACCTCAGCTTTACAATCATACCGTAGTACGACAGCGCCACCGAGGCAGTCAACACTATAACATTTTTCTATATATTAATACACACTGGCTTCAATTGAATTATCTACTTTAACAACATCCCAATAAGCCAGAATATGCTATGAGACATTTCAATACCCCAAAACATATTGTCTTAAATTGATATAACGTTTCCAAAAACATCCCAATAAGTCATAAAAACTCCAATCACGTTAAAAAATCATAAAGTTTTCACAAAGGGGTAGAACTCCCCCTAAATATTGCACAAAAATGTCATTACTATTCAGCGGAGTGCACCGGGCGATTGTTGTGGGTACATTCAATTTTTTGTCTCCATAGAGATAGGGCGACCCTCGGTAATCGATTTCTCATATTTTACACGCATTCAGTTTGAGGGGGTTTGAATGCAACGCGTGATTTGTTTGGATTTTTGCACTTTTTGTCTATTTGTTGTGATATCGGCGGTTGTAGGAAGCTTTTTAGGACATGTAGTTTGTCTTCGAATGCGAATCAATATGAAGATATTATTCATTTAATTCATTCTCATGATAGCAAGAGTAGGCTTTGAAACGACAGCTAAAGGTTACATTGATATAATTTTTAAGTTGACGGATATCATAAAATGGAAGATGTAATGGTAAATATATGAGTGAAATGATTACTTAGACACAGATCTAGTAATGGGAAAAAAATAAAACATTCCATCTGCAACTTTTCTAAAACAAATAAAGAACACAGAACTGATTCAAGGCTTAATTACTTTTGCTTCCACCGTGACTTATCTTAGCCGATCCAACAAAAAATTCACAATCATACAACCACCACAACCCTTCGTCAATACTTATTTAAATATTTAATTACCCCGTGCACCAATGCGACTACTGTACATTTAGAAATGTCATAGTCTAGGTTTAACAATAAAGCCATCCTCACGTCCTCGTTTTATAAATTCTCCGGCACTGGGTTGAGAGGAAGGGGGCGCATGACCGGGCATAATCTTAAAGGCCATTGGTACAGTAGACCCGTCGCAACGCTCTCCCTTGCATGCGTTTAGGGTTAACAATACTTTATTATTCACATCACAGTACAGACAATTATGAGCGATGGAGGGTTGAGTGGAGATCAATTCTCGGAAACTGTGGTTGGTTTTTGGTATACACTATACGGTAATGATTTCTTGTGAATATTAATAGGAATTGGTGAATACTTTTGGGTGTTTTAGGTATGTTTATACCAGCGTGATTGTATTGAATGAAAACTAAAAATTTCACAAAAAATATCGTTTTTTTTTTTTTGAATTTTTATTAATCGTCGTATTTGGGTGTTAAATACATACTTTTCCTAAAATAATGATTTTATTTTTAAAGACGCAATGATACGTAAGGGTTGCAATTACTTTTTTCGCAAAAACTAGGGATTAGGCACCCAAACACAATGACTGTATCAGCCTATATATGTCCCACTGCAGGGCACGAGCCTCCTCTACAATAGAGAGTACGATTGAGAGGGGTGGTGATGCATTAGTAAAACACAAAGATTTTTAAAAATTTGCAAAAAATAATCTGTAAGTGCGTGGTGGCCTGTTGGTAACGGACCAGAGGCGGCTGCCTACATGCTCACGGTGGTCGCGGGTTCAAATCCCAGGGCACACCTCTGACTTTTCGGAGTTATGTGTGTATTGATAGTCAATCACCACGCACTTTAACGGTGAAGGAAAACATCGTGAGGAAACCTGCATACCGTAGCGATTTTAAAAGAATTTCTACGGTATGTAAGTCGCCAACCCGCACTAGGCCAGCGTGGTGGACTATATGGCCTAACCACTCTCAATCGATTCTCTCGATTGTAGAGTAGGCCCGTGCCCTGCAGTGGGACGTATATTGGCTGATATAGATATAGAATCTGTCGCTTTTTTTGCTACATTTTTAGTTGCTTTGTGTCGGTAACCACTTAACCTACCTGGCTTCATTTTCGGTAGCAGTCTGTATATACCCGGTAAAGTATCGTCGTTGATGAACGTCATACGTATGTAGAAGTCGAACCCGGGGACACCTGTGCAATGTTTATACGAAGAATGTCTACTAGCACGTTCGATGCTGTTAGGACAAGTGGGTTTTATTCAATGAAGCAGAATAGTTGTGAAATGGATGAACTTGTAATTTCCGATATCATTCATAACTTTGAAAATACTGTTTAGTTTTGATCTTACATGGGACTAGAAAATAGTTTTTATGCTTGCATGCTAATGTAGTGCAGTTTGGTAGATTTCTATTACTTTATAATGTTTGTTGTAAGTTTTCTCACCATCGTCGTTCATCGTTGTTATTTTCTACTTAACATTTCATCATTTCGAGAATCCCGATGAACTCGTGACCTCTATCCAGGCTTTTAGGTTTTACCTCGTTTTAAACCAACAAGTCCTTTAGTTTCCATCACCATTAAATCCGTCATCAGCCTATACAACATTCGTCAATAAGACCTTTTTACTCACATTTATCGATCTAGAAAAAAGGGCGGTTAACTGTACGGCTTACATCGATAGTAATCTTCCCACCACATCCCTAATCGAGCCTAATTAAGCCATAAAAATGTCTCAGAAGCAGTACCGGTGCGAGTTCCCACGGGGTATTGGTGCAACGCATTTGCGGTAAACATTTCATATGAAAATCATTTGACCGCAGACCTAATACAACTATAATATTTAAGCGAAAATAAACCTTATTTCTGAGACAATATGTGCTACATTGGCTGAAGGTTGGTTGGGTGATGGCAGTTCGAAATGTTGTGATATGGTTTGTGGTTCAGTTTATGTGAATTGTAATTTACATTGGATATTGAGGTGTCATTAGTTAAGAGTGCAGGGAATGTGAAGACTCCATCCATTATTATAGTAGTACCTGTACTGAACACTTAATTTATGTAGAATAAGTAATTGCCAGAACAGTTAAACCAGTTAAAATACATACATACATACAAAAACTCACGCCTTTATCCCAGGAGGGGTAGGCAGAGGCGGGACACCCACATTTCGCTTTGTATGTTCCGTCCCACGATGTGATAGGGGTCGAGCTTATCGCCATATCGGGCTTATCGCCACAAATTCCAGACTCCGGGCTGATAATGAATAGTAAAATCCAATATCAATTTCCCCGACCCGGGACTCGAACCCGAGACCTCGGCTTTGTAACCGTATTGCAGTACAACTACGCCACTGAGGCACTCAGGCAGAGCAGTTAAAATAATGTAATTATTTATTCGGACTTGTATGAAAATGACTAGTATTGTACGTGGACGGACGACCTGGTTAAGGTTGCAGGAAGTTCCTGTATGCAGGCTGCTTCCAACAGGTTGATGTCGAGATCGTTGGGGGAAGTCTATGGTACGACGTGGACTTCTTGTGGCTGAAGAAAGAGAGATAGAGTATGAAAAACACAAGTAACAATAAAGAAGACAACGCAAAAGACGTTGCTGTTATCACTTACATCTGGCATAAACAGGATAGTAACTTCTACACTACAATTTTATAGCTATTGTTATTGGCGCGTTTAAGACTAAGCTCGGTCTTCGGCCAGACTCATCCATAATTCAAGTCTGGCGGTATTGCGACACTTAAACGATCGCGTGACATCGACAACTCGGCTTCTATTTGAACACCAGTTTCGAAGGTTAGCTCCGTTTGACACATCTATATCAATGTTACACTAGATACGAAATTCAGTACAAAAAATGTGTCCCTACTACTTGCGGTGCATGCACCACATATGAATCAGTTTGCTTCGTGACTGTGACAGTACAGTACGCCTTATCCAATGATTAAAGAATAAAGGTTTTAAAGTAATAAATGAATGTTTAGCCGTCAAGCCGAAAGCAAATCGTCTGAAGTTACAATATTTTAATAAAATACTAGGTAAGTGATGTAATATTGCAGTGTGCTTTTAAAATACGGAGGCACTTTATTTCTTTGACGTGTCTCGTCTATCGGTAGAATATAAGTCAATGGTTTGACATGTTATATTGATGTGGATAGGTGTTTCTTACTAATAATGAATTAATGTGATATAGGCAGTAGTTATTCACCAGTCACACACATAGTCCTGACACCACATTAAGATCAATTAAGTTTTGTGTCGTGGGGATCCGGAACTACGAGAGACTTTTCGGTCTCATAAACACCCAGACCCGAGACCAATATTTGTGGGCCTCACAAACATTTGTCTCGGTGCGGGGATCGAACCCGCGGCTTCTCGTTTCACAGCCGGCGTCTAAAGGCAGGAGTCAAGCATAGTCCAACTACAAATGATTTGATGTAATAGCTCTTATCTAACATATGAGAGCCGATAAGAATGTAAGGAGTTAGGCGGCTGTTTTGTGTTTCATTTTAGGATTGCTACAATACAATTAAGTTACAGAGTTCGTTGTTTTGTATTAAGTTTCAAATTCTATTTAAGAACCCTACAATGGTAGTGTAGTAATAATACAATATAATTAGTTTGAAAAACACGGAAAGCCACACGTAGGCGCTGGGCAAAACAGATTTGTACAATCTAAAGTAAAAAGTAACCACGACAAAAACTCACAATAAACAAGTTCAAGGTAAAATAGCCTTATGTGGGATAATACACCCCATTGTTTCCCATTTCCCACCGGCGCGGCGGGAATCACGGGATCTCACGGGAATCCTTTTTCAAACGCAGCGTTTTTTAGCAGCGTTTTTACTTCCTCATGAATCGATAAGCTGTCTACTTGCGAACGACCATTGAATTTTTATGAAATATCTAAAGCTTTGCCTTCTTTTATCGCTTCTTTACGGGCAGTTTATAACTTATCAAATAGTTTTACGGCGCGTTTACTGAGTTTAAATTAAAGTAAGGCAGTTAATCTTATCACAAAGGATAGTGGCGGTAAAGTTTCGTTGGTAAGTTAAAGAAGTTAGAGGCATAAGTTTCCGCTGTGATTGCGTAGAAATATTTCTATTCAATAAAATTGCCTTTTCGGCTTACGTGTACAAGTTTGGCTCCCGGATAAATTGGTGTTAGTTGCTTTATTGCTTTTTGCTTTTATATACCAAAGAAAATGTTTAATTCTCGTTTTAATGGTGTTCGAGCTTCTTTTTAGGAACACTCGGTGGGAGGAAGGTAGGTTTAGTCAAGGCAGAAATCGACCATGTTTGGTGGCTCTTGTTCTTTAGACAAAATATTGGTTAGTTGTCATTTGTGAATAGTAGTGTGGCTACTTACTGTATTTTTTGTCATATACGAGCTGAAATAAATAAGTATGCTAGCCGATGCCCAGTTAGTATACGTTATTTAGAATTATCTAGAATTATTTATCTAGAAATAGTGCATTACAATTTATTATTGTACAACTTTTTTATTTAGTTTTCTTTCTGATTAGTTACATTGCTCGCTGAAGATAAGTTAGTGCTTTCAGAAACTCGCTGGACTGAGAAAGTTCCTTCTCTACGTGATGCCAATATTGAGATGCTGGTATTACTGAAGAGGTATACCTTAGATAGTATTTTGTACAACATGTTCTTACGGTAGGTGCTTGTGTATGAGAAGCTGTGAAGGCAAGGTCTAAGAAGAGAGACTAGATTTTACATATAATATTTATCGTTCTCATGCTGTATCATAATTATCTTCAAACATTACCATTTAAAGCGTCTAATCTAAGTATATAAGAGAAATCGTGAAACAAAATGAATATTGTAAATAAAAGATCAAAACTAAATATAAATAACATATTTTCGACGTAATGAAATTCGGGCAAAACGTAGTAACACAATTCCTGTACTAATCCATTGGCCATAAACTAGCATTACAATATTACTTCATTGTAATAGCCCGTTATTTCGAGATATTACGTCAGTAATTACGAAAAATGCATAATTCAAATCCACGTCTACAGAAATGAAATAATTGAGGGCTGTTGTTCTTTGCGCATAACTTTTCCACTATAAAACGCCATTTACACGGGGATAGTTTCTCGCGGCGAGAATCGTATGCGATTATTGCATGGCATAACCGCCATAGATTGTCGTGCTCTGACAAATGTTTACACGATGCTACTTTTTATATCCTTATCCTATATCCTTACGATAATCGTATCTTCGAGGCGAGAAACTCTCCCCGTGTAAATGGGGCGTTCAGTTTTTCTATTTGACTCGGTTCCCAGTGGTCGTGGCTTTTGAATAGCTTATAACCACAGATTGAAATCATTAAAAAAAGTAATTTTGTCAAATCCGATTGGTAGTTTGGGTGGTAATAGTCTAGCAAAATCTTCAGCTTTATTATACATACATACATACATAAACTCACGCCTTTATCCCCGAAGGGGTAGGCAGAGGCGCCACCAGGGCACCCGCATTTCGCCTTGTATGTTCCGTCCCACGATGTGATAGGGGGCGAGCCTATCGCCATATCGGGCACAAATTCCTGACTCCGGGCTGATAATGAATAGAAAAATCCAATATCACTTTTGCCCGACTCGGGACTCGAACCCGAGACCTCAGCTTTGTAACCGTACCGTAATACAACTACGCCACCGAGGCAGGCTTTATTATACACGTATAGATATTATGCCTTCATCAGCTATTTGATTTATGTACTTTTATAATAAGCATATATTTATTCACAAAGACAAAGACGAATACATCGGCTCGTAAATAAAATCCCTCGAACAAGGAAACATGGCGTGTATTTAACAATTTGAACGCTCCGTTGCAAGTGAAGCTAATAAGGCTGGGCATCGAATAATTGCCAGCTCAGTGATCGGTTTGTGAGCTGGCTAATTGTTACTGCAAATCGATTACCTGTTGTTTAGAGGTTCCGTCGGTGCAGGATTTTTTAACGTGGCCCCTGCCTTATAATTATCTATATTTCTTAATATTTGACAGCCTCCGTGGCGCAGTTGGTTAGACGCCGCCTGTGAAACGAGAGGCCGCGGGTTCGATCCCCGCACCGAAACAAATATTTGTGTGATCCACAGGTATTTGTTTCGGGTCTGGGTGTTTGTGAGACCGAAAAGTCTCTCGTAGTTTCTGATACCCACGACACAAGACTCGATCTTAGTGTGGGGTCAGGACTATGTATGTGACTGTTGGGTGTATTTATTTATTTATTTCGATACCAATTTATTCAAAGTAAATGTCCATCACACTCCCATAGCCTACAATGACGCAAAGCATCGTTTAAAGGGCAAGCCCAGTACAGGAAACCGCTAATGTGGAGTCGACACACGTGGCGAGCGGGCTGTCTCATCAACAGATCGATTTTCGTGGAAATCCGGTGCGAAGGGTTGCGGTCAGTTCGGCACTGTACCTGCGTGGTGCTATTTTGGGCAGTAGGTATTGGCGAATATTTGGGGGTATTTTAAGATTGGATGGTTGCTTTTATTGATGTGACGGACCTGAAAATTTTGGAGTTTAATATTCTTCTTTGCTGCCGTCATAAAGAGATCTATTTATGTGTAAAATTATATTTCAGAGTTTGTTAGTTGAAGTCTGATTAACAAAGTTTCGTGTCTCGAAAAAATGAGGACAGACGTCAACCTAAATTTAAGCGGGGACAGGTATAGTACAATATAATTTTTTACAGGGCTTTACTTCGCTTAAAGTGTTTTATCATCGGCATCAATCATGCTCTAAAAAAATATTCAACTTTATCACATTCTCTGTATGCGAGAACCTTACCTGGCGGTATATGAAAGTATGTCCTTTTAGTAACTTCATCTTAGCTAAAGAGTTATGCCGACAACGGAAAAACTATTACTTCACGCCGGTCTCTTTGGCTTCATACTTCAAAAGGAAATACAAAACCCTTATACGTTTACCTCGTTGTCCATCTGTCTGTCTTTCTGTCAGGACCGTTTTTATAAAGCAACGCTACTTTCCCAGCTCAGTCTACCCCCTCATTCTATACAAGCTGCAGTCTTTCTTTACATAAAGTACACATTAACATAAAATAATAGCATCAGAAACGAACTCATAATAAGTGCTCGTTTTATAAAACTTTATCCATGAAATTTCCTCTCGACGATGTATTAATATCTTTAGAATTTCTTGCGGCGCGGCGTACGTAACATTTTTTCAAGAGGCTCAATGGCGCTTTAAATTTTTACCGTAAGCTAAAAGGGTGCATAAATTACAAAATACAAACCCTTGTAGGTTTTTATGAGTCCCCGAATTAACAGATTAGGCCATTGCCGAGCACTTCTCTCGTTATAAAGGTAAATACACTTAATGTTAGTTTTAGGGAGAAAATCTCATTTAATATTGATCGTGTTTAAGTCGCAGCCGGCAGGATGTTTATTTAAATATTTTAAGCTACCCTTATTCTATATTCAAGAGGGTATTGAAATATGTTTTTTAATTATGTATGTTGCGAAGATAATTTGACGCAGTATATAGCTTTATTTATTTTATTAGCCAAATTAGCTTCTCGAAAGATTACATTCCAGACAGTCCAATTACAAAATCATTAGCAAAATCTATCTTTCAAACATGTCATGACTCCTTCATTTTCCCGTAAGCTAAAATTATTGACCGCTTCAAATTATATTTATTCCGAGCCAATGTGGTAGTAAGTAAGTTGTCCCACAACGGAGCTACCTACTCCACATTGAGTGATTAATTTGAATTTCCTAGTGTATGTAAATCGTTGGTCAGCGAGCTGGGACGAATTAATGTGGCTAACGGCGAAGTGTCATCTCGGGGACTGCTCTTAATTAATTGTGAGAGTTGCGCTGGGAGGTTGAAGATTGAGGTCTTCTATACTGGTGTAGTAATAGCAATCTTTTGGTTAGCGTGGTGGGGTGTGTTGTTAGCCTATATATTACGACTCCTGATTGCAGACTTGTGCTCAGTTCTGGGCTTCTCGTAGTTTCTGATACCCACGACACAAGACTCGATCTTAGTATGGTGTCAGGACTATGTATGTGGCTGTTGGGTGTATTTATTTATTATTCATTTTATAATTAGGATTCTTCAAAATATTACAAAATGTTTTAATTTAAAATTCGTTTCTTTAACCTCCATGATCGAAATAGAAAACAATAAGAATTATAGTCCCTATGGAAGTATTACACAACATTTTGTCAAAGAGAAGTGTGATCGAGTAGACGCTTGGTACTACTTCCCCCGCCCCCCTAACTGCACCTTTCGTCACCCCCTCCCCCTTTACGCCGAACAGCAGATGTAATGTGGACACCTACGCAATTACTTTGTCTCGAAACAAGATGAACGTTCAGGAGCGAAGATTAACCCGACGTTTTTGTTTCATGTAATGAAATTAAACTTTGGATTCATGGCTTTTTCTTCTATGGACCGCAAATTTTATATTGCAAAATATATAATAACTAAATTACTTTATTTGTATCTTGACCGCAGGCCGGTAGCCAAAGTACGAAACATATTTTTACTTATATTTTATTTATTTTCGTAATAATTGTCTAACAACTCTACTGAAGAATTACTGGGTTGAGGGTTCGGTTCGCAGGTGACACAATTTACTTTTCTCGACTTTTGCGTTTCAAATATAAACAAAAGTTGGTGTTCGATGAGGTGGTAGACACACCTTTTTATATTATGGGGTGTAATCATTTCGCTCTGTACATTATATTAGTAGCTCTACCCACACCTTTAGAGTTACAGTCGTGAAGTCTTGTAAAATGTAGATACTTATAAATTATAACGCAGTACTGGAAATGCTTCGAATATTTACGATGTACATACACAGTAAACACTTACACACGAAGTGCAATTGTAATGTCGCTATTAACCATTCGCTCGTTGATTGAGCCCAGCGTGTCAGCTCGTTAGTTTTATCTCGACCAGCTCTTCCTTTGAGTTCATCTCGCTTCCTCTGACATCTTTGAGCTTATATCTTGCAAAATAAATTAGGTTTTTTGGAAAATATTAACAAAAAATATGTGTAGTTACATCTATTACTTTAGTCGAATATAAGATATAGGATTTTTCAAGCTTACCCTGTTGAGAATTAATTAGGAAAGATTTGTTGATTCATACACGCCGGGCATATATATTTAAAAAAAAATCTACGGTATGTAAGTCCGCCAACCCGCACTAGGCCAGCGTGGTGGACTATATGGCCTAACCACTTTCAATCGATTCTCTCGTTTGTAGAGTAGGCCAGTGCCCTGCAGTGGGACGTATATGGGCTGATAAAGAACACGCCTCCAGGTGGTTTTGGTAAGCTCATTTCTAGAATAATTTCTTTAGTAGTGCAGCAGTTCATCACTAGATTCTTTTTATCTGTCCGGTATATTGGACGAATAAAACACCATCGAGTTGGTCTCAAGATTGATAATTCGCCTGGTTAATGTTTTTTGTAAATACTTTTCTCTTAATTCTTCTGGATAAGTCTGTTACAGTTATCGAGTAGGATATGTGAAATTAAGCGTCTAAATCCAGCATAGATTCTACCACCTTACGTAAAAACTATTAAACTAATCATGGTTTTTGATTTTAAAAAATCGCCAATGTACCTTTAAATGAAGAAATATAAAGTGTTTTATATTTAGGGTTATATGTAATTACGAAATAACTCTACATATCTACATAAATAATAATAAATAAATAAATACACCCAACAGTCACATACATAGTTCTGACCCCACACTAATATCGAGTCTTGTGTCGTGGGTATCAGAAACTACGAGAGACTTTTCGTTCTCACAAACACCCAGACCCGAAACAAATACCTGTGGATCACACAAATTTTTGTGGGATCGAACCCGCGGCCTCTCGTTTCACAGGCGGTGTCTAACCAACTGCGCCACGGAGGCTGTCTATATAAACATATCTATAGATATAGGTATAGATATGTAGGGTTAGTTCGTCATTTGGTAGTGTGCATATTCGTAACACCGGTACCTGCAGTGGCTTCCTCTATTCATGATTAGTGACTATGTTTTGTGACTTGGTAACTCCTGTATTCTTCTATGTCAAGGTGAAGCTAAAAAGGCTTAGAATTTAGTAGAAGTACAGATCGATATGCGTATTTTCTACAAATTTTTTTGCTGTCTTGATGTATCTATATTTGTGTTGGCGAAAACACGCTGTAAATGTATTAAGTCGTTGTGTCAGGTGTGGAGAAATATAAAAATAATAAAAAGCAACCAAAATAATAGTCTACAGCAGTTTTGAACCCATACAAATCAATCACATCTCTTAAATACCAGCCAAGCTTTAAGTTCGTTAGAAGAACGGTCGAAGATAATGATTAAATGAAATATTTTTAACGAGCTTCAGCAACCCATCACAAAACCTATAATATAATTAACAATGTTAAGATATTTCAAAATGAAATTAACTACATCACAGTGGCTCGACCAATCAGTTTTTTGCCATCAATCACTATGAACAATCAGTCAACTAGGCTAAAAAGGAAATTGCAAAAAAAGTATGGAGCGAAGATGCGATGACCTCTTTATGATGCAATCGTCGTTAATCTGTTATAGACTTTATCTCTCTTTTAATAAAGTCGTATTTTGCTGCATTCTAGTATACACCTACTAACTTTGTCACACTGGCCACATAGAGCACGGGACATGTTCCAAGATATTTTGAAAAAAAGAATAAATGGGAAGAAAAAGGAACACGTCTACGACTTGCGTGTCGTGTCCTCACACCAATCAACGCTGCGTGCAAAAATCAACTTTACCCCATTAATATTAAGTTTATTGTTCATTACCAATAAAAAAAGGTCTTTTATATCGCAAGAAGCATTTTTATTATTACGGTTATTATAATGATAAGATGAAGCTATTCCAGTGGTATCCTTTACCGCAACAATGGCTTGTAATAACGTAAGGTTTTATAAACAGCTTATTAACTGAGCGTAACGACATGTTTATTTAAATCGATCCATGTAAAAAAAACTCAATTTTTGTTTAATATTTTATAAGTGCTATTTGTGGCGATAATTTTTATGTTTTTATTAACGTAAAGATGCGGTTGATATTACCATGTTAAAAGAACCCATGACAGCCTATATTTTTTCTATTCTTTTATTTATATTATCCTATTTAATCTGTAATATTTTAAGCACTTTACATGTCGTGTATTGTATTTCCAATAAAGTGTGCCATTATGGCAATTCAGAACAATCCGTATAAATAAACGGTAAGTATGGACGAATTTTATTAACGCAATCGAAATTCATTAATTAAAAGCGCTTTATGCATTGTTTCCCAGTATTGTGTAATTCGTTGTTTGTTTATTAATATAAAATAAAATTACGTTCGTAAAGCCTGGCTTATTTGTACTGAAGCGCTGCCAAATTGGTATTAATTGAGTAGGAATTACGGCTTAAAATCTCGTACGTGGAAAGGGTTTTACAATATTAACATGATCTATATTCAATTGTCTCACTGTTTTTTATTCTCTTCCACAGGTTTGGCGATTTTTGGTCATATTCTTTCGTGCAATACAAGTTCATAGCCTTATATCTCCTGGAGCCCGGGGCCACCTTCCTGTGAAGTCTTCGCCACGTCATTGGATTTTCGACGTCTTCAGTTGTAGCACCTTAATCTCTCATATCCCTTGAAGATGTAGAGCTAGCATTTTTGTTGGGGCAAATACATTAATTGCTGACGTATTTTTTCTATAACAGCATGTACCTGCTGCCTCTACCTACTGACTCACCTCAACTGCAAAGAATTACATGTTATTCTACTACCTAATTTATCCATAGACGTCGAATAGCAGAGCACGAAAGTTTTCAAGTTCGGACTTGGGCTATAGCCACACCGCATTGGGTTTTTGAAAGTCTCTATGAAATAAAATTCTCCGCAACATATTCCATCACTGTTAAATTACAAATTAGATGACAATCAACACACACATGACTGCGAAAAGTGAAGTGTATCATAACTAGCACTACCGTAGCTCACGTCCAGTACGATCCGATACTAACAGGCTTAACACGCACTTACCTATCACTAATCACACACATGAGAAGGCTTATTTGACCTGTCAAGTCATACTTTGGTACATTCATCTATTTGACCTGTCAAACTTCCATTCATATAATGACCTACGGCATTCACGGCCGGGCATGATCTAATAAACCAGAAGCCGTGTGGTGCGGCCGAGGTTGCGAAACCCCTCGGCCCGCGGACCATGCTTGTAATTTGCTCAAAAGGCTTGTACTCCCGCGATTGACTCGTGTCATGGCCTGCGCGTATTAGGTTAAGTTAATACGTGTTATTGAGTTATAGGTTTCCCTTGGTTGCGATTTAATAATGTTCGGATTAAGGTCAGGTTTGTTGTCCAAAGTTTCTAAAGCCAAGCGTGTATATTTTTTTGTATCGCCCTGTCTTAAGGTCTTAAGATTAGCTCCAATGTTGTGGATGCCTTTTATAACTGTATTTTCAACACGAAATATTGTAGATTTCTAATCATTATTCGAGTTGCAAATTGAATTATAGTAGTGCGGCATAGTGAAATAATCCTGCTAGTTAGTTTTTACTCCTCTAGTCTAACCACAAGGAGGATACACATCATAAAATGTTCCAGGATGTCGCTGCGCGTAGACCGCTTGCACCGTACTGCTATCGAAGTTCTTGGAAAAGGCATATTTTCCGTAGGGAACCTTTTTTTACTGAAGAGCAACGTATTGCTGTAGTAATCCTTGGGGGAGCAATATTTTCCGTTGGCAACCTTTTCCTGAAGATGCTGATAATGATCTCTGATGAAGAGTCAAGACAATGATTTCCTAAAACTATTTCGAAAAATTAAAATCATTTGAACTTTCCATCACCAGTCCAATAAAAAGCATGTCACTTGCTACGATGCAATTTGCAATGATTAAACCGGTAAAACGTTAACGCGAAGTGAGTTGTTTCCGCCCGTCGCCGCGCGGCGCCACTGTTCATTGCTTCCGCCACGCTTGCCGCACCCATTATTACCACCCCGGTGGGAAAAGGGTGTAACTGAGTACTATTTATTTTATTTGGACTTTATGACATTGTTTTCGGGATGATACGCCAGCACATTCAATAACATTAACACCTGGAAACTGGAATAAAGTGGCGTGCATTAAATGTTTTCACGAGATATTTAATTAAAGCACGTAATTAAGGATTTTATTTAACCATCCTTCATAACTATTGGTTCGGTTTTATCGCTGTACAAACAACAATTCAGTCATTGTATACCTTATAAAATATTTCAGATACAATAGAAAAATCAATAAGATTTTTTTTTGTACATACAACATACATACATAAATTCACGCCTTTATCCCCGAAGGGGTAGGCAGAGGCGCCACCAGGACACCCACATTTCGCATTGTATGTTCCGTCCCACGATGTGATGTGCCAGCCTATCGCCATATCGGGCACAAATTCCTGACTCCGGACTGATAGTGAATAGAAAAATTCAATATCACTCTGCCCGACCCGGGACTCGAACCCGAGACCTCACCTTTGTAACCGTACCGTAATACAACTACGCCACCGAGGCAGTAATTTTTTTTTGTAGTTCCAAACTTGTCTACACGCCTATAGAATTTAGATAAATTATACTATAACTAGCATTTGCCCGCAACTTCGTCTGCGTGTTTAAGATAATGTAGACGTTATATCGCTAAAACTGTTCCATTGTAAACTTTACATAAACTTTTAACAAAAATCAACGTGCAAAATTTATATTTCCAATTCTGCCCATGAATTTAGATTATCGGATCAATGGGTCAGTCAGTTATCGATTCAGAGACCAATCGGATCAATATATAAACGCCCTTATTCATATACAGTTTTAAAACCTATTTTAGGTATCGAATGTTTGTTTTCACGCTCATACTGAATTGAAAAGTCGTTCGAAAGGGACAAAAGCTAAATTTTCACACGAGTAACTTCAGTAGTTTTGATTTCTCAACCCTTATTTTTACTCCTTTAGGGTTAAAATATTAGTACGCACCAGTGGCGAAGGGTTCATACAAGCCGATTCCTAGCAGCACGCCTTATAATTTAAAAGAAATTATTAATTATTTACATTTTTTTAAACAAGTTATATGAAGAAAATAATCAAATAATAAACAATATTAAAATAAATATAAACAATAAACAAATGTTATTCGATATTAATAAACAAAATATTATCGATCAATAACACAACGACAAACGCATTGCGCGATGTTCAACGTAAGTACATGCATACGAAACACGCGGCCGCCTAGATCCCGATGACGTCACGTCAGGCTACAAGGACACAGCACGAGTTCCCGTTGCTCTCGCGCTCATTTCCAACGCATTATTTGCCATCTCTGTTACACGTTTGTTGCTCAGAACTGCATGCAAAATTGCACCTTAAAACCCTTAGTTTTTAAGGTCTAAATTTATTCCTAGAAATACGACGGTATTCGCTTGTGAATATGCCGGTGGGCCTACGGCTTATAAAGTAATTTGCCAGTTCGCGCCTCTTTTATTTCGTGTTTATAATTAGAAAATATTATTTACTACTGTGTTGTTTCAGTGTATATGTATAATGCGGTGTCTATTTTTAGGTTTGTATATAATTAGTGGGTAATTTATGAAATTTTACTGGTTTCGAAGTGCAAACAGATCTATCTATTTAGCAAAACTTTTATGATGAATCAAACTTGATAATGTCGTATGTATCGTTTTATCTCATGAATTGCATTATTATGAGGTAATTTTAAAAATGCTGCATTTACGTAATTAAAAAACGCACTGGAAATTATATTAAATTTGATAATACATTTAAGTACCAGAGAAAGAACGGCAACTGACAAGTTTTAATTATTTAATAAATATTGTAATGCCGTATTTTTGTTAGCGTTGATTCAAAATAGGACATACAAACATAACCCACGCCTGCATCCCATGAGGGTTGCCAGATTCGATAGATCTCCAGTTAGCTCTATACTGGCATTGTTTTACTTTCGTCCACTTACATCAATCTCTTCATCTTTTTTTTATATATAAAGAACGTTTGAAATTTTTATGTCGATCAATTTCAAAACAGGCTAATGTTGTCTTTTGCATTGAATCGAAATTTACTTTAAAAACGTTAAAAAAGCACCTAACGGGCACAGTGCTATTCCGTGCAAGTGTTGTATGAAAATATAGTAAGTATTACTAAGCAAATATGTCGCTCAATATCTTACGTACATAACGGAGTAAAAATATAAGTATGAGTACTTGTTAATTTAATAAAACTAGTCACCAGAAGTATCGGCTTCCCTTTTGAAAAAAGTCACCCTTCGCCACTGGTACGCACTTATTTTTTATTTTAGATGAGTAATTATAGTGCCAAGTTTGAAATCTGCAACTTCAAAGGTTGCGGTTTTCCATACAAAATAATTTTAACCTTTTCATTCCCCTTAGGGGTTGAATTGAATTTCCAAAAATCCTTTCTTAGTGCTACTCTCCGTTATAAAAGAAATCCCTGTGTAAAATTTCAAGTTCCTAGTTTCAGTAGTTTCGGCTGTGCGTTGATCCGGTAGTTCGGTTCTACAAAACTTCAACCCTTATTTTCGTCCCTTGAGGGTTAATTTTAGATAAACAACGTATGCAATTATTTTTGTCTTATAATGAATAACTTAAGTGCCAAGTTGGACAATTGTAACTTTAACGGTTAAAATTTTCCCTATATTAGCTTTTAACCCTTTACACCCCCTTAGGGGATGAATATCCAAAAATCCATCCTTAGTGTTACCCTACGTCACAATAGGAACCCCTGTGTAAAATTTCAAGTTCCAAGCTTCAGTAGTTTCGGCTGTGCGTTGATAGGTCAGTCAGTCAGTCAATCAGGTTCCTCTTTTATACATATAGATGAGTAAACAAACATTGCAGCTGCAATGCTTGCTTGATTGTCAGCTGACGATCAAGGTTCTGTGATGACCCTGACATCATCTCTTAACGCACAATTGCATGTCGAAACCATACAATAAGCACCATGCGATTGCGCTAATGCCTGCGCTTACCGGATCATCCGTACTTTTAATAAGAAGTCATCAAGGTGCGTTGTATTATGTGGTAATGTAAGCGGAAGGCTGTATTAAAATATACGTAGATATACGTAGTTTCTTTACGATTAAAAGAAGATCAATGGACCAGCCTTATCGAGCGTTGACAATAATTAGTGTCCAATACCTCGTAGTTATATTCTTGATTAATTTTGGAGTGGTTTTGCCACTGTTATTTAAGTTGTATAGGTGTTGCAAAGCCAAAAGACTCGATACATGGTATGGTAGTTATATGTGTATTCTTGGGTATATTTATTCAGCATTTTATTGAAATAGTGGCCTCAGCTTCGCCCGGGTGCATATTTTCTTACTGCATTCCACGCCACATTTCTCGACAATAATATTTCTTCTTTCTTGTCTTTATTGATAACCCCTATTCGTTACAGCGTCTTTAGCTATCCTCGATAAATAGTATATAACTAAAATATTTATTCGAACCTGCAGTTCCTGAGATTAGCGGATAGAATTAAACAAACTGTTCATCTTTATACATTAGTACATATTTTATTAAAATACAGAATATCCATTTATACGTATAGATACATAATTTTAACATAAGTTACATTGTTCACAGAAACCAGACTCGTTGGAGACGAAAGACGGGAGTGCATCGTGTGAAGGTAACTTAATTATGAATTATATCGAATTACGTATTAACGTAATCCATTGTTAAAATTGAGATAACCTGCCTGAAGGACAATTCATAATGCACAATTTATGGTACTAGGTGCAAACGAATATTTAATGGGAATATCTGTCCTCTATCATGTTCGTTTTATATAACGTTTTAATGGGCGAAGGTCCTAAATCAATCAACGTGATCTAAATTTAAAATCGAGTAACTATATCTATATCTATCTATATCAGCCCATATACGTCCCACTGCAGGGCACGGGCCTACTCTACAATCGAGAGAATCGATTGAGGGTGGTTAGGCCATATAGTCCACCACGCTGGCCTAGTGCGGGTTGGCGGACTTACATACCGTAGAAATTCTTTAAAATCGCTACGGTATGCAGGTTTCCTCACGATGTTTTCCTTCACCGTTAAAGTGCGTGGTGATTGACTATCAATACACACATAACTCCGAAAAGTCAGAGGTGTGCTCTGGGATTTGAACCCGCGACCACCGTGAACATGTAGGCAGCCGCGTCTGGTCCGTTTACCAACTGGCCACCACGCACTTTTTCACGCACTTCAAAATCGAGTAACATTTGACATAAATCGGCTGGTTACTGTATCAGCCTATATACGTCCCACTGAAGGGCACAAGCCTCCTCTACAACCGAGAGAACGATTGAAAGGAGTTAGGCCATGTAGTCCATTACGCTGGCCTAGTGCGGGTTTCCTCACGATGTTTTCCCTTCACCGTTATAGTGTTTGATGATTGACTGTCAAAGGACAATTAACTTCGAAGAGTCAGAGGTGTGCACTGGGATTTGAACCCCGTGAATATGTTGGCAGTAGCGTCTGGTCCGTTTATCAACAGGCCACTACGCCCTAATTGGCTGATTGCTAAAGTGTAAAGTGAAAATCCCAGCCGGCACTGTAACAAATGAATAAGTATTAGTTATGCAAAATTATTACCAAACCAGAAAATATTAACTTAAGTATGGAGCTGTTAAAACTGTTACGCATTTTACTTCATTAAATAGGACCTGTTGGGACCCGACTGTGTGTTCCGTGTTGCGAAATAATCACCTCGTTATTAAATAGGACTATTACGAGTAAAAGAACCCATATAACAGCATTACGGAAAGATTAAGATAGGAAAGTTAAAATAGAATATATATTAGAAGTCTTAAAGCATATACTGGAACAAGTCTTAAGAACTTTTGATTACATTATCACCTTTTTGGCTATTAATGGTTGTAGATTTATATATAAAACAATCTTTTTATACAAAAATTGAATAGACGGGTTCTATTACCAATTATACTTAATGAGACTTAACATTTTATGTCTCAGGAGCGAGCGCAGTAAAATACTAAGCATTGCTTTGTAATTCATGGTTTGTGATTTTGCTACTGTCCAAGAGCGATCGTATCGCTTACTATCAGGCGAATGGCAAGCTCATCTCGCCATTCATTTCAATAAAAAAAATATTACGTACAAAAAATATATAAAACCTTTTCATTGTATTCGTAGCTGAAGATGATCATATATTTTACCTGGCGCTATCCACCTAAACCCTTGAATCCCTTAACTTAATGCTAGGATTACATTGTCGCTGAATCTTTTCGGTCAAGAATTTCTTCAAGTATATAAAAATAATACTTGAGATAACGAATTCCAACACATTTCAATAGGTTTAGTTGAAGCAATTTATTCAGGGCCTTACATTTCTACCACTTTAACAGAGTTATGTTGATAGTTATCGCCAG
This sequence comes from Deilephila elpenor, assembly GCA_949752805.1. Lineage (NCBI taxonomy): Eukaryota > Metazoa > Arthropoda > Insecta > Lepidoptera > Sphingidae > Deilephila > Deilephila elpenor. The sequence goes on along the minus strand of OX457101.1, from coordinate 12,735,838 downwards.
CGGTGGGCCCTTTGCGGTCCCTTACAAGGTCCGGTAAGGCTTTCTCAATGCGAATAACTATAAAACAATCTGTATTTGCTGTTGCTATACAAAATGCTGAGCTATTGTCAACCTTATTGCTATGATAATAAGGCTGGGTTTATGTTACTAGTGGGTTAAATTATTTGGGCTTGACACAGACTAGACCGTGTCGCTTGGTTTTAACTTTTTTAACAACGTCCATGTCGGCTCGGGTGGATTATACCTCCCAAATTGTTTGTTATTCTTGCAATGGTTTTTACCTCTAGGTAAATTGTTTCAATATCAGTCATGTTTTTTGTATGACAAGAAAGACTTCTCAGACCTAAAACACAATTAGAAATATGATGATTGTTCCAACATCTGTGTATGTTGGTCCAAGGACCCAACCCGCAGTATCTTATTCCATTATATTCTTCGCGTCTTCTATACTGAAAGGATTCCCCCAACGCGTCATAAGACAGGGCTGTGTTCTAGGGCCTAAGTCCTCGTAATAGAACTCTCGATTGTATTGTATTGTATTGTATCAGCCCATATACGTCCCACTGCTGGGCACGGGCCACTCTCGAATGTATAAACTGTGAAATTATAAATAAATTAATCCAACCAAAAACATGTTCATGTAAAATGTTGCCAAAACGTGACCATATATATGCACTGTCAAAAAGTTATCAAGACACATACTTTATGCTTTAGTCATAATATGTGGCTTGGCCAGAGTAACTTCTGTACTAATTCCTGTACATTTTAAAACCAATGCTAGATCCTTTATCAAATTAATAAATGTTGGTTTTGCCAGCAGTAAGCACATGGAGTTCTCGAACAACATAATGTGAGACGCGGGTACCTTGTTGTTATACATGTATGTTGTTATTGTATTACCATATTGTCCCTGTGTCGCCCGGAGCGTTCGTGGAAAGTGTTCGCTTATTTACTATTTACATACATTATCCTTCGTGTCTTATTGAATCTACACACGTTATATTTCATTATTTGCACTGGGTTAATTTCATTTGTTTACGCGTGTTTTGGTGCCAGGATTATTTAAGATATTAGAAAGCCGCCTGGGTAGGTACCACCGCAATGTCTATTTCTCCCGCCAATCAGCAGTGTAAATGCACTGTTGTGTTTCGGTTTGAAGGACATTGTAGCTAGAGTAACTACTGAACATAATGGAACTTATCACCTTATGTCTCAGGATGGCGAGCTCAGTGAAATGCTAAGCATTGCTTTGTAATTAATCGTGTTTGGTTTTGCCAATGTCCATGAGTTGTCGTATCGCTTACCATCAACCGAATGGCATGCTCGTCTCGCCATTTGTAGCAATAAAAAAAATTCATTCCACGATACGGAGCAAATGTGGGCGAAATGGTAGTGGACAAAAGATGAAATTGCTTGAAAAAAGATTGAAAAAAGATGAAAAGGGCCCTTGTATGCTATAAGTTACTTGTTAACGACTAGGTATATCTCTTCTCTAACTTTATGAAATGAAACACTTTTCTAAAATTTTATATCAAAAACCCTGTTATTTAAAATTGTATTCCACAACGTTTTTTTTTAAATATGGCAACAAAAAATACACTTGCAAAACTTGGACGCGTCGGCAACACTTTGTTCAACGAGCGGCAAACGCGAAACTTTGTCTCCATTTTACTGGCCATTCAATTAAAAACAAATTAACTTTAATGCGCTGCCGTTCGGCCGGTCGGGTGAACTCGGCTGTCTCCGGCAACGGCCATCGCGAGCCTTATCAGGGAAACTTCAATCTTTGTTACGATACCGCGCGTAAAGTTAGGAACGGCTTCTTGCAGAGGGAATATAATCAGTGTGTTAGTGGATATACCCAAACTATTCAACAAGTAGTCCTTTCTGATTGTTGCTTTTTAGTTAAAATTAGATTTCTTGAGAGTAATAAGCGATTCTGGTAATTAACACTTAAAAAATCAAGATATTTTATATATACAGCTTTTTAAGATAAAAGGGCAGAAAAGAGACTATTAGGTTTTCGGCTCTGTTAATCTCACCACACATTTTCACGCTAAGGAAGTGCACTGCTGAACTAATTCTTTGAAGGTTTTGCCAACATAGCGGAAAGAAGATATTATTTGCCTCGCTGACGACGCTGCTGTCCGCTTTCTCCATGATGTTTATTTCTCCATACACAACAGCTGAAGAAGCTCATATCCGAATAGAACAATAACAGCAGCTGAGTCGGATAGGCAACTTAAAAATAGCCTGAGATAAAATAGCTAAACATAAATAAATATATTCCAACTACAATACTTTCGAGATAATCTCTAATACAAAAGGAACACGTGTAGCTATTGAATAGGTTTGGAGAGGGCATGGCCTTCACGAAACAACCGTGTACATACATACATATCTCCGAGGAATGGTCCTTGAGGAAAACAAGATGCGGGACCTCACTACTATTATATGTTAAATTCCACGTAATGTTTTTTCTAATTGGGATTTATTTATCGATGTTGTCTGATATTATTTAGCGCTCCAAAATTTTAGGAATTTCTTATCTATACTCTAATGTTTTATCTTATGTGATATTTTTCAAAAATGAATTAGGTGCTTATATTTTACAAAGAGGCGCAAAACTAAATCTACAAAAAAGTGCAGTATCCATTTTCTGATTCTGTTTCTCGCCAGATTTTTTGGCCTGATTTCCATATCGTTCTCATATCAATATTTTTATTGCTCGCGTGTTCGCCCGCGTGAAAAAATAATCCGTGATATAATTCCCGTTATAGATTTTCCCGAGGTAGAAAATACCCTATTGCTTTTTTAGATAAATTGACTATTTAACACTAAAATAAATTTTAAATTCGAAGAAGTAGTGTCTGCGGTTTCCTCCTCAGCTTTTTATAATAATATAGATATTATAAATCACCCAAGCATCTTATGATTACGACATAAAGCAAATAATTTATCCACCTCCTCAATTTTACAAAGCATCGCGAACTATGCATAAACTCTGAAACAGTTCAGTGCAGATAAGTTCGAACTGGTACCGAAGAAATGTAAGTCAGACACGTACTTGTGTATACACGTATTGTGCATTCAGAATGGATGGCACGACGCTTTGTACTGAAACAGCGGAATACTGAAGGGACACGTGTGCCCTTGCAATGCACTTGATGTAGAACTGAAGTGTTTCAACGAAGTGTACGTGAAATATAAAAAAAAATCGATTACGTATGTTAAAGAAGTAGAGATCCTTCTAGAACCTTCATGAAAAAGCGACACGTGTGCCCTTACAATGCATTTGATGTAGCACTGAAGTATTTCAACGAAGTGTACGTGAAATATGAAATTTAAAAAACATTGATTACCTATGTAAAAGAAGTAGAAAATCTTCTAGGGCGCTCGTGAAGAAAGGAGGCGTGTGTTCTTGTAATACACTTGATCTAGAACGAAACTGTGTAAAACGGAACGCCCGTCAGATATAAACAAAACATATACGTATATTAAAGAAATAGAGAATCTTATAGAACCTTCGTGAAGACGGGACTCGTGTGCCCTTGTAATACACTTGATGTAAAACTGAAATGTGTGAAACTGAACATGCATACGTAAATCCTGAGTCAGAATTTAATTACTTATATGCTCTCCAATTCTTATATTGCGGTTATTATTGTTTACAACCTCGTTAATTATCATATTTTTTAATCAAACAATTCGGATGATTAGAAACTTGAAAACGTGTAAATTGTTGTAATTTAAATATTGATTATTAAATATAGCACTGTTTTTATTCCGAATAAAAAATACAGAATTGCTTTTCGGATTATAAGCGTTTACTGTCGATCCCAGCTTTTCTAATACCAAAAGCTACTTAACTTTGATACCACGCTAGTGGAATTCACGACCACTCCATTATTTTAAATCTGCTAAACCATTCACCATTATAAAACTATACCTTCAAAGACACTAATATCTCCCTTTACTCCTAACCTATGAAAAAACAAAAACCCCAGCACAATTTTGGATAAGTAGGTGTAATTTGTCACGTACAGGGCCGGAGCGGGCGCGGCGAGCGTGGGCAATCACCTCGACCGCGGTCATAATGCCTCCACGAACGGAACGAAATGACGCGCCAATTTGCCTGCCCTCTTCCGTGTACTGCGGTGCTAGTTGTTTAGACTAAATGGGGTGGATGCACTGGTGGGCACCTGTAGAGCTAGATTTTATGTTCCGGATAGATACAAAACAATTGTAAGTAGGGTAGATGTACTAGCAGTCATCTCTCTTATTAGCTTTTACGCTCTACATTTGATATGACTTATAAAGTTTTCTGAGATAAAAGTAGCTTCTACATGAAGAAAGACTACGATTTCATGCATGTTATAGAGAAAATAATTAAAAAAAATATATATAATAACGCGTTCTCATTATTTTATTAATTACAAAACTGATCGAAGTAAGAATCAAGCTTGCGCCTCACAGTTCCTAACCAAATAGTGGTAGTACATACAGTAGATAGATACATTAAATTATTAAATAAATATTTTTACTCAGGGAATTGCTCGGACCACTAATGGTGCTGTCTACCCCACCGATTCACTAAGCTAACCTGCGTAGTGATCTTTTTATATGTTGGAATCCTCCTCCATTACAGTATAAACGAAACTAGGTTTAAGTCGCAGTGGTAGTGTAGCTGAAATTTTTCTCATCAACTATTTGAATGATTTAGTAAAAATCGAGCTCAAGAAGCAAATGTTTAATAATAATATATTATTTAATAGCTATGGAACCTTATTTAGTAGCTATGAATTTTTAGAACAAAAAAATAATGACTGTTACCAACAAATTATTTAAAAATAATTAAATTCATAATATCAAAATGTGCGCAAATTAAAACCTTGTATTATTAATACGAGCCATCAATTTAATTTCATAGTTTTTTAAATTAAGCATTGTCTTCCTCTAGATGTGTAGTCAGTTCAGATACCTGCTGGAGTCAGTTAACACAACCTCCTGTGACATGAAGTGGAAAATTTTAGGTGATTCCAAGAGCCTTATGTAGGACAAAATCACAACAAAATAAAGCAAAACTCATTATTAAGAAAATTATATTCCAAGACGCGCCAAATTATAAATATATTAATACTCTTATATGCAATCTCAACCCTTAATTCCTCAAAATATGGCAAACCATTACCGAAATGACAAGCAAATTGTGCCCTCAAATTATACTTACCACGGTTCAAATGTACCGGCTGAGATTACGGAACAATTCTCAAAATTGTACAGTCATTAATCCTCTGAAAATTAAAGTACTTAAATCGGGGTACATTGTACCCCCGAGGAAAGTTGATTAATTTTGCAGAGTGCGGGTTGAAAAAAGATTTTGCAAGTCCTCCCGTGGAATACGCTGCGAGAATATTCGAGTAAAAATCTTTATTAAAACAAAATCCTTTGCGAGCTAATTAACACGGATTTGCTGATTTGGGTCACGGGGTGTTTGTGTGTTTTTATGGAAGTTATTTTCAGAGAAGATTATTGGTCTAGCGGCAGCTTGTAGGAACTCTGAGTTATGAAGGTCTGTGTTTGATTTTCAGGTCAGACAGATCATTTTGAGTTCTTTGATTTCAAAGACATAATTTGCTTGGAACTGACAGTCCCCAATAGTGCTAAAGTCTAATTTTCAACCGATAGCACATAAGTCGGCTAATTTTAGAACATAAAATGCATATTTTGCTGATATTACGAAGTAAAGTGTGGATAAGGTCACGTAGAATTTAGAGTAAATTCTCAGATCATTTCTAAAAATCTGAAGTCTGTGACTTCTGTCTACCCCGTCCGACGAAGTTTACTTTGGTGCGTAATACGAACTGGATAATACGTATATATTGTTTTGACGTGAAACTGGTCGGCTGATGTTATCATTTGCGTTATTTAAGTTCGGTTTCGTCACGGTGGCCGATACAGTTAACTAGACAGGTTGGTACTTGGAGATGTATAATGGGCACCTTGGTTCCTAAGGTATTTTATTGTTGTTTTACATTTGGTAAGGAGTTTTAAACGTAAAAAATAATAGATTTACAAAAGAATCAAAACACTGGTAACAATACTGAAACATTATTTAAAGATTACACAAGTGGAATATAGGTGGTTTGTTATAAAAGTTTATAAAGGACTGATATATAACTAAACTCGTGTATGATTAATGATATTCAATTATATTCAAAAAGTGAATTAGCAATGGAGTTTAAATTCTCAGGTAATGTATGTTTTAGTCCTCTTTTCATTTTTCAGTATAATGTTTTCATTTTGTTCTTTGCATTGTTTAATTGTTGTAATTTACAAACATGAAACATTTAATTATATAAATAAACACGATCGAGTTACATGACACTTTCACACAAATATATAAAATCTCTAATTAAATATACCTGCAATAATTATCCAACACACTTGCCTCATAAGTTAAATAACAACCAAAGTGTTTATTTTTGAACTGCTGCCAAATGCCCCGCCAAAGTTACTCAACTCCATCCCTGCAATCAATTACGTAACAGGTCTGTACTCTGTACACCTACATTTATGACGCGGTTTATTAACTGTTGCTCGACAATTATGTATTAACTATATACATATTACGTGTATAATTGGCCTCGCTTGGTTTTACCTAGGCGGAATTATTTTGTAACTTTAATTAGTGTATTTGCCCACTATACCTTAGCATACCATGTCTGTGTTATGAACGTATCAGGATAAAAAGTATTACGAGTATTTGAATGAATTACTATGGAACGTTTCAACATGTTTCATGGTGGACGCGGGTTCAAATCCCAGTACACACCTCTTAGTCAATCACCACGCACTATAACGGTGATGGAAAACATCGTGACGAAACCTGCATACCCTAGCGATTTTAAAGAATTTCTACGGTATGTAATGTCCGTCAATTCGCACTAGGCCAGTGTGGCAGACTATGTGGCCTAACCCCTGTAAATCGTACTCTCGATTGTAGAGAAGACCCGTGCCCAGCAGTGGGACGTATTTAGCCTGACTATGGAATATTATTTGTTGATGACAGAACGGTATAAGAGATTGCGTTCCGTAGCAATTTACAAAATGTTGAATGAATTTATTCTCTGATACGTTCATAGCATGTTCATCATATTTTACGTAATAGTGGGCGGACCGTAGGCATCGTAATTATTATTTTCTCTATTTCGTATCATCCTGTTACGCGCCGCTACCGCCTTCTTCTCCATTTTAAAAATCTTTCTTCTATAACGAACATTGGCTTTAAATGGATGGGTTCTTTGTTCTTTCGAGCTCTGTATGTAGTTATTTGATTAAAAAATCTCACTTCAGTTTTTGAGGACTGGTTATTTTTGACCTATATAAGGTACTTGGGATATGTATCGGAGTGGGCACGAGTAGTACATCTGCTTCTTCGGAGATACAGCTGAGCTTATATTAAATTACTTATATTACATCTATATGTTCTTGTTAGGATGAACTACAACATTAATAAACATCAAGGAAAATTGTACCTTTGATGTGAAATCCTTTCGCGGAATTCCCGTAACACCGCGTTTACTAAAATCAGTTTTAATCATTCGTTTAATATCCAGTGTAATGTGGTATATTTATTCCATTTCGGCGTTTGTGTAAAACTTTTAATTAACAAAGTTGTGGAATATTTAACCGGTTAAGTGGTGGAGTGAGGGTGAATTCGGAATGTGAAGTAGCAGGTTTGATTTCCGTTACGAGGGATTTAAATATTTGTTTTACGTCTGGATTTTTGAAAATGAACATACGTAAACCTCGATATCAATTTCGCCGAACTGGGGAGGAAAGATGCCACACGGACAATATAACTCCTCCAGCTTATTTCTTTTCCAAAATGTGTTCCACACCGGGCATAAATTCTAATCCTAGGACATTCATATGCGATTTTTTAAACCAAAACTACACATAAGGATTTGACCGACGTAGTAATCCATCCAAAAGCTCACTATTCAAAGTCTACATAACGCCGTGAGATCAATGATATAAATAAATAAATACACCCAACAGTCACATACTTACATAGTCCTGACTCCTGACCTCACATTAAGATCAATGAAGTCTTGTGTCGTGGGTATCAGAAACTACGAGATACTTTTCGGTCTCACAAGCACCCAGACCCGAGACAAATACTTGTGGGCCTCACAAACATTTCTCTCGGTGGGATCGAACCCGCGGCCTCTCGTTTCATAGTCGGCTGCATATTAAACTTACAGCCATGCAAGACTCTTCAATGCAACTGTCCCGCCTACTTTATGAGTAAACAAAAACCATAAACCCCATACTGTAAACCTCAATTTTGATTTTACAAGTATTTGCCGCCAACTCATTTCATAGTAAATAAACAGCGTATTAAAATAGCTGTGCATACTGCATGCACGCAGCAATGCGTCGAGCACGCTAGTCGGCATGCACTGAGCCCCGGGCCACTACTGACGTGCGTAAAGATCCTGACAGAATGGCCGGGAAACGTTGCGTTTTTTGTAGTAGCGGTTTGGTGTATCGTGAATGTTATGAGGAATGCTTAGGGTTGTATTCTTTTCTTAACAAAACCACACGCTGGCTTAGAAAGTCACAATTTGGAGATCGCGAATATTTTAGTCCGGTAAAAAGGTTCGTTAACTCAAATTTTGCAGCACCATTAAACTGTGAAATAGTTAACCGGCCCACGTGTTCATTCTTATAGTCTTGGGCCCTTGAACCAGATTATCTTAATTATACAGTGTTTTTAAATAATAAATAAAATATAATTTAACAAATGGAAACCCGGAAGTCGCAAGCACCATTCAATATAGAACAAAAGGATGTTTATCTACGATTCACTGATTGTACTATATACAGGGTATATCAAGACTGCGACCGAAAACGAAGCCAGGTGGTAGTATTAGTGATATTAAACACAATGCAAGTAAAAATTTCGCAAAAAATATCGTCACAATTTTTTTTGTTATTTTTTACTTATCGTCGTATTTGAGTAATAAATGAGGTTTAAGAACTTTAAGAACTTTATTTTCCCATAAGAATTTACATTCACTTACATGAGAATATTATATTAACTTATTGTACTTATCTATATTACATTGGGCTAATTCGCACAGACTAAAGGTTTTTTTTTCTTACACTATATTTAATACAATTTGAAATGTAGGTAGTTAGTGTTGATTCATCGGCCAGCGATCATAACTCGACAACTTAAGTAATGTTATAGATAAAGCATTACTAGATGCGGCTCATATAAAATAACTAATAAAAATATACTTAGTTAACATAATTTAATTATTTTTTTGTGTTGTTAATTTATATTGTTTGTTTTAGTATGTTAATAATTTCTTAATTATTATTATTTTTACATAATTTTATTTTTTTGTTATATTTTTATTTTTAATTTTTTAATTTTTTTTTTGTTTATGTAGCACATTTTTTTTATTTATTATGTTCATTTTTTAATTATTTTTATGGATTTTTTTATTTCATTATGTGATATTTGAGAACTTTTTTGAACATGGTCATTGATTTTGAGTCCCTTATATCTTTCGGTAGTTTATTGTAAAGTTGAGCACCTTCATACATTATACATCTTTTCCCAAAATTTGTGCGTGGTGCCATTAATAATATATCGTTGCTTCTTCTGAGTTTCATTTTGTGTTGTATTTTTTTCTTTGAAAATATTATCTTTGTTTGTATATCCTTGTTTAATATTTTTCTTACTAATATGCAGCTCTTATAAATGTAAGTTTGTGAGATATTCATGATCTTTATGTCTTTATACAGTTTATCTGTTGGTGTAAAGTAATCAAAATGAAACAGGGTTTTCAGTAATTTATTTAAAGAAATTTGAAGGGTCGTAATATTGGTTTTAGCTGAGGTTCCCCATATTTCAATTAAATATTCAATGTGAGGTTTTATAAGAGAATTATAAATTACGTATCGTACAGGGCGTGGAAGACAGCGGACAAGACCTTTAACCATACCCATAAGCGATGTCAGTTTAGATTTCACTTTATGAATATGAGGGACCCAAGTGAGTTTACTGTCTAATATAAGTCCTAAATATTTTGCCTGATCTACCTTAGTGATATTTAAATTATTTATTTTTAAGGGATAGTAATCACCCATCTTTTTGTTTTTTGCTGCAAAAATCATAAAATTAGTTTTTTTTACATTTATTGTTAAGAGGTTGCTTGTAAACCAAGCATTTAATAGATCTAGGTCCTTTTGGGCCTCATCAATAATAGAATCGATGGTTAGACCAAAATAAAAGAGACAAGTATCATCGGCATATAAAGTAATATCTCCCTTCAAACCTATTTTTCCGATATCATTTATATATATTAGGAACAGCAGTGGCCCCAGAATGGAGCCCTGAGGTACACCAGCAGTTATAACCATCGGAGAACTCTGTGATTTACACAGTTTCACTATTTGTTTACGATTGCTTAGATATGATCTATAGATTTCTAGAGCTTCATTTTTTAGGCCGATGTTAGCTAGTTTTTGTATCATTAATTACATAATTTTTCTAAAATTATGACGTACACCGCTTTATTTTTAAACACGCAATGGTATGTAAGGGTTTAAATTAATATTTTTGCAAAAACTAGGTATTTAGCTCCCAAACACGATGATATTTAAATATTGTAAAAAAAAACCGTCGCTGTGTTTTCAAAATTTTTTGTTGCATTGTGTCTGTAACCGCTAAAACTACCACCTGGCTTCGTTTTCGGTTACAGTCTTGATATACCCGGTATATCAGGAATAGGCAAATAAGTGCTTTTATTAATATATATAACAAAATAGATCATAAAAGCAACAAGTTTTAATGTAACATGGTCGTGTCTGTGTTTTGCATAGTTAGCATTTTCTCGTGACAAAGAGCAATTCTTTACTCCACGCCGCGCCGTGTCGCCTTTACGAGATACAAGTCGCCAACTGTAGTACAAGTTAAACAAGTAATAAACTTTTCTTCATAGAATTCTATGTTCTCGGCTTAATAGATTTTAAAGAAATGGCTTGCGTTTTGAATAGGTTTAACAGGCTGTAAATGAATTCTACATTTTTACATAAATACTGAGGTCACATTTTTTTGAATTTTTAACAATTTAATATATATTTGCACATTATACATAGCTTATAAACTCCCAATCAAACAATAACGGCCTTTTTCATACACAAATTTAAAACCTATTTAGCTACCGAATATTTTGTCCCTTTCAAACGACTTTAGATTTCATTCTAAACGATAAAGACAAAACATCCGGTAACTAAAATAGGTTTAAAATCTGTTTATGAATAAGGCGGTAAATCTCCGTTCCGCATCTAGACAATCTAACCTATCTATTGCAATGAGGTAACAGGGCTCAAACAACGGTTCATACATAGCTTGCATAGTAATGCCTTATTCAAATATCCGGATTACTAGGTATAGATTGAAAGAAGAAGCGTGCGTCAACGTGTAGCTGGCGGCGAGCATGTGTGGGCCGAGGCGGCCGAGCGTAGGGAATGCCTGATTTCAACTTAAGGAATATAACTAATACGTATAAAAGCATTGTAGATTGCAGTATATTTTACGTTTGATATAATAATTGATACGTAATATTATATTTCTGCCGGGCTGTAAAGGTTTAGGTTGTTTTTACAATATCTAACATAGCATAAGTATATTTTTGTCCAAATCTCCTTTGTAATTTATATTTGACATTTTAATATACAATATATCTACGTCTCTATGTAACTTTTTGGTATTTGCACTTAAAATTACGTAATGCATTTTATAGTTTCGTTATAATATTTTAATTTAAAGTTTTACGGAACATATTTTTTAATTTTCCAGTGCTGTTCATTTTGAATGAAGTTGATCTTGAGATCAACTTATATTTTGATTTTAATTAAAGCTTGATTTGAAAAATATTACTCGTATTATTAAACTATACAATATTGGTACCTACTAAATCCGGAATGTTTCTCTCGCACTCGCGGCGTTTCTCCAGCCAGTGTAAAAGGCACGCTACGCCAAAATATATTGAGGGCTAACCGGCGGCTTCAATCGAGTGATGGATGTGTGAAATGTGTAGCCGCCGTAAAATGCCGCTTTCAAACTGTTTTGAGGCTCGCTAAATTATCGTGATTGCGCTGTATTATTTCGGAATTTAAGTATATTTAATAACGTGTTTGTTGTATTATTTTGGAATTGCAGTGTAATATTTTAGATGTTTTAGGTTCGGGTTTTAAATTCTTAGATAAGTTTTATCCATCAAATATGTAACCTGACTAAATATAAAACTGACACAACGATATAAAATTATATCAACTGTTATTTTTAACTGCTCATGTATTTTACTCGAAAAAGAAATTTTATTTGTCTATTGAAAAATGTACCCTTATTGTAACAAAGTTGCACACCAAAAAATATTTATAATAATAAGTGATATTACCTCTCAATCGTACTCTCGATTGTAGAGGAGGCCCGTGCCCTGCAGTGGGACGTATATGGGCCGATACAATACAAATTACATCATATTTTACTGGTGGTAGGTCTCTCATATATGTGAGAGGCCGCCTGGGTAGGTACCACCGCAATGTCTATTTCTCCCGCCAAACAGCAGTGTAAATGCGCTGTTGTGTTCCGGTTTGAAGGACATTGTAGCCAGAGTAACTACTGGACATATTGAGACTTAACATCTTATGTCTCAGGATGGCGAGCGCAGTGGATTGCCAAGCATTGCCTTGTAATTCATGGTGTTGTTTGGTTTTGCTACTGTCCATGAGCGGTCGTATCGCTTACCATCAGGCGAATGGCAAGCTCGTTTCGCCATACATTTGCAATAAAAAAAAAAAAAAATTGGTTAGCCGAATATATATTAAATAAAGCGGAATGGTTAATTTGAAACCGTCCTGCATTTGGCGTAATGAAGGCAGTAATTAATTTAATATACCATAGATGCAAATTTCAAATTGTGTGTTAGTAATATGTTTTGCCATTTATATAATTAATTGGGGAATCTCATATTACCTGGTGTTGGCGTATTTAAATAAATAGAAGATACACAAATATGCTACAAAGTTCAAAGTTAATATATTATTAAGAATATAATGCTTATATACATATAATGCTTCAAAATAATATATAACATTTTATTCCTGCTAATGCTATTGCGTCTTTGCGGATCATATAATTAGACACTCTGTCTTTTAAAGTTAATATTATTATTTCTTATTTATATTGACTAAATCTAGCAAAGAACAGTGACATTCTGATTTTTTTTTTATTCAATATTAAAAGGGCTTTGTCGCTAATGCGATTATGTCGCCCACATTCTGATTTCATTGTATTCTACTAAGTAATTTTGTACTAAAAGATGTATGACGTAACAGTCAGTAGGATACCATATAATGGAATATCAATCTAATCCTATATAAAAAGAGTAAGTCATGACTACTGCAGCTCTTATAATAATATACTTAATAATATTTCCACTATAGTTAACTATTTCTATTCAAATCTCGAGAGGATGCTACTTATTGCGAATTGTCATGACACTTCTTCACGAACACATAACGTGGTGTAGGTACTATCTGTGGTACTATGTAGCACTTATAATCATGATTAAGTCATCAACAGAAACGCCCGTACTCATCAAACGAGTGTTATGATAAAACTATCTTTACAAATATTCCCCTTTAAATATTACCTTAGAAATTCGGTATGACTAAAATTTAGTGTCACAGTGTTATTAAACAGGATATTTTCCTGCATTGTATTATTTGGTGGTTCTAATAACAAAAAATAGAATTGGATATTTATCATTTAAAATGATTCAGTTTATAGGATAAAACGGACTAATTTTACTCTAGTGGACCACTAGACCTCTTATAATTAACATCGATTTAAAATTCACACTCTACTGGCCTTATCCATACCGTATAAAACCCATTTTAGTTATCGAATGTTTTGTCTTCTTTGCTCAAACTGAATTCAAAAGTCGTTCGAAATGGGACAAAACATTCTATAACTAAAATAGGTTTTTAAACCGTCTATGAATAAGACCGAACATCTTACCACACTTAAAATAACGCAAAGCTAATCTTCTAAAAAGATACAAACACAAGTTTCAAAGGCGTATATCGAAAGAAACCGTAGGACCTGCATCAAGAGGTATGAGAACAAAGTACGAACCCACACCGCGCAAAGAGGACCTTTGACAAAGTAATGACGACGTGCAGACAAAGCCGCCCTCGGAGGGTAGGAGGGTAGGGGAGGGAGGGTAACAGCCCACGGGTATCCATACCTTGAGAGGATAAGCCATTGTTTGAAGTACGATTCTGGGAGGGTTTTTGCACGCAAATATTTGTCGCGTGTTGTTATTAGCGGTGATTTTGTGGTGTTTTGGGGTGAAGCGTGTTTGAATGTTTAAGTAATGATTAATAATATGGTTGAAATAGTATTAAGGTTTGAAAAGTTGAAAATATAAAGCTCTAGTTTTTAAAGTGAATTAAATAAAAAGTGATAATATTTGATATAATAAAAAAAACACTATAACATTAAATAAGCATGTGATCGTATATAACACAAAGTTCCAATTGATTAATTTAATATTTACTGAATAATATATTGTGAAAACAATTTTACGTAACAACTTTTGCATCCTCTGAACAATTCAATCAACATCCCCAAAGAGATCCCATATAAAGGCAATATAAACACAAAAGAACCCCCTACCCTGAACAATATCTGACACGCGCCCCTCGAGACGTAAATTACCTAAGTGTTTAGTGGGGCTAGAGAAGCCGCTGAATCGCACGTGCCGGTTCGACTGCTCTCGAGCCGAGACAGTTTGTAGGGCTGTTGAGGTACCCTGCTTCACGCTGTATTGATTGGGGTAGTTTTGTGTTTTTGGTGTTAGAGTGAGTGGGAGTGTTGACAATGTGGCTTATATAGCTTCTTATGATTCAAAATATGATAGAGCTCAGCGTAAAGTTTTAGCATTGAAATGATTGTAATTTTATTTTGACAGCCATGACATGACATGGCTCTCGACATACATGACAGCCTCCGTGGCACAGTTGGTTAGACGCCGGCTGTGAAACGAGAGGCCGCGGGTTCAATTCCCGCACCTGCAAATATTTCTTTCCGGTCTGGGTGTTTGTGAGACCGAAGTCTCTCGGAGTTTTGATACCTGCGACACAAGACTTAATTGATCTTAATGTGGGTTCAGGACTATGTATGTGACTGTTAGGTGTATTTATTACGTATTGTATTTAATTTCACGATTTTTTTTGCTTTATTGACTGGATAAAAATACATTAATATATTTTGTCGATTAAGTATCGGTTGGTTTATGCATTGGATAAATCCCTTTTATTGCTGCAGTAGAGGCTTCATTTCGTACGATATCAATAATTTAGACACGAAACAAATGAAACATACACATAATATATTGTGTTTAACTGAGTGAGGTTATTTTACAACTACAAGTACAAATAATAAATAAACGCAGTCCGATCCTAAAACAGGTTATATGTACGATAAAATAAATTGCAGCGCACACAAAACCATAACCCAACCAAATGCCTCACTGAATATAACTCAAAAGCCCACAAGAAGCCTTCTGAATGTTCAATAGCCGAGTATCAGAGATCTATACAGCGAGTTGACAGCCTCGGAACAGCGCTCCTGAGTTATACCGCGTGATTATCTCGCATATTAAACCATTACTTGTACTAGGAATTTATATTTGATTAGCTAGTCGCTTTTGTTTGTGATTTATGGGGTAGTGATAAGTGTTATAACTGCACTAAAATTCAATGGTATATTTGCTACATTGTTTGTTTACAATTATTAAAAAAATCGTAGGTAATATTATACAAACGCATTCTGAATCGCGATAGTACCAATTGCTTTAGTCGCGTAACTTTTACATAACTAGGCAAGTGCGAAAAAGGAGAGAAAATTAGAGAAAGAGATAAAGAAAAACATAAGAGATACGTAAAGTAAAAAAATCTTATATTTTGTAATTTGTCACTTTGTATTCAATATTTTCGTCACTAAGATAAATAATTAGTCGTGACACTCCAAATCGAACCTAATTTGTCACAAACATCCCTAACTTCTAAAACAGTATTTAACCCCATACCAATGTGATTACTTAACCAATTAACCGAGAGTAGAACGGTGACCACTCGGCAAGTCATTACGAACGGTGATCAAATCCATCGACCGGTACACGTGATGGTAACTGAATTACTGTGCCGACGCGGTTAACAAAAACTTGCCGCTAATGATTTGGTGCGCAAGGTATAAGAGATAGCGATAAAAATTGTTTAAAATAAA
Organism: Deilephila elpenor; assembly: GCA_949752805.1. Classification (NCBI taxonomy): domain Eukaryota; kingdom Metazoa; phylum Arthropoda; class Insecta; order Lepidoptera; family Sphingidae; genus Deilephila; species Deilephila elpenor. The sequence continues at coordinate 12,719,457 of OX457101.1, read as the reverse complement.
ATACTTGTGTTTTTTTTCTGTATTGTATCAGCCCATATACGAGTACGTCCCACTGCTGGGCACGAGTCTGCTCTACAATCGAGAGACCACGCTAAATTTAAAATAAATTTAAAATATATGTGCCATTTATGTAGTTTTATTTCAAAGGTCGAAATCGCCGAGGGAGCTTGGCTGATTTCGACGTGTTTCGTCGTGTGATAAGTAACCCTGCAGCCAGTTCCTGTGAATAAATAATAATAAGGGTCATTTGTTGAATAAATTTGGGTGGAGAGTCTAGTACTCAATACCCTCATTCAATTAATCCTATGATTAAACTTACACTCTGTATATTATCCTTTCAAAGTGTACACAAAGTACTTATTGGGCTCCACTTAAAATATTTAACCAATCAATGATACAATAACTGATGAGGAAATGTTATTATCTCAAGATTTTCAAGTACTTTTAATACACGTGAAATGTTATACTCGATGTATATGGAATTTAATGTGTCATAAATATAGAGTATAACAGATAGGTTAAGTATTTAATTTAACGATTATTGTAAACTTAAGTAGGTATGTGTTATTGATTGTACTTAAACCAAATAAATATACATATGTACCTGATATTTAGGATTATATCCTTTACAGTGACTGCCTCGGTGGCGTAGTTGTATAACGGTACGGTTACACAGCTGAGGGCTCGGGTTCGAATCCCGGGTAGGGCAAATGTTATAGTGGGTTTTTCTATTCATTATCAGCCCGGAGTCAGGAATCTGTGCCCAGTATGGCGATAGGCTCGCCCCCTATCACATCATAGGACGGAACATATAAGGCGAAATGTGGGTGTCCTGGTGGCGCCTCTGCCTACCCCTTCTTGGATAAAGGCGTGAGTTTATGTAGAGTATACCGGGTATATCAAGACCGCGACCGAAAACGAAGCCGGGTGGTAGTTTTAAGGGTTTTAGACACAATTCAACTAAAAATTTCCGAAAATAAGCGACAGATTATTTTTTGCAATTTTTTAAAAATCATCGTTTTTACGTGCTAAATTCTTAGTTTTTGCGAAAATAATTATTTAAACCCTTACGTACCATTGCGTCTTTAAAAATAAAAAGGTGTACATCATTATTTAGGAAAAAATAGTATTTTTTCACCCAAAAACGACGAAAAGTAAAAAAATTGTTGTGTGGTTTTATGAAACCACGGTAAAAGTGAAACTTTTTTTCACACTATAGACATTTAACTAAAAATTTTTCGAATAATATTCCATTAAGGGTATAAAAATCGCTTTATCAATCTTAATTTTACACTTGGAAAATTGGAATGATAATGGGAAATAATAAAATTAGACGTCCTCTAACAAATATTTTTATTCAACTCTGTATCTTATAGAGTACGACTTACATAATACTTAACAATTATTTAGATAATATACACATATCAAAAAACTGAAAACAATATTTTATTATCGTTGAGTCATTTTGATCCGTTTTTCAATTATTTTCAATCATTCTATTATCATTCCATCTTCATTATGAGTTTCACAGTTTATAAATGTAACCAATATTTTATGGTAACTAAAATACGTGAACAGTGATTTACATTCAAATGAGTAATAGTCTATACACTACACGGTCAGCTGCTGCAAACTATAGGCGCCGCCACATTGACCTTAGCTGCACTGACAAGCGCCTTTCACTTTATACCTACTCGGCAGCCGACCGTCACGCGACATGCGCTACACAGACCAAAATGTTTGAGACGATGTAATAAAAGTTTCACTTTAAAAAAGTCTGTTACCTCCAACCAACAGGGATATATTGAACCCGCTTCCTCTTTCACTTGGACCACGCAACGTCCAGTAACGCCCCGATGTGCAGTCTCGGTCAAGGGGCCACGCGACAGTTACCTAGTAACGCCGACCTTACAGCCCACACGTAAACCATTCAACAACACACGAAGATGGCACATTTTCTTTTCAATGCATTTTCTCAATGAAATAAGCAAATGCATGACAGTCACATACATAAATCTGAGTCCAAGTTATTGTAACCAGAGTAACTACTGGACATATTGAGACTTAGCATCTTATGTCTCAGGATGGCGAGCGCAGTGTACTGCATTGCTTTGTAATTTATTTGTAGTTTGGTTTTGATACTGTCAACGAGCTGTCGTATCACTTATCAACAGGCGCATGGCTTGCTCTTCTCACCATTCATCACAATAAAAAAATAATTAATTCAGTGTATAACATTCGCGTAAACATAAGAAACTATCATTTTCTCAACTTATTTTACTCACTGCTACGGCTACCTTACCCGACAAACAGCGCACTGCAATTAGAAAAGAAAATAGAACATACACGAGTGTGGGCCATTATGAGGATTTGGACCCGAGACCTCAGCTTTGTAATTGTATCGTAGTACAACTACGCCACCGAGGTAGTCAGTAAAATGCCAATTAAGAAATAATATCCTCGCGTATTAGGGTTTTTGTACTTTCTTGGCCATAGCGATGTCCTATCGTGTTGCGTCTGTTCGCCCTACATCAGACAGTTAGTAGCTTTAATTAAATAAAGACACCCAACTCACACATAGGATGAGTATGCCCTATGAAACATCAGCGTCGTGGGTGTAAAAACCACGATCTTTGGTCTTACACCTAGCATCGAAACAAATATTTAACAATCACATAGCATTTCAGTTCCCAGACCACACACTGTTCCACAAAGGAGGAATAGAGGGGCATTATTTAACGACTTACGGCCTTATTTATACACAGATTAAAAACCTATTTTAGTTATGAATGTTTTGTTTCTTTAAAATTCAATTTGAGCGAAGAAGACAAAACATTCGATAACTAAAATAGGTTTTAAAACTGTATGTGAATAAGGCCGTTAATATTCTATTATCTAATACCGTACATACAATAATCTACAATGTTCTACGTCACTGAAAATATCTCATACATGCTCTACATACAACTGTTTTATAGTTCTAACACCTAACGCCGTATAACCTATTTGAAATGTACATAAAAGCGGCTGTATCGCTTTATAAACTCGTTCGATCCCTGTTCGCCGCAAATAGCTTTGTTTAGCAATCACAAAGCTATTACGTTAAGCGCGACAAGCGCTCCGGTGATTTACATCAATGAGTTTTCCGCTGTATACGCTAAAGCAATTATACAAAGCATGCTACAGTTATAACTAATTGGTGGCCTTGTTCAATGACTGCCTTCTGAATTGTTCCACGATATTTATGTGTAGCTTCAGTCGGGTTTGAAGTGATATTTTTTACTCTAATCTGACCTATTTTGTGTACTTCTGACACGCATTGGACGTTGCCGAATTTTAAAAAGTAAAGTGAAGAGATTTCTGGGGAAATTTGTCTTTGAGACATTGTTGGAATTTTACAGTAAATCGCAATGGCACATCTGAATAAATAAATCCACGCGATAGTCACTGAGTTCTGACCCAACAGGAAGTTAGTCGTGGGTATCAGACACTACGCGATAGTTTTTGGTCTCACGGAAATCCTACCAGAAACAAATGTTTGTAAGACAGAAGGGGTAGGCAAACAGGACACCTACGTTTCGCCTTATTTATTCCGTCCCATGGTGTGAAAGGAGCAAGCCTATCGCCATATTGGGCACAAGCTCCTGACTCCGGGCTGATAATTAATAGAAAAATCCAAGATCACTTTGCCCGAACTAGGATTTGAACCCAAGACCTCAGCGTTATAATCGTACCGTAGTACAACTACGCCACCGAGGCAGTGGAGAAAAGATACTATATTTAAAGCTAACAGCCCATTGATTTACATTCAAAACAAGCTGCAACCTTCATTTATGTATAACGGATTATAGATTAATCGCCTGCACTAACCGATGGGGGGCGTTCGTGTGTTCTGTTTATGTTGCGCCGGTTTTCCGCGTGGTGGCGCCACCTTCCTTACATTGACAGGCGATGACGCCGAGATACCACTGCGTAAATATCCAAGATAATTTATGTTGTTGGTTGTAGGAAGTTGTAAAATATTGAGAGGAGTTCTAGTATTTCTGTACTTTAATGGCAGTGTAATTGATCATTTTATTAATTTTCTATGCAAATATATCGCGGGTTATCCTTCTCACATAATTAAGATAATTTGAAAAGTGTAATTAAATACTCCTCGTGATTGCGTAAGGTATCTATTTCCTTATATAATGAAATCATGTGTAAAAAAAAGATCCCTGCCTGGCAAGCGAACCTAATACCTTTTTGGCCAGAGCTCCTCCAGTACGAGCAATAGAGATCGAGAACCATGCTCCTAATTACGTAATAGTCCCGGTTAGATATCTACTAAAAATAAACATCTTAAATTACACCATTACCAAATCTTCACAAACCGACATTTGGAATGAAAAATCCGTATTCTCAATATGAAACACGTGCATCTGTTAATATAAACGGAAGTGCGCCGAAATAAACCCTGTTAGCGCAAAACAACAAACTGAGTCATTACATTAGCATCGCTTCTCAACGCCGGGACCGCCTTTGGGAAATAGGAGCTTTATTTTTTTAAATATTTTACTGGCCCGTCAAAATGTATAGGTACAATGAATCTGATGACAGCCTCCATAGCGCAGTTGGTTAGACGCCAGCTGTGAAACGAGAGGCCGCGGGTTCAATCCCCGCACCGAGACAAATGTTTGTGTGAACCACAAGTATTTGTTCCTGGTCTGGGTGTTTGTGAGACCGAAAATTCTCTCGTAGTTACCACGATATAAGACTCAATCTTAGTGTTATTTGAATTTATTAATTGTATTTGATGGTAATTACAGTATAGAGCAAAAAGAGGATCCAGAGAGATGAGTATCTATCATTAAACGACACGCTATGCTCGTCTTCACGAGACTTCAGTCTTCACCGCTTTAACTAGACGTAGTAAGCCTGATATACAATGGCTACCATCTACTGACTACCTACCATCGAGAGTATTGATCGCTACACGACATGTTACTAATGTCCTACGATTGTTTCCTGTACTGCTATTTTCTCGCGATCTAACATATCTTGGCACAAAATTAATTGGGGAAACATGTGCGGCTTTGATTGCAGCTCTGTCCACCCATTCGGAAATAAAAGCATGAAGTAATGAAAAGGCTTCTTATAATTGGTCTAAGAATTGAAAAGGTTGACAATCACTGTATTAAAGTAATTTCCTATAGGAATATGGACCAGCTCGTCTACGCTTCTAACGAATGGGGTCGCATACGGTATGATGGTTTATACGAGGTCCGCGCAAATGACTTAGAGCATATCAGCCCAGTTGCCTACATTGCCGTCGTAATAAGATGTCGCTGTGGACTTACTGACCTTAAGGGTGCTGGACAATTCTAGCATGAAATTGATAAACTGAATATAATGTGGTCGCGATGGTTTTCGTTGATAAAATATATTGATTTCGGAAGAGCGTTGTCACCATTAATTACAGATTATTGTAATTTTTTTTATATTCTCACGACAGTCATCACAATGCACCAGATGATAAGGATAGTGCACTTTTACTTGCACGAAAACGCCTTCATACCTGTACAATAAACTCGAAACAAGACGCGTTTACATGGATTTTCCACCATTGTGTGCAGTGGTATCTGGGCAGAATCGAATATTCGACAACAATCAATAGTACTAGTACGTCTTTAAGTAAATTTTTTCTACGACCCACGTTATTACGGAGTACCTTTAATAAAAGAATAGTTGAAAATGAAAGTGCCTTAGTGCAATATTAACAAATGTTTCCAAGGTGTTTCAAGGCGAGGATTATTTATAATAATGCCAATCACGTGTCAGTCGCTATGCTTTTAGTTTTTTTACACTATTTGTGCCAACGGATAGTACTTAGCAAGTAGAATCGAACAATCAGGTCTTGAGCGAAACCATTTATCATTCAGACTCCGCAAAATGATGGAAAATAAATTATTTTTGAGCCGACGGAGATAGGTACTACTTTCTTCGACAAGAAAAACGATCTTGAAATTGTTGATGGTGAAGTTGCGTTACTATGTGGTAAACTAATATTATGTGTCAGACGAGGTAGGTACCACCTCTTTGCCACTATCGTCAAGCAGGAATGAGTAAGCACGGTTTAATTGAAAGACGTCGTGTATTAGGCAATTAAGGACTTAACAATATTTCGGAGTGCTTAGCGCAATTCAGTGATCAGTAATTGAAAGTTTTGGTGGTACTCTTGCTTACGGGCAGTCTTTATTCTTATTAGCTTGTGATACTAAAAGAGTAACAGCATTGTTGTTGCGCTTGTTTCGAAAGAATACGGAGATTTAGCCTCAACTACTGACCATTTTTAATTCCCATAATCTAAGGCCCATAATGGCTGTAACACACGTAACTATATAACTGTGCAAGTCTGAGTTTGCACCAGTATACTGGAACGTGTGTGCGCAAATAACTGCGCAAACTTCGTTCCAATTTTCGATTCGAGACTGGTGCAAAGTCATTTGCGCAATCGCACTTGAACTTGTGTGGATGCATGTGTACGTGTAGTGAATTATACTAACGATTGCACAAGTATTGCAATTTATAGGCTGTTTTATCTAGCACATGCATTCTGTTTGTGGTCAAATAGAGGATTCATTGTCAAAGACAAATGAACGGGACCTTTAGATATAGTTTCACCAGAACTAGTTAAATTTAACTACGGTCGATGATAACCGGGAATAGTCGTAAAACCGTAAGCAATTTGCAAGTGAATTTACTTATATCCAATATTAAGATAACACCGCTGTGGTACAAAACAATTGTGGGTTTAACCATTGTGTAGGTATACAGGATGTTCCGAAATAATCCTTTTCTTTTTAGAGCGCAATCGTTTTATTGAATCTGTACGGAATTATTGCTGCATCTTAATACATTAATAATGAATTTCGTAAGCATTCGACGTGGTATGTAGAGATTGCGTTATGGATCTGCTCAATTTCAAAAACAAAGGGTGGTTTTAAATGTGGTATAAAATATTCTTTACATCATTGTAATAGGGATGGGTGTAATAATTGAGGGTCAAATAGGAAGCGATTTCTTTAGCGATATAATTCTAATGACTAAAAAAAATTGTCAATATTTATTTATTTATTTATTTATTTATATATTCTTTATTGTACACCAGGAAAAACAAACAGAGATTATAACAAAATTTTACAGTAAGTACAATATTATGTTTTTCTACAAAATAATTTCGTTCCAACGTTTAGCCATAGGACAGCATGTAGTAAAATAAAAATTAATTTGCACATTCCAGCGATGTTTTTCTAACGACGCGACGAAAGCAGTTAAAAGCAACTGCAAAGGTTTATAGATACGTTTATAGTCTATTGAATTGCTTCCTTATTTACTTTAAATATAACTTCCTTGAATCTCAATTCTCACTGCACTTCGGTCTGCGGTTAAATTTCACGTGGCCGGTTTAATGGAGCTGTGTTGTTGGTTCATTCCAGTGTTGGTATTTGTATAGTTTAATTTAATTCGGTTATTATATTTTATACTGTATTTATATTATTGCATATGTTTCCCACTGCTGGACCTGGATATGTGCTTAAGCATCTTGCGAAGTCATGGAGTTTTAGATCTAATAATCATACCGGATAAAGATGAAAATCGGATCGAAGACAAATAAATAAATACAAGAATATAACAATTTAATGTTCTCAGACGAAATTCACCATTATGATTGCAGAATATTCAATGTACTTCCGCTGAGAACACCTACAAAAGCGAAGTACCTTGTCTTTGAAATCCCCTTAGATGCTTACGCTAAAGATTATATCAAAGGTTAATTTTACAAGTGTCTTCTTAACGTCATTTTCGAACAAGATATCGCTGATAGTTAGGAAGATGTGTATTTCTTATCTTGTTATAACTGTCATTGTGTTAATGTTAAAATAAATATTTGAAATGCTACATTTATTGAAAAATTACTAATCAAATAACAATACAATCATGAAATGTTTGTAATATTCTTTGGAGCTGTGCATATATAGAAAAACTATTTGCGAACCTACAGAATATAATTTCTTATTTTTACGGGCATATTTTCAAATGCAATTCGTAATGTTTTCTTGGTTCAAAGATGAAGACATATTCCAGCTATAGACTTGACAGCCATAGGTAAAGATGACGACGGATTTACATAAGAAAATCTAACATGGCATCCAGTAGTGATTCATCATGCAAAACATACTTACCTAATCCTCTTCCGTGAAAAGGTGTAGTCAAGTAAGAGAGACCTTAGACATAATCTACTTTGCTAGTTTAATATACCTTTGAAGATGATTGATTTCCATTATACTAGTTTGCCAATCTAGTATAATAAATTGTACTCTAAACACATAAATAAACTCACGCCTTTATCCCAGAAGGGGTGGGCAGAGGCGCCACTGTGACAGGTCCACATTTCGCCTTGTATGTTACGTCCCACGATGTGATAGGGGGCAAGGCTATCGCCATATCGGGCACAAATTTCGTACTCCGGGCTGATAATGAAGGGAAAAAATTAACTAATATATTACTAAAATTCTATTCTAGTGTTTTTTAAATGGAAGAACGGAGACTGATGGTATAAAATATAAAGTAGTCTTCACGATATAGCTAGGTCAAAAACGTACTCATGGATTTGAACCTACATATTATGTCAGTCCATATAAAAAAACGCATTCGTCACCTGAGCCACAACCAACGGTATAAAAAATCAATACCGCAAATCCATACTTAAACAATTAAAATGCATTACGGTACGATCATGCAAATTAAATACAATTTGCGGCCGTGTGCATCGAACCTTGGAACGCGCGGTCACTGTTAAACCACCCGTCATTATTGCGGGGCTTGTCCACTAAATCACTCGGGCACACACTGGCTATTATTCGAAATATCTTGCATTTTCGCATAAAGCATCCGAGCTCTCAGGTAATTCTAGTAATGGTATATTATATTTAAGTCTGACAGTCTGGAAGTAACTGTAAGTAACATTCCTGTTTGTTAAGGGTTTTGTACTATGAGCCCTGCTATGGTACGACAAATTGGCTATGGTGATCGTATTAGTAATTACAAATATTAAGAGTATTAATTATCACGGCCCAGAAAAAGATGGCGTTGAGTTGGACAGGTGGGTGAAATACTGGCAAGATCAACCGGGATGAATGGATGGAGGGTAGAGAGGCCTTTGCCCTACAGTGGGACAGTGGAGGCTGATGTGGGTATACCTACATGTATTTATTTATGTATGTATGAATTATCAACTATAGATGGTTATTTCTTGCCGGTCAACGCGCCTATACCGACTGTGTGTATAACGAGTTTTGAACCCGAATTGCTACATAGTGATGTAGGTCATGATAAAGAGTTTTTACCATCAAGTCCGGTTGTCGCTCCCCGGGTGTTTGTGAATAGTTAAGAACTACAGATTTGATAAGACCTAATATAATGAAATAAATATCATAAGAACGAAAGGAGAATGCCCATACATTGTATCGGTAAAAAACATCGCTGGCCTGATACCGATACTGCTTAAAATTCATTATAGCATATTTTATGGTTTGTCCTTAAAGGTTTTTCTGTTTTGTCCCGGGCGACAGTTTTTTTTTAAATAAAGTAATTATTATCACATTTTACAATACGTCGGCCATTACTATAAATGTCTGGACTTCTAGTTCATTTCTCCAAGAACTCCAGGCCTGGGTCGTAATTATGTTTATTTTTATTGAAAATATATATTTTTCCCTATACTAAAAATAGGTTTCATCGAGGGACAAAAATCTTTGCACCGATACCAAGTTTCACAGTAAAATGGGTTCCTTTCCAATCCTCAGCATCACACAGTTAATACAATTCTGCAGATAGTGTCTAACTTTGAGTTAATGAACGCAAACACGTCAATAGATTAACAAGGGTTTAACTTTGACCCCATCGCATTGTCGCCGCGTGCGGTGTGACAGTTAATTTGCATGGCGAAGGTCAGATGTGTCGGCCATGCAAGTACTGTTATCAAAGTTCAGACGTATGTCTATTAATACATACATAGTTCGTTAGTTTGTGAATTAGTAACCAGTGCACTGAATGTATTTACATACTTTTTTACTTCTATATACTTCTTTATGAGTACTTTTGATTAGAAGCTCAAAGAGAAAGGCAGAGGAAACAGGTTGAGGAATATTGAAACACCTAAAATTACGTACTACTTGATGAACCGTTTGTTGGTTTACCCTTACTTTTGCTAATAAAAGAAATATTTTGTGACTAATTATACTTTGAAATTCTTCATCAAAACGTACTTTGACTTAATAATTAGCAAGTAGAATTCAATGAACTTTCTTTAATTATTCAGTTATTCAACATAGCCCATCGGAATGCAGTATACAAACGAATAGTTAAATTTAACAATGGCAGAGCAGTAATAAAAAAAAGATTGCTCTTTAGAGGAATTATACCTATTACTTTTCCATAATGATTATCTTTGCGACCAGACACTTATAACCAAACGAATATTAGTAAGTAATCAAATTATTTTCTTCTCCAGAAACGAACTTCCAGCTAATTAAGCATCATTCGTCAGCAATAGTTTCGACATACGATGTGGTTCACCATACAGACAATAGATATCTATACGCACACTTACACGGCTTCTGTCCATGGGATTATCGTTGCCATCCGAAATACGAGAGTTTATTGACATTAACAGCTGATTCCGGGGTCACAGACCGTTATTTCATTACTTATTAACCGTTGTGAAGTAGAATGCGTCAAAAGTTCGGAAAAATGTTGGAGTTTTAGAACTGCAGTTGCAATACTAAAAAGAAACCTTTGTAAATATCTTAACAATAGAATATTTTTCAAATCAACTTAGAGAAATTTCAATGCTATGTCTTTACATACTTCGGCCATTATTTCTTCAATTGAAATTTAATTGGGTATTTGACTCATTTTTTTTATTGTATTCGTCAAAAAGTATCCATAACCAAAATCTAACAAACAAAGAATTTTGTAAATCCATTCAGAATTTAAAAAGTTAGAAACGTTTTAAATCTTGTAGTGGGGGTAAAAGAAAAGGGATGCAAAACAAAATTAGTGACGTCACTATTCTTAATATGCATTATAGTGTGCGGGTGTGAAAGAGACGGCAAGATGTCCCCACTACGTCCCCACTCGTTCATTTAAAATACTAATATTTGCCTCATGTTACAAGCTACTTTAACACTGTTTTCACAAAAATGTTTTGTTTTAATGGCACTACTGCTTGTCTGCAAAATAATTCAAAAATTCGATGATAGTCAAATACCCAATTGCGCTTTCTCGGTTAGAAAAGCTGTGTTAGTTATACCAGAAACTATCGTTCTCACAATAAGAAACAATACTATATTCTGTTAATAAAATACCCTCATCTCGCAACAGCCTGTATAAAATAAAACTAGCCCATTAATAAACCACCAGTGTCCGGTGATAAGCGATGTTCCACGAGCTGGAGCTACGCAGCGTGTCGTGTGCATTAAATATCGCAATATAGGCGCGCAATCACGCTACCTTAACGCTTGTAAGCTTCCGGGGATCTTGACGCGTGGAGTTTAGAAGGGATGTTAAGCTTCATATTAAAATAGTGTTCATTAGCATTGGAAGTTAATATTGAAATGATGTTCAATAATATAGTTAAAATTCGACAAACGATTAAACGGGTCTCGTAAATGTCCTCTGGCAATGATTTTCTAATAATTATTTTAGTTTTCTATAATCGCCTTTGGGTTTTTTAAATCTCCTTGATTTCGATCAGTTGCTCGATTCGTTTTTAATCTAGAATTGGACGCAGAAAGCTTCCTTACCCCCTAGTAGTGGAGTGTATTCTATCGGCTTCTTTAATAACTTCATGAAACTGATAGAATTGCTGTTAAACAATGTCGTTTTCTACAGACACTTATCTTTTTTTCCTTTCATAAACATAATTTACAAACATTACCTATTTATAAATACTTTGTTGTACACCACCGAAATTTTGAAACATTAATAAAACATTTCCATACCTTAATTAATTACATACCACACGACTCGTGCGTCCCGAAGATAAACGAGAATTACCGAGCCGGATTATACTCTACAAATGTGTCCGACCTTTGCAAAGATCTGCATATTATATTGTCTGAGAGCCAAGCAGAATATTGCTGGTAAGGCCGAGTGCTTTGACGGAGATAACACGGTTTCTCCACGCATATGACTGTATTGTGGAATACTCGAATTTAGCTGTGGATATTCTGAGGGAGATAAGCTAGAAATTGTACCAAGAATTTAAAGCTATTGTTACAAAAGTTGAAATTACTTGTGTTAAAATCTTATTTAGCTTGGATAAAAGACTATATCAGCCCAGTTATATATGATTAAGAGGGCTATTTCATAACAGGCAGCAATGTACTCCCGACAAAGTAATAATTTTTACGGATAACTTTTATAATAAGTAAAAGTTGAGAATTTGTCCTGTGGATCTCAGTCTAAATACTACCTCAGAAAAAAAGACTCGATTTTATACTAATAAAAAACCTAACACAATATAGTAAAACCACTTAAATCACTTAAACTCAAATTTTCATTTACCGTGAATATTTAAACTAGAAACACTGTTTAGAATGATATTACAAAGCGTCGGGTGCCCGAGGGGCAAGAAAGAAGCACTATTACCATAATAAGTTTAGCTGGAAGGCGCGCGGTTAATTGCCGCCGCAGTTACGCAGACCACGGGGTCACGTACTGAATTACTCGGATTCTATCGTTTACACCAAGTATTTATATTGAAGATTGAGATATTGTATTGGTTGGTTTTCTGTGATATTTTGTATAGTCAAGTAATTACTGCGTCATCGTCCACTGTTCAAGAAAGTGCGAAGTCATGCTGTATACAAATGCCCCAATATGTTGCATATTGACTTAGAAATGATCTATATCTCCATCCATCCATCCATCAGCCAAAGGAAGTCCACTGCTGAACATAGGCCTCTCCCAATGATTTCCACAGTGACCTGTTGGAGGCAGCATGCATCCAGCGACGTCCCGCGACCTTTACCAGGTCGTCTGGCCACCTTGTGGGTGGACGTCCTACGCTGCGTTTTTCGCGATCTATATCTAGTAGGTCTTTAATTCTTACGACCATTGCTAGTCGACTGTATATCTTTATGCAGACGTTTTACAAAATAACCCGTAATGTGGTATTTGCATTTGCAGCAGCTGTTGGATATTCAACAGGCATTGGGTTAGCGCGGTATGTGTTACCCAATTTCAATCGCAAGGGTCCTCTACACCTCGCAGAAAAAAATGTATTATACCCAGCTGATATTAAGTAAACTCACGCCTTTTTACCAGAAGGGGTAGACAGAGGTGCTTCCAGGACACATTTCGCCTTGTATGTTTGGTCCCACGATGTGATAGGGAGCGATCACATCGTCATATCGAGCTCAAATTTCTAACACCGGGCTGATAATTAAGCAATTTCTTGCGTTACCAAATACAATACTCGCAAGAAATTAGGAATTTTAAAACCAACCATTGACCTAAATCATACTTTACACCCAGTAATACAATTCCTGCTTATTTGATAATGCGCCTAATTTGACCACGCCACGGCATCGCAACGAAATCGAACCTAAGCACGCGATTTGAACGATGTTACAGTCTCATGATATTAATACTAGATTGTAAATAGTAATTGCTTGATTAGACTAACAAATATATTAAAGCAGTCCTTTAGGGCCGCTTGAGATGTAATGAGGTAATATTAATATAATGGTATATTAGTCGACTGCCTCGGTGGCGTAATTGTATTACGGTACGGTTACAAAGCTGAGGTCTCGGTTTCGAGTCCCAGGTCGTGCAAAGTGATATTGGATTTTTCTTTTCATGATCAGTCCGGGGTTAGGAATTTGTGCCCGATATGGCGATAGGCTCGCCCCCTATCACATCGTGGAACGGAACATACAAGGCGAAATTTGGATGTCCTGGTGGCGCCTCTGCCTACCCCTTCGTGGATAAAGGCGCGAGTTTATGGTATATTAGTAGCAGAGCCTTTCGTAGCTCATTAAGGCTACTTATGGGTCGGGTCAACCGGAATGACATTACTGTCTCTGGTCTAAGAAAAAATGTACATGTACTAAAAGCTTTGTTGTAGCATTTCCATTGGTAACTAAAATGCTGGTGAGCCTGTTACTGGTGGTAGGAGAATCGTATCTACAGGGATTAGCTACCTCCGTACATCTTATTGTCATCTCAGCGGGCCGGCATGATTGTATCAAATGGTATGATACTACCGTCTGATGCCATTTGATATTCTATCTGGACGGCATTAGCACTGACCACCAGGTGCAATGTAGCCTCTGTTCCGTGCAAGAATAAAAAAAAAATCACGCTAAGTCGAACTTCGGTCTCAGCCCATCACGACTATACCCACCGACGACAGAGAAACATCTCTCGATACTGTATTGAATTGCGTTTACCATTGTTGCCAATTTTACGTGCCAGTACAAAAAACAAGATTTTAGTAGTTTCCTTCGGTTAGTAAAGTTACTGCGAACTTAATAACCATTAAACTACAACAATGCATTAACTATTTCTTAAGATATCCATGACGTCAGATGCCAGAGCGCTGACGTCGACCATTAAGTGAAATCTTTTAATAGAAGCGTAATCTATAATCTGATGAGAGTGGGTGGAAGATTTGCGTCATTGCAAGCGTAGGTGCAGGGGTCTATTATGGTGAAACAGTGATAAGAATAGTATCGTGTTTCTTTAAAGTCTGGTAGAAGGTGTTAAAAATAACCTCTTTGTTTATTCCGAAGGCGTCGATGTAGTGTACTGTAGGCGTCAATATTGCATTGTTATCCGAGAAATGAGATTAAGTGCTATTTACTAATGTATTTGTAAAGGTTTTGTGTTTTCATAACACGCACTCAATGTTTAGGAAAACAAATATAAGTACTATTTATATAAAACGCTTTTAAAATTTGTTTTATAATGTTATGTTATAACATTCGAACGTTGTTAATTGTTATGTAACGAGACAGGTCCATCAAAGCTATTTTTTACCTAGCACGTTAACTAATTATTACCTTATTAGTTACTTGGAAATTAACACAAAAAATATTTGCCGTATCATTTTATTATTCTTCACTCGGAGTCACATATTTCAGATAAATCATATCAAGAATAATTGTAGCTACTACATTGGTCATTCTTTATATTCCCTACTATTTATACCCTGGGTGTTACCTATCTGGTACATTCTCTATAGTGTTATATTCCACGGCTCCTTGCCCTGTTTAGGGCGCGTGTTTGTCTCACAGACAGCTGCCTAGTCCATAGCAAAGGTTGTCCGCCCACCTTCGCTTAGTTTGACCACCAACGTGGAGTAGAAGGCTAGGACTGAAACTAGAGGTTGCAAGTTCGTTCGTTGTGTCGGGGACTTTTTTTGTATTACTATAAGATATATATTATATTGTGTAAGAATATTTACTTTGAAGTTTGTGTCAAGAAACGAAAACACTTTTGTTTTTGATATATTACGTATGTAACAAATTTTGGAATAAACACCCTAAGGAATGTTTGGATACTTCCAGTACAGTTTGATGAATAATCATCAAATCATATTAATCTAGCAAAAAACAAATTATTTTTCTAGACCACTTTGGCTAGGTATATTATAGAAGATGAAATTTCGATAAATACATATCGAGGTCCGACGATTTTCATTCTGTGCTAACCCTCAATATGTCAAAAGGCCTATGATTGATGAATATATTATGTAAAGAATTCTCAGATAAAATATTTTTAAGGATTAGTAATTTATACGGGGCTAAATCCATTAATATTTATAGAATTTGCACGTGCATACATTATTTTGCCTTGTCTAATCTGGAAGAAACGGAAGCGCGGCAGATTATTATGATAACACTTATCAATGAGTTTACGAAAAAATATTTATGGTTCATTGACTTATAATAATATAACTTAATTATTCATTATGATAAGATATTTGTAACAATGTTTACAGAAAACAAAATCAGTAAATTTCGTAAATATTTGAAAGGTAACAATCTCTAAGCTTGTTGTATTATAGAAATTTGAAGCCCGTAGACTCGACAATAGACTACATAATCCCTCCTTCCATTCTCTAAACTTGCATAGCTGATTCGATTTACTAAAAATCATGGATGTTCAGGAATGGTCTTTACATCAAAATTAAATGTTACATGAAAATTCTATTTAATACCTTTTTTTTTCGAAAGTATTTCTATATTATTTACAACACTTTATTGAACACCACATTATAAATGAAAAACAACAGAGAAACCTTACTGTTTAGTAGACAATTAGCGTTCTTATGAGCGTTCTTTTCCAGGCAACCATATGATAAACGATAAAACCTGTCTCATATAAATATTAATAAAAATATCCACGTTGAAGATAATTTAATAAATTTTAGTGTCCAAACTGCCGATGCGTTATTGTTTATGCGATGGTAAATTGCAATTAATGTCGTCGTGCCACCATTCGGTATTCATATGTGGCGCTGATCACTGTGGTTATCCGGTTAGCCGCATATATACAGGGTATATTATCAAGACCGCGACCGAAAACGAAGCCAGGTGGTAGTATTAGTGATATCAAACACAATGCAAGTAAAAATATCACAAAAAAAATCGTCAATCTTTATTTTTATTTTTTACGTATCGTCGTATTTGAATGATAAATACATAGTTTTTTGAAAATTATGACGTACACCACTTTATTTTTAAACACGCAATGGTATGTAAGGGTTTATATTACTATTTTTGCAAAAACTAGGTATTTATCCCCCAAACATGATGATTATTAAAATACTGTAAAAAAAAATCCGTCGCTGTTTTTTCAAAAATTTTAATTGCATTGTGTCTGTAACCGCTAAAACTACCACCTGGCTTTGTTTTCGGTCGCGGTCTTGATATACCCTGTATAAACTAGTATTGCTCATACTAGCGAGAGAGTCGTGGTCCATTATTGGCGCAGTAATAATTATTTTAAGTGTTTGTATTTTTTTTTCATGTATAATATTTTTTTTTGTATATTGTATAAATTGACTATTTAACACTATTTTTTTTCAATTCTAACTATTAGTTTCTGATATTTGCGCGTTCAAAAAAACACTTCAGCTTTATAGGTAGGAATTCCAATAATCTAATGGCTTATTACAACCATGTAATCATTTTAACATCGATAACCACCAATTGTATATGTTATGAAATTGTATCGGATGTCCATACTCATAATAGGTTTGACGCTAGTATGAATATTATTTGCGTCGCGCTCGGCCCTTTTAATTAATGGGGTGACTTTGTGCCTCATGTATACAGGGTATATCAAGACCGCGACCGAAAACGAAGCCAGGTGGTAGTTTTAGCGGCTACAGACACAATGCAACAAAAAATTTTGCAAAATAAGCAACGGATTTTTTTTTACAATTTTTAAAAAATCATCATTTTTGAGGGGTTAAAACCTAGTTTTTGCAAAAATAGTAATTTAAACCCTTACGTACCATTGCGTGTTTAAAAATTAAGCGATGTACGTCATTATTTTAGAAAAACTATGTTTAATCACTCAAATACGACGATATGTAAAAAATAACAAAAAAAAAATTACGATTTTTTTTGTAAAATTTTTACTTGCATTGTGTTTGATATCACTAATACTACCTCCTGGCTTCGTTTTCGGTAGCGGTCTTGATATACCCTGTATTCATTTATGGATCGAGTGACAGGTATTGGTCGAATTAAATTACACAGGATGTATCCTGTTAGGGCAGTTGATCAATCCAATCATATGCGGAAAATAATCGTGGGTTCGTCATGTTTTAGATGCAATGGTGAATAAATACACCGTTTTTTATTTATTTATAATGTTGAATGTCACAAAGTATGGCTCATTTTCTAATTGTTTCAATAAACGAAAACAACAAAAATAAATTATTAATTATTTTTGTAATTGTAAATGAACAGAAAGCCCCTTCTACTTGTACTGCGCAATTAGAACGTCTCAAAAGTTTGAAATTGCAGTGTTGTCGGTCTGTTCAGTTTCAAAATTTCCAAATAACTTTAGTTTTTTTTTATTGCGGTGAATGGCGAGACGTGCATACCGTCCGCCTGATGGTAAACAATACGACCGCTCATAGTAGTATATTGATGATTTACAAAGCATTGCTTGGCATTGCCCTGCGCTCGCCATCCTGAAATATAAGATGTTAAGTCTCAAAATGTCCAGTAGTTACTCTAACTACAATGTCCTTCAAACCGGAACACAACAGCGCATTTACACTGCTGTTTAGCGGGAGAAATAGAGAATTGCGGTGGTACCTACCCAGACGGCCTCTTACACAATATGATAGACCTACCACCAATTTTTAATATTTTTTTAACTGACCTAAAGACATTTAGTTTTAGAGGAACAGAAATAACAAGTAATTTTACATAGTGGTTTTTTAGATTTACGCGAATGTTACACATTGAAATAAAACTAATTTTTACGGATTTTATCGCGATTTGGTTTAATTTTTACATTATTTAACTTCCCGACGTTTCATTTCGTTTAGTTTTATTTCAAAGTAATTTTACATCTTATATCATTTAATCAAATTATCTTCGATTGACGATGTGAAACACAGTCCACACAAGAGTACACGAGTATGGCCGTTGATATTTCACAGCTGAAAGAGGGTTACTAATTTGCGCGGGGGCAAGTGCGACGAGAAATTGTCGTCAAATTGTCAGTTCCGGAGCGCTGATTGCGCCGCGCTCCCCCTTCCGCTCTACGTGTTTGCCTATTTGCTGTTTATTCGATTACATTTTAACTGGAGACGCGGATTAGAATGTTATCTTGAGTGTGTGTTTTGATTGAAACGTTTTTTGAGATACTTTTCGTGAATGTTTTTTGGTTTTGACAATTTGGAGTGACTACAATATTATTAAGGTAAATCTACTACAGACCAGATCGAATATTCACCACAAAAAGTCCTATATCAGAGACAAAATATTTCCGGCCTTTCCAAATCAGATATACCCAGGCAGATTGAGTTAGACATAATCGATTTTTCCTCGATTGCTTTCAGTAAGGGAAAACCAGTAATGATTATATCTACCTATCAGTATTATAATACATGTATCGCAAGAATATATTATAAAATATTTCTCTTTATAACTACATCCCGATACTCCAGTAACAGCTTCATCTAAAACCTTAAATAACACCAACACCATAAAATCAACCAACTTCTCCAAACTGGTTGATAATGCTCTAAAGACACGTACGTTATGTGTCATAAAATGCAGTCCATTTTGATGCCCAATAAAAATATCCGAGGCTTGTTTGAAAACAATAAAAATACTTTACTACCCTGTTTAGTAGAGGTCATAGCTGTAAAACAAAGAAGGACATAATTTTTGAACAAATTTGCACCATATTTAAATCGTGAATAATTTATTACGTGCGATTCGTGCTGTAATTGAGGTCGAACTCATGAAAATTCCTCGCATGATTAATAAGATTTTTAAAATATGAAGTTTCTCTCACTGGTCTCTCTCTAAATTTAAGAAGAGGCTTTACCCGTTAATCGTCATCCTCTGCCACAAGAAGTCTCATATTGCAAAAAGGCTTCGTTCAATTTATTTGGATTTTGCTAATAGGTACTCCCCACACTTGATACCGTACCCAGTACTGCAAGCCGCAGTTTATCTCTCTCTCTAATAAACTATTCTCACCCAGTATCACTGAAATGTAAACGAGCTCATATAAATACCAATATTCAAACCGCACTACACAATTTCAGTATTAAAGAAATCATAAATCTTCAAATAGAGTGCCCTTCCATCTCTGCAGAAGTTACGAGAGAGGTTTTCAAGTTTAATTTTGATCTGACGTCACCGCCCCGAGCGATTGGAGGGCGTAAAGATATAATTTCCATCGAACAGGGAGACGAGTGTCTGCTAGGTAAAGATATTACGCACTTCAGAAATGAGGGTAAGAATGTACTTCGTCTTGTGTAGGTTAATTGGAAGCGTTTCATTGAGCATCCGTTTGAAGCCTAGGCAGGTAGGGAATATTTTCAATAGATTTTAATTAAATATTTTAGAATCTTGGTACCAGGCTTTTTGTGTCAACTGAAAGTACTAATGTTTTGATAATGGTAGAAAAGGGTAAGTTGGTTTATCTTACAGTAGCAACATGTCTATCTATCTATATCAGCCCATATACGTCCCACTGCAGGGCACGGGCCTACTCTACAATCGAGGATATCGATTGAGAGTGGTTAGGCCATATAGTCCACCACGCTGGTGAAACAAATCTATAGATTCATAATAGTATTATTGTATAAAGATTGAGGCTGATGTCGGTAAACTACGTTTTAATAATTGGATTTAAATACGCATCATCTAAATGAAGATAAAATATATAAGTCTGAACCTTTTGGCCCCTAATTAAACAGAGAATAAGGTTTTTGTTCTTCACGTATCATAAACACATTATCTACTAGTAAAATTTACCCACTAGTTAAAATACGTTAAATTATCTACAGCTCTGTAACGACCCTAAAATCCCAGAATATTAAACAGCAATTATCCTACAACAACATCGCCAAACTTGTGGAGCGTGTAAAAAGGGCTCGGACAAAAACTCGACTTTCAGTATGTAAATACATCGCAAAGTCAAACGGTCACGAGCACCTAGATTCACCAAGCTTAGATTAAACGATAATTAACTTTTCCGTTTGTTGTAGGCTGATTGTCTTATGGAAATGTTGGAGATTTACAAAAGAATGTGGAGTGTGTATTGACATAAAATAGAGGAGGTAATTACTCACGCGTATTTTTAGCTGTTGTTGTGTATTTGCACTATGTGGCCTAACCCCTCTCAATCGTACTCTCGATTGTAGAGGAGACTCGTGCCCTGCAGTGGGACTTATATGGGCTGATACAGTTATTTGCACCAAATAGTTCTACAATTCCACTACTGACCTTCTATTGCATTGTGCGAAAATAATTTCCTAGTCACCCACATTACGGTTGTGGACAAAACTTGGCTGACACCACATTAAAATAATAACAACAATACCCAAAGCTGAAGATAGTCACCGAATTGTGGTAGCCCGCCGATTTTGATACTAATGTGGTCAATCGCTTTTCCAGATTCAAAATTAGATCACGCCACTTAAAAAATAAAAACATTTTCCTTTGCTAGTCTAGCTTATTTAAAGTTAATATTGTTTAAAACTTCGTTTTCGCTACTAAACAAGGTATATTTTTTTTTGTTCACTAGTGTACAATTAGTTTTAAAATAAAATAATAAATAAATATAAATAGCATTGAAATACTGTTCCTCGATTCCATCAGGCAAGCCAAACCTCTATTAATAACTAGTACATTTTTGTACCACAGTAAATATTGGACCAGTGAGTGAGTAGGTACCACAGACGGTTCATACATAAGACCTGTGCACGCGCACGTACGCGACTCCGAATCATATGTAAATATGCATAACTGTTCCTTACATCAACATCAAATAAACTTAACGCTTTTATAACGATCGCTTGCATTCAATGTTTTTTTTTTGGACAAAATACTTTAAAAACTAATTTGGGACGCAGTACGAATTTTAAATAACATGTTGATTAGTGTACCCAAATTGAATCAAATCGATATTGTCCGGCCTTATTCATAGACAGTTTTAAAAACTATTTTAGTTATTGAATGTTTTGTCCCTTTCGAATTACTTTTGAATTCAGTTTGGGCGAAGAAGACAAAACATTTGATAACTAAAATAGGTTTTAAATCTGTATATGAATAAGGCCATAAATCTAAATTACAATAAGAACAAGTTCCAACAAACTCATCTTTTTTTTGTATACTAAATAAATCTTAATAACTAAACGAATATTAAATATTAAAGTACAAATGGCGGTCGTATTGCTCGAGGCAATCTCTTACCGGCTACCATGGGATGGACATAAGAGAAGGAAAAACATAGGGCAGTCTTAAGTCATCTTTGCACCTGACATTAATATGCCGTAGGTAAAACATTTCAACAACCATTAGACATCGACCCACTAGGTGGATCGACGACTGTCGGATGTCGAGAGATACAGGTTGACCCAAAAGATAACCATGTCGCGATGGAAATACTTCCAGGTCTATGTTCAACAATGCTCTCATGTAGCTAAAGATGATGACGAAAACAGTTTAGACTTCAGACGAAATTGATTCAAATTCCTTGGAAAGTGCAGTAAGTAAATAATGGATAAAATCATTTTAAATCATGAACAATAGGATAACGAAAACCTTATTTAAGCAAGTTTTATGCGTATTGTATCGTCTGAAGCTTTAAAAAAGTAGAACCATAAAAGTCATACCAAGCCATTTCAGTAATCATACCAGTGAGTAAAATGATTTTGGTAATGAGATACACTACTATGTACACGACTAACAATGTAAAATGCCATGGAATAGAACAATAAACCCAGTAAATTGGTCTACAAATCCCTCTAAAACCCAACGATCTGTAACTCCTCGTAACACAGTTACGTACTGTCCAATACTGAAGTAATGACGTCGATTACAGAATAAGTACCGACCTTGCGAGATGCATTCGATAATCTGCAGATCGTACCGCGGTTCGAAGATCAGGGATAACGGTATGTGTGGACGCGCATGGACTGCCGAATAACAGAACCGAACCATGTGTTTTAATGCCTATGAGTATGGTGCTTCGGAGAATATTAATTTGGTTTTTTTCACATACATGCATGCATAAACGTCACGCCTGTATCCCATAGGGATAGACAGAGACTTTGGATCGTCACGTTGCTCGAACCTGATATATTACTTTCGCTTCGTCCACTTTCATTATTTTTTTATGCATTCTCGTTGCTTCTCTGTCAGCCCATATACGTCCCACTGCAGGGTGCGGGCCTCCTCACAATCAAGAGTACGATTGAGAGTGGTTAAGCCATAGCCATATAGACCACCACGACCGGACTAAAATGTTATATTTATTTCAGATTTAAAATGGAAACTTATGTATTGGCGTAACCAAGTTCTACACCTATACCTAATTAAATAGTTGTTGATCTAAAACCACTATTAAAATACTGACATGTTCTAGAATAATGATTTATCCTGGACTTCATTTCGAGATGTTAAAAATATCTACAATCGGCATCAGTGGCGAAGGGTGACTTTTTTCAAAAGGGAAGCCGATATTTCTGGTGACTAGTTTTATTAAATTAACAAGTACTCATACTTATATTTTTACTCCGTTATGTAGGTACGATATTGAGCGACACATTTGCTTAGTAGTACTTACTATATTTTCATACAACACTTGCACGGAATAGCACTGTACCCGTTGGGTGCTATTTTTAACGTTTTTAAAGTTAATTTCGATTCAATGCAAAATTAGCCTGTGTTGAAATAGATAAACAAAAAAAATTCAAACGTTCCTTATATATAAAAAAAAGATGAAGAGATTGATGTAAGTGGACGAAAGTAAAACGATGTCAGTATAGAGCTAACTGTACTGAGGCACTCCGGTACCACGGGGTGCCGCGCTACCTCCAACGCATTGTCGGGGCCTATTTGTCGGAAAGATCGGTGGTGTACCCGGGTCGTGAAGAGTGGTGTCGGCGAGAGACGTCGTGCGGCGTTCCGCAGGGGTCGGTGTTGGGGCCGCTCCTGTGGAACGTGGGGTACGACTGGGCTCTGCGCGGTGCGCTTATCCACGGCGTCGGCGTCATTTGTTACGCCGACGATACGCTAGTGACAGCGCGTGGAAAGACGTACCGGCAGGCGGCCATACGCGCGACTGCTGGTGTCGCGCACGTCGTGGGTAGGATCCGGCGGCTGGGCTTAGAGGTGGCATTGCACAAGTCTGAGGCCCTGTGTTTTCACGGGCCGAGGACGAAGCCGCCTCCGGGGTCCAGCATCATTGTAGGAGGAGTCTCCATCGCTGTCGAGTCGACGATGAAGTACCTTGGACTCGTCCTCGACAGTCGGTGGAACTTCGGGCCGCACTTTACACGGCTCGCCCCCCGGTTGATGGGCGCCGCTTCTGCGCTCTCGCGCTTGCTGCCCAACCTGGGGGGGCCCAACTCCTCCTGCCGGAGGCTCTACATGGGGGTCGTACGGTCGATGGCGCTATACGCCGCGCCAGTGTGGTCGGACTCCCTGACGGCCCGCAACGTCGCGGTGCTGCGAAGGCCGCAGCGCGCGATGGCCGTCAGGATCATAAGGGGATACCGTACGATCTCCTTTGAGGCAGCGAGCCTCTTAGCCGGATCCTCGCCCTGGGACCTCGACGCTAAGCTCCTCACGTCGCTCTATTGGTGGCGTGTGGAGGCGGTCGAGAGGGGCGAGCGCCTGGTGCCTCGAGAGATAGAGGCACGCAGGGCACAGCTCCGCCAGGTCCTAGTGGCGGAGTGGCAGACGCGCCTAGCGCTACCCACGGCGGGGCACGCCGCTGTAGCGGCGGTAAGGCCCGTTCTTGAGGAGTGGCTCAACAGGAGCCACGGCGCCCTAAGCTTCCGGCTGACGCAGGTGCTTACCGGACATGGGTGTTTCGGGAAGTACCTGTGTCGTCTAGGCCGGGAGCCGACGTCCCAGTGCCACCATTGTGGAGATCGCCGCGACGATACGGCGTTGCATACGTTGGCGGAGTGCCCAGCTTGGGCTGAGCAGCGCCGTGACTTGGTCGCGGCCGTAGGTGCTGCGGGAAACCTCTCGCTCCCGGCCATTGTTTCAACCATGGTCGGGAGCAAGTCAGGATGGAGAGCTGTCGCCACCTTCTGCGAGTTCGTGATGCTCGCAAAGGAGGTGGCGGAAAGGGAGAGAGAGGCTGCCTCCTCTCTCCCCTCCCGCAGCAGACGCACTGGGCGTCGTAGGGTGGCAGATTTCCGGCCACCTTAGGGCGCGGCCTGTGGACGACAGACTCGGGGCGTCTTGTCGTCCGACCAGCAGCAGGCCTTGAGGCGGCGGCGTCGTGTTCCGCGCGCGCCTCGTAGTGGAGTCCTGCGGCCGGGGTGACGGCCGCAGTGGGTGACGGGGCCCGCCCGACTATGGCGGGCCAATACCCGTCGGGGGGTTGCGACGAATGCTTCGGCGATACCCGACCCTCCGACACACGGGTACATGAGAAACACGGGTTGGTTTTTAGTCAGTAAGAGTCTGACAGTCCCCTCCGCGCCTCCCCAGGGCGGAGGATGTCCATGAGGATTTTCCAACCCGATACCAAAAAAAAAAAAAAAAAAAAAGAGCTAACTGTACTCCATCGTCTCTGCCAACCCTCATGGGATGCAGGCGTGGGATATGTTTGTATGACCTATTTAAAAAAAAAAAAATAACGCTACCACGAATACGGCATTACAATATTTATTAAATAATTAAAACTTGTCAGTTGCCGTTCTTTCTTTGGTACTTAAATGTATTATCAAATTTAATATAATTTCCAGTGCGTTTTTTAATAACGTAAATGCAGCATTTTTTAAATTACCTCATAATAATGCAATTCATGAGATAAAACGATACATACAACCATTATCAAGTTTCATTCATTATTAAAGTTTTGCTAAATAGATTGATCTGTTTGCACTTCGAAACCAGTAAAATTTCATAAATTACCCACTAATTATATACAAACCTAAAAATAGACACCGCATTATACATATACACTGAAACAACACAGTAGTAAATAATATTTTCTAATTATAAACACGAAATAAAAGAGGCGCGAACTGGCAATTTACTTTATAAGCCGTAGGCCAACCGGCATATTCACTAGCGAATACGGTCGTATTTCTACAAATAAATTTAGACCATAAAACTAGAGGTTTTAAGGTGCAATTTTGTATGTAGTTCTGAGCAACAAACGTGTAACAGAGATGGCAAATAATGCGTTGGAAATGCGCGCGAGAGCAACGGGAACTCGTGCTGTGTGCTTGAAGCCTGACGTGACGTCATCGGGATCTAGGCGGCGCGGCCGCGTGTTTTGTATGCATGTACTTACGTTGAACATCGCGCAATGCGTTTGTCGTTGTGTTATTAATTGATCGATAATATTTTGTTTATTAATATCGAATAACATTTGTTTATATTTATTTTAATATTGTTTATTATTTGATTATTTTCTTCATATAACTTGTTTAAAAAAATGTAAATAATTAATAATTTCCTTTAAATTATAAGGCGTGCTGCTAGGAATCGGCTTGTATGAACCCTTCGCCACTGATCGGCATCATCTATCCTTTTTTTTTTTTTTTTTTTTTTGTTGTCGCGGGGAAACCGGGTTACCGCTACCGCCCCACCTCGGGGAAAGTTGGGCGATTATGTTGGGTTCACCAGTCGACGGCATACCAACCAAAACCCCGCGTTGCCCTCTTCAGCGCAATTGAAACGGCCCCGGGAACCCGAAGCTAGAGCGCCCCAGCTTCTACCGGAACCGTTCCTGCACACTGCCGCTTAATTTGCAGCTTGAACACCATGACGCCCTAGGCGTCCACAGCAGCAAGCAGCTGCGTCCACTTCTGCTGCCGAACATCTCAGGGGGCATCATCTATCCTGCCGGAATAGTATATTTTTTCCAGACAGAAATAAATTATTTTAATGGCCACATTATGTAAAATTATACAGATAGATATTTCCGTAAAAAAAAAGAATGATCTAGTGACCATCATTACGCATAATATTACAAGGGCCTTAGGACTTCGGCACTACTAGAACCGGTGGACCTTCTGCGTGCGTGTTCTATAGTCTATGCCCAAAGTCAAAGTATCCATTGGCTAACTGTACCAAGTTGCGCGTTGTCTTGTCTCTGCCCGGCGTGATAAGCCTCGATGTAGCCGGCGTCCCGAGATTAACTCGAAACACGGACAACACGGTTCAAGTGTTGGCAAACTTGTCCGGGGAAAGGTGAGGGATAACAATGACAATGAGAAATGGACAGATTAACTTTAACGCCGTTTGCATTTTGAACGTGAGGGTTTTAAATTGTTATGGATTGTGGGTTAGATATCGGGGCTGTGAAAGTTGATGTTAGACGTGTTGTATATAATCAGTTTGTTTTTATTTCGTATTTATATTACCATATAATATATACATACATACATACATCACGCCTTTATCCCCGAAGAGGTAGGCAGAGGCGCCACTAGGACACCCACATTTCGCCTTGCATGTTCCGTCCTACGATGTTATAGGGGGCGAGCTTATCGCCATATCAGGCACAAATTTCTGACTCCGGGCTGATAATGAATAGAAAAATCCAATATCACTTTGCCCGACCCGGGATTCGAACCCGAGACCTTAGATTTGTAACCGTACCGTAATACAACAACGCCGCCGAGGCAGTCCAATTTATATACTTTATTAATATATAGGAATATACTTCTTCTTCGGCCACAAAAAATCCACTGCTGAACATAGGCCAGCCCAAAGGGTTTCCACGCGGCCTATTGAAAGCGACCTACATCCAGCGACGTCCTGTTACCTTTATTACGTCTGTCCTGTATCGCGACACTCGTATCCCAAAAAAGGTTGGCATAGGTGTGACACTATGGACCTATCTGTATATGATAAAAATCTAACAGAGTCTTGGGAAAATTGTGTTTCGCTAATGATGCGAAATACACGCAACGTTAGATAAAGGTATTCAACATAACACACTACGGTTCTGAGCTTAAATACATACGTTGCTTTATTAAAAATATGATTATTAGGTATATTTCAAACCAAGTGAACCTTTTTTTTTAACATGGGGCCCTGTTTGCTCTTGGAGCCCTGTTTACCTTGGCGATGGTATATGGGGTATGCCATATATTCACTTGGTTAGGGACTCCAAACTTAGTGAACCTCAAAATGCGTAACAAATTAGTACAAGCTAAGGCAAATGTGTATTTATATTTTGTGCTAACCCACATAACCCACCACCAACAAAATCGTCCTCTGTGTCATAATATCCATCCCATGGTTGGTTGTCTCGGAGAGATCGCCTCGTGGGATAAGACCGAAATCGTACTCTTTTCTTTTTGTTACCTTTTATGTGCGTTGTTTTTCTTTCCACTGGTGAACAATATTTATTTTTAAATACTTAAACAAATGAATGTGTTTTATCGGTAAACATATACCGATATTTCACAATAGCAGTAACCCTAACCTGGCACAGAATAACTACATGTTTGTAATATTCATCTGAGCTAGGGTTGTGTTCTTTTAGTTCCGATCAAAAATAAACACTCTTGTTAGGGCTTAATAGAACACAGCACTAAATAAAGGTACGTACACACGCGACCCCAAACTGTGTCAGCAACATGCGCGGAATGTTTGCGGTTATAAAATATTCCACACACGAGCGGCAAATACCTTCGCTGTCAATGAACGAATAAAATGAACGAATAAACTCCTCAATACATACCATTCATTTCGTTCGCTCGCAATCGCGAGGCTTCATGCTAGTTTTTGCGGAGTTCTCGTAATGGTCCAAGATCCCAGGGCCCCCAGACGTTACTTATTTTCTCATAAAAAATATGAATGGGATAAAGTAGTGTTAGTACGTACTTTGAGTGTGTGCATACCTGCTAGCTTGGGTCGTCGGCCAATTCATAGGTACGAGGTGCTAAAAGTAGATAAATACAGTACTGATTTTTCTTAAATTCTCAGTGCTGATTTTTACATAAGTTTTAGATAATTTTGTTAAAAATTAATAATCATTATTGCCAGACACTTTCCATCGGCGCTTACCCTTACCAGACGCTTTAAAGCTTCAAAAAAATAACATATTTTTACTTATAATCTCACTCTTGATTTTTATATATGATACTTAGGGAACTATTTGAACACCCCTGGTCAGCAGCCAGACCAATTGGAGGGGCCAAACATCCCCCCAGACACACATAAAGTGTCGCTATGTGTATGAGCGCGAGGTCATTATTTGTACGCTTGAGTCTATATCAGCCCATATACGTCCCACTGCAGGGCACGGGCCTACTCTACAATCGAGAGAATTGATTGAGAGTGGTTAGGCCATATAGTCCACCACGCTGGCCTAGTGCGGGTTGGCGGACTTACATACCGTAGAAATTCTTCAAAATCGCTACGGTATGCAGGTTTCCTCACGATGTTTTCCTTCACCGTTAAAGTGCGTGGTGATTGTCTATCAATACACACATAAGTCCGAAAAGTCAGAGGTGTGCCCTGGGATTTGAACCCACGACCACCGTGAACATGTAGGCAGCCGCGTCTGGTCTGTTACCAACAGGCCACCACGCACTTTTACGCTTGAGTGTGAGATGATTTAAGAAGAAAATTATCAGTGGTGTGTAATGCACTATTATCAGAATAAATATTGTAAACACAATGGAACAACGATACCTTCTAAAATTCTGCTCTGTTCGATATCAAGAGAGATTAAAGATTCGTTACATACAAAATAGAATCGAACCTGAAGCTTACAAGGTATTTTAAAGTGATCTGAGTTGAGAAAATTTTATAAATAATAAATATAAGTTTCTTTAACTTATGTTTTATATCTTATCATCGAGTAAAATTGAATACTACTATTAAAAAAAACATGTTTATTAAATCTTAAAATTACACAAAGCTATACATGTCTTTCTTCTTTCGGATTATTTGTAGTTTGAACGTTTTACAATTCAGCGTGATCTTTACTGTCATCATCGTCTAAGTTTGATAAGTCATTATCAACCCAATGTTGGCATTGACTATCTTCATTATCATCCTTATTACTTTCATTTTCTGTAACAAAAATAACATAATTAAGAATCAAAGAGTTACCCGGTTATATCAATTATTCAAAGTTAAAATATAATACCTGATTCTTCTTAAAGCGATTCACTGACAAAGCTCGGCAAACAAATACTTTTTCAACGTTTCTTCCGTAAACAATATTAAATTCACATCGGTATTCTCACAAAACACACACTTTAATAATTCCGCCATTATATTTTTTAGAATACTATAAATATTTTTTCTTTTATTTCATCACGTTGTAAATAAAATCACAGATGCACTGAATCGAGTAGCACTGAATAGAGTAGCCTAGAGACGACAATAAGTATAAGAAAGATATCGATATCGATCACACTCAAGCGTACAAAATATAATGACCTCGCGCTCATACACATAGCGACACTTTATGTGTGTCTGGGGGGATGTTTGGCCCCTCCAATTGGTCTGGCTGCTGACCAGGGGTGTTCAAATAGTTCCCTAAGTATCATATATAAAAATCAAGAGTGAGATTATAAGTAAAAATATGTTATTTTTTTTGAAGCTTTAAAGCGTCTGGTAAGGGTAAGCGCCGATGGAAAGTGTCTGGCAATAATGATTATTAATTTTTAACAAAATTATCTAAAACATATGTAAAAATCAGCACTGAGAATTTAAGAAAAATCAGTACTGTATTTATCTACCTTTAGCATCTGGTACCTATGAATTGGCCGACGACCCAAGCTAGCAGGTATGCACACACTCAAAGTACGTACTAACACTACTTTATCCCATTCATATTTTTTATGAGAAAATAAGTAACGTTTGGGGGCCCTGGGATCTTACTCTATAACGTTTGATGTAGAGTGTGCGATATTGACATCGGGATGTCTGAATGACATATATCCCGCCTACATTGCTGTTTTATAAGCCTGAATTAAAAAAATGTTTTTGTGGACATCGGCTGAGGAAACCAAAAAATCATAGGCATTTACTATTTAGTTAAAAATTAATTCTTGTATCCCAACACTAATCCTTATAGTTCTTTTACTGACTTGATCAAGTATCCTAGATATTGATTTGAGCTGCGATCTGAATTCAAGAAATCATGTCGATTTACATATCGAAGCCACTATAAACAGGGTAGGAATATTAAACGCAGATTTTTCCTGACCCGGTCTGCTGTTTATATGAATGATAAATCGCAGGCACGATGGGATAAGCAATTTTATACCGTATTAAAGATCGTACTGAAGACTAGAAAGTAGAAACGTTTTGTAAACAGACAATTTATATCCATGCGGTAGAACCTTCATAGCGTTCTCTTGCGTAATTAAATTAAACTAATTAAATTACATGACGCCTATATTACAAAATCCCTTTGGTGTTACCCTATGCAGTACGTTATATATCACGTATATAACGCAATGCCGCAGACACTAGTTAGGTAATCATTTAAATAGTGCCACATTCTCACGCATACAATCCCGGCAGGCGCAATAAATCGATGCAATCGCCTTCGATTCCCGGCGCAGTACTTTAACTGGAACACTGGGGATCACGTGTGGCATTTTTCTCAACGTTAAAATGGAATGCTGTGTGAAATTGTAGTTTGTTTTTCAATGGAGACGTGGAAGATTTATTGTGTCATACCTCTGCCAAGTCGTGTGATAGGGTATTCTGTTACGGTAGTACAACCCTGATGCAAACAGTGTTAAATGTTGTAAGCATTGTTCTCTAAACATCTATACTCCTCACGCCACTCATAATAACATCAATTAAAATTTTACCTAAATATTATAACATCAAATTTGATACATGATAAATTATTTCTTTCTTCCTATCCCTATCTCAGTAGGTGTTGAAGTCTGCCTGAAAATAAAGTAAAGCATTCCCATACGAACAAAATAGTTAATAATAAAGCTGAGTTAGTATAATCGATCGATTACGGCTTCCAACATACTGAGCCAGAAATACATTATTTTGACCATAATTGCGTGTTTATTTTCGAATTTTGCATTTATTATAATGTACTAAGTACTAACCAAACTCCATATAGCCGATAAAATATACAATATATTAAGCTTACAGCATTAAACCTTAGGATTATCTTGATTTATTCAACCGTGACGCAATAGTTTACGATAATCCTTCCACCCTAAATCCAATATTCGGTGTAGGTTCATACGAATTACAAGTTGTATTTCTTTTTCCTATGAGATGAGGTGACAAAGTGTATAGTATGTGATTTACTTTGGTGGTAAGTAGCTGGTCGAGGTGTTATAATAGGTAACAAATAGTAA
Source organism: Deilephila elpenor (assembly GCA_949752805.1). Lineage (NCBI taxonomy): Eukaryota > Metazoa > Arthropoda > Insecta > Lepidoptera > Sphingidae > Deilephila > Deilephila elpenor. The sequence continues at coordinate 12,687,359 of OX457101.1, read as the reverse complement.
TGTTATATCTGAAAGAAGTAATTAGTCTTTCAGTTAACCAGAGGTCTCGAAGGTTCTTATGTCTTTGGGATTTGTATAGATCCCCTTACTTATGTCCTGTATATATTTTGGAAATTACTGCATTAATGTTTTTGGGATCAAGTATGGCGCTACTTATTTGAAAAATATCAGATGATTTAAGAAGCAGAAGAGGCATGGCCTACTAAAATTGATACCTGGATCCCTACTACATTTTCGCCAAACCCATTTCTTGAAGTTGACATCAACTTTCGCGTAAACCTCTATGGTTATCCATGGTCTAAAGCCTATTTTATTTTAATACTTTTTGTTGTACATAAAGAGTATAGGTAAATCTAATCCTTCTTAAATAATATAATAGCTACAAACAAAAATTTCATTCGTACTAAGGACTGACATTAATAACACCTCCACAGCCCATACAGAGGCATGGTACTAATAATAGAGAATATACGATCTAAATTTCTTATAGAACTTTCTTCGGCACCGATATTTAAAATCATAACCGTCATTACGCATAATGTGGCTATGATCGCCGCTCTTTTACAAGATTGGCTGCGGCAAAAACTACACTTACACACAGCGTAAGAAAATGCATGCGTGAATGAATAAAGGAAACTGGCAAAGATAACCGGACGCAATGGAGCACATATCGAACTTATAAAAATAACACAAGCTATTATGAACCTTTTTACACCAGCATATGGTCGCAAACCCCCCACCTATCTCCGTCCGAGATATCTAAAGTTTACCTTTCTCACAGCGCCGCCAATTATTTCGACAAACAAACGAAAGTAGGTGACTCGCTGGAACAAAAGCTTCACTATTCCGTTATAAATATTTAAGTATCAACTACGCAATGATTTCCCATTTTCCTTATGATCAGATCGGAGTTTTTGATCGCATGTAGGCCGGTACAGTGTATACATGCTCTAGTACCGCGTCATTCGTTCGCAGCGGCATTCCGGTCTATCGTTCGTTTCGTACTTCAGTCGTGGGTGATAACCGCGCCGAGGCCGACGTGTGTGCGTTCGTTCCGTGTTCCCGCGTATTCGTACGAAAGCGTTAATTTAATTTAAAGTGATTAAAACTGAGATTGTGCTGTGTTGTACGTGTCGTTGAATAGTTTTGTGTTGTTGCTATAGATTTGATGTGAATGAGTGAAGAACGAGGTTATTCTGTGCCCTCCTAGCTCGGATTATTCTTTCGTTGGGTTTTTGTGGTGAGTACTAAGTACGACATTGAAGTACCTTTTTTATTTCAATGTTAATGGCACGTTTTTATTTATCAGTGTCAATTTAATGCACGTGTGTTATTATCGGTGTAAGTAGTATTGATTTGCGGTGAAGTGTTGTTAATTGATTCTTCAACAATTTTGCGTGGGTAGGAACAGTTTCTATAATCGATTTTATCACAAAGTTGTAGCGGTGAATAAAAATTCTTATCGGAAAAACAAACTAAAATGTGAAAAATTGTATGTAAAAGAATTTGTTTTGTGAATATTTTAAACACGTATAATATGTCAGTACATTATACTTTAGATATCTCCTTATATGTATAAATAGTACATAATTAGTATTAATAAATTCACTAATACAACCAGGCCAGGACTAAGTAATGTAAAGTTCAGTTTATTTATAACTTATAACCGCGTTGATTAATTTATAATTTTATAAATATTTTTATAAATAATCCTATTACAGCTCGGTATGTAGTCAGATTTAAAATTTCATCAAGAGCCATTCAATACATACTCAATTGTTACTTTCATCGAAACTTTTAAGGCTTCTAAGCGTTTAATGCATTCCTTCGTAAAGCCGTAGCGATTTCCTTGACGACTATAGATAAATACAATATACGTAGAATGTACTACATAGATTGTTAAGCAAGATTACTTACTGTAATTGTTAAGCGATTGAATAAAATAGGAAATATTTTAGGTCAAGTTTATACCAATAAATGTCGAACTGTTAGCCTAATTATCGTCAGATTCGATACTTGTAGTAACGGAAGATATTTTTTGTATATTATGTCGTATGTTTTCATTCTCTCAGCCAAGCGTCGGGCTACTCTTATGCACCTCAGCGAAAACTCTAGAACGTTCAAAACCTGTTTTAATCTGAGCTGTGTTAAAGTGATAAAAATAATACAAGGAAGTATTATCGAGTTTTGCAATTCTACTCCCACATTAAATTTATTATGACTTGTTTCATCATGCATTTTTAAAGTTGGTAAAATGTTAATCACAGAGAAAGGGTGCGAAATAACTACAGAAAAGTAAACTGGCGTAAAAAATATACATACGTTACTTCACGCCGGTATCCTAAAAAGCGTAAGCTGAGGTATAACTGACACCTAGTCAGTGCCACCATCACAGTTTGCAGAGCTTATTTCCACCCCAAGATGTGATATGGAGCGAGCCTATAAAACACCCTAATTCTTACGGCCATGACTTATCTGCATAAGTCGCATATGACTTGCTCTATTATAACAACAATTACTTATCTTATCTTTACAGATCTATAAACATATTTATCGAGACAATAAATCTGATTATTAGATTTTTAAAATCGTAAACCTATTTAAAATTGGATTGTCTGGCGTAGGAAACAGAGCTATGACATCACGGTCCACAATAGTGAACAAACCTCACGATTCAGGTAACTTACGAACTACTTACGAATAGGTAACTTTAAGAAAAACTCCTATGCTGTAAAGTTTTCCTGGTTTCATTACAATCAGTTCTCATCAACTTCGATGTTTATCTACCAAAGTACTTAATATACTTACACAATATCGATTAGATATAATCGCGCCTTTATCTGGGATTTACGAAAAATGTAAATTATTATTTAATTATAGCTTCTATATGCCACTATCACTACTCTTCACTCATTTCGGTTTACGGCCCTTGATAACGATAAGAACACAATAAATATCGTATTACGCACATGATTTAATCCATTATCAATTAAATCTCAAAATAGCGCCATCTGTTGGAATCTTTGATCCAAATTGACATTGTAAGATTATTTTGCTAATAAGCAGAAGTGGGGTTAATAAATTAAGCACACATTTAATGAAGTAGTCATATAAAGACAACTGCAACGAACATTTAAAAAGAACGTATGTATATCTACTTTTTATTAACAGAAAAATCTCGATACTTAGGTCCTCGTGGCATGTAACTTTTTAACATATCTGTTTTCATACTTGGATCCAACAAAAAATGAGCCTGCCCATTCATGCTGAGCTATGACTGACAATACCTCTACCACTTCCAGTTTGAAATTAAATCTGCCGTACTTATGCTGATAATAATACCAAAATAGTATTTCTACAAAATGCATTTTGCGCTCCAGCAAATCCTATTAGAGTATTCGAGTGTATTCTTGCTCTTCGTGTCGGTTTTAGCTTATAAGACATTTATAAAACTGCAATGCACGCTCGCTGAAATTGATAAGTCGATTCCGTATATGGCGATGGGAATTGGCTTGGCATGAATAAAAAAAAAAATGTGTGTGTGTATTAGTGTACACACGTAAGAAGTGAAACTTCTTTATGACATCATTTTTCGAAAAATGATCTACTATTTACAAATTTACAGAATTGGTAAAATAAAGCTAAATTAAATAAAGTTTAAGTTTAGGAGGGGGGAAATTTTTGAGGGAATTTGGGATTTCTATCGGGGCCAATTTGTAGCCCTCACCGAGACGGTTCCGAGGATACCAAGCTCGGTGGGTCCACGACCTTTATTGGCCGAGATAGGTTTAGGGGGGGTGAGGTAAAAATTTTAGGTGGGGGTAGGGGCGGGGGGGGGGTTAGGTTTCGTGGGGGGGCTATTGGGCACCTTAAAATATTTTTGGGTGGGGAAAGTTGTAGAGGGGGAATTCGGGAATTCTGTTGGGGCAGGATTGTAGGCCTCACCGAGCCGGTTCTAATGAACCCAGGGTCGATGGGTCTACGATGGATATTGGCGGAGATAGGAATAGGGGGGTGAGGTAAAAAATTTAGGTGGGGGTAGGGGCGGGGGGGTTAGGTTTCGTGGGGAGGCTATTGGGCACCTTAAAATATTTTTGGGTGGGGAAAGTTGTGGAGGGGTAATTCGGCAATTCTGTTGCGGCAGGATTGTAGCCCTCACCGAGCCGGTTCCAATGAACCCAAGGTCGGTGGGTCTACGATGGATAATGCCTGAGATATGAGTAGGGGGGTGAGGTAAAATTTTTAGGGTGGGGGTAAGCGGGGGGGGGGGGAGGTTTCGTGGGGAGGCTATTGGGCACTGTTTTGGATTTAGGGTGGGGGAAGGCCAGAGGGGGGGTAAGGATCAAATTACAAAAAAGTGGGTGGGACTTAAAATTTTGGGTGGGGCTTGGAAACGGTTGGGGGTGTGGCTTACTGAAGTGGGTACTAATTTACTAAATAAAAAAAGATGCCGCGTAACGGAAGAATGTGACGCGTAACGAAAAATTTTTTCCAACCCCGATAAAGAAGTTTCACTTCAATAACAAGCGCCACCTCGTCGTCTACTGTCTAGGCATGGGTAATTTTTAATAAGCATTTTATCTAACATAATTTTTAGAAGCATATTTTAGGTACGGTTGTGGTAATTACCACATCAGGACTATATAAAAATTTACAATCTGATAAATCTTATTTATCTTGATCTGTAATTTTAATACTAGGCGTTAACCATCAATATATTAGTTGGACTAGACCAAAAGCCAAGTGCCAGGTTACTTTCGATCATTAGAACACCCGAAAACAGCCGAATGTTTCCGAGCATTCACGATCGTAGATCCATCAACACTACGATGACCGCAAACCGGTACACAGAACGTAACAATCTTCTCGATCTAACATATTGACCCCGTAATCCGTGTACGCAACCTTTACGGTTGTCATGTCATATTTTAAATGATTCTTACTCAGTGCTAATGGTTGAGAAATTTCTTTGTACGACTGTAATCTTTCGTCATCAAATAAAATGGACAGTCATGAACCTAAATGTGCTTTTAGTAGCAGAAAAATAATTATGAAGTTAAAAGGTAAAAAAAATCCTTACAAATTCTGTTATTAGAACAAAAATTAACTTTTTTATGTTAAATGAAAACATTAATACATTTAAATAATTACATGAACAATATTAAAGAAACCACTAAGGTTTCTCAACTGCACTTAAATACTTAATAATTAATGTTATTAGCATTTCCGATCTTACAATTAACAAAATACAATACTATTTAAAAGTAACGTTATTGATTGTTTAGATATAAGTTTTTCAACTTAATGATAATATGATAATTTTCCAATTCCGTTGAAGAAAAAAATATGTACTCTGCTAGAAATATGACATGTATTTAACATAATAAACCAATCGAGCTTGTCGCAAGAATACTTACGCCATTTATTACCTGCGCCCAAAACAATGAAAAAAACTAGTGTACGAGAATTTCCAGGAACATAAACTCACAACCAGTTTGAATATCATCTTTAACTACATCCAGTTCCCTTATTACGTATTATTAATGCAAATTTAATTAGTATGTTTGTTACTTAATAAGCCAGCGTATGGTCTGAAGCTGCCTACAAATGTCCTACGACCGCGTACATACTCCGTTCCGATTTACGCAACAATTTTCTTACAATGTTTGTCTTCCTCGGGACCTATTATGACTAACACTAGAGACTGGGCATTTACTGGGTGCAATGAATGGTATCCGGGCAACGCAATAGATACCATTTTGGTACGCTGTGTAGCCGATACCCGAATTTCAGGTTAATCCACTAAAGGAAAAAATATATTTTGCGCATTGGTGATACTAAATTTAAATAAAACGTTATTGCTGATATTGTTTATTAATAAACTACAAATGTTACATAAAACGTTATGTCATTTGACATCATCTAACATGGCATACTTTAAATGGAGTCGAAATTCTTAGCATCAAAACGCAAGTAAATCCTTGATATATTGGTTAAATATGGACAAATCAAGTCTTAATTGGCATAGAGAATAAGTACTGCCACTATACTCGTATACGTTAAGAATTAACTCAAGCTTATACTACATAATTTAAAGTGCAGTTTCATCGAACACTCTCATATACTCAAGGCCCCGTATTACGAATAAGACGACGCCGCGCCGTAGGGTACAGCTATTTTGTCGATTAACAACATAATACGAAAATTATACACAATTACTACCACTTACTCGTGCAGTATGTATACTGAAATAATTCCTAACATTTCGGATTTATTAATAAAGGAATAAGAACTAATCGTAACCAACGAGCTTAAATAAGATAAGAATCAGATTACAGATGATTGGATCTGGTATCCAGCGATCTATTGTCAAAAGTAGTAGAATTGAAGAAATTCTGTGTTACTTAAAAATATGCAGTTATTTCCTTCTGCCCAACTTTGTATTTCCTGTTGACAGGGTTCCCTTTCCTGCTAGATCTTCGTTGTTTTGTCTGGGCTTTAGCATCTTTACTTACAAAATCAATGTTTCTCCATAGCTCCCTGGAAAACATCAACCCAGTAGTCAAATTTTTTGGCTAACCTTGTCTGAACCCAGCTATTTTCAGACTCAGGCAAGTAATGTAAGTAAATAAATTATTCTGTTATCGTTATACGAGACCAAACCAAGCGATATTCCTGAAGTGAATGCGCCACAAGTTATTTAGAAACACTTGGTTCTTACTGGCCACGCTACAATTTCCTTATTCATCAACGACACTTTTTGTAGCAAATACAGTTCTGTGTTAACAGGTCAGATAAACGTAAGAAGCAGATCCACTTTACGATAAAATTTATCTTACAAACCATATCTTAGAAATCATTATCAAGATCGGAAGCGCAACAGATTGAAACGTGGGAAATTAAGTCTCGAGACAAACTATTAAAAAGAATATTTTTGCAAAATTCTATTTCGTTATTGAAGATATTCATATTATGTGGCGTTACGATGATTCCAAAATGTCCGCAAGCTTTTTATGCCTTTCATACAGAACGATTTGTCTTTTAAGACAACCGCGACGGTCGGTCTTAAAAGACGCTTCATTTACAGAAGTATCCTAATCATTACAAACAAAAATCTTTTCATGAAGCATCTTTTTTAAAATTACACATTTAGACAGGGCCAAATAATATTCATATTTATTTATACATATTGACTCTTTAATCTTCTATCTTTATTTATTTCATCCAATTTCAATAAACCACGAGTACTGGATTTAGGGACAAATACTTCAAAGATACCATTGATACTGATATGATTCAATTATTATTATATTATCATGGATTGTTTTGAAATCTCTAGTTAAACAAGCATGAGTAATCCAGTCAACAATATTTTCCATTGCATTATCTAATATTGAGTCATTTGGTATGTAAAACTCTCTTACAGTATTACACTCTGCATTTTAGAAGCAAGTGCCTCCGCTCCATTTCTTTACGGATTCATGAACATTATGCAAGTCCTCATAAATATCAAATCCGGCAAGTTTCCTTATGAAATTTCTTTTCGCTTTAATAAATTGTATACATTAGGGCGTGTTTGTTTTGATGAAAAATCTACATGGATTCACTTTATCATGACTCAATTATTGAATGGCAATGTTTTTTGATGATGTAACTAGGGTTTCATTGTCAGCAATGACTTGTATTAATATTGTTTTGTCACACTGGGATACAACAATAATCTAGTCTAGTCCTGAAGAGCCTAAAATACCGCTTGTAATAATTCTGGTCTCCAGCTTTAGTAGTTGGACGTATGACATACCTCGATAAAATTGAGCAGAATCTTAGGAAAGGCGTTACAATTTATGCTCAACTCATTACTTCTCGTCCTGTTGCGTCTCATGACAACATTTCGTTGACAACTAAAAGCGGCCACAGTACCTAATTGACGTTGTTAAGGAATTCCAACAGTCCACGTTCACGTAAAGCAAGCGCAACACGATGATTTGTGTTTATTGAGCTTTCTAACAAACCGCTTGGCTTGTCATTACAAACGCCAACCGGTTCCCCTACAGCATCTGTTAGCTCGTTTTCAGTTTGACAATAGCCGGCTATAAAACGACAATCAAGTCCAGTGTTGTACACCGAAGAGCTAGTAGAAAGGGCCGTCAGAACTTGGCTTTGTGAGCCATTAATGTTACAGCGGACACTAGGCTTCTATAAAATATTCGCGCTTCAGAGTCGATAGGCTGCTATGAGCAGTAGTTTATCTCAGACGTCTACCGAGTTTGTATTATTATTTATTTATTTTTAAGATAAGCTTACAGACAAATAACGAAATATAATATAATAACCGTAAATGAAGCTAATTACAAGCTGCCACATGTAGGAATTTGTATGAGTGTTTATGACCTAGATAATGTAGATTGTAGGGAGATGAAAACTAGTTGATTTTTCTTAATTAGATATGAGTGTATAGTTATTAAATGTAAGTGTATATGCTAAATATTTGCCATTTTATTCACCAATCGCCAGTCGTGCAAGTATTGTTACATCAAGTTTCCGGAGGATTTCGTTAGTATTCATCACTTTTCCAGAGGATATTCCTAATAAAGGCGAAGATACAACCAAATAGGCCATACCACGAGAACCAATGTTAACCAATGTCAGGAACTTGTACTAATCGCCATGCAAATTTAACTATTACGGTTCATGTCTTTCCATTCTTGTTTAACATGAATAGACTTCACCGTCTATTGAGGTTCATTGCTTTAAAAATTCAACAAATTACTTAATTAAAAATTAACGGAACTAAGTCGTTGCTTTTAAACAGGTATGCAACCTGTTTGATTTACCTATTGAAAATATACTTTTGCACTAATTTAACCCAGTGGAGTGCTAGATTATAAATGTAAATAAATAAATTATAATTATCGGACGTTTAATGTTTTGTTACTATGCTAAAACGCTGTAAGAAGAGCGTGAAAAAAAAACAAAAAATGTTATTATATGTGTACATTTACGAATAAGGAAAAAAATAATCAAATAAGAATGGAAACGTCCGTACAATTATTAAGTATTGTTACGGAAGCCTTGAGTATGAATTAACATAATATAATATCATGCAAATTCCAAATGATAATGAATTAAATTTGCTCGTAAGTCTACAATTATCTGATAAAATTACGAATTTGCTATCAGGAAATAGATAATATCGTGATAAATTTTATTTTGAAGCAGTCCTATTCGATATTCATTCTGTAAAATGGTTACAAAATTCATAGTTAATAGTTTTACCCTGGTCATTAATTTCAAACATATAAAATTGATTTTTAAATTTGGACATCTTGCTGCTAGTTTTCAATAATGTTATCGATATAATACAGACTGCGTCTATATTGCATATTAAGTATTAAGACAACATTATCAAGCTATCCAGATCGTTTCGACTGCTGGCTATCGACCACTTCTTTATGACACTATTTTACCCAATTGGTTCAACAGGATTTAGAATTGAAGCAGAATTCTGTTTCAATCAGCTTTTTCTAAAACTTATGATGTTATTCTTTCATAGGATTTCAAACATCTTCTGCCTGCCCTTATCCCAAACTTACATGACTATTCGGTCATGATGCACTGACTGGTTAACTGAATGGTTTGACTCTCGGCAGACCTATGAGCTTTAGTGGAGAAAATACCATTTCAATTATCTAGGTCACTCCAACGTTTAAAGTTTTACTTCAAAATTAAAACACAGTTATTTATGTAAGCGTGAACTCACATGCCTTTGATATGAAGTCTTTGTGTCTTACAAAGTCGGCTTGATGTATTGCAAGACTAGAAAACAAGACATCTATGTTACGCCTTGTGCAGCACACGTAAGACCCTTGTGTCGTGTGACCTATTTATCTTATGTTGCATTTTGTTATTTTGCTTATAAATGTCCTTAATTATGCGGGTTATAATGTTCATAAGTACATTAAAAGACATTACATAGTATAATTATACTTTAATGTGGCTATGGGAAATGCTAGAGCCAACTATGTGACTTAGAAGTTTCTAATTCAATTATAAAATATTGAACACGAGTTGTCCTGATCTTGCAGGTTTTGGTTTGATAGCTTAAATATATAGTTCTATAATCCAGTTATTAGTGATGATAAAGACAATTTGATTGAAAGGAATAAAATGAAATGAGAAAACGGAAATAAATTCATATTATCTGATACTGTTATAAGCACTAATTTAAAACATAGGTGTAGAGGACCTTAAAGCTAAGAAGATAAACAGAACAAAAAAACAGATGCCCCTATAGTTTGAAAAATGAATTGACAATATAACACAAAAGAGTGTCTAAGAACTATAATATACGAACACGTATATGAACACTCAATGGTTGTATATTATAATTTGGATATTATAGACTGCGAATTGTTTTGCTGATATGTTGAGCACTTGTGTAACGCTAATTACGATCGTATAAAGTTAAGGTCAAATATTTGAATTGTCTGTTGTAAAACCATTTAGCGGGCGTGTTTTGGCGTGTTTCAATAATAATTTATGCGTGATAATTGCTAACATGTTGAACGATTAATATGTTTTCGGCGAATTTGCCTGAAAATACTTTAATAAGACTAAAAGGAGTATAATAAAATGAGGTCGTGTGAATTGAAGGAGTCGTTAAGGACTGCTGTAAATTCTAGCAGTAAGCATTTTAATATTAATATTACTGCAGGTCTCAATGACTTTGTTAAAAATCATATTATAACCTTACTTAGATTGGTAAGGAAGACAATTTTAAAAGCTCAAAGCTTTAGTTAAATACAGCTCCATTTTGGTTAATTGTTAAAAGTATCCTGATGCTTTTTTTTGTAATTAATATTGTGTTTTAAGCGTGTGCCTCTCCCACACCTATCAACCGAGATCCGGCTCATGTGTCGCGCCGCTTCGCTACCATCGTACGCAGTTCTCAGCTGTTTCAAGACTAGAGTTACTGAGTTTCCTCATGCCATCGACAGGTATCTATTACGTTCGTCACTTTCGCACTGTCTGTAACTTGCAACATAATTCTGTAGGAATCATCTTTTGGTACTCCTTTAGTATAGAAGTATGCGAGGTGTAGGTTCATAACATTGAGTTTGGATGTCCTAATAAAAATAATATAGAAACAAAATGATCTTGTCACTATAGAAATAAATAAAACTCCATGTCCTTTATAACATGAGCTAACATTGGATAAAAAAATATCCAGGTAGTTTCCTAAATACGATTCGGGTTTTCAATTATTCTGATCCCGTCGTAGAGTTTTTGCACTCAATGTTGTTGAATGAGACCACAGGTGGGAGATCTTTGGGCAAAAAATAGACTATAGACAAACAGACTGTTCAAAAGTCGGATTTCTATAACTTATATTAAGTTTGAAAATACATACGACTCGAGGTAAAATTTTATCAGTGAGGGTTTTGTATAGTTTAATTTCTAGGGTTAAAAGACGACATTTTGTTAATCGAGTCTTAATCTTTAGTAGATCCACGTATCTATTACATAAGTAATACGAAGTTAGTGAACCATAATAGGTCTTGTCACCGTGTCACGACTAACCGGTGCATGCCGGCCACTCACGCCTTAGTTCCCGGAGCAATCATTTTAAATATTAAGTCTATTTTAGAGAATAAGTTTTTCCGCTTGATGTTTTCTGTAATTATTTTATTCATAGATAAATTGGTTGCTTATTTGGTCTTTCATTTTTATCGTAAAATTTGTTTCTCGATACCTATCAGACAGACTTTATAATATGTTTCTTTGCATTGTGATCTCTATCATAACCGTCATCATCGTCATCATCATCATCATCATCATACTCAACTAAGGGAATACTACACTGTTGAACAGGCCTCCCCAACAATCAATTTCTTTACTTAACTTTTAAATGTTTTACCCTTGCAAAATTGAATTAAAATTCTCTACAATTTATCTGCAAGAATTGCTGGTATTATAAAACCTAAGCAGTAAGGTTGAAGAGACGCCGATCGATACGATATGCATTATTAGATTACGTTAGGAAATGGACCGTGAGAACAATCGCATACTAGCTACTCGGTGAATAAATTAGTTAGAAAACAAAGGTGAAAATATGAAATTGCTCGTGTGTGTTCTATGGTAGGTAATTGTTTGGTTTAGAAATATTTACGCACCTCTTGGTTAAGCAGGTGAAACTCATTTACTTGATACACTGGAATAATGGACTTTCGGAATCGAAGTGTAGAAAGGACGTTAGGTATCACTAGGATCCTGGATGCTATCATCAAGTAATGACAGTAATTTGTAAGTTTCCCAAATAATTTCTGAAGACAACAAATTACTCGCTGACAATTTTATTGAAACAACGAAATTGCCTTAAGTTCTAACCCTCCCACGTGATGTGGGAGAAAGCGAAGGCTTATTAGTTTCTAGTGCCTTGTAGATAGCATTTATCCCAGAAGTAATTATTTAAACTTTAGCTAAGAGCGTCTTTAATACCATTAATACAACCAAGTTTAGTAAACATAATAAGAAACTTCACTTCAAGCAACATCCTAGAATTTAAACTCAAGTACAGCCTTTCAAATTCACCGCCAAGAACGTTACAATCTATGAAACATAAACCACTTTAGCATATTAATAGAAAAGGTATGCAATTACAGTAAATGCTTCGATTATTTTTCCATCGATTAATCTTCTGTAGTCTATATTTATCTCTTCCGTTTCCCACGGGATCAGTTTTGCACGGCAATTATGCTAATCGACGTATAATCTCGGATGTGATAGAATGCACCACCATTTGTCTAATGATGTGAGTGACGGTCGTTTCTATATGAGATTTCCTAGAATGGAAGTGTGATTTAATAACCACAGTAGAAAAGTATTTATTTGTGAGACAGACATTCAGCAGTGGTTTCCTGTAGACGATAGTGATGGTGACTTGAAAAATGGATAGATCGCTGGAAGCAAATCGATTCCAACAGATCTCTTTAACAAACTTTAAACGGTTCATATTGACTATTTCGCAGTGCACTTCGTACGGTCTAGAACTATGAAGCTTATTATTAACTCGGACCGTAATCTTTATATAATTCAACGATAAGAAGCAGATCTATTTTCAGATAGAAGAAAAGAAAATTTAAGATACAATGAAAAGCGTGCAGTTAATTTACAGTTTAGTGATACTGCAGCAATAAATAATTACCACCTTATTAAGCAATGCATAGCCAAACCCGTACATAGTAGGTACCAAATTACATTTGTATACCACAAAAACGTTATCGGTTGTGGAACCGCTATCACATGGAGCTTGTCAATCACACCATGGCAACTGGAAATGTAATGGAAACACCCACGTACTCTCCGATACTTTCATACTTAGAGTAATTGACCTATAATATAAATAAAGGTGGGCCAGTGAACCGTCGGCAAATTCCGTGATTACAAAATTGCTTCATACATTAGCTCGCATTAGCTCTATGTGTATTAATGTTGTATCAATCAGAATGTAATTGGATGTACATAAAACTTTATTCATTGTGGAGATATCAATGTGAAATATATTTCAAGCGATATTTTAAGGTTATCTGAGGGAAATCCCAAAAAACCTCGGTGGCATAGTCGGTTAAGAAGACAGTTGTCGCCCGCATTGAGACAATTATTGCTCCAAAGATATTTGTTTTTGAGCGTTTTGATGCCAAAAAGTATTACCTTACTGTGAATTGCTTTGTGTGTGGGTCTTGTTAATCTTTATTGCGAGATGGTTTAGGTTCTGTTTACATCAGTATCCTAAGGCGGCCTGAAAAACTGGTGCTTAGTATTATATCAAACTATTGGCCTCTTTTTTTTAGCCACGCATAATTCATATGTGGGTTTATTACCGCTTTCATTTCATAGCTCTTGCTGTTGGAGTACTAACTAAACCACAGAACACTTTTACAGGGTACGTTAATAGCGTGTTATAATTCTTCAAGAGCGGCTATAAGCAGTATATCAAACAAATCAATCCTATGTTTAAAACGCCGTGAACGGTCAACACTTCGTGCTCATTCCGAAATGAGATCGGTAATCATTTATTCAAATGACGTAAGGCAAGTTTTTATAGCTCAGTTCTTCTAACCCGACCATAAAAAGTCGGGACAAACTCACAACCGGTATTCAGATACCTTGTCAAAATGAGAGGTACCCACAAAAACCCATAGCTATGATGCCGCTAGTATTTCTCAATTTAGCCAAGTCATATACAAAAAACCTTATTAATATTGAAGGGCAGAGACGTTGACCATCTGATCGTGTCGTAGAAAAAATAAATTGTTTTGTCTATTGTATAGCAAATAAAATTTTATAGTGACTTAGTACAAACATCATTCGGTTTGTTATGATATTGGTTGATATTTGTACCAAAATAAATAGTCTGTATTTTAGTAAAGAAGTTGTGTATAAATGCCGAAGAGCTAAAGGAAGGTTGATGACTTTAGTAGGCTATATTGTATGATTAATTTATTAATAGTGTGATATTAGGAGTAAATACTTACAATAACATTTTAGAGATCGTATTAATACAAATAAATTAATAAAAAAGAAGTGCGAAATGTAGAAAAAGAAGAAGACAGATCGTGTTGCTGAGTTCGTGTCTGTGGTTCGTGTTGCTTACAATACGTTCCGAAGCGGTAGTATTAGTAATTAACGATTCAAAAGATCTTGTGAAAGACTATTTAAATAAAGAATATTTTGATTTTGGTTGATTTGTGTTCCTGCCATCTATACCACACCCTAGCTGTATCTTCAACAAATCTCTGCCATCAACTATTCTACAAACTGAATAGTCTTTGAAGGAAAGTCAGACATAACAAATGTTTGTTTAGATATCTGAATCTTTGATACCCAGTTCTGAGCTGATTTGATTGCTTTTTATCTGAAATTGCTGTCTTGATCTTAATACTGGTGCCTTGTTTAATCGACTCCGTTACGACAAACAATACAACGTCTTGTGAGAAACACAACTGTACATTTTATTTGCCTATTTTCGAAGAAGTGCTGCCTTGTGTATTATCGGAATTATACAGTACTTCTGTATTGTTTGTAGCATATTTGTATGTTACTTGATGGAAGAGAATGATTTAAATATTTTTTTGTATGTAATGTTGCTAAGGCAATAAAGGCTCATTGATTATGGACTCGAAATAATAATATTTAATTTAGTCGAGACCAATTTTTGGTGTCTCCCTTCATCATGTTATCCAACTTGCATAGATCTACTTATGTCTATCATGATCACTGTAAAATAATTAAGTAATCTCTCTGACTGGTGACAGGTCGCTAAAGAAATCCTTGAAGGACATTTCAGCTATGGACTACTTACACATGGCTAAAGATGATAATAAATTCATACTTTGATTTTTTAATTGGTTTGCAGTGCAATGGTTATCAATGCCCCTGTATTTTCGCGACAGAATTCGTCCTCTGCCAAGTTTCTTTCTGGACCAACTATCACGACCTCATTCGCTATATCAATACAAGGGTCGCTATTTAATACGACGGAGTAACTTATCAAGTATAAAATGAGCGATAACATCTAAATTTGTCAATGTCTAATAAATTCATAACCTGCTGCCATAACATTTTTATTGCTATCAGATAAAATTACCGCCGCTTAAATTCATGCAAAATTTGATGTTAAATTTATCTAGGCAACGAGCTTCCATCGTAAAATATAACTGCTCGAATTTATAGCTTATTACAATAAATTGCAATATAAAATAGATTGACAACGTTATATTAATTTAATACTTGACAATGATGTCCTGATTGACATAACTATGTGTTTATGAGGCAAGTTTTTTTGTATGTTTATAATATGACAAGCAAAACGACGACTATACATGTTTTTTTGTTGTTAGTGGATTGAATTAATGTTGCGTTCATCGATATAATTTGCCTGTACCTTTTATGGACTCGTTCAATTGCTATTAAAAATGTTATATAAATAACTATACGTAATACAAAAACGTTATATTAAACATTCATGACATCAGATGCAAAATCGTTTGCACCAGAATATAAAGCAGAGACGCTGCAACATATAACTATAGCTATAACTATAATAGTTAGAACTTATCTTTTCATTGATCTGACTTCTTCAACATCAAGCCACGTTGTGCTAATGTTCAAGTTTGACTACATTAAGATTCAAGATTCTATCACATCTAAGTATTAGGATCAGAAATTAATTGTTTCTGTCATTTAAGTTGATAGTTTGCTCAATCTCTAAATACATTATTTCATCCACCATCGAGATATCTTATACAAGTTTAATTGTGTAAGTATTTTTTTCAAAAGCAACGAGTTTACACGATTATCGCCTCTATCATTTTAACTTAACGTCTCTATTTCTTTTAATCACTTTACTGTCTAAGATACATATCAGCGCAAATGGTTACTTTAATCGAGTTTTTGTTTTTAAAACCCATTGTTCTTTGCATCACAATTGACAGAGATAGAAATTGTGATAATATCCTCATTACTATTTGGTTCCGGGTTTGTTATGAAAATAGTTTTTAAACGTTCCTTGTCGAGACCAAATCACCTGCATCTGTCATGTTTGTCTTGATTTATTTTAATGTTATTGAGTTTTAATTGTCGCTTGTGACGCAAGTTCATTTGTCTTTGGTATTTTAAGTTGTATCTTTATTAGTTCCGTCGGCTGACGTAAGATTTTTTCCTTCTCGTTTACGTCTTAGTAAAATCTCCATCCAGCTTCAACTGTATCGGAAATCTACTGAAAAAAACACCAGAAAACAGTTACATTCCAATAATTTGCAAATCCCTGTAAGAATTTCTAGAGCTGGACTATAAATTCCAACATAAGTCTTTACTATTTCGATAAAGAATTTACCAAGATGCAAACCTCGGTCATTTGTGGAGTAGTTTTTTCTTATTCAGCCATACCGAGACCAAGCAATTATATCCATAGCCGCGACAAACTTGCTTTCAATAATTTTATGGAGTCGATTAAACATAAATTTATTGTACCGGAAATCCAAAACCCCAAATAATAGATCCAATTTCATTTCTATAACCATTACAGTAATCGGTCGTTTGTGTTATATCATTTTCTGAACAAGAATTACTTCTCATACTTCCTTCATATTTGTATACAACTTATTGGTCTAGTGGCACAGTTAAGAAATTGTAATCCATGATATTCTAGGGTCGATTACCAGGTCAAAGAATTTACTTCGTAAAAAAAATATTCTATAGTATGAGTTGTTCATAATTTCCCGAAACACAGTATGAGGCAGGCTACTGGCCGTATAATGGTAAGCTAAACAATTCTCTCTCTCTATCTTCACCCACAGGAAGTCCACTGCAGAATACAGGCCTCCCTCAAGGATCACCACTTGGACCAGAATCAAATCAAATATTTCTGCTTCATTTATTTGTTTGCGACTGAGATAAAAGCCTACTTCCTTCTGTAGCATTCATACAGAAGTCTTTTACGTCACAGTATGTTAAAATGTACGAACACGATAAACAGTTCTAATAGGATGAAAGTATGTCAAGTCTGTGTCATCTTCGAAATTGTAGCGTTAAATGTTGATGTTATGATCATTGATCACGTTTACTTGTGTCGGTCACGCAAAATATTAGAAATTTGACAATCAGTTGTGAATTTACTTTCAAATTTACTTTTTGTGTTGCTCTTTTGAATTTTGAACGTGCGTCGTTTTGGTTTGTATTGTACGATTGTTAATGCAATTACGTAGTTTAAAAGTCAGTTTAATATCATTTTCGTTTTTTAACTGGAAGTTAGTATTATGACTGCATTCACTCGTTCTCTTTTATGTTTGAATTAGGTTTAAAGATTTCAATGTGAGATTTGTCTGAGGATCGCATTATTATTGTAGTCATCCCTTATTAGCATGAATTTGAAACTTTTACATGTTTGTAACATATTGATCGACATATTTTTGTTTAATCATAGTTATACTCGTACACTGAATAGTGAGTATTCTAATTTTTATGTGGGAAAATCCTATGAATCTTCAAAGATAGGTCTGATTTGAGGTAATTCTTCTCATATTTTGATGGTAAAGAATAACTGATAGAAACTAAATACCGGTAGGAAATTAACTTGCTGTACCTCCATCTACTGTGCCAGCAGAGTGGGCCGCGTACTTAACCGTTAATTAAGACAGTGTAGGTCGTTTGTTTCCTACAACATATGCAATAGCCCCGGTCCTCCCACGCATTCCTGGTCACTAAGGCCATGACAATAATGATTTTGTAACAAATATAATGACTTGGGCTATGGAAATGTTGCTTTAGAAATGTTGTTATATTTTGATACATTTTATTTGCTTTGATTAACTTAAGTGGTGGCCTGTATCACCATAGCAGTAGGTGGGGTTAAAAAGCAATTTTTCAGTAATTTCGGCTTATGAGGTGAAAGGCAGAATGTATGTTCATGATAAAACTGCATTTGAGTGAAGTGAATTCGGATCCTGGATGGAATGGTGCCATATTTGGTGGCAACAATTTTAAATCTCTATTTACTTTAGAGAAAACGTTGAGCTGACGGTCCCATTTGGCATTTGATAACGGTAGCAATTGTTATACCGACCCAGAAAGCCTATTGGTGATTAGAAAACTGTAACACCAGATTGGCCATTCTTTTAAATAAAACCATCTACTTACCAATACGTATTAAGATAGCGCATTGAAGTAAGACCATAAACCCCAGCTAACATTGTATCAGGAATGAGTTATACAGGGTATATCAAGACCGCGACCGAAAACGAAGCCAGGTGGTAGTTTTAGCGGCTACAGACACAATGCAACTAAAAATTTTGCAAAATAAGCGAAGGATACTTTTTTAAATTTTTTTAAAAATCATTGTTTTTGAGGGGTAAATACCTAGTTTTTTACCATTGCGTGTTTAAAAATTAAGCGATGTATGTCATTATTTTAGAAAAACTATGTTTAAACACTCAAATACGACGATATGTAAAAAAAAAAATACGTTTTTATTTTGTAAAATTTTTACTTGCTTTGTGTTTGATATCACTAATACTACCTCCTGGCTTCGTTTTCGGTCGCGGACTTGATATACCCTGTATAGGGGCTGAAAAAAAATGTTATTTCATTGCTCCTGGTGTACATTCATACATACATAAACTCACGCCTTTATCCCCGAAGGGGTAGGCAGAGGCGCCACCAGGACACCCACATTTCGCCTTGTATGTTCCGTCCCATGATGTGATAGGGGGCGAGATGAAAAGTCCAATATCACTTTGCCCGACCCGGGACTCGAACCCGAGACCTCAGCTTTGTAACCGTACCGTAATACAACTATGCCACCGAGGCAGTCCTGAGTGTCGAGGCTCCTGGTGTAGGCTTATTTTATTAACAATCTAAATACGGGTCAGTACCATTTAGTCGGAATTAAACATATTACATAGCATGGAGGCCCATTTTATCTATTTTATTACAAAAGAAATATGTTCTGTGTAGTAGTTAGGTAATGATTAACATAACTAGTTATTTGTGGCTTGATATCATATTAGAATTATTGATACATGTACTATTAACGTATATGGGTTTGTTAACCGTGAAATTTTGGTATGGATTCTGAGTCGAGACATCTACTATATTATACATATAGAGATCCCTTATTATTTATTAGTGATTCAGGTAAAGCCTTTATTCAGAACTCAACCTAATAGTATCGTATTATGCGCTGACACTTAAAAAGGTTTACCGTGTAGGTCTTCACTGACTATAACAGGCCATGACTGTTAAAAAAAAAAAAAAGGCCATGACTGTGCTATGAAAATATGAATAAATAAAAATAATTTTTTTTTCGCAAAAAATCTGAAATCCATGACAGTAACTTGACACAGACCTTCTACATCCAGGAACTGTGTTTTGTGCAAGTTTTTACTTGCAATAGGAAACATCTAATGAACTTGCACAGCACAGTAATGAGAAAAACACCATAACTGGCCCATAATGTATGCACAATGCATATGCAGCCGACCTTATTGAGAAATCTTATGAGACGATTTGAATAAAGCTGACGTGACTTTGCAAAAACTGGTTGACTTTTTAGCATAGCGCATGCAAATTGAGTTAAATACTCATATTCATAGAGCAAGGAGTGTATTTCTGTAAGTGCTATGGACTTAACTGTAAAGAGTAAACATATTAGGATAGTGACAAATTAGCTGGAATGAAGGTTGCAAAATTTTAAATATAAATATTTAGGGCGTGTGATTTTAGGATTAAATCTGCGTTTTTTAAACATAATGTAATGAAATGTTTGTGGCATTAGAATGTTAATTGTTAATGGTTAAAATATCAACTCTACATTTATTACATTTTATCCATCCATCCATCCAAAGGAAGTCAACTGCTGAATATAGGCCTCTCCCAATGATTTCCTCAGTGGCCTGTTGGAGGCAGCCTGCATCCAGCGACGTCCCGCGACTTTTACTAGGTCGTCTGACCACAGTCGTCTTTACATTATATAAACAAATAATATTAATTAGCTTTACATTAATAATTAAATTAATGTGATATTTCATAAACCCGCAATGTAAAATACATAAATTTTATGGCGCCGCGCGTGTCATTAACGGGTAGCGACAGCTGATTTTTAATAGCATTACACTGCGTTATTTTAAAGGATGAGTATTAATCATTTTCTTAGTAAATTATCATTGTATTTATTTATTCAAATTTATTTTGTGTAATAAAATACAAAAATATGTGTTGTTGTCTGTAAGATATTGCTATAGAGCGATAAGACCGCCATTTGTACTTTTTTTGTTTGTTTCTATATTGTGTATTTTTGTTGTTAACTGTGTACAATAAAGATTTAAATAAATAATAATAATAATAAAAATATGTGCTATTTTTCTATAGTGCCGTCTCCAACCAGCACAATAAATATGTATAAATTTTCAGGTCCAGTCTTCTTAATTTATGTAGATGCTACAGGTGTTAATAAATGAATATTGGTTCGTAATCGCAGTGAGGAAAGCGCAACAAAGTCTCAACTAACGGGCACGTAACACGATACCGAAGCCACGCGGCGGATTTACTTCGAGAAAAAAACGTTGGCGATCGAGTATTATGTCATAAACACGCTGTAATTTTTTTAGATTATCGTACGAGAATTGTGATTAAATCATACATACACATACATACACTAATGCACATCATCAACCTTGACCGACAGTCGACTATGTGTCAAACTCTTGAAGAGTTTCTCTTTACGAGAGGTCAGGGCTAATGAAGGTAGATAAATTACAAGACTGCTATTAGAAAATTATTATCACATAACTTTATAGTTTGACTTCAGTACGATAATACCACAAATAATTTGCTTTCGACAACTATTTGCCTGCAAACTCTATTTTCAATCTTCAATTTTTATATAACTAAAGCTCCATACCAAATATTACAAATAACTTAAATTCCCAGCTATAATAAAAGCAATAGTCGATCCGTTCATTTTCCACTTGTAACATTAATTGTATACCTTGCTTGCAGTACTTTGACCCCTGATTGACTCGTCACGAACCAATCTATGTACGAATTCAACGGCCAACGGACTTTGGGACGGTTTTTGTCTGTACGCGTACAGTCGCCGAGAAAACTCTTGGTTTTTACCTTAATTTTATGATTTTTTATAGTGCAACAATAATGGATCTGTAAAATGAAAACGTGATTAGTTAGAGGTACGCAATTGCAATTATATCGTTGATCGAGATGACGTATTTTTATGAATATAATTATGTCTAAATAAATATTTTTTGCCCGTTGTCACTACAACATATAGAATACACTGTATTAACTTCGTTGTAAGTATTGAAAGGTAACAAGATAAAACACACTATCTCGTAATTTCGAATATATTTTAATAAATTACGCTGTCCGTGAAAATAGAAATTAATTCAAAAAGTAAACATAATATTAGATACCGGCTATAATAGTAAAAAATTGAGTTTTAATTCCGCGTAATAAGTAACACAAACAATTGTACACGTCTTTCATTTAATAGCAGCTAAATGACCAAAAAACTGACCAGGAAATAAGTATCACAGTGAAAAAAAAATAATTAATCGTTACGTATCATATATCGCACATGACTTGAAATCCGGCATGTAACGCATAACTCGATACAGTCGCGGTTCGTGCCGTGAAAAATAGCTTCAGACGAAGCGTGAAGCAACTGAGTACGTCGGCATAATTATGTCGATTAAAAGATGGTCGTCTTTAGCCAGTTAATACTATACGTAAGCTCTCAGTTCTGAGAAGTTTTAGTCCCTCTAAATATTCTGTTTAGACTTTAGATTATAGTATGAATGAGTCGGTTTGATCTGAACCACAAGAAAATCGGACTTTTCAAATAGTGTTTTTTCTTTCCTTTACATAAATTTTAATTTGTATTCAATTCTATCTTTCGAAATGGCGTTATCTCGAATGAAGCCAAGATCTTCATGTTTAAACTTCTTTATTCCGTATCTTAAATTGCCTCTGATTCACTATACTTTATAAAAAAAAGAAAACAGTTTTCCACCGGCCTGTACGGCTCGAACAAGCGCTACCGGTTCATTGTTGATGTAATAATTTTAACGCTTGGAAAAAAGGTTTTTTCCTAGAGTTCCCGCAGTGGCACTAACGAACCCTTACAGTACGTACAATCAGCTCGCGCGCCGCACCAATGGTTCACAAATAGAAGAAGAATAATTCACGCCCGCTGGCTTTCGTGCCAGCTAAATATTGACTATTTCGCATTGTGGTTTCGTTGATTAGGAATTGGGAAATATAAGCAAATGCAAATATGAAGGGTTGCGTCCGATACACTTTATTCAAGAAAAATACGAAAATCGATAGTATGTGAAAACATGTAAAATAACTGTTACAAATTACAAGAAATAATTTCACTAATTAATAATAATCAAACTGACCAAATTTTTCAGAGCTTATATTATGAAATTTATTTTTTTATGTCCACTAGAAAAAAAAATTGTTCTTACGATATTAACCCCGTCGTCGGTCCACCTAATCGACTCTTCACTAACTTAAATTACAACTTGTAAAATCGCAGCACCACCGTATCAAAACGTACGGGGCCCTTAAATTCAATAGAGTGATTCCTAACACCCATCCATGTTTTTCACACGTCCATTCTCGTACAATGAGGCTCAGTTATGCGGTCTCGCATGTAATTGGTCGGTAGAAAGCACTTTGTGTAACAAGCCCTGATGTATCTATAGACTATTGAGGCACTCTTGATGATTAATTTAATAACGTGTACTGTATTAAATGAGGTTGTTCAGTGCATTATAGGTAAACTGCGCCATAGAGGTGAAATTAGTTTGTCAACAAGGTCTCGTAGCTGATTTTTTAATCTCAGGTCTCATTTTTCGTCATATATTTACTTATAAACTACGGCGTCTATAATCCTGTTATATCGAAAAATATAATAGGACTCTTACCAGTTATTATTCAGTATACAGAGGTGACTGTGAAAACACTTAAGCATCCTCAAGTTTATGCCCAGCTGCGGTCTTTCAGTACGTATTTGAGTTTAATGACGGTAATGATTCAGTCATCCTTAGTCTAGGTACATTTTAGCTCACCATACTGTTATAATGGGACTTCGTAAGTATCAAATGCATTCAAAATCCTAAGAAACATCTCAGTAATGCTGCTTTCCTTATGATAACTTCCTTCACAGTAGAGTAAATTAGAAAAAACAGAGCTATTTCCTTTTCTACAATTATAAAAATATAAAATTCACTACCAGTTAACCGTACAATTCACATATTTTAACCCGTTAACAATTGCATAAGAATGTGCTAAATGTATTGTATCGCAACAGACCGGGAGCGAGGTTAAGACCTTTCCCACGTCGCGGGGCGGTCGCATTGACCGGCATCTGTCAGAAACTGAATTAGATAATGCGGACCTTGAATTCTCATGTGTGATTAGTTCTATTGATAATTATGTTTAGGGCGGGTTGAGTTGGTACGCGTTGCGGGTAGTTGCATGTGTAGTGTTAATTTGCTATTTTTAATTATCTGTTCTTAATGACGCTTTCAATTTAAAAAATTAAACCAACTTCAAAAAAAATTACTATTTTTAATCGACTGCTTGTACTTCGCATCATCAGTAGCGAAGTAGATGAAAAGCTGGCTGTATAATGGGATGATTTGGATTATCCCCGCAATAAGAGAAATGTTTGTGTAATGTTGTGTATAAATTATATTTTCGTGTTTGTTGGTTAAAGAACCGTTAATTTCCTCCAAATTTCAGGTTCAAGACTACACAACAACTTTCCCAGAAAAAATAGTGTAGTGTAGATCGACTTGTGTAACGTCTATAACTTGGATTTTTTTAAAGAATTCATGTTTTATTAGGAACACTGTATTAATTAAAAAAAAACACAAACATTTCAAATTTACGCAAAAGATTGCATCATATATTAGTGACCCACCACATTTTGAAGCTAACAAAAAATAACTTACGCCAACAAATCGCCCACACGCGGTTCCTAATAAAGGCGTGCAAAAAATGAGTTCAATAAATACTAAGTCATAGATATGACAGACTCCATATTCAAAGTACATTGTAATCTTAAAAGATTAATTAATGTTCTCGCTATAAAAACCATGTAATACTACAGGAAGTCGTTAGATGCAGGCTGATTTAAACAGGCTACTGTGGAAATTAATAATTACACGCAATATTATAAAGACAACAAAAATATAGCTGAATTGGAAGTTACAAGTTTTCTTAATAGACCGTTAACTATCTTTTAATATGTATCAATTGGCCTAATCGATGGATGTCTGTGCAATATTATTTACATTTTCTTTTACTTTATCATTATTGATTTCATCGTTGCTTCTTCTCGCCAATAATTGATACAATTATCTTATGATTAAATAAATGATAAATTTCTTATTCTAAATTATGCGTCCAAATCTTGAACTTCATCCCCGGCTCTTGTTTACCAATTTATTTCCTCATAAAAATCATTCGACATCCTCCATCAACTTTTAAAATTCAACTCAATAAAAGCTAAACAGACAGCGCAGTAATTCATTAATCCACGACACAATAGCCCTTTATGAGCCTTGACCTGACGTCTCGTGTATGTACCCAGTCCTATTGTTGCTAGGTTCCTGTCTATACCGAAATTAAGGCCTTCCCGTTTAGTTTCAATAAGCTTATCGGGCTTCTGGGAATCAGCCTTGTATTGTAAGCTGAGGTTACAGGTATTGTCTGATGTCGTGTTACCGATGAGATATTAATATTGATGTTAGTTGACCTCTAGGTGAATTGTAACGGTATTTGTTATAATTATGTATAATTTATTTAAACAAAACATGAGCAAACCTGATATTGGCACGCGTAGTCCTGATCCTACATTAAAATATTCTATATCATGGTAATAGTGACCGACTGGACCGGGAAATTGCAAAGGTTTTAACAGTCTAATAATTCAGAGCCATTGACTCGAACAAAGAAGAAGAAGACTTATCAGTTAATATAAGGCACTGTTTTCAATTTTTCAAACGACTGAAAAGAAATATTTCTGGATTTCACCATTTACCTCGATACAGGAACCAACCCTATCGATTCTTATTTCACAACCAGCGTTACCAACTGCGCCACGCTAACAACTTGATCAAAAACGTCGGAGCATCGTTCATGGGAGAGTCACGGAAATTGCTCAAACTTACAGTTACCTTCATTAGGACAAGTTAGCGGCGACGTGATAATTTGATGACATAATGTCGCTATAAAATTCTCTCTCTGAATAAATAAAGGGTTTTTACTACCGCGTTAATGTACAATGTAAGTTTATGTACGTGTGACGCAATGCCGGGAACTTTGTCATGTTGACAGGGAATATTTTAACGCTGGTGTTAAATCTTTTTGACTGACAAAAATGTGTTTATGTCTCGTTTGTCTGCATGTTTTTAAAACATGCTTCGTATAACTTCGAAATGTAAACAGTTTTAATCCGATTGTTTCTATTTATTGAACTATTCATCACTAGAATTTAAAAATTTGTCTTCCTTGTTTTGTTCTACATTGGATATTTTTCTGAAACGTTTATAATTATGCTAAAAATAAGGAAGTAGAAAAGCCAACCGTAAAATAATAATGCACATCTTTATGTATATATTATATTGGGTACAATACTTCCTTGCGGTGACAAGGAAGTGCAAGTACAAGAAAATAATAACACAGTGTACACAAATTCAAAACCAAACTTACTCATAATTTTATATTCCATCTCATAAACATTGCGGAAACGAACTAATGTATTTCTCAACGCATTGAGAAAGTGAGGTAACCGCAACATCTGGCATCTGACATAGATGACATAATATTCTACGAGACAGAAACGCCATCCTTGATACCACTATCGAGCAATGACTTACATTGCTGACGCACAACCAGATTTTTTACTAGAACCTGTTCTTTGTGCAGTTGCTAGGCGAGATAAAGATGGCGAGTAATCCGAGTGTCGTCCTTAGATTGTGTTTAGTTGGAAATGTCATAATACTGAATATATAACTGTGTGATTGCAAAGCCGAGGTCTCGGGTTTGTCTCCCGGGTCGGGCAAAGTAATATTGAATTTTTCCATTCATTATCAGCTCGGAGTCAGGAATTTGTGCCCGATATGGCGATAGGTTCGCCCCCTTCACATCGTGGGACGGAAAATACAAAGCGAAATGTGAGTGTCCTGGTAGCACCTTTGCCTACCCCTTCTGGGAAAGAAGCTTGAGTTTATGTATGTATGTATGTATGAAGATATAAAATGACGTCATGTATGCCGTAAGTAGGCTGTTCGGTACCGGCGACCCCTGAAATTCTATTTATAGAGCTGATTTTGCGAAGTTTATTTTTGTAATAGGTATACGAGTAATAAGGCTATATAAAAAATATATTACAATCTAAGATGCAAACGACAGGGCAAAATTGCGAAGATTGTGTAGGCAAGCAAACGGGTATCGGTAAAAACGCCAGACACAAAACGAATGAAAGTTACTAAAACTTTTTTCATAACGTCAGGTATATTTTAAATACATTAATTCGCATTGCGTTACTTGAACTTCGATTTGCTTTTTCCTAATGGTACCGGTGTTCGTTTACGCGTGTTCAGGCATTCCATTTCTCAAACTAAAACAAATACGCAATCTCAAAGCAACGAGTGGTAGCCGCAGAGATGCAGAGACCTCGTTGATAGTTTACTCGACGCCCGTTCGAGCTCAAACTGTGCTAGTTGCGTATGCTGATTAATGATTAACAAGCATCGGGCCCTGCTCAGCTCTGCGCAAGGTGAGGAGTAATCTCCAAGAGAATTGATTGAGAACTGATTGCACTTCTTGTAATGGAAATGTGAAGTTTCAATAATTTCAACTGCCTGAAAACAAATATATTAAAAAAACCGGTAAAATAATGATCACATACCAGTAATTCTAGAGAAACTCTGTAAATATTAAATTATAATTTACCGTACTTGTTAATTAAGTACGTGATATAAAACAACTCATTTAATGCATTACGGCCACTTAAGTTCAATTGATAGGAATTAGTAACTTATAATTCAATTAAAATAATTATCAGTTAACGCTTTTGTACTTCACTTAATCTCATAAGACATTTAGAAAACTACAAAATTGATAAAGCCTTCAATTTAACTACATAGATGTACGTACTATTTATATCTTAATTATCGACTTCCGCATCTTTTATAGCACAGGTTTGTTCAAATAGCGAATAACCATACGTTGGTGATGCCACTTCAGAATAATACTCACAAAAATTGAGAATCATAGTGACGTCACTGCCCAATGAATATGAATGAGATAATGCGGGGAGAAAGGATAGAAAAAATTGACTATAAATAATCATATTGACAAATCGAAACATAATAACACAGCTGCTAAGGACCTCATGTCGGTTTTTGGTGAGACAGATAACCAGTTACCACTCAGTATGATCCATCCTATTAGAATTACAATCTAAGCTATTTAACTCCTTTTAAAAGTCATCAATCCAATCCCTGTTGTAATAAAAACAGCTTCCATTAAAAACTTAACGCATCCACACACACGCCGCTAATAAGTTGTCTAAACCAACAGGCTGATGCAGTTGGGTCGAGTGGCTAGTGTGTGGCTGTCCAAATGTTTACTCTGCGCGGCGTTGGAGCGGGAAACACGCTGTACCTACTACCGTTACGTATTTACAAGGCGATATGAGTTCAGCGTCCCGAAATGTTACGAAACATGCCTGTGCATTGTTTTTATTTTGTATGGATATGATGATACAGCAGCAGTTATTGGTAATGACGCACTAGGAAGAAGTATTATGAAAGATCAGCAGAAAATTGCTTTAGATATAGAATATGCTATGCCCTAAATTAAAAGAGTAAAGGTAAATAATGAGGCACTAAAAACTACTTCCCTGTTCCCAAAGCTTGATAGGGAAAATACATATTGAAATAAAACTATTTTATACGGATTTTATCGCGATTTGGTTTAATTTTTACATTTTTTAACTTCCCGTCGTTTCGATTACTTTACAGCTTAATTTAATAATGGTAATTAATTTAATAATTGTAAATTAAGGGTAGTTAAATTGTAACAGTCACTGAGCGGATGACTAATACCTCAGTCCGCCCCGTGACCACGAAAGCTGTAAAGTAATCGAAACGTCGGGAAGCTAAAAAATGTAAAAATTAAACCAAATCGCGATAAAATCCGTATAAAATAGTTTTATTTCAATGTGTAACATTCGCGTAAATCTAAGAAACCATTGGGGAAAATACATTTTAAGTAAACAGGAATTTGTAACAGTGTTGAACCTGAAATGATGGATTTGTTTGGGCTACTGATGAGCTTTCAAAAAAATATTAAAATTCAAAGGTAAAAATATTAAGCCTAACAAACACTACGATATAACTTTATTCCAGGTCTGATATTTTAAGTATATAAAATAAGCAACTTTAGAGTTGATCCCACGTTATTTGAAAATACGACGCTGTTTATTTCTACTACTAAAACGGAATAACAAGTTTTTGAAAATGTTTGCTTAACTACGCAGGAGCATCAAACCCCACCGCTAATAGAATTTTAGTATCAAACTGGTTCTGTTTATTTGCAAATGTGTTTATGAACTTTAATAATACATTGGTGACGAGCTGTTGAATTATAGAGTGGTGACGAGAAGCCTGTTTTAGCAAGGTGTTGAAAAGTTATGACTTAGCTTAGCCGGCATTCATTGCTGAATTATTAAATATACTTGCGAAAGCATTATTTACGCACGGTTGGACATTTAAATATTTCTTAAATAAAAGTGAAGGTGTCTAAATAAAAAACAAGAAATGTTATTAAAAATTGCAATGATTTGAACTAATGGAAGTTCGTAAAAAAACTATAGTTCATTACACTACATACGGTAATAATATTTCGAAAAATCGTAAATATCCTGGTCGAAATCATTGGAACACTGGAAATTACTGGTGGTAGGTCTCTCATATGTGTAAGACCGCCTGTGTAGGTACCACCGCAATGTCAATTTCTCCCGGCAAATAACAGTGTAAAACCACAGTTGTTTTCCGGTTTCAAGGACATTGTAGCTAGAGTAACTACTGGACATAATGAAACTTAACATCTTATGTCTCAGGGTGGCGAGTGCCGTCGAATGCCAAGCATTGGTTTGTAATTCATGGTGTTGTTTGGTTTTGCTACTGTCCATGAGCGGTCATATCGCTTACCATCAGGCGAATGGCCTACTCCTCTCGCCATTGTACGTAATAATAGAAAAAAAAAAACATAAATCCTTCTATGCAAACCACGAGAACCTTCATACTTACTTAGTCATTAATTGCGTTATTGACATACAATTCCAATAACAAGAGCAACACGATACAAATGTATGTTATCGACCCGCAATTAAAGAGTGCTTAAATAACACTTATAGTCACGTTTACATTTACTTTGGTACCATCAGCGTGTAACTACCCCTTATCAGCTTATCTACGTGTTTACTTGTTCTGTGCTGGTATACCGTTCATTATCATGCACGTTTTTATATTGCTAGCTATATCTACATCGGTATTAGCTTCAACAGCGACTACAAGGAACAATCTAACTACAACTTGAGTATCCTTATTATGAATAATTCTGTGAGGAGTAAATTGGAAATTATTTTAGAAATCTACCAATTATTAGACTGTATTGTTGATTAATTTCTTGTATAGATAAAATAATACCCGGGGTGATTAACTTAATATTCTAAAGATTATCAGCTTGATTACACTATCAAAAATACTAAATATTATGGTGGCATAGTCGTGATTCCAGTAAGATGCATGAGCGTGTAAGGAAATATTAGGCAAATAAATCTTATTTGATTAACCATCTTTAAGGCCTTAGGCAATTTTTTTTTGTGGTAATTTAGAATTGTGAATGGTAAAATTGATCAATATATTTAGAAACGGTTTCATGAAGATTTATTCATTAGATTAGTGATAGATAACATCACTTCTTTGGTAACCAAAAAAGACAGATCTAATCTTAGTTATATATGAGTCTTATACAAACACTAGGTATATAAGAGGTGATATAGAATATAGAAACGACTATATGACTTGTGTGTATATTCAGTGACTATTGTAACGGTGTAACTTGTATAAATTACGTATATTCGTACTTGTACGAATTATCAAAATCATCAAATCTTGTATGTGTCTGTAACTGCAATTTCAATGACAAACATATTCAACATAATTGATTACATTATGATTGAGATCATAAATACTAAAATAGTCCTATCATTTCTCGGCTTTTGATTAGACCTACTCCTTCCAAGACTTAATCATATAAATACGATCATCTAATATATTTTGACGTAAATCAAGATATGTTTTATCATTAATTTTATTAACCTGATAGCACAATAATTTTTTTTTGCACATCACGTAATCGACTGTTTTGAGTTGCTTTCCATAAATTCTTCATAAACTACTACTACCAAATAGGACCTTCTCATAAGTAGTCTCGTCTCCTAGATGTATTCATCACTTGAAAAAAAGTGATATTGAATTTTTCTATTCAATTATAACCCGGAGTCAGGAATTTGTGTTCGATATGGCGATGGGCTCACCCCCTATCACATCGTGGGACAAAATACATAAGGCGAAAAGTGGGTGTTCTGGTAGCTCCTCTGCCTATCCCTTTTGGGTAAAAGGCGTTAATTTATGTATGTTTGTTTTTCATTATCCTTAATATTTCTGGATCACAAAGACGTCGAACACTCAGCTTCTTCTACAGCTGATTTTTTATCAACTCTGCCACCGCTATCAAACAATACGTCAAACGATAGACTATATAAATAATTAAAACAACATTAACAGTTAACCGCAGATAAAGACATTACTAGTATATCGTTAAGATAAACGGAGGCGGTGTCACAATGACCGATACAGGCAATTAAGGCCGGACATTAGGCCATATCAATGTGCCACGTTATCCACTATCTGTCTTTGTTCGCACATTATTCTATCGATGTTAAGATAGGGCGGTGAACGGAAGTTTTTTCTTGCATAATTAACTGCGGATTGCGATTTGATTTTTTATGGAAGTAAAATTTTGTACAAGTAACATTTTTTCCGTGTGATTAAAGATACATTTTCTACTAATTTCTCTAATATACGCCGAATAATTTATTGTAAGATGGGCGGTTTTTCGATTGCAGTAATTTTTTTGGTGGACTGAAACTGGAACAGCAACTAAAGGAGTTTTTTTTTCTCAAAATCATTCATTACTCATTTAAGAATATACGAATTATTCTTTTATAAAATAGGAAAAATATGTGTTCAAGAGTGTATCCAATATCAGAACTGCAAATATTCTAACCTCGCGCCAATAACCTCGCGAAAATTAACCAACAAAATCCCCACAAATGAGGTAAATTTCGGAAGCAATCGCAGCCTCGTCACCCATTCTAAGAAGTAGCGATAAACGCGGCGCCAAAGCAATAGAATTCATAATAGCAAGTTCACAGAACGACAACCGGACAGCGGCGCGTGAGGCGATGCGATTCTATATCATATTAAAAACTTTTACTCGGAAGCCTTAATGTATGCTATGTCGTGAGGGGTAATAGAAAGTAATAAAGCATTGACGGGTCCTGTAAAATGAATTGGAAAGATTTTTGTGACTTGGAATGTTTCGATTGAGATTAAGTAAAATTGACTTCTGGATTGGGATTCATGAACTGTGGGATTTTAAATTTTGAAACATTTCTTATGTCAGAGAGCATATGCAGTCGGCTTTTATTTTCACCCTTTTAATAATACGCAGTTGTTAATAAAAGAACTGAAATAAATTATCGTGAAAATAAAATGCAATGCTAAGCACGAAGTCCTAATATAGTGTTGGAGTCTTCGCATAAAATATGATAAGTACAGCGCATATGGAACAATATAGATGATATGAATGCTAGCGTCTCTTAGAGTTATGGTCTATGAAAATAGATAGTATATGCATCGATTGCATTGATTGATTACCATCAACCGATGCACTTGTTCCATAGCAAAATAGTGGCAGAGTTAAGTTTACTGGATGACTTGTAAAGCGTCAGGAAAATATAGTAACTATGTGCCAAGTGCATGAAACAGAAGCTTTAACCTTATTTACGTTTTCATCGCACTCAAAATAAATGGACTTATTTCATACTATCAAGGACTTAACAGCCTCTGTGACGCAGTTGGTTCAAAGCCGTCTCTGAACGCGAGCCCGCGGATTCGAGCCCCGTAAATAACCAAATATTTCCGAGGGGCAAAAAGATTTGTTAAGGATGTGAATGTTGTAAGACCAACTCATTCGCAGTTTTTGACTTCGACAACACAAGACTTGGATATTAGCGTAGGCTCAAGATAATGCGTGTAGTTGTTACTTGTATGCATTGTTGATCTTCATTCGTGTTATTAATTGTTTTCTTTTCTTCCCAGATGGCGTAGCGTAATGGAGGGAGAGTGCTCAGAGGGCGCAGAGGGCTGGCTCCTGGTGCGCGTGCACGTGCCCGAGCTCAACGTGCAGAAGAGCCTGCAATTCCCACGGGATCAGCTCATCTGGGACGTCAAGCAGCAGTGCCTAGCCGCGCTACCTAAGGTACATACCAATTACTACATAATATACGTGTTCAGTTGAATAAGGATTTACATTGTACAAAAACGTAAAGGAGGTTTTATTAAGTACATATATCGTAATTGGCGTACCAGTAATTCAGTGAACTTAAAAAAAAAAGAAAGTATGTTTGCTGAAATAATCATCCATCTTCGTCTCATTAATTTCAAGATGTACATTGTACTTACATACATGTTTTTGTAAAGGAGGTTTATATTGATATTAATGCACGTCCAATTCAGTAGGTTTATTTAATAAATCAATTAACACTTTTAATGAAAAATCATGTGATAATATTATTTGGGTCAATACAGCATTACATAATAAACTGTTTTATACAAATAGAATTGTTAGTTGTTAATTAAGCGAAAATTATTATTGAACCAAGTTATTGAATGTGTATCGGATTACAACCAAATATAATAATTATTTTCAAATAATTCATGATAAACAATAAACAACACGACATGTTTAACGGCTTGGTAATATAAATAAATAAATAAATACACCCAACAGTCACATACATAGTCCTGACCCCACACTAAGATCGAGTGTTGTGTCGTGGGTATCAGGAACTACGAGAGACTTTTCGGTCTCACAAACACCCAGACCCGTAACAAATACTTGTGGTTCTCACAAACATTTGTCTAGGTGCGGGGATCGAACCTGCGGCCTCTCGTTTCACAGGCGGCGTCTAACCAACTGCGCCATGGAGGCTGTCAAGTCTGTCTGTCTGTAAAGACAACCTTAATTATCAATACAATGTTGCTTAAACTAAACAGATGTTAACCACAAGAAAGAACCAAATCTTAATCTTGACTGCCCATTCCACTCCTAACTACTTTGTTGCACAATTAATATTAAACAGTTGGTAATATTTCCAAATCAGACTGACACCGTTGTTTGAGATTATATTTTAAACTTGACAACTACTTAAGCAATCAATTATAATTTAAAGACACAGACAGAAATAAGATCGATTGAGGTAGTAAATTCATTACATCATGGTATTTCAGGACTTACATATATTATGACTTAGCAAAAACCAGATAAAAAATTAGAGTTTGGAAAGAGTTCCCCAATCTTATTGTCATTTAATTGGCATAAGTTTTATATTTAGTAAAGATCATCTGCTAAAAAATATTGTGAGTGGGGTTGCCAGGCTCGAAATTATGGGACAAATCCATCTACATACACAAAAATAATACGGACATAAACACGCGTAATCGTAATTCCCATGACAAGGGTGAAACCACAAGTAAACAGCTTAGTTATAAATTAATAATATGACAAAGAAATTCATTGCACACATACAAAACGACATTTTTGGGTCGACAAAATTACCAAACCAAAGCTCTTAAACATGTTTTCCGAACGGTTGCCAAGTGCAACCGCGAAATGAAGCCATTTACATGCTCCGATGCGTTGTAAAAATTTTATTATCTTTATGGTAACAAAATTTGTTACACTTTTACACAATTCGCTACAATTTCATTTAATTAGCCCACATCGTGAGCGATTGCAAATCGCGAGAATGCACGAATTACTCAAACCGAAAAATTGTGAGCTCTCATACATGTAGACCATTGATGTAACGCGGTTTTGTTCACCCAAATTATTGTTTTACTTTAGCCTGTTTTATATCAATACTGGGCTTACCTTAACAGTACTTTTCGCTGATTTCAATTTTCCGTCAGCAAAGTACCTTACAATTTCGTTTTGATGTAACATTTTAAGCACTAAAATATTCGTACTAGAATACATATCCACGGCATCAATAACAATCTACTTGACAATCTTTTATCATTTTTTTAAGTACTTTCTACTCAACTTATTTTTAGTACACGGTAATCCGAACCAATCAGTTCAGACAAAATGTAAATTTTAATTTTCTTTAACCTACAAACACATAACCAGCCTTAAATCAGGCCGTACAAAACGGACAGACACGCCTATTATTTCACATTAAATCTTAACATAACAGGTTTGTAAAAACTTTCGCTTATTTAAATTCTTTTGTAAAATATTATTCAATGTTACAACTTCACGGTAAGCGTGTCGCCATTATTCTGTGTCCGTGAACTACTGTAACACACATTTCTTGATTCTTCTACTTGGTCTGATTCTATAAATACTACGGTGCAACATTACTTGTATACATATTAATTGTCACAGAAAGATTTCTCGTTGGCTTTTAAGACGAGCCCTCTTCTAAATGGCTTTTGGGAAATGTCAGTTCTAAATAATACATTTTTTATAATCGAGAAACTTACACTCGAGGGATTTCTTAGCCATTAAATCCATAGCCTTGCGGTTTACGAACTATAAGAAAGAAAGAAAAATAAAAAATACATTTATAATCACATGGCCTATACATAATTCAAAAAACAATAGTATAAATATACAAGGCGATAATCACGAATATTTTGCACGATAAGAGTAATATATTTTAAGTCACATTTATTAAGAACTAAGTGTTACACGTTCTTCGTTACTACGATAAACTAAGCTGAGCAAATCCTCTACCAATATAAACATAAAAAATACTTCTATTTTTAAAAATCTTTCATCGTCTTAAACGTTTCGATGGAAACAGTCCAATTATGAGAAAAAAATAATAAAGTGGATCTCCGATATTATTTTTATCGAAAAGCTTCCAATCTAAGTTCCTCGGCTTTATTTTCCATTATGTTCTTAGGTAGTAAATATAATAAATCAAGTTTTTCAGGCCGTAATAATTATAATGAATATCGAGTGATATCAGTCTCCAATCGGCACAACATTCACCATGAGGTAAAGTGTAAGTAGGCCCAATACTTTCATAAGTTCGTCTCAATATCAATTGCGGATTATACAGGGTATATCAAGACCGCGACCGAAAACGAAGCCAGGTGGTAGTATTAGTGACTTCAGACAAAATGCAATGAAAAATTCCGCAAAAAAAAAAATACCCTGTATACCTCTTGATTTGTCGAATTTATGCGCGTGTAAATGAAATATAATTTAATACTACACAATAAAAAGTAACAATTGTGGACGAATCTGCTAAACCAAAAGTTCTTAACAAGAATTCTAACAACACTAATATCAACTTTATCAACCCGCATTATGTCAGCAGACTACGTCATCACACCTCACAATTAAAACAGTTAATTACCTCGCTGATATACATAAAAGAACGTCAATAACATTCACACAAACCGCACTAATGGTTGGTAAATATTTCACTCCACAGACCGTATCTTCAATCTTTACATTCTAAAAACAATTAATCTCAATCGATAGTAAGCGCGTATTGATTCAATCCGGTACTCGGCCGCTCGGGGCCCAGAAATCGAGTTATCAAAGACATAAAATAAATTGAACCTTAGAAGGCGTACGCCAACGAGTTAATTAAATACGCGAACTGTGTAACTTGCTACGATTACAATAAGCCTTTTAAATTAAAGTAATGTCCGATTAGTTAATTCGGAATGCCGAGTTATAGGAATGTCGGATATCCAGAGTTTTAGATTTACTTCACCCGAATGCTCAAACGCCACTTAAATATTATGTTGCTCACTACGAAAGTACCGCTTAAATGTACTGATTAAGTAGGACGTGGGTAGTTAAGTACATCTTAATATTTAAATGGCGTTTGATTATTCGGTAGTATTAGTATTGAGTACCACAATATTCCTTTTAATTTTTCGTTTGTTACACTTGACACTGGCAGAATTGCGGGGTGGTATTATCGCAAAGGCCATAAAAATAAGAACTGAACTAAACTAGTATTGAGTATTATCATATAGGATATTCACAACCATCGTAGACAAAGGCATTGAACGCGCAATTGAGTCGTGATCCGAATTTAATCTACGTATTATCTGTTTCTAAGATGCCGGCATTATTTTGTCGATTGTCGAGTTATAACCATACTTTAGCTGTGGATTCTATGTTTAGACCTTTAGAGTGAACGGCCCTCAGTCAAGGGAAAGTAGTCTTTGAAGTAGTCCTAAGTCCTTTTCTATTTAATATTATAATAAATTGACGTAAATAAACTTCAATTTTACCGTCCCACTAGTTTCCTTTGCTAACATTCTCTTTATACTCAATTTTTTAACTAAATAAAACTTCAGTCTATTTTCTATGAATAGAGTTTAGGAAACCTTCTCGGAACAAGTCGATATTATGAAAAGTAGTTCTTGACATAACAGGGAAAGAGCCTGAAAACTATAAATATAATAGAGAAATACTTTTGCAGTTTTAGGGATGCTATGAATAGCAGAAATAGGTTAACCTGTACGTGTGTTTCAAACTGTTAACAGGCCGCTGCGTTTGAAACTATTCATCATTTTCGATTTGTTTTCAACTGAGTATTCAATTGGAAAAAGTATAGTATATTTATACGCATCTATAAATGACGTGAGCGGATAAATAAGAATTGCGTAGTCTGCCAGTATTTCTATCTTATGCGGATAGTATAGAGTCTATTTCAGCGCAAATATTCTTTGAATGATTTAAAAAATACCAAATAGACTGTCCTAAGACACAAACCAAAAATCTCAGAGGTCTTCCAATTCACACTAATAGATTTAAGACAACAATGTGTTGTAAAACTGTGTATTTCACATATTTTAGTATGGACAATAGAATTGACAAAAGTATACAAACCTACAATAATACTTATGTCGCCATTTCAACATACACGAGCGTACAACGCAAATATTTTATGTCAAAACCCACCGCCATAAATTTAACGCTGGATTATTGGAAAAGTGCTGGGATATCCGCATTACGTTTCAACTGATTGAATGCAAACAACACACAAATTTTAATTGTAAACAGAGATGGTTTTATCAATTGTATTTGATTTGTTTGTATACCGAAAATAAGATCACGCTTGTGTTTATGGTATCTAACGGGGTAGGTGGAGATGCTATAGACATAGTTCGCTGAGGTGGATTCCTGTCCAATATGTGACATGAGGCGAGATTATCGCTATGGAGGCAACAAATTCAACTCGCAACCTCTGATAATATGAGATTTATTAAGTCAAAACAGTGCTATCACAATGTGAAGTTCTTGATATAATTCAGAACCATTGTTAATGGTTCTTTAGTCGAGATATTCCTCCCTATAATACACAATATATAAGCAACTATCATTCCAATATCAGGCAGAAACTATCTTCTAGCAATCAGCGTCGCTTTGCACCACCAATAAATTTATTCCATCAAAGTAGGTACTGAATCCATTCCCACTAAACCCAACGCTTCAGCCTTCTGTAACAATTGCCGATTTCCATCTCAACCGTTTCCTGTGCAGACGAGCGGGTGTGTTTGCACAGCACTTTAATCAACGGTCTAATTAAAATTTCAATTGTCCATTGACAATTTTGTATCGATGGCATTAAGTCGCTCGGAATATCTCATCTGCGC
Organism: Deilephila elpenor; assembly: GCA_949752805.1. NCBI lineage: Eukaryota > Metazoa > Arthropoda > Insecta > Lepidoptera > Sphingidae > Deilephila > Deilephila elpenor. The sequence continues at coordinate 12,648,714 of OX457101.1, read as the reverse complement.
AATCTTTGGGAGATAAATATTAATTCGTTACGTTTGCTTCTGGATCTGGGGTTTATTGGTTTAAGGAGATTTTTGTTGAGCGTCTGATCTGGAATTGATGTTTCATATCGTTCTGGATCAATTACCATTCAAACTAAAATTAATTTCATAACAATCTTCGTATGGAAGTTATATTTCATATAGGTATCTCTAGGTCATATTTCTGATAGCATGACTCTCCGTTTTACTAATTAGGTTAAATTTATAACGCTCATATGATCTTGTGTATTATTTTTCAAACCGTGCATATGGTTTTAAGAACGGATCCATCGGTTCAACGGCTTAAGGTGGCTTAACTTCTCCAAATTTTTGGCAACGAACTTGCTCGTTCCATACTAAATACGATCCCATATCACTCTACTACTTCGGTTTTGCCAAATTGCGGCTTCCCAACGTAAGCTACTATTTTTTAAAATTTCAAACACGTGATGCACAACAAAATGTATTGTTCACAATCATATTTACAAACTTGAGTTACAGGAGACACAGGGATCACACAGGGGTCACAAATAATATAAATAGCCCTTGATATTTCAAAAGGAAGACACATAGGTTTAAATTTACATTCAAAGCTAATGAAATATCTCCGTCCATTAGTAATAACAAATCTTTCAACTGGGCCATACTCATTGTGTTTACAGAGATGGTATTGTAAATCCGTTTTCAATAAACATTTTTCAGAGTCATAAAAGTGTTACTGGCTGTGCCCGCTCGACAATCATAAATACAAATATATGGCAGCCTTAATATTACTTTTGAAGTATATTCTTGCATTTAAAGGAATTTTAAATTGCAAAACGCCTACTGCCCAGTACGTAAGTTATAGTACTATTTGAAATACTACATCGCTCTGTGGCTTTAAATACAACATCAATATTTACAAATCTTAAAGTATTTTTGGCCAACATTCGCGCGAGATAATCTTCATGATCCAAATACCAACATCTCCTTTTTAAACGCAGACACCATAAACTTCCAAATATAGACCGACTTGACATCGTGTTAAACATAAGCATAAATATAGCTGAATTTATATCGTCAAAATATATGCAAATCTTAGGACCTGGTTAAGATTATTCCATAACAATATAGGTACGTAAGTAGGCGGAGGCCACACAATGCGTTTTTTTTGAAGGCCTAACTAACATAAGTTTAGACTTTAGCTGCAGGCCTTATCCGATAAAGTAGTAATGTACGTGCAAACTACAAACATTACTCGGCACCCACGCCTAACATTGAAATAATCAGTGACCATAATTATATGTTCAACCACGGCTTTGTTTTACTTTGTACTTGAATCATACATTTTACGTACATACACATAGGTACATACAAAATTTTACACTTATATACTTATGAGGTATACAGAGATCTCACTAATACCATCTACAGATCGCCGAAATTGTTACCGATACAAAATATGATATGAAAAGAACCTATCAACATTCCGAGCGCAGTAAAAACTTCATCTCCGGAAAACTCATATGGAATTCCCAAACCGAAAGTCATTCAAAATTGTTTGTGGCAGACTTGAGACACGAACTCAACTCATACACGCTGCCACGAGATCAATAACAACCAATTCCGCGTACACATGTCGGAAAAATGACAGACCGACATCGGTCGGACAAACTACATACTACTCAAACCGGTTTGGTACCGTTACTAGTAATTTCTTAAACTACACTCTAGTACGGGGCATCGACTATCGGCCGTATCGACTATCGGCTGACTATCGACTATTTGCATCACTCAAATAAGGCTACGAACTTTCGCACTCGCTGCTCCAAATTCACTTCTATGTCGGATGCGATCAAATTCACCCCGCAACAGTGACATGACTAATTTTAAAAATAGAATACTTCGTTCTATTTTAAAATTAGTTGTTTTTTTTTTAATTACGCAGATTTGGAAAAGCGGTTTTATATTCGATTTCGAATATATTTAATCGGTTTTTTATTATATCGCATTACTATTATCCTTGTTTTGAGTATGTGTAAATTAAAATGTCTAAATTATATTTTTTCCCATATCCATATTTATCAATGCATAAATGAATCTTAGCCATGTAGCTTCGACAAGTTATACATACATTTTAGAATATTTTTTCCCACATTATTAATGTATATGTTAAGGTGAAGGTGAACTTACTTTAAATAAATAATATATTTGTATGTATATTGTATATGTGTATACATTTATTAATATATAATTATTGTTTCCGGTGCGTTGGACGAACCTCAGGTGGCCAGTTGGTACAGGGTACGTTTTTGCAAACCACGTATGACATATCAAATGCATGAATCAAACGTGATTCAGTGTAGTATGGAGGAAACACGTGTAAAACCGTGTCCTATTGCATGCTAACAGTCTATTATGAAGGTTGACACGTCATAATACTGTCAAATTTTTATCAAAGGTGTGACGTCATAGCTTGAGAATGTACCTTCATAATTAGCTGGCATAATTATTAATCATAGCATGACAAATGTATGAATATGACTTCCCTTGTACCTGAAGTCGTCTTGCATGTACCCTGTCATATTATCCATACTTATGAAAATTGGCGTCTGGAAATTGTAATCAAAATTGATATACCCATAGCATTTTAACAACATGTGTCTAGCCGAATGAAGCATGTATTGATCATATTCTAACTTCTATAGATATCTACGTAGATGGTAAGTACTTTTAATTAATAATACGTGTACTTATTATTACAACTTAAATAATAAGTGCGTGGTGGCCTTTTGGTAACGAACCAGACGCGGCTGCCAACATGTTCACGGTGGTCCCGGGTTCAAATCCCAGGGCACACCTCTGACTTTTCGGAGTCATGTGTGTATTGACATAGAGGAGGCCCTTGCCCTGCAATGGGACGTATATGGGGAGGTACAGTACAGTACAACATAAAAAAATCAACTGTTTGAAAGAATAATTATAACAACTTGTGACCGAGGAATGCCTAAAGAATTTTGTGAGTAAAATTAATAATATTCTATTTAACATTGTTGGCACTGATTAATTTCAGCAATAAATCTTTATTTTCAGGGACAAATAATAAAAGTAAATTTTAGTTATTTTTCTCTTTAACTATATAAAATTATGTATGATCATACAAATATTTATTTGAATGTGGGTATTGAACCCTTCTCTTTTACAGCGTTGTAACTGACTACGCGTAATCTATCAGAAAAAAACAACAGCTGTTTCAAAAAACCTAACCTATATGCTCCTCGCCTAAGCTTTCATCGTCCTACTTACAAAAATAGCCCGCAATGGACACTTTTCTAAATCATTGTTGCGTCCCGTACTTCAGCTTTACATAGCCATTGTGTTCGTCCTATTTCGCTATAGAAAAGGCCTGAAATGGCACATATATGTGTATTGGTGTCGCGTGTGTCATTTTGTCTTTTATTCATTGGCATGGGATATTTCTAGTCCTGTGAGGATAAGTGTTCATTGATGGTAGGTTATTATATGCTCTTGTTTTCACAAACATGTTTATAATTAAATAAATAAATATTATAATTAATTATGAACGTTTTTTAACAATTTAATCCAGTAATAGGGTACATGACTATTTTTTTTTATTGTATTAATCAAAAAGTATCCATATTCAAAATCTAGCAAGCAAAGAATTTTGTAAATCCATTCAGAATTAAACAAGTTAGAAACGATTTAAATCTTGTAGTGGGGGTAATAAAAAAGGGATGCAAAACAAAATTAGTGACGTCACTGTGCATTATAGGGCATTATAGTGTGCGGGTGTGAAAGAGACGGTAAGATGTCCCCACTACGTCCCCACTCTTTCATTTAAAATATTTGCCTCATGTTACAAGCTACTTTAATACTGTTTTCACAAAAATGTTTTGTTTTAATGGCACTTGTGTTTGTCTACAAAATAATACAAACATTCGATCATAGTCATCTACCCTATTGTTTTCCAAAACATGGAACATATCAATTTATGTCGAGTTAAAATGTTCTTATAGGGTCGGCAACGCGCGAGCGTCACCTCTGGTGTTGCACAGGTGTATAAGGTTACGGCAATTGTTTACCATCAGACGTGCCATACGCTTATTTGCTTCCTTAGTTCCATAAAAAAGGAGCATATTAAATATGAAGATAAATTAAGAATCAGTTATGACGATTTTTCTTTACTGCATTGAATGGTGAGACAACCATGCCATCCGCCCCATGGTAAGCGATACGACAGCTCAGGGACAGTAGCAAAACCAAACACCATGAATTATAAAGCAGTGCTTAGCATTCCACAGCGCTCGCCATCCTGAGACATTTAATGTGTTAAGTCTCATTAAGTCAAGAAGTTACTCTGGCTACAATGTGTGCAATTACACAGCTGTTTTGCGAGAGAAATAGGCATTGCGGTGGCTACCCAGGCGGCCTCACACTTATGAGAGACCTACCACCAGTAGGTAGTAATAAGTAATTAGATTATTATCTCTACCATTTAAATTAATTGTCAATAATACAAATTGCCGTATAATATAATAAATCGCAGGCAATCTTCCGGGGCGTAAGCGCTTCAGCTAATGTTTAGTATAAACCATTAGAAGCGTTTGATTGATATGGCGATATGATCACCGTCATATAGTCATTGCTCAACGCTTATTCTCCACGCTTATTCTCATTAATATTAAAGTTTATTGCTCATTACATAAATATCACGAAAGTTTATTAAACGGGCTAACAAAAAAATAAAACAAAAAGGATTTTTCGTGTTACCAAATGATTTTTTTACGTTTCGTCCTTCCACCTGTAATACTTTTCAAACTGGTTGTGTTATAATTTAAAGACTCAAAACACCTTTTGAAATTCTGAATAATAATAATAATAATAAATACACCCAACAGTCACATACATAGTCCTGACCCCACACTAAGATCGAGTCTTGTGTCGTGGGTATCAGAAGCTACGAGAGACTTTTCGGTCTCACAAACACCCAGACCCGAAACAAATACCTGTGGATCACACAAATATTTGTTTCGGTGCGGGGATCGAACCCGCGGCCTCTCGTTTCACAGGCGGCGTCAAACCAACTGCGCCACGGAGGCTGTCCAAGCAAAGAGTAGATCGACAAGAATTACATGAACTGTGGATGTAATGGCGAGCAAAAAAATATGTTGTAAATCTTCGTATTAAATGTAGGTTCGACACAACATTCCATGCATATCCAAATAAAGATTATAGTTTATGGCTGTGTTTTTAATGGCTCAGATAATCTTATACCCGTAGATTGTACCTATATAGCTCATAAACGAATAAAGTTACCTAAAGGTAGACAATCCGCAATGTGACGGGTTGGAAGGCCAGAGACACTGACATACACTTTCGGCCTCCCCCGGGGTACCGAAAGGGGAGCTTAATAGCTTTTCCTCTGAGACACAAAAAAAAAGGTAGCAGAAAACCTCATTTACACTGGGAGATTCTCGCCTCGAAGATACGATATCGTAAGAATATAAAAAAGTTGCATCGTGTAAACATTGTCAGAACATGATACTATCAAAGCGGTTATGTCATGCGATAATATCATACGATTCTCGCAGCGAGAAACTCCCCGTGTAAATAAATAAATAAATACACCCAACAGTCACATACATAGCTCTGACCCCACACTAAGATCGAGTCTTGTGTCGTGGGTATCAGAAACTACGAGAGACTTTTCGGTCTCACAAACACCCAGACCCGAAACAAATACCTGTGGATCACACAAATATAATATGTTTCGGTGCGGGGATCGAACCCGCAGCCTCTCGTTTCACGGGCGGCGTATAACCAACTGCGCCACGGAGGCTGTCAAATGGCGCTTTAATGTATCTTAAAATTTTGTTCCGGATTTTGAGTGCAAACTAAATTGAGCTTATAAATGCACCCATATAGCCACGCATGGTGATTGTCGAATACATAGTTACTATCCATCTTATGAAACAAATAATGGATATTTTGTTGAAAATGTCCCTGATTAACATCAACATCTTTTTAACACAACTAGATAAATAAATCAGTAGGAGTAAAAAATGCTTTTTCAGTGGAATGCCAAGCATTGCTTTGTCATTCATGGTGTTTGGTTTTGCTACTGTCCATGAGCGGTCGTGTCGCTTACCATCAGGTGAATGGCATGCTCGTCTCGCCATTCATTGCAATAAAAAAGGCAATACCAGGTTTACCAAATCTTGTAAGTCGACAAAGTCATAGGCAAATTTGCGCGATTGAAACATAAATACCTAAACAACCTCAGCATTGTTCCAATTCAATTAATCAAAAGCCAAGTAAAGCGTTGCTCAATATTCAATAGCTTTGCTACATTAGCGACTAGCGTTGGGTTAATGAGAACGTTTAGATACAGGGCCGTTCTTATCAGGATAGTTTTAACCTGAATTAGATACATACCCATGTAGAGCTAACAATTATTGAATAAATAACCGTATATTATGCGTATGATAAAGTTCACTAGACTGCCTCGGTGGCGCAGTTGTACTACGGCATGATTACATCGCTGAGGTCTTGGGTTCGAATCCCGGGTCGGGCAAAAGTGATACTGGATTTTTTCTATTCAGCCCGGAGTGAGCTTGTGCCCTATATGGCGATAGGCACCCCCTATCCCAACGTGGGACGGAACACACAAAGCGAAACGTGGGTGTCCTGGTTAGCACCTCTGCCTATCCCTTCTGGGAAAAAGGCATGAGTATATGTATGTATGTAAAGTTATGATAGTATTTCTTTTATTAGCAGTCTAATACAAAAAGCTGTGAAGGGCGCTTGCTTTAAATGTTAATTGTATAAGCTAAAAAATGAATTCCATAATATTTAACTTCGCTGTGAAGTTGAACCGGTGAAAAGATCGACAAAGCTAAACAGTCTGAATATAAAACATTTAGGAAAAAAATACAAATAATGTTCCTTCAAATGAAGAAACCTATTTATATTTACCTACCTCAATAAGGGCGTCTGTAAAAAAAGATTTACTAAGCTAAATTAAATTATAAAATCCAATAAAATTCATCAAATGGAAACTAAAGCACAGAAACTCAGTATTAACCTTTTACTTGGCAACTCCACACCAATCATACCGCAAAACTTAACCAACCCAATCAAAATGTATTAAAAACTAAAAACTCAATTAAACATGAATTAACACACGCGGGTGTCGCCCCCTATCGCGCAATTAGAATAACGAGTCAGATACAAAACTAGATTTTAATTAAATTCTCAACTTGAATAATCTAATTGCTGGTTGAAACAGCGAACTAATCTTGCGTGTGTCCGTTCCCTTTTCCTAGTTGATAGAAATAGCCAGGATTTATCGGTGAAAAGCAGGCTTTACAATTAACTTGCGTTTTAAGATAGGGAATTTCAAATAATGAATAGAGCTAAGTAGAAATAAACTTATGTTCGAATCTTTTTTTTTTTATGTGTAAACTTTGCTTATTAGAATTTTTTCGTCTTTCTCTGTACAACGAAGGACTTCCATACTGTACTTAGCTAGGGCTGTCGTTTAGCCGAGACTGTAGCACTAGATCTGCCGTGTCCACCGTTACCTTTTTACCGTTACCTTCTTGGGTTTTCTTTAGATTTCTACTATCTCAATATCGCGGTATCGAGTATAAGATTGTCACCGACATACACCCTATGAATGTCTGTAGCGGGAATGTTTCAAACAGTTATTATAACCGGGAGCTTGTAACATCTCTCTATATCTCTATATCAGCCCATATACGTCCCACTGCAGGGCACGGGCCTACTCTACAATCGAGTGAATTGATTGAGGGTGGTTAGGCCATATCAAATCAAATCAAATCAAAATATTCTTTATTCAAGTAGTCTTTTACAAGATCTTTTGAATCGTTAATTTCTGCTACCACCGCTTCGGAACGTGTTGTAGCTGTGAAGAAGAAACGGCGCAAGAAACTCCCTCAGCAACACGAACTGTCTTCATTTTTTTTTTGCTTGTCTTTTCTTTCTTTTTCTTTTTTTTTAAAGGCCAGTTTAAATTACAATGGTTGATTTATCTAAATATCACAGTATCGTCTGTATATATATTATTATCATGTCAATAATTGTTCTAATTTCATAGAAATTGAGCAATTTATTCCCAAGCAGTTTTGTCTTCCATATAGTCAGAGATACTATAATATGCCTTTTTACACAGCTTTACTTTAATTATATTTTTAAACTTGTTAATTGGAAGTTCTCTAATACCATTGGGAAGTTTGTTAAAGAAGCGTACACTTTGACCCATAAAAGAACTATTTATCTTGTGGAGACGAGTAACATGGGAGGCAAAATTAAGTTTGTTCCTAGTGTTCTTACTATGAAAGTCACAATTACGCTTAAAATGAGTTATATTTTTACGAACATACAGTAAATTTTCATAAATATATTGAGATGTTACAGTAAGAATATCTACCTCTTTAAACTTTTCTCTTAGGGAAACTCTGGGACCAAGTTTATAAATGGCTCTAACAGCTCTTTTTTGTAAAATAAAGATACTATTAATGTCCGCAGCATTTCCCCACAGAAGAATCCCATAAGACATTATACTATGAAAATAACTGAAGTAAACAATTCTTGCTGTTACCTCATCCGTTAAACGCCTAATGGTTTTAACTGCATATGCCGCTGAACTTAATCTACCAGATAATTTATTAATATGCGGTCCCCACTGGAGTTTTGCGTCTACCGTAATGCCTAGAAACGTCGTAGACGCAACAGGATCCAATTCCTCGCCGTTAATTTGTAAAGTGGTAGATAATTGCTTAACATTGGGCAATGTGAATTTAATACATTTAGTTTTATTAGCATTAAGCAATAAATTATTAATATTAAACCAGTGTACAACTTCACGAAGAGCACTGTTTACTTCATCAAAATTTAATTGTTGTCTTTTAATTTTAAATGTCAATGACGTATCATCCGCAAACAATACAACTTCGTGTCTATTCCCGACGTGATAAGGTAAATCATTTATGTAGACGAGAAACAGAAAAGGTCGAAGAATTGAACCCTGCGGTACTCCCATAGTGACCGCAGATCCTCGAGAAAGTTTTCCATTAATATCAACCCTCTGTACTCTATTGTTCAAATAGGAGGACAAAAGATTGAGAGCCTCGTTCCTGATACCGTAGTGGTGTAATTTCCTGACCAGGGTGTCGTGCTCTACGCAATCAAAAGCTTGAGATAAGTCACAAAATACACCAAGGGCATCCGGTGACTCCTCCCAAGCCTCATAAATTTGTTTTAGGAGATCGACTCCCGCGTCAATTGTTGATCGACCTCTCGTAAATCCAAACTGTTTCCTGTGTAGCAAGTTATTGGTGTTGAAATGGGTTAACAATTGAGACAGAATTATTTTCTCAAATAACTTGCTAAGCGTTGGTAGAATTGAAACAGGTCGGAAATTGGTCGGGTCTGAGCTGTCACCGGATTTAAAAAGAGGCACCACCTTGCTCTGTTTCATCAGGTCAGGAAATACACCAGACACCACGCAGCGGTTGAATATATCAGCTAAATGGGGTGCTAGATATTCAATGATTAAAGAAATATTTAATAGAAATATAGTCCACCACGCTGGCCTAGTGCGGGTTGGCGGACTTACATACCGTAGAAATTCTTCAAAATCGCTACGGTATGCAGGTTTCCTCACGATGTTTTCCTTCACTGTTAAAGTGCGTGGTGATTGTCTATCAATACACACATAACTCCGAAAAGTCAGAGGTGTGCCCTGGGATTTGAACCCGCGACCACCGTGAACATGTAGGCAGCCGCGTCTGGTCCGTTACCAACAGGCCATCTAGATTCAGTCAAAATATTGCATACAACACGTATTTACACCGCACGTATATTTAAATATGAAATGTATTCTCAACAGCATATTTTTAATATAACCGTTTAACAATAAAATTCTTCACAAAATTGTGCAAAAAAAAATGCTTTTAAAAGTTTGCATTCGAAATACCCCTACGACGTATTCCATCGGCTCTTATTTTCGTACTGCAAATCAAAGATTTCACAACGCAAACACGACGCTCGTAAAGAATTTCTCATGAATAAATTCGAGAATTCGATAACAATCAGAATACAAGAAAAATATTGGGAATAATATGAAAAGCCTGGCCAGTGGAGCGAAATAAAGGCGTATTTACATTTCGGAGCAATGAAAAGATGTACAATAATTTCAAGCCAGGATTAATGGTACGATTCGATGGGTCCCAAGAACAATATTTTAACAAAAACGTTTTGGAAGGCAAAAAATTACATGTACTTTTGTTATATTTTTTAACCATAAATTCTTCAGATACGGTTTTGGTATTGTGACCGAACGAGTATCATGCCGGCGGTTTTAATCTATTAAATAAAATCAAAACAAAAATGAAGCAAGCACACAAATATACACATATATCCAGTGCCTCCGCTAATAGTAGAATAGTGATACTGCAAAGTAGAAGTATCGACATCACACATAAAAACACACGTGATAGAAAACAAGTCATTATTATGTATCTTTCCTAGAATGTTTCTCTTTATATTATTCTAGTATTTTTAATGCTTAATGTATCTCTCCAATGATAGAACATGTCTAACTTGCATGATAACTATTAATTCCCAAGTCGAAAGGAAATATATGCACACACAAAGCACTTATTAACGATAGCAATGCAAAAATATTCGCATACAAGAAGCAATAAACAAGGCCGCCTAGTTTCACCTGGCGTGAAAACTGGAATTTTGTATGTCATGAAAAAAGGTTATTCGAAAAATATACGGAAAAAGTTGAAGGGCTTCGAAAATATATTATTTACATTCACATTAAATATGGAACTGTTGGTTTCGATTTTGTGAAATAAAATGTAAAATGTCTTGGCTCTTGCGGCAATTCTCAAGAAACTGTGTCTTTAATTATTGTTTTAGAATGATAAAATGATTTCTGGTATAATAATGCCCCCTTCTTCCATCTAAAATCTAAATCTTCGTCCACGTAAATTATGCTTCAAGCCGTAAAGTTATTTAAATTAATAATCTTAATTAGAAGTTCAAATATAATAAAAAAAGCTTTAAATATAATGAAATTGTTTATGAGATTGAACCTCTCGTCTACCAGAAGACTCCACAGCGAATGCGCCTTGATAGATGTAAATTAAATTATTAAAATGCCTAAATACGGCATATGATCAAAATTTAATTATAACTTGACTGACACTTTCGTGTTTAAAATAATTGAAATCATTTTTTAAAATAAGAAGCCGCTGTCAAAGAACAAATTATGACACTCAGAATAGCATACCACTTACCTTATGACAACCAAATGTCAGACGCTCAAACTTAAAAAAATAATTTACGAGACTTCTAAACTTTTCAACGATTAAGGTCCAATTGCACAAACTAATTTTTATGCAACTTATGCTTTTTTATGCAACTGAGCCTAAAACTTGAAAAATTATGCAAAAAAAAATGTGTGTGTGTATTAGTGTACACACGTAAGAAGTGAAACTTCTTTATGACATCATTTTTCGAAAAATGATCTACTATTTACAAATTTACAAAATTGGTAAAATAAAGCTAAATTAAATAAAGTTTAAGTTTAGGAGGGGGGAAATTTTTGAGGGAATTTGGGATTTCTATCGGGGCCAATTTGTAGCCCTCACCGAGACGGTTCCGAGGATACCAAGCTCGGTGGGTCCACGACCTTTATTGGCCGAGATAGGTTTAGGGGGGGTGAGGTAAAATTTTTAGGTGGGGGTAGGGGGGGTTAGATTTCGTGGGGGGGCTATTGGGCACCTTAAAATATTTTTGGGTGGGGAAAGTTGTGGAGGGGGAATTCGGGAATTCTGTTGGGGCAGGATTGTAGGCCTCACCGAGCCGGTTCTAATGAACCCAGGGTCGATGGGTCTACGATGGATATTGGCGGAGATAGGAATAGGGGGGTGAGGTAAAAATTTTAGGTGGGGGTAGGGGCGGGGGGGGAGGTTAGGTTTCGTGGGGAGGCTATTGGGCACCTTAAAATATTTTTGGGTGGGGAAAGTTGTGGAGGGGGAATTCGGGAATTCTGTTGGGGCAGGATTGTAGCCCTCACCGAGCCGGTTCCAATGAACCCAAGGTCGGTGGGTCTACGATGGATAATGCCGGAGATATGAGTAGGGGGGGTGAGGTAAAATTTTTAGGGTGGGGGTAAGCGGGGGGGGAGGTTTCGTGGGGAGGCTATTGGGCACTGTTTTGGATTTAGGGTGGGGGAAGGCCAGAGGGGGGGTAAGGATCAAATTACAAAAAAGTGGGTGGGACTTAAAATTTTGGGTGGGGCTTGGAAACGGTTGGGGGTGTGGCTTACTGAAGTGGGTACTAATTTACTAAATAAAAAAAGATGGCGCGTAACGGAAGAATGTGACGCGTAACGAAAAATTTTTTCCAACCCCGATAAAGAAGTTTCACTTCAATAATACCTTATTTGAATATACAAACAAAGAATATTATCTTTGTTGGAAACAATGTATTTATTTTTGGAACTTACCAATGTGGTTTACGTCATTCCTTTACTCAAAAATCTAAATTCGTCTCGTTTTATTATTGAAACTTATGTGTTATGGAAAAGACGTATGAAAAATTATATTACTCATACCTTAACACCTACACTCAGGAAAAATATATTAACCAAAATCTCAATCAAAATTGAGCTTTTAAATTTCTTAAGCTTATGATGTGGGGATCTTCGCAGACCGAGAATTTTATTATCTTATGACATTGATTATAAATATAGAAATATATAACAAAAATATAACCTTACATGCTCAAGAGCTATAACGGTCCTTTAAACAAGCCTATATAATTCTGTAAGCCAGTTCTGATATAATTTGAAAAGGCATAAAGTAATTAACGCTGCCTTTCAGATAGAAACCTCCTTTTAGCTATTGAAGGCATTAAGTCAACTATACTGTACCCTTCATAATGAAAAGGCTCTGATGAAACTCGATCCAGATTCGTTTCAATAGTCAAGAACTCCTTGACCGCTTTTTCGGGTAACGTAAATATCATATTTAATAGACTTTGGACTATAACATAAAAGGAATATAATTATGAACGCTCATAAATAGAGGATAAGTGAAATAGACATGTAAAACAGGAGCTATTTAAAAAATCTGTCTGTTGACTTTGTCTTTTTATAATCCGGCCTCTCAGAGAATGCATTCCTGACACATGTCAGTTGATCATGAGTAGTGATGGGAAATAATTATCATTTTGCTAAACTTTTGAATTACTCCCAGTAAAAGTAGCAAGTTAGAATAATTGGATACTTGACTATTTTCTATAAAGTGTTTTAAAATCTAGGTATAATCATTCATTAAATCTTCCAACCGTTAATATATTTTTAAAGAGACTAAAAATAGTGTCACCAAAACGGTTGGTCACGTGACTTTTTAAAATTTACGTCACACTTTACAATTGGTGAATGATCTTAGTGGCAGAAATTAATAAAATTGTACATTGTGACGTCACACGCTGCACAAGGACAGCCGATCCTGTTTTGTTACATTTAATCAATAAATAAAAACTCATAAACTTCTTTCAGATCATTATAATATTTACAATTTATATAAATGTAAATAAAAATACCAAATATTATTGTCTTTTACTAACTTATCATAATAATGCAACACATTTTATATTTTATTGCCACAACCGTCAAAATCAAACCGTTTAATTATTACGTTATACATTATTAAAAACACAAATGTATTATTTTATATCATAACGGAAAATAACGTTATAATAATCTGCTATTTTTTGGCCACATCGCTCCAGAAATGAACAGTTGACATAACCTTGTAACGGCGTGGTATGAACTTATAAATATAATATTTTTATTTTTATTAACCGTCAAATTTAGTCCAAAGTGATAAAATTTAACCTAAATTTACATATTATTTAATTTTTTATGATGTTTTATTTCGTAAGTAGGGTAAATAAATAAAATTGTTCGATAATGTATTTACATTTGCTGTCGTTGCATTTGCAACGACACTTCAAAGTTACGTCGTCCGTTCGATTACAACCTTTCAGGAACGCATTCTCTGAGCGGCCGGATTATAACTAACCAATGGAGATTGCAGACGTTTTCATATGTTTTGTAATCATTTTTTAATACTTTAAAACTCGTATTAAACCCTCGTAACCTGAGTAAAAAGAGAATAATGCTACTTTATAATATTAAAACAAACCACCGAAAACCATCGCAGAGTCGTCATCTTCACATATAGACCGATTGAAATTTGAAAAAGTAGCAAATTATAATATTAATAAATTATTCAATACAATCTGATCGACCCTGGGGATATTCTCGAAATCGATGCAAAACCAGCTGTTTGCGCCGTTATTCCGGGAACGTCTCAATCAAGGCCAGACCACATTTTGGAAATTGCCGGATGAATTTACATATATTCAAAGTTAGCTCTTTCGGGGAAATACTTTTTGCTCAGTAAGATATGGTTATATGATCGCTATTTGGTCACGCACGCTCGTCTTGCTAAGGGTGTATTCAGATAACAACCACTAAACTTACGTTTATAACTGGTGGATTTTATTCAGGAATTGAATACGCTGACTCGCGTTTTTGGTTAGGCCTTTTTCAGACGGGCGAATTGCGCGCGAGTGATATTAATTGCACGCTGCTTTCAAACGCGACGATTTCACGCCTAGAGTCAAATAAGGTTGCTACTTTGCACAAAATATTTCATTTGTATATAAACCATCCGAATAATTTCCCGCGAAGCGGCTTGCGCGAATTTATAATAAAACTCAGTGACTTTGAATAAACACCAGCAAATATTCAAAAGCATCGCACGAATTAAGATTAAGAATCTGGGCACCTCAATAAATACACCCGACAGTCACATACGTAGTCCTGACCTCACATTAAGATCAATCAAGTCTTTTGTCGTGGGTACCAGAAGCTACGAGAGGGTTTTGGTCTCACAAACACCCGGACCCGACACAAATATTTGTGGGCCACACAAACCTTTGTCTCTATTCGGGGATCGAACCCGTGGCCTCTCGTTTCACAGCCGGCGTCTAACCAACTGCGCTACAGAAGCTGTCATACTCACACGTAAATCCCCATTTTTGAACAACATCTATATATATCGCGTAGATTTACAACGAATTCGCCTCTACGGGGCAAAGTCTGCACAATATTACAATGCTTGCGTATTTGTTATCCGAACATACCTTAAACCTCGTCCCAAGAAATCATGTCGCTCGTCTGATTATGGAAATGAGCTGATGACGTAAGAGCGAAGTGTCTCGTATGATTTCAGGGCCGTCATGAGGTATGGGCATACTGTAGAAATTTGTGTCAGGTACTTCGAGGTATTACGTAATTTATCTTCAAATAAATAAATAAATCGTAATTATTGGTAAATACCTACATATTATATGATTTTCTTAATGTTGAGTTGATCTGCTTAAATGCCACATATAAAAAACAAGGTTCGACATGTGAAAGTAAACTGCGTAAATATGCTACGAAATAATCTACATATTTTTCTTGTTATTTATTCTTACTTAATGTCAGATACAGTCACTCATATCTCAAGTACATACGAGTATACATAATTTTGTATATAATTCCTGTAATAAAACTTAACAAACGAAACCTCGTCTTCATTTAAAATCCAAAAAAACCACCCAGGCTTAGACCAGGACTATAGACTTAACATCCTTTCGAATATTGAAAATAACACCTACACAGGATCCCTCACGATATTCGGCTTGCATTAAAGTAATATCATTAAATGGAAATACATATAATATAATAGAAGATTGTATAATGCAATAAACATGCGTTGGCGTGCAAACATCGGGAAACACCCGGGAATGGTAGTCTCAGCACGCACTCCACACCACAAGGAAGCATATTGATATAATGACGCCACCATGCATGCACAGACTGCAGAAATAATTTACTATATAATGATGATATATGTAGCGCTAATATTGTGGTATTGTCAGTTCCAAATGTGACGTAAAGCTTTCATGTAAGTTTTTATACTTCAAAAGGTATTATAGTATGCGGTTACTAAAGTATTCATGAAATCATGTTCCCACACTCCCACAGGATCAGCAATTTCACACAAATATCACATCTTGGTGACGTATCATTTGAACACCACCAAAACCAGGACATTCAGAAGATGCTAACTTAAATTGACCAACAGCCAAATTTATCACAGATAACAAGAGGATTTTAAAAACCTAATATTCCAATTCCACGTATTTGGTAAAAGTACTTACATTAATTATTATACAGATGAATCACGCCATAAGATAATATCAAATGTTTTATGATTCACCTCATTAAAGGAGCAAGTGATGCTTACTTTAGGTATGTTTTGACTAGCGGCTATTGAAACACTAGAATTTACAAATTACTCATAAGCTTTGTGACTAAGCTAAATAAAATTTGCGAATTACTCGAAATGATAATTTCAACTAGTCTCCATAATACGGGACTTAAACATTAGGCAACATCGCTAATTTTTGAATTTAACTTATTACCATGCCCGCTTCCTGTTCATACTGTAAAGCCATCGCAAACCAATGAATTTCATGGAAATAGCAATGACCCGCCACTTTAATCTTCTTTCTAATTTATATTCAAAATTCAAAGACATACATATTCTAGGTATCAACTGAACGACGAAACTCGTCAGGTAACAAATGACTTCATCGTAAGATGACGCAGACGGAAAAATATACTTGATGCATTTTTCCACAAGCATTTAACATAATGAAATGTTTTAAATCACCAATTTAAAAAATATATATCATAAGTATCATGTTCTGCGACTTTTTGTTACCTGGGTATATACCTAAGTAGATTGCCAAGGTCATTATTATCATAGCTACTAGAATACCCGTCTTGAGTAATATTGTCACGTTATAGCTTGTGGATCTAATCTCTCCAAACTGTGAGAAATTATCGTGAAGTAACAACTTGTTCACCACCGTTCAGAACTCTGCCTGACACTGCTGGAGACTTCACCAATTCCCATAAGCCTGTGCCTTTTTTAAAAAGAGGGAAGTTGTTCATATCTCCTCATAACTTTAGAGCAGGCTGAAGGCTTTACTTTTCCGACCAGCCATACGCCACGATTTAAATGGTCGCCGGTGATTACTTATGTAAATCACTATCAAGGTTTCCTAAATGTAAAACCTAAGCTTTAATAATGTAGCTATCGCACATAATAATTAGAATCCGTAACAATTTTTTCAACCAACGACTGATCACAACAATACATTTACCGCACAAATTACTAAAATTAGAATAATTTTGAGCTCATAATTAAACCACCTACACCCCTATTTTGTGGGGGTGTTGACAGTAGTGGGCCTTAATCGAAACTACCCGCCTACCCGCTGCCCTAATAAAATTATGACAGGTATCTTACTCCCACGCGGACGAAAATAGTTCTAACACCGGCTCCAGACTTTAGCTCCAATATCCCAAGCCACTCGTCCAACGTGGCGAGGAAAATAATCCACGCCAATGTTGGAACCAATGCTACTTGTTGGCGCTAAAGGATAGAACCGGCGTTAGACAAAGAATGTTTAATAATATGTAATGATGTCATAAATTCATTAGATTTTATCGTATTTGTATAAAACGAAGATTCCGCATATTATGTTTTTATACCATACTTAACTGTTTCCTTGTTCTTTGTTAGTTTTCAACGCGGTGAAGAACTCTTACAAGAGGCGGAAGGTCGTGGTTCGTGTTTCTGTATACTACAATATCAGTGTGTGACAAACGTCCACAAATGTTCTCTAGACCAATATGAATGATTGTGCAATCAACAAATATTTGTTTTTTATTCCGGTAGAACAAAACTACGTCATTACTAATTTCTGGTCCTAATCTCATAATATGAGGTAATAATGATTTTGAGCACTTATTATTATTTTGAAAATGTGTTTTTTTATTTCTTTAAATGCCTCACTGGCAGTTTTAGTTTAGTACTTTTAAGCTTATTTTCGTTTATAATTCGGAAAACTTGATTATTTGATTGGACTTTGTCTTAATATATCCAGGACAGGCAGCATCTGTCTCTTAGAAAATTTACAAAGACTCTTTAAGTATATTAATTTTAATCCACAAATTAAACATTTCATAACGTTGAAAGTAGAAAATTAACACGGACATAAAATATTTATTGGCCATAAATAATCGGTAATTGTTTGCGTACATTCTTGCTTATTCACTTATAATAAGACAAGTCGTTATGAAGCCATCATAAAGCCAGGCTTGCGAGGCTTTTTCCTTAAGCCTTAATGAGACGGCCACGATACAATTAACAACATAATGAACAGTAAGGCAAGTGTCATGGTTCAAAGTTCGAAGCCGGTAAGCCAAGTTTAGTTTTTTAGTCACGTATTTATAATGGAGGGAAATAGCGTTTTTATGTGCACTAGTTGTTTCATAAAATGGATAATGGTTTTATTATGGTCTAAAGTTTAGCTGCGGTTTGTATTACTTCCTGTAGGAAAGTAAGCCAAGAGTTTCTATGTACTTTTTTGTATCATTTGAACTAGGTTTTTTTACACTCATAATTATGGTTCACAGTCTTCTCTTTATTTTTTTTTTACTATCATTTATCGATGTTATAGTTAAGAATTGAAGATAAACTGATCCTTCCGCTCTTCTCTTCCTTCAATCTCGCCGAACTCTGATACTCGGCTTATTTAAATTGAATACCACATACGATTATGGTTCATCATCATCATCAGCCCGTTGCAGTCCACTGCTGGACATAGGCCTCTCCCAAGGTACGCCACAGAGCCCGGTCTGCTGCTTTACGGATCCAGTCGCTGCCGGCCCTTTTATGCAAGTCATCTGGCCAGAGGACGTCCCACGCACGATTATGGTTGACACAAGTTAAAGTGGTAATTACAAAACCTTTTTTTGTCGTAAATACCAAAACGCAAGGTGGGCGGAAAACCTAATATATTTTGCAGGAAATCACTGGATGCAGGCGACTTTGCTTTGAAAATCCTTGAGGAAGAAAGCCGTTTTCTCCTCAAGGCTGAAGATATTGACGCTGAAAGCATAACATAATATAACAGAAACAAAACAAATACAGCGTTCACGTTCATATAATGTCACGTTACTTACATACATCACACGTCAGAGCCACTTAAACACTTCATATTCCCTCCATCTCCATATTCCTCTCCATACTCCATATTCACTTCATAGTCGCAGTGATTATTCTAGCTATTAAAACTCATCCACACGTGATTCGTAGCGCTCAACTGCGCTCAAAACAATAGTTTTATCTTTCAAACTATCGTTTTTTTTTTGTTCTAATTGAAACAAAGGAATTGCCAACTCATTTTACGGACACGTTCTAATTTGTTTGATTGGTAATTAAGGAGATACGTATTGCGAACAGTAGTAATAAATTTGAATAAAAGTTGATAACGTGAACCTGTACAACATCCTCTATATCTACCATTTCAGTAACCAGTCTGAAAATTTGGGTTTATATCTCGTTTTAGCATTTTTAATTTCTGAAAGCATTATTGGTTCGTTAACCTGTTGATATGCAATATAAATTAATGTGTACACTTTCAGATCGAACAAAGGCTTTTATATACTGTGCCGTAGTTGCCTTTGTCAGCTGATAAACGATTTATTACTTAACAGTATATAATCTATATACTAGTATACATATCTAGGTGTACAAAAACAAATGTTATGACCATGTCTTTGGTTATGACTCTTTTTATTATATTTTGAATTAAACTTAGCCATCCTATTTTTTTTTCTTAAAACGACTCTGGAGACTCATGTCTCAAAGCCTTGCTAACTTTTAAGATTTACAAAGCGATCGTCACAACTTTGAACAAAAGACTAAGACTGCACGAAGTTATGTAACCTGGGAGTCATAAGACACAAGACAGCGAACAACAACTTTTACTTAATAAACTTTCCTTATTTAAAGTCTAGAGAAGTCCTTACGGATCGCCACAAGTTAAAGAGAAAATCTGGATTTTTTTTCTCGAGTTCTCCTGTATTCCCGAGTTACAAATAAGGGATGCAACCATCACGTATTTCGTCCATATTTTTGTAGTAATCATTAGAAACTAAATTAAAAACCAGAGACGCTGCAATATCACTCCCATCTAGTCAGTATAATATTATAAGATATCAATCACACCAGTATTTAAATATTACTTTATTCTGTTCTACGTAATATCCCATGTTTTTATAAACACAAAAGTATCATCTTCAGCTGCAATATCTCAAATGAATAGACATTTCCAAAGACCTTCTTAACGACCTGCTAGCACCAAAGAAATCTAAAACCTATATTAAGCCACCTATCTTCTTTGTAAGTCGTGATAACACAACTTGTACATACATAAACTCACGCCTTTTTCCCAGAAAAGGTAGGCAGAGGTGCTATCAGGACACCCACGTTTCGCCTTATGTGTTCCGTCCCACGATGTGATGGAGGCTAGCTTATAGCCATATTAGGCACAAATTCCCGAATACATACACTACTTGTACTATATTTTTTTACGTAATATTAAAATATTTAATTTTTGATATACCCGCCGCACTGTTTCAAATAGCGTTGTGGGAGTACCAAAGCATTATCCGATTCAATGATCGCCAGTGACTGGGCAAACGGGTTTTATTGAACAATAATGCAACACTTAATAATAGATCCAGTCGGTCACTTGTAAGCAACTTATTTTATCAAATCTCATTTAATTATGCGTGATATTAACGTAGGGATGCTCGGAAATCTATCGAATTTTAACTTAATATCGATTTATACTTTTAGTAAGTTATTTAATACTTTTGTATGCAATATAATATATCAAAATATTTGCAGAGGGAAAAAAAATCAAATAAGTACTTTAAGTTTGTTTTATTTTTGTTCTTATTTTATATATTTAAAAAACTCAATCATGCAGTCAAGATGTGCGGGACGTTAGAGTGGCCTATTTCTATCTATCTATCTATATCAGCCCATATACGTCCCACTGCAGGGCACGGGCCTACTCTACAATCGAGAGAATCGATTGAGAGTGGTTAGGCCATATAGTCCACCACGCTGGCCTAGTGCGGGTTGGCGGACTTACATACCGTAGAAATTCTTTTTTTTTTTAAATCGCTACGGTATGCAGGTTTCCTCACGATGTTTTCCTTCACCGTTAAAGTGCGTGGTGATTGACTATCAATACACACATAACTCCGAAAAGTCAGAGGTGTGCCCTGGGATTTGAACCCGCGACCACCGTGAACATGTAGGCAGCCGCGTCTGGTCCGTTACCAACAGGCCACCACGCACTTGGCCTATTTCGGTATCATACATTTGATGATAGTATCGATACTCGAATACATATCAGACACCTCTATATTGAGTCTCTGGATACATTCGCTTAACGTATCTAGTACATTACTTATGTATGATCAAGTAGCTACGCTTAAAAGGTCGCCTTGGTATTTACACGTCGAGATCTGCATTAAGAATGTATTGATTTTATTTTTATTAAGTGAATGATGTCAACTGTTGGCAAAAGAATATAAAAATATAAAAACCTTGAATATTTTGTTAATTTGTTTAGTATATTTGATTATGTAATAAGTAATTTATAAGTATCATTATTCATTGCTTTAATAGACATAATAAAAGCAAAAATTACATATTTAAATTCATACTATTGTTTTAAAATGTATGCGCTTGTTATTAAATAAATGTTCCTTAAATAAGAACGCAATAATGTAATGAAAATAATTCTTCAACGTGACCTCATTCCACACAATTATGGTGGCCACGTAACATAATAGGCTGTGTGCATATTGCACAATGATATTATTTAAAATTTTAGCAATACCTGTTACGTTCAACTTTACTCGACGTATTCAAAAATAATTATACCTTAATTCATTAAATATATTCGGCCTGGATATTCTTCCCTAAATTTCATATACAGCGTATACACACAAATAATCAATTAAATGAACAAATAATAAATCAATTATACAACAATATCAACAAAATCCTCGCTTTTAAATAAATCAAAAAACTAATCAACACTAATAGTTGTGTGAGCAAATATTTGTGCCAATTAACGCCAATCAAGCATGAGTTTTATTTACGTGTCGGCAGGGTTGCCAATGATTAACACAGAGTAATCATTTAAATATCAGCCAATATATGTCCCACTGCTTATCAGGGCTATTAAAAAGGTCGGCAATGTTCGCCTAGTGGTGGTTGGTAAAAGGCTACAGAAAATGAATAAAAATATTCTCGTGTCAAAAAACTCAGAAACTGTATTCATTAATTTTCGAGTCGAAGACAGGCCGCACAGTTTATTCCATACACGCTACTACTAAACCTGGGACAGGTGATCAATTATTTTTTTACTCTGGGAAAGTATAATAATTTGGTAATAATAGCTACAATTTCGACAACCCTACACGTTTGTTCGAACAAAGTTAACCAGTTTGCCATGTTTGTTCGTTACATGTGAAATAATTTTAGCTTCATTTACTGTTAGCTATTTATCACACAATAATCCAGTTTAATTCTACTGGTTTTCTAAAAGATTGTTATGTTCGATTCCAGTCAAAAAATATTACTTGTATTTTCATGTTAAACATTGTTTTTTATTATTCCTTTAATTTTCAAATTTTCGGCAGTATAGCCGAAATCGCTCTAGACATAAAGATTCAGGGACTACTTACCTCTTAACATCATTGTCTTTTTTATGCAACAGAAAAGCTGTTAAGCTCCCCTTTCGCGGGGCAGGCCGAAAGGAGTGTATCAGTGTCACCGCCACCGCGGTGTGCCAAGCGACCCCCATGACCTCTATAGATCGCCTCTTACGACGGGCAGGGGATACCGTGGCGGAATTCTTGCAACCCCAAACCACAGGGCAAAGGCGCCGGTTTAGCCGTTTAAACATCATTCTAATCCTCATCGGAAACTTAGCACAATCCTGCACGATGATTTAGCGGATGAGTTTACTGATTATCAGCTATGACGTCAGAGTTGTGTATGGAAAACTCCCCTCTGACTCATTGTTTTTACAAAGATCACAACTACGTGCCTGAGACAGGAAAATTACTATTAGCACCTTAATCCACAATGCACTAGTCATAGCTTTGTAATATAGCTTGAAAAAATAACTACATTGCACCCAATGTTATTTGCTGGCTATTACTGGTCTAAAAGTGCGTGGTGGCCTGTTGGTAACGGACCAGACGCGGCTGCCTATATGTTCACGGTGGTCGCGGGTTCAAATCCCAGGGCACACCTTTGACTTTTCAGAGTTATGTGTGTATTGATAGTCAATCACCACGCACTTTAACGGTGAAGGAAAACATCGTGAGGAAACCTGCGTACCGTAGCGATTTTAAATAATTTCTACGGTATGTAAGTCCGCCAACCCGCACTAGGCCAGCGTGGTGGACTATATGGCCTAACCACTCTCAATCGATTCTCTCGATTGTAGAGTAGGCCCGTGCCCTGCAGTGGGACGTATATGGGCTGATATAGACTGGCCTCTTATATGCTGAAAGAAAATTGAGTAAGGCGAAGAAAATTAAACTAGAAACCGCCAGGTATGAAGAACGTATCATAACAGAAACCGAGTTTAATTCCCAGATACCTAACAACCTCACCCACATTTTCATTGGTCATTTCACTCAGACCAGTTTCATTCGTCCTTTGAGACATGTTATATCCCATATTACGTGTTCATGACCATGAAAACCACTCACAAAAATCTTTTTATTTCTAAACTAATATTTTCTTTCTTTTTAAAACACATCTCAGTTATTTATAGGTACTTATATACAGCCTTCAATGAATAGAATAATTAAAACAAACTTATCTATATACTGCCTCGGTGGCGTAGTTATATTACGGTACGGTTACAAAGCTGAGGTCTCGGGTTCGAGTCCCGGGTCGGGCAAAGTGATATTAGATTTTTCTATTCATTATCAGCCCGGAGTCAGGAATTTGTGCCCGATATGGCGATAGGCTCGCCCCCTATCACATCATGGGACGAAAACTATACAAGGCGAAATGTGGGTGTCCTGGTGGCGCCTCTGCCTACCCCTTCGGGGATAAAGGCGTGAATTTATGTATGTATGTATGTATGTATCTATATGCTTCAGACCTACTGGATAATCTTACTCGTATTTTTGTAAAGCATGACATCATTTTTCTTAAAGGAAATATCTTAAACTTTTTATTGTATTCAAGAATATACCTATAGTATACTGATATCATTCACCAAAATAAGCACTTCTGTGTGTAATTTATTATTTGAAATAAATGTTTATATTATATTTGTTTATTCTTATTAACCTCAACGTAATTTTCTAAACTAATCAAATGTGTTATCAATAGTTCTGATAATTACAGCCTCCGTGGCGCAGTTGGTTTGACGCCGCCTGTGAAACGAGAGGCAGTGGGTTCGATCCCCGCACCGAAACAAATATTTGTGTGATCCACAGGTATTTGTTTCGGGTCTGGGTGTTTGTGAGACCGAAAAGTCTCTCGTAGCTTCTGATACCCACGACACAAGACTCGATCTTAGTGTGGGGTCAGGACTATGTATGTGACTGTTGGGTGTATTTATTTATTTATTATTTATTTATAATTAAAATTCAAAAACTTATTTATAATTAAAATTCTGAACATACCAAAATTCCAGACTTAATCCTTTCATAATTGTAGCCCTAATCATAGAGCTCAGCGGCACAACAACAAAGACCCACCAATTGAACGCATTAATATCGCCTGTTGAAATCACAAACCACACAATTCGTTATCAAGTAATTTACTTCTGAATAATCCTTTATAGTGACACATTCCAACTATTTTGTTTGCTTGCCAATTTGCACAGCTGAATTATTGGTCTGAATAAATCATACAAAATGTTTAGGAAAACCACCATTTGTTACCGGCATTCCAGGCCGATATTACTCGGATATCAATAGTTTAACTTACTTTTGGTTGATTACAATGATAAAATCTTGTTTCTTGTTCATTTAACGAGGACAAAGGTATTACATTTAATTCTATTTATTGTGTTGCTCGGTTGAATTTGGTGTATTAATCTTATTTTGGATGTGAGATTGCAAAACAAACACGTGTTTAAATTGTGAGTTAAATTCCCAAGAACTTTTGTTGTTTCCTATTCCCGGAATACCTCTTAATCATTAATGACATCATAATCACGAAAACCTACCATGTCTCGGATGAGCTCGCTTTATTTCAATCCGTGTTACTCCAGTGTAATTGCCCGTCAATCTTTTCATACATTTATCAAATAACGACGATTTAAAAATCAATTGGATATCCCCACTTGTTGTTTGAAGTTAATTATTTCAATACTCTGTAAATATTTAAATATAAAATATTTCTCCTTTAGGATTAACGCACAACACAATCTCACAATCGAGAGTGGGATCAGTAGCAAATTACGACCACATATCCCCGAGCGAAGACTTGACGTTTCAATTACCGATGAAAGGGTTGAATATAGAATTGCAATGGCAGAACCTGTCCGGCACTTCATATTGCCGCCTTAATATTTTATTGTTTGAAAACTATTTATCAAGCGGACGGGTTAATACTTCTACGGAGCGGTCGTGATGGAATGTCATTGTAAGGCTATTAAGGGTTAGTTTGCATCGTGCAGATATTTTTGATGGTGTAGGTACTAAAGCTGTGGGCTTGATGAGATAGGCCGGTGATACATCACGGGCCACTATACGATAAATTCCAATTGTCGTTAGACGTGTGTCAAATTTAAAAAATGACGAATCACTCTATAAAATGGTATTGCCTACTGTTAGCGCTCACGAACTTTTTATGAAGTACACCTACGCAAAATTTCTTGCTTTTACACTTATCGATTCATGCTGTATTGTACTCGTATATCAATAAGGACGCCTTCAAATTAGCGGTTAACTTGAATACATCTTTCGTAATTAGAATTTTATTAATTAGAAAATAAGAGCGCCATATAATAATCATCACCCATTTACACTCAGAAAGTCTAGGAAATTATTAATGTTTTAAGGCATAAATGCGAGAAGAGAGAGATTTAACAAAGATTACAAAGCTTGTGACAATACAAGTATACCTGATGTAGCAAATCTGAACAGCAAACCTGCTACTCCACGTCAAATTTTCTCAGAAAATAATGTCCCGTCCCAATCGGGCCTATCCATTACAGCTATAAACTGGCTAAGCCCATGCCCTGCCTCTTAAAGCGAGCTGATACAGACGACATAAGTATGAGTGACGGCTCGCGCGTCTATCTGCTAATCTTGATCGTAGATTTGCAATCTGGCCACTTGTTACTTGTCAGGGTTGGCTTCCGTGACTCAGGAGACATTAGCCAAGACATATTCAGCTTTATTAACTGTAGCAACGTTCGTACATGTTGTTTTTCGCTAACCGCAAGGTTGGAAAAGGTTTTTGTTAGTTATTTGTTATAATAGTCTGTTTCACAATACAATTTTTGATTGATTACGTGTTCACGATTATTCTGATTGGTAAATTGGTAAAACTATGGTACTACACTATGAGGTATTGGCTTTGATATTTGCCATTGATTACGTATGTGATTAAAAAAAAGAATTATCCGGGATAATGTCTAGTGTTAATGCCCAATTTCTTTACAAGATGAATACTGTTACGTAAGTTTTGCAAAAGATTGGGTAATCCCTGCGTATTATAATATACCTAAAAATATCTATTCCTACTACGAACAAAAAACGGCACAAAACGAAGCGCATAGTTTTAGAACCCGTACGAATTCAAGCAACACTAAGAGCAGTATTTTAGTGTCATTCATAAAAACGTATTCATCTGCACGCGCGTCAATTCTGTTCTCGCACGGAGCCAAAGCTTTCGGTCGGCCTGCGCGACCCCATTCGGGGTACTTTAAAATCTAGGCAGTAATTCCTCGCACAGACCGAACTGAGATCATTAACAAAGCCCGGATTGTGCCTGATTTTGCTGCGATGTGCTAAAACCGCTTGAAAAAGAAATTAAGGTGTTATAAAATAATTTTTATATTAAATTTTGGAATCCTATTATCTATTATGTTAAACTGAATTTTGAAACAAACTTTGTAATAGATTTGATTCATGCTGTTTGGTTTTGCTACTGTCCATGAGCGGTCGTATCGCTTACTATCAGGCGAATGGCATGCTCGTCTCGCCATTCATTGCAATAAGAAAAGTCAATACATAGTCCTGGCCGTACACTCCGGCACAAATCTTGTGCCATGGGTTTCAAATACAATACAGTACCTACGAGAGGTGCCTCTTTGGCATCTTCCTTCTCCCTTCACGTAAGCAGTAGCAATGATAAGTGGGTACTTGTACTCTTGTTGGGTAACAAGAGCCGCATTTTTTCCGATAATACTATTATATTTATATAATATGTGTTTATACAATGTGTGTAGCCACAATTAGGAATAAATATTTACGGGGGTCAAGAGTTTACGTCGTGTTTCAGTCAATTGTTATTTAAATCGAAAGCATGGGGGTTAACAAACTTATAATTTATGTAAACTTATTTTAAAATGTTAGGTACTGTAAAACTACAAAAAAGATCAATTGCAAATTCAATTAGTTTTTTCCTGCGATTCCGAATAATCTAACCACTATTGAAAAGTCACTGTAGCTGTCTGGAGGACTCTCCAAGGACACTTATGTAAAGATATACCACTTACCTATACTACGCCTTTCACTAGTAGACTTAATAAAGCTTTTCTTAGTAAAAATATTTCGGGCTTGTATTCCCTGCACGCTGGGTATGCGAATATCGCGCCTGCTCTTACTTTACTCCATTGTAATCTGTATTAAAAAAAAATATAATGGAAATGTCCATTAGTCTTGTGCTTATTCAGAACATACAGCGAAAAGCAAATAACAATCGCATATCGATAAAAATATTCAATAAATACGGTGCAAAAATCCCGCTAATTGGGCTATTAAGGATACAATATTATGTAAGCGGCTTTACGCGGCTCCAGAAATATTTGTAAATATGAGAGAAATTTTAATTGCTAGTGGATTTGCAAATATATTTGACTTTTGACTATTATTGAAAAAATATTTGCTAACAAGTTAAGTTTGCCTTCACATTATCCTCGTGTGTTTCTCTTTGCCATTTTAATTCTGTATATGAAAATTTCTCCAGAACTTCACAATACATTTTGGTAAAAATCACGACTTGCTACGACAGAAAATTCAGAATTCTATGACGTCAAATACATGTTCCACCATTTTGAACGCAATAAAAGTGCAACAAACTCTCTACCTCTACGCTTGCTTGTAATATTTTGTCATTTTAACCGAGGCATATTCATGTCGGCTGCCGGCGGGCAATGAATAACTATCAGATGTAAATCTACCGACGTGGGCGCTGGTGCCTCGAAATCTCAATTTAGCGCGCACTAAGCTTGCCTGTGATTGCATGCTTGATATTATTTTATATGTTTTAAACGGTTTAAGGTTTTGGCTGAAATATTAATTGTATAACGGTATATTTTTATTTGAATTATATTTTTCGATGAGACAATTTGTTGGATCACTATTGACGACCAGTCAAGCTTAAACGTAATAATCTTTATTCCCTAGGTCTTGATAATAACTTTGCTAAATCCTATGAACAAATCTTTGGAATTTTTTTTCACTCCAACCCAGAAATGTTCTGCAAAACAAAATATAATAAAAATATATATGTTATTGTTCGCATAAACAATAAACAAGCGATTTATAATAAAGCATGTCGTCTTAACAAGCTAGATCTGCGCCAGTGTTTGCGGTATCAGTGCCGCGCGATGCTGGTCGCAGATTGATTCCGGCGGCCGGCCACGACCACGTGCGGTCGCCGACTGTCGCATCACGACAATGACCCTCGTCTGCCTCGCGACGACAGACTGCCCATTGTTTAAACTTCTAATAATTTCATATTATATTCGACGTACTATACAATGATATTTTTATTTTTAATATCTAAATTGAACTTTGGTGACAATAAACATCGCGACAGCCCCCGTGACGCAGCTGCTTAAACGCCGGCTGTGAAACGTTAGGCCGCAGGTTCGATCCCCGCACCGAGACAAATATTCTTGTGATCCACACCATTTTTTTTCGGGTCTATTTGTGAGAAGGAAAAGTTTCTCTTAGTTTCTGATACCCACGATACGAGGCTCGATCTAAATGGACTGTGTGTTACTTTTGAGTGTATTTATTTAGTGTTATCAGAAATGAGTAATTAATTAGCGAAGCCTATGCAGACTGCTATAAGTAGATGATTATAAATAAAACAAAGTTATATTGACTTAGACGACGATGCAAGGCAACATAGTATTGTTCAATTGTCAAAAAAAATATCCAATTAAACCCTATTTTCCACGCTAATCTTTTGAATTTCCTTTAAAATTCCGCACATCGCCTCCAGACTTATCAATTACGTTTTATTACAATTTTCCGGCCTTCAGTCATTACGGCTCATATCTAAAGCGACACGTTAATTTGCGTGCGCAATTTATTACTCCAGCTGACACGTGGATGTAGAGTATTAACCTGAAGCTAATTGGCCAAAAAATACAATGAGTGTTTTTACGAAACGTGTATTTTTCCACATAACGTCCAACAAAAGACTACCGTGATAAAACTAATTACCGGGTTTACGTCTCATTTTGTTATTTACGTACCTGAATAGAGTCTTTTATTATCTAATATCTAACAGTTTTTTACTCGCCTGGCTTAGAATTTTAGCGCTCCCTCGTATGGTTTTCTTCGGTGATATCTTCACACACGTGGGGATGAGATTATGAAAACGGCATCTCTTCAAGAAATTCAAGGATGATATATTTCTTGCGCGCTTAGTTTTCAAACTCTCCAACCGACGTATTTTGTTTGCAATTTGCAGTCCGTACTGGTTTGCATAATGGTTTCTTAGATTTACGCGAATGTTACACATTGAAATAAAACTATTTATACGGATTTTATCGCGATTTGGTTAATTTTTTACATTTTTTAACTTCCCGACGTTTCGATTACTCTACAGCTTCCCTGGTCACGGGGCGGACTAATATCTACTTAATAGGTATTCTGTCTTGGTCGACGATGCTTCGTATGTTAGTGAATGTGGGCACAGGTTTTCTTTTGAAACAGGAAGGGGACTTTTAAGGGCAAGCGACTCACCTGACGGTATATTGTTTACACTCTATAAATAGCTGTATATAATACCTGGAATCACAAGAACGTCACAGCCCTTTGTGATGTAGGAAGAGGGGTTGCTAGCGGATAACGATTGTTGGGTTTCCGGCAATCACACAATAGGTAGCAGTGAAAACTACATGTCGGTTTTCTACACTAGTGTTATGGATAGCGTGGTGCCTCCAAATTATAAATGGATTCAGTGTTAACACATAACATTTGACCTCTAGGCCTTTAGTCATTTAACTAAATTCTATTCAAAAAATATTACTAAATAATACTGGTTATCATAATCATGATCTTCGCACAATTATTTTGTAGGGATGAATGAAAGAAAGAAGATTGTGCAGGTGCCGTAATTGGACAATGGACGGATCTATGTTCAAACACGTACGTAATTAAGTCTAAAAAACATTTTAATGACAAGCCCCGGGCTCGCCACAAACAACCCCACAATACAAAAGCAAGGCTATCAACAAGATAAATGACTCACAAATAACACGATACGTTACACAATATTTTGAAACGCTATTGAAGCGCCTAATGTAATAATTCCACACATTAACACATAATACACAAGCGACCTTAAACCTCACTACAACATGTAATCATTCCATCACAATAATTATAAAAGAAGTTGGCAGGTCAACATTAATCCGACCTTGGTTAAGACAGTACTGAAATTAGAAATAAAGTGTTGTTAAACAATGTACTTAAGTATAGCCCTAAGTTTTGAAGCAATATATTAGTATACAGTTCACCAAGAACTGCATTTGTAGCAGCAAGTAAAGGAGCATTTGCCTATTTAATTTAAAGCAGCTTTTCTAAGTACCTGTTATAAAAAAAACAACACCAAATTTTTCAATTCCCATTGTGACAACTGGTAATACTTTAAATCCAATCACATGTTATTTCTATCAACCCATATCCCAAAAAACACGAGGCATGTATGTGTTAGACTGGCAGTGGCCAAGTCATGTGTTAGACTTGCCCAGTTAGTACTAGAATTTCCGAAGGAACTATAAAGATTCTAAAGCGGATTATGCGTAATTTCCATGACGAATCAATGGAAATAACTCTATATAACGTGCTCTGTGACATATGCATGTACTTCTAATTATTGCCACCAGATCAATCCCAATACATTAGAAAGCTAGACCAGCTTCCAAAATTAGGAACGTCATTTCTCGACGTCCCTTGTCAAAGTTACAGTAATAGTGGTAATTTAGTAGGTAATATAAAAACTCCGCAGCCTCCTATTTCATAACCTGTCATCTGGAGGGTTAGCGGCTCGGACGACGCCGCGACGGTCGTGCCAGACATTTTCTTTTTATCTACGCCACGAGTTAAATCTCAGATGACATTATCTTACCAATACAGACGTAAGAAGGAACAGATTTGGACCGGCTTTATTTGATAAATACGTGTTTCCTTAACTTAAGTTTTCTTTACTGGCTTACTGAAATTGATTGCTTTGATTCAAGTCACTATTTGTCAAGTGTAGTTTTGGGATTTTTATGTTAACAACTTCTGAAGCAGCTTATGTACTGTTACTATTGCTAAGTGTTAAAAAGCATGTGGTTTACACTCAGAACCATAGAAGTGCATGTGATTTCTGATACTAAACGCTCGAATACTAAATTGAAATCCTTGCCATTGACCCTCACCATCAACCGTAGAATGTCTACTGCTGATCATAGACCCTTCTTTAAAAAATCCTCAGTAACCAACTGTAAATGGCCAGTCTCCAGCAACCACATACGACTTTCTTACATAATTTGACTCAACTGACCCCTAATGTATACAATACAACAAAAACAATCCCAGTTATTGACACTCCATCTCGGATTTCGTGCAATTGAGCCGGCACCTGACCTTCATATCTTGAAAGTACAATTCGTGCCATCAGATGTAGATCAAATTCGATAGTGTCATTTCGTGGGGCGCGCTTGCAACACCGCGGTAATTAAGTTTATGAACAATGAAGTTTTTGTTTCACCTTACTTCCGACAATTTGCATTTGATACTCTAAACACTGAGTTGTAAAACAGGAAGGTCATTGTCTTATCCGTGGATTATGATTGATTGTTCTGTTGCGAGAAGTGTTGTGTAAAGCGTTTGTTTTAAAGCTCTCTTCATAATATTGAGGTTTTGAAGGAAATTGGTATTTGCTACTTCCTAAATATGTTATATGGTGAATTTGTTTTTATGTTGAAAGGTTTCAAATGGTAAGTACCAAATTATCCCACAATCATTACCATCCTTTTGATACATTCTCGCTTAAGGCACAAGAAGTCCACTGAACATATTTATATTCTATTGATTGCTTAGAAGAAGTCTTCAATAAATTCTTCCCATTAAAAATATTATTTAACACCAAAAAGAACTAGAACAATTTTATCATCTGTATGAAAAATAAGAAACCATTTTTTACAAATCCAAATTGAATTTTGAGAAATAATCAGCAAGCAATTTCGCAGCGTGTGTAAGATATTTACATACATATCTCCAGAGAATAAGCATCACCCTCATACATTATACATACCGTTCAAAATATTCGGCGATCATATTGACTCTTAGTAAATTCTCCAGGCTTTGGAAAATAGAAAATATGAAATTTTCCAGGCCTCAGTTAATGACTTTAAAAATGTTGAGAATTTTTAACAAGGAGAAATTTCTTAAAAGAAGCGGGAAGACGTAATCTAGTAGCTTAATAAATTTGCTTTGAACCATAAAACCTTAAGATTTTCCCCAACTAATTAACCGCTTATTTTTATTTTGTGGAAAAAATATATGAAGATGTTTATGATGCTTATTAAGTTTTAGTTTTTCTGAAAGAATAAAGAACTCCAATTATAATTATCTGTCGTAAAAGAATAACGTATTTTTTCTATGACCTTTACAAGTAATTATCTTTTTAAAATAGCGGAGTTTGTGACCTTTTAAACCGTTTCCATATATACTTTTCTTTTTATTGCATTCACAGCAAGAGCTCTCCTAGAGCCGACTCAAAGAAAAATCGTCGAGTATTGTTGTGTTGTCCGCTTATTGTTCTGTCTGCAGAATGTTCAACAATTTAGTACCACTCTACTATGGTGTTAAGTTCCACTTGTTGCTATTCTTGAAGTATACATTCTTTTGATATTTATTATGTCTGTTTTGAACGGATGGTGCTGTGTCGAGTTTGAATAATCTTGAATGTTTATAGATGTTAGACCATCCTTACTTTCTATCTACTTTTGTCATGAATTTTTCCACATGCATATTCAAACTCTAGCAATGCGACATATTACAATCAAATAAAGTGTTTCTTTTTTAATTAATAATAAATTAATTAACCAACAAATAAAGCAAATTGGGTATTCTACCCATTTTCAAAAAGTCTTTTAAGTTGTTCCTAAGATTAAGACAAACTATTTAAAAAAATATCAAATTTTTATTCGCTCGGCAAGTCCAATAAAAAACCATTTAAAATTTAAATTTTAAATTTATGCGCGCAAATATGTGAAAACGCTAGGCGCCATGGTCCTTTAAAATGATACGTCACTCAACCAGTAAACAACCTGTGTTTGTATGAGCTCTTGGACACCGGAGGGGGTATTCTACTTACGGAATGACGTAGAATCGTTATCCATCATGGCGGCAGCCGTTTCACATATTTTTAGGACAGATAAAAAAATTGAAATTTTCAAAACGAATTATAAAATTTATTCCTTGGAAATAAAAACTGAAATTAACATATACTTATTGCTTAATGCTCTACTATATACATTTATAGTTTTTAGATTTTTTCTTTCTTATAGTAAAATACCCAATTAAAAGATCGTCACAACATGAAAAGGAGACCAAGCAAATTCATTAACCTGTTCAGCCTATACAACCTCCACAAACAAATTTAAAAGAACACTCAAGAAACACGAAACCTCCTTGCTATTCAATTCAAAAAAGAGAAAAAAAGCATTAATATTCGAAAGCGAATTCCTTTTTTAAATATTCCACGTTACAGTACAATCCGTAGAATAAATAGTCGCGGATAACAACTGTCTCTGAACTTGGTGCGTCCCGACAAAGTCACTCCGGTCGTTGGGTATGTGAGACTCAACTTCGTCTCGAAGTGATTAATTAGTTTCTAGAAGGTATAGATATATTTTTACTGAAAGATTTTGCGGGAGTTTAGTGGCTTTTGATTGTTTCTGTAGTTTCTGTTCTCGTAGATTCTGATGTGACTTGTATCTTAATAATCTGGATAGCTA
Organism: Deilephila elpenor; assembly: GCA_949752805.1. Taxonomy (NCBI): domain Eukaryota; kingdom Metazoa; phylum Arthropoda; class Insecta; order Lepidoptera; family Sphingidae; genus Deilephila; species Deilephila elpenor. The sequence continues at coordinate 12,614,133 of OX457101.1, read as the reverse complement.
TGTGACTCTGCAGTATGTTTATTGTTAATTAGCACAATATCGTATTTCATTATTTTGGTAAGGCAAAAGTTATCGATGTTTATTGATTGTTTTTAAATAAGGAAATAGATAACAAAATTGTAGAATTATTACAGAAAAAGTGTTTTTATGGAAAAAACACTGGTGTAAAAATTTGTTAGATCCCAATATACTAAGATGTCGGATGAAACCGATTTATTGTTGAGGTTCACCATGCACACCATACTCGTATGTTCCAGTAATGTTTGATTGAATGTTTACATTTTGTGTGTCATTTTTCTTTATTTTGATGTTTTGTCTAACATTTAACTAATAAAACTTCGTTCTTTTACAGGTAAGTTAATTAGCAGAATCAAGACAACACAAACTGGTAAAATTAATCAATTTATATACTTAAGAAACTTGTTGATCTTTTTAAACAAGATCTATGTACTTCAGAAAATCGATCGAACCGCCCGAGGCTAGCGTACTAGTTGACTACCCAATTCCGTGTAAAGATGAAGATCCATGTCCATCAATATACAGATCATACGTAATTAAAACATCTGCATACGTAATAGCGTAATGATACAGAATTATCTGGGGACGGTAAACTACACTGTAATTATTAGCGATACCAGAATGCGTACACTTAACAGATAATTTCACTTCACTGTATATTATCAGACGGGAATCCGAAGAATAATTGATAACTATCTACCCAGTGTACGCTATTTGTAATTTAACATGTTTACATTTTGCTAGAGGCGTGGTTAAAGTATAGGTACTTTTTCATTAACTCAAAAGATATTTGTTTCGAGACTTAAGCACTAAACGACTATGGAGAAAGAGACGGTTGACTTACGAATCCCATACCACCTGAATAACTAACATTTTAAACACCAGACAGGCGACGTACTTCTAAACCAATAAGAACGCAGGTTGATGTTGATGAAAAGGAAATTCAGGAGAAATGTTGTTTTTTTATTGCATTTTTTTATTTTACTAAATAGCGAGACGCGCATGCCATTCACCTGATGGTATGCGATAAGACCGCTCGTGGACATTAAAAAAAACAAACAATTTCAATGCAGATCAAAGTTGAGACTAATATCTGTCTGATTGCGGCAGAGATATCTACAGTAAATCTCTTTAACATTCAGCTCTGACAGACAAAAATAATTACCTATTTTTACCACTCTTTAATACAAAACTTTTATAACAACACGCACCTACAAAAAATATAAAACACTAACACTTGAGATCGTGCAATAAAATTTAAACGCTTATTGTAAAACTCCTCTACGATGGACTATACACTATCCATTAACACTCGTTCAATCACCACTAACAATGCTAATCTCGCTTTAACAGCATTCATTTAAAAATAAAACACCGTCGGCTTTGTTCTCAGCCAGATTTTTTATTCTCAGCAAGACTAGTGATTACTTTTACGAAGTATCGGCATTAGTTATTGCGTTTTAGACGTTTTATCCGTTTGTAAATTAAATTATCTTAGATTAGAAATAATCCAATAAGCATATTCTTGTGAAATTCATACAAATATGTTGCCTTGATTCTATAAAATCAAAGAAAAAGGAAGGGAATGCAATCGATGCCGAAAAAGCGGATCTATCGACCCCGACCGTTATATGCTACAAAGGAACTGGAGTCTCGAAGACCATATGATTCGATGAAACGATTGTGGAATTTCCAATATCTTCTGTGGTAGTTATTCACACAGATAATAAACGCAAACCCATGTACCAATGAGCCAAAGAAGTTTACTGTCCAAAATGTTTAAAACTTTTTATTGTTTCTACTAAAATGCTAGAAGGTCAACATTCTCACCCTAACGCTGTACCATCAATTAGTAAATGTTTGATTGCTCTCACAACTTAAGCGATATCGCAGACAGCGAACGTAATAACTGTCAGGGTTCGTGATGGATCCCCTTGTTGGGAAACGTTTTTGTCACAGACTTTTGATCAATTATAAAAGTTGAAGTAATAATTCAAGACTTTGTGATCTTCACGACAAATTACTTTAGAGTAGGCAGAAATTTCGAATATTAAGATGTATTTGAATTGATGCTACAGGAAGGTTCTTCAGAGCATAAGTGGTCATTTTTGGAAGCAATCAGTCTTAATTAAGGTAGGAATATTAAAGAGTGATTAATGATGTAAGAGACAATCCTACGATATACCAAGCTGTACAGTTTCTTCGACCCAATATGAAATACACATGGTACACGGTAATGACCACGGTAATGACTTTGAACACCACAGCTCGGAAAGCCACTTAGGGTCCTTGATCAGGTTGAAACTCATAATAGTCGACAGTTAATTACCCATTGATTATTATGCTACGTCATTTGTCATTGATATAAATTCGATTTTATAGTCCGTATTTTGCTTGTAATTAGCAGTCAGATGAAATACAAAGACCTAACCATCCAAATAAATTTGACACATTTATGCAAATGAGAATGTTTGTTGAATACCGCCGGTCTAATCACAAAATTAATTGGTATCCGTCGGTCACACACGCAGTTAACAAATAGGAAGCCCGAGTTATTTAATCGATGCACTATGGACTAATATTTGGCATGCATTCCGACATGCGGTTGAAGTTTTGGGGAACACCACCGATATTGAATTAAAACTAGGTTGGCGCCAGTTATGTTCAGATTTAAGGGAATTTGTAGAATAAATATTTTTGAATTGTTAGTCGAATTCTTTATTAGGTATTATTTCAGACTTGAGCCTTATTTAAGTATTATTTGAGCCTTAAGAGCTATTAAATTATTTACCCTGTAACCTTAGAGTTATTAAATAAACCAAGTTAATGTTATACTTACTTTTCATTTAAAACCAGTATTAAAGGATATTTATTACAGGTGAGCAACTTGGGCATTTCAGAGAACAGTTTACCAAAAAATTGTAAAATATAAATAATTCTAGTTTTAAAAAAGCAACTAATATTTCTGATATTATATTCTAACGAAAAAGTTTGCGAAGTCTAGCCAACCCGAGTAAATCGTTGTACAAACAAGCGGACTCGGCACCTAATATACTTTTACAGCACGCACGGTTCTGGTCAAATATTGGATCGGGTCTGAATCAAATTTCACCGCTGGGCATAATTTCTGGATATTACATGTGTAACGACACTAATATTATTTTCTCCTACGCAGTTACCGAAATTTGATTTTCTTTGCGTGTTATGTTTAGGGTTTTTTTATTATCATTTTGACTGGAATCTTGTTTGAAACCCAATTTTAATATGTCCCACATTTTTTTTCATTGTCTTGAAATACACCTCAATAAGTAAGTATTTAATTTCAACACTTGAAATTATTATTATAAGTGACCATGGTTTTTGATACCATATTTATGAAGTTAGCTATACAATCCTAGGATATAAATAAATCAACTGTAACTATTTTTCTGCCATGATCATTAAATTGTACAAAATAAATTTATTATGAATCTATTGGGTTTAATTAGCCTTGTATTTTATACAAATACCGAAGCAATGGAAGTGACTGAACAGAGCTGCGCTAATTAAAATGAGAAATTGCATTTTTAATTAAATTTGCACCCCCGCCTAGATTAAACCTGCGGAGGTGGTTACTGGCTCGAAACACCGTAAATATGTATTTACCTGCAGTACCGGTAAGAGGAATATAGTATTTTGGACAAGAAGCATACGCGAACGATGGTCAAAATATTGAAATATTTCCTGTTTCAAAGACGTTATGATGTCAATCGAAAATATTTGTTTGAAATTATTAATTTCTGGCTAATATTTGTTGCAGACGTGAATAAGAAGACGGGAATAGTCTCGAAAACAGGCGCGACAAAAACTCATCTTTTTAAATTCTTATACAAGACTGTCCATGCATATCCATCCGCCCTACAACCAGCATTGGGTCTTCATACGTAGAGCCTTGTGTCTGGCAGTAAAACATACGTAGACTGATATGTCACGGTAAAACCTTACCAATATAATTTACAAAATTGTAATATCAATTTTCATCCTCATAAAAATGAAACAGCTTCTATTAAAATATGAAGGTAACAGGGCTGTACCAAGACTGTTAATGTATCATAAACTCCGGCACCACGAAAACAACTGAACAAACGGCCTGTCGTAAAAGCTTAATGGCTCGGTTCACGGTTAAGTTCAAATTTGATATTAACTGGTACGGTAACAGCCATGTTGTGACATATGACGTCAGACGTCTTTAGGGTTGTCGATGTACTGTTTCATGTGTCATAGATATAAAAGGTATCTTAGTGAAAATTATGATGTACTTATTTCGGGTATTTGTATGGTATTATAAATATTATATTACAAAGGACACAATAATTGGATCCATTACACGTAATGGTTCCACTTTTAGGATAAGAACTCGTGAAAAATAGGTGCTAAAGATACAACCAAACCTTCATGATTTCATTTGAAAAATTAACATACAGGGTATCTCAAGACCGCGACCGAAAACGAAGCCAGGTGGTAGTTTTAGTGGTTACAGACACGATGCAAATAAAAATTTCACCAAAACAGCGACAGATATTTTTTTAGAATTTTTTAAAAATCATCTTTTTTGGGTGGTAAAAACCTAGTTTTTGCGAAAATAATAATTTAAACCCTTACGTACCGTTTCGTGTTGAAAAATAAAGAGGTCTGCATCATTATTTTAGGAAAACTATGTATTTATTACTCAAATACGACGATAAGTAAAAAATTACAAAAAAAAAGTTGTCGATTTTTTTTTGCGAAATTTTTACTTGCATTGTGTTTGATATCACTAATACTACCTCCTGGCTTCGTTTTCGGTCGCGGTCTTGATATACCCTGTATAAAATATACTCTTCTAGAGTATGGTATTATATTTCAAAATTGACTATCCTTTTTTACTAAATAATTAATAAACACACGCTAATTATAACTTCATAAAGTTAAACAAAGTTAGAGCCGTGATAATGTCCGCAAGTGATTTATACGATAACCGGGGCGAATACGTGCCGAAGTGGCGATGTCGGGGCTCTCTTTGTCATGATGCGCTAAGACTCTGAAGGATTTGCGATAGACCCGCGCACTATCTGTTATTAACTATATTGGCTATAGGAGCAGAGATGTAAAAGGCTCGGTGTTTTAAAACTTTAAAGTGTCAGATTTTTTATAGTTGTATGTATTTGGGAGTGATGTTAGTCAATTAATGTTGTGATATAAATTAATAAATACACTCCTTAATGGTCCAGTAGCTATGCGTATAGGGTGTTCGTTGATCTAATTATTAGGGAGGGAAGTTGACAATAATTTGTTTCCAACTCCTCCTATTAATTTAACTTTTTGATTGATTTCGTTGCGGGTTAAAGACAGGTTGGACGTTCCCGGAAACGCGCTGAGCTTCATTGCTCAGTGTCATTAAAATGCGTGCCACTGTTGATCCTGGCTTACAGGAGTTGCAGTGGCGGATGTGAGGTCGGGACAGTCTCCTGATCTAATTGCAAGATGTACGGGCTGTAAACAGTAAGGCCGTAGGTTCAATCCCCAAGTCGTACAATCCCATTAGTCTAACATTTTGATTTCAAAATCTTTACATAGTTCCTCGAGGCTAGTTGTGCCCGGCATAGGCAATAGAAACAAAAAATATCTAAAAAATTACCTGCTCACCTCTTTATAACTTCACCCGGTGACCTTACCTCATCGGTAACGCAGTCCCGCCCCCACATGCCGTGTCCCGCCTTGTCCCGACGACCTTTCTGTCCCATCGGTCATCCGTCACTGGCTTAACAATACCCGAGATCCGGTCTTATGGGTCTAACTTACAAATTAATTCAACTTAAAGAAATATACCTACGAATATCTTATACATTTAGTCTGGAGCTAGAAATGCATTCTGGTACATAAATAAAAAAGTACGATAGGTGATTCAGTGCTATAGATCATACAATATTATATAGGAAAAAAATTACAAGCATTGGTTTGTCTCAATGCAAGGATCGAACACCAGGCCTTTCGTTTCAAAGCCGGTTACTACATGTACTTGCAATTAACTTTATCTTTTCAATCCTTAGCTAGTAATGTTTCCAATCAAGGGTCTAACACAGAACGCAACGGTTTACACCCTCTACACGACACCAGATCAATGAATTGACTCTCAACAATTGCAACAATTATTCCATTTTGATCACGTACACGCAACTTAAAGTAGCTCCTCGATGCAAATCAACGTAACACCTTGTTAACATTCATTAACAAGTGGCGCAATCGGTTCATTGACCGCACAATCTGTGTTTTAACTCATTAGCTCCACTAGTCCTTAATTTGAAAGCTATCGTATATCAATGAGTTGCAGCGCTGCGCTAACTCACCGTCGGAACTGGCACGTGCGACTGTTACACAACTGGGGCGAATTATTTGCATTTAGGAAATACTAATCTCTAGGAAGAGTTTAATTGGGACGCTGGATTGTGGAGAAGTGGGGCTTGGTTCAACACTGGTATCTTGCATATTACTTTATTGAATAAACTTGCGATCGCTGGGCATGAAACTCTGTTACTATTAAGGCTCATATTTTTTGTTCTTTCTGTTCTATATACCTACTAGCTTAATGCAAGTTAGACCTCGCATACCTTGAAGAATCTTTTAAGCAAGTCTCAGGTATGCAGATTTATCTTTTGACCCTACATATCATGATTTCATTACCTAAATATTATTTTCTTGAAATATTTAGTTCAAACGTTTTTATTTTTTAATATCCTAGGCACTCTCGTTCCATAACAATGCACAGGTCCTATTGAGAAGCTACTTGTTTCGAAATAGGCCACCACGAACAATGCCTACTTGTGTTGGCAAGGGGGAGAATTTATATAAAGTCACTCCAATACAAATTCTGATTGGACGCAGAATCTTTAGTTATTTTACATTGTACGAGCCACTTCGATTACTTCAATACCGGCTCATTCGATCAATCCTTTATTTAAATCTAGCTCAAATAAGTAAACCTATATCATCTAGAAATTCATAGCCGTGTTCAATGAAATACTTAATATACGTTTCCATCGTCCTCAAACTGCAATCTAATTCATATGTATTCGTGTATTTTTGTCATAATCAAGAAAGGCTTCTTTTTATACACAGCAGAATAGATCCGGCAGCTTCATTTTAAAATGCTGTAAAACTAATTCATTTTATTACTATAGTAAAATCGCAAAAAAGCAATTTCTCGAATTAACAAAGTATTGTTTAAAAAAAAGGACGACCATGGAATCAAAGCCATTAATAACCAAAGCAAAACTAAATTCCGCAGTCCAGACACAAGACAATTTAGGCGACAAGTAAGCGCAATAAATACAATTAAAATGTGGCGGTTAGTAGAGAATCTGGCACGTGCGATCATTACACAAGCCGCTCCACTTCGAATGCTAGGTATATTGTATAATGTGCCTTTGACATGAGAACAAACGAAACAATGTACGAGCTGTATGCTACTGATAACACAACGGTGAGTAAAGTTTTGAAGTTGCTCCCCAAGTTTCAAAGACATCTGTAGAGTGGAGGTATTATGCTTTACTATTTTTGGTTACAATTCTCGTATCATTAACACGCGTTTAGCTTCGCCTGTATTACCAAAACAGAATGTATGGCATTATATTGGTTGCGCAAAATTTAAAATATAAACTGATCAATATTTTAGCCTACATTAATATACTTTATTATCTCAGTTTAATAACTGTTTGAATGCCTTAATTTCTTGTGTCTTGATATGAAGTGTCAATTTTACTTCCATATGTGTTATTGTATTTTCGTATAATTTTAAAACAAGAACACAGTATAACTTAAAGCAATATTCCATTTTAAGTCACATTATATTTTTCGAAATGTATTACCAATGCATCGGTGATGATATAACACACATGAACCCTTTGAAATCGTACAGTTTTGGGGTTAGTGGGAAACGCAAGCGTACCATCAGATACCACACTATACCCCCGAAACGCACACACAAATACGGGTAAAAGGGTTTTACAAAGCAGTGGCCGGCGAGATCGTTGTCACATATGTTCAAGTTTATACACATATGATGCATAAAATATGTGTGCTTTGATGCCTAATATCGATCTTCAGGGGTCGACAATCTGCAAGGCGTCGATGCTAGGCAAAAAATAATCTGGGAATCACGATGGAAGATCTATGTTTAACAGACCGAGGAATGATTGCTTTTTATTTCAAATTTGGTATTAGTAAGTAAGGCTTTTCTAAATCTAAACGTTACGGCAAGGAGTATACGATACAAAAAGATTGTCACAATTTTTAATATACTCATCATAGATATTGGCCTGAGCAATAATTTACACAAAAACTAATAAACACTTTAGTCAATCCAATATGGGTATACATTTCTGTGTATTTTATATATAAAATATATAAAAAGTCCAAAACAATTAACGATGAAACACGACCCCAGAAGTGTTTTAAAAATGCATGGATATATGCAAATTTATTTTGAATTCCATTTATCAGGCGAAAAATGTTATGAATAATTAATCGCGCTGTGAACTGTGAACTTTAATGACCAACGTGGGGTTTTTATTTAGGAAAGTAATAAATTTTCGCAACTGCCAATTATGATCTCACAAACGATTGTCCGAGTAATAACTGGTGATTTATTGGTGCCATGTTTACTAACCCGTTTGCCGCGAGACGTGTGTGGCCCAAATGTACTTTCACTGATTTAAAAATAATAAAAGTACTCCTTTATTAAGTGAGCTTGGATAATTGAAATAAAACTATTTTTATTTCTGACTGTCTGTCACTGGCCTGTCCGCCCCGTGACCACGAAAGCTGTAAAGTAATCCAAACGTCGCGCGCGTCGCGTCGCGTCGTCGGGAAGTTAAAAAATGAAAAAAATAAACCAAATCGCGATAAAATCCGTAAAAAAATAGTTTTATTTCAATGTGTAACATTCGCGTAAATCTAGGAAACCATTATGAGCTTATAAATACATAATTATGAATTTTTACTATCAAAGGATTTTTTTAACAGGCACGATAAAGTGGTGATCTTTTTCGCCTGTCAATATATTTACCCTGATGCTAGGGCCAACGCGGTTAACTAAAACTTTACCTCCCAAGTATAGAAGAGACCCGTGCCCAGAAGGACATTAAACCAACTATGCTATGCTGGCAAAAACGGATAAATTCGAAAGCAGCTTGTTTTCGCATAATAACTAAGATGCAAGCAAGCGTTTCAGATATGCACACAGTACGCGGCGTATAAGGCTTTATACAATTCCTTATTGTATTACTATAAGCGACAATCTGTACAGTCGAATCTATTCGGTGTGTAGGACCGCCTGAATCACTCGACACCTGGCTTCGCTTCGCTTATATGGAATGTGATGGCATTTCTGCGGCGTCGCGTTGGTGCGATAAGTTGGGTCTACGTGCGTTTATTTTTAATATAATGTTTATGTATTGTGCTATAGTAAGTGGGATGTATTTATAGCCTTACTTTTCTTTTTAGTAAGGTATGTAAAGTCAGCGACGCGTAAGATACACGCATATTGCAATTTTAATGCGATACAAGAAAGCTGTCGTAGGCCTAGGTAACTGAATAGTTTTAGAAAGGATTTGGTTTTAGTTTTATCATTTATCTGCTTGTCAATTATTCTGTAAAGAAAATATCAAATTTATGGCAATATAAGACTTTGTTTTATTTTCTAAAGTGACAAAGAACGAAATATCCCATTTGAGAATTAAAAACTTATGAAGTTTAATTGCACCGAAGATTATAAATCAGTAATCCATAATTATCAACTCCTTATCTCCATATCTTTACTGACCCAATCAACCAAGCAGACCAACATTTCATCACACATTCTCAGTTTTACATAATAGTTTCGTACAATCGCGTTATATAATCTAGATCACGATCAAGACACTTATTTAACTACACACGAGCATTTCGTGTCGGCTGCAATGTAATTGAGTAATTATTACAAAAGTCTTAAAAAACATTAATTCTGGTTCGAAACGTGTGGGTTGTATAATTTATGAGAATTTTAATGATAGACTGATCGACTATCGGTACTTGGGTAATTTGATAAATTTTAGAAACTAGTTCTATTAAAGTTTAGGATGTGACAAGTATTTTTATCTGAATGAATTGTGTTATTAATCGATTGATAGCATTTTAAGACGCCATAATCGAAGTCATGCCTAGATACTGCGATGTTGTTCTATCAAGGGGTAAGATCCTACTTGGATATCAATCCTTGTTCGTCGCGATTGGTCGATGTAAGAAAGTTTCAACTAGTTATCGGAAAGATTGTGCTACGTTTAAGCCTCTGTGCCATCAAAATGGACTTGCCAAAAATTCGACATCAGTGGAATCGCTCTATCGAATGAAGTTTTACAAACCACATGTAAAAAATAATCCCTATTTCAAATACGATCTTCATTTCATCCCATCTTCATTTTCAAAATGACCTCTGCCTCATGCCCGCTATCAACTCTCATTTAGGGCCGCCATTGTCACCGCATTCCGACGAAGGTCTGGAGCATATTTTTCGACGAAACCCGAGGGCTTTCCGAAAACGTGACCACTTAAATTTGAGTACAGCCCATCCGCAAAAAAGGTAATTTCAAAGACTAGAACAGATTTTATGGCTAAAACGAATTTTTAAAATATTTTTACTATATAAGCCCATAATCTCACTGCTGAGCGAGCATAGGACTCCTCTAAAATCGGGAATGCGATTAAGAGAGGTTGGGCCATAGTGCACCTCGCGTTCTACTCCAGGTTTATGGATTTTACATCTGTTGTATCGAAATATTGTAAGCATGATACGATATTGACAGATAATAACCTGTTAACACTTTTTAAAGTCGAAACGTCAGGTCTAATTACAGACATTACTCTTAAACAGCAACTTGAAATGTTACCAGCTTATTTTAAATTCGTGATAGTTTAAAATTAGCTGACGATAATTGTACTTATTAAGTATTACAAGTATTAAACTACTGGAATTGTTTTAAATTCCTACTTTAACATAGTTATTTCGTAATTTTCTAATATTAACAGTGTAGAATTATTAAATACCCATTATTAAATGAACGATAACATAGCTGAGAGTCTACCAGACTTGCGAAACAAAGTTCAATGGTTCGAGTCTAAAAGAATTGTCAAAATTAGTTGTGTACTTATAATGAAGGTATGTACGTTAACCAAAAAAAAAGTGGTAAGTAAATACTTATGCGACAATTTTCGTCAAGAATTACAAAGTTAACAAAAACCAACTGTAATATATAGCAAAGTGGATAAAAAGCCTATTCTGGAAAATCTTAAATTTTTAACACATAATATTGCACCGGTTATGCTACATGAGGCAATGGCAGACACAAAAAGAAGGCTACTATAAACCCGTAATTATTCCTAATTCATAATAATGAAGAGCAGCAGACAATCAGATAAGATCAATGCTACAGATTTGCATTTGACATAATTCCAATGGGCAAATGAATCATTAAATTGAAATCATAACGGCATTGTTCGCTTCTCACCCGGACCGGTTTGAACGGTCTCATACAGTCTGCGACCCAATTCGAGTCGTTTAATTGGAAAGTACTGTATTTAATCAAATATATAAGATTTCGATCGGGTTCTGGTTCGATAACGTGGCCACTGTACGATTTATGTACTGACACACGTGCTTGGTGTTGAGTGAAAACATTAAAGGAGATCGGTCGTTTTCCTATGAATATTGGGCCTAGTAGTGGAAACATGGTGGAGACAAATGAGACATAGAATTAAATAATAAGGATTTTTTATCCTTCAAATATAACATAGTCTTCTTGAGCTAGGATACGGGGTTTTTAAGATTTATCCTCTTAAAGTTTTACAAAATCTACCATTTTCTGCTATCTGAATACGTAATGTCATAGTTGGCTTATATTTTAAGTTTGGGATGAGTATGAATATACATTATTATAAAGTACGTAAGCTTATCAAGGAAGACAGAAAAACACATTTGAATATTTAAAAGTATATTATTTTGATATCAGGTTTATTGTATGTAGTTAGTCACTTTGTCATGCGCTAGTTTAAAAAATATCTGAAGCTACCGTACACAATAATGAAAAAATAAAAAAAGAAGTTTCACTTCAACAATGATTGAGGATGAATCCATTCAGACATTACAGATCATGTAAGCCTTTGCGCCTTTACGATCGGTGTCTCGTAGTTGTTGGCTTCAGGCGCGCATCAATGATTTCCCGTAGTTTTTGCTTACATGACGATTATAAACAATTTAACTTATTTATATGCTATAGTATTGTTGAATCGAGGCAAGCAATTGACTGCAAGAGACGCCGTAGAGAATAAACACAACACCCAGCCACAAAACGAAATTATATGATTTTCAAATTAATTCAATTTTAAATACACATTAGTACACGACGAAATAAACAATGCAATTTGACAGATAATAGTCTCGTGACAGATGTCAACTCTATTAATGTTGCTGACAAATAAAAAAATGGTAGAAATATTTCATGATATCCTCATTTTTTTGTAAATCTAATTCCAATGGTGTAGGATAAAAGTAAATAGAGAAATAAATCTAAAAAAATACGCCAAATTTTTTGGTAGTAATGAATTTCTTGTCCACAGTTGGACCAAATCGACCGATCTCCTTTGTAATGAGAAATTTCAAGAAACTAATAGCATGTTTTTTTATAACCCAATGTAAATCTAATTGCGAATCAGCTGACTACCACCACCGAAATTCGCTGTTTTTTAACAATTCTTATGAAATATAGTACTACTACTAAATATACTACGAAGTATAGGCGTAACCACTACATCCCCTGCGTAACACCATCATTACTTTTAATAACAATATAAAGAATAACATACTGAATGCTGATGAATTCGAATCAAGCTGACCACATAATATCAACGTTGCGCGGTTTCACACACAACATGTAGAACATTTAGATTGAACGCGCCTGGACTCCGCTGCCAAAATCAACTCATTCTATTTTATTGCAAATTACAAGTGCTCGCCATTCTTTTAGCTCGCTACGTGATGATTTTTTGCTCCAATTGTCCAAGTCGAGCAAATAAAACGAAGAAAAATGTATTATTTGCCGAGATCTGAATCTGGGACGTTGTGACCAAACAAATGTCAAAAGTTGTATTACTTGTTCACTTTATGTGCACCGCCCTACCATTTGGCACCGATTGCTGTCCCTATCACAATCGATTAGTGTGAGCGGGAAAGAAACTTGACGTGTTTAATTCGATTTTGACCAAAATAAGTCATGTGTTACAACTTACAATGTAATGATATTGCGTCCGGAATGACCATTAGATACCTTGATAACCTTGATAACTCAGATATCATGATCTTTTATTACATGTCTTAATACTTGTCATACCACGCTGTCACTAACAATACAATCGATTATAAGTTAGATTAAAACAAGTGCTTGATTTTTAATTACATTTTAGAAGAACAGCGACCGTTCAAAGTTCAATAGGAATGAAAACAACACAAATCGAGAACAGCCAACACCCGGCACTCAGTTCAATTATTTCGTGAAAATAGTTGTACAAAATCGGACATCCAAAAGACTACGGAATAAAACGAACAAAATAAAACGTAATTGACAGAACATTTTTTGCACCGAAACGTTGTTATTTTAAAATGTTTTTGTATTTGTACAAAAACCTTTAAGCTCGCGTCATGCATATATATTTTGGACAGGTGACGTCATCCCCGTATAAACGGAGGTGCGGTGTTATATTCAGTAAGTGTTTGATGGATATCAATTGTTACAATTTTTTGCAGTTTCGACACCGCTATGTAAAAACTTTGTCAGCTACGCTTCTAATTTTTTGTAGAATTGTGTAAATAACCTTTAGGTACCTAAACAAGAAAACTGATCTGATACTATACATTTTATGTATCTACATTAGGCTAAATCCCTATGTTGGGCGCCTGACCCCATATTATGTAACCTTTGTCCTTTTGTCCACCATGCTTGCTCAAATAAATTGATGAACGTACTTCCTTTGTTAGTATAGACAACTTTTGTCACCAAAACCAATCTCGTTCTACCACCTATTTTAAATTCGAACACATATCAAACAATATCAATACATATAAAACGATTCCACAACTTTATAAACAATTTAACTAAACTAAAACCAAAAACTAGGAGAACTCAAGCATCGTAAACATTGGGAAAAGCAACTATAAAATACCTAAAGATACTCGTATGCTCTATCTTACTATATACCCCTTTAGTAATACGGGCATGAACTTACATCTATGCACGAAGATGTAGTTCAGTCACCCCAAATGAAACGTAATATATGGCACAGCGAACCGCTTTTTTCGCAGGATATCCTCATTACAAACTATATGGGACTGCATAAATTTAAATAAGCGGAGAATAAGCGAATTATGAAGTGTACACGCTGCCTAATGGATCCACCTACCCTTAATGGGAGAGGGTACTAAAAACTTTACTAAAGGATGAAAATGGCAGAGCAAAGCAGTACAATGTTTGTTACGTATTTTACATTCTATTTTATGGTTAAGCTATAATTATATTGTATGCATTTATACAAGGATTTAACTAGAATCATATTGTACACATTTATGTTAGGACACCTTGTATTAAAATCTGTTAATATTTAAAATCGTATTTAAGCCGAGTTAAGTGAGATAAGAAGAGGTATGTGTAAAAATTACATCTACGTTAAAATCATGCTTCAAATAAAGAATACAATGGCCAAAAATAAAAGCCCGAATAATAGGCAATGTAGTCGTTACAAGGATACAACCGAATTTTCAAGTTCTAAAATAGATTTTCTTTTTGATTTGCTTTTTATACTGGCACTGCAAAATACAGATAAAGTATTGATTGGTGAACCCAGAACTATGTTACACATTCGTATCAGCCCACTTAACTAATAACTAAAACGTTCAAACTATTAAATAAAACTGTTAGAAGCGAAATATATATTAATACGAATAACAGAAGTTACGCGAAACACAATAACACATCCATAACTATTAAGTGCTGATCTGTTGGATTTAACGTTTATCGCCGTAATCTGACGTCGGATATAATTATTTTGTAATTAAACTACTGTTTTATAGTTTGCTTCTGCGACAGAGAAACAGTTTTCAGGTCAATAATTCTCTTATTTATACGGAATTGTTTGCGGTCCTTGTTATAAAACCGAATTTATAGACTTATTTAGACACACACTAAATAAGACACACTTATTTAGTGAAACCACGTGTCGAAAAGTATATCATATCATTATCATCATCATCAGCCTTTGATTGTCCACTGCTGGACGAAATACGACACATACGAAGCGGGATTGTTTCAAGTATGAACTTTACTACCCTATCAAGTAATTGTAAAATGGCGTCGTCAGAAAGAAAATAAATAATAGGATTAATAAAGAGGACAGTCAACAACGCTGCCATTACATTAAGTAAGATTAACGACTCTAATAAAACACACTCGCTTCCAAGAACAATCTTATAATTGACAGCTTAAGAGATAAAGTTAATTTGATACAAATTATCTTATTAAAAGCCGGCATTTGCAAGGCGTTTCGGTGGCATCACATAGTTTCCCATAGGTGGGTAATTTGTAATTATTCCTGTAATTAATTGTAAATTTTAAGTACTTTAATTAATTTGATGTTTGTTAAATGGCATAACATGGGCAATATGGGTATAGTGTGAATAAGAGTAAATGTTTTTTTGCTTTTTAATGTGTCCCACTGCTCAGTTACCCTACCATCTTTCATTAGCTCGTTATAATGTCATCTTCCAATTTGGAAGGTTATATCCATAGTTTGATTAAATAACTACTGAATGTACTAAGACCTAAGTGAAACTTTACTTACTCCAAAAACCAATTAAGATAGATGATAGCTGGAATGTTTTATATTGATAAGGAATACTTTTACATGGGTCCAAATGAAGTGGCTGTATGATCATGATCCAAATAGCATCTTGATTTTGTTTAACAAAAACAGGACATAGAAACCTTACACTCTAAATGTCGATCCCACGAGAAAGTATTACAGTACGTCTTACTAATCCACTATGTGGCACATATTACACAAGCAAGAAATTATAATTAACACACACTTTTCTCACGATATTTTCCTACTTAAATTCAGTACAAAACCCATTCTGTGACGCTTATATAACGTGTCTAATTGTAACAATAACACTGCCATGACCTACTTACATTCTAATCAAATAGTGTTAGAAATGATTTCAAATTAGATTATCAAAATAAGCAATAAGAAATTATCAACTCGATTCGATAAAAATCAATAAATACAGCTGTGAAAATTAACATACATAGCTCCGACTCCAAGGATACGTATGTTATATGGTTCCCCAACATACTCAGATTAGATGCAAACCTTATGGACCACACAAAGATCTAAACACGAAATTACTGTTTGTAATTCACGATTCGAAAATAAGAAACGCCTAGAAAGTCACTATTTTTATGCAGAGACGATCCTTTTTATTTCATACACCCAATTTTCCCATTTAATATGAAATGTACCCAATCCACCTACAAGGCAAACACCTATCAGCTAACTTAGGCTTCGAAACTATTTCTCAATATTAACGGACGCAACAAAGGGCTCCTTTGAGCACATTCTCCACCCATATATCGCAGTGGTCGCGTAACATCAAAACCCACTTTGAATAGGTGAAAGTACTTGATGATACAACCACCGTAACAGGTCATAGAGATTAGCCCTAGGTATCCAAGACGCCGCTGAATAATGCCAGCATTACATGTGCATTGTGCTCACTCGCCTTGGCTTATGTAACATACGGCTAGATAGTATAAAGTTTACTTGAAATCTAGATTTGGGTAAATGAGTCCTGACGATCTATACGCTCATTAAATGTTTTTTTTAAGCCAACACAAATGGAAGTATTATAATTTTGGCGTCAGTATCTGTTTTTCGATGTATGACTTTTTAAGAATGAACCGATTTTGATACAGTTTTTTATTGGTACGTGCCATGCTGAAAAATATACGGATCAACGATAGCCTTGTCGAGTGCGAAGTGGTCTAAAAATCAGTGGGACGGAAATAAGTAGATAAATTTGTTTACAGAAAAACAATAATTCAAATCGGGTCAGCCAGTACAAAGTTGTGACTTGTGAGGTAACACAACATATGTACAATGTACATAAAAAACATACAGTTGAATTGAGAACCTCCTGCTTTTTTGAAGTCGGTTAAAAATGGGTTTATCTCAGTGTTGCCATATTGAAATGATACATCTTCTAAGATAATCATAATGGAGCCTCAAGGGGTCTGTCGAAAAAGATTTAGGCCCAGTTGCATCTAGTAACTTTGCCTATACCTTCTATAAAAATGTCAATCCCATATTTTACAATCACAAATGTATGGCAATGGCCTTGGTAAAATAGGCCTTAGGAAGATGCGGTAGTATTCAAGGATTTGCTATTGTATCTACAATGATTTAGTTAAAACACTTTTGAAAAGATTCAAATAAATGGCATTCTAAGCCGACAAACTTTGTACGAAAAGATTAATGACAAAAAACGGAAAACACGTGTTTTAAACTACAGGGTATGACGCTCTATAGAATTTGTGTACAGAAATGAAAGGCGAGTTATATTAAATGTATGAAAATATTGACCAATTTCCTTCGTACATTCATACCTAAGATTATACAATCATTCCAAAGCAATTCAAAACCAAATTTTACCAAGATCCAATTCCCACGATACAATTCCGCATGTATTAAATAACACGAAAGCCGATAAATATAACGCCTACGTAGACGAATGGGCTAAAACAATCGCAAAGTAAATACCAAAGTTAATCTAGATTCTAGGCTAGACTGGACCGAAGGCCAATCGTCATAATTACATTAGTCATTAAGTTTCGTCACGACTAACCTGTCTTCATGTAACTTCGTGGCCTCGATCTACTAAGAGCTGTTTGAAGGCTGTGGTAACTTCCTCTGTTTTGGGATACGAAAGCAATGTGCAATAAATTGGGCTTTTGTGAAAGTATATGAAGTCAAAGTGTAAGAGAACAACTTAACCTAGTCGCATGTGTAATTTAACATTATTTTTAAAGGCATCACATATAAAGAATCATATAAATAATTGTACAACATACCTGGACGGCGAGCCATTTATTTGCATGATCTTCATAAATTGTAAATCCCAAATAAATCCGACTAGAAACAACATATAATATATCAAAAAAATCGTGCAGAAACAATATATGTGATACTAATGTTGCCATCGTTTTTCTTTTGTTAAGACTTGAATTTAGTAATAAAAAAAATCCTATACTTTTTCTAAATTCCATGCTACACCTTTACCAAACTTCATTAGGTTCGGTATCGGTTCAGAAGTTTAGTTCTGCAGACAGATTTTTTTCTCATTTATAATATTATGTGTACACATTATACAAATATAAACAAACTATATTTACACAACTCTTATCGATATTCAATATCTTACCCGTATAAATGTTTATACAATTATTTGTGTTGGCAACATTCCGACTTGAGTCAATAAGCAGCGTGTCAGTGACACACTGGTATTCTGTCGCTCGTAGTTGTGACATTGCGATGAGAAGTTGTTAATTGAAGAATTAATGAATAAAGAATGAGTATATACCGTACTGCAATCTTAGTGTTTTTTTTTATCTATATAATATTAATACGTGAAGGAAAATCTAAGTATGCATTTTTACGAAAATTGCGCGGACGAAGGAGCATGAAATTTGGCACAGTTGAAGGTTATATGAAGAAGAAATACAGAAACCTAATATTTAATTATAGGTATAAAATGGCCTTACTCCTATATGGGAATCCACTTGGTGTGAATATTTGGGTTTGTACCTCACATGGCAAAATACGCGTGCAAAAGTAAGCTCGTTGATCTGTAAAAAGTGTATATGGGACGACCCTTTAAAAGCACCATTCATCTCCGTATTACCTCTGCCTACCCCATGGGGCATACATACGTGCACTCATTTATCATCCCGACTGACTTGGATAATAAATTACGACGATCAACAAATTAAGAACGTACACATTTTTTAGGAGGGCAGGTAGAGCTCTTAAAGCACCTAATTACATGTTGCAAACATAACATATTCGCTACTTATACGGAATTAATCTCATGCAACCTCGTTAGTTACCAGTAGGTACCTACATAAATGATCCTTTAATAATGTATCCTCAAATTAATTATTTAGAAACGGCATAATATAACTAAAATTGGACTTCGAAAGAACCACAGAAATATTTTCGTTCTTTTTGCCGAACAAACGTAGAAAAAAATTCATGTAAACCAGGACAGTATTACCAATTCAGATAAGGCATTCGGAAGCCCAAATTTCCGAGCAATTCCTATAGAATGCGTATTATGGCCTCATACATGATCACGACTGTTTTGTGTGGGAAATATAAAACTAGGACTTTTGTCGACAATATTATATTCGCAAAGGTCTTGTAAACGTTACAACAATAATAAAATGATATTTTTCTAGATAAGCGCTCAATCAAGAATTATACAATTCGTAGCACGTAAAGTATAATCTATATACTTTCTCAGATGTTTAGTAATTATGAGGAATATTTAAAGTTTTAACACTAAAAAAGCCACCAGTAGGCAACTAAATTTTGTTAAATCAAAAACTGTCAGTTAATATATTGTATTAATGAGTTATCTTTTATAAACACAATAGTCTGTACATTCATATAACGCCCACATTCTAGGCCTATGAATAAATTATTTTTATTCAAACGTCTTATACTTAATAATTTCTTGAACATTCCTTTCGCACCGCAAACCAAACGCGTGAAGCCTTACACATTCATTGACAAATTATTTGCTCGAATCATTGTTCTGTAGATACATTGAATGATAATAAGGCATTATCGTGTTGCTAATGGAGGGCGGTGAAAGCGAAAGGGCCTGTACAACTGTTATCTTGCAAGACCCACAAGACCCACCTTTATATCACACGCATTGTATGGCCCTTTGAACCTACGTCACTTAATATCGCGGAGACACATTGGGAGAAGTTGGTACAATCTCTATAGGAAATTACACTTCACAGTTTTGGTATTATTCGTCATTGTTTCATATTAAGAACGGTTTCTGCCTGGTTGTGCCACATTTAGGTAAACCTGAAACGTACTATGGATCTTTTGAGAAACTTGTCAATGGACTTGTGGAAATCAAACCGATACACAAAATGGATATTCCGACTTAGGAACTTATTTCAAGGTCTTACAGTTCTAATCAAATTTAAACTGCCATCAACAGAATGAAGCGAATAATGAAACATGCCAGTACCCGGCAAACATTATATTATAACATCATTTGGGCAATCGGATACTAAGAAATCCGCTGTCTTTAAACTCCTCCTAACTACTATGATTGAACAGATGTCTGCCCAAGGTAAAACAGATTAAAAACATAATTATCAACAATTACTCACATTACCAGCGCGCTCTCCGATCCCAGCGATCAGAACAAATTTCGATAAAATCAGACCATAACATACTCGCGGGCTGACAGACCGCATGTTTCACATACCGATCGCTTATCACGGTTTAACTGTATCACGTATGCAATTAATTTACAGTTAAATAATCCAACTTTTGTCGCGTGAAATGGGGTTACCTATGCTATTATTAATCAGTCATTAAATTGTTGATTAAAACTGCACATAAGAGTGTAAGTAAGTATATCTGTCATATGGCCGAGATTAATAAACGATCTTCGTTTCAATCTAAAGATCGATCGTGAAAATAAACCAATGGGCTCAAGGTATTGTCGACACGCTCACATTTGATGTGTTCTGATTGGTCTATTTTCCGGATCGATCCTTAGATAGGGATTGGGATTGGTTATTAATTTTGTGTGTAGTGAATCACGTATGATCCAAGTGGACCGCGTTTTGGGTATAATCTTGTTGCATTTTATTATCAGGATTTGCAGTTACTTTGCTTGCCACTAAAAAAACAAAAAATACACACAAGCTTGTAATAATCCTATTAACCCAATTTGATAGATATTCGCATCAAACTAATAAGTTATAACTGTTGGCATACAGGGCAAGATAACCTAAGCTTTACCGTATGGCGCCAGGCACAAATACTGAAACCTAATTGAGTTGCGTAATTACAACAGTGGTGAAAATTTATGCAAATTTAAACCGTATTCCGTTGATTTTGGACACAGATTAATAATTTAATACTTACAAAGATAACGGAATTGTAACTAGAGAATTATTAGAATTTTACGCGCTCACTAGCCTTCACCAGCCCAGGTATAACACACCGATGTCCTTATAGCCAGCGTTTGGCGTTTTTTAACATTACTTCACTTCGTCAACGTAGATATTGTCATGATGTTTTATTTTTACATAAAATAATCCACTCACAGTTGGAAGACTCTTCATTATTATCAAAAATTAATATTGCTGTGCCCGTGAAGATTCCTAGATATCCTATCACTAACATATTTCGTCCTGCACCGTCTAAAACCAACCTTGGTCTGCACTCACCAGTCTCTAGGATGTGTAATGCATATAATTCTCTTTGCAAGTCTGACAATAACTTTGACATATTTTCTGACTCATACAAAACGTTTAGGCAAAGATTGATTAAACACTTTGATCACAACGATTTACATTAGATTTCTTTTTTTATTTATATTTATATAGAATTGGTTATTATATTATGATTGTGGATTTTATAAATAAGATTTGTAAGAAGTTTAATTATGTTGTTTAGTTTGATTTATTATTTTATTCTTTTATTGTAACATTTGTAGAAAAGGTTTAATTATGTTATTTAGTTATGATTTATTTCGTATTCTGTTAATTCGTCCTAATATGTAACAGTAGTCCTTGATTTGTTTTTTACTCTAGATATTTACTAAATATATTTTTCTTGGTTTTGTTTACGTGTGTGTAATAACATAAGTGTTGTGTACTCCTTTAAGTGGTACATGCATCAGAATGTAACTATAGTAAAGAATGTCTTAGTTGTGATAATGTATATACCGTTGGAGAACCTCAATTTAATAAAATAAAAAATAAAATAAAATTAGAATAACTGAGTTAATGGCAAAATGTTTATTTAGTGGTACAGCTGGTTGTAATTTCGGTGTAACGATACAAAGATATCAATAGAAATTACACTGAAAATCTAGTTTTGTGTAATATGTTTCTACTCATTTATATCTATGTTGATCGAAAATAGATGGTCTATTAACAACAGCTCGTTTTATTTTGTACAATGTCTCAAGAAATCGTGGTTTAGGGACTAATCAAATCAAAATAACTAGTTTTAAAATGATATTTTTGTATCATATAGGTACTTTACTAAATAAGGAAGTATATTTTATTTTAAAATTACTGACACGGGGTGTAAAAGAGCTAAAATTTAAAAAGATTTAAAATACATTATCAGTGACACCCACCAGTTACAAATTCGCATGAAATATTTTAATACTTTAATACATTAAGCAATTCTCTATACAAAAATTCTAATGTATAAAACGAGTTTGTATTTTGCTAGCTTTAAATTCGAAACACGCTCACCTTTCATCACCTACAAATGACGAAAGATTTATTACTTCCATCGTATATACTGACTATTAATTAAAAACCTGAAGACTGCTAGATACAATTAATCAGTAAAACAAATTGACTAGTCCATGCCAAATATGAATGGCGCAAAAAAGCGACGGGCGCGAACACATAATTTCAGCTAATGTTGACAGGCGCAAATCGGCAAAAGTTGAAGTGGTCGTGACCCACGCGAACTTTTAGTTCTAATATGAGTTTATTACGTTTGTATATGAAATACCATAGACTAGTGAGTTCATGGCTCGGGGCTATTAAAAGACTTCATAATCAAAACATTGATCTAAGAAATCGGTGAATAATTTGACTAGCCAGATTTTTGTGTGATTTGTGAATTGAAATCATGTTTAACCCTTTTGACAAAAAACAAACTTGGAACCTAGCACAACAATTGTAGCTGACATAAATATCATTACCTTTATCTCTTTGTTTATAATATCTTATGTGCCCTTGAGAGTATCTATTCCAATAAACAGCCATTTGTATACCACCCTAAGAATAAGTTCACTACACAGCATGATAAAACGGCTGTTCATATTCCTTGTTGCATTCATATCTGATGTATGTATGAGAAATAGCATTTGTGGTCGGGGTCCCCCACATATATGATCCAAATCCGCGCCCAACATCTGACGAGACGATTACGAGCATGATTAAACAGGTTGCCGTCGTCGGTTGCCCAAGAAGTTTCTGTAACGACTCACCCAGCGCGGGTTATGCAACTGTGTGGGATTTGCGCCCATTGTGCTGGGACAAATCTTGCTCGTTTTGTACTAGCGGGATTTGGAGCAAATGTTGGTGTGTTTCCGTGGTTGGTCGGATTTTTTAGGTTTAAGCTTTGGATGGTTTTAAAACCGTGAAAATAAAAATTGGTAATACGCTGGCATATCATGTGCTTTTACATTCAAAAGACTAGTGAGTGGCAACATTTGCTAAATATTTATATGTGCAATAAGTCATCGCGCTGAACTCAAGGAATAAAAATACATGATTCGCATTTTAAAGGTCCTAAACATAAGACAACTAATACTTAGTGTATATTTTTAACGTGTTGACTTTTGTATAAAAATAATTTAATTTATGGATCGATAATTTGTAGAACGTATGAACGAGTATAGCTCAACATTTCTGACAGTTAAATTTAATTTCGCAACATCCATTCCTTAGTTTCAACATATCAAAAATTAAACCTCCATATTTCATTACACTCAATTTACTGAACTTTGATCTCGAATTGCACCTATAAAAAATCTGACAGTTTACAAACATTGGCGTAGTTGGCCTTAATACGTGTATGATTATCGCATTGGCAACATGTGATTGGTGAGTTGGTAATAAGTAATGATGAAACTAGAAACTGCTGCTGATATTAAGCAGTTTGCTCTGAGATTTTGTAAACACATGAATTATGTTCTGTAATATTAGTTATGTTTGTGGACGTAATGTCTTTTTTGTAGAGTTAAATGAATGTTCCGTAATATCGATAATTCAATGTATGTATGGCGGTCTTTCGGATATTTCCTATTCCTCAAATGGCAATTATCAAAAATAGTTAAAGATCGAACTTAGATGATATTTCTCAACCAGTTACTAGATTAATATGAGTGAACCTAATTAAAACGATCTACATGGCCACACTACATTACCAAAATCAAAACCTCATATCCGAGCCCATGGCACGCAACTCCATTTTTTATAACTTACATATGTATGTACTCGTAGTTTATAGTTTAGAAAGTGACACAGGATTATTTTATCCTGAAAAAGTCGACAATTCCGGTGAGATAAAATGCAATTATCTTACACTGCCTAAACCTTCGTTAGTGGCTTATTCAAGTGTTTTGCTCTCCGGGATCATTGTACCCGGTTACAGCTGGACATAACTATATTGATTAGGAAAAGACAGTATGCGTTGCCCATTTGATAAGTTAACTAGTTCAATATAAATTATTTCAAATCTTGATTTACAAGAGCTAAAATAACCGATTAGCATTCACGGTTGTCCAAACGCGACAACGCACCCGTGTCGAACTGCGAGAAATTATGTTTTGATATAAATATCGAGGGTTCAAGGCTTCCTATCACCACGCAATACCCATAAAACTGATAACTCAATAAAGATTTATCAGAAAAAAATATATTCGCAAACTGAGTTTCGTGTTCGCAACGGATCGTGATTATATGCGTGAAACTCTTTGATGCGAGAATTTTGGAGGCTTTTATGGTGTGGCGAAAAATTGTTATTAATTGGAATTTGGAAGGTTTAATGTGGCAATAGATTTATGGTTTGTTCCTTGCTAATGTTATATGTACTATGTGTAAAATAGTTAAAAATCACTTGATGAAAAACGAAACTTAATAACCCACTATCCTAAGTGTGGTAGACTAAGCTATCTTTGTTCTGATGTAATGCAGGCTGACGACTACACGTAAAAATATAATCCAAATAATTGGGCGAATGCTTTAGTTTCTCCTGCACCGACTCCAAAAAATATATGATAGATAAAGTAGAGAAAGACAGGTTTATATTTTTATTTACAATGTAGATTAGTAGTAAGTAAAGCAAATATAATACGAACATTGACATCCTGAGTTCGCTTCGACTGTCGAAAAGCAAACTTGGTATGTGGGGTTTTTAATTTCAGAAACATCTATAATTGTAATATAATTCTATAAATCAGGCGGTCGATTCAAAAATCTTGTTCTAAATATAGTCGGAAACATAAGCAGCAAAGAGTAATGATATTAGAATTATTTGAGCGCAGATTTTAATTATAATCATTTGTTACAAAATTCTTGTGTCGTTTATATCTATAGTCACTAAAATGTCGATACTACTTAAATTGGACACAATAAAATATCGCATTCGACAAAATACCTATACTGAACCAATCTCTTATACCATTTGTAATTCTTAGTTCAAACAACATTCTTCTGTGTCTATATTAGTTCTTTTTTTATTATACACAATTAATAATTCTAATTGAATATTTATTTACATAAATATATAGTTTTTTTCTTAATAATGTCACACTAAATTTCATTTAAAAAAATGATCAAGAATTATTTCCTCTCTCAACAAGATTGTCGCTGAGTACTATTCCTTTAATGAATGTTAGGATAAGTATATAATATGTTTACGTATATGTATGTATTGTATGTTTGTATGTATGTATGTATGTATTGTAAGTATGTGTGTATTCAAATATTTTTACATGTGTTTATGATTATATTTATATATATTTAGAGTAATACATTATTATTATTTATTTTACGCTTTAGACTGCCCTTTCTTTCTCCTATTTATATATCCATCCCATGGTTGCCTGTAAGAAATTACCTAGTGTGATAAGGCCGCCACTTGTACTATTATTTGTATTGTATAAGTTTGCATTTGTATATGTCCATTTAGAGCAAAAAAGTATTAAATAAATAAATAAATAAACTAAATTTCACAATCAACATGATACTTTAAGTTTATCAAATTAATTTTTCCGATGACTTGGAAGTCAGTTTTAGAATTTAATGCTAATCATGGAATAGTTTAGGTTTTCACGATTCATAAAAGATCATCAAAACCTATTATGTCGCCTTTTCTTACCCATTAGTCACTTAACGTTTCTGATCAACTCTTAACATATGATGACATTTAGCAACCAGGCGATGTCCTCACAAATTATTTCACATAGTGCAAAATAACGCGAAAATAACTACTCCGTACAGGCATTTACAAATTGTTCGTCTCGTCATTTATTACTGGAATGACATTCGGAACTAATGCACATAAATCGATGATACCACATACTGAGTTTCATAATGACTCATTTGTTACACAGCACGTCTTGTGCAATACTATTTCACTTTACTATGATTTGAAAGGGCTATACTTACATTGCCATCTGTATAAAAATCAGAAAGAGCCATCAATCCATCCACCTGTCAAAGTAAGTCGAGCAGAAAGGGTACACAACATTTAATATATCATAAAACAAAGCATATACTTGGAAAAGTGCGTGGTGGCCACCACGCTTGGTTGGTAACGGACCAGACGCGGCTGCCTACATGTTCACGGTGGTCGCGGGTTCAAATCCCAGGGCACACCTCTGACTTTTCGGAGTTATGTGTGTATTGATAGTCAATCACCACGCATTTTAACGGTGAAGGAAAACATCGTGAGGAAACCTGCATACCGTAGCGATTTTAAAAAAAAAGAATTTCTACGGTATGTAAGTCCGCCAACCCGCACTAGGCCAGCGTGGTGGACTATATGGCCTAACCACTCTCAATCGATTCTCTCGATTGTAGAGTAGGCCCGTGCCCTGCAGTGGGACGTATATGGGCTGATATAGATAGATAGATATACTAGGACGTAATTGTATCTCGTAGAATTAAGAAAAATTCACTGTACAACCTGCATAACGAACATTATTTTCTAAACCAATAGCTGGCTCGTTTTAGTTATGTTTCGATTCAAACCGAGTTCATACGTAAATAACAAAACAGTTATGTGTACACGCGCTTTGAGTTCTTATATGCATATTGTCTATCATTGTATTTTCCGAAAACATTAACACTGACTCAGCTCTGTACTTTTACATCCATCAACATTACCGTACAGGTTACAACGTATAAACTTATACAGTGTATTAATTTTACTAAGACAGAACTAATAGCAACTACATCGAATTCAACTACATATAGTACAAGTATAGTCCATACGCAGTTGATATAAATCTCTACCATACATCTTAGACCATGAAAGTTAGGTCACAGCGCAAAAATTGCCTATTAATTCACCCACTATCCACTGCCGTGAAAAATGGCACACAATAAAAAGTCTAGAGAATACGAAATCCCATACAGACAGTTGTTTATCTCCTACGATTGTCCAGTAATGGAGAGACGCACTCAAACTGATTCATGCCTTCGGCCACTAGATGCCGCTCGTTCTGATGCCAAACAACGATCCTGATGCTCGATAACAGGCACGTAACCAGTAATAAGCAGCCACGAGGGGGCATGACCTCCCGCACCTGCCATTCTAACAAGTCTCAATAAATTTGTAACTGCTTGACCTTAAATTGACGCAAGATCTTATAAGCTCATGAGTAAAACGTGTGAATCAAAATTATAATGGTGCTATATCGTTGTGTAAATAATTGCTGGGCTTGGCTTAATTATACGTGCATAAATACATAGTTGATTCTCTTGTTTACCTTTTCTTTTAAATTTATACATTTGATAATATTAACCAACCAAAAAGTTACCACTTTGCACTAAACACCACGAGGTACAAAACTCGCCATAGTAATCCACGCAAATGTGTCGCATTATCATTTACATCTTTGACATAATTATCACTCTCCAGTCTGTATTCTATCTAGCAGTATTGCACTTACAAGCAAATGCATTGCAGTCGCAATAACCCGAGATATAAACGCTCTGAATACGTTCCTGTCTGAAAGATTCTCCAGACTAGATACCACGGCGCCAAATAAACTTTATTTGCGCTATCAAATTGATTTTTCGTTTCGATACACTTGGGATAAGTATACATTTCAGACGTACCCGACAATAACCACTTAACTATCTCCTTAGACACTCATATTATTGTATTATTTTATATAATACTTATAAAGAAAATTGTTTTTGCTGTTTACTAGAGCAGACGCCGAGCTTATAAAATTATTTTACCCGTCATATATTTATCCAGATGAAGTAATAATCTGGTCAGTAGAGGTATTAAAAACGTTTATTTATTGCCTTGTAAATTGCTGCTCGTTATCCTGAAAGATATCCATATTTGCAGTTTTAATATTATCAGCCTACGCGGTGAAGCGTGTTAAAAAGCGAGGCAAATATTTGATCAAATCTGAAAATTGTTCGTTGTTTCTGACACTACGCTCCTAACTTAACGTGGGTTCAGTACAATATCTCTGTTATTTATTTACTTATTGTGCAAACCCTTCAGTGAAAAATGAGCGAACGAGTGTCAAGGACTTTGCGCCAATAAAAAAACGCTCAAACGCAATGCGTATCCAGCTTATCGTATTCGGCCGGCCATCACAGAACCCAAGGGAGCCAAATAGAGGGGAGTTCATTACCTCCTTCCGTAGGGGCGTTAGTTCCGTCACACGTTCCGTTTAGCACATTACGAGAGCAAATTAAACTCGGCGGCCGCGGCTGGGCGAAATAAAACTTTTGCCAACCAAGTGGGTCAGGTGGGCAGTTTTTTTTTAATATTTCCCCCGGTGTGCTATGTGTGTTTGGATTTAATACGTTAAAGTTGAAAAGCGCTGTTTGCAACGCGGTTAAAAATGCTTTTGTCGAGCATTGTTGAGTGAAACGGAACGGCCGGCAAGATTTTAAATAGGAGCCGCGCGGAAGTAGTCCATTCTGTTTTAGTCGCGTTCTATTTTAGTAATTTTAAAAGGAGGTCTTAGTTGTATTGTACTTGTTTATGGGTCATAAAGACTGTAGGATATCAGAAATTTTACGTCCAGGTAGATTTATTAATAAAAATATACTAAATCTGGTTTAAAAGACGTAACATATTCAAACCCGATAGTTATATAATAGTTGATAGTTTATATATAATAAACTACCAAAATTTATTAAAGAATTAAATGATCTCAATAATTATAAAGGTACATTGTTTAAATTTCTAATTAATAAATGTTATTATAGTTTAAATGATTTTCTTAGTGATAATTGAAATGTAATAATACTTTTAGTTTGTTTTCTATAGTATTTATATAGTTTTAAAGTTAGATTTATATTAGATTTAAGTTCCATTATTGTATGCCAATACGGCGGGTCATAGTTATAACACCATCCTATGTACCACAATAAAACATATTTGAATTTATATTTTTACGATAACAGTAATTCAGAAACGTGGTTTACCGACATAGGAAGCAAGCTACAATTATCACGGTCTAAGAACCCTCTGTGCCATTTTCAATAGTGTTAATAATTTATATTACCTTACAAATAATGAAAATTCCTGTGAATGCGGAACCGCAATAACTCCTACAAGAGCCCATTATGCTCATCCATAATTACGTAACGTCTTCACAAACCCAAAAGCAATCACATATGATTTACGTTCTATTAAATGTGGTAACCAACGGTTATATATTGTTATACAAACGCATAAATCTGCGACCGCTGACGGCACCATTACCGTACTAGCGTACCACATAATAATTGACGGCAATTAGTACCAACACATACGGCGTTATGTATCAATTCGTATGTTATATTGGCTCAATTGCAATTAGAGCCAGGTCAAATATTGGCTGCAATGTTGATGTCAAACCCAGTGAACATTGTGATTTGTTGCATGGAATTGTGTGATATTTTTATGCTGGTTGAATGAACTTTTCGATGACACCAATCAGAGCGCATTTATAACAATATATATGCTCAGCAATTCCACACAAACGTACTTCTCCGGACATTATATGAAACGATTTATGAATAAGTCCACAATTCTATTAAAAGTCAATTGGTGGATGGATTTTCCATTCTCATTAAAGGAAATTAAGATGCTTTATCTTATTGCCTACCTTGCGATGTTACATTAGTGGCTGTCGTGGATGTCGGTCGCTTGCTGAGAACTCCAACGCATCTAACTCCAGTAGAATAGTGTCCTAAAAATATAGTCTATACATTTAGCTACGAACCTTTGTAACTATCCTAATTTCCCAAATATGTAGCAACGAAAAAACACAATTTACCACATATAAACATAAACAAGGCACATAAAAAAGAACACAATAAACTCGGCAAGATCAGCGTCACGGCAATATTTCTCGCGTGTTTACAAAAAGCCTCCAATGCCTAGACTAGATTCGTAGATTTATCACGTCTGGAACTAGTCGCGGCGCTTAGGTTATTAAGTTTTATTGCGGGAACTCCGGACGAACTTGTGGATATGAAAATATGTCCGTGGAATTGATAGGAAGGCTTAGTATTATGTAAGGAGAAGTAAACAGCTGTGGGAATTCAAACGGTTAACTACAAAATTTTAAATTTTTTTGAATCTGTTTCGACAGCCTCCGTGGCGCAGTTGGTTAAACGCCGGCTGTAAAACAAGAGGCCGCGGGTTTAATCCCCGCACTGTGTTAAATTTTTGTGTGGACCACAAGTATTTGTTCCGGACCTGTGTTTGTGAGACCGAAAATTTCCTAATACCTACGACAAAATACTCGATCTTAGTGTGGGGTCAGTTCTATTTATGTGACTATAGAGCGTATTATTTATTTAATTTTTTATTGATAAAAATACTAAGTTGAGCTGCAAGATTTTTCTCTTTTACTTTACTATGTAATACATATTCCTTCAATAATTAACACGGCTTTTGTAATGGAGTGCGCAAGACGCCAGGTGCCAGATAACAAGCCGAGACACACGATATAAAGAAAAATGTTTTCTGACCAAGAATTTTTTTTGCTTTACTTTTTTGTATCTATTTCTCAGGTTAGGTACACAAAGTAGTTTCTTTAGTTGCTCTTTACATGGTAGAATGGTATCTGCATATATGTCAATATATCAGGATAATTACTTAACTTTAACTATAAGCCTGCCTGCATACGCCCAAAATATATTGTGTACATATCAGGCGTTTATATTTATTAGTTGCAATGTCAGCGGTGTTCGTTGGGCAGCTTCCAAACAGCTCCCGCGGGATCGTTTATTTGCTATTATCCCACTTACATTGCTTTCTGGACGCTGCGTGGTCCATGCCTCCTTTTAGCAATACTCATATCGTAAAGTATGTGTTTTGTGGACAACAGCGGTTGTTTTGAGCTTTGATCGGTTAAATTTTTCTCTATTTTTTTGTATTTTGACATATTTATTTGAAAATCCTTTTTGAGTCACTCCAAATATCGATGTTTATTAAATGTTAAGCGTAATAATTGCTTTGTATACTCCAATTACGGTATAATATAGAAAATATGTGTATTAAATGAAATGTTCTCATAAAAATGATACACGTCCAGTCATTTCTAAGTACTTTCAATCTCGTGAGCTTAATTCTTAATCTTAGCAAAATATAACGTACCTTAAATATAATGAGAAATAAATTAAACTCATATTATTTAAAAAACAAAACTGGGTAATAATCACACAAGTTTTTTTCTCTTCTTTAATTACCGTACCTTTGGGATGGCAGGATGAAAGGCCGTCTTAGCGATGATTACTTTGGAAACAATAACCACGCTCCGAGTCGGAAACGGCCGAGTTATTGACTTTCTCTCTCCTCTTATTGACTTTGTGGATGAGAAAAATGAAAGATTACCTAATATAGAAGTATTGAAATATGCCTTTAACATTCATAAAAAATAGCACGAAGTAAAAAATCTTTTGTTACGTTTGAAGGCAATTTTTGCAAAGCTTTGTCATAATTTTCTTCTGAATTATATGAAGATGCAAGCTGTGGGAACAACAGTTTTACATTACCACATAATACAAATGTAACACAATCTTCACCTAAACGCCCTGTTTTATTTATACATTATATTTTTCCAAAAGGTGTATCTCTGTGCGAAAGTAATTAAGCATATCATATAAACACTCATAACGATAGGCTGTAGTCCATAGACTACATATACCTCCTTTTTTATTGCGGTGAATGGCGAGACGAGCATGCCATTCGCTTATGGTAAGCGATACGACCGCATGGACAGTAGAAAACCAAACAACACCATGAATTACAAAGCAATACTTGGCATTCCACTGCGCTCGCCATCCTGAGACATAAGATGTTAAGTCTCATTATGTCCAGGAGTTACTCTGGGTACTCCTAGCGCACCTACGATGTAATTAAACACACCAATTCCAAAAATTACAAACAGTAAAACAAAACACGACAATGAATATTAATGAATTAATTGTTAGCTTCCGCAGCCCGCATGAGTTCGCTAAAATATTGGGCTGTGACGTCACCTCGCTTCGGAAGTAACTCCGATCCGAGATTAAACTTGGTAATTGTTGGATAGCCACTGTCATCTGAACGTACACTAATACCGTAATTATGTCTGAGATAAAGGGGATTAAAATTGGGGAAAGATTAATGAGGCTGGAAACAATTTAACAATTTATATTGTCATCTAAGTTGGGCAATTGATTTCAGTCAAATATTGCATGTTATTTTATTTTATCTGTATTTTTATAAGTTTAGTGGACTTTCGAAATCTTTAGTAATTATCCGTCAGGTATGCAGATTTCCTTATTACTGCAGTCGCTACACTTAATTACTTTTATTGTATTTCGATTGACTATACAATATCTTGCAATACATAAATCGATACAGCATATTGTATATATCAATTTCGAAAATTAGTGAAATTATAAAAACGAGCTGTAATAAAAGAGCAATAATATAAAACGAATAAATATATGTTACAAGCTGCAATACATACATATTTTCTTGTCACATAACTTATAATTAATACATAAAATATATGCATATAAGTATGTTGCATTATGCATTTGTATTCATGCAGTATTATGAAACGAATGACGATAGCACATTGATACCGTATCAATATCACTCATGTGAGATTTTATTTGTTACTATCCTTTTTAATCCCTTTCAAAGTCTTTATTACGTGTGATAAAAATAATCAGTGAATGTAAAACATGTGTTATATCGCAATTCTCATTGCGATTTTATTACGTAAATGCCGTGTGATAGGTATTGTTTTTTAAATAAATTATGAATTTAAGTAAATTATTGATGCAAGTGCATTATGCTGGTTATCGCTAGATGCAGGCGCTTTCTACAGGTCTACGTGGAGATCTTTGTTACTACTCAGAAATATTGTTATTGTGATTTTAATACACATTACATCTCTTGTAAGTCACGCACGATTATAACATTAATCAATATATTATAATGAAGGTTAATGATCTACTGACTGCCTTGGTGGCGTAGTTGTATTACGGTACGGTTACAAAGCCTTTGCCCGAACCGGGACTACTGGATTTTTCTATTCATTATCAGTCCGGAGTCAGAAATTTGTGCCCGATATGGCGATAGGCTCGTCACCTATCACATCGTGGGACGGAACATACAAGGCGAAATGTGGGTGTCCTGGTGGCGCCTCTGCCTACCCCTTCGGGGATAAAGGCGTGAGTTTATGTATGTATTTATGTATGTTATGTAGGAACGGTTCCGGTAGAAGCTGGGGCGCTCTAGCTTCGGGTTCCCGGGGCCGTTTCAATTGCGCTGAAGACGGCAACGCGGGGTTTTGGTTGGTA
The DNA here is from genome assembly GCA_949752805.1 of Deilephila elpenor. Lineage (NCBI taxonomy): Eukaryota > Metazoa > Arthropoda > Insecta > Lepidoptera > Sphingidae > Deilephila > Deilephila elpenor. The sequence continues at coordinate 12,580,120 of OX457101.1, read as the reverse complement.
TGCCGTCGACTGGTGAACCCAACATAATCGCCCAACTTTCCCCGAGGTGGGGCGGTAGCGGTAACTCGGTTTCCCCGCGACAACAACAAAAAAAAAAAAAAAAAAAAAAGTATGTTAATGATCTATTTATTTATTTTTCAACTAACTAATTTAAAACCAAATGGAAACTATTGGTTCTAACTTTAAGTTATTTTGATACAAGTACGAACAAACGCCATAGTTAGTCTGTCATACCACCATAGAAGCAAACAAACGAGTACAAAACATCAAAGATAGAATTCCAGCGGGGAAGTAGACACGCGCCTGTCTGCGTTGTTTTAGCGATGTTCCCGGCAAATACTCGTACTGTCTCTAAAATATTTCCTGCTAGATTTGTAGATGTCTGGCGCCTATTTTGTCCTGGCGCTAAATCTGTTATTTTGTTTTATTTGCTGCACATTTAAGACTATAACAACAAATTAAGATGTTGTTAATTAAAATATCTAAATTGCCGTCTTACGCTCTAGATAATTTCTTTGTTATCGCTCTAAATTTCCGTTTCTTATTTAGGTCAGAATCCTTTTTTTGATATAAGAAAATAACTGCCTCGGTGGCGCAGCTGTAACTACTACAGTATGATTGCAAAGCTGAGATCTCGGGTTCGAATCTCAGGTCGGGCAAAGTGATATTGGATTTTTCTATTCATTATGTCTGATATTGGATTTTTCTATTCATTATGTCTGATATTGGATTTTTCTATTCATTATCAGTCCGAAGTCAGGATTTTGTGCCCGATATGGCGATAGGCTCGCCCCCTATCACGTTATGGGACGGCACATACAAAGCGACATGTGGGTGTCCTGGTAGCATCCCTGCCTACCCCTTCTGGGAAAAAGGCTTAATTGATGTATGAATCTTTGTAAAATAACTATGATTCACCATATTCTTATTCCATAACATAAATATTGTTAATTTATACAAGGAAGCAGACAACCGACATGAAGACTGCGTTGTTTTAGCAATGCGCAATCCCGGCAACTACTCGCACTGTCGCTGAAATATTTCCTGCCAGAGATTTGTAGGAATGCTTCGTGCCTATTTTGTCTGCGCAACGCACAGTAAGAAGAAACTGTGATATTAATATATTATATTCACACTCAACGATCTGAAACAATTATAAATATCACTTATTATAATATACGAAAAGTACAAATGCTTTTTATATCGTAGTTTATTACTCTAACTGTATTTTACATATTATCTTTAAAATTATTATGCAAACCTCTCACATATACAAGGCTTTTACAATTTTATTCTTTGAAAAACCATATTTCCATGTTATTAATTTCGATAATTTCAGAACTAAACTATTCATCATTTACATTTATTTTAGTGTTACTCCTATCTACTATGTACTATTCTATCACATAATCGTAAAAACCTGTAATTGGCTTTTTGTTACCTATTGTGTTGTATGTAAGCTGTTGGTTTTCCAATAAATATAAAATAAAATAAAATTTATATGCTATAACCTATATATATATATATATATATATATTATGCTATATATGTATTTGCTATATATGTATATATGCTATATATATATTTTGAAAACCAAATACTTCCACAAACCAAATATTTTCGCCCACTGCGTGGCGCCTACTCCTTATATGCGCTATTGGTTCCGCCTTGTTGCTGTTACAAACGTTATCTCATATCAATCTCGACTCAACTCGAGTACTGGACTATTCCCAACTGAATATTCTGCAACGGAACTATTTCTATATTTAGCAATTTCATCTGATTGTCTTTGTGTGTCTCTGAGTCCTCTGAGTGTTTGATGCGGCTGGAAATGATAGCCGGTTTAAGGAGTTTTTCATATATTTCAAATGGTAGTTTCATTGTTGCATTGTTTATTTAAAGAAAAGTTTTGTAAAATGAGTGGTAATAATTTATTTAGACTGAATGGTATGTCAGAAATGATATTTAAGTGAATTTGCATAGAAGAAACATAGATTTTTTTTTAAAGTCGTGTATTCATAAACTTTGTACTTAATAACTTAATTTTTACACACGTTGTTCCTGCTCGCTCCGTGAATACAAACGGAAATGTAAGATAAACAAATTACTAAGTGTAGTCAACAAAACACCAGTACCCATAAATAAGTCATAAAACAAAAAACATTACTTACTTTTCAGACAACATTAATTTCAAAATTAGCTGGCTTTGAAGTTTGCAACTTCAAAGACATTTATTTGAATTTGCTAGCTCTCAGCTTTAAGTTACGGTATTAAAACAAATTAACCGAGTTAATCAGCGGCCAATGAAACATTACTTGCAATCACAATTTATGGTCTTTGACTATTTGCTAAATAAGTCTTCGGATAATAAGTCTGGATTGTCTTATTATCGATTTTTGCTTATTAATAAGAGGAATAGTCTTGTATTATTACTATTGTAAACTTTCACAGCACAGTTAATAGACCTTTACTTAAGAAAAGTAGCGGATTTTTTGACCTCGCCCTGGTTTTACTCCGTTTTAAGATATTGGAAACGAAATTGTACAAAACTTAAAATAATACTTGCGAAGAATATTATTCTTCTATTATCTGAACTTACCCAAACTGATGTCGATTAGACCCAACTAGTATTTCGAAATAATTTGGCTTACGATTTTACTTAAAAGTGGTCGCCCGCCCGACGCTGATGCTTTTGCAAAGAAATCTTAAGCAAATCGCAAAATTCAATTACCAATTATATTTATCTGTCTACTTTTGTATAAAATTCCTCAAACATTATATAATTCTTGATACCAATTCTCTATCCATTTATCTGACCATACCTGGCTCATTCCCTAAATCAAAGATGGCGCTTGCAAATAATTCGAGGCATTTAAGCGACGTCTTCGGCGTCCTTACATGGCGGCCCGAGGCAATGCTAGCCTCCCAGCCCAGACCATCTCATTATGTTAATGCTAGCGGTAATGCTGAGGCGCAAATAAACCAACGTAATTGGCAGCCCACCTAGTAAATGGACAATGTACAAAAGAATGTGGAAAATTCAATAGAATAAAGGAGTACGGAAGAGGCAGACATATTCGTGATAAAAGCATGTAAACGCCCCAAAGTTACATGAACCTTGTACCTAATCTAATTAATAAATCCTGGCATTCTAATTTAATATTTTCAAAAGTGTCCTTTCAATTCATTTTCTTTTGCTAACGATAAAATGATTCTAATTTCTAACCGTTCCCCGTTCTTACTTTTAACACAGAAGAGTATCAAGTAATTTTGAATTATACGAATATTATTGTTTGGAACAGATAAGAAAAAATATTATATAAATACTTTATTGAGTCCTACTCATACATACCACATACATTCAAATTATATTCAACATAAAATTACTCAAGTTGTGTGGCAAGCGCCAAGCTGTATACAAGAACAACTTGTCATTGTTGTTTAATTGCATATGCATAACTTAACGTGCCGTGATTTAATTTTATTATAGTGTAGGAAATATGCACGGAGCACGCCAAGAATACCTTTAGGTATGCACGCTGTATTTAGTATCTTGTTAATTTATCTTCGAGCTAAAAGAAGTTCCGCTATGTGACGCTAGATGTCGCTGGAACGAGGTCGTCGCGGCATTACCGAGTAAAATCTAGGAAAAGTTTGTTTCATTTATATTAAGAGAGATTTTTTCCAGAAAAATAATTTATACATATTACTGCGTACAACTTTGTTAGATCGTTTTTGTACCATTTTTACAACACAATTTAATGATAAAATACCGGTGTCTTACGTCACTAGACGTTGGCACGAATTTGTTAGTACTCATAGTAGTCATTATTTTAGATGGTAACTAAATGTATTAATTTGGCAACCCCAAAATGCAAGAATATTAGACTTATGACTAAAACTTAATTTTTTGCATCAAAGAGCAGTGCCTAGTAGATAATGCAAATAGGCATATACAGGCCAATATTTAAAGACTGTATCTTTGATATGTTAAATAACCCGCTGATTAATATCCGTATTAACATTGTAAATGACAAGTATTCAGGCCGCAAACATGTCGAATACCAAGGTACGCATAGCTTTAAATTAATTAATCAAATACGAGAAACACATACCGCGTATATTTCGGTCTCAATTTCCCAACCTTAGTTATGAACGGGCTTTAACAGGAGCAGATTCTATTTCACAAAGGAATATACGATTCCTTTAAGGTATTAACGATCCTGAGATAGCGTATTGAAGTCTAGGATTACAGATAGGGAGTTATGATATGGACATCGGATCCTCAAAGCGACTTGTGTTACATAATGCCTCTGAGATGGTTAATTTAGTGGAGCATCGAAATACTAAATAACCTGAACTGACTGTAGCAAACCCTACTAATGTTAAAGTGTTCTATAAACAAAGAAATCTGGACTGCTTGCCTAAATTACTTTCTTATTCCATCCAACAAATAGTTCATTAATTCAGCTTTAAAAACTTCGTAATTCTCCAGTCATTTAAACATATTTGTTCTCTAGTTTTTTTAAACACTATATCTATCTTTGTATGGTTCAACTTCTTAGGCGCCGGTTAATATGCTTATTTACAAGCAGTATATTTCAATACAATACTACCTCACTGACAACTTTACAACCTTATACAAATAGCTAAACAGGCACTCAACCCTACCTTCGTGCTTTTTATACCACTAGCGCCAACCCTACAATATCCACCTACGTCCATTAGTCCCATGCAATTCATAATGAACAAGGCGCACTTCTCCGGCGCGTCCGCATGTATTAGCGATCATTTGTCAAAGCCACCGGACTCGCCGGCCGATATCGACGACAAACAATGTACCAACCCGTTGCGTTGCTAAACCCAGATTGATTTATACCGTAGCGCGTTGTGTTAAGTGCACCTGCGCAATATATTGTGGGTGTGTAATGCCTTATATTATATTAGTTGCGATCGTCCGCGAATTATGACTATAAAGTAGGGTTGTCGAACGTCAAATGTAATAATGGACATTCGTTTCATACTAGTTGGCTGTAACTTCTACATATGGAAGACAAGGAGATATGTGTAGAGGAAATGACACCTTAATTATGATAATATCAGCCCTGTATTAAAGCGACTTACAGCTGGGCAAGTAATTATGCCAAAGCGATTGTGCTTAATTGTAATTGTGGATTTGCAGATTTCACATACCACGTTTGTAATTGTTATAGATGACTTAATTCTCTGTGATGTAGAACCCAATTCCTTAGCCATAATAGAACAATAGCTGTAGCTGAAGTTGCAGTTTGAAAATAAGTTTTCAATATGTGATGTTAATTTTATACGAGTATTAGATCTTAGTATCTTTAATAGCAACGATACTACTCCAAAATTTTTATAGTTTAAACAAATACTATTTTTTATGTTTGCAAGTTAATAACTGCACTATACCAATATTCCACAATACCGTTGTTAAAAATAATATCCCACACTTATTTACAAACCAAATTCCTCTTCTATTCGGAATGCTGCTAACCAATAACAGACAGCATGTCGCAAGCAAATAAAACGTAAACGAGTTTTTGAAATATTACTTGGTCTATCCAAAGATCCAAATAGCATCTCAAAGCTTTATATACAGGGTATATCAAGTCTGCGACCGAAAACTAAGCTAGGTGGTAGTTTTAATGATAACAGACACAATGCAACTAAAGATTTTCTCAAAAAAAGCGACAGGATTTATTTGCAATATTTTAAATATCATCGTGTTTGGATGGTAAATTCCTAGTTTTTGCTAAACTTATAATTTAAACCCTTGTCATTATGTCTTTAAAAATAAAAAGTTGTATATTATAATTTTTGGGAAACCGATGTATTCACTACCCAAATACGACGATAAGTAAAAAATTACAACATAAATTAGACGCTTATTTATTTTTATTTTTAGTTGCATTGTATCTGAAGTTACTAATACTACCACCTGGCTTCGTTTTCGATCGCAGTTTGGATAAACCCTGTACACATTATATACATGAATAGTGTACCATACCACCACGTGCATATTAATTAAAAATAATGAACATAGAACAAACACAGAATTCGATAGTTTCCAATTTCAAATGTCTCAACAATCAACCTCAAATGTCTATAATTTATTTGATTTTTTTATACTGTTCAATATTACGAAGTACACGACACTGACACTCTTTTACAACCCATCCTTTTTAATCGTATAAAAAACTCACGAGCCTCTATTTATCGATGTATATCCAATAGTCTATACCACCTACTGGGTCAGCGAATCACGCCGGATTATCCTCAAACAGCAATTAATTAGTAAAAAATACGTTGAATTTCCACGAATGTTGAATTATTAATGTCTCAGCGGATGTGGAGCCGGGTGTCAAGGCGGTCCGTATAAGGTCCGATCACTTTAGATTCACCGGACAAAGAATTCTCTGGTGCCCTTCACCGAACACGACCGTTTCTTACGCAGCCGTTCATTGATACATTGTAAATCAATAGTATTATTAAATAGATAATACTAATGCTTGTGTCATATAAACAACGTTAAGACTCAGCGCCTCAAGAAGTTGCCACATGCAGGTTGCTCCCAACACGTTCCTGTGTAAATCCTTGGGGGAGGCTTATGTTTTTGCTAAAGATGATGAGGAATTCTCAAATCATATAGAGATTGGTAAATACCATTAACAGACAGCAAATTTACACTTTTTTAATCCTGATACGACTCTCCTATTAATCTTTCTTTAATGTTTTTTATGTTGCGTTATCCTAATCGTTTAAACTTCAACCAAGTTTTCTTTTGAATTTTGTTTAATTTACTAACGCATTTAAGTCGGTTCAGACTAAGAATTTTCTTAAATTGTGGTATAAATTTTTCAACAAATCTATCAGTAAGCCAAAAAGCAAATGTTGTACTAAACTACTCGCAAACCTAAGTATAGACAAAGCATACTTCAACTAATCGACAAGTTGTACTAAAATATGGCCTGATCTGGTATCGAACTCAGGTCTCATAGAACACAGCTCATGCACTGACAAGAGACTAATGACGCAATAATGGTATCTTTCATCAACCGAGTGCTGAGACAACCAGCGTACATGATTGAATCATATTCATTTAACTTGTGATGGAAATAGTTTAGGTTTATACAGCATTTTCTATCAACGTACATGTAATAAATTACCTATTAGTATGGTAAAATTGATAGTCGGTTATCATTTGCAGCCTAAAGAAGTAGGATTGCTAAAAATGTCTTCCCCGGATGTTCACACTGACCTAGCCTGCATCATATGTCCGGTAGAATATAAAACAATAAAATGAATGAATTATAATCGAAAAATAATAAAATTAAATGCGCTAATTTGTTGTTACAAAGTGATTAAAATTATTTGTTTCGTTAAAGATTTATTAAATTAAAATTATATAATGTGTAGGCATAATTTTGGTATTATATTTCGTCCCATTAAAATTTATCAACAATTTTTAAAACATTATTAAATGAGAAATATCCGATCAATATATCAATGATTTTTATTTTCTGAAAATAAATTATCGACCTTACATCCGCCTTAAAGTGACACACACACTGCTATTTAATTACCTTTCGACCAGAACATCGATACGCAATATTAGAAATAATTGTCACAGACACGGCGGCCAATTCTCCGGACAGGCACATGTGAAATGGAGCGCGGTAATGGTGTAATGGCTGGAATTGTACCCCGAGGTGCGCAGATGAATGCCGCCTCAACCGCACGGAGCTGGGATGCGCCGCGCGTGACATAACAGACAAGATGTTATGGGAGATGGATATGGCAAGATAGTGAAATTTAAAAAGAGTTTTTTGGTGGGAAGTAAAATGGTATACATGCCGTAAGGCATTCTTCTTGAGTTAAGTAACACCTAATAACTCTCAAGACAGCTTTTTTCCGTAATACTATCGAAATTGCTATCCGTTCGGTTAATCCTTTGGTCAGAGTAACGATAGTGAATAGTCACTTGCATGATGACCAGGAAAGAGAAAACATACGTACGGTCTACAGTTGAAGCTGCTGCTTCAGCTTTAAACCTACAACAGCTTCGAACTTCAAAGAGCCACATGCACTATCGTCTTTGACTTCTTGCAGCCATAGAAAGCCGACAGAAACGCTATAAGTAGATTTTACTTCAAAAATTTCCATTTATAAAATGAAATCTATTTAGGTACCCACCAACTAGCACGCCAGAATACTCTACCTACTACCTAGTACCATATCACCTTCACATACCTACGATTGATTTGGCCAATCGTGTTCATCAATGTCACGCATATAAGTATAAGATGCGTTTTACTTTCAACATCGCCTTTATACATACATATGTTAACGGAAATGTGTGTAATCCGTCATTGTATACAATTCCTAGGAAATCTATGTAATTCCTAAAATCGCCCGGAAATGTGTAAAATAAATTACATTACACACATTTCCTAGGAAATCTATACATTTCCTAAATAGTAATCGGAAATGTAAGATATTTAAGATATCAATTAACCTAACCTAACCTACCTACCTACCATCGGAGAACAATGGAGAATGTCACATAAATCTTGACATGGAGTCCGAAATGAGCTTCTTGGACACCGGAAGGGTTATTTTTAATTAGTAACATAGGTAATATGAAGATACGAGTATTATAGAATTTAACGCTATGATTGTTACCTGTGATAAAAAATATTTCTCTCATTTGAACAACGTGTTTTATTACAGAAACCATTATTCTTATACATTTCCTAATGCGATATTGGAATTTTATACAATGCCTAGGAAATGTATACATTTCCTAGGATATGTATGTATAAAATAATTATTGAAAGAATATTTTATACATTTCCTAAATAGCTTCGGAATTGTATACATTTCCTAGGAAATGTATACAATTCCTAGACTTCATACATTTCCGGTAACACATACATACATAAACTCACGGCCTTTTCCCAGAGGCGCCCCCAGGACACCCACAGTTCACCTTGAATGTTCCGTCCCACGATGTGATAGGGGGTGAGCCTATCGCCATATCGGGCACAAATTCCTGACTCCGGGCTGATAATGAATAGAAAAATCCAATATCATTTTATGGCCTTTATGGCTAGCAAAATACAGGCCAAACTTAATTGTGACTATTTTCTTTAATACAAAATCTTGATATCTCCAGCTAAGAGTATGTCGTATCCAGCGCACCCGCATCGACACCGCACGAAGGCTCGCCGTGTCCCCGAGGCTTGATTATCGTTTATTACCATGCATCATGCCATTACGGCCCGTGCCGATGGCCGGAGCTTTATTCTTTTACCTCCGTTCCCATCTCGCCTGTAAAAGTGATGCAATACTGGTATTCGTACTCGAAAAATGGAACATTCCCGAGTTATCAGTAGTACTACGGTCATAATTGATCGAAAACGTCCATTGATGAATATAGTTTCCTCCAAGCATTTTGTAGGAAGCTTTCTACTAACATAGGTTGCATCGAAATCATCACGACAATCTATTGGAAATTGTTTTATGTCCTACGGTATCCTACGTTTACGAGTTTTATTTATTCATGTCATTGTATCATAAGAAGTTGGTCATAATTGCTAAAAAAATAACCTCAAGTGTACCCGTCGGTAAGATTAATTTAAATACTAACACTTCTTTAAAACCCCCCACAATAGCCTTAGATATTTTAACAACGGACTATAATAATACAGATAAGAGAAATCGTTTGCCGAAAACAGGCGTATATTCTATATAAGGCTACTTCTAGTTAGTTTTGGTAATTTAAGTCGGGGCAAGCATAGTTTGCATATATACACAAAAAGAAAAAAACCTAGCGAACTGTCAGCCTCAAAGGTCAGCAAGTAACAGCATCGTTTAAAACTTTAATAACACAATAAACATGATTAACAGTCAATTAAACCTTTTCCTAGTTCATAAATGAAGTTTTATAACACTTCTAGACAGTAATAAGTGTCTGGCAAACTGTTTAGATGTTTGTCATTTTTGTAATAAAGCTGAGAACCATGTAATAAGTAATTACATACTTAATGAACAGAGCAAAAAATATATTTCGTTGTACATCACCGTTATTAATAAATACATAATAAATACACCCAACAGTCACATACATAGTCCTGACCCCATATTAAGATCAATTAAATCTTGTGTCGCAGGTATCAGAACTACGAGACACTTTTCGGTCTCACAAACATCCAGAAAGAAATATTTGTGGGCCGCACAAACATTTATCTTGCTGCTAGGATTAAACTCGCGGCCTCTACTTTCACAACCGGCGTTTAACCAACTGCGCCACGGAGGCGGCCAATTAAATACACTTAATTATTTCCAATTTCAATACTAAGGTAGAGATAGCGTATGGTGAGTTATTCTGACAAATGGATTAGCTACATACATGAAATTCACAAATATTTATTCCTGTTACGCGTCTAATAGGACTTGGGGGTTAAAGTCTTAAGTTTATAAAAGATGATGAAGAATAATATCAAAAGGGCCATAAAATATTTGACAATGTTACATGCAGTGGCGAAGGGTGACTTTTTTCAAAAGGGAAGCCGATACTTCTGCTGACTAGTTTTATTAAAGTCACAAGTACTCATACTTATATTTTTACTCCGTTATGTACGTAAGATATTGAGCGACATATTTGCTTAGTAATACTTACTATATTTTCATACAACACTTGCACGGAATAGCACTGTGCCCGATAAGTGCTTTTTTAACGTTTTAAAGTAAATTTCGATTTAATGCAAAAGACAACATTAGCCTGTTTTGAAATTGATCGACAAAAAAATTTCAAACGTTCGTTATATATAAAAAAAAGATGAAGAGATTGATGTAAGTGGACGAAAGTAAAACGATGCCAGTATAGAGCTAACTGGAGATCTATCAAATCTGGCAACCCTCATGGGATGCAGGCGTGGGTTATGTTTGTATGTCCTATTTTGAATCAACGCAAACAAAAATACGGCATTACAATATTTATTATATAATTAAAACTTGTCAGTTGCCGTTCTTTCCCTGGTACTTAAATGTATTACCAAATTTAATATAATTTCCATTGCGTTTTTTAATTACGTAAATGCAGCATTTTTAAAATTACCTCTTAATAATGCAATTCATGAGATAAAACGATACATACGACATTATCAAGTTTCATTCATCATTAAAGTGCTAAATAGATAGATCTGTTTGCACTTCGAAACCAGTAAAATTTCATAAATTACCCACTAATTATATACAAACCTAAAAATAGACACCGCATTATACATATACACTGAAACAACACAGTAGTAAATAATATTTTCTAATTATAAACACGAAATAAAAGAGGCGCGAACTGGCAAATTACTTTATAAGCCGTAGGCCCACCGGCATATTCACAAGCGAATACCGTCGTATTTCTACAAATAAATTTAGACCTTAAAAGCGAAGGGTTTTAAGGTGCAATTTTGCATGCAGTTCTGAGCAACAAACGTGTAACAGAGATGGCAAATAATGCGTTGGAAATGACTGCGAGAGCAACGGGAACTCGTGCTGTGTCCTTGTAGCCTGACGTGACGTCATCGGGATCTAGGCGGCCGGGCCGCGTGTTTCGTATGCATGTACTTACGTTGAACATCGCGCAATGCGTTTGTCGTTGTGTTATTAATTGATCGATAATATTTTGTTTATTAATATCGAATAACATTTGTTTATTGTTTATATTTATTTTAATATTGTTTATTATTTGATTATTTTCTTCATATAACTTGTTTAAAAAATGAAAATAATTAATAATTTCCTTTAAATTATAAGGCGTGCTGCTAGGAATCGGCTTGTATGAACCCTTCGCCACTGGTTACATGAATTGAAACAATTTATTTTAAAAACCGTTATACAAGAGCCCTGTACCAAACTATTAAAACTTTCGAAATATAAAAGATAATATGGCCCTAGTTCCTTCTCAATACTTCACGGTGTAATAATAATTTCATAGCATTTCGTACATTTTATACATGCCCAACGGTCACGCGACAGTTCGCGGTTAACCTTCATTCGTTCTAGAAAATTCAATCTATATAGTTACGCTTAATGTTTATAGTACGTGAAATTCCTGGGTTAATGTGTTTTTAGTAAATGGCTTGTAACCTAAGACACTTTAGCAGATTGCAATCTGTGCTCATTTTTGCTATTCAAAAAAAGAAATGTAAACAAATACTTTGTTACTATTTCTGCAGTCTATTCTATATTAAGCTTACGGTTTATTTATTTTTTATTTTGTATTAATAATTATTGTAAATCTCTACATGTTTCAATAGTAATCACAACTTAAATACAATAATCTTCCTGTTTTTTTTGTAGATTATATAACACAAAGTGCATTATACATCAACAACTTTATAGCTGTGTGCAAGATTTGTACAATTCCGACGTGGCGCTTTGTTTCGCCACAAACAAAACCAAAACAAAACCTATCTACAGCACGTCAGTTTTTAACATAAATCAACAAACAATACGACACAAATCAACGCTGTTGAAACTTCCAGTCGCAACTGTAGGTGGATATGGTAATCCAGTTCCACTCTCCTACACGAATACAGATGTCTGATGTACTAAATACTAATCGCGGTGACAAATTGTGCTACATTTTCCTACTAACCTGATAGTACCAGTTTATGTAATGACGTCATTATTGAATTACAATCGATTTAGAATTATCTTAATCTTAACTATCATCAAACATAGATTACTGTTTGATGATGAATTAGATCTGGTAACAAAGAAATTGCTATTATCGTGGGATGAAAATAAGGCATAGGTGATTTTGGGATCTAATTTATTGACTAATTTTTATTAACCTCTTTTGACCACTCGAAACGACCCAACATTTTATAATGACTATCTTATTTCTCCAATTTCAAATTATAATCAAATAATCCGACAGTATTTTTAGCAAAATAAAGATCCCGTTATTACTCGCAGTGATCTAATTACAAGAAATGCTACAACTATACAGCCAACGCATCCCAGAGAACCAGTAAGATTTATCTATAAACGTATATAAAAATGCAGTTCCTACTCATTACTAGCAGGATGGTTTGTACGTACCTATGTTTGTGTAAACGTGCGCGCAACTAGTTGAAGTTTCCGGCGCGGCTCGGCCCTCGGGACCTCACTAACTACGGACGGAGTTAATTAGCTTAGCTAGGACATTGACGGTCCAAGCTGCGGGCGATTGGCGAGATTTGTTTACTATTTAGCGCAATCTGACTGACGCCTGGAAAAGCGACGTATTAAGCAATTCCAGAGATTCGCTATTCTTTAATGTTTAGTACCAATCACTGGGTAGCCACTGCCGATTCTAGAATTATTAAAGGTGTTGTAGCGAGTGCGCAAACTGGAATACTTCAACAAGTCTTTTACAGTTGTTCAAACATGGTGACTTCATGCTCACTGATGATTTTGTGTTCAAATACTCTTCTGTAATCTATCGTCACCTCAGTGCTTATTTTAATTATACTATTATACTCATCTATGCTGTAGCTTATGGTTTGTCATTCAACAAATACCCAAAAGACAATTAAATTAAAAATAAATAACCTATCCGCTACACCCATCGCATACACCACGCGGCCCATCCGGCAGTCAACACCAAACATCAACGCTTCTAGTCGGTGACAAGTCGACAAATAAGGATGTGCCACCACGCAAACTATTAGCCGATCCATCGACGTTCCCGGCTAGTTGCGACTCAACTCGATTAATTACTTCCACTGCCTTTGGGAACTACCCCTTCACAGATTCATTAGAAAATATTAATTTTAATGTATGGAATGTCTGCTTATTAGAAATATTTTCATTGGAAACTATGAATAACTCAATATTTATACAGTGAATTTGCTCTCAATGATGAGATAGGAAATAGACCAATCATTATACAAATTACAGTCTAGATAACTGAGGAAACTAGGTTATGTGCTATAGACGCATAGAAGCTGTATGCCCTACATGCTGTATTCTTTCTTAACTCTTACGCCAAAGAATTGCTCTTCGTCTTCTAACAGGAAATAAAATACGTCACAATTTAAATATGTCGTACTCGTTTTGACCTACATAAGTACAACCCTCGTAAGGATTCTCTCGCGCGTTATTTTTTTACTAACAACGTTGTAAGGACACCACTATCATTCTGCTAATTGGACCGTCGTTTTGTTTCCAAACACGAATATATTTATGGCTATAAATCCTCATGTTACTTAAATACAGAACGTTAATGCAAATGTGCAAATTATACAAGAATTAAAAAATATATATTGCCACGGAGTAGTTTAAAAAACGGAGTCAAGAGGGAAACCATGCTTTTCAGTCTAACAGTCAACCCGATGCAAATTTTGCTGGCGATAAAAACATTTTAATAGGAGCGTGCATCAAACCAGTGTGATAGACTATTGCCACAAGTCCTGATTTATTTAATAATCATTCAATTAACGCGAGGTAATGTATGATCGGGATCATTGATTACAATTTACTCCTACCTTCCCAATATAAACTTAGGTATTAATAAAGAAAGATTGACCGATAAAAACACTAACTTATCGACCTGGGCAGCCTTAACTCACATATACCCTTTTAAAGTAATAAAAAACTCAGTCTCAAAAGGCGTTTCCTTTGGCCTGGCACACTTATACAGAGCTCACGAGTGTTATCTGTCAGATAACGTATCGAGAGCAATTCTAAATCAGACTACCGTTATTGTTATTATTTGCTTTCGCGCTTACGACCCGGCATACGGCTCTCGGTACTTTGACACTACCTATGTACAGTCGTGTTCGAAAACGGATATTTTCTTAATTTAAATATATTTTGAAAGGCATTTTAAAGTTTTCTATCGTATGTACATCGTATTGTCCTAGTGTTTTTTTTTTTTTATATAATAGAATATAATTAGGAAAAATATTATATCAGCCTTATTTTCCTTTTCTATCAACGCCGGCCACATATTAAGCTTGAGAGCGGTAAAACTTATTTTATAACGAACAGTACCGAGAGATTTAAAGTCTAGTCGGCTTTGACCCTTGTCAAAAAAATATCTAATCCTAGGTAAGCTCGTCAAGGAAACTTGCAACCCAATCCCCCGGTCTAGCAATTCGACCTTTAGATATGACACTTCATAGATCATTTACATTGCCATTAGACAAATGGAACGATTTTGCCCACGAATGGTTTCATAACATTTCAGCTCATATCAATTCCTCTAGGAAATATTTTGTCCCTTAATATTTTCTTATGTTTACCCGAATTACACATTGAAATAGAACTAATTTTGTCCATTGTGAACCCGACTGTACTGTTCAGCTACAGTCGACCATTAAAACTGTAACTTCACTTTAATCTATCTCCACGTATTACGATAATTTTAATGTTTTTAAATTATTTCATCCGGCTTCAATACCAACTGCAGGCCCTCGCAATTTCTATTACATTATTGACAAATCAATCTCTGTACAACACATTTTATTTTTATTTATTTCAATATTGATAAGTAATAAGGCTATACGTACTAACATTTATAACATTATACTTCATAATTAAAAATATAGACTCGTTCGCCTCCTAATACATACAAAAAAAAAACTAAAATGTTATTAATACAAGAATAAACAGTTTTTGAATAAATGTTTTATCTTCCAAATTAATATTGTGAAGAACTAATTTCTATTATAGTAAGTACCACAAAATACCTCACGGTATATAGCTTCTAAACTACTTATGTCATCATTGATTCGATATTCATTTCATAACTCCAATAATACCTATTCACGACACCTGGCAACATTAAAAATACCAAACTAACTGAATCTTAGAAAAAACTATATAAAACCTCCCGAGTGAGTCTTTAAAACTGTACAAACATTCAGTTTCCGACAGACTGACCAAATATCCGACGACCGACGTATCAATTATAATGATTTATAATTAATAACACAAGTATTCATTCGGAAAAATAATTACCGCCGAGACCTCATTCACAGCAGACTGGTCTCAAGTTGAAATTCGGAACTTTGACGAATCGTGAATCAATACCTATGCATTACAAAGCAACTTTCTCCGTAATAACCATCAGATGCCGTGAAAAAATCTTTGCAGCAAACTGCGGTATAGTATCACTATTTCTGTCCTTATCACTCGTATGCAGTCATACCATCTTCCTTCTCTTTCCACTGAGTTCCTGTGGTCCTTGTTGGTACATGTGCCTGTGCACTGATTTTGTATAAACTATAAAACGTTACTACAATAATACGTTAATGGCGGTACAGTACCGAATTTTCTTATTCTATCTCTCTCACTCTTATGCAGCTACACCATCTTCCGTCTCGTTCCATTGATTTCTTGCGTGCTTGATAACCGCGCGTAGATTTTGCTTTAGATGCCTACTCTATTATTAAGCCTTTGCATTACGAAGCAACTTTCTCCGTATTAGTTCATTCATCAGTGATATCATATCTAATATTTGTACAGTTGATAAGCTTCCACGTCGCCTTTTATTTGCTTTGTGATATTACGAAATATAGGTCAATGCTACTGCAATACGCTTGTCTTATTTGATGTCTTTCTTTTATGGTAGATAACGTATGATTTGATTTTGAAATGTGTACAAATAAATAGAACTATATCATCTGTCAGATGTTGCGAAAGGTTATGAGCAAAACATATACTCGATATGTTTGCAAGACCAATGTGGAATTTGTTGTTGCAATAATACATATATAACGTTATATTTTATTTTTACAATATGTGTATATATACATTTCTATTTTATAATATATATGTTTTATGTTATGTTGTATTTATGCTAGTTTATAAAGTGACCATAGTCCATTACAAGCACCACATACAAAATCAAGGCTGTACATCCAACGACCTTTGCTATAAAATAGCAATTCATAAAAGGCAAAAACACGCGGCAAAGAGACGGACAGCCATTACCGGCGCGGTGAGGCAACCAATAGAACCTGTAGCCGCAGCCAGCAAATTGACCCATAATCCGGCGATAGGCTTGAGCAACGCACACGCGGAATGGTGGCCGATGTGACAAAACACATCTGTCATTTGACCACTGATCCACTTAGGTGGTGTCCGTGCCTCGTTTGCAATATCGTGTGGTACGAGTACAATTACTATCAGGTTTTAAGTAGGTATAAGATCATTTATTTTGTTTATAATATTATGATCGTTCGTATAACCAGGGGTACCCGATAGCAAAATTGTTAAGCGATAAGATTTTAATTGTCATTGACATACTTTCTTCCTTTGATAGACCGGTAGGATTCCTAGATGGAATATTCTACATTGTGTCAATATTTAAGCTAAGGACTTTAGGTCTGCTATTCATGGATGCCCTCTAATATGCCGTCAATCCACAAATTGTTGTAGCTACGTGGAAAATTGATACTCTCAAATCCATGTTAACACAAAACGAATCAATGCAAGCCCAGCACACAAATATTTGGTACCCCTATGCCTTCATCACCAACCTACTGGCCCAATAACGAGTCCAAGTCAACTCGCCAGTGTATCAGAACGCGCCGAGCGAGTGGAGCGGCCGTCAACTCAGTTGAAGCCGCACATCAATTACACAGCCACGCGGAGTGCGGACCGCTATAAATTGATTGCTTCCCCTCGCGCCAAATGGCCCCATTCACTTACAATCTTTTTGTACTACGTCTTGCGCGTGTTTGAAATTACGTGTGCTTTTGATGGCCACGTGGTTTTTAAAAACTCTAAATTTCTTTAGATATTAGGATGTATTACAGTAATATTAATTTTATTGACTTTTGGACTTCAGAGTCAATCGATCTGATGTTGTATAATATGATACAGGTAAAGAACATGTGAATTTTAAAATATTTAATATTATTTCATGAAATGTTCCTCTAAATAAGCCTAAACGAAAAGCCTTTTGTAGAAAACTCGCCGTGTATAATTCCCCAAACATTTTTGGCCTATGTGTTATGGGACTAAATATTGCCTGTATTTTTGCCCAAGACAATCAGTTTTTAGAGGTCACAAATACTTGAGTAACTTTGTATATAATTTATTACATAGTCAACGTCTTAAAAGTTACATAATTACAGAGAACAATACAGCAAGTCGTAATCGAGGCATGATCTTTATTAAACGCTGCAGTTCTCGAAAAGCGAGCTCTCGGTGTATCACGCGAGATCGCAATTATCATCCGCGGATGTTGATTTTCAATTAAGATAAAATTCGCGCAGGATAATCCAAGAAATGTGTGAAATTGTATGTTCTGATATGCTATCGAGTTCTATTTGGTCGATCTTTGTTAATTTTCCATGAAGTTAGATATTACTTTATGGGATTTTTTTGTTGCGCTGAGAATTGATTTTCTGAGAAATCATTCGGGTGTTTTTTACAAATGCGTATATTTTTTCCTGCTACATTATGCGAATCATGTGATGTTGAACAGTCACATATGTATTTTTAGTTTTGTTGATGCCTTAATTAAAGTTTCCGGAAGGCCTAAAATTCAGATTGCTTCCTTATTACCGCAAACCAAATCTTTTGGGAAGCTATACACTATACATATTCAGCAACGATGCAGCTGAGAATAATAGATAATAGTGACATGACGAAAAGGACGTTCGCTTCACAATCCAAATCGTTTGAATGAAGTATGCGCTGATATCGCTGCGTCATCCAAGAGTAGCTGAAGCTGGAATAATCCCAGTCATCAACCGAACTGACCTACAAAGCGACGCCACGAGCCATTGTGTGCAAACAGTTTTAATTGTTCCTCTCGAACAGGAACACCCACACCAAACCGGCTCAAGTAAAATGATTTGTACCGTGGCGTGTACTGTTATTGATGTTGGTCAGAACTGGATGTGATTGTTTTTAATGTCTAACGGCTAGAACTGATATTAGCATAAAGAAGTAAAAACAAATAGTATCGTTTATAACTAGATCTGCTAATATTCGTAAATTCGTTTCTATTTGAGAGAATGGATCACATTCAGCATTACATCTTTACAGCGGCCCAAAAAATCTAACAGTGTTCTTATTTATTTATTTCTATGATCTAATTGTGAATTTTTCCTACGATAACATCCAATTATCACATTCTCATTTTAAAAAAAAGAACACATAAATTAGACCAGTAATTCTTATCTTTTAAACTCACAAAAGCGCGGATAGGCGAACTTTAAGATCAAAGATGATCATGTAAGAAGTTTTAAAACCCCAAAAGGTTTGAGTAAGCGAGGTGTACGGCGGATGTAGTCATATGTAGTCATCGTACAGTTATATTTATATCGCTATAAAATTAAATAAATTACCAGTAATTATCACGTAGCCTCGTTTTACAAGTGCAAATGTTTGACTTGGATTTTTATCGCCAGTGTGGACAGTTCAAATGACACAAGTTACCAAACAGAGCTTAACGTTATCTACCGACGAGCTCGCACAAATCAAATAAGATAACGTTTCTTTGCTGTGAGATAATCTGCTTTGTGCTGTTTCTTAGTAATATTGAATGTGGCAGATTGTGAAGGTGAACTTTTAAAAATGTTTTTTTTTAATTATACTAAATTTCTGTGAGGCATGACAGACATACATGTTGACAACATTTATGTCGATCCATACAGGATACAAATATTAAAAGATCAGCGTACACAATAAACTTGACACTAGCAAAATCATCTAATTACTCACTTTTTGTTTGAAGTTAAGTAGAAATTGGGAACCCTGGACTGTGCAGTCAGGATAACTTAGAACGACCGATCATTTTACAAAATACATCGGTATTTCACTGTAATTATTGTAATTTGAGCCGACCGTACATTATCGTTAAGTCTCCGTGAACAAGCAGTAAAGGCTGTCAGATTTTAGGTTGACAGCTTGGGCATTAACCGCAGCGTGTCGCGGCTTCGGTGCTTGACCGACCCCGATTTTACATTTAAATGGTTTGTTTTGGTATTTTGGTTTGTTTATTATGATCAAACGATATGATATATCTGTTACCGGAAATGTATGAAATTTAGGAATTGTATACATTTCCTAGGATATGTATACAATTCCGAAGCTATTTAGGAAATGTATAAAATATTATTTCAATAATTATTTTATACATACATATCCTAGGAAATGTATACATTTCCTAGGCATTGTATACAATTCCAATATCGTATTAGGAAATGTATAAGAATAATGGTTTCTGTAATAAAACACGTTGTTCAAATGAGAGTAATATTTTTTTACACAGGTAATAATCATAGCGGTAAATTCTATAATACTCGTATCTTCATATTACCTATGTTACTAATTAAAAATAACCCTTCCGGTGTCCAAGAAGCTCATTTCGGGCTCCCTGTCAAGATTCATGTGACATTCTCCATTGTTATTCAATGGTAGGTAGGTAGGTTAGGTTAGGTTAGGTTAGTTTATGTTAATTAATATCTTAAATACTTACATTTACTTACATTTCCGATTACTATTTAGGAAATGTATAGATTTCCTAGGAAATGTGTCTAATGTCATTTATTTTACACATTTCCGGGCGATTTTAGGAATTACATACATTTCCTAGGAATTGTATACAATGACGGATTACACACATTTCCGTTAACATATCTAACACAAAATAGTGTATCCCTTCTAGCAATATTTTGAGGCAACGTTGAATAAGAATAAAAACCATTTAGATGGCGAGTAAAATTCAAATCTTAATGTCATTGTAACGAATAATGACATTATGGTTTTGATCAGATAAAATTACTGTCAAACGTGTATCTTTAGACTAAGGGAAATAAAAATGTAAAATACTGGCATACATGAAGAGATTGATGAAAGTTGATGAAGCGAAAGTAATATATCAGGATCGAGCAAAGTGGCGATCCATAGTCTCTGCCTACCCCTATGGGATACAGGCGTGACGATTATGTATGTATGTAAAATACTGGCGGGAATTTTACATCGTTGACCTAAAAACCTTCAAATACCCTTTTCCGCGTCATTCCACCCAATGTTTCCCATTTTGCAGTATTACGTTTGCGATCCATCTACCTGTGACCTGCATAAAACGGGAAGGTCGTATTTAATCTCATGATATTACGTGGGCTCCCGCGGGACGCCGTGTAATCTAAACGCCGAATATCCCGAGGTCCCGATATTTCCTCGCCATATTTCCTATATCTCCAAGGGAGCTCTGCTAATATTACGCCGGTGAACAGCCTGAGCTGCCAATATCTTGAATTTGCTTTTCAAATTCTTCACAAAACGGAAAAATTCCCAGGGAAATGTTTTATGAATTAATTTTGGGCCGACTTATGATGTCGCCCAACTGAGCTTCGAGTTAGCAGAGAGGGTTTATAGTTATTGCAATTGAAATTTCGCAGCGTCATTCGCTGCAGACAAATCCACTTCTGCCGTAATATAGAAATATTAAAAACTTTTGCCAGCTGTAACTGCGTTTATTATTAATCTTAAGAGGCGAACAAAATATAAATAGGATAAGAAGGTAATAAATATAGAGATTTTGACTAATAGGTGTGCCGAAAAAAGCATGGTATCCTAACCTTTATTCTGAGGTTAGAAAGTTTATGATAAGATATCGAAATCAATAGTGGAAAATATTTTGCGTTCCTTTGCAGACCTATCACCTAATGTTATACATTACGTAATTACATAGATAACTTTGTCAACCTCTATATCTTAATGATGTTTTGAAAATTATTCTACTTCCACAAATCATATTGTGATGATTCAGTTTATGTTTACGAACAGAATTATGGAATCTTTCCTTATTTAGTTATACGGCTTTTTTGTTTTCACTCCAATAAACTATTAACTGTTTTAGGAGTTATAACTAAAATTTTAGTAGCCCCTTTTACAAAATCCATCGATAAATAACACCTTAGATATTTCTAAAGAGCTACTATCAAGCCGTTATTTACCTCGCCCAGCGTATTTATCATTTTAACATGTTGATGTTGAGCAAAATTCCTAGCACGTTCAACTTCCTAGTATAAGTTGGTTGAACATAGTCGTTAGCTGCTTCCACAATATATCATGCTTGTTAATCTGCGCTGTTGCTCCGTCGGGAACAGTGGCTGCGGACTCGTTGTCCACGCGTAGTGATGTCACATCAGTACGGGCGACTGCAAAACCGCTTGCTGTTTCTCTAATAAATTCTTTGGTTTTGTTGTATGGTTTGGGGTGATTATTAGATTTATGAATGCCAATTCTATTAAATGGAATTAGTGCAAAGCCTTAAACATCCTGCATAAAGGCCGAAAGTTTTAGATTTACAACGGTCGCATCTACATAGAAACTGATGTAGACCTACATCGACGGCCACCCATAATGTGAATTTTGTATGGTTTTAATTGATGTCGTTGAAACAGCATGTTCATTCTTTATACTGTAATTAAATGTCATTAAATGTCAATACTATTCTTGACCACAATTTTGAAAAGGAACTGGAGACATACCATACCTCATGGTAATTAAAAATTAAACTTACCCTAAGATTTTTTTTTCATGTCGCAACACGTACAACACTTATCTGACAATTTATACCGGCAATAACCACCGCAGATCACAAATATCAATATTGTTTGCAATTCTCCAATCAGTGCCGACTTTTCAATTACAATACGTATCAATCGAGCTAACGAAGCTTAAATAACATCACAATTGGAGCTAACATTATCATCGCGATGGCTTCGATAATAAATAACAAATGTTGCAGTCATTTGTAAAGGTTCGTAGCCGGCCCGTGCCAGATCTTGCTCAAATGTAACTGCAATACGTTCTGCAACTCTCGGTTCATCAATCGTTGCCACGTCGTATATCCATCTTACTTCGTTAAAGCTTAGTTTGTGATTTAGAAGCTTTCACATGCCGTGCTTGTGTTTGATCGCTGCAAATTTGAATATATTAGGTGTTTCCGTAGTTATTTGTGTTTCTAGTTCGTTTGCTGTGTAATTGAAAAGGTCGTTTTGGTGATTACCATTTTCACTCTAAATATTGTGTCATACTTATTGGCCATCTGAATTCTGAAACAGATATTGCAGTATACAATGTGTAGTTTAAGATAATGTGTTATAAAGTATTAAACAATCGTGCTATTTTAAGAATGAAAAAAATGTAGCTCAACTCCTGCTCAAAATATATCTTTCACTGCGAAATTTTACAACTTTGTGTTTTGTACTTCCAAGTTAACAATAACTATTTTTCATCATCTTTCACATTTCTCAATCGATATTTTAATCACATTACGTATGACAAGGTAATCTGACGTTAATCGTCTGTTAACAAGGACGTTCGCACTTAAACCTCACCCAAGTACGGTCCGCGGTGACGATACTTTAAAAAAGCCTTATAATCCGTAAGCGACAGAATATTCCCACAATCGCCTTTGTTTATGTGAAGCCTTAAGCACTCGGCCGTCGCTTATCAGCGAAATATGACATCATTAATAACCTCAAGACACATGACTCTAGCATTAAATCTCTGGCCATAATTAACTACTGTTTTTACGGCACTTCTTAGAACCCCAAACGAGAACGTATGTATATCCTTCCTTATATTCCACTTTATCCGAATATTTATTTTGGTACACGCAGCAGCAAGAAAAAAATGTACCGAAATTTATATGATTTCCAATTTAATCAAGCGTTAAACGATTTGTGTAGTTCGTTATTCAAAACACGTTCAAAATTTTACACACAACGTAGCTGATTCCATTACTATTGGAAAAGTTTAAAACTAAATACTGAATTCACAGGAAAACTCTAACAGTATTTCCAAAAGGCGAAAACACCATTCAATCACACATGAATATGCTCCTAATCCAAATTGCACTCGGAATTGTAACGTGTTGCGAAATTTGGAGCAGCTAAAGGAACATCTAAATCCTAGTACCGAATAACCTTCCAAAGGAACCGAGCCGAAACTAAGTTTCAGCTTAGTTTATAGTAGTTATAGCCAGGTAGCGTGGGAATTAGTTGCACGACCTACATACAAAGTTCACAAGCGATTAATTAATTGTCCCAAGGCGTCACCTAACGAGGGTTTGCTCGTATGTTCTATTCTCGGTATATAAACGCAGGTTGAAATACGCAGCCTTTAGAGATCCTACACTCTATACAAGCTTACTGCATACATGATCAAAGAAGGCCACAAGTACTTTTGTCACAAGTAGCCTATTATGATTCATTTGTCTGTCATTCCAACAGAAAATGAACCTGTAGTCTCGCTCGCGAGAACCTCTTTGAGAACGGCGAAAATAAAAAATATCCTAGTCTCTTGTTATAATGGAGAAAAGAAAAAGGATGGCCTTTTATTTTTCTTAAATCTTCAAGTAATAATATCAAGTAAATATAAAAGAAATAAACCAAACATATCAGCAGACTAACTTTTAATGAGATTCCATGCTCTGAACGTTTTCATCCATCCATCACGACCTAAATAAATAATGAAAGAATGAAAACGCTGCTAATACATGGTACATGGTATTACTGTTAGCTACACTATTATCGGCGATAGTCTTAACCTGGTTTTAATTAAACTCACTTCTGCTCACAACAGTACAATTAATTGGTTCGATTACCAAAGAAGATTAACGACGTACAGTCGGGAGTTAAGTAATGTTGACTTGTTAACATTGTAATTAAGTGATTGATAACGCATCGACCCGATAACTATTAGCTGGGAGGGTAAAATGCATCTCCACTATAGCAACAATGTATGCAAATGTTAGCACACACTTTAGCCATGTGAATCGAGAAATGAGAATCGATTGTTGTAGGTGTAAAATCGATTTCCTTTATCTACATATCAATTATGTAAATAATTGACATGTAGATAAAAGAAATTGGGCCTTAACAATATCGACAGTATAATCGACCTAGTTTATTCAGTTAGTTTAGACTTTAGGCAATTTAAAACACTTATAATAATTTTGAATCAATGATCTACGTCAAGATGTGGTTAGTCAGCCACAAATAGCCACACATAATTGATAAAATAATGAATTAATTAAATCGTTTATCGATTTTCGCATCAACGATATTTATGGAAGAAGCACGTCTCTAGTACATTGTGTGCAAAATAGCGAGTTTCGTTTTTATTTTAAAAGAGTATTACAGCGATCGGCACTTTAACTGAGCACGATACCACCGGGGCGTTTATAAAACAGCACACGTCACAGTAAACTCACTCCAAGGAGATTTAAATGGACTTTAAATCGCTTTGAGCTGCTTGGATGTCGACGTATTGAGGATACTTTTATTCGCTCATTCAATAAACGATATGTCGATATTGCCCTGGCTGTTTATGGGATTGATAAATGGCAGTATAGTATGAAACAATGGTATATAAATTTTGTATTTTTGTACTACAATTTACTGATGTTTTTTTAGAGTACCAATGAAAAGCGAAATGTGGATGCGTTTGTCTTTAGTTGGCGTTGTAAGACTCACAAATTATCTTATGAATAAAAAGACAATATACTGACCTTGTTTTTTAAAATAATTTATTTTTATATTAATGTTATTTTCTCTGTTGTTTCCAGGAGCTAAAAGAGAGCTTCAACTATGGCCTGTTCTGCCCACCGATCAACGGCAAAGCTGGGAAATTCCTCGATGAGGAGCGTCGACTCGGCGACTACCCTTTCAACGGACCCGTCGGCTACCTCGAAGTGAGCATATTATTTGTTTCTGCTACTAATGGATACAAGTTTTTTTATAACATTTTTTGCTTTAATACATGCTATTTTATAAAAAATATTACTTCCCGTGGATGCGGACAGCTTCCATAAATAATTTGCACTAAATATGGAAGTTTGACATAATGGTAATATACCGGGTATATCAAGACTGCGACCGAAAACGAAGCCAGGTTTAGTTTCAGTGGTTATAGACACGATGCAAATAAAAATTTCACCAAAACAGCGATACATATTTTTTTAGCATTTTTAAAAAAATCATCTTTTTTGGGTGGTAAATACCTAGTTTTTGCAAAAATAATAATTTAAGCCCTTACGTACCATTGGATGTTTAAAAATAAAAAGGTCTACATCATTATTTTAGGAAAACTATGTATTTATCACCTAAATAATTGTTCTTCTTTGCTGTGCTTCGTTTTGAAGCGCACATGAGCAATGTAGTCAGGAACTGCTTCTACAGGCTTAAACTTTTATATAGGTTTCGGAAATATCTCAGTGTTCCTATAAGAAAGAGGCTAGTGGACAGTCTGGTTCTTTCTAGACTTAACTACTGTGACACTGTCTACGGCCCTTGCTTACTTTCGCGAACGAATCACCTTATTCAGCGGGTGCAGAATGCTTGTGCCAGGTTTTCCTTTAATATTCCACGCCGCAGCCACGTCACACCATATCTTAACGATGCCAACATTCTGAAAATGGAAGCCAGAAGGAAATTGCATTTAGCCACACTACTGTTTGGTATATTTCATAATAATAGACCTAAGTACCTAGTAGATAAACTAACATTCAGACAGGATAACCTCAAGTATGGTACACGTTCTATTTCGAATCCACTATCGATTCCGCAACACAGGACTGCTGCTTTTAGAGGATCTTTCAAATATGCCGCCACTCACTGCTGGAACAACATTCCACCGCCGTGCAGATCTAAAAACAGTAAACTTAGTTTTAAATATAATTACAAGAATAATTTATTACAATTACAGAAACAACAAAGCATTACGTACATAGTTTAATTATTTGTTTATTTATTTGTTATCTACATATTATTATTACATATTTTCTACATAATATATCACTATCCATTATTATTTACTATCATACCTGCAAGTTTTCGATCGAACAGTGAAGTGGGCCGTTTTCCAGTTTCGTTCTTTTACAATAATAACACACTCAATATTTGCGAGCAGTTTCTACATAATTAATAATTTGTTAACTACCTACTGGTTTATTTTCTTAATTATCACTGACCGGAGCGACATGCGTTTCGACTGCCAGTGTCGGGGAGAATGATGGCGGATACCAGTCCGAGTCGCGAGCGCCTCCGCCTATCCAAGGCCACTGCGGTGTTGTCGAGATTTTTTGTTGTAATAATTTAATTGTTATTACTTTAGCGGTATTAGTTTGTTGTATATTTGCAGATACTCGGTCTTAGTCGCCTTCTGTCGGCGCCGGCGAATTTTTGCCGATTACTTAATTAATTAATATCCATCATATGAATTTGTAAGCTTTGTTATATTTTTTATTTTTTGTTTCTGAATGTTTTATGTTTCCTGTTTATATTGTATAAATTATCAATCTTTTTCTAAAATACATATACAAGTACCTATACTAATTTTAATCTGTACACCGACGTAGTGCCCGGATGTCACTAAGGTCCCTCATTGAAAATCAGCGCTGTGGTACTGCTTATGCTGTACTGCAGTAATAAGCTGAATGAGGGTTCCTGTTGTTGGCACAAATAGTAATGGAGAATATTATTGTCTTTTGTTATTCTTTATATAAATAACACATTTTTGTTTCATTGTATATATCTTTTATTTTTCTCGGTTGGATTATTTTTATTATTAATATTAATTTCTTTGTTTTGGTTTTGTATTTGTACCAACAATAAACTTTTCTTTCTTTCTTTTTCTTTCTTTTTTTAAATACGACGATAAGTAAATAATTCCAAAAAAAAAGTTGCAATAAAAAGAATAACTAAGATTAATGCTTTAGCAAAAAATTCAATGAACGAATCCTGACCTTTTTATCCACGATTTCAAATCACATCCTGCCAATGAAACTTCATAATATTCATAAATAATTCATCAATCATAACATTCCCAAAAACGTAATCACGTACCACTCCATTCCAGTTAAAATACAAGCGGCGCGTGTACAAGATGCTGAAGCTGGACGAGAAGACATTGAAGGCGCTGCACTCGCGCGCCAACCTGCGCCGTTTCCTCGAACACGTCACGCACGGACAGATCGACAAGATCAGCAAGGCCTGCTCCAAGGGACTGGACCCTAACTTCCACTGCCAGGAGACGGGGGGTAAGGGAAATGAAAATATTTATCATTTTTTATAAGCCCGTAATCGCCCACTGCTCTTAGGTTCGATTGAGCGGAATAGGGCAGTTGTGCACCTCGTGGATCTGTTCCGGATTGACCATCATTCTGATATTGGAGTATTTTTTTTACTGCAATGAATGGCAAGTCGAGCTTGCCATTCGCCTGATGGCAAGCGATACGATCGCTCATGAACAGTAGCTGAACCAAACATCACCATGAATTATAAAGCAATGCTTGGCATTCCACTGCGCTCGCCATCCTGAGACATAAAATGTTAAGTATCATTATGTCCAGTAGTTACTCTGGCTACAATGGCCATCAAACCGGAACACAACATTGCATTTACACTGTTGTTTGACGGGAGAAGACATTGCGGTGTTATTTACCCAGGGGGCCTCTCAATTATGAGAGCAGTAAAGTAAATAGGAACCACCAGTTTAAATGTGTACAAAAATACGTTAGAAATCTTTATATTTATATTGCATTTTACTACCATTACCAACCTATGCAATTTACATTTATTTACTAGAATAATTTTCACTAAAAATAAACTTATATCTGTCTTGATTTCACACTATCACAAGAAACAACATTAGGTTTATGAGTTGCTCATGGAATTACTGAAAAAATCGCTTATAATTTTAATAAGGGACCGCATGCGACATCAATCCTATTGGAATGCGATCCAAATCAAATCAATTATTTTTTTCTAATCAATTAAACGACTTGAAGCCCGTGTACTCTACCAAGTTACACCAAATATAATAATAATACTTCATTTAGATAGATTTTCTGAGCAGAAAAACAATCAAAGTGATTATTGCAAAAAGTCTTGTAACTTCATTTAAGATCATTATAACAGAAATGAAGTCAAGTGTGAGACATTTTGTTTTAAAATCAAACATCCGGCAGCGTGCTATCTGCTAACTGTTTGTATTACAAATCTATTCAAACATCCCATTACACGGCTCGTACATTATCTTTTATCATTAACTAGTTCTCGCCCACGACTTCTGTCATGCTTAAAGAATTCATTTCCACATTTTCTGAATAGCACAGAAAAAATCCCGCGCATATTTTTAATTAATATAGTTATGAATTGAATTCAGAATTCAGGAAATACTACAAATTCAGAATTTCGATATTACAATGACAGCAGAGGGTAGTTTTAACACCGATGGTGGGCAATGGTACATATAAAACCCGTTGCGAGCTGTTGAAAGAACAGTCTACTTTCAACACCGGTGCGGAAAAGTGTAAAAAAAGTGTAAAATATTTAATGTGAATAACAAGCAACACACATACTATCTGTACAGCTGATGACACTATTTCTCAAGGTAATGTAAACTAACTTAAAACAAATACTACCAGAGCTTTTAATGGAAATTAAATTCATTAGATTAATTTCGCGTCAATAAACATTATCACTCTCCATTTCGACTCTAAATTTAAGTCATTTCAACGTAATGAAATACCATCAATTCTATCTACTAAACGAAGGGAGAAACAGAGCTCCAGTAGTGAAGAAGAAACATACAACCGTACAGTCATACAAATCCCAAACGAAATCGGATCTTACAGAATTAGTTTGCCAATACCGCGCCGAAGTTATAAAACAGTGTATTTGCATACAGATCCTTATCAGACATTGTTCCACGTGTGCCGGCGCTCGCTGCCGACCATTGTACAAGAACCGTATCAATCCAGCCGTGGATAATCTGTGATAAATGTCGAATGGACCTTGAAACTCATTCACTGTTTATTTCTTTCGCGATTTATGCGTCCTTGTTTCAAGTCATTTGTATTACGAATGTAATGCATTGTTCTGTGGTATTTACTCTCAGTGTATAAGCAACTTCCTAACATTGAAATTACATTTTTAGATTACTGAATTTGGTAATCCATGACCTAACCGTCCATTTTGGTAGTCGGGCAGGCTCATTTGTGTAGTGTATTGGTCACATATAGGCCGTTGAAATTATTTTTACCTTCATATCGCATCGTAAGTCGCACTACTGGTTTGTCTAGAATAAAATTAAAAAAATTTTTTCTCAATTTCTAGAAACACCCCTCACAATAGCAGCCGGCCAAAAGTCCCCCGGAAAGCTGCTGATAGCGCTGGTGAACGGCGGTGCTCTCCTGGACTACAGAACGAAAGATGGAAGCACTGCCATGCACAGGGCGGTTGAGAAGAACTCCTTAGAAGCGGTAAAGACCCTGCTGGAGCTGGGAGCCTCGCCCAACTACAAGGACGGGAAGGGACTGACTCCATTGTACCTGTCGGTGACCAACAAGACGGACCCGCTGTTGTGTGAGACGTTGCTGCATGATCATGCGACTATCGGCGCTACAGATCTGCAAGGATGGCAGGAGGTGCATCAGGTAAGATTGATAGAATTGTGTTGATTAGATTAATAAATAGTCCATAAGAATAACAATATGTATAAATATCATTTAATGTTTTTTATTGTAATGAACCAATTGTATATTGATAGTAATTTACCTATATTATGGTCTATAGGTAATTGAATACAGACCGCTTCGAAGAGCCCTGTTTTAATGTTTGGTCAAGGCCTATATTATTCAAAAGTGGACTTCCCGTATCTAACAATAATTTTGTCTAATTTTGATTGTTGATGACATACATACATAATATATATTCTCAGACTCATGGAAATTTAAGAAACTGTCCTCGATCACCAACATATCACCAACATTTTGATATCCATCAACGTCAAATAGAAGTGTACCCTTAGGCCTTACTTCTCTTACACAATTATCCTCATTCTTGCAGGCCTGTCGCAACGGCCTAGTGCAACATCTAGACCACCTACTGTTCTATGGCGCGGATATGAACGCTCGCAACGCTTCAGGCAATACTCCTCTACACGTATGCGCCGTCAACGCGCAAGACTCCTGCGCTCGACAGCTGCTCTTCAGGGGCTGCGACAAGGAGGCTCTTAACTTCGCCAACCAGACGCCGTACCAAGTAAGATTCCCCCTTTTTGATGCTGAACTTTTTGGGAATTCACTGAAGAAAAATTCATTGATGGAGTTAAACTACCTAAATTATGAGTGACTGTGTATGGGATTTCCTTGTGAGATTAAGAAGGAAAATGTAAGGATAAAATAACATCTGATTTGCGTACTTTATTTTTTTCTTCACACCAGATTTTAGATTACTCGCTTAACTTATAATTCCTTTTACGACGACCCAAGCTTACCATACATGGACGTCATAACTTAATTTATGGTCAGTTGACTGTTAATGGAACTGGTTTGCAGATTCTACCGTTAGTCGTATTTAGTATTAAAAAAACGTAATAACTAATTCCAGGTGGCTGTTATTGCTGGAAACTTAGAACTGGCGGAAGTGATAAAGAACTACAAATCTGACGAAGTCGGTGAGTCCAATGCTATTTCAATATGTTACTGCATGGCTTTCGATGGCGCTTTTTATCGATATGTTTTTAAGTATTATAAACTACATATGTATGGGATTCTTAGATCATAATTGGTATTTATTTATGGAATTTCTTTTAATATAATTCATTTTGTAATGGAACTTTTATCTGAATCATACATGATATAAGAATCCTCTTTGCGAATATTTATACTATATCAATGTATATGCATTAGCACAAAATGTGTGTTTTTATAATTTATATTTAACAGCAACGAAAAACTGTAACTAACCTTTGATATTATGGAAATGCATGCCGTCATCCATTTATGTATTTTAATCCATTGCTTATTATCATATGGTGATGGTTGTGTATGGAGTTATTGTGAGGTTTGTAGCACACTAACCAATATCTAGGTAGACAGTGTCCACACATAACTTTATACATTTATTTATTTATGAGCAGTTTAAGTATTATTTGGAGCACATTGATTTCCGTATATTTTGGTTATATGATTTATTTTATGTTATTTTCTCGCACGATTCATTATCGTTTTGTTCGGTTTGTTAACGACGCATTCGCAGTACCATTCCGATGCCCGCCGAGGTACAATCCCAAGCGGCGGAGTGCGGTGTGGGGGGGGTGGTGGTCGGCGGGGGACAGGTCGTCTCTAGCGTCGTCCACGCGCATCCCGGCCGAGCTGGACGCGCTGCTGCGGCGCCCGCCCGCGCCCGCCGCCTCGCCCTGCCTCGACCGCCTCGACCGCCTCGAGAGGCCCTTCTCCTCCGCCTCCTCCAGCATCAGCGACGCCAGCCACCCCAGCCACGAGGACGACGCCAGTATACTCACAGGTAACTGCTGCGACGGACGGAGATTCATAAATAACCGCTTTTTTGTGGATGTTACATCTTGAACTTGGCGAAAATACCAATCATATATTCATGACCACAAATCTTACTAAATGTTGGATCAAAAGATGTGACATGTACGTATAAAGCGCGTTATTTGACCCATCTGAAAGGTAACCGAGAGCACTAACAGTGACACGGACCATGTGAACAACCATCACCATGCACACACCTCGCCGTCTCCATCAACGATCATACAGTCTGCATGTGTATGTGTGCCTTTATTGTACATTGTAGATCGGACCTGGCCGCATAGAGCACCACATTCGCACGTCACCTTCGCATGTGTGATCGTGCTCGGTGTGTCCAGTCTTTACCTCAATCCGCTTCTTCGCTTCCTTCTGTTAACGAGTGTTTGAATTTAACTCTCCCCTATTAGATTTTAGATCTGTAGGACGTAATCGATAAACCTAATTGTCTACCCGAGTTGCAACGTCCAAACACCGAGCCTAAGTCGCCTTCAAGATCCCCTCCATTAATGGTACAAAGCTGAAGATTCCGAGTGAGTTTGGTGAAGTTGTGCGTGCGTTCATCCGTCAGAGGCGACTGGTGTTAACAGATAAGAGCGCGGGGGAGACTAGCGACATCGTGTCGGAGTCGAGCGGCGTGGGCACCAGCACGTCGGACACGACCACGTGCTCGCTGCAGACGGGCGGCGCCACCGTCGTGTGTCTGCAGCCCGTGGAGCCCGCCGCGCACGGACACCTGCGACTCAACCAGGGCGATATTATCGAAGGTACGTGGAAAAATCCTGTACCTTAGAAACGAACATGATAGACGTATGGTGAGACATGGTCGTCTGTCGCCAATCGATATTTTATGACGCTTGATATCAGATGCAGTCGAAGGATGCAGTGTACCTACACAATTTGCAGACTCTCTTTATCTAACGAAGCTCGTAACCTCTTGTGTTACTTTACTCTATTGTACTTTACGTTATTTTATAATTGTTCCTTTTTTTTTACTCGTATTGCTTAGCACAAAATATTCTTAAATATAATTTTAAAAGGAACTCTTTGGTCTATTTGGTTATAACATTTTATATCCTTTTAACATTCTTTTGTACCTGATTACTTTCCTTTTCTACCTATTGAAATAATTTTCATTTGATAATTTTAACGAGGGTTCAGAAAAACTTGCAATAATATAGACAGCCATTTTTCAGAAACCAAAAAGTTTATTTTATTGATCTATGCTGTTTTTTAAAATATACTAAAACATCTTATTTGAAGCAGAAACAACACAAAAGCGATGGTTTTACGGTAAGCAGCGCCGTGCAAACAGTGAATAACTCTTGTAACTAACTGGACGCTCACGATTGTGTTGGCTGACCATCACACACTCATTGACATGAATATGATTAAAACTACTTAACAAACTACTAATTATAAAAGAAAAATTCAATAAACTGAGTCATATTTAGCGCCAGGAAAAAAGTATGTGATAGGTACATATATATGAAATGGAAGCCTTTGTGGATATGTACTATATCCTTCTTTTTTATCGATTGTAAAATTAAAAACATATACACTACTGTGCAGTGAAATAATTAAAATGTTTGTTTTCTTTTTTAAATATATCTGTACTGAAAGGATTGTTTTTAATCCACGTCATAAAGAGATCATTAAACCAGTGATTGTAAATGAGTAATGTATAGGATTAAATTAGATTTACGTAAGTAGTAATAATACATGTATATTAAAAGTAATTATGCCACAAGCTTTTATTTCATGTTCTTGTCACACTATTTCCTGGCGCTAAATAACCTTTTATGAAAAAGGCGCTAACGCTCACATAAGAGCTGGTTGTATTCCAGTGACGGGCGCGACGGACGATGGGTACCTGGAGGGCACGGTGCGCGGCTCGGGCGCCGCGGGGCTGTTCCCCGCGCACGCCGTGCAGGAAGTGCGCCTGCGACAGAACAACGCACACTTGCACCAGGTAATATAATATCAAACTACGTACAAAATACAAAAATATCATCTGAATTTGTCTGGACCCGAAAAAAATATATAAAAAATTTGGCATGCAAAAGTGTTCATGTTGATATTTTATTAAATGTAAGTATATTATTACACAACAGCTTGAATAGAATTATCAGAAATTATTAGGTCGCGGAGTGACGATAAACACATCACCCTCATCATCCTTAGAGGAAGACGGAAGTTGCGAACACGGAAGAGATACTAAATAAATATATTAGACACATTTTGTTAAATAAATGCAATAATTTTTTTCAGAAAATAGCACTGATTCCGCTACATAGAAAATATAGAATGTCCTATTCAACAGAGTAATAAAAATATTTGCAATCTCCAGGTGCTAGCATCGGGTCCGATCCACCACTCCCGAGTGACTGGGAGGCGAGAGATGACCCTCAGCAAGACGTACAGTGCCACCGCTCCCAGGATAAAGAAATCGTAAGCACACTTACTGCATTTACTATCATACTTACTAATAATAAGACAAGAGTTAGTCTATTTTGTCAGAGTTATTAAGAATCAAAGTCTTATACAGAAGCAATATACATGAGGTCATGTTTCATCATCAATTTTAAAGGGGCGGTAACAAGCAACAACGGGCCAACTTTAGAAAGTTTCATAATATAGAAGAACAATCCCAAGCACGAATTAATATTTTTATAATTCGAAATATCGTGTATTCTGGTTTACCTACCTAATCTAAAAATTGCAGAAATCAACATTTTAAACCAATCGCTGATCAATACAGAATTATATTAGGGCAAGGTTACAGAAAAGAATTAAAAGGTGCCGAAGCCATATATAAATTCGGTAGAAAACCTTCCGGCACCTTTGAAGTTGGGCCTAGAGTTCCATTAATGCTACACCTTGTAAATTTCTTGCATATTTATTTTTCACTGTTTGCTGAGAAAATAATAAGTGAAATTTTATAAAAGACGACATTAGTAAAGAATAGTATTTCGATTTGAGGTTTTCTTAGTGCATAACCATGTTCCTATAAGATAAATCTATTACAAAGTATATATTTGATCGAAGATTACAAACAATAATTTGATCAAACAATGGACAATTTATAGTTCAATGTCAAATCATGTCACAGTAGGTACGGAAGTGAGAATGGGTAGTTGCCAATGTGTATCACGCAGAAGCCGTGGGAGCAATTAGTGTCATTATACTGTGCAGCAAAAAGGAGATCATGGGCTGTCAGGATATTCTGCAATTTGTTGATGGACAGGTTTTTTTTTTTGAGATTCCTAAGCTAATTACTTTTCAGTGTTGCAAAAATTGTTACACCATGATGCAGCCTGTAATCCGTTAGCTCAGGGCAGTAAAACAGTGACAAAAACCCGTATGATATTTTTTTTAGGTAGAACAGCAGCAGGAAAGCCATTATTTTTTAATGTTTTCTTTTCACTACTTCCTATAATTTTAAATCCTAAATATCGTACAAAAATAACACTTAAATAAGTCGTCGAATTAAAAAAAATATGCTAAAATTCAAATTGGTAACATATTTTCGTGTTGTGACTTGTGAGAACAAAAGGTGTTAATGATTTAATACAAAGCTACGACGCGATGTTATTGTGGATCAGAATAGTGACGGGTGATGTTGTAACCGCGGCAGGTACGGCAGCATGGAGACGCGCACGGTGGTGCTGCACCGCGCGCGGCGCGGGTTCGGGTTCGTGCTGCGCGGCGCCAAGGCGTCGTCGCCGCTCATGGAGCTGCGGCCCTCGGAGCGCTGCCCCGCGCTGCAGTACCTGGACGACGTGGACGCGGGCGGCGTGGCCGACCGCGCCGGACTCAAGAAGGGGGACTTTCTTGTGGCGGTGAGCATTTTATACCTACTTATTTACACGGGTAGAGTTTCTCGCCTCGAAGATACGACTATCGTAATAGTGTAAAAAAGTTGCATCGTGTAAAACTTTGTGGGGAGTACCTAATTCTTGACCAATTGGCAATGTTGGCGTAAATCACTTGAGCATATTACTACTGGCTAGCGATGCTACATACTCATATCAAAGTTAATTGTTCAAAGATCTATCATTATTATATGCTGTCATTGCTTGGAGTAAGATCAAATAAAACATTTTTTTTCGATTTGTAGTAGATAAACTCAAGATTCCATTACAAATACAAACGTTGCCGAGAATATGCCTGTGTTATGTTTATTGATGTTTACTGAATCTCAAATACACGATGTTGTTTTATAAACACAATACCCATCTTTAGCGCAGTTTACTTGATGTATTCGTAAATCAAACATGTGACAAAATTATGCTTAAATTATGGCTGTTCTCGTGAATTATAAAAAGGTTCGGCTTACATAAACGTAGAATTTTTCGTTGTAAAACAGTTATTTGCACTGGCAGGATGAGTACATTCTTATAGTATAGTTGTTTTAAAATGACACTGGTCTAAATACTCATACAATAAAACCCTTCAGGTCTACCTTTATTATGATGATGCTCCCCACAAATGACACGGCTATGGCAGTGTATTAATGTTATATCGACAAGTCTGTTTACTACCCTGGGCCATCAAGATGGAGCTGATCAATTCTTGTATCATTGTATATTTATAGGTGTATGTATTTGTGTTGCAGATAAACGGCGAGGACGTGTCCGCGGCGTCGCACGAGCACGTGGTGGAGCTCATCCGCAGCTCGGGCGCACTCGTCTCCATGACTGTTGTCTCGTTGAACAACCCTAACGGTACGAACACCTACTTATATTAATAAGCAAGGAGAAAACATGCCAGTAGCCACTGTTTGTTGAATTGAATGAACTCCTTGTTTTCAAAAAGATCCTCACTATGGTTAAAATGAATGAAGACGGCGTGTAGTATATTATGAAAAAAATACTTCATTTTAATTTATAACCAGCATTTACAATGGTGTGATGGACCATTTATGAGACGAAGAGCATTGATAGAAATAGTGACTAGATAGTTAAAAATGAATTTCTTAATAATTTTCACGCAATATTATGTTTGGCGGGGACGTTTGGCGAGGTAAATACGATGACTGCTGGTTACAACAGTTTTCACAAGAGACCGCCGTTTTCAAAGTAGTCGATTTTGCTATTTACGTACCAAACAACGAAATATTATGTATATTTTTGTAATGTATTTAATATGTGTAGGCAACAACGAGAACAACACGTGTACGGTGCCCACTAGCAAGTCCCAGCACCAGCTGTCGAGTTCAGGAAGACCTTACGCTGCCACGCTGCCCAGGAAAGCTGCCGGAGGTATTCGCCTTCGTGCATATGTCACTCAATTATAAACAACTTATACACAGTTGTAAATGAGCAAATTCTAGATGAACAATCTGCCTGCTCTTGTTTCACGCTTTCATAAATGAGGTTGGCGTAAAATTACTTTTTATCTAATATTACGACTACGACGAAAATGTTACGACTCGCTACCGGCCCGCAATATTTGTTTTTCGGGTGTAGGCTTATTATTCTGTTCCGGTAATACAGTTAGTAAACTTCACACACTTTCGAAACCCTTGTTCGGAATGTTCTATTAAACACGTATACTCTTAGTATTATGCTTTGCTGTAAGAAATATCTACATATAAATTACTTTCATGTCAGGTCGCAGCCCCGCGCCCGCGCCTCCCCGCCGAGACCCGCGAACTACCCTCAGCGTGGGACGAGCCCGGGCCAAATCTATGGTCGCCGGACTTGGTGAGTCAAACTTATTATTGGAAACGTAAAATTTTATGCAATTCTTTATGGAATAAATAAGTAAATTTTATTGTAGGTATGATTGTACAGAGCCTTGTGTTAGGGCCCACAAATACTTGACAGTTTCTTTTTGATGCTGAAGAGTACAGTATTCTGGGTGTTTGTGAGACCGAAAAGTCTCTCCGTAGCTTCTGATAGCCACGACACAAGACTCGATCTTAGTGTGGGGTCAGGACTATGTATGTGACTGTTGGGTGTTTTTATTTATTTACTTGTTGCGTAACTACAATTATATTTTGCAATACTTTTAGAAAATGGTGGTGAAAAAGAAGAAAGCTGCGAGCCCCTGAGCGTGGCTGGTAAATCATCATCTGCTGAATCTGTGCAGTTACATGGAGGAAGTAATAGTAAGTTAGAATTTTTAATAAATATTTTTCGTAATACAATATTTGGTTGTCAATATTTACAATTTTGTGGGTACTTGAGATATAGTGACTAGTTTCTGAGTATAAAAGGCCGCCGGTTATGGAATATTAAACAGTCGCTGTTGAGATTCCGTTGGGTATAATTGAACCACCAATTGGAAGAAGGGAATAAATCCAAAAAATAGGAACGGAGATAATAAAAAAAAACTTCATAACTTTTTGCTTTCAACTTATAAACTTATAGGACATCAATGATTATTAAGAAAATATCAATCCTGATTTATTCACCGACAGACCTGCCTTAAATGTATAATATTTATTTATGTGTGTTCATCGAAATGTGTTGGATTTATTCCCTTCTTCCAATTTATCATATAATTCTAAAGATAAACCATTTATTACATGTTTTTATATAATATATTAATAGTATACAATAATTGTATACTGGTCCAGGTCCAAAATATTTTGAAATAATAGACAATATAATGACAAAAACTATTTATTTATTACAAACTTGTAAAGACACTCTGTTATCCTTCTATTCTTCATTTTCGGATCTTGTAGTTGGCCAGGTCAGAATTATATCGTAGAAATCTTTGAATTCGTCAGGAATATATTGGATTATTTTTTGTATGTCATTCATTTTTTTCTCATTTAAGGGTATTTTAGTGACATATGCCAGAGTTTCAGGTATTTTCGGGTTTGTAGAAGGTTTTTGGAGCGTCAAATACAACTACAATGGCGGGTATTAGATCGCTAGTATGACGCCCCCTACCACTATGTGATGCGATTTTGTTTATCGAATAAAAAAAGAGGCAAAAAGAAATATTATTTCTATACACGTAAAGTTGATAGTTGGAAGAAGGGAATAAAGGAAGGATTTGTTTCCTCCTTCCAACTAACAATTTTTTTAGCCCCATGAATCTATATGAAATGAATGGACTTTTTTTCTTTTTTCGAACTCACAACTTAGCCCTACGTCTAAAGAATGTAAAACTGTATAAAAGTGAATATGTCGAAAAGTGGCGTTTATTCCCTTCTTCCAATTGGTGGTTCAATTGTCGTCGAGACTCCGACGAAAATCTGTAATTCTCATCAACTCAAAGATGAGGTAAGAAATATTCGAGAATATAATTAATGACAAAAAGCTGCCTCGTGCAGTCATATAAGAATAAAAAATTCATATTTAATTTCTCGAAACACAGCAGATATGTATGTATTAACCAAAACTTAACCAACTAAACACATCTATTGCAGTGATAATTATAAACGTAATATTTTTGTACGTTTATGTTAGATCATACTAACATCAGGTCTCTTCGTAGGCTTTGAAATGAATACTCAGCAGTGTTAAACAATAGCATTTTAATGTAAATTGTTAGAAGTACATAAGGTAAAACTTTAATCACTACCTACACAGTAAGAACTTAGCAAAATGTAAATGTGAAAAATATTTATAGTTTATAAC
Organism: Deilephila elpenor; assembly: GCA_949752805.1. NCBI lineage: Eukaryota > Metazoa > Arthropoda > Insecta > Lepidoptera > Sphingidae > Deilephila > Deilephila elpenor. Next base: position 12,540,130 of record OX457101.1, on the reverse strand, counting down.
ATGTACTCTCGTGTTTACAATAACGACTGACTACTCAAATATTTTTCACACATTCGAAGACTCGCATGTCATTTTGAATCACCATTCAAAACCAACCAGCCTGTCTTACACCGACATGAGGTAACTCACTGTGCAGTAGCACCTCTTTGCTCTAACAGTTTATAATGATCTGAAAGGACTTTAGTTATAAAAATCATAAATATATTCCACTAATCACAGGTGTGACAAACTTTTAAATGTATATTTTAATTGTAATTTTAATGTATGTTTTAATTGTAATGTAATTCGAGTACGTCCAGAGTTCTGACTAAAACTATCTAGAACTATATGATGATAAATAGTATTATTTATTTGAGCTTTTATTGCCTTTATCATACACTGCCCTTTCTTTCTCCCTCTCATAAATCCATCCAATGGTTGTCTGGTAGAGATTGCCTTAGTGCGATAAGACCGCCATTTGTACTTTGTTGTTTTGTTGCTATATATATCTGTTGTTACATTTTTGTGTACAATAAAGAATATAAATAAATAAAATAAATAAACCCCCCCACCCTGACTTGAAAGCTGAATCCGCCCTTGAATCTAGAATGAGTTGCAGAAACATTCTGTCGGTACCGGTGTGCAATATTTGAAGTGATAACTATTAATTATAAAGACGTGTGCTTGCAGGCGGCACGCCGTCGTCGGGCACGCCGGTGGCGCCGCGCACGGCGTCCATCCGCCAGCGCCCCGCCTCGTCGCGCATCACCGCCGCCGAGCTCGAGGAGCTGTTCCAGAGACAAGCCGACGCAGACACTATGTTAGTATTCTATGCTGTAGTTATTGTGGGTGAAGGCCGTAGTACTTGGTCGGAAAACTTCGAGTAAAGAGCTCATGAAGTTATGAGTTATAATAATTCGTCTTGCCTGGGTAATTATTTCATTTTTAAAATGTAACAATAATTACAAAAAAAAATTATGGTGTTATTACTTTGCATGTTAAATAATTATTTCATCCATGGTTTCATTTTTCGCTGTATGCCGTCCATAAATTATAATTTACGAAATCACCTAACCTTAGTCAATTTATTTTTCATTTTTCAATTTTAAACTACACAACACAAAAACAAACAGATGCCTAGTATTTTTTTTACTTGGCCCGTACACAAGATTTGTATCATTCTGTATACATGAATGTAATGTTTGCTAGCAGCGGCGGCAACAACGCGATGATGACGCGGTCGGCGTTCCAGGGCGGGTCGACCTCGCCGCCCTACTCGCCTGCCAGGCTGGCGGGCAGGGTGTACGCCTCCGTCGCGGAGATGAAACGCTCCAGGGGAAAGGTAGGATTACTTGTATTTATTTTAAATATAGTGTTAAACAATTATTTTCTATTAATTTTAAAAAATATTGGCCCGTATACACCCACTGCTGAGCGCGGGGCTCTTCTACAATTGAAAGTTTTACTAAGAAGTCAGTCAGTTTCGTGTTGGCGGACTTTATACAGTATGACAAAAAACCCAGTCCGATCGATATAGGTGTTATTATTAATGTGTTTTTTTTTAAATCCGTTTCACATAATATAATAAAATATCTTTAATTAAATAGGGAAACTCACATTACACCGCTAACGATTGCTAGTCCATTGAAATGTTACATGAGCTTTGCATTTTTTAGAGGACGCAATTTTATTTTTGGCGCATGTGTGGGGGGTCAATAGAAGCTTAACCTCAAGTTTGTGGGGTCGCCACCCTTGTCCCCCGGCCGCCATCTTGGAAAACACTTTTTTAATTTACACTTTTTTACATAATAATGTAAATACGATAATTATGTCATTCTTTATTATAATTTCGATATTTTTTAAGTACCATAATTGAGATACTCAAATCGTGCGTGTCGTGGATCGGAAGGTTTTTTTGCTATACTGTATATCATACAAATTCTTGTATATTTTAAATATAGAATTAAAAATAAACTCTTGTTCTGTATATTTCCTTGGAGGTAGTAAAGATGATATTAATGATACCACAACTCATTATTCAGAAGTGACAATATACATACTGTTTTTATCAGTCATCATTAGATATTTCAGTAACAATTTTTTTCTCTGGTATGCGAAGTCCGCCAACCCGCACTAGGCCAGGGTGGCAGTCTATATAGCCCTCTCATTCAAAAACACTCAATTGTAGAGTCCCGTGCTTAACAGTGTGCGTACCATATCAGGCTTTAAATAGTGATGTGTGGTTGTTAGTCTGATAGAGATAACATTCAGTTGTAAAAGAGCCCTATGTTGAACAGTGGGCGGACTCAGGCTCTAAAGTGTAATGTGTGTGTTGTGTAGTTGTGGAGCAAGAGCGTGTCATGCGGAGGAGCAAGTGGCGCGGGCTCGCTGCGGCGCGAGTTCCACTCCACGCCCGACCTGGCCGCCGAGCACGCCGCGCATCCACTGCGCACGCGCTCCACCGAGGACGTGCACGGTAATATACTCATTTATTTCATAAACGACAGCCTTCGTGGTGCAGTTGCTTAGACGCCGGCTGTGAAACGAGGCCGCGGATCTCTACCGAGGTACACGCTTATGAGGCCCACATGTTTTTGGCCTTGGGTTTTGATGCTTACGAAAGCGATTTCTCCTTAATGAAGAAGGAGGGAGAGTAAGGACAAGATTCCATTAAAACCAATCAATTGTGTAATATAATTTATTGGCACATCGTAGATTTCTCATAGCAGTTAGACATGTTGTAACTGGAGTTGATGTGTTGTGTGTCGCAGTGGTGTCCGCGGCAGGTCGCGTGCCGCCGCCGTGCGAGCCGCCGCCGCCGGTGCCGGTGTGCGCGGGGGCGGGGGCGGGGGCGGGCGCGGGCGCGGGGGTGCCGTCGTCGTTCCGCCCGCAGGCGCCCGCCAAGCTCTACGCCGCGCCCGCCGAGCTGCGCGCGCTGCACTACCGACACAACACCGACGACGACAATGTATGCACTTTATTATTTCCACGACAAAACAATACTGAAAGAATATGATGTTACAAGGCTCTGCTACATACACAACTCATACATGACTGACTCATACAATGACCTTCACCAGACAGCGGACGGATAGTGCGAGGCAAGCGTGACCCTGAGTGGGTCGTTTACAGTTGTAATGTATCGGTTGGTATGAAACGTGTCACACAGAACCGTCACGCCATACTCAATGGCGACGGGACGGCTTTATGTAACCTATTCTTTACTAACAGGTAAATTACAACTCCAAACGACCTGTCAGCGCCGCGCCTGCATCGCATCGCCGTCCGCCTCGCCCACTCTCTGGCGGGCATACTATTAGGACTTTGTTACACAGAACACATACATCTAACACCACGCAATGGTTCTAAAGCCTTCCGTATTGTCACCGTGATATATAGCGCTACGATGTGTTATTTTAAGACGATGCTAGCTGTACGCGGAATCGAGGCTGTTTTACTATTAAATACTTTCATAGTAGAACACAACGTGACGTTTAAAATGATGACAATACAGGATGCTATAGCCGCCCAGATTATGCATTCTATGTTACAAAAGGTTTATTGGGCTATATTAAAATTACAATATCAATACTTAAACATTAATCTAAATTTTTCATGACTAGGTATTCAGACATTTATTTAAAATATCTAAAACGTTTTTTCAAGGAAATATCCTAAATTACCGACATATAAAAAACCATATGTTCATAATATAACAATATCAAATACTAACGTATATGCCGGGTGCAGAGTCGCAAGTCGTCGTCGCTGCGCTCGTGGAGCGGCGCGGCGCGCGCGCAGTCCGCCGACGAGCCGCACAACCAGTACGCGCAGCCCTTCAACAAGCCCTTCGTCAGACAGGTACCCCGGACCATGCCTCATCTCATATTATATCCTTCAGCACATATTCCTAATCATAACTTAAATTCCACATCCACGATCTTTAGGATCCAAATCGAACTAGTACGTTAAACATTGTTTTAATTTCTATGGTCATATATGGTCAACTTATACCTTCTGCTCCGGAAAATTTTTATGCAAATGTGTGGTCAAATCATTTTACGCACCTATGTAATTTTACAAGTAACTGAACAGCTCTCTATACGATTATATATTATGTGTTACACAACGCAATCAATAAATAGCTAATAACTTTATACTCACACAAAGCATTTGCCTTACAGAACTCGACCCCAGCGCCTCCTATCCCAGAGCCGGACTACAGCATGTCGGAGTCGGACGAGGAAGGCGACGCCAAGCCCAAGGGAGAACCCAGCGTCGTCGCGGAGACCAGCGCCAACAGCAACGCCAGGTAACACTCACGCCATCTAACAATTTTAATTTATTCTCCAAAACGCTAATTGAAACTTCAAACAAAAATAAATAAACAAAAGTAGTGGTGGGAATCCGTTATAGACAAGAGAAAAAAACAAGTGGAAGGTGACACTACGGCACGCGCTCTGTAGCAATATTATGGCTGTCGATTGATCGCTGAAGATTAAATTTCAACTCTATTGTATTGATGTCGTAGGATAGTTTAACTTTTGCGGTGAAACAGATCTGTGTTTTAGGTGAAAGAAAATAAAAATTTGATCTAACCGATGGTACTTTCCTCCTCAGCGACAGCGCATAATATTGCCTCAGGTCGCGTGCAGTATTGTCACATAAACCTGTTTTCTCTCTTCCATGGCGTGACCTCATGTCTCTTCGCTCTACGATATTTCTTTTTTACCCATATTATGCGTGACTCTCACACGGAGATTTTGAACCGGTATGCAGACCTAAAGACCTCAATCGTACTCTCGACTGCAGGGCAGGTCCGTGCCTTGCAGCCGGACGTACACATTATATGGGCTGATCTGTGTCAACCAATATAATGTGTACGTCTGACTATGCAGACTAACATTTGTTAGGGAGTAGGGGACCTAGAACAGCCGCAATACCCGCAAAATGTTCTGATCCGTCTTTTTGGAACCGCAAATGGCACACTCAATGAGATCATCGGAACGCATATGAAATATTCTAATTATCTTGAATTCTCCGGGCAAAACGACAAGTGTGAATGTTGTTCGAAATTTACCTTGAAAAGTTCACAGATACTAACGATGTGCCTCAAACCGACATTTAGGCGAAAAATTTAGAGAATTTTTTTGATGGCCACGTTGCCCAGAAACTCAGGTTGGCGTTGGCAGGTGTCTCTAGGGCCGGTCGTCCAGATTCTTCGTAGACGCAACTCTGTGCCTCTTGTTAGCCACCAGCAGGACTTTTTCAGGCTTTCAATAGCAATGAGACTATAAGCATTTTGCGAATAGTAACATTGAGACTTTTATCAAAGCTTTTATCACTAAGTTTATATAATCAGACCGACTCATACCAATTAACCAATGCATGAATTTATCTTATATGTCTACTTGTATTCTACTTGTCACCCACATCGATATCCTTAATGTCTCGTACTTCTTTTTTTCTAATTACGAAAAATAAAAATCAATCGATAACAAAAGAAACATAACGTACTAATTGAATGTTAAGAAAACTACAATAGCATGAGAACTAACTTATTTAAAATTTTCAGGAGTTCAATATATGCAACAATATATGAGATCGATGGGGAATAAATATTGACAACCTAAACTATAACTTATGATCTTGTCGTTAAGGTACAGTTTACAAAAAGATAGTTTTAAAATCATGTGGGTAAAGCTTTGTGTACATGTGTATCATCAAAAACAAAACACCTTATTTTGTTACCTAACACAAAAAAATGCACAAATGTAATTAACTTCATGTAACATTTGTATTTCACATGCTATAAAAGTAAATAAATATTTGTGGATCAATTTACATTTTTTGGCTTTTTGTGAAAAGTCCGCGTTTTGGTTTTCTGTTTCATATAAGTATCCGTTTTTTTTTATTATCTTAATTTGTGTGTGCCTTGCCTTAGTCATTTTTTGACTATGCCGGCTAATATCTGTCATGTTCTAAACTATTCTAAAATAAAACTGATGAATAACTCTGCCGTTCTTGAAGTATCGGAAAAGTGATTTCATAAATAATGTAAATTGTTAGAAGCACTGCAGCACTTACATGTTATGTTTTCATTATTTTTTGTAATTACTTTTTGTCTGTGGGTGGCAATTGTAAATTAGATGAAGATTGCCAAGCTTAGGTTCATTTCATAAATGGGAATATTATACTTTACGAATAATATCGCACTATAAAGTATGCCATGTACGTACGTTTGCAGCGGCAGCAGCTCCGGGTCGAGTTCCATGCAGCACTCGTTCTCGGTGGACGAGATCCAGAAGATCCGCACGCGCCTCAAGTCGTCCAAGTCGTGCGGCGACGAGCTCGGCGCCGAGCGCGACGACGGAGACAACTCCTCCTCCGGCGTGTCCTCCGACCAGGAGGCGCAGGCCAAGCCGCGCCGCGACAAGGTCTCCTTCTGCAGCTCCGTCACCGTCAAGTCCTCCAACGACGTCATCAGCACCGAGCCCGTGCACAGCTCGTCCGAGAGCCTCGCGCCGCCGCCCATGCAGCGCCACAACTCGCTCACGCGCAAGCGCGCCACGGCGGCGCTGCTGCGCGGCGCGGCGGGCGGGGTGGCGGGCGGCGCGCGCGCACGCTCGGCGGCGGAGCGGCTGGGCGTGGACGTGGACAAGGCGCCGGGGCGGCGCGCGCGCGCGGCCGTGCTGCTGGCGTCGCTGCCGCCGCCGCCCGAGGAGCCGGCGGGCGCGGCGGGCGCGGCGGGCGAGGCGGGCGCGCCGCCCGTGCTGGCGCCGCCGCCGCAGTTCAGCGACCGCGTGCGCGTGGTGGCGGCGCTGCCCAAGCAGCTGGCGCCGCTGCAGTAGCGCGCTCTTCTTGTATTTTCACGTTTTTTCACTTACACATAGTGCACCGCGCCGGCGACGAGCGGCCGTGCGCCGCGGGTGCGCCGCGTGTGCGTCGCGGGTCGGTCGTCGCGGCCGCGAACCCGTTGAATTGTAATTGACCGCGCGTTTGCGACGCGACATAACAGATGGAAAACGAGTTAAATCATTTTGTAATCAAACGACTAAATGAAACCAAAGATTTATAGTATTTATTGTTGAGGAGTTAACATTGATATAGTTGAAACTAATTTTTATACATTCCCTTATTAAACTAGTTATTAATGCGTTTCAGTATAACACTAGTATTGGTTTCATTTCATATTATTGTACATCAAACGACGACTTACAGTTCATTCATATGCCGGCTACATAATAATAAATCATTCACGGTTTATATAATATTAAACCTAAAAATAATCTAAAATTCTGATATAGCGGCTAGTTCTTGAATTACTAAATCCAGCCTGGACAAGAGTGCACTCAGAAGTCATCGATAAAACTTATATCATCTGTATATTATAGTTATTTAAACCTACGCAAATCAACACCGCCAGCAAATAATACCTATTATGACACTAACAAAAAAATAACGCGGGCAATATCAAATTCGTTGCCTTTAAGCAGCCAACCAACCGATATCGGTATAAAATAAGAAAAGTGTAAGTTCAACAATAATACTGATAAAAGTTTTAAAATGGGGTATTATTTATTGGTGGTAATTTGACCTTTTCACAACGCAACCAAGTGCCATCGTGTCTATGATTTTTAATATATTTTTATATATATGTGTGTGTGCGTGTAAATATTTCACAAGAGCTATTTATATGTGAGGAGAGTGGGACGAGCACGATGCACCGAACTTCCGGCCAACATATTATATCGTATTTTTCATATAAATTATTTATCAAATACATATATATTTATATTTTACGAGATTAAACTCGTGCTGTGTTCAAAATAATGTAATTATTTTTGAATTAATTTGCTTCGTCCAAAAACGTACAGCCGTACCCACTCTTATCGCAACGCATAAATTTAATATAAATTGAATATAAAGTGCAATACAGAGTCAATTTGACTTTTATAATAATTCGTCTTTATCTAAGAAATATTTTGCCTTCCTTTATTTTACCCCTAAAAAACGAATATCTCCACTTTTACGCTATAGCAATTGCGAATCGAAACTGTATTGCATATAGATATCCAATAATTGTCTTGCGCCACTCGAGACTTGACTATACACCATTAATTTGTTTATTATAACTTCAATACATTTGATTTCAAAATAAAAAAGGAAGGCCTAAGCAGCATATTTATAATTTAGAGTCAGTCAGTGTGGCGTAGGCTTAAAGGGCTCAGTAAAGCCCATTTTAACGCGTTTTCTCGTACAAGAGTAGCGCTTATCACAACTCATTAGTATTTCGTCCGTTGTAATGTAAAGTTTTATACTAATCGAAGGCATCCGTGCGAACATTTTAGATATACATATATAATATACGCAAACTTTAAGCAACACCAATATTGAATTTTTTACTTTTTAAAACTTGTCGATTTTATATGTTCTATTTGTTGTAGGCAATTTGTACTGCTTGGATATACGAATAGATATATTTGCCCTTTTGGAATATTAATAAATATATTCTTAAACTTAAAAAAGTACCTTCAATTTTGTAGAAAATTGCTTTTGGAATTCAAATTTTTATTACTTTTAGAATGATATATCTAAAAGTGCTTGCGTATCTTGTGCAGGATTCTGAAATGTATGTGATTTGAATCTGTTTTTATTAAAAATAGACTTTAAAGAATATATAAGAATTCCAGCGCTACAAAATGCTTAATTGTACCTTTACCAAGGATTCAGCAGTACAAATTGCCTGTATAATATAGTGCTGCGCATTTTTATCTGTAGACGCAGCGTTACATGTAAAATATTATAGAAATTATATGAAAAATATCTGCGTACGGCATTACTCTTGCCGTGTGAATCGATTTTATATAATAAGTAATAAAACATTTCAAAATTTTCGTTTCGACGTCAAAGGCCATATGAACACGCAGCCTTAACAATTATCGATTAAACTTTTCTTTACGCATATTAAATAACTTTAATTTCACGAAAATATATAAGTATAATCGTATTTTATCAGAATAAAGAGTTTTCGTGCGTAATTTTAGCTAAATTCTAGCGAATTATAGAGTCGATAATAGTGGCTAGCCTTGACGTATTATTATTAGCACAATCAGTTAATTTTTATTATATTCAAAATGTATTATTTGTTATAATCGTCTTGTCATTATTTTAAGTTGTATAAAAGTGTATTTGTCTACTTAAGGCATAGCTAGGTAGTGGTAATTATTAGGCGATAATTGATCGTAGAAGTATCGACACAGGAGCGTCAGGAGTTGATCGACACTCGCTCACTTCATTTTGGCTCTGTGACGTCCAAAGAGGAGTTTCCGGTGGCTGCTAACGTGAACAGTACGAATCGAGTGAGCGACTGATCGTGGCCATACTCTTCAATTTTGTATAATAACATTTGTGTTTTGCGTTTCATTTGGAATCTCAGTATCGAACGTGTAACTACAAATTGGTATACTTTCAAATGAAAAATTAAATGTTTCATCACTTAGCAACTGTTTTATTTTAAACATATTATACAGATTCTTAGACATAGTACATACATTGAAGGAAAAAACACAGTTCTAATATCAATAAAATTTTAGTAACACCTATATTTAATCAAATCAAAATCGAATTCAATCAACAGATAATCGCATTAACGCTCAAGATTAACATCGGCAAATTAACATTAAACTAAAAAAATATTTATGACATAAGAATTAGGAAAGAAACTAACAACCACACAACTATAGATAAGACAAAATTAACTCCTCTTCCTGTGCGATAACTGTAATCCAGAAGTTATCAGAACCTTATCTAGGAATTCTGAGAACCCAAAGGGCCCAACATACCTTGTAGATAAACAACTAGGACATCGATATAGCTTAACTTACTTATCTCTACGGACGGACGTTAATCACAAAGCCAACTGATTAAATGTACGCTTTTTAAACGTGTTATTACTCAGCAATACGTGTTATATATTGGTGTAAAATGGCGTGCCTGAAATACCACAACAGTTAGAAAAGTAGATGACCTTAGGATTCACTTCATTGCATATCAATTTTAGTATAAATGAAACTTCAACATAATTATGTTTCGACGAGAGAGAGAGAGGCGAGAAGTAGGTAATAGTTAATTTCTTGGTCTTTTATGTTTCAGTCTTGAATGGAGTAACGCTTTTGAACTGTAAATTCTCATGTAATTCCAAGCTCTACTGCTGGAAGGTTTGAAGCCTCAGCTCACTATACTCAATACTGTATCACACCCTAACCCTAATATAGTCGTATTTGGGAAAAAAAAACTGCTTACTACACCGCATCGTCACTGTCAGTAAATTTTGTAAAATGTTCCAAAGTAAGAATATTTTTCGCATATCTGCATACCATAGCGATTTGTAAGAATTTCTATGGTATAAAATATCCACCGGTAGAGGATAGAGATAAGGAGAATTATCTCATATGGGAGAAAAGTTGAAAGAGTGTCCAGCTGCATGCTATAAATAACAGTTCAAAAACCTTCCACAATCGCGGTTGTGTATTCACAGGGTATGGTATGAATGTAGCAATTGTAGATGAATTGAAGTATGCAAAGTTAAAAAATTAATGTCATTGTCGACTTGAGTTATTCATTGAAAATTTCAACAACTTACGTTGAAAATTTCAACAACTTACGTTGTAGAAAATATTGTAGCAAATATAACCTTAAAAAATTATTATAAAGGACACGTGCAACTAGAATGATTTTATTTCGTTAACTGAATAGCACGCATATTGATTTTGGCGCTTCCTTTAAGATTTAGCCTGATGGTAATGTGGCGTCACCCTAATTTAATGCGTTTCGACGGACATTTTTTCATATACAAGATAATTCTCCTTACCTCTACCCTCCATACAATAGGCTAGCGTGGTGAATTTTATGGCCTGACCAGTGAGCACTCAATCGTACTCTCGATTGTATAGGCCCATGCCCTGCAGTGGGACGTATGTGCCTTATGGGCTGATAGAGTATAATATTCTGTATATTTTTCGCTTGTAACGTTCATATTAGTGCGATACGATATAACGGAACGCGCCCAATTTACTCTAAATGAAATATTAAGTGCAAAACCACTTAAGATTCCATCAAAAACATTTTCAGGTAAATACATATGTTACACCTACCTACATCTCACCTATAAGGTTCTCCACTTTTCTGGATTCTGACATACTTATTTCAATTTGTGGAGTTTCCGAACGCTACGTTTATCTATTCCAATTAGTTCAAAAATTGCTTATTATTTTGTAAAATTAATCTCGTATATCCGAAAATTGCCACTCGAATTAATATTTAATATCAGTTCGATAAATTAAACAATAAAATCGGTGGTTATACCAGATCCATATTTCTTAGTCACCAATTATAATATATATAAATATTTTTAACAAGTATTAATAATTTTCTACCTTACACAATAGTTTTAAAACATATGAACGGATAAAATTGCCTTATTCAAAATCGCTTAGCTGCTAATAGATGAAAATATATTTTACGCTTTCCCTGAATCAAATTACATACAGAGGCGAAAACAACTTATGATATACCTATAATCTAACGACAGGTAATATAGTAAGTATCGACTCACCAGACTCCTGCTTTCGAAGATTATTGGAGCACGACGCACCAAAATTTCAAGAACCGAATCCAAATTAAGCGTAGGAGAAAAAACCAAAGCAGCAGGCAAGCACGTCCGACGCGCTCGGAATATTACACGAGACTAAACTCTCGCGCCAGACAGAAGCTACAAGAAAACAAACTACCCTCCGCTCGATTTTTTTACAAGAAGATAATAAAGGTCAAAAAATTATAACTCGTTTACGATCTTCCGTCGCCCGGAAGCGCTGTTTTTCAAAGTAATAAAATTGTTTTCCTATCTTCACTTCTACCATTGGACATGTTATTACTATTAGATTACGAGTATAAAATGCGCGCTGTTTCTTTGTGAAAATTATGTTAAACAATGCTTAAAACAGATATTTTAAATTTTATTTGTTGTTAATAATTTCGCCACACGGCAACTTATGATAGATGCTGTATATCCTGTATATCCTGCATTGGAATTTTGTTTCCCTTTTTTTTTAAATTTAAAAGTATGTTACAGCGACACTCGGGTTTAAATTTCCCTTCAGAAATAATTTAAAAATTGAATAATCAAAACCAGTCGATTTTATTTTCCGAGAGTGCGTGTTCTTCAAAATTAAACGCAATATTAAACTTTATTCACTGGTATTAAGGTCGAGATACAGCGACACGTCTTCGATCTTCACAAGACGCCTGTAGTCAACATTTTCATTGCACATCGGACATTTGCCTTCCTCTTTGAGTATTCTGTGGGAAAGACATATTTTTAAAACTTAACGCCGCAATTAAATTGTTTATATTCATTGCCGGTTATTGTGCATTAATATGAATGTTTTTTAATATTAATCAATACATAAAACCAATACTTACTCAATAAATTCCGAAAGAATAGCAGGAAAATCACATTCAGGGCACGCCGTCAAGTCATCTTTAACGATGTGAAGACCCTGGGATAAAAAATAACACATTGATAAATTGTAGCTAATGCTGTTTCAAAATAAATTGTACACCTAACATGACTCTCTAATATTTGATATTACAATGGAAATGTAGTAAAACTTGTCGAAGAAGTCATGCAGAAGGTCCCCGTGGAATTCTTAGAGGGCTATTTTCAGATACACATACACACAAAGCTGACAAGTGACAGCTTAGTATAAAGTCGCGACACAAAAACACTGCGTTCATCATAAAAAGGATCAAGTGTTTTGCGTGTTTTTGAAGCCCAAAAGACGCCGGTGTCACTGACATTTCAGCCCAACACGCTTGCGGATATTGTGACCAAGTTGAGTTTGGAACAAATCCTATCCCAGTATACCGACTAACCCGCTACTAGCCGCCGCGGTTGCGCTCAGCGTGACAACTCTATGTGACGTGGTGATTTTTAACCAATACAATTTAACTTCAAACGACTCTTTGCCGCCACGTTTACGTCATGTCGCCGTGCCCTCCCGCTCACTATCTATCGAAAGTATTAAATCCTATCGCCAAGGACCTTAACCACACACTCAGACATCCTCTAAATAGTATTCCATACCGTAGCGATGCAGAAGGGTATTTCGGCCTCGCAGTGCCCGCAGTGCAGCAGCGAGCGCGGCACGTCGGCGCCGCACTGCGGGCACGGCGCGCACGCGGGCGCGGGCGCGGCGCCGCGGGGCAAGTGACGCACCACCGACTCGATCTTCTTCGCGTACTTCGGCTCGATCTGGTAAAATCAATATAAAGTATATTATTTTAATAACTTTAAATTACCTGCATCAAAAATGCTTATAACACGCCCGGAAAAAGGACTTAATATAGGCACAAGACATGTCGTTTAGGACAGGATTAGGCTAGAAATAAGAGGTGCTGCAGACCTAGGGATTTATGCATACTTACCGCCAAGACGGATTCCACTCAGAGTGCCTAGTGATTTCGTACATAAGGCAATTTAAGTAAAATTGTTGACTATAACAATTTTATACATAACATCAAACAACGTTAATTATTTTATTCATACTGCCTTAACATTTTAACCCAATGTGGCATTGTCCTTTCACACAACTGCAGCATTCTATGAGCTGTTAACTTTCTGCTTCTCCCAGAGCAATTAAAAAGAATTGATCAATATAGAGCAAACAATAAATTCCACGTGCTGTAAGTAGATGTGGGTTATGGTACCTGCGAGCGGTACTCGGGCTGCATGAGCAGCTTGGCCCAGTGGTGCGCGTCGTGCTTGAGTCCCGCGCGGCTGCACTCGATCACTGTCGACGTCAGGATCGACACTTGATCTGCGAACATGCAATGACCGATACCTTACTTACTATAAACCTATTTATAACCGCATTTACAATAACTACAATCGATTATTGTAAACCAAGTCATAACACTTAGCTAAAGAATATTAAATGCGTTCTTGTCGAATACATCGATTTGTATGAGACATCAAGAGGAAGTCATATTTTAATTTGTACGCCAGAAAAATATACTTACGTTGCGGGGTGGGGAAGAAACTGACTTCAGCAGCTGTACGCAGCAATAGCATGGCGGCGAGGTCGTGACGACCGCGCTTCACGTGGGTACGTACCTTGAAAACAAATAGTGTAATTACATAAGAGATTACTCCGCACTTCTTGTTACTAAAAAAATTATAAATCAGGGTCAACAGTGGTACTAAGCCACGGTGTGGCAACGGCAAGTGTATGATGTCGTACTTATCGGCGATGAGAACAGTGTCTAGAGTTGAAGAATATGTTTTCTTAATATATTTACAGTATTATAGTGGTATGATACATTGTAGTGTGCACGTGATTCATGACTTTGTTGGGAATAGTAAGTTTCGAGAATGTGCTGATAGTACATCAGGCGTTGTATCATGGGGACAATTTTGAGCGACCGTTGGGTCTCTCGGGTCGAGGGGCGTGGCATCTTGCGAATCAAAGGGCGTTAAGTGTAACTAGACGAGACTTTAAAAACATGTGCGATCAGGAAGAGTCTCGAAATGGTCTTGCACCCGCACCAAGTGTACATAGGTGTGCGTGTGCGTGCGTGTGCGTATGTAGGAGTATGTAGGAGTGCGTATGTATCTACCAGTATGTAGGAGTGCAGCAGCGCGGCGGCGCGGCGCAGGTCTCGCGGCGCGGGCGCGGCGCGGGCCCGCAGCGCGCCGCACATGCCGCGCGCCACGTCGCGCGCCTCGCGGTACCGCCCCGCGCGACACTCCGCGCACGCGATTATCACCTGCACGCACACAATACTTCAGCTGGTCAAACATATTTCTTACATATATAAAGGTCTGGACCAAATCCACCAACAGCATACACTCTTGTTATTTGTTAATAAATAAAGCATAAAATTGACCAACGCCTAGCATGTCATTGAGATCGAAAGTGCCTTACTGTACATTATCCATAAGGTGCTAATCTATAAAAACCATAAAGAAAATCACTTCATATTATATTTTTGTGGATGGATCACTAGCATCGAGAATACAGTTTTTAAAAGTCCCAACAACCTTTTTTACCTTATTGAATAACAATGAAAGTTATTACATCGCATCAGCTTTCTATGAAACAATATATAATGAATGGGAAAACTTACAGCAGTTTTTGCTGCCTCAGCGAATTGTTTCTTGGCCATGTACAATCTGAACAGATGTCGTGGCTCACGAGGTGTACCATCCGCTTCACCCAACAGGAACTCTATTAACCTGTATAACCGAAAACATCATTTGAAAATAATTTCATTCACTTCTAATTATTTAAATAAAATTGCATCATTGTCTGCTTTCCTCTTACCGAGACATTGATTACATTCCAGCCAATGATTCTTTAACGCCTTAAAGATATTAAAAAGGATGTCAAAGAGAAAAGCCTAAATCGCTCTATAGTGGGATAAAAACAAAAACCTACCTCCTAGTCAATCGTTCATCGTCACTAGCAGCCGCAGCATCTATGGCAACACTGATCGCCTCGTTTTCATCCTCTTCAGAACCGCCGGTCTTCAACAAATGCGACATCGCCTTACTATACTCCCCAGCGTGGAAGTAAAACTTGCCAGCTAGCAAATGATTCTTCTCCCCTTCGAAATGCAACGCTAGACTCTTAAAGTCCTCCGGCCTTGCTTGCGACGTCTGAATTAAAATTTCCCCATAAAGATGCAGTTTTCCATTCTTCCTTGCTAGCTGGAAGGCCTCGTCGTAACATAACGACATTACTAAAAATTTTATTGCTGATGTTGGATCGTCGCTATTTTGGAAGTAATTAGCGACCATTTTGGCTCCATGAACTGACTTTGTCTCTTGGACTAGGTTGACCGCTTCATCGATATCGTCTAGTTTGTCCAAATTCAATCGTATCGCCGCTTCGTAATCTTGGGCTTTTAGGTACGATTTTAGTGCATCGTGGTACCTTCCTTCTGCTTCCTTAGCTTTGGCATACTGTATATGAATGCTGGGAGAATTTATTTTGGGTAGTAAAGCTTCGACTTTCAACCAAGATTTGAGTTTGATATATAGCGAAGCTGCTTTTTCTGTGTTTCCGATATGGTCGTAGAGTGCCGCCGCGTGGCTCAACTGCTTTTCTTCTTCGAGAAGTTGCGCACAGTCTTTGACGAGGGCGTGGTCTGTGGAGTGCTTCATGGCGGTGGTGACGCCGCGCATGACGTCACCGCAACGGATGGACGTGCGAGCGATGCCCGCGTCGCACTTCTTGTTGTGTTCCTTCACTTTTATATTGTCGGTGTTCTCCGTTATCAGACTTTTCTCGTAGTTGGCTAGAGCTTCGTGGTAGTCGGCACTGTAAGGAGAAAAATAAATAAACTCGATTTTTTTGTTTAATAAATACAGATTGTTCTAAAGTATTTAGTATTACGACAGTAAGGCTATAAAGGTTGGTAACAATGATGCGTTGCATCCTGGTGTGAGTGCATACGTGAGTTCGAGGTGTTGCGCGTGGTGCAGGCGCACGTGCGGCGCGCGCGCGGGGCTCGTGCGCTCGGCCAGCGCCGCCGCGCGCGCCCACTCGCCCCGCGCGCACTGCAGCTGCAGCGCCAGCGCCGCGCCGCCCGCCGCGCCCGCCGCGCCCTCCACCCACCGCGCCGCCGCCTCGCCCTTGTTCACGCACGCGCATAACGCGCCACTGGGGACACATGTATCATACCGACATTACTCACTCGAAAGTCGAACTATTAGTGCTTTATAAATGGTTTTATTCTTTTGACGTATTTTTTTACTAGCACAACAAAGTAATTGCAGTGTACGTGATTGCAAGTGTAATTCAACCCTAATTAAATATCCATTATTATATTAATTTATGTCGTATAAACCAGAAATATAACACAATCCATTATTAACTCACCAGAGCAAGGCAATGTCTTCGATATTCGCAGCGTCTTCTAGTGCCCAAACCATGGCGACATCGCTCAGTCGAGTATATACACGAATAGCTGCAAACAAACGTTATGTATCTTACTATCCTTTAAATTCTAAGATTGATGCGATTACCACACTCAACATTGAGATCAGCAGCTTTCCCCAGCTTGCGCCACAGAACAGCTACGTATCGCTGAACCGCCGAAGAAATACCAACTTTTCGATACGCTTTCGTTGGTTGGCCAGGCGTTCAACTTACAACTTATCGATATCGATAACGTACTTTACAAATTACTAAAAACCTTACCAAACTCGACGTTAAGGTCAGCAATAGCAGCTTCCCCCAGCTTGCGCCACATGAGCGGCTCGTCCACGGCGTCGCAGAACAACCACGCTTCGCTGAATCTTCTCAGAAGAATCAATTTCTCGATATGCTTTCTCTGATTAGCTAATCGCTTCTCAGTGTCCGCGTCTGCTAGTCCCGCTGTATTGTGAGACTCTAGAGGGATTTTTACCACACTGAAAATAAAAATAATAATCGGATCGAATTGGATGTATAGAAAAAATATCTAAAAGATCTATAGAGATCTAATATTTTCATCGACTAAGCTACTCATCATAATGGAATCGATTACTGCCACCCTAAGCACCTAGAATACATAATAATCGATAAATCATTATCGACTTCTAGAATTAAATGGGATAAGGAAGGAACCGGTTTATATTACTAAAGAAATAATATGGATCGTGTAATTTGGTACTCACGTTCCCCCCGGCGCGTAACAAAACACATCTCCCGAGAAGAGTATGAGAGGGTGATGGCCGGGCGGCAGGTTGGTGGAGGCGACGTAGTGCACGCGCGCGCCCTCTATGGAGCTGGCGGCGAAGTAGTACGTGTCCACGCGCTCCGCCCCGTGCGTTACTAGCACGTTGCGCTCCGAGAGGCAGATGTCCCAGAGTACGCCACTGAGTGAAAATGTTAAGTAGTGGATATAAATATTGTGGGGATTCTTGACTATTCATAACAATACGTATTAAGTGGGTATGTGAAATTTAACATCACGGAAAATAAAGTTCGTTTTTAGCTGAGAAATTTTGTCTATAATTAATATAATTTAAAATATTATGAAGTTAAAATATTATGTTAATATTGACAACCATATTTTCTTATTTTTCAAACAGACGTAAAACATATATTAAACAAATCTCCTAAGTTAAATATCGTACAATCAAAACTGATACATTGTAAAGCTAGCCTATAAAATAGAGTTAATATAGTTTTGTATATAAAATATAAATCATTTTTGAATATGAACCCGAGCAGCGGCGCGGCTTCCCCCGGCGGCGGCGGCAGCACGGCAGTGAGGTCCGGCAGCGCGGGCGCGTACAGCGTGACCCGCCGCGCGTCCAGCAGCGCCAGCCGCGCGCCCGCCGCGTCGCACCGCGCCCGCGCCGCGCCGCCCGCGCGCGCGCGCCACGACACGCGCCACTCCTCCACGCCGAAGTACTCCACTGCTCCTTGCTGAGGACATAGCTATGTTTTTATATTAAGCCAAATGGAATATAAAGTAATCATATCCAGCCACCAGATTTTTGTGCCTCCAACAATCTTACTCACTGAGTGAAAAAACAAATGAATACGAAAGAAGTTCTTCGGGTAATAATTACCCAGAAGTATGCAACTTAACCATGTCCTAACCCCTCTTGATTGTAGTTCCGAGTAGCAGAGGAGATATATGGGCTGATACGGTTACATGCAACTTATGTCTTTCATATTTAAACACGAAAAAAAACTTACATCAGTAACGTAAATGAAAAAATCGTTGGTAAGCTGTATGTCTGTTATCTTGGCGCCTTGCATGTGCGGTTCCGGGAACATCATCGATTCTCTCTCAGCCTGTGATGCCTCTGCAGGTTCGATCTGTTAAAAAGTGTAATTAGGAAAAAGATTACAAAATTGGCTTTATTTTCTGCAGATATTATAAGTATATAAATATACATGTAAAGACAAAATATTTGAAATATCACCATAATAAGTGAAATATCTGGCTCGAAGTACCAAAATGTATTGAATGTGGTCTCATTATTATCAAGTCCAGTACTCCAGTAGTCAGTCGTCTACTGGAGTGTATATTACATTGACATTTTATATCCTGTGTGGATAACTCTACAAGCAGGAAACGTATACTAACCATGTGCAACATAGCTCGTCCTTGGAACAGCGCAGCAGCGTAGTCGGCAGCGAGGCGCAGTGCCTCCACTGGCGCGGGGTACTGCTTGCGCCTGGCCTGCCCGCCTGCCAGCGGCTGGAACCACGCCACGTCGCCGCGCGCGCACGCCACGTGCCGCAGCCCCATGGACACTACGTGCGGCTCCGTTGGGAGGGCGAATGTCGCTACTGCTACACCCTCCGCTATACATACTCATTGTTGTAAATGATCGGTGACGTCACAATAATCCTTCTCTTTTTCCTATCAGTTTTAGCGGCCATAGGATCAATGGACTATTTTGTCAATTCTGACATTTACCGTTTGAGCGACATTGGAAAGTTAAGGGGTTAGTACATCGATCTTAATGTTTTTCGGTATATTGACGTGAGATGAGATCTTTTTTCATAAATCCGGCGAGCAAGCAAGCGGCTTACCAGATTTTTATTCAAGCCGTATAATTACTCATGAATATGGCGGTTGATTATTCCAAGTCAAAGATCGATTAAGTGGTGTCAAAACTCATGAGGGCAAAATTACAAAATATTTCAAGTAGCGTGCTAATATAGGTGTATGTAGACACTAACAATTGCCAAGGGGATCCGAATCATCAGCGAGCGCGATGCACTGGTAGACAGTGATCTCTGCGAGGCTGGTGAGCGCGAGCGCGCGCGTGGCGGCGGCGGCGTGCAGCGGCGGCAGCGCGGCCAGCAGCACGCTGAGGCGCGCGCGCCCCGCCGCCGCCACCAGCCGCCCGTCGCCGCTCCACGCGCACCGCTCCGCGCCGCCCGCCGGCGACACGCAGCCCGCCACCGAGCCGTTGTTCCACACCGATATCAACTTCAACCTGCCATAACACCAATCTATTTAGCCACACTAATGTCACCTAGTGTCTCAAATTCTGTGGCTTCTCCACATGATCACATTGTTCGAGATTTTACAGAGCATAAATTTCCCTCTTTCTACAAATGTTTACAGCAAACTCTTGTGATTTTCTTTTGGGTAGTCGGGCTATCTTATGATGTCCCATACAACGCTTCTATTCACACCAAACACAGCAGTAATTTCACACAGCTCCTAAAACTACCACAGGATCGAAATGCTGAGCATAGCCTCCCGCAAAGATTTCCACAGCAACCTCTTAAAATGTTTGTCAGATTGTATATCTATTTTATAGTTCATATGGTTACGCTTACCGAATGCCAACAAGATTGCTCAACTTGAGAACTTTTCGTTACAACCAGGAAGGATTTTTTTTTCAATATTCTCTGCCAAACGTTGCAATTATCAAACCACGGCTATAAAACATCGCTGGAAAACGCGGAAAAAACAATAATACAATATACTAACTGTCCATCACCACAGGACGCAGCTTGTCCGTTAAACACAGCGATATCAGTCAAATTATCTTTGTGATTCTTGACCTGGAACAACTCCTCGCCGACCTCCTTAATGTGCGTGGAGATGGCTATAATGAAGCCGGCGCTGAACCCGATCAGGATGTATCCGTCTCCGTACCACTTGTAAGACACTATAGAGCCGTATCGCTGCTGAAACGCTAGTTCAATAGGATTCTCAGGGTTGAGAAGGTTGTAGAGGTATAGTGTTCTTTTGCCAACGACTAAACTTATCTGGAACAATTTAAATTATTAAGGACATTTTAAATTTAAATCGCTCGGAAATAAAAATAAAGTAGGTAAGCGGACCTTAGGACTATCCTAAACGATACTTGGTAGAAGATATGCCATGGAAATTGATGAAAAAATGTTCCCTTGATTAATAGTGATTAGCACTGTATCAGCCCACATATACGAGTGCGTGGTAGCCTGTTGGTAAACGGACCGGACGCGACTGCCAACATGTTCACGGTGGTCGCGGGTCCAAATCTCAGAACACACCTCTGACTTTTCGGAGTCATATGTGTATTGATAGTCAATCCCCACGCACTAAACTGTGAAGAAAGACATCTTGAGGAAACCTGCATACCATAGCGATTTGTAAAAAAATCTCTCAATCTTACTCTAGATTGTACAGGAGGCTCGTGCCCTGCTGAGGGGCGTACATGGGCTGGTACATTGCAGGGCACGGACCTTCTTTACAATGGAGAGTACGTTTGAGAGGGTTTAGGCCATATAGTTCAACACGCTGACCTAGTACCTACGCGTTGGCGGACTTTAAATACGTTAGAAATTCTTACAAATCACTATGGTATGCTGGTTTCCTCACGATGTTTCCCTTCGCAGTTATAGTGCGTGGTGTTTGACGATCAATACACGCATGACTTCGAAAAGTCAGATGTGTGCCCTGGGATTTGAACCAGCGTCCACTCTGCACGCAGTTGTGTCTGGTCCGTTACCGACAGGCCATCTCGCACGCTTTAGATTATTACTACCCATGAATAACCCGAACAAGTTAGAAAACCTATCGATTTTCCCGGTCTTTTAAGATAGAAGATATAGGGCAGGAAACGAATACTGAATCTTGTCCCCTCTTCTAATCACCAACCGAACAAAAGCAGCAAAATAGGTACCTACTTCACGTCGATTTTCCTTATGACTTATGACTGTCCAGTCATATCACCAAGAGTGGGGTAAGCCCCTACGCAACCTTATTGCGAATCTTACTTACAACTATTGAATAATTCATGTAGTACGTACACTAAAGTTATTACCTATAATATGAGTCGTACTGTGTGTAGAAGAATAAATATTATATATTTATAGGTCAAACTAAATTTTGAATGATACATAAAATAGTTTTTAATTTGAGTCGTACTGTGTGTAGAAGAATAAATATTATATATTTATAGATCAAACTAAATTTTTGAATGATACATAAAATAGTTTTTAATTCATTTAAAGGTAATCTCATTGATAATTTCAAATTATTTATGCAAAAAATGTTTGTTGCAAATAGGCAATGTAACATGCATGCATGAAATATGAATCTCACTCAACGTTACAGAGGTTTTTCCATATCCTGTGTAACTTTATTTCCTCTAGATTATTACTTTAGTTTAAATGAAGTGTAGTCGTACGTTTGGTACCCCCGATCCAGACATGTCTAGTAGGGACCACGTTTTAAATGTTCAGAAGTATACAAGGAACTAATTACTAATGTACAAACTTAACATAATTGTATTATCTCATATTGTATAAGCGTTTTGTATATTTTAATAAATAATTTTTCATTTTCATTATTTCTACCCATCCTACTGCCGAGTTTCAATATTTTTGAAACTGAGGGTTATTTAATTTCTCAACTCAAGTAACTCAAACCGTCGCCGATTATATGAATTTGGAACATACATAAAGACTAACGCAACGTGACTATGGTCACGTAAACCAAGATAAATTAAAGCGCGTATTGCCTACAACTACACAATTTTGAACATGATTATATAAATTTTAAATATTACTTAAGAATAGTTATATAGAGCGCATTTTATAAATAATGCCTAATATTTTACAATATTCTATGCATATTTTATGTAGAGAATATTCTGAAGGCATTTACTGATGCACATAATATGTATGTTAATTGAATAGTCAAACGTTTATGCAAAACAAAAACTAATCACATTTTATTTTTATTTGCCATATTATAACAGTAAATATTTTAAAATTAATATAGGGATGCCACTATTTTACAAGACCTAGTGTATTGTAAAAAAGTCAAATTATACCACCACGCCCGTAATTCAAACTGAGACTATTTCATGGTAATTAAATTTTATTTTTTCGTCATAGCAAACGAGGTCAGTAGCCACAACTAATAATTCATATAGTTAAAAAAATCGAGGCAAAAAACTGCAGAACACTGCGCGTACTCATAAGTGGGTCACAAAAAACAGTTACACTTTCACTTTACCTTCCCCGATGCGAAGTGGACAGAGTATATAGTAGGTAATGAATAAATAAGGCGTCTATTCTTTTCGGAAGAGGAACTTTTATATTGGTTCTGCACGTTGTCATTTAGTAGGTTTTTAAAAGTCCGCTTATCACTTTTACAGAAATTGAAAGAATTTAGATATTACAATAACAACATCCTATTAAATTAATTTATTTCATATTTTATGAATCTATACCATCGAGTCTATACACCAATGTGAGAGTAATAGAGAAATATAGTAATTGAAAAAACACACTTCCGTAAAGATAATGGGCAATCATAGAAACAAGAGCAACTTGCATTTCTGCTACCTATAAGAATTTCAAAAACCCGGGAACTGCCAGCAAACTTAGATACATACATACATAAACTCACGCCATTTCCCGGAAGGGGTAGGCAGAGGCGCAACAAGGATACCCACATTTCGCCTTGTATGTTCCGTCCCATGATAGGATAGGGGGCGAGCCTATCGCCATATAGGGCACAAATTCCTGACTCCGTGCTAATAATGTATAGAAAAATCCAATATCACTTTGCCCGACCCAGGATTCGAACCCGAGACCTCAGCTCTGCAAACTTACCGGTGTACAACTAAGCCACCGAGGCAGTCCAGCAAACATAATAAGCTGAAACAGCTATTGTCGAAAGAGCTGGTCGTAAAAAAATACCTACAACACTATATCTACAACTTGAATAAAGTGATGTTACGCGGACCCCTTATTATTATGGAAAAAGAGCATACAAACAAGCAGTATAACAACTCACAGTGTTCTCCCCGGCTACTCTTTCATCAGTTTTCATCTCGGAAAACTGCAGGTCGTTTGGCGTATCCCTCAGAGATATGATCCTGAGCGTGTCTCCATCAGAGTTGTTGATAGAGAGGCTTTTGTCTTCAGACGCTAGTACCAGAATACTGTCCTTGTTCCACGCTGCGCACGTTATCTTCTTCGTATGCTTGCCTATTATTGGTATTCTCCTGTAAAATTTTGATAATTTCTTCATTATATAAGAATTTATTAAAGTGTCGTCTCCTTAGTTTTTTGTAACCCTGGGCAAATATTTCGAAAATAATGATTTAGCATATTATTACACAATTATTTTTGCAAAAGAAATCTTTATGAATAGGTACCATGATGTGAAATGAAGCCATACAAATAGAGAGTATCGCGCCAACAGTTTGTGTACCCACCAAAAAGTTTTCAGTTATACTTGAGTTATACAATTATACGATATCGCGACTGAATATGTTTGACTAGGTATCTACCTACACATAAATTATTACTTTGCTTCATTATAAACATTCGCCAAACGCTAGTGCAGAATACCTGTATTGAGAGGTAATATGCTTTTAATAGGGACTTTCACTCAACAAAATTACATACATAGACTTAGACAAAATATTAATAAAAAATCTAAGTACAATTGATGTAGAATGCGTCATAGGAACTGTTAATAGTCAAACAAGCTTTTTCCTAGTGTTATTGAAATTTATACTTTATTTCGACAAGGCTAAAGCATAATTTTGCTTTATATTCTAGTGAGCAGTTATCACTTATGTCGAATTCAACTTAAGAGCACTAGATGGTTGGTACTGCACAAACAGAAAACCACCTTTACATTATAACTTTAAGGCACTACAGTAAATAGCATATGCAATGGACAGCCAAAGTCAGGAAACATATTATATTTTAGTTTGTGGCATTATCCCTCTGCATAAATAAGAAATAAAACTTACTTAGTAGTATGGTGATTGTACAAAACCAAGTTTCCCTTCTGCGTGCCCACAGCTAACAATGGTTCTCCATACGCCCAAGCAAGACATGAAGGTGGTTCCCTTAGTCCAGTTTCTATGTTCATACGCTTGTTCACATGACATTCCCACAGTAGAATTGTATTGCTGTTGGGCGTTATTATCGCTAGATAATCGCCATCATTGTCCCATTCCATGCCAGCACATAATCTAGAATTTTTAAAATGTTGATCATTTTTGCGCTTCTGCTATGGAACACATTGCAAAGACTAGTAAAACACCACAGGTATCCCTTATAGTTGTCCCTGTAGTTCCACTCAATTATTTTATTTAAGAATGGGTACAGGCGAATTGCTTGCCCTCTAATAGTAAAAAAGGACTAACATCAAATATGTTACTAGACCTTAACAATATTTTTGGAGGTTTTATAAATGGTCAAAAAATTTTCTGTAAATACACAAATTTACATAACATAGAATACTTTCAATGCAAATTGTTGCTCTGCAAATAAATTTGCTTGTCAACAGGGAGTCTCTAACCTTTAAAAACAGACTACTTGTTTTGCATTAATTATACCTTAATTGTGTCTCGCAATTTTTCTAACTGACAAGCTCTACAGTTACCAGTATGGACTTGTAGTCTCTTTGATTAAACAATATAAAAAAGTGTGGTGTGCAAAAAAAGTAACTTTGTTACCCTTGCAATTTGATTCTTTCCAGCATTTGTCCATTCCTGTCATGTATGGCAACTGTAGCATCAGTGCCAGTTGTGGCGAGTAATGAATGTGATTCACCTTTTTGCCATACAAAATACAGCTCGCCCAAGCCATGGGGCTGTTCTATTGTGTACAGCAACTAAAAAGAGGAATAAACAACTGAGAAACAGCTTACCAATAAATAGTCTGTTTTAAAAATTAATGATGTTAGTATCATTATTTTGTTATCCCCACCAACAAAACATATTTTGGCCATTCGAAAGAAAGAAGAAATAAGAAAGAACCTTTCTTGTAGTATAAAATATTTGTTTTGACATTTTTTTTTATAGTAATACTTAATATTACATCTTTGAGCTTATATCTTCTGTTTTATGTTGCACAATGTGTGTTTCGGCTATCACATACTACACCCATTGTTCACCTATATGATATGTACAAGCAACACAAATAGAGGATTAATTATTCTGGCACTACATCTTACACCTTATTTCATAACACCTTGGGCCATAGTCAGCCACAACGTCCCAGTCAGGTTTAGTGGTCTCAGCAGCATTGTTACCATTACAGGCCACCACACACTCAATTTTTACTATTTGATATAAGACTGATATAAAAACTGATATTTTTTTTTCCTTAAGACAGAGATCCTAAGACACAAAATATAACATAGATGAAGAAAATCCATAATAGACATTGTGAAAAAACAAATATTATTTGATTTTCTTACTTTATCATAAAGTAATAGAATCCATAACTATAAATATTAAACCTGCCATTAATTTCAAAATAACTTACTTTAGGCGTAGTCATGTTTTGTCGTATTTTGTATAATTTTTGAATTAAAATAAGTTTTATAATTTGTAATTTCTTAGACAATGTACTAGGTCACACCAAAATTATTTGGTATTCCTTTTAAAATACATAGAGATGAAATAAAAATACATAATGCCTTTGAAAAATATCCATTGTTTATAAAACCGTGATATTTCTGTTGCTAAGCAACTATATGACAATGACAATTTGAGGACTGTTCTTTACTTAATCGACTCCGAAATTTAATCGTAAGCAGACTTTCTCTATGATTTAATTGCTGGCATTTTTAGATTAAATTAATTTGTTAATTTGTACATGTTGAATTGAAAACTTCTGTTCTGAGATAAATTATCACTAATTTTTCACGTATAATCCTTGTAATTTGGATCAAGTATAGTACATTATTCAAAATAAGTGAAATATAATTTGGCGCTAACCATTATTTTAACTTCGACAACTAAAACATACTATTTTTGGTACCAGATATAATCAATGATTATTAATCATCGACTTAAGAAATTTAAGTATAACACGTCACAACACTATGCTTAACATTCAAGTGTTATTTAATAAATCTAGTATAATATGTGAGAAAATACAAACATTAACACAAATGCTCTAGAATTTAATTAATTTAATAGTTTGAACAATGGGTATTAAACCAAATATAAGCTTAATTGATAAGGTAATATTATTATAACCTCTCAGTCACAACTTAAAGGCGAACGAAATAGCTTATTTATACCAATTGATTACAGATAATTCCTCACACAATAAGCAACAAGGAAACAATAAGAAATATCAAGAACTTAAACGTTGCATACAAACACATTGAAAATCGTTTCATTATAAATTTACAGAGTGGAATAACTCCCAAAAATGAATCTTCAGACAAAATACTGGATACTTTAAGTGATTCATTCGATGTAGAAAGAAATATTTTTATTGAGAATGTATTAACACATTTGAAGACTTCCAAATCTCAAGAAATAACACCAAAAAAGATAGTGATTGATTATAGCTCACCGAACATTGCAAAACCGTTCCATGCAGGGCATTTAAGATCCACTATTATAGGAAACTTTATAGGCAATATCAATGAATATTACAATAACAAGGTTACCAGAATTAACTATTTAGGTGACTGGGGTACACAATTTGGGTTATTACAATATGGGCTAACATCCAAAAACATTAATCCAAATGAGCTCAAAAAGAATCCAATAAAAACCTTGTATGATGTGTATGTTTATGCCAATAAGCTGGCATCTGAAAATGAAGATGTTAAACTACAAGCAAGAAAGTATTTTTCTGATATAGAACAGGGTCGAACAAGCCTGGAGAACTGGAAGGATATAAGAAAAGTAACTGTTCAAGAATTGGGAAAGGTTTATAGAAGATTGGGCATAACTTTTGATGCATATCATTGGGAATCGGACTACCATGGTGGAGCAATTAAAGATGTAATTGCTCTATTAGAAAAGCAAAACATAGTTCACACTGATGAGTCTGGAAAAAAGATAACAAAAATAAAGGACAAGAATATAACTATATTAAAGAGTGATGAATCAACATTGTATATATCACGGGACATTGCAGCTCTATTAGACAGATATAAGAAGTATGAATTTGATAAAATGATATATGTAGTTGACAATTCACAGACTGATCATTTTGCTGCAGTATTTGAAGTGGTTAAACAAATTAATAGCAAATGTACTGATGGCTGCGAACATGTAAAATTTGGTAGGATAAGAGGAATGAGTACCAGAGCTGGAAATGTTGTTTTTCTTAATGATATATTGGATGAAGCCAAACAGAAAATGCATGAAAAGCAAATGCAATCAAAAAGTAAAACATTTTTTAACATAATTACTAAACACCTTTTTATGTCTTAATATGCTTAAAAAATATAAAATAAATGTCTGCTCAACTTCATATTTGTAGAAAATTGTATAATGTAAATATAGGTAGTGTTTGAGTTGTCTGAGACTATATAAAAACAAATATATATATATACTGAATTCAACAGAAGTTCAAAATACACTATCAGTTATTATAATTTTACTACATTCTCTTACAGATACAAGAAATTCTGCAATGAATGAAGAAACATGTGATATTCTGGGAACATCTGCTGTCATTATAAATGATCTAAAACAAAGGCGACAAAAAGATTATGACTTTGACTGGAATAGAATCCTTCAAAGTGAGGGGGACAGTGGCATAAAACTTCAATATTTGCATTGCAGGCTTTGGAGTTTAGAACAAAATTGTAATGTTAAAATTCCAGATGAATGCATAGCTACTTATTTAACTGAAGAAGTCATTGGAGATGTCATAGGAGAGTTAGCAAAATTTGAATATATTTTAGAAAAATCATTAAGTGAATATCAGGCTTGTATATTAGTTAATTATTTATTCAGGTTGTCCAAGCATATAAACAGAATGTTTAAAGAATTGAGAGTCAAGGATGTGGAAGCTGAATTGGCTGCACAAAGACTCCTTGTATTCCACACAGCTAGACTAGTGGTTAAGTCTAGTTTGGAACTTTTAGGTGTTAGACCATTGTATGAAATGTAAATAAATTATTGTAGTATTAAATTTGTTAAATTGACATATTAAATATGGTTTTATTTCAATAGATTTGGCTTATATATTATTACAATGTAATACAGAATTAATTGCATTTTTTTTCATAGCCATTGAAAACTACTCCATAATTTTAAAAAATTCAAGCACATTATTATATTATGCTAAAATATAATTAAATTGGGGGTGGGAATTATATCACAAATCGTCTTCATTCTCTATGCCAATACAAGCAAGATTATGGAATATTAACTGACTGGCAAAACAAAAATAATAGGTACTTATAAGATTTAGGAACATCTATTTTAATTTTCAATACTATCGACAACTGGAGACTGGTGAGTGGTGTCCATTTTATGATTATAAAATGCTTTCAAAGAAGCAATAAAATACAATGTTGTACAATATTTAGGTTATTTAAAATTTGACTGAATATAAATAAAAATAAACGCTCACCTAAATAGTAAATAATTTCCCCTAAAACATTAAAATAATTTCAGAACTGACATATTTTTAAAGGCGGGAAACCGAAAACCTCCAGTGACAGGTTTTTATAAAAAGGCGGGTATGGATGGCGGGAAAATTAACTTTATTTTTAACACTGTTGAAAAGTTTATATCAATTTTTTTTTTATATATCACTCCATTCATTTTGTAATATAAAATGATAAGTATTATTTATGACAGAAAAGGGTGTATATTTAGTTAATACTTCCACGTTTAAACAATTATATAATAATTACATATTTGTATTATTTTCCCCAGTGATATATTTTTTGATAAATTTGTATATAGTGATTAACTACATTTTTGGACACTAAGATCTTAGAACCACTACCTACTATGTATCAGGTACCTAGATATTCACATCAAAATTAATTTATTTAACAATTAATTACTGACGACATTAGAATATGAGAACTAAAAGCCTTGGCTCTTTTATTGCGATTGGATCTCTAAGGCCCAATTTGTCAGGCGTAGTAATAATCGTAGTATTGCGATTCCGTTACGTATTAGAATTAGTACCCAAATATAGGAAGGACTTCTTTATTATAAAAATATATATTTTTTAAAGTGTAAATAATAAAATATGCATACATAGTCCCGCTTTAAAATATTTTCATAACTGTTACTATCACTTTGTGCAAATGATTTTATTATACTTGCCCCTTCGACTTGTCCAAATAAATATTTGTGTTAACGTTTTCTACAATTTTGGTTTGTTATAATGTTTTGCAATTGAATTCGGGAGGTTTTATTTAAAATTAAACAATAGTTGACGAGATTCGAGAAGCTCTAATTGGTATTTAGTAAGAACATAAAGCTTTAGGTTGTACTAAAACATAAAAATAATGAAAATATAATTAAATCTATCAATTAGAATCAATTACCCATAACATTGGAATCTAAGAGGATATGTTACATAATATGTAACAGCTACAATAAATATTTCAATGTATTTTATGAATTATGCTTATTTTGTAAAAAAAAAAACGTGTCGAAAATATAGTTTCAAATAAAAGATAGTGAAATACTACTTTATAAATAAAATAAATAAATTCATAATTAGAATAATTTATAATTGTATAATATTATATTGAGTAAATACATTTTGATGCTTAAATTACATAATTAGTTTAAGTAAAAAGTAAAAATAGTTGCAATGGTTTACATCAATGATATTTAGAATAAAATTATCCGATCTTGTGAAAAATAAACACCAACACGTTTTTGTAAGTGTTATCTCTCAATTATTTTCATTTGTTTAATTATACACATGTAGTGTACTATATATTACTTTTGATTGATTTTAAATCTTTGGCTGAATGTACTAAATTTCGTTGCTTTTTGATTAGAAATAGGTATTTGAATAGACAATGAGTATAACTAGACCATAGACAATTTACAGACACGTCGTATTGATGATGGCCACTCCCGATTTGGAGGGAAGATTTGAATAAGTATTTTGCATTCACTTTTATACACGTTTTCACTTGTATGTAAAAACTATAAAATTACTATATTGTATTATTTTGGCTAGCGATCATTTTTACTAATGTTTAAAATGTATAAAATAATCATATATCTTCAAAAAACTCTTTTACATGATCTTGAGATGTTCGACTTCATTCGTTAAAGTTCGGCTATTGTCGGATTTGTACACCTTGACGTCACATTATACCGACCGATCCTGCGTCAAGTTCGTACTTCCGGCAATCACGTGGTGTGCGCGGACCAATCAGGTCGCTCGGTCTCTTTATAGGCCGACATTTTCTGACAAGCGTAGAAAAAGTTTTCATCAACAGCCGCCATTTTGCGCTGGAGAGACTGAGAAGAATTTCGGAATTTGTCGTGTAAATTTTCTGTTTTTTCTTACATCATTTTATCATAAACTGTACCATTCCGTGTATTTTAAAGTGTTAAGTGAAATCGTGTTGTTCGATCGGATAAATAAGTTCAATAAAGTAGCTAAAATCTGGTGATATTGTTTTCATTTATTGTGCTAGTTCCGACGGAAGATGGTGAGAGGTTCTGTGTAGCTCTTCGATTCGGAGCTTTGTAATGGCGAATACTTGAGTGAGAAATTTTAATATGTGCCTTCTACGGTGCGAAGGACATCGAACGATCGTGATGTGGGTGAATTATATTATGATGAATGACAAATCGCTATAAAATGTTATTTCTTGAAGATATAAGACATAAAAGTGTTATTTGACTCGGCGGGCCGAAATATTCAAGACGGCTTACGTTTAGTAAACAGAGCCATGGCCGATGAGCCGCCTAACAAGCGGCCGAAGATGATCAGGGACCCTTTCCAGGGTCCCTCTGAGTCTGCGGGTGAGTATTTTATTGTTTTGATGGAGTTTGCAAAGTGTTGGACTAGTGTTCTGTCATATTATCTTTCTTGGTTTTTGACATTTTGCCTTCGTTCTTGTTAGCGCCTCGCAAGTTTTGCGTCGTATTTATTGTCTTGTAGCTCGTGAAATAAGAAAACTTTGATATTTATACGTATTTTAATATATTTTGAAACGAAATATAAGTTATTTTACATTATTTCATTTATTAATATGAGTGAATTACATGTTGTCGTACAATGTTGTAAGGTTGATATTTATTGTTTTTCGAATAGAATAAACGAAATAATGTGAGTTTTAACCAGAAATTTCTCGACAAATCTCGGTACCAGTGATTAGTACTCTGAAATTTCTTGAAAAGCGCTAATGAACCTGTGCTAGACTTAGAAAAATCGGGTCAGTGTAGATAAAACTATTCCAGAACATGTGAATTGGTGAAGAAAACAGAGAAAACGTAAAATTAAAATAGGATTTTTTTTCTAACCTATATTTAGCCATGGATATGTAGTTTTAAATTTTTGTCACAGAACAAGCATCAGATCTAGTGTGACCTACATAATGTGCCCCATAAAGAAAAACCAAGTTAATTTAAAAAAAAAACAATTTTATTTTATCATTTACATTTGTGACCACATGAGTTTGTTTATATCATGTTAGTTTGACAGTTGTGATAATACCTAACCTCTCATACATGCACATATTAAATAGATCAATGCCTACACACACAAAATGATTAATGATAGTTAAATTCGTAACAATATAGAATATATTTTGTTGTAAATGTATGAAATTGTCGTCTGATATTTTATCTACATTAGGTTACCTTGAATGAATAATGATTAAATTTAACATTGAAGTGTTGGTCAGTTTTGCTTGGCCAATTCATAGGAGGTATTTAAAACCATTTAAAATTAAAGTATTATTAAAATATGTTGATGACTTGTTATTGTCAGTGAATAAAAATGATCATTGTTATAACAAAATCATCACAGTGTTTAGCATGGTCTATCAGCTGGAAGAATTTTAATTATACAATAATATTTAAGTTAAGTGGGTGATTTTGCCTTAATATTGAAGATGGAGGGGTGTGCCCAAGCTGTTTTCTTGGGTGCTTAAATCATTTCAATTTGTGTTGTAACATTTACCCTAAACTTTGAAGGTTTATCAAACCTTTTGTATCTTTGAAGTTTTAACATAATCTTATTTTCAATGCATTTGAAATAGAGCAAAAAAATTGGCAGTTTCAAAGTTTCATCATATTCAGATAGACCAATTTAAGTGTGTTGTCCATATTATTTGTTTTTTAAAATATACATTTTAGTGCTGAGCTAAGGTTTATTAAATTTCATTCCACTGTCCATAGACAGTGTGACATATCACAGACCATATACATTTAAGTAATTATTGATTAAAACTACATTTGATTGTATGCAAAATATTTTTAAATCTGTTAGTTAATATGGATATGTTTTTATATGAGCAGTGTGATTAACAAGTCATACAATTTCCTGGCAATAAATATCATAGGCCATATTGATGAAGGCTATATAATGTATGGAAACTCCATATTTAATCAATTCAAATATGTTTCTTTTTGCACTATGTAATTAAATTGTGTGCTTTATATTTCACTAACTAGATTTTAAACAGATAAATTGCTTGATTACCTAAAGTTTTGTGATATACTTAGAGGTTAAGAACATTGGAAAATTAAGTAATATTATTATTATAAGTTGGTAAACTAACACTGATTAGTGTACCATGTAAACAAAATCAATAAATAATTTTGACTAGTAATTTTATATTTGTTTTCTATGTACAGTAAACACAAATATTAATTTATCAAAATCTTGTTAATAATCTTGCTTCAAATAATTTTATTATATTCGTTTTTATCTTTTATGAACATCTTGTTAGAATGTACTAACCTTTAGTGTGTTATGAAATATTTTGGTTTTATAATTTTTTTAAGATTACAAATAATGGCAAGTAAAGTTAATTTATTGAAACTAGTGGATTGATTTTATAGTAATATATTATGATACACTCCCAAAAGAGTTGATGTCTGGTAGGCTGACGGATATAAAATTATAAGCCAAATTATTAACACAGATTCAAGAATAAAGTCAATTTGCACTGACCCTATGTAAGAGTGGAGTAAGTGCAGGCAGAAGAGATAAAATATAAATTTCACAACATTATGATATTGTGTTGTCTGGTAGTTGTAATAATTTTATGCAATATTTTATGTTCCAATATACCTAATATGATCTTGTAATTTTCTTTAAAATATTCCTACAAATAAAATTTATTAATTCCTATTGGATATTTAGTGTAAAATGGCATGAGATTCTCAGTTTACTATTTGACCCAAGGTGATTTATTTTATTAATAATGTAGCTGTTGTATTTTGAATAATTTAATACAATTAATCTATGAATATTATCATATATTCTTCATAACATAGTTTGTTAAATCATGCACATGTTTGTATGTTTTATTCAATAAAATATATTTAATTCATTTTATGAATATAATTTTACTAAATTCTTAATTTAGTTTATAACATAACTCATAATAAGAATAAGAAACTAGTAATACACCAAGATAATTTTGGGGAGTGGCATTTGTCTCATTTTTCATGCAATACTTTTAAAATTTTCATTTAAGCTCATAAAATTTACAAACGGTTTTCAAAAACATTTACTATAATATATATTGTGTACAGGAAAAAAAAGTTGTACATTTGGCAAAGAAAAAAATTACAATACCATCAATTTATGTAATACTCAAACTTGTACTTTTTTAAGAGTCCATACAAATAAAAGTAAGTTTAGAAATGTAATAAAGCTATTGAATTTAACTTTATGAAATATTTAGGTTCCTTAAGATTAATCATTACCTATAAATAAAAATAGTAAAAATAGGTTATTGCATTAATATTAACAAAATTAGATTACACAAAAAATAGCAATAAAAAAGTATTCATATTTGTTTAGGGTAAAATTAAAAAAAAGTATGAGAAATCTTCTAAATGCTATTTTCCCATTTACAAATAAATTCAAACTTATGATTGTACAAATAACACTGTATTATGTATATTCACAATAAGTTGGATTAAATCATTTAAATAAACTTCCCATTTTTTAACAAATCTGAGCATTTTCAAACTATAAGTAATTGTAAATCAAATTGACCATATAAGTCTACTATTATCATTCTGTGTTCTGATCAACAAATGTCTGACAATTTTTCTACTTATTTATAAAAATTATATAACATTAGCATAAATACCTGCAAAATAAAAACTATAAAATAAACATTTTAACATTAATAATTTATTTATTTATTTCTTTAACCCTTTAATACAGACATAGAGAAACATTAAAGAAATTTTATAAGAATAATAGTACAAGAGAGACCTTATCACACTAGGTAATAATTTCTTACAAGCAATGGATAACATATAAATAAGCAAAAGAAAGGGTGGTCTAACTTAAGGCATATACTAATATATGAATTAATAATAATGTACAATGAATAAGTTATACTAATAATTTATGACATATTATCTAGTAATGGTTCCTTCAAATCAATACAACTAATGGTTTATTTTTATAGACAAGTTGAAATAAACAAATCTTTATGTAGAACTGGGATTTAAGTAATCATAATAATTGTTATAAACCATTAGTATTTTTCAATATGATTTAAAATTGTGTATTTGAATGTTAATTTAGATGTTTAATACAAAATATTTTTATTTTTTCAATAAAAGTAATGGTAATGAAGTTAATTTTGTCCTTATTATTATTTTTCCTCTTTTTTACCTATTATATAATTGACAAATATAACATACATCAAGTAAGTATATAATATACATTTTTTGTGTAATGCACACAAATGAAAGTAGTATTAACTTTATATTAATCTAAATATTAATTATGATATAAATGATGGTCAATAAGTTCTAATTCAAAAATAAAAGTACTATAATTCTTATTATACACAATTGTAAATTTACTTTATACAATAAAAACAGTACATAAAAAAGGGACTATTTTAAAATTGTGCATTATAGTTTTGTATTCTTTAATGTTAATGTTCTGAACCTACCATAGGAAGCAGGTTGTACTAGATTTTTTCCAGTTAAATATCCCATATTTGTCTCCATTTGCATGTCATGTTCGAAGGGATTTTGGAATTGCCTTATGATTTTTACTGAAAAGCCATGTGTGTCTAGCTTAGAAACTATTCCTTGGGCAAATGAAAATACAATAAAAATATAGTCTAAGCACATGGGCTGAGATTATCTGTCCTATGTTTGTGGGAACTTCATCCCTGTAATAGACCAGTCATCTCCTGATCCCACTTCTGTTGGTAAATATGATATGATAGTAACATATGTTTCTGTTTGCAGCAGATGGGTTCTCAAACCTTGACATGTTTGACCTCGAGAAGGATCTCCCTGATGAATTGATGGGAGGTTCATGGGGCGAACAACCAGGGATCACAGGTCCCAAGCCCCCTGCACAGGGGCCAGGGCCAGGGGGGCAAATGGCCCCGCAAAATCAGCTCAATGGAGATGATCCAACTGCTGGTATGCACAGACAAATGAACAATCACCTTATACAAGTAAGTATCTGAGAGTGATGACAAATTAAAAAAGAAGTATTTAACAGTATTTGAAAATAAATACTTGATTTTTCCATTTTAAGTTTTAGGCATTTTTTATTTTTATTTGACCTTAAATTATGATATAATGATTTCAAATTGTAACATAAATTATATGATCATACATGTGAATCTTATAATAAACCCACATAATTCCCACCTTATAAATGATTTTTGTCAGTTTAAATTTCTAAAACAGAATTTAGAACATACCCCAGTTATATGTAATTTTTTAATTGATGATTTGATGGCTGTTCTTTATATTAATGACAAACTTATTATTTTCGAAAAACAATGATATAGTTGTTGAGGTTGGTCTAGACTTCTAGAGATTAGCTTAATATTTATAGATATAAGTAAATGAATGTATTACTTGAACAGATTTACTAATCTTGTATATGTCGTTTGCTGGTCTTTTCACAGGGCAACAAAACCGGCTTAGTTAGCCACAACAATCCTTTGGGATTGAGTAGTTTAGGAAGTAAGAGTCCAAGCTTACAATCACCTCCAAATGTGTCCGTATCAAAGGACCTAATGGGTGGCATGCACCCACAACTAATGCCAAATACAAGTCATCCAAATCAGCTGCATTCGACCATGCCGATGAGTTCGATACAGGGCAGCATGAACATGGGTAACATGATCGTGACTAACAGCAACATGACGGGCGCCAGTATGCTCGGCGGTAGCATCATCAACAACGTCAATAAGCAGTTGCCCACGCTGATGGGCAACAGTCACCATGGTACTCCACCGCACCACCCGCATGCCCAGGTAATTTCTCTGTAAAATTATACACACCAATGATGCTTGCTAATTCAAAAATTTAACATTGATAATTTACTTGTTATATTGTGTAAATACTTTTTCCCGACACCTTCAGAACAAGTAATCGATTTACAGGCTATGCAAAACGGTCCGCTGGGAGGTCGGGTCGGTGCCGTGGGCATGGGGGCGCCGAACATGCGGAGCAATACGTTGCAACACCATCAGCGCATGCAGGCGCCCGGCGGCGGCGGACATCCCCTGGCGCCGTACCATCCCACGTACGGACAGTCGGCAACGGGCGCGGGTGCGGGCGGCGCGGCGGGCGCTCCGCTGCCGCAGCGGCCGGCGGGCGTGCGCTTCGGGCCCGCGGGCGAGGCGGGCGCGGGCGGCGGGGGCGCCGCGGCCGCCGTACCCCCCGCGCCGTCGCCGCAGACGCCGGGCGCGCCGGCGGGCGGCCAGTCGCAGCCGCAGGCCGCCACGCAAGCGCCCGCCCCGCAGCAGCCGGCAGCGCCGCAGCAGGCGCCGGCCGGCTCCATCGCGTATGACCCGCAGAAGCGCAAACTCATCCAGCAACAACTCGTATTGTTGCTGCACGCTCACAAGTGCCAGCGACGGGAGACTGCCTCCAATGGCGAAACGTGGCAATGTGCGTTGCCTCACTGCAAGACTATGAAGGGTGTTCTCAATCATATGATGTCGTGTCAGGTCAGTTGAATGCCATTTTTTTTTTGCATTTATCTAAGTTATTAAAAATGACATTCGAGTTAATGGTTCATTGTTGTTTGCAGGCTGGCAAAAATTGTTCAGTACCTCACTGTTCCTCATCAAGACAAATTATTAACCATTGGAAACATTGTGACAAAAATGACTGTCCAGTTTGCTTACCACTCAAACAAGCAGACCGGACTAGAAATATGAATGGTAAGTCACATATCTATACCTTAATTGTTGAGTGTTTGGTTAAAATAAATGGTAACGTGTTGGACCCCATGAACACGACCTGATAGGAGATGTCCGATGTACAGCGGCGGCAGCGTCGCACGCCCCGAGCGGTGTGACCGGTGTAACCGGCGTGAGCGGGGGAGTGACGGGCGTGGGCAACGTGCCGGGCGTGGGCGTGGGCGGCGTGCAGGGCGCGGGCATGGGCGGCGCGGGAGGTGGCGCCAGCGCCGTGGGCAACAGCACGGGCTCCGCGCCCGGCGCCGACATGAAGCGCGCGTACGAGGCGCTGGGCATCGCGTGCCCCACGTCCGTGCCCAACATGAGCTCGGGCTTCACGCGCGCCGCCGTGCGCATGCCGGCGCCGCGGCCGCCAGGCCTGGTGGATGGCGTGCAGGCGCAGCAGCAGCCGCAGCTGGTGCAGTCAATCTTCCAGCACCAGGCGCAGGCGGACCTGCAGCAACAGCAGCCGCAGCAGCAGCAGCAACAGCAGCAGCAACAACAACAACAACAGTTGGTGAGCATTGTAGCATCACTACTTTTTTTTACTTTTGCTAATTTGTATTTAGTATTAGTTAAACTGTAAAATTTCTGAATTAAATATCTATATCCTTCACAACAGGACTTGTTGCAAATGGGCGCCGGTAGCCTCCAGCTTCCAGGTGGAGCCGTAACTGCCAATCCTGTTTCCGGCACTAAGGAATGGCATCACTCTATTACGGCTGATCTCAGAAACCACCTAGTCCATAAACTGTAAGTTTTTTCTCGTTCATTATGATATGATTGCATTTAATAATTATTATGCTGTTAAATAAAGAATTGATATTGATAATTATTTTTTTTAATGACGACTTAATAATTGTCCTCCAGGGTTCAGGCAATATTTCCTACACCAGACCCTACGGCCATGTTAGACAAACGTATGCATAATTTAGTTGCGTACGCGAGGAAAGTCGAGGGCGATATGTACGAAATGGCTAGCACGCGCTCTGAATATTACCATTTGCTTGCCGAAAAAATCTATAAGATTCAGAAAGAATTAGAAGAGAAGAGACAAAAGAGAAAGGAACAGCAACAGCTAGCTGCGCAAGCCGCACAACAGCAGGCGCAACAACAAGTCCAATCACAGGTAAATGTTGTTTCTGGTTTAGTCCCTATTATCAATATAAATCTTCATGTGTGTGATTTTACATGAAGAGAATCTAAATGAATATAAAATGAACCTTCATATGCTTTGAGAGTAAAATCGTCTATTAAATGGTATGACGATGTATGCGCAGGCGCAGCTCGGGCAAGGTGGCGTCGGAGGCGTCGGCGGTGTCGGAGGCGTAGGTGCGGGCGGCATAGGAGCAGTGGGCGGTGTCGGCGTGGGCGGGGTGGGCGCGGCGGCGGGCGCGGTGGGCGCTGCGGCGGCGGGCGTGCGTGCGCCCATGCCCCGCGCCGCGCTGGCCGGCTCGGCGCCCATGGCCGGCATGCGTATCCCTTCGCCAGGCATCGCGCTCGCAGTCACGCCGGCGCGCTTGCCTTTCCAGTCCAACCTCGTGGGGCCGCCAGGACCAAGTCCTAACCAGGTAAGATTAATTTTAAAAATCGAATGTCGGATCTCACTTTGGTATATTATAATAATAACACATTTCTTGTTTAAGTAGCGAAATCTTGTCAAATATTTTCAATCAATATGTTTGTATCAGATGCCACAAACTCCAAACGGCGGCAGCGTTGGGGCCGGCAGCGTGAGCAACCCCGGCATGTCTCCGTTCGGCCAGCCACTCACCTCGCCCGCGCCGCAGTACCCGCCCGTGCACACCAACGGGCCCGCACCCCTCGCCTCGCCCAGCCATCAGACTGATAACACTAAGGTGAGTGGCAACTCTGTCACATATTAACGTCAAATTTAATTATCAACTGTACAAGCATGGTCGTTGAAAATATTAGTAGATAGGTTAAAAGATGCAAGAAATAGAAGATGTCGAAAAATATTGAAAGCCTCTGTGGCGTTGTCGGTTATGATACCAGTTGTGGGATATGATTTTAGCACCGAGTGTAATGTTGTGTGATCTGCAGATTTTTGTTTTATAGGTGTAGTGTGACAAAAAAATGTGTCAGATTCTGGTGATGATGTGGCGATATTGAGCATCTCGTGTGTGTACAGGCGCGGTTGAGCGGTGCGGTGGCGAGTCCGTTCGTGAACCACGGCAGCTGTCGCGACGGGTCGCCGGGCACGCCGGGCACGCCGCACGCGCGCGCGTCGCCCGCGCCGCTGCACCTGGCGCACCGCGCCGCGCTGCCCGCGCAGCTGCCGCCGCTGCCCGCGCCGCCGCAGCCGCTCGCGCCGCCGCCGCCGCACGCCGCGCACCAGCCGCCCAGCGCCATGCCTGCCGATCAAAGGTCAGCCACTCATACTACCAGGATAATAAGTGGCACTAACATGTGCATGTCGCGCTTCGATTTTAACCTACATTTTCCAATTTTAAACAAGCGAGCATAAATGTGTTGGTGATCACTATTTGGAACCATCAGAAGCACTGCAATAGCTTTGTTGTACTTGTTTGAGTAATTAGTCGCAAGTAATAACTTTTTCCATATATTCTAAAAATAAAAAAATACCTATTGATTATTGTATACAATGCTATTCCCAATAGTATTGTCTAAAAACGTTATTATTTTTTTACCATCAGTGCACCTTTTAGAATGGCGTTTTTTAAATATAAATGATTAAAAATAAAATATTTGTCGCTAACAGTCCGCAACAAGACGATGTGA
The DNA here is from genome assembly GCA_949752805.1 of Deilephila elpenor. Taxonomy (NCBI): domain Eukaryota; kingdom Metazoa; phylum Arthropoda; class Insecta; order Lepidoptera; family Sphingidae; genus Deilephila; species Deilephila elpenor. The sequence goes on along the minus strand of OX457101.1, from coordinate 12,499,225 downwards.
GAATAAAGCAAGAAACGGATGAAAGTCGCATTAAAGAAGAGCAGGACGATGACTGCGGTGGAAAAGGTATGAGAGACGAACCTTCCGGCGATAAGGACACCACCGATCGGGGGGACTTCGTCGTCAAGCAGGAAATTAAGCAGGAGATCGCGCCAGAAGTGAAGCCGGAAATAAAAGAAGAACCGGGCGAAACCAGCGTGGGTGCCGACACCAGCGGAGACTGCAACGCGAGGAGGATCTTCGTATTCAAACCCGAGGATCTGCGCCAAGCCCTAATGCCCACTTTAGAAAATTTGTTTCGCCAAGACCCCGAGTCGTTGCCGTTCCGACAGCCAGTGGATGCACAGGCGCTCGGCATTCCGGACTACTTCGATATAGTCACTAAGCCCATCGACTTGTCCACGATAAGAATGAAGCTCGACCAAGGGAGGTACAAGGAGCCGTGGGAGTATGTGGACGACGTGTGGCTCATGTTCGAGAACGCGTGGCTTTACAATAGGAAAAATTCTAGAGTCTATAGATATTGTACTAAGGTGAGTAAATATATTATTTGATATTTAAGATTGTCATATCAATTTTTCCAATAACCAGAATTTATTTAAGCATCATTTATTACAATTTCAGTCGCCCGAATACTTAAACGCCCTTAACACTTAACTAGGCAAGTCCCACTTAAATGTACTGATTAAGTGGGCCGTTGCTATTAACTACCACTTAATATTTAAATACGTTTGAGTACTAGGGCATAAAAAAATTAAAACCTAGTAATGAGGGTGTTTAGTAGTAATAAAACTTACTTAGTTATTTGAAGTAATGAAATACATTCGCAAATTTGGTTTCCATTAACAGATCAATATGAATGCCATAGTAACAATTCATTAATATTCTTTTCTCTATATTTGTAGTTGTCGGAAGTGTTTGAACAAGAGATAGATCCGGTGATGCAGAGTTTGGGTTACTGCTGCGGCAGAAAGTACACATTCAACCCTCAAGTATTGTGCTGTTACGGCAAACAGCTCTGCACTATACCACGCGACGCCAAGTACTTCAGTTACCAAAACAGGTGAATTTTTTTATTGTGTTTCAGTGTACTGGCAAAATATACAAATGAGACATTTTACAAAATTTTATGATATGCACTGCCTTGTTAAAATATAGTTTTGTATACTTTGCCATTACTATACTATGTACTCTTCCATCGTGATATGATTTATGTAAACTGTATCACATGCACTCATCAAAACACTTCCATCTCTTTTTTATTCGTTTTACATTTGTATGTAGCAAATACTAAGTTTCTTATTCATAGACAGATTTAACGCCCAGTTTAGTTATCAAATGTTTTGTAACTTTCAAACAACTTTAGAATTAAGTTAGAGCGAAGAAGACAAAACATTCGATAGCTAAAATAGGTTTTAAAACTGTCTGAATAAGGCCGAAAGTGTTTGATAATTTTATTAATGTGGGAATGATTGTGTATTATGCTGGTATGCTGTGGATGTTCTGTATCTGATGATTCTTATACTGCCAAAATCCTATGTACATAGTAAACATGTAGTATGAATTCTACTTTTTAGCCTAGGGTTCGGTCATTAAACATTCTCTTTTTACAATAAACACTGTATTTTAAATTAAAAATACTGCTAAGAAAAAAAAAATACAAGTTACAACATTCAAAAGACCAGTAAAACAAAAAATAAAAGGGAATTTGACTATGATCGATTTTTTTATTATTTTGCGTAGAAACACTAATACTATTAAAATAAAACATTTCTGTCAAAACTGTATCATAGTAGCTTCTAACATGGGAAAAATATTAGTATTTTAAAAAAGAGTAGAAGCATAGTGCAGACATCTTACCGTCTCTTTCACATGCACACACTGTAATGCATATTAAGACTAGTGATGTCACTAGTTTTGTTTTGCATCCTTTTTCTTTTACTCTCACTACAAGATTTAAAACGTTTCTAAATTGTTTAATTCTGAATGGATTTACAAAACTTAATGGATTTACTTTTTAATAAATACAATAAAAAAAAATGAGTCCAATACCCTATTGTCAATTGATGTAAATGATCAGTGAAATTATTCTTTTTAATTAGTGAATTAGTTTGACTTTAATATATTTGGACAACAAAATTGTTAAGTTATTTTAATTTATATTTGGTTTTACCTGGTATTATTTTAAAATTGCATTAACTTTGTACTTGTAGTATAGGATTTGGACCCTAAATTATCGGAAAATTTGCTTGTGGGTTTATCAACTTTAAGATTTAGAATCAGATATTTGTTGCCATACTATTATAGTCATCAGCCACAGAATGTCCACTGATAAAAATTAGGTTTCCGCAAAATCCAAGTAAACTTAATAACTACAATCTTAAAATATCCTTCTTTAGACTTTTAGTTCACACTGATTACTTTGAAAGAATTAATCCAGTTTTAATTTTACTGTAACCATTAGAAATTTTCAGAATATATTTTTATTTACAATGTTTAATCACAGTTTGTTTAAAGCAGCCAACAAAGCCATAGAATTAAAATAATTGAATAACATAATATGTATTTGGTACTCTTATTCGAGACTATTTCATGGGTTCAATTGAGTGTTTTAAACTTTTATATTTGATTTATCTCTAATATTCTGAAATATCAAGAAATTACATATTTGTCTCTATGTTCTCTATTAATTATTATCTGTACACCACTTTTATAAAACACAAATTGTTTCAATTGATTCTTTTTCCAATACGTACATTATTTAAATCAGTCATTAGAACCTTCATTTCATGAAATTATATCGTACTTTTTTTAACACCGTTTTTTATTAAATTAAGCCGAAAAAGAACTTGCAGTGATATTCATTTCAATATAAGCAGAAATAGTAAATAATCACGTACGTTTTGACACAACACTGAATAATGCAACTGAATTTATAATTTGTAAAGGCTTAGCCTTAGATAAATGAATATGACTTTGTCCAAAAGTTCACAATTATTGGCTGTTTATATTTTGACAAAAAAGTCAATAAACATTTAGCTAGGGGTCTGACATTCATTTACTTAATTTCAAATATTTGTACATACATGTAAAAAACTGGGTCAGATAGTGAAAAAAATCTACATCTTTGTTTCATACTCAAAACGGCATTGTGCCGGTATGGTGTTGTCATTCCTTAAAATTCAGTTGCATTATACGAAATTATATTATATTGTTGTGATTACTACATAATATATAGTGTAAAAAACCAGTGTCCTTTGTAATTTTAGTTAACCTGATAAGCGACTACTATTGCCCCTGGTTTTTTACACATTGTATGTTATATGTTAAGATAGCTTAAATCCCTAAATATGTCACTAACGCTTCTCGTAAGCTTTGTCTTCCTCATTGTTGTGTTTACTATTTCATTGTCACTAATGTTTTTTCCGCATTTTAGGAATATTTGCTATCATGTTGATTTGCTTTATTACGGAAACCGATCATTCTCATTGTGCTTTGTTTTATATGTTGGGCAACGGATAGAGGTTTCTAATTTATTTAATTACTTTTTCAAAATAATGTCCTTGGTAGATTAGTGAAAAAAAAATTGGTAATATCTTGGTAAATTAGTAAATTCTTGAAATTCATCTCAAGTTAAATATTCTACTTAGTTTTTATAATACAACAGATTACAAAAACACGTTCACCACCACCCTTCCAAATAATTTCAACTATGACATTTGATATGAATTTTTATTCATATTTTGAGTATGTTTTAATAACAAATTATTGAAACGTATCAATGGAAAGTTCGTGACAAATTTATTTTATTTACAAAATACATCAAAAATTTCTCAATTTTTCTTTCATGTGATGTTTCACAAAAATTCTAGGAAATTCTGTTACAAGTGGCGTCATTAGTGTCATGTGTATGGTACACATGATTTAAGAAGTTATTCTTAATAATTCAAAGGTAGTCGTCAATATAATCAAACTATGACTTGGAAGCATCATGAATAAAAATATCCTTAAAGAATAATCTTGCACCACTGATCTTAAACATTGCATGAATAGTTCAACAAACGATTGTACGGGATACAGCAAATTTTTGGGAATTCCTATAGAGAATCGTGATTAATTGCGTTGTAAATATTCTGTTAATACGGTTTCCATTTGTTATGGTTACGAATCGGTGTTAAATTTGGAATTCGAGATACCAACGTATTAGTGAATTGACACGCGTTTTCATTAGTCTTCTATCGACCGGCAAAAGTTCGGACTTAATATACATAAAACCATTAATATTAAATAGATAATGCCCGTAGCAAATCCTACATAATTATCAGTTCATTTTACGAATATCTTTTAATTAATCCTGATTCGACAATTTAGAAATTTTCACTTGGGTAACTATTTACTTGTATTAGATTTACACCGTTAATTGGAACTTAACATATTTATTTAAAATATGATTATCTTAATCAGTGAATGCATATCTCACTCTTTTACTCGCGAAATATCACCCATTCATAGTAAACAATACATGAAAAATATGAAATAAACATCAACTATAATGTTGTGTATGTTGTATACCTACATAACATATGTAGGTTATTAAATTGTCTTTAAGATTTAAGCGTCAATGGTTCCATGATCAGTAAAATCGTTCTATTAAAAATTTGCTAATGTAATACTGTATGTATTATTATCTACCCTGGCTTGGGTGCTTTTTTGTTTAATGTGTGTCATAAATTAAAATCCTAAAAGAATTGGCTTTCTGCTATTAGATGTTTCTACAATTTACACCATGTTACATAAATAAATTCCGCATTGGTTGTCTTTGTCAAAATTGTTTTCTTCAATTAACTAATGTACATGTATAATAGTAGACCAAACAATAGTAATGTATTTTATTAATCAATCATTTATTCTTTTCGTGGTTTCGTTTCGCTTTTAACCAGTGGTAACTGTAATAATTTGGCTCACTTCAGGCACATAGCAATTATTTTTGCAGCTCAAAAATACTGTAAAATTGTTATGTTCAATATTAAGAAATAAAATAATTAACAAAACTTTTCCCTGATAATATTTTAAGATATATGTTCTGGTTTACTATTATCATATTGAATGATATAAAAAATAATTGTTTAAAAATGATAATAGTGCGTACTGTGTGTGTATGATTGATTCACTGCAATTGGTTTTTCCGTCTACTCGCTACGTGTTCCACTGTCTAACTATTAACCCCTTTTTATGTTATCATTGCTTACTAATTTTTTTTCGCCCTCTCCACGCACGTCCTTGCCTGCACACAAAACGTTCCTGTACACGCTCGCTTCACATCACATCTGCTACACCCGGCCGGTTGTGATAAACAGTCTAAAAGCATATGGGGTTGTGTCCGATAGATACACCTTCTGCCAGAAATGCTTCAATGAGATCCAGGGCGACACCGTCACGCTCGGCGACGACCCGCTGCAGCCGCAAACGTGAGTATATATCATTACAACTCATTATTTACACTCAATATTGTTCTTTATATTCAACATTGGTGTTATTGAATGATTCAAATCAAGTCAATAAAATTAATGAGGTTATTAAAAATATTTAAATCACCCTAAAAATTATAATGAGATGAATTTTCGATAGCTGAATAGTCGTAATTCCCTTAGTTTCTGATATTGAAAACTACATAATAGATTTAGCTTTTTTCTTTGTCCATATTTATTTTACTTCCATTTTCCATGGGTTTTTTCATTATATTGTTGTTCCTAATTTTTGTCAAATATTTAAAATCCAATGTTAAATATTCAATTTATATTTCTTTTTAATAACTTCAAGAAACCAGTTCCGTTCTAACGTTGGACGCATTCACGAATGAATTGCATAAAACAAATAGTGTTTGACACATATTAACTCACTTGAATGATTTCAGTGCCATCAAGAAGGATCAGTTCAAGGAGATGAAGAACGATCACCTGGAACAAGAACCGTTCGTAGTGTGCATGGACTGCGGCAGGAAGCAGCACCAGATATGCGTGCTGCACCACGACCAAATATGGCCCCAGGGCTTCTGCTGTGATAATTGTTTGAAGAAGAAGGGGGCCAAGCGGAAAGAAAACAAGTTCTGCGCCAAGAAACTGCCCCCGTCCAAGCTCGGCATTTACATTGAGACTAGAGTCAACAACTTCCTCAAGAAGAAGGAGGCGGGTGCTGGCGAAGTGCACATCAGGGTGGTCGCGTCGTCTGACAAGGTGACTACTCATATGCTCTAATTAGTATGGACTAGTTCACTTCGAACTTTTGTGTGTTCAGTTTAATGTCTCAAAACGTAAGACGTCATACTATAGAACAGTATTGTCATGAGAACTCATCCGATATTACGTTACAATTACCAACTAACACACTGTTCACAATATTAATATGAAATCGGAAATAGTTTCTTATTTAGATTGACTAATGTGGTCCCAACAACAAATACACTAAACAAGCGTTTACTTTCAGATGGTGGAAGTGAAGCCGGGCATGAGGTCGCGGTTCGTGGACGTGGGCGAGTTGCCCGGCGAGTTTCCGTACCGAGCCAAGGCGTTGTTTGCATTTGAAGAGGTCGACGGGACCGATATATGTTTCTTTGGCATGCACGTACAGGTGAGCACCATTGTTTCATATTGCCGTCTATTAGGCCAAGCAACACAATATAATTGCGTATTGTTCTGCTTCCGTTAGTGCAGAGAACCATTTCTGGACTGGAAAGATGGTACGTTTTTGTTGACTGCATTCCATGTTTTCTGTAGTCGATCGCAAACTGGTTATTCAAGTGCGGGAGATGAGATTGATTGGGAAGAAAATAATTAATTATTATAGATCATTCTAAACTTGGCATCTGAATTATTATATATCTCTATAGAATCTATATTTTTCAATTTCCGTGGTTTATTCATAAAATGTAATTTTATCGTCTATCTCACTATCCATTCATAATAGGAAAACAATAGAAGTTCAGTTCCTATTCGAAAATATTTTTTAAATAAAGACGAAGAATAATCTGTCGCTTAACACTCTGTTTCCTAACTCTTTGATATCGCTAATCCTACAAGAGCATGAATAAATGATTTGTTTTTGTTACAGGAATACGGTAGCGAGAGTCCGAAGCCCAACACGAGGCGCGTTTACATAGCATATCTAGATTCTGTTCATTTCTTCCAACCACGCCAGTACAGGACGGCGGTGTACCACGAAATCCTATTGGGATATTTAGATTACGCAAAACAACTAGGATACACAATGGCCCATATATGGGCTTGTCCACCTTCCGAAGGTGACGACTATATCTTCCACTGCCACCCGCCTGAACAAAAGATCCCCAAGCCTAAAAGGCTACAAGAGTGGTACAAGAAAATGCTAGATAAGGGTATCATAGAAAGAATTATATTAGATTATAAAGACATTCTCAAACAAGCGATGGAGGACAATATCTCTTCAGCGGCGGAGCTGCCGTACTTCGAGGGTGACTTCTGGCCCAACGTCCTCGAGGAATCCATCAAGGAGCTGGACCAGGAGGAGGAGGAGAAGAGGAAGCAAGCGGAGGCCGCGGAGGCAGTGGTCAGTATCGATTGCACTTGCACCATGTCTATAAGCAAAAACATTGCTTCTCAATTCACGTTATTTTACAGAAGCAATATTTTTTTTATAGATATTTACATAATCTGTTTATCACGTAAATTTTGGCATGCGACAACAATGTCTAACATGGTTTTTAGATTTTCCAGTCGTCGGAGGAGAATGAACAAGGTCCCGATGGCAAAAAGAAGGGTCAGAAAAAGGCGAAGAAGTCGAACAAATCCAAGGCTGCCCAGAGAAAGAACAGCAAAAAGCAGAGCGATCAGCAGCAGGGAAGTGATCTCAGCGCAAAGATATTTGCGACGATGGAGAAGCACAAGGAAGTGTTCTTCGTCATCAGGCTACATTCCGCACAGTCCGCTGCCAGCTTAACAGTAAGTTACACTACTACGTTTTCTTACGAAGTAGCCAAACAGTAAATTATAGGTATCGTTATTCACATTACATTTTCATTGCAGCCCATTAACGACCCGGACACGTTAATTAACTGTGACCTCATGGACGGACGTGACGCGTTCTTAACGATGGCGCGCGACCGGCATTACGAGTTCTCATCGACGAGAAGAGCGAGGTTTTCCACGTTATGCATGTTGTACGAGCTGCACAACCAGGGACAGGACAAGTTCGTGTACACGTGCAACAACTGCAAGGCGCACGTGGAGACCAGGTACCACTGCACCGTGTGCGACGACTTCGACCTATGCATACAGTGCCACGAGAAGGATGGACACCCGCACAAGATGGAGAAACTGGGTCTCGACATCGACGTGGGCTCGTCCCCGGGCGACATGAAGCAGGCCAACCCTCAGGAGGCGCGCAAGCTCTCCATCCAGCGCTGCATCCAGTCGCTCGTGCACGCGTGCCAGTGCCGCGACGCCAACTGCCGCCTGCCCTCGTGCCAGAAGATGAAGCGCGTCGTCACGCACACCAAGATCTGCAAGCGCAAGACCAAGGGCGACTGCCCCATCTGCAAGCAGCTCATCGCGCTGTGCTGCTACCACGCCAAGCACTGCACCGAGACCAAGTGCTCCGTGCCCTTCTGCAGCAGCATCAAGCAGAAGCTGAAGCAGCAGCAGGTGCAGCAGCGCGTGCAGCAGGCCAAGCTGCTGCGGCGCCGCATGGCCGCCATGAACACGCGCGCCGCGCCCGGCGCCGCGTCGCCGCCGCCGCAGCCCGCGCTCGCCTCGCCGCCGCCCTCCAAGCCGCACGCCGCCTCGCACGTACCCCACAACGTGCAGAAGGCGCTGCAGCAGGTACCACTTCTCACTTAATGCTTTGCAATCTAGATAGAGTATTCACCAACATGAAACAGTTTCTTTCGTCAGTCGACAAAGTGATTGATGATTGTATCCACATACAGAACGGTGAACCCTAAACACGACACGGTTTCATCGTTCATAACAAGTTGTTGAATGTTGGATCTTTTATTCACTTATGAAACATCAACAGGTACAAGAGGAGGCAGCGCGACAGCAAGCGCCGTCATACGGCAAGCAAGCGGCGATGGGTCCTCCGGGCGGCGGTGTGGGTGCGGTGGGCGGCGTGGGCGGTGTGGGCGGCGTGGTGGGCGCGCGCGGCGAGTGGACGGCGCGGTACCGCACGCCGCCGCCGCTGCACCACCCGCAGCACCACCCGCGCCTGGCGCACCACCACGCGCCGCAGCAGCAGCACCCGCACCCGCACCCCCACCCCGCGCAGCAGCTGCAGGTAAACAACGCCACCTACTCATTTATCATTATACTCACATATCAATCACTTGCATTCATATACCCTGTAAAGAGTAAGATCTATTGATATACAGAAATATTTTTTTGGAGTTATAGAGTGCGCAATATCGTCTATTAATTTGACGTAACGTCAAATATTTATTACGTACTATCGCAATTGTTTGAATCTGTAGATATTTTTTTAAATATCTAAATACGTATGAGGCATGACCTATGCTTAATCGTTTTTACACTATCAAAACTATTAATAGATTGTATTTAATGTCTTTTCAGTATTATTATTATACCTCCCTTGCTCAATAAAATTTCAAAATTTTACTCATTACCAATCACCCATTTCATCTTCCATCCAACATTATAACTAAATATGCTTACCTTGTCAATAGAATGCCTTAAACAACAATGTGGTAATGCTACAGCAGCGAGCGCAAGCGCCGCAGCAGCAGCAGACGCAGCCGCAAGTGCACCAGAAAGCGCTGCAGCAGCTCATGGCCACGCTGCGCTCGCCCACCAGCCACAACCAGCAGCAGGAGATCCTGCACATACTCAAGAGCAACCCACCACTCATGGCCGCCTTCATCAAGCAGAGACAAGTCAGTATAGCTTTTTATTTGAACTTTTATGCAAAATATTATTTAGTAGCATTTATTATATAAAATGCCCAAAACCAAATAAAGTTATTTACAATTTTACAAATATTTACAATTTTAATATTACCCTGTATACTAGGAACTATTATAATTAGACACAGCTCTTTCTACAAATTATTTGAAAGGGCAAGTAATTTTTTTACTTTTTTTTCTATTTAAATGTTGTCCTACATTAGGATCACTCCCATATTATGGGTGTATCATGCATATTAACATTGAGGACCCACAAATACCTGTAGACTATCCAAGTATTTGTTTGTGTGGGTATTGTATCCGATATATAGGTGCCGGTCATCCAAATAAGCAATATAACGTAATGTATAGTAAAGTAGTGTATTAAACGTGTACATGCATTGCAGAACGCACAGAACCAGCAGGCGGGCGTGGGCAGCGTGGGCAACGTGTGCGGCGTGGGGCTGGGCGGCGGCGTGCAGCAGCCGCAGCTGGCGCACATGATGCAGCAGCCGCAGCAGCAGCGCCTGCAGCAGATGCACCAGATGCTGCCGCAGCAGCCGCAGGTGCGACGCACTACATATATACAACCCACCTCATCTACTACTTCCTTTATAGGGCCCTTCGTACAAGCACAATGACCGGTAATGCACCTGCCGTCTTATACTGGGGTAGTTACTCGTGTATCATTTAAAAAAAAACAAATAAGTTTGCAACCATATGAGTTGTAAAATGGAGTAAGTGCCACGTTTAACCCTTGACGCAAAATGGGGAGTTTTGATTAAAAGTGAGTCCATAATGGAATTTCTTACTGTTTTATACGATTGTTCTGTAGTAGTGTACGAAAGTTGACAACGCGTGCGAAAATGTGTACGCAATAATTTTCTGTTTAACTATCACTTCCTATTACTGCGATAATGTTGTTTTATAATTGCTTATTTTTGAATTGGTTTAATTTCCATTTTTAATTACAAAACCCTCTCATAAGTTTTAAAAAAATGAGTCGACTACCCTATTATTGTATGAGTGGTGGTGATAATTGGACATTAGAAGAACCATGTGCTTGTATGTCGGACCAGTGCCACAAAAATAAAATTATTTACATAAATTCACCGGTATTATGTGGTTGAAGCCTGCCTGTGATGGAAAGTTTGAATGTTAACATATTGTGTTCAGCATAGGTGGTGTCAATGATGTGTGTGAGAAATTGAAAACTGGAGCAATTGAATTTGTCCACCTTCTGTTTGTGATGTGAGCAAATAATGTTTGCTGGATATACTAGTTTATTCGAAACATGAAATCCATATAAGGATATTTTTGCCAATGATAGAAATTATAATGTCCAAGCCAGATGAAGACACTTATCTTGATTTTAATGTGACTATGAAGGTTGCTAAGTGGGACCAACATTTAGTAATAATTACTACTCAGGACATAATTTATTTGTGGTACAGAATGTGATTGTATTGACCTTTAAACTATCAGAAATGTGCCTACAATCTGATATTTTAATGTCTTGAATGGTGCAAAATGATATATGATGTATTTTATTTCATACTCGCCGCGAAAAACTATTAAATGTAAGCGAAATTACAGCAAATACAAGTATAGTTTGTGAATGAATGTATCAATTAACATTGCAAAAGAAATCTGTTGTAGTTGTACCTTCAGCGCGCTGAGTATTGTTAGTGTCGCAATCTGTGCTTATTCTTCTTCCTATTGCATGTTTTGCGCGTGCGTTATTGCAAAGTGCCACTCTGTTACTCGCGTGCGTCGTCTAGCAGCATTGTCGATGACATGGGGTGGTTAGACTGCTTTATCTAGTAATTTGAGATACACGTAACTTTGAATCAATTTATGTGTTTTATTCACTTTGTCTCGTCCAGCTGTACTTGTGTCACTTATCGAAAACAAATCACCAGATTAATGAATATTTGCAACATGTAAATATATTTGAGACCATAACACTTGCTTTATGCATGTCCTCCCCGCGCTCTTTAGGACAATTTGGTGTGATCTACTTTCTATTGCGTAAAATTACACAGCTCTGTAATAACATCGATTTTAAATAGTTATACGCTGAATTCAACAGATAAAAATTTCCTTACGTGAAATATCTGTTTATATAAGCCATACATATGAATAATTATATGAATACTCGTACAAATTAAAGTAACAAAATAATGTCAATATAAAATTAAACAGGTGTAAAAGTTGTACGGATAATATTGTTAACAATTTTTTTTTACATATTTGTAGCGACATTGGATCCTAATCAAGTAATTTAAATGGCTTTTGATACTGTTGTAGAGCTGTGTTATTTGTCACTATGAAACTATTCACTTTGTTGTGTATAGTTCTTGACAAAAGTCCTTAGGTATATAAGCTACTTTTCAAAACCAACATTTGTCTATTACAAGTCATGTATAGTGGATTTTATAACATAAAACTGAAATGAACCACACTCATGACTTTTTCAAAATTTTGTTTCTAATCGATATTTATTAACACATATCGATATTCGGCTTACATCATATAATTAAAATTCAGAACACCTCGAAGATACTAATGTACACTCTTCATCATGCTGGTTATTCAAAATACAGCATTGATTTTTTTCATTGGCAAGATTTCAAAATATTGTTCATCATTTTATGTGTCGAATCTAGAGTAATGAGTGTATGTGCGTTTTAGGATTTATTGAAGATTTTGCTGACTTTGGTCAATTGCAGGTCGGTGGCGTATCAGGCGTAGGAGGCCCCGGCGGAGTCGGCGGCGTCTCAAACGTAGGCATGGGCGGCCCCGGCGGCGGCGGCGTCGGAGGAGTCGGCGGCGTGGGCGGCATGGGCCACGGCGCCGGTGGCGGCGCGTGGTTCAAGCAGGGCGCCGGCGGTGTCGCGGGACCCACGGTCGGCATGATGGGCATGCGCGGCGCGTACGGTGGAGTGGGTGGCGTGGGAGGCGTGGGTGGCGTGGGCGGAGTGGGCGGCGTGGGTGGGGTGGGCGGCGGCGCGGCGCGGCTGGGCGGCGCGGGCGCGCGCTACGGGTTCGGCGGCGGCGGCGTGGGCGCGGTGGGCGGCGTGGTGCAGCGGTCGCCGCCCGCCACGCCGTCGCCGCGGCCGCCCACGCCGTCGGAGCTGCTGCTGCTGCGGCAGTCGCCCGCGCCGCCCGCGCCGCACGCGCCGCCCGAGGACCAGCTGCCGCCCATGACGCCGCAGGACCAGCTCACCAAGTTCGTGGAGCAGTTGTAGTGTACATAGCCGAGGCGCGGCGCTCCGCCCTGTAATATATAACGTAATGGCGGCGGCCGCGCTCGACCCGCCCCGCCCCTCCCCCCCGCTCCCGCGTGGCCCTCGCTCGCGTCCCGCTCCCTTCCCTCGCCCTATTTATTGTCAATAAGTTGTCGTTGGCGACGCGAGGGACGTAAATTAAGTATTACGATGACCGAATCGAGCGCTCAATGTACAAAATGTAAATATGAGAGGAGTACGTCCTGTCCGCTTTGCGTAATAATTGTAAGTTGTTCGTAGTGTAGGTACATTATGATACTTATTCTGTTTATTGTAATTAAATCATTTTATAATATAATTATGTGATCATTATAAACTGTTGTTTGAGTTTTCCACCAATTTAAAAACCTATATTCCCACCTTTAAATACTTATGTGTTAATACACAATTGTGTATGTAACCCCACATGACGAATACCCTACTAGCCTATACCAATAGCCCAAAGGACTATGCAAGACACTTCAGTACTATATCGACCATTGAACTAAAACGAGAAAATATTGTAAAAAAACAGTGCCTTAAGACGCGAATATACTAGGCTGTGCACAGACGCCAAAGTAAATTCACTTTCCCAAGTTAGTCATTATTATTATCTTCCATAAGAAGACCCAGTGATGCACATAGACCTCCATGGAACTACACACCAGCAGGATAGATCCATCTAATTGCGATAGCTTTCAGTATAGGCGATCAATTTTAGTAATCTCATGCTTGCCATTGACAACCGCCGTGTCGCAGTGGCTTAGACACCCGCTGCGAAACGCGACGCCGCAAGTTCGATCCAGTCTACAAGTATTTACTTCGCGTTTGAGCGTCTATAAGGCTGAAAAGTGTCGTGTAATGTCCGATAGACCTAGTGTTAAGACAAACAGGTCTCATTTTATTTATCATTCCATATTGCGCACACACCTTAAATAATTAATTATAGTTTGAGGTCAAGACCATGTATAAACTAGCGGCCTTATTCATAACGCAGTGTACCTGGTGGTCATTACAGTGTAATACAAATAGAGGATTTAATTAGATATGAACATCACTTGCCAGTCGACAGAATGATGGCGGCCTCCTGGAAACCGGATAGTTACTGGATGAACCCTAAGCACGGTGCAATAACGTAGTTCATAATCACGTATCGCCCCTGCTAACATCTGAGGTAATCAAACGTGTTTTTAAAATAAACCTTGTTAAAGAAATTAATTTCGATTTCGATTCGATAGCCTCCGTGGCGCAGTTGGTTTGACTCCGGCTGTGAAACGAGAGGCCGCGGGTTCGATTCCCGCACCGAAACAAGTATGTGTGTGAACCACAGGTATTTGTTTCGGATCTGGGTGTTTGTGAGACCGAAAAAGTCTCTCGTAGTTCCTGATACCCACGACACAAGACTCGATCTTAGTGTGGGGTCAGGACTATGTATGTGACTGTTGGGTGTATTTATTTATTTATTTAATAATTTTGAAAATGAACTCGTGAATCGTCTTTATTACTAGGAGTTCATGAAACTCGAAGAGTTTAAACGCAGAGATCACTTGCGATCGACGACAATCACTATGATTGGCTGTCTCATCTAACAAAACTAAAACTGGCTTACTATTGACATCTCTCACTTACCGACAAAATAGCTGTGGAGTGGAATAAGGATAGTAAGAGATTGCTTGTTGTATTTCGAAAGGGCCTAATTAAAGTGGTCGATTGTAAAATTGTACCAAATTGTCGATACCTTCAAATAATTCTGATTTCCGCGTAATCTTTAAAGCCTGAATCTGAAATCCTGGAATTTACAACCATATTTCTACAGTGTTATGCCTTTGGTAAGATCTCCACAAGCTAAAACTACCCACACTGAATAATGTGCGCTTGGTCCAATGCGACTACACAGCTCCTCTGAACAGACCAGAAAGTAGGTACCCTCACCTAAAGAGACGCTCACCTAATAAGATGACGCACCGTAGTTAACGAAAATACCAGATAGCTATATTTACGTGACAGAAATAAAAACCATGATCCCAAAAGAAATATGTTGGGAGATTACTCCAGTATTTATACTTTCAAACTACCATTACTTAACATGACAATATGTTAGGTTACGGTAGTTCCAGATGCGGATACCAATATTCTACCATCAAGTTTTGGATCTTCAGCAATCTTTGGGTGCTTTAGACAGCAATTCTCAAATGACCAATGGCTTTTAATTAGTAAAATAAATAAAACAAATAATGTAAAACACTTTATTTAAATTCATGTGACAATGTTAAAATAAACATTTAGGTTTAGTATTAGTAACATTTTGTTGTGTCGCACATTTACACCACGATTATATCTATGAAAATATGTTTTATTTTAATTCCATTGAATTTAAGAACATGTTCTTATGTTATCTGAAGACACGCATCTAAAGCAAGAATAATACAGGTACCTACAAGTTAATGTGATAGGAATGCTGTAAACTAGTATATTCAAAAAAGTTCTATAAATCTCATGCAATTTGAAATCAACATGAATATTGAATAAAATCAAAATGAATATTCGTTTTTCGAATACGAAGCGATTTAAATGAAACTAGGCATACACAACTTTCTTTATACTTACATGTATTATGAATTTTCATTTCATAGATTAGTTATACAGAACTTTAATGAATAGCAAACAGCACAAAACAAGTATTCTACACTAAATTAACCAACGGCCTACAAAGTAACTAACGCTGAAGTCAACAACACGAGAAGTTAGTTTGAACACAACACGCACTACGTCCTTGGCAACCTCAGAACAATGTTAAAGTTCCATTAATTATTTTCTGTATATTATTTTTAATATTTGTTATTTTATTTAAATCGATTGATAGGCTCGAAGGACAGCTTGTAACATATTTTTCGCAGAACTGGGATTGATTGTACTAATTCAAAGCTTGCAAGAGCACGGAAAATCGTGTCGATGCCATTTCTTAGCATGTTTTCTGTGTCAACAAAGCTATGAACATAATAGTATAGAAATATCACACCATGGGCGCCGCAGTCAGTGAGTTAAGATTTTTTGCTGGTAAGTATATATTTTTTCGTAACTATCCCACTCTGGTTTCTAGCTACATCACAAGAAGGGTTCTAGGCCACTAAGTAGCAGTTGTATTTTGGACGGATTGATTTTTTAATATAATAATGTTTATATATTTAAAAACCAATAGAGTTTTTTTTTTCTAATCAGCAAATGCGTCCGTTTAAAAATGGTGCGAATTGAGTTTACTCTCCAACACAAGATATATCATTTCGTTCTATTTACTAATAATAAAATCAATGCACAGCTTTTAAATTGACTTCGTAAATTGTGATGTATAAGGTTGAAATAAACTAGTAATTTTTTTTCTGGCACGGCATAGTGACTGCATTGCACCTGGTGGTAAGTGCTAATGCCGTATTAGATTCATTGTAGTTTTAAATGCTACTTGATTCATTTTTTTTTATTGCACTCATTATTTAGTTAAATCGACGATATTTTTTACATAAGTCATAACTACATACCATTATTTATTATTTAGATATACTTGAGTACTTTTGAAGTATCTCTTTGGCAAAATTGTGTATAAGCCTCATCAAAATTTGGCATAATAATTTTTGAAGAAAATAAGAATGAATTGTTAAAACTTCAACATTATTCCGACCGCTACATATGACCGCTCGCACGACGGCATTAACAACAAGCCCACAGCATACACCAAAATACAACTAACATGAAATAGGAGGAAACAACAAGTATTATAACATAATTTTATTGATAGGAAAATGTTAACAATAATTTTGGCTCTTCCCAGATCAACGAAAATATTAACATTTAGCCAATCGTCACGAAAAGTAGGGTAAGTACACCAATGGCGACCATAATTATTCGTGATGATTTATCAAAAATATCAGATATTTATTCTGAAGACTATCTAATTAGTCTTGGTAATTACTATTATTGGTATGTTTTTAAGAAACTCAATAAATACTACTGGTGCATTTACCCTACTTACATAAAATCAGTTCCAGACAATTTCTAAGAACGTCGAAGAGACGTTGAAATATTTCAGACTTGCATCTCATTTCAGTAAAGTAACTACGCCTGGAAAGAGTTGTTGTTCAGTTCATAAATCAATAATTACCGAAGCGTAAGACCATTTATTTCGCTTCTGAACCTTTCCACTATATATTCATACAAAGATTATACATTCTTGTTGACATCATCATGGACTTTTGGGAATAAGTACATTATTTCTCAAACAACTAATAAAGAGATAATATTTTTTCTGAAAGAAATTGACTGTTTAATTTAGAATTTTTCCAGTCACCAATTCGAAAAAAAGTTTTATAGATTATTAAGTTTTCATATAGTTAACATTATGATCAACTTATTATTATCCATGTATATTCCATATCTGGCGTTGTAAGCAAAAATTGTTACAAAGACTAGAATGAACGTGCATAAGAATAATAACGCATAAGATTTTTATTAACAAGCAAATAATCCCTACAACATAATATGCGATGACGTGACACTAATTTGTACTTCAGTAGTATTAAAAGGATTTATACCAGAAATTAAATTTTGTTATCGCATCAACCACGAATAAATTATAAAATATATCAGACACACTACCAACAAACACATATAATATTCCATTTAGATTCTTACTTTATTATGCACATTTTTATCTATATATTTTTTTATATTTTTTCAACTTGCAACACATATTATATTTTTATAGAGTAAGTACCAATAATTGCTTGGGGTTGGAATACGACGGCAGTAGTTGGCAACCCCGCGTATTGAAAGTGAAACATCCATATTAATGGGAGATTAACGTAAATTTGTGGTAAGGTTAATGAGTTAGAAACATGGTTTAAAGCAGTCTTACACGGTCAATTACGGTTTGTTTGGTGTGTTTATTGTTTCTAGGCACCAATGAAGCCATTGAATCGCTGTTATTTAATTGAAAATATTCGCCTATCTTAGACAAGGTTGTGCTTTATGGTCTGTGGTGTTTTTTTTTTATTATTTTGACACCAAATATATTTAAAGTAAATATAAACATTTTTTGTTACATATAACGTGAATTACAACACTTGATTTTTGTATATTTGTGTTTCACATTTATTTCCATACAAGAATGCTTCAAACCAATAAATAAAACCTATTTAATCACTGGTCCAATAATTTCAAATGCAAGTAGCGTACAATGCATGAACAAGTCAACACACCATTCATATATAACTGCTGTCTCTTAGTAAAACCTCTCAACATCCCGCTAGGATGCAACATCTGTCCGTAACAAGGAATGTGCATGATTACACCCCTCAATAACTTAATATGCCATCACTCAGTCTTTCATTTCATCGTACTGTATATATACTATATATAATATATCCAAAATTTCTGCAATAAGCAACAGTTTATAGTGACAATGATACAATAGATCTCATATATACAATAAAATCTCGCTGGAAACTCACTGGCAGATGTTTAATGCTTTATTACTCAACTTTTGACTAAATTATTCCTTGCTTTTTGCACATTTTTCAACATAAATAAAAACTATTACAAATATATGATTTTATATTATCTTGTCGGATTTGTGACATTCAAGGGATTTATTTCTACGGTATGTAAGTCCGCCAACCCGCACTAGGCCAGCGTGGTGGACTATATGGCCTAACCACTCTCAATCGATTCTCTCAATTGTAGAGTAGGCCCGTGCGCTGCAGTGGGACGTATATGGGCTGATATAGAATAGAATAGAAAGGGATTTATATTTGCAAAGAATATTAATTATTGATTGTTTTTTTAATTATTTACTCAATATTTAAGATGTTACAAATTCTGCAATAAAGAGTATGAAACAACTTTTTCCAACGAACTTTTTACTTGGGACGACGAATTTATATGCATTTAGACCAGCTCTGCATATCAACAACAAGGCATTATGACCCCAATTAATAACATCAGTTGAATAATAAGGCTTACTGTAAGAGCTCATATTGCACCAATCTCCTCTCCATAGAGAGATTCAAAGGGTTTTTACCTCAGCCCACCGTCGTCTATTTTCGGTTGGTGGATACAACATACAAAACTCCATAAAACTTGCATTAAATAATCTGCCGGTATTCCAAAGCGTTACCTGCCAACACAAAACAAGTTAGCGCCGGGATGCGCGGTCCGCCAGGTCGGGCGGCGACACCGCTCCATTAAAACATCGACTCATACAATTTGCATTACTTACGCTCCGCATTCAATGAGATCGCTTGAGACACGCCTCGCTTCACACCGCTCTGAATACATTTTCTTTGTGTTTTAAATGAAAAATTTATAATCATGCTTTGTAATGTTTTAGTTTTCATTTTTTGTCTGCTTTGACCGTGTGGGTTTGATACCGTAGAATAATTTGTGTGGAAAATGTGATTTAGGCCTAAAATGGGTTGTCTAATGTCTTTTAATTTAGGACGGAAATATTGCTAGAGAAATGTTCATACAATTCTTAGCTACCTTTATAGAGACACCCGTGTAATTTTTATGTTTTCACGTGAATATCCATAGAACATAAAAATAAGCGAGGTTTAAAATTTCAATGAAAAAGAAGAAGTTTTATTGGATTATAATAAATATTGAAATAAGACTATTTTTTTACGGATTTTATCGAGGATTATTTCCTGGTCCGCGTCCTGACCAAGAAAGCTGTAAAGTAATCGAAACGTCGGGTAGTTAAAAAATGTAAAAAATGAAACCAAATCCGCGATAGAAACCGTAAAAAATTGTTTTATTTTAATGTGTAACATACGCGTTAATCTAAGAAACCATTATAATAAATATCTAAAATTTGTATCACATATTACCATAGAGTTTATCCGCAAAACAAACAAATATTTTGTTCACAAAGATCCCACGGAATTAAACCCAATGCCAGCTTATCGACAATATCCCGCCATATTGTTTTCACAGTTAGAACATCAAAGCGTGTCTCAAGGATCCAATGACAAACGAATCAGTAGAAAAATCTATTTTGTTGTGGCAGTGGTTTAGTCGTCCTTCTTGTCGTCCGTGTGTCCGGTGGAGGTGTCCGTCTCCTCGGGCTCTTCGTCCGAGTAGTTCCGAGGCTCTTCGCCGGGCCGCAGCAGCCGCCCCACAAGCTCGTACTTCTCTGGAATACGCAAACGAAGAAAAATTAGATATGTAGTCGCTTGGTACAGGCCGTTTTCTACGTCGTAGTAAAAATGCTTAGCCGCAGTGGACTTCTTGTAGCAGAGATGATGATATTATAAATTTAAGTAACTTTTTGTACCGGAATAATCTAACGAATTGTTTCGTTTCGAGATCTATGCATATGGAACATTAAACAGAAAGTCGACAAAAATATTTCGATAAAAGATTTTTATTTTATCCTTTTCTCATGCTAATAAAAACTAAAATACCGAGCCACAAGTGCAGTATTATTAAGACACTTTTTGCGTATTAATATAGTCACTTGTCTGTTTAGGTCTGAAACCAGTTTCGGCTAGCTGTAGGTACATATTCATTAATATTATAATTCGCCATAATTGATGCAGAGTTGTTTTAACCTACTTTTTACATTAAATGTACGTATGTTATGTAATGTATGTACTTGAAACACTGCAAGGCTTTACCTCCCACAAACAAGTCGTCACTACTTTGGCCCAAATAGGCTATTGAGGCTGAGGTTTGAATGGGATGGTTGACCAGTCATCCAATTAGCTAGTGGGTTATTCATGCCCACAAAAAAACAACGCGATTTTAAAGCCTTGTGAGCGTTTCATAGGTGATATTAACAAAAGATATTTTTCTGCCTTGCTACCTCTTTTTTATTCAAATCCATCCAGTAATGCATGTATGATCTTTAGTGGTTCATAATGTTTATGGATGTTGGCGTTCACTTAATATAGAGTGAGACTTTTGACGACACTCAAGCTAGTTCACTAATAAAAAAAATCTTAGCATCAATTACAATATGAATTGACTTTTTTCAATCACGATGAACCATTTAATTTCATGACAACCAAACAGCGTAATTTTCACGTGTACTGAGAACTTGTGAACATTTTATTGGTTGCTTTAAAATTGAGCACATTGTATTAATCAAATATTCCTTCAACACTTATGTATTATGTAGAACAAATAGCTTCGTTGCGTCTATCTGGTCAGTATATTTTTCAACATACTGCACAATTTTGATATGGTTTCATTATTAGGTAAAGCTAATTGGGGAACATTTTATTTTGATAGATAATTTAAACAAATTGTTTTATTGCAACATAAGTCAGCTGTGAAAAAAATATTTCTTTTTATGAAACAAACGCACGGTATATTTAGTAAATAAAAAGTAATAAAATCGTCTTTAGATAAACACATGCTGATAAGGACGCTTTTTTTCAATGCATTTGTAACCTTAGGATTAAAAATAACATCACCGTGTTATTATCTGTAATTTTATAAACACAACAAAGTTCAATGTCGATATGTTACATAACCATCTAGAAATAACTTGAAACACTTCATTTGCACATTCAGTTAAGAGTAAAATAAAATCTTTAACAATACTATAATGAACTCTCATAATGTTTTTTTTTTATGAATTAGAGAGGATTTAAGACCTCAATCGGAAACTTAGGGAAAATAATGTGAAGTTGTAATATAAACCTCAGGAACTTAGAATTCTTTTGATAGAACGCATTTTTATGATACTTGTAAGTAGTGTCAAGCCCGTTCGGTAACAAGTATAGGTCTCCAACTATCTAGAGAGCCGGGGCATGAAGTGGAGGGAGGTGTGCAGTGACAGCTATCATGCAAAGATCAAGTGAGATAGAGAATTTACGAATAACATGTAATACAACGCTTGGTGTTGCACGAGTAAAACCATTACCCAATTTTAGGGGCGATCTCGAGTAATATTTAAAAAAAAGCGTTTATTGTTTCTTTCTATATCTATATCAGCCCATATACGTCCCACTGCAGGGCACGGGCCTACTCTACAATCGAGAGAATTGATTGAGAGTGGTTAGGCCATATAGTCCACCACGCAGGCCTAGTGCGGGTTGGCGGACTTACATACCGTAGAAATTCTTTAAAATCGCTACGGTATGCAGGTTTCCTCACGATGTTTTCCTTCACCGTTAAAGTGCGTGGTGATTGACTATCAATGCACACATAGTTCCGAAAAGTCAGAGGTGTGCCCTGGGATTTGAACCCGCGACCACCGTGAACATGTAGGCAGCCGCGTCTGGTCCGTTACCAACAGGCCACCACGCACTTCTATTTATTGTTTACTAGGTAGATTTGGTGGCGGTTCCGCCCACGTACTTGAAACTGACAGCTCGGTAAGTGTCTTCCTAAGTATGAGATTTTCGTCGAAGATACTTCAACACCTCCCTATTAATATAATTTAATGATATTGTATTGTATATTTAGTAAAAAAAAAACAAGGCAATAATAATACTCGATACTTTACATATACATACATACATAAACTCACGCCTTTACCCCCGAAGGGGTAGGCAGAGGCGCCACCAGGACACCCACATTTCGCCTTGTATGTTCCGTCCCATGATGTGATAGGAGGCGAGCCTATCGCCATATCGGGCACAAATTCCTGACTCCGGGCTGATAATGAATAGAAAAATCCAATACCACTTTGCCGGACCCGGGACTCGAACCCGAGACCTCAGCTTTGTAGCCGTACCGTAATACAACTACGCCACCGAGGCAGTCGATACTTTATTGTCCAATAAATATAAGATATATTTTTGAATTGAATATTCCTAGTTAATCCTGATTATAAAATTATGTTTTATTACATTTTTGGTGGAGGTAGAGCTAGAGGTTAGTGGAGAGAGCTACTTTTATTTTATTTTTGATAACCAGTGTAGAGCTCTTTTTACTTTAAGAGCATTCTCATATATTACGAACAGATGTAATTATCCATTTCGTGCAGTGTCTCCTTATTTTGGAAGCTGTAAAAATACATAATATAACAATCACGTGTTTTTTGTTGTATTGTTTATACAAAAAAATATTCAATTCATATTTATGGGAAAATTAGCTGTTTACTGTTGGCAACATTAATAATACGTAAATATATGATATTTATTGCTGGATTTTTTTATATTGCATTTATCACGAATACCACGGGTTGGAATTGGGCCGATACAAACGAAAATACCAATTGAATTCTTTCTCTAAGTAAAATGAATCAAAATACTCGTTAATTTGAATGAAAAGGAAGTTCTGTGTTATTTTGCAGGGTGATGCTTTTATAATCATTTAATCCCTAATATTGTTGCTTATATAAATACATATTGACATTATACACTTCACTTGATATTATTATATCTTTAAATACTTAAAACATGCGAAAATATAATAATTCATTTACGACGATGTGCCAAACGTCATGTTTGTTTACAATGTGTTTGCAATGACATCGCACTGACACCACACGAACACGAAGGATGGACATAGCGATATTTTTAACATAAAGAGGTGCTCTCTGTTTCTTTTCCACTGCGTTGATTTATATATCTGCTTGTGGAAACAAAACATTCACCGGGCTATTGACAGTTTCCGAGCACGGCGCACACCTGGAATGTAAGGCCCTCTAGATAGTTGGAGGGCTATAAAAACCGATAGTAATAAATCCAATCCGACTTTAGAAAATACTCCAGCAATCCTACAATCAACACTGCATCAGGAAAGCATATATTTTAATCACTATTGATGAATGCCGATCAAAAAGTTAGAAAAGTAGGTGATAAAATATTATCTTCATGTTAAACAAAGTTCCAACAGGCCAGCAGTTTCCGCTTTTGACTTTTATAGCTGAAGATGATGGAACAAAGTTCAAAATAGCCATAACTAAGCATCAATAACATATCAAGCATTTTCACGTGTTGCAATCATTTTTTTATCTCACAATGTGTTCATTCTGATTAAAATCGAAAATCGATAAAAACGAGAGCCGAATATTAGTAAATATTACTTCTACTGCAAATCAATCACTGTAATTGCCTGTAATGGTTATCACGGCCGCGCGTGGAGCAGTTGATGATATCATCTTTATGAGATGAATATTCGACATTCTGACAATATTTTTGCTATTAAGATCCGGGCTTCTATGCTAGCTATTAAATGTCATATATTATACCGGGTATATCAAGACCGCGACCAAAAACGAAGCCGGGTGGTAGTTTTAGTGGCTATAGACACAATGAAACAAAAAATTTCGCTAAATAAGCGATAGATTATTTTATACCATTTTTTAAAAGTCATAGTTATAGTCATCCTTAGTTTTTTCGAAAATAGTAATTTAAAGCCTTACCTACGCATACTGTTGGGTCATGAAAAATTTCCGAAAAATTTCCAAATGAAATTTTTCAATTTTTCAGAAAAATATGAAAAATTTCAGAATATTTTTCCGATATTTTTCAACTTTTGAATTTCGAACGAAACGTAACTTCCAGAAAAACGGGGTGAATCGAAACTCAGGGAGAAATAGAAAAAAAATATTGTTTGTTTTTTCGTGTTTTATGAACCAAATTGATTATATTTTATATATAATTAATGATTTATGACTCTTTTTTACAAATTGCAGCCATTACATTTAATCGCTATCGCGAATTTGGACTTTACAGTATTACAAATGCATGTATTTTTACTTTATTAGCATATTTATTACGAATATAAAACAATTAAATCAATTTTACGATTAATAAGCAACAATTAAGTTAAATAATCGAATTTTTCCATTATTTTTCCATTTTGAAATTTTTCCGAAAAAATTCCTGAAAATTTTCCGAAAAATAGAATTTTTCCGAAAATTACTCAACACTACCTACGCATCATAGCGTCTTTAAAAATAAAAAGGTGTAAATCATTATTTTGGAAAAAATATGTATTTATCACCCAAATACGACGATAAGTAAAAAAAATTACCAAAAAAAAAAGACGATTTATTTTGCGGAATTTTTAGTTGCATTGTGTCTGAAGTCACTGATACTACCACCTGGCTTCGTTTTCGGTCGCAGTCTTGATATACCCTGTATATGTCTTTACATACAGCTAACCAGAATGCCATAGAATTTATTGGGGAAATTGTTTCGACGTAATTATAGTTTTCTTGCGTAAGTGGTTGAGGATAATACACGCCACACGCCGCTTGCGGTTAATGTCTACGAATACTTGCAACATATGAGGCGTTTAGAATATATTCCATATTTTGTAAAGACGCTAAGGCAATATCTGTACCCGATGAAAGGAGATCGGTCGTTTTCCTATGAATATTGGGCCTAGTAGTGGAAACATGGTGGAGACAAATGAGACATAGAATTAAATAATAAGGATTTTTTATCCTTCAAATATAACATAGTCTTCTTGAGCTAGGATACGGGGTTTTTAAGATTTATCCTCTTAAAGTTTTACAAAATCTACCATTTTCTGCTATCTGAATACGTAATGTCATAGTTGGCTTATATTTTAAGTTTGGGATGAGTATGAATATACATTATTATAAAGTACGTAAGCTTATCAAGGAAGACAGAAAAACACATTTGAATAGTTAAAAGTATATTATATTGATATTAGGTTTATTGTATGTAGTTAGACACTTTGTCATGCGCTAGCTTAAAAAATATCTGAAACTACCGTACACAATAATGAAAAAATAAAACAATGATTGAGGATGAATCCATTCAGACATTACAGATCATGTAAGCCTTTGCGCCTTTACGATCGGTGTCTCGTAGTTGTTGGCTTCAGGCGCGCATCAATGATTTCCCGTAGTTTTTGCTTACATGACGATTATAAACATTTTAACTTATTTATATGCTATAGTATTGTTGAATCGAGGTAAGCAATTGACTCCAAGGGACGCCGTAGAGAATAAACACAACACCCAGCCACAAAACGAAATTATATGATTTTCAAATTAATTCAATTTTAAATACACATTAGTACACGACGAAATAAACAATGCAATTTGACAGATAATAGTCTCGTGACAGATGTCAACTCTATTAATGTTGCTGACAAATACAAAAATGGTAGAAATATTTCATGATATCCTCATTTTTTTGTAAATCTAATTCCAATGGTGTAGGATAAAAGTAAATAGAGAAATAATTCTAAAAAAATACGCCAATTTTTTTGGTAGTAATGAATTTCTTGTCCACGGTTGGACCAAATCGACCGATCTCCTTTGGCTATAACTTTTGATCTAATATGCATGTTGCATAAGATCAAAATTTGTTATAGCCGTATCACAGATAAATGCATAGCGTAGCCAAATGAAATCAAAAGCTTATGTTACGTATTATCACAGTTTTCGATAACAACGTCGCGGCGTGAATTTCTTTGGGACTGACTCCGTCGATAAAAATGTGCAAAGTTTTAGCGTGGCCGTGATAATGGCCCAGATATAATGTTTTTATAAACAGTTACTGATAATGTGGGAGCATTATTTTATAATAGCACGAATAAGTAACTATAGTACAGCAGATAGTATGCGCGTGCAGTCTAGATAGAATATCAACCGATAAGAGATAGGGTAATTATCTCTCGCGTATCGACACAATTGTGCAAGCCTTCTCGAAGCGGGATATGCATAAGATGGTTCCGAATTACAGTATATTCGTAGGTGACTGTGATACGTTTTATAGTTTTGGTACGATGATCGCTGTACGGACGAATATAGATCACCAGGATTTTTTTTTAAATAAATACTAAGTATGTTACAGGATTTCGTATTTATTAAAAACAGAATCCTAAAAAAAATATAAATATACTTCGTTGTTGAACGTGGTTGAACCGGCTCTTGAATATAGGTAGCTTGTGAAGCATTATCACGGTCTTTTGGATTGGGTGCAGAGCCGGTTTTAGGCGCATACGACTTTGGGTCAATAAAATCAGTTATATGACGCATATCTATATATATATCATTTTTTTTGCATAATGTATGTAATGTAATAAGGCATAATTATTTTCCAAGTACCTAAACTGTACCAGGAAAGACAATACGTGACGGCTAACGCAAAGTTATAAAGTTACCCAATTAGCCGCCATAATAAATGGCAGAGCCCGCTGATGTAATGATGCAAAATAGTTTCAACTGCTGACACATTTTTTCTCATCTGTGTCGTATTATTAGTTTTGAAATTAATTTGTTTCTTTTCATATTTATGCCGCATCATTAAGTTGAGGAATGTTTTTTTGGCCCAGATGTTTTCCCCTTCCTATGAACATGATTAATAGGTAAAGAAGCTATTAAAATGTTCTAAATAATAGTGTCGAATAGCAAGAGATAATCTTCTCTTGCCAACCGATTCTCGCTTTGGACAACACTGCACTAGTTAAAAGGCGCAATGCGATCCGTTGTACCGTGAACATAACAATTTTTTTTTTTAACTTTATGTCTACCATATTAGGGCCGGCAGCGACTGGATGCGTAAAGCAGCAGGCCGGGCTCTGTGGCGTACCTTGGGAGAGGCCTATGTCCAGCAGTGGACTGCAACGGGCTGATGATGATGATGATGATGATGATGATATTAGCTGGGGTTGAGCGTGGCATATGCTTAGGACTTTTGACATTTAGTTTGTTTATATGGCATAGAATCGCAAAACTAGCAAGCGCCCCTACCGATATGATAGTAAGGTACTGCCATCAAAAATATTGTCACATGTTGGGCGTATGATATCGATTGCACGTAATTGCAATGAATTAAGACGAGAACAAGATTAGACACGTAAAATGAGCCGAAGGTACGGTTCACAGGTCAGTTCGTAAATTATCTATTTATTCTGGTCCATGCATAATAAAAATATTCCCGCGGCATACGTGATAGTAGAAGGGGGTAATGAGTCCCCTTCAATGATTTCCAACTACGGCCGCGTCCCCGCCGCATAATATTAGCATGTTATTATCATGTATCAGTGTTTGCAGGTGGGTGTGTGTACATGATAACAATTTATTCCTGGCTACACATCAAACGATAAACATGCAGTGCTTGGATATAAATGTATCCTTATTATTGCAACAGGGTAAAGGCATATTGCAAAACTTACAAACAGGATAAAGTCCTGGTCTTTTAAATAATACTAGTTAGTTTCTTGTATTGGGAAAATCCTAGAGTAAAATAAAGCCTTCCTCATCTAATATTGGTTCATCCATACTGAATGGGTTTAATGTGAGTTTTCAGGTGGAGTGTAATTTGTAATGAGTTCAATATGACTAAAAGTTGCTTGGAAATCACATTACCTATCCTGAGAGGATTTGAAATTATTTATATTTATTTCCTTAAAAGAGTATTCAATATATTGGTGGACTTGGTGAAACATGTTTTTAGGGATATTTGAGAATAACTTGATTTATAATTAGACATGTCAATCAAAAAGTCGGAATACAATCTGGGGTTCCTATTAATGATGTCATTATCTAACCAATGTCTATAATATTAAAGTACAATTTACACACATACTAAACTTAATATCTCTTTGCTTTGTAAGATTTTATTGTTTTTATTAATTACAAATTGTGTGTCTATATCAAACAGTAATTTAATTGCACAGCACAATAAATAAAAAAGCCTTTGGAAATTGTTACATGAAGGTAACACAAGGACACACAACTCATTAAAGAGGTGTATAAAAGTGAACAAAGTAACATGGCTGGTTGACCTCGGCTAAAACAAATTACCTCTAAACTGTGCCTCCCACTCCTTCACGGACTCCATTTCCATTGAGTTCAGGTCGCTAAGGTCATCATATTCTTTGTCTGATGATGTGACTGAGAATGTTGCTAGTCCTCTTGAGGCATCTTTACCTCCAAACGCTGCATAAGGCCCACCTGGGTAAAGATTTTTTAAGTATTTATTAAATTGTCTGTGTTTTAGGCTTGTTAAATATGTAAAACTTGTTCTGCATGTAATAGCCATGTCAATGTATTAAACTACTAGCTTATTAGTCAATCATCATATAAATTATCTAATTCACTATTTAATTATAGTCTAGAAACTGGTCTAGAAGCCAAGGTTTAAAAAACTACCTATTGTTTTTCTTAGCTTGCTTTTTTATCTAACATTAGTAATGTGGAAAGAATAAAAATGGTGTGGCCTATTTCATTTATCTTAATAATGTGTACAATATCACACATAAGTTCTATTATGGCTTATATTATTTGTTTACTTTTTTACTGCCTCTATGTGGTATCTTTGGGGTTTAACCCTTTTTTTATGACAACCATTTGGTCTTGACAGATGAATGTTTAAAAACGATTGATAACATTACTGATTACTCTTGGAAAAGCTACTGCAAATATAATATTTAAATACTGATAAAATGAATTACCAGATGGTATCAGGGCTGTATAGGATGCAATTCATTTGTATACTTGTCTGCACCTTAAATCAAGGTCTAAATATTAAAAATTACCTATAAAATAATGAATAAAATATAACGAGTAAACTACAGCTGCAAAACATAGAATGCAGCGTGAATAAATAATTAAATGAGTCACTAGTGTCAACTCTATTTATAAACAGCGACGCAACTGCACTTACCGGGCCCGTAAAAGCGGCGTGCCCGTGTTACATCGAATATCCATCCGTTAACAGCCACCAACACTCTTCCGTCCGGCTGCGTGCCGTCGTAGTGCCGGAGTTCCGCCACGGTCATGTCCTTGCGTATCTTCGGTAAATTCAACGCCGGTGCGTCTGCCGGCGGCTTTGTGAACTTCTTGAATATTTTATACACCAACACACCGATCATCAAAGTCAGTATCAAGTTTAAAGGACTAAATATGATCTCGTTTATGATACTCAAAGTGCCGGCACTCTCCACCTCCTGTGTCTTGGTCTCGGGTGCTGATGCCATGTTTACGTCGCACGTCTAGCTTGCTTCACGGGGTTTTTGTTTTTGTATAAATTTTAGAAAAGTATCGCCATTCGCCGATGAAAAATACTAAAATCACTGACGTCAGCGTTCAATCAGCGCAGGCAGGCAGTGACATTCTAGATGAGTGTTGCCTTAAATTCACATGCAAAGTTGGAATGTTCATTTAAATAATGCATCTAAATTCTATTAGTGTGCGGCGAAATTCGGAACTACAAATAAAAGTTAATGTAAAATAACATACATTTTCAAAAATATCCAATTGGATACGTTGTTTGTGATATATTTTTTAAAAAAGACACGTAGACCTACCGGGTATATCCAGAAGCAACTAAAAATTTCGCAATAAAAGTGACAAAGTTTAAAATATCATTTATCACAGTTATTATTTTAGCAAAACTATGTATTTATCACCCAAATACGACGATCAGCAAAAAAATACATATGATTTTTTTTGTTGCATTGTGTGTAAAATCACTAATAATATCACCTGGCTTCGTTTTCAGTCGCAGACTTGACATACCCTGTATTAATATGTCCATTAAAATAAACTGTAAAGAAAGAATAACTGTTCCTAATATTTTGACAACAGCATGACAACAACAGTAAAGCAGCAGACCGGGCTCTGTGGCGTACCTTGGGAGAGGCCTATGTCCAGCAGTGGACTGCAACGGGCTGATGATGATGATGATGATGATGATGACAACAGTGCAATAAGATGCCAAAAGACCGTAGACGATCAATACTGAACTTTGAGGTTTATTTTAAATAATAAATAAAATATCCACCCCTTTCCCTAATACACAGCCGAGCCCGCTTACGCATATTGCGGTCTAATTTTGATAGCACATAAGTGTTCCGTTTTATTGTATTAAAAGCACTTTCAATTCTGTTCATTTTCACTTTGCGGCTTCATAATATCTCACTGCCGCAGACACATTAATACCACAAATCGCGAGACTACGCACCATCTCTATATACTCAACATTGCTGTAACGAAAAACCATCGCGAAATCGGTACGTGCGCGGAGTAGTGTATGCAAAATCACGAAAGATGCGTCCGCGCCGAAACTTCCAGGGTTACTAATTATAAGATCAAACGCGCGCAGGCACCGCGGCCACGGCGCGGCGCGGCGCGTCGCGGCGCGGCAGTGCACATGCGCAGCGCGCGTTTGTTCCCACGCATTATTCAAGAAATGAGATAATTATCGTAACCTGTCACGGCGTGAGTTTTCATTATTATTATCTTTTTCTATTTTATCTGATCTTTTATACCAAAATCTAATTTGGGTGTTTCGGCTTTATAGTACACAAAAATAATGTTGTATAATTATTCGATATCAATTATATTATTTAAAATTGATAGCGGATAATTTATGTAGGACAGTTACACAAATAATATCTACACTAATATTACAAAAGCGAAAGTAACTCGGTCCATCTACTACCGTTTCATTTCCTAACCACTGAACCGATTTTGATGAAAAGTATAACTCTTAATTTGGTTATGTCCTTTTATTCGGCAAAGTGAAGTTAAAAGGGCCGGAACGGAGAATCAGTATACACCGTTTTGTCAAAGCAATGAGCTATGATAATAATCGAAAAGTAACCATAAGTTATCATTATAGGCAAACTGGACAAACAATAACCGTTCGTGAGTATGATCAGATGGCTTTGCCAGATGCCATTGGCTTTCTCATGGACATTTTCCTAAACTGTCTCTAAGCATAATGCAGGAAAGTAATCTATCCATCATTTATGTGCATTTAGTGATTCACCTTAAATACCTACATTATTCTTGTATAACATTATTGTGATATTTGTCATTAACAGAGATAGTTTATATTATTTTTCTAACTTAACAATAGAAAATATAAAGTATATTTAATTTGGCTGCCGAGATAAATCAATTCACGCAGGCGAAGCTGAGAGCAAAAGCTAGTGGCAAATGGCGATTGGTGCGACACCATAGCGCGATGGCTATTTGACTAATTTCTGAAAAGTGTTTTAAAGTCTAGATATGATCACTATATACCTCTTTAAACTATTAATTTATTTTTAAAGAGTTGTTTATAACGAATAAACATATTTTTCAGTTTTATCATCATATATGTCACCAAAACGGTAGGTCACGTGACTTTGAAAAAGTTACGTCACGCTTTATAAATGGTGAATGATCTTAGTGGCAGAGATGAATTCTATAATCATTGATGAAAATTGAAAATCGTGACATCACACGCTGCACAATGACAGCTTGTCGTGTTTTGTTACATTTAATCAACAGATAAAAAATGGCAAACTTATTTTAGATAATTTAAATATTTATAATTTAGATAAATGTAAATAAAAATACCTATAATTATTGTTTACCAAAAAGCTATCATAAGCAACACATTTTATAATTTATTGCCACAACAGTCAAATACCCAATTAATGTCAGCTGCCGTCCAACAGTATTTTTACTATTTTATCCTGACAACACTTGTTATTAGTTGTCAAAAATAAAAACCTCAATCCATAGTTGTCATTTGGCCCAAACTTAGCCGATTGTTAGATGTGTATAGACCGGCGTTTTTACTAATTTATTTCAATCATACATAATATTTAAACAGTCTGTCAATGTAGTGGGCATTTATTAGAATTAAGTGATTGTAGAATAGTTTTCAGTATATTTTTTACATGTGAATAAGATTAAATACCCCAAGTTCAATATGAAGGGACGTCAACAAGATTTGTGTTCGAGATATATAAAAATATTTTTGGTCGTGTCGGCGTACTGGTAATAACTATCTTATCATAATATAATCTTTAATTAATGTAACTGAAACATAAAAATAGTCAGCAATACATTTATGTAATTTTTTCAAGTTTACGATTATCCTATTATGTTATATTGCCTATAAAACATAAATAATCAAATGGAATATAGGCTAATCCCCTATCACTTAAAACGCTAATAAGTTCGGCAAATTGGTAATGATACTGTAACTTATCTCTGCCTACCTCTTCAGGGATACAGGCGTGAACTTATTTATGAAAGTACTCAGAAATAAAAGTAATGTTTTTCTTAGCTTATTTTGTCTCGTCTTATATATTTTTTCATGTACAACGTTTGACTAAAAACTGCAGTGTTTATAATTTTATTGCTGACTACATTATTCAAGTTGTTTCTATAATGTATTTTTATAACTATATTAATATGACATGCAACATTTAAAAACATGTGTGCCATAATCTATTTATATTCCTTGCCTGCATGCTATTTAAATATTTGGTTTATAATTGACAAAATGCTATCTATCTTCCTGATACCTGCCTATCTAAGTATCAATATGTAATTCCAACCAAATGATGTTTTCAAATTGAAAATCTCTCAGACTGAACTGTCCATCCTGGGATCTAACACCTACACTGCCTACACTGCAATGTCAAAATACATTACAATTTGAGCAAAAAGGCTACACAATGTTTAAAAACATTTATTGAATTATATGTTATTGTTCCACAGGGTAGTATCAATAGCGACAGTGTTTGTAAATAAGACTCTGTTAAGTAGTCAGAATATTGCCCTGGAGGCTCCACTCTTCATCACTTGGTTCCAGTGCATTGTGTCCTTTACAATATGCTTCAGTTTAAGCAGGACAGGTGGCATACCAAAGATTTTCACCTTCCCTAAAGGAACTCCATGGAATCTCGAAGCTGTGAGAAAGGTTATTTGGATTATATTTCTTTATTGCTCTTCAAATATACAACATAATGTAAATATGTAGGTGAAATCAAATAGAACTATGCTTGCAAACTAATGGTCATACTACTGATGTAATTCCCTTGATAAGCAATAATTGGTATCCTTTTTGTGATAAGATAAAAGTATGGTTTTCATTATAACTGTTCATTACTGACATAGTTTAAATGTATGTTTAGGTAAAGAGCCACATATCTACTTAATAAAATGTACATAGACCATACAATAATTTCTATTTCAGTGTCTTTTTACTTTGACTTTTACTCAGTGTCATCAAGTCATATAATCCATGTCCCAAAAGAACATAATTAAAAGGGCTAATTTAATGGGAAGTTAGGGAATTTCATGTTTATAATGTATTGCAGTCTTCAAATTATTATTTTATCAATAAATGAGCAAGCACTGTTAGCATTTGGGTAATAATATTTTTGCAAATACATACAGAATGTAATAAAAAAAATGGTGTTTACGATATTGTTTAATTTGAAGTCTAAGAATGTTTAGTTTCATACCAGCCATGCCTTAAATCTTAGTCTTTTTCATGAAAAGTAACATAATTGTAATATTTTTAGTTACAAGTATGTTTTCATATAATCACCTTTCAATAAACTTATCTGCATAATATACTGTACCTACATCTGTATGGTACACTTAGCTAATACATTTGCATTATTATAATTGCAATACAAATAGAACAATGAAATGTGGGTTAAACTTATGCTCTAAGTTATTGAACAAACAATTGTACTGTATATTTACTGTTTTAGCATTTAACAGTACTATCTTTATGTTCCATAGAAAGACATACATGTGCCATTTTGACATAAAATATGCAACTAGGCATTTTTTGGTTGAATTCATCATACATGGACAGCCATACAGAAAAATCAAAATGCCACTATATTTTCCCCATTTATTTTAACTTTGTTAAGAAAATTATGATAAATATTAAATACATTTTCTTCCATAGAATATATACTTATAAAAAAAGAGTGTCTTTTAAATCCATATAAACTCACAAATATTCTTTTGATATTATAATGCACATTGCACAGTGCATTTGAGTTTTCTAATTCATATCCATTTTTTTCAGGTGATCCCGTTATCTATAATGTTTACGCTAATGATAGCAACAAACAATTTATGTTTGAAATATGTTGGAGTACCATTCTATTATGTTGGAAGATCATTGACCACAGTATTCAATGTGGTGTTTAGTTATGTGCTGCTGGCCCAAACAACTTCCTTCAAGTGTATTATGTGTTGTGCATTTATTATATTTGGATTCTATCTTGGTGTAGATCAGGAAAGTTTATTAGGTAATAATTTTATACTGGAATAATAATAATGCATTAGTTTAATATTTGCTGCTCAAATTAACTGCCATGCATGTAAATATTTCAAAATTCCACATAATTATGACCATCATTTAAAAACTCAATGTAAATTTAATCAATTATTTTGTTTATATTGTTGGTCGTCATTAAAGCGAATACATTTCCACCGCAAAAAAATACAGGTGTGATAAGACCTGTTATTTGGTAGATATTCTTTTGCTCCATGTACCTAATTCTGAAAACATTGGTGATATATAAATAATGTTGTATTGGTTTTCCTGTTTGTAATTTTAATTATCTTTTTAGGATCATTTTCACTGATTGGCACGGTGTATGGTGTTATTGGGTCGCTAATGTTATCATTATATTCAATCTATACCAAGAAAGTACTTCCAAGTGTGGACCATGAAGTTTGGCTGTTGTCATACTACAATAACGCTTACTCTATTATTCTATTCGTGCCGTTAATAATATTAAATGGTGAAATGACAGTATTATGGAACTACGATAAATTTGACCAAACAAGTTTCTGGATACAAATGGTTGTTGGAGGTGTATGCGGATTCGCCATTGGTTATTTCACATCATTACAAATACAGGTTGGCGTTTATAATTCATATATTACTGTAAATTAATTTTAATTGTTATTGGACATACCATTAATCAGTAGCGATGTGACGTAATAATTGGGCGTGGTTAATGAAATACCAAGCGCGCTAAAAATTATAGGACCGTCCCAACAGGCCTAATTTTATAGTTTCTGTTATTCACATATTGAGTTTGATACTCTGATTGTTTGAAGCGCCCTTGGAGCCTAGTTTAGAGTGCTGTAGAAGTCTGTAGCACTGTCAATAGTGCAAAATAAAAATGAATACAGTTTCTAAGTTAGGTACTTTTACAAATATCCTTGATAAAGAATTTTAAAAACGATGTCTTAAATTTTCCTCGAAAACTTTAACAGAGTAGATTAAAGAACAATATATATAAGCAAATAACTTTACATTATCAAAACTTGTCTTTCAGGTTACATCGCCACTCACACACAACATATCCGGTACAGCAAAAGCGTGCACACAGACAGTAATTGCAACCCAGTGGTATAATGAATCCAAAAACACATTATGGTGGACTTCTAATTTAATAGTCCTAGCCAGTTCAGCGTTCTACGCCAGGTTCAAACAAGTTGAGATGGAAGAGAAATCCAAAAAACCTGTACCAGAAGAAAAACAAAGCTTAGTGTAATTTTTTTATGTGTAAGTGTAAATTTTATTGTTATTGGCTGTGTGCTCCATAAAATTAAATTTCTATCTATGTAAGTGTACTGGTGGATAACGATTATTTTTAGGTAAAAGTTATCTATTGATTATCATGTTGTAATATTGAAGTAATATGTTGCCTACCCAAGAGTTGGTTACTTTTCAAATTGGAAAACCATAGACATCAAAGATTGATCTGGTAGTTGGACGATTTATGAATCAAATTGGGTAAGGTACCTTTGTCTTTATAAGGGTATAAATGTATAGAGATTCTGTTTGATTAGTAATTTTATTGCTCCTAATATTTTTTTATGGCCCACATATTTGGGCACTTATTAATGCATTTACATTGATGTGTTATCGAAAAAAGTTTATTCAATACCAGTGTAGGTAGTCAGTTTATTTGTATGTGTGTATATTTTTTTACATATTATATGAGCAAAGTAGGTAGTTTGATTAAATTTATTCATACTATTATTGTTATATGATAGAAATTTGAAATGGCAACATAATAAGTCCCCCTTTGTTTGTGATCTTCTCGTTTTGTATATGATAGCATTATTGCATATATTATTAAATATGTGTGTATTATATTCATAAGTTTAAAATTTGCAGACACAGTTGGATGTGGTGCAAGTAAATATATTTTTTAAACGATATAATGCTAGTCTCAGACTGAATTTACCACACCAATGTCCTTATTTTTAAAAAGACGAATAAATATTTGAAATATTAATGATTATGACATGTGCAATATAATTTTATATATTTACTAATAGTTTGTATAGGGTTAAGCGAACATTAACAGCTTTCGCCGCAAGGTGAAAAAACGCTGCAATGTGCAAAATATGCCGCACAAATTGTCTTACATATCTATATATACATATTTGTTTGTGGGCCCCACAAATATTTGCATCGATGTGGGAATCGAACCCGCAGCCTCTTGTTTCACAGCCGCCGTCTAACCAACTACGCCACGGAGGCTGTAATATATGGCGCTAGTTTGTTAGGGCCATTAAATTAATTAAATTCTTCAAAAGGAGTATCTGAAAATATACGCCATATTGAACCAGCGACCAAAAGGGTGCAACAAAAGTTGAATAATATGTAAAATTTTCCGCGTGAATAAAAACTCGTAGTGCTCCCGTAGCCATATACTGTGTAAATCGACATTCCCAGCTTCGTCTATTTATTATGAGTTTCTAAATTGGCTATCGCACTGCCATTTATGTAGATTCTAGATAAAGTATTTTCATTTTCGGTTCATCAGCTATTATTCGATATATGTGATAATGAGGATTATAATATAGTTTTCTGATTTAAGAATGAATTTTTAACATTTTTTTAATTTTTAGTTTAATGCGACACTAGCAGCTTATACGCCTTTCACAATATAATTTGAAACGCAAATTACATTTTGTATAAATTATAGATATTAATCCGGTTTTTGAATTTTTGTACGTTTGTATACGTAACTATATGTTTGTAAAAAAGTTGATAATGCGACACGATGTTGCAATGGTAATTGTTATCCATTTTAATTTGAATAAAACCTAAGATAAAAATGCAAATTATACAGATATATCTTTATTGTATTATTATTTGTAATCAAGTGTTATTTTTATAAACAAAGTCAATAAATAAGAATGCATTGGCCATTTCACTTGAAATTGTTCAAACATTGTATTTTTCATTCTATTTATTGTAATTATAAGCTAATTAATTAAGAAATATTGGATGAATACAAAGTAAAGCCCGTTCAAATGAACCATTTTATTTACATTCAATCGTACAAATTTATCCCGTATCATTGTTTATATAACTTTAGTATTTCCACGGTGTAGATATTTTGTTAAACCATTATAGGAGTCACTAAGCTACAATAACGGCGTCAGGGTAGAGCGCAGTTAGATATGAAGAGGCACTACAGGTCAAGTTTTACTGTTTTGCCAAGAGTTAGAAATCCCTCTACAGACGCCGAACCATTCTCACCGATGGGTCTCTGACGGTCGGTTTCTATTATTTATCTATCTTTAAGGATATTTTAGTAGATATTACGATGCACTTTGTTTCAGTAAACAAAAATGTATATGTTACATACATATATTTATAGATAACTAGGTGAGATAAATATGTATGTCTATCTTTGTTTATTGAAGCATAGAATTGTATCGACATACCAATGGTAGCTATTTTAACCTGTTAGAGATAGATAGGTTATAGAGACAGGCTTTTAGTGGTTAAACTAACACTACTCATCTACACACTACTAAGTGAAGTATAGCCTGCTTAGTAACGACCAAGGTTTAGTATAATTTATGTAGTTTGGATCTACATTCGATCTTAATAACTTTGACAGATAACGTTTTATATTTTCATATTTAAGCGATACTAGGTTATTGGATTCATCTGGGTCGATTGTGTGATCATAGAGTTCTAAACCGTACAATTGATTCCAGTTAATTATAAAGGCGGTGTTATTGAACTCTACCCATTCTGTGTATCGGTATTTTCTTGTTCTTATACTGTATCCCATTATTTTTATATCTTTAAGACGAGGTTTGTCGGAGTTTTTGTGCGGGTAGACGCCTGGCCTAGGATATTGACTGATTGCAAATAAGTCATCATTTATATTTTCATTATTTTTCATCAAAGACACCACACTTTTTCCTTCGAAACATAATAATCTCTTATCCCTCTGGTTGGTGCATTTAGGCACATTTTTTGATATTCCAGAAAGTTCTACCAAGGTTGGGAATATATCGATCAGCTCCACAGGGACATTGATTTTGTTCTGTTTTAATCCAGGCGCAATAAATATCAAAGGTACTTTTAAAGCCACTTCGAAGTTACTGTATTTAGCCCATAGTCCATTTTCGCCTAGTGACCAACCTGTAAAAAATACATTATGAGTAGACTGCACTGCCAACCAGCCTTGAGGTCTTCCCTAGTAACCAACCAACACTAAAATAATTACATAATTCGATTTAATTTTTAAAACTTGTCTCGCATTTCCGAAATCATAAGCCAAGGTCTTCTATTATGTACCACCTACATAACATGCAAATTATTTTGACTAACGCAGTACGAATGTAGGAAACTCACCATGGTCACTTGTTAGAACAACTACCGTTTTCCTCGTATCTACATGTTGCATTAATACCCCAATCAAATCGTCTATGTACATCGCCGCCGCATAATAACTTTGTCTAATCTTTAATGTCCAGTCTGGTGGCATGAGGCCTAAAGGAAATGATATGTTGAGGCGCCTGATATCATGTCTTTGACGAACATCCGTCCATGGATGCCAGGAAACGAGCGGCATGTTCTTTGGCATATATGGTACCTTTGGTGGTTTGACTTCGCTCAATGGTATTCTATCTAAAAAACAAACCAATGTTAATGGCGACGGTAGTGCGCCGGACTAGTTTGGAAATATTTTGAAATTTGATATGCTGAGAAACGATGTAGTCATATTTAAATATATATTCACATTCATGACCCCGTTAAATAATCATACAATAAAGTTAAACTTAAAGACATGGTTAAATTATATTAGCGCGAAAGTATGGAACAACATTATGGAGTAGTCAGTAGATTGTAGAACTGCTTATACTATAAAGTTACTATTCACCTACATATACTTTTTTCAAGGTAAAAAAAATCGTATCAATTGATCAAATAACCAGAATCTAGACTCCAGATACAATATCAATAGGTGATCAACGACATGTAAATAAAATTAGTCAGATTTGTTACTAAAGATAGGATCGCACTGATATCCACATTTTATCCCTAAACTGATTGAATGCTACATAGTAGGCCCAGATACGTATTCTAGTATTATGCATGGTAAGTATGTACCTACCTACCTAATTAATTTCCAAATATGTATAAATTAAAACTCAAGTATTGGTATCGCAAATTTGTATTTTATAATTATTATTACGTACTTATGTCGACGACAGCAAAATTCCCATGGAAGAGAGAACCCAAGAAAATAACAATTGTCCCAGTGCAGCGGTTACACAGTCAACATGGTGCGCTTAAAAGCGCGGTTTTAATCACTTCGGTGAAATTTCTACCAGTTTTAAAATTTAAACGACTGGACCGTTTGGGTCATGAGAAATACTGGGCATTATTTTGAATATATATAATATATTTCATACCTAGATATTCCTTTGGAAACTTCAAAGGAATGTGAGGCTTGTGAAATCCAACAGCTAATAGAAAAGGTTTGCTGCTGTTTCTTGATTTAAGTATGTTCACAGCATAATCTAGGCTTTGTATGTCCGGCAACGA
Organism: Deilephila elpenor; assembly: GCA_949752805.1. Lineage (NCBI taxonomy): Eukaryota > Metazoa > Arthropoda > Insecta > Lepidoptera > Sphingidae > Deilephila > Deilephila elpenor. The sequence continues at coordinate 12,458,456 of OX457101.1, read as the reverse complement.
CTTTTCAGGCTGCTTCGCAATATTTACCGGGCATATCAAGTTCTTGTGGAATTTTCTAGTTTTTTTGTCTCTGCATACTGGCGCATCTTTATATTTTTCCGTAGGTGGATGGTAAGGAACACGAGACCAGCTGTACGGGTAATCATCTGTGAAATTAGAACTTAGTCCAGGGTGAAAGATTTTGCCAACAGAGAATGTATCATAATCGTTTTCTTTGAAGAATTGTGGTATTGTGGTGAAATTTCCGACCGTGTCACGCCAATACGAATAGAAATCGTATAATCGAATGCTGTCGGGCCGGCGGCCAGTCAGTATGGAATTTCTGCTTGGAGCGCAAAGAGCTTGCTGGAATGGTAAATATTATTACAAATAAGTAGGTACCAATAAAGGTGGTCAATTTAAACAATGCCAAAATATGAGTTTAAGATAATTATTTTATCGTGGAAGACATGAATTGAAATATAGATTAACCGACTTCTGTCACACAATGAAAGAGAAAACCACTGATAAAAATGAAACTGCTGGTTCGATACCCAGCCAACGTAAATAACGGCACCATTTCATATTTAACCTACCTGCGCGTAAGCGTGTTTAAATATAACGCCCATAGAAGCCATGTTGCTTAAGTTGGGTAAATGTACACTTTCGTCCAAAAGATGGCGCATATCATCAAGGAAAATAAATAAAATATTATTTTTTCCATTGTTCGACATCGCGACATTCCCAATTATTACGACAAGGATTATTATAGTTAGCAAATGGTTCTTGCATTTATTACACATTTTATTGAATAATCACGAATTTGCCTTCAGCACAAATATTGTACTACTCAGTGCTCAATGTACACAGTGCTTCTGTATTTTATTGTGATCTTTAATATCATAAGGCTTATGATATTGAATTTTTCATTAATTGTTAGTACACAGTAGCTAAATTTTGTAAAAAAAATCTTATCATATGCGTTTAATTTGCATGCCATCAGAATACTTAATAAAATATTTTTGTGGAAACAATGTTTTAATTAAGTTCAAAATATAACATTTTATTTGCGTGAATTGGAACGTTAAGAAGAGTAAATTGCAAAGAATAAAGAAACAGATCCGCCTATTTAAGTCAGGGTTACAGGTAAAATTAAATATCCTTATTTATTATATTCATAGTTTCAAAATTATGTTATATAAGATTTAATGAATTTGAAATTCAAGTTCTAGTCATGATATATCATAAAGTATGTGTAGTACGCAAGGTGAAGCTAATAATAAAACATTGGTTGTTTTCATAACTTATTTACTAAACATCTCATCTGTAAGATTTTTTTAATACATGACGTATTTTTCCACACAATGACATTTTATGTATGTTGAACACTGTAGTAATACGAACATCTGTTCGTATTTGATTGACACACGCACACAAAAACAAAACTAACAAGTGGGCGTTCGAGTATTGTCATTCAAATCATCTGTTCTCGTAAATCGTTGTATATTTTGTACATAAAATTAATTTATTTGTGATTTATTTATTTAATGTGTGTTTGAGTAATTGTAACAATCGATTAAGAGCGCGAGTGAGATATGTATGTGTAGGTTTTGTTTTTTATTTGTGTGACGTCATTGTTTTCGACTGCCAGTAAACGACGCAATTGCATTTTACTCGAAAATGGATTTAAAATGAGAATTGTTTTCGTAAACAAGGTAAGCCGTTAAATTAATGCGTAGTTTGAGTAGTTTTATAACCACTCTCAGTAGTTATATATTAATATATCGCGGTGAGGTGAAGTTGCATCGATTTCCTTTGTCCTCGGTCCTTTTTTTATGTTTGCCGTGTATACCTACTTAGTTAAATGTTAGTGCGCTATAACCAGCTGTTTCCTAAAATATAAACATATTTTCTAGTTTCTAGTGTAACTATTGAATATTCATAAGGATGACAATATTTTGTGTGTAAATTATGTAATCTGTACGCTTGCCAATAACATAATATTGATGTAAGTTTTTACGAATTCTATTTTCAAATTGCTTTTGTTTTTACTGAAGTGAAAGGGTAGTAGTGAAAGGGTTATTGATCCGTTAATATGTTTATTAACTGAGCTGTATTACGAGTATATGTAATGAAATTGCATTTTATGTGAAATGTGGTAATTTCGATAAGCTTTCGCAATATTTACTATAAGTTCTGCTTATGGCACTAACATTTTATATCCTTAATACTATTTGCGAAGTAGGTACTTAATTAATATACATTAATCGAGTATTTAGTTTCTTCTAGTACTTTTTAATTTTACAAAAGTTAATGATGCAAACATACACTGTGAATAATTGGCCATATGAATAAAAGAATAATGAAGTATAGTTATGGTGATGATTATCTGTTGTGCAGAAAAACCAGGGATTAAAGTAACATTATAAACACATATAATTGCAAACAGCAATATATCTATTAGCATGGTGATTTTAAAAGCCAAACATCTTTAAAAACATCCATATCTGTCATTAGCAGAAAAATTTCCTTCTTATCATGGCTATTAATGTTCATTTCTTTTTTGGGGCTAAATAAACTCTTTTCATTTTATCCTAACTAAATACTCTTCTTATTCATTTTACTAAAATGAATCCCCACGGTATTAGAGATTTTGTAAATTGGGACATTTTAGTCTTACAGATGAGAGCCTCATTGTATTTCTAGAATTTAAAGTATTATACACTATAATTTATTTCTCAATTTCATTGTATGACTCAGATGACTCATTTTTTGTTACTTTGTTTGACCTTCCGTTTGATTTTTACTGATTGCTGCCTTGTCTATACTTTTTACTAAATCTATTTTTTATGAAGGCCATACTATCAAGATTGCAATGCTACTGCAGTGCATCTGAAATGTACAATATCAGTTTGATTTCTAGATGGTGCAAATATAAGTCATAATTTATTGTGTTCCTAGGGCCAGTTCATTGTTAAATATTATGATGAAAGCAAACGGGAACAACAAATAAGAATTGTGTTTTATTTTATGTAATATTCAATTCAACAAAAATTCCCTGAATAGTAACTGAAGTGCAGTATGCAGAGTATCTAAAAGCAAGAAATGTTTACTGCAATCTTAAAGCAAAATTTACTGGTGGTAGGTCTCTCATATGTGAGAGGCCACCTGGGTGGGTACCACCGCAATGTCTATTTCTCCCGCCAAACAGCAGTGTTAATGCGCTGTTGTGTTCCGGTTTGAAGGACATTGTAGCCAGAGTAACTACTGGACATATTGAGACTTAACATCTTATGTCTCAGGATGGCGAGCGCAGTGGAATTCCAAGCATTCCCTTGTAATTCATGGTGTTGTTTGGTTTTGCTACTGTCCATGAGCGGTCGTATCGCTTACCATCATGCGAATGGCATGCTCGTCTCGCCATTCATTGCAATAAAAAAAAAAAAAAAAAAAATGTTTAGAATTCACCGGTTAAGACAATTATGTTGCCATTTTTAAATTGGATAAATACAGTCTGAGCTTGAAATGGAACAAACTTATATATATCATAATGATTATTTCACCATTGTATAAAGTAGTGTTAGAAAACTAAAGTATTATTGGTAGTAAATTTTAAGTCAATATGTAAATCACTTTTAAAGGCTATTTATTTAATTTGATTACTACATTATAATTTGTAATAGAACATTTCTATGTCTACATTATTTTCTCAAATTGTAAAATTATACCAAGTATAGTATACTACACTAAGTTAAAAATGATAGAAACATCAAAATTATCTATTTTATTTATTTATTTATGCTTTATAAATTTACATACATACATAAACTCATACTTTTTTCCTGGTAGGGATAGGCAGAGGTTCTACCAGGACATCCACATTTTGCTTTGTATCTTCCGTCTGTACCTCAGGATATCAGACTGGGTTGTTACTATTCTTATGAATACAAAATATTTGGCACTCAAATGGACCTGATACAAAGTTGTTGTGGTATTTAAATAAAATAATTTCATAATTGGTACTATTCTAAAGTAATCATAAAATACTCATAGCAACTACCTATGCATGGTGCAATTGGTATTAATATTGCATCATGTTTTAGACCGGTACTTCAGTGACTATAAAATGGTAGTGGCTAATGATTAATGCATCTTTAGTAAATAGAATGCTATCAGTTTGCATGGAATTTTATGGAAACTTCTCAGAACATATGTTTTTTTTTACTGTCACACAACAATTACGACAATACAGTAAATGGAATATCTAACAAAGTGTTCTCTTTATGTTCACTGAGGTCTCTCGCCTAGTTGACACACATTTTGCTGGCCTAATTAAATCCCAATAAAAACAGATGTAGGTACTCGAAACACGACGTACTTACGAGAATCAGGGTGACGGAATTTTGTCCACTATATGGTGGTCGGTATCCAGTGATAAATATCCTACCACTGATTTGATTTCTTTTTTGATTTCTTAGCCTTTCTGATAGTAGTTACAATAATATCTTACCTTTACATCCATATATACCCATTACCTATTTTTTTAAATTTAAATCGACAAATATTCGCTTTGGTGCATAATCAAAATTGTGGAAGTCTTGAAAGCTGGTGGCAGATTTTTCGTATCCATCCAAATAGCTATGTAATTTGGGTAGCCGAAAACCCGTCATAGAGAGAGACAAAAGTGCATATGCGATCTAAGATATATTAATTTAATAATGCTACATAATTGTGGTGATAGACAAGTAATCATTATTTCAAACCGGTGGATATATAGCCTAATTCCTGCCAATCGTTCTTTGGAGCAGGACGCATATGGGCTGATACAATACAATAGTACGACCAGTGGATGCTCCATTTGTATTTTCTGAACTTACCACCAGAAGCATTACAGTCACTTCATCATGTTACTTTTCTTTCTGTCATTATTCCCTTACTTACATTAGATCAGTACTTCATGACTAGGCTTTATTGCGACAGCTTTGTGGTGTCAGTATAAATAAAAAGTAAAATTAAATGGTACTGTATTATCCAGACAAGTACAAGTCGCAATGTCGGCGGAGTCACCGCGGCACGTGCGGTCGGGCGGGCCGCTGACGGTGCCGTCACGGCCGCCGAGTGACCGCAGCATCATCGACGCGGTGTCCGGCTTCATCAACGACGTCACTCTCTCCTCCTCTTCATCGGTAGATCCTAAGGATGTTATACAGTGGGCGCGGTGAGTTGGCACGTCATTTTTTTTCATTCAGTCTGGTGTACGGTTTGACGTAAATAATGATTTATAGATCCTAATTAGTATGTCTTCTGAACGCAAGTCTCATTAGTATGCAAGTGTTGATGATCTTTAATAACCGTATGAAATGTTCTAAAGCACATCTTTTAAGAATAAATAAATGCCTCTTATGATTTTATAAAAAGTAAAAAGGTATGACTAAATACAAATGGCAATCGTAGGAAACCAACACATTGATACCATAGATTTTCATTCCAAAGTTGTATATACATATAGTACCTAGAGACAATAGTTGGATAAAAGGTCAATTTCGATGTTTTCTTTGTTTATATTACTCGCGACTATCGCGCATTCAAACACGTATATTTTTCCAACCAGGTTTGAAACCGCCGACATTAACGAGCCCACGCCAGAAGGAGACAGTGACACCGACATATCTCCGCTCCTGCTCATCCTGGGCTACGGCTCGGGGGTGCAGGTGTGGCTGATCCCGCCCTCGGGCGAGGCGCAGGAGGTGTTGTCCTGGCGACAAGGCACAGTGAGGGTGCTCCGTATACTGCCCACTCCGCAGCACGGCGACTGCTTTGCATCGAAGAGGCCCCTCATCGCCTTGTGCGACTCTGCCGGACCCGGCCCGACGTTCTGCGCGCTTAGTTTTATATCTATCAGAGGTGGTGAACAGGTGAGAATTTTGATCTATCTTTATCAGCCAACGTCAACTCACTGCTGGGTTTAGGGCTCTTAGTTAATTTTAATAAACTATTTAGATTTTTATACATAATTCCAATCGTGTAATACGTGACTCGGAAATCTTTGGTTTTTAGCAGTGATTTAGATTGATGATAAATGCGTGGCGTAACAAAAGGTTTACATTGTCTATATATGTGACAAAAGGGATGGATTGTATAACAATGAAACGTTTCTGACCTCCAAAGATGATTAAATTAGATATTTAATAAATCGGATAATTTTAACGAGATTAGAAAATTACTGATTTACAATAATAGCAAGTTTTTTTCATAGTACCTAGTTAAGTAGGTAGTAAGGTGGTGCAGTTGATATACATATGAGTATTTCGCATTATTTAGAATTGTATTGATTTATTTATATCGTTGAAACTGTATTATGTCGTCTACTAGTTATCGATTTGCGTAAGCTGTAATCTGTAGTTGGCACGTGTATAAAAGTCGACATGGTGATTCAGGCGAGTGAGCCGCGCGTGCACGCCAACACGCGACGCTGTCTAACTCGTCGTTCTAACCCACTTTAATGCCTGATAACTTCTAAAATGATATAAAAACATTAAAATGATATTGGTGGAATTAAATGCAGATATTTATAAAGTTTTGTTTGTGATTTCTTCCAAGTATTTTTAGCCTCCACAAGTTTTCTATCGTCCGATAATTTTAATTAGTTACTATAAAGCTGACATGTATAGACGATATCTTTGTTTTGATTAAAAACCTCGACTGAACTAACGACCGATATAAAGTTTCCAATCTGCAGAAGCTTTTAGCCCTTGATAACATTTAATGTGGCAAAGTGATTGTACTGTATCTGATAATACCCGCAAAGCTTTGCCGATACACTGACAAAGGACAACAAATAATTTTCTATTCAAAACTTAATAAAACCATTTTGGAAATCGATCATTATCCCTCCTAAACCTTCTCGTTTGTATCGAACGTAATTATTGGGCCTACAATATTATTATTTAATCCTCAAAATGGGTATTTTTCCTCCAACCTTAATAAAAATATTTATGTCCCCAACTAACGAAGGATTCATTTATTTCTGAATAGGACATTAAACACGTCCGTTACACTTTACACGCTATTTCCACCAGCAAGAACCCGTCATCACTAAGGATGAAACCTTTAGTTGGTTGTTTTATTGTACTCTGAAATAAGAACCTATAATACCTAATGAAGCGTAAAAACCCCTCCATATAACAAGACTCAAAAAAGGTTGAAACATGATCAATAAAAAAGTTTCGTTGTAAGATTTAATATGGCAGGACATGTCTTTATCTTTTTTGTTTACGTTTATAACTACAACCAGTTTATCATATAGGTCATTTAGAATGGAACGAGGTTTTATAGTCATAACATTTATGTACGCTTATAAAAGGAATGAGAAATGTAGTCTTGTAAAGATAATGCCCATTTTATTGTTTCTTTGATTTCCTGTTCTTGTAGTTCTGATTACTGAGAATGGAGGCATGTTAAACATCCTTCACAGTGGAATTTTGCTTTTAAACTTTAATTTGTACGTTTTACATCCAATAATTGACGATTACATTTCCGTTCACCCAGTTTTCTCCTCGTATTTCCAACATGTTTTAACATGGGCTTATAATTAAGAATGTTTTGGAAACCTTGGAGACAAAGTCTTAGTAGGTACTGACAAAAGAAAATTAGCTTGTCAGAACATCCTTGTTAAACGGATTATCACCTGTATTGTTATATAGTTTTGTTTTACTAATTCAAATTTATTTTTTGTCTGCAGGTCAAAAGCATAAAATTCAAGAACCCCATATTAGATGTCTTGGCTAACAAGCGTTCCGTGGTGGTGTCCTTCTCTGAGAGGTTCGCTGTGTTCGACGCGGCTACATTAGAGGATAGGATGGCAGTGACCACTTGCTACCCCTGCCCCTGTCCACTGGGGGGTAACGCCCCCATCAACCCCCTGACCTTGGGCGATCGCTGGCTGGCATACGCTGATAAGAAACTCAACCAGTCTAAACGAAGCAGTGGAGGGTGTGAAGGTAAGATTGATCGCAAAATGTTTGGGACATTATTCACTGGGGGCATATTCAATATAAAATTGGTCTTGTAATTAAACTTTCCTATTGCTGATAAGTGATATCGTGTTTCCCTAAGTTCATATACTTAACAATTCTTACGATTAAGTTTCTCCAAATTCTTTCCCTTTTTTCATAAAGCTATCAATATATTATTAGTCATTACAAAAACCAATAATCCGAAGTAAAACTTGAGGCTTTTTTTTTATAAGAATTAAAAATTAAGTGTACCTACTTATAAAGGTCATGACCGTATAAATAAGCGCCTAACAAGTTAGAAAAAAATACTACAATTTGCACGAAAAAAGCATGTCATAACACGTTTAAATAGTACCAAAAGCCTTAATATTACAACTTCATTGCGTCGATAAACATAAAAACATTGAATAAAAACTCGTTGATAACAACCGCTTTGTTGGACGTTACAATTAAAACATTTAATTTGTTGGAATAATAGTTTCTATGTCAGCCACTCACGCGATTCCACTTGCGTAGAATATTTCTGTCGAATTTAATAACATGAATAAACCTTTGTTTACACATATTGCGTTGGTCATGACGTATATAGGCTGATATAGATATCAAATAGGCTTAGTGCAACATAACATTTTACCCTTATTCCGGGCTGATTTAGCCTATAAATTTTCAACCGGCAAGTTCTAAGCCTTTTTGAATGCGATAGGCCTTTTATCCACGTTTTACATATTTCTAATTATTCTGAGTTTTTTCCTCACCTTAAAGAACAAAAACTTAACTTTGAAACCATCAACATTGATTTAGCATTCTCGTCTTCAGCCAACACGCTCGTTGTTAACTTCGTTCAGATACCTACTTAATGCAAGGATTTCATTACGTACTATTGTTTTATCAGAGTGCGGATTACTCATGCCAATAGCGTTTTTCTATTGACCTACATAACATTACGTCGTTGTCTGTTGAGGGAAAATGTGTGAATATTTATGTTAGACGTTTACCGTTCGATTTAGACGCACGGCTTAGAGGTCATGAGCGGGAGGCAGGTGAATGCGAATGTTAAATTCACAGTGGACAGATGGTATTACAAAGGAAAAGGTGGTTCTTGGATTTCACCAATATTTTTTGTTCTTCTTCTACGCAGTAGTACTCGTAGTTTTTAGATCTACAAACCTCGTCTCTCGTTCAATTACGGATATTATATTATACCGAAATTGGTACTTGTTCTGCATTTTGTATTCCAATACCTCTTTTATTTATTACTCCACATTTAAATTGTTACTTATGCCTAACATAGATTAAAAGTAAATTACTGAGTGACTTTCACTAGTTTATATGGTGATTTATGTCATGGGGAAAAAGCATACAAATTTCCACTCACTGAACTGTCTATATACCAGCTTTAAAGTTACAAACCGCAGGATCACACCACATTCAGATAATTTAATCTGCTCAAGGAAGTTGTTCAATATCTCCAATGCAGCCGATACATAAACATAGCCAGATCTTCCTTTGTTAACCAACGGTTATTGACTCGCGTACACGATGACCTTATGGTCGCATATCGTTGTGTTGCAACCACTCGTGCATGACTAAACTTGCGTTGTAATCTGTATGTGCTGGCCGTTGAAGATGTTTGAGCGTTAGTTAAATTATATGAAGAATATAAAAAATATATGTGTATTTGGAGGTGTTTGATATGGCCATTTAAAAATATTTTTGGGAATAATTGTATTTTTTTTTGTTTTTTTCTTCCGCCTTACTATACGTTTTATAATTTTAAGACAAGATTATTATGATTTTTTGTTATATGAGCCGAGTATTCATTGTCATATCTGAATTAATTACAGGAAACGATAAAATGTATATACCGAACAACAATACTTGGTTACGCTTGTTATTTAATAAATGGGTATAGTTGATAAAAATATGCTTATTTGTTCAAATAACAATGTTTTTATCTATATTGCGTAAATTGATAAAATAATTGTAAACAAAAATATACGGATCAAATTAAATTCGTAGCTTATTGAGTCAATCTATGGTGTTCAGAAATATATTATTTTGATATTTTTCTGCTATTAGTGTACAATGAAGTATAAATAAGTAACTTCTTTATTCCACGTGTTTGAGAAGGTATTAAGTAGGGTCCGTCTTTTTCTTCCACTTTGCCCTGTTCACACAATCATCAGTAACAATTCTGTGGTAACAATACAGCATAGATAAATAATGAACATTTTTGAATCCAATTTTATTCTACTTTTAGCCGAAGGCGTGACCAGCTACACAGCGACCGTTCTCCACGCAGCGAAGTCCCTGAGCAAGGGTCTGCGTGGGCTCGGTGAGAGCGTCGCCCACAGCCTCTCTGGAGGGAGAAGTACCTCCCAGTCACCCTCCCCGCCCAACGCCGACATACAGCAGCCTGGGATAATCACCGTGCTTGATATTGAGGTATGATGAAAGGTTTTTTAGGAGTCTAATAAATTAAGAGGCTTGTGTCTATTTCCTTATATGATGGTAAGTGATTGCTTCCGCCCAAACACTCAATACAATTGGGTGAAAAGACCCTCTTTCTTTCTTGCAGGAGAGAATCGTCAGTACTACAACAATCTCTTTAAAACAAAATGTTGCAGTCTTACACTGTGATGTTATTTACTGAAAAGTGGAAAATAGGATTAACATCCTAGCTCAGCCCTCTGTGTCATAATCTGGCTACAGCGAGACTACTAATATAATGTTACTTTCCACAGGGTCTGGACGATGAAGATGGCCAAGACAGCGAAGAGCAGTGCGACCCGATTGTGGCTCACTTCGTGGCGCACTCGGAAGCGATCATCGCGCTGAAGTTCGACGCGAGCGGTATGCTGTTAGTGACCGCCGACCGCCGCGGACACGACTTCCACGTGTTCCGCATCAACCCGCACCCCTGCGGACCCAGCCTCGCCTCCGTTCACCACCTTTATATATTGCACAGGGGTGACACTACGGCCAAGGTTCAGGTGAGTTCTAAGTGAAATCAGCTAATTATTCTGTAAATTCAAGAAGGAAATTGACCATATAACGGGGTGTTGGATTGATTATTACATTGTTTTTAAAGAAAGTATGAGAACAAACAATAAATGCTCGAACGAAAATAAAACAATTCGAAAAACCCCAAAACGTCCTTGAACGCACAAATTCTCCGTTGGTGGGTGTAGTTTGCGCGCGCATGCTTCTAGCGTGAACGAGTCGAGCAGTATTGTATTTTCCGCCCGGCACAGACGCAACACGCCTATTGCCAGTGTGGCGTCTACATGTGAATTGTAGAGTATAATATGATGTGTGTCGCAGGACATCGCGATCTCGGGCGACGCGCGCTGGGCGGCGGTGAGCACGCTGCGCGGCACCACGCACGTGTTCGCCATCAGCCCGTACGGCGGCGCCGCCGGCGTGCGCACGCACACGCAGCCGCGCGTCGTCAACCGCCTGTCGCGCTTCCACCGCTCCGCCGGCCTGCCCATCCACGCGCACGCGCACAAGCGACCCTCCGCCAGCCCGGTGAGCGCACACGCTACATACACTCACTGCTCAACATAATAAGCACTACTACACACTACTGCATACTGCATACTCCACCTTATATACCAAAACGATTGATAAATTAAAAATGATCAACATAATGTCTTCAAAACATTACCGACTTCTAAAAAGGTTCGAAGCGATTTTACTATCAATATCACAAGACAACGATATGACTGCCCAAGATATTGAAAATTGTTGTAACTTTATTTTTCTCCCCGCAGGTTGGAGACGGCATGTCCCAGGGCGCTTGGTTCCCCAATCCCCGCTTACCGCCGTACCCGCTGCCAACCACATGCACTCCACTGGCGCAAATACGTCCGACGGCCAACTTGCCCACGCACACCATCACTAGAAACAGTTCAGGTAAGTGCTTATCCAAATATATCTTTTGTATTACTAAATAAATAAGTTACAATAATGTAAGTGCCCCGTTAATAAATTTTCCATACACGAAAACATATTTTAGATAATGACCACACACTGCATCTACTTGCGAATTTAATCGGTTTTAACTTGCCGGAATTTTCAGCACATCCCATAATCATGGCAATGGTTAGTGTCATTGACTACGATTAATGCTGTTGTCGGTTGTTCACAGGTCGGCAGCGTCTATCATCGGGATCTGAAGAGGGTAGCAGTGCACCATTGCTAGCACGTGCACGTTTCGGCCCAGTGGGCGTGGTCTCCGGCGTGGTGTCGAGTGTAGTGGCCGGAGGGGGTGCGGCTCCGCGTCGCCCCACCCCCTCCGCGCCCGTTGCTGCGTTGTATCTCATGGCGGCTGATGGGTCGCTGTTACATCTGCTGTTGCATCCTAGACCACTGTCCAGTAAGAATAATCTTTTGTTTGCATTGCCTATTTTGTATTGCCTATTGACTATCTGTCACCAGTTATACATTGTCGATATTGCATCAAGCACGATCATGTTCCACCAGGCATCCCGAAGGAGAAGATCTGCGACGAGTCTGCCATCGAGGTGGAGGTGGAGGCGGTGTCGCAGTGGCCGCTGCAGCGCCCCGCCGCCGCCGCCGACCTGCTGGCGCCGCTGCCGCCCTCCAACCCGCTGCTGCAGCCGCTCACCTGCCGGGTAACGCCCTGTCTTTCATATACTTCACGGAATTCATGCAATGCATCTTTAGATGACATTCGAAACTGTAGTCTGGCGAGCTATACTAGGCGCTTCTCGTTCCTCCATCTCGACTGCCACCTTAAATGCGAATGAGGGTCATCGAGAAGTTTTAGTAGGCATATCAGTGTAAGACTTGGGTTACGGACCCACCCCAATTATAACATTTATGCGGTGCGGATATAAATTATCGACAAAAAATAAATCATTTGGCGCCAAGCCAAAACTCCAGTATACACTTTCTGACCACCTCCAAAGAATCGGAAGGGAAGATTAAAGCGGTTTCCTCGAAAAAAAAAGATTCACGCCGTAGATGGGTCAGCACAAACCGGTTAGAACCACGTGTCTCACAAATAACCGATGTAATGTGACGGCTTTGCCATCTAGTTTCGTTCAGTGAGTGATAGAGTACTGGAGGCCGATACCATGCCATTCTTCATGCCCTACTTTTTCGTTTAATTCAAGAATTAATAGTATATTTTTTTTATTAAAATAGAGGTGTGCGGACATATGCATGAGCGAAGAGGAGAGATGGTTGTCTCAAGTGGAGATCGTGACGCACGCCGGTCCGCACCGCAGACTCTGGATGGGACCTCAGTTCGTTTTCAAAACTTACAACCTAACGGGGTAAGCTAATACAAAGTATTCATAGAGATATTGTAATACAAATGCACAGCAAATATTAAAATAATGTATATAAATGTAAGAAATAAATGAAGAAGGTTTTAAATGAAATAAAAATATTTCGATAATTTTCTTTTGGTTAGTTTACTTTATTGTATTTAATTGAGATTGTAGTAGATTTTCATATCGACAAGACAGATACTTCTAACGTGATGTGAATGTAAAACATTCAATATTATTACACTGATATAAAGTATAATGATATTGTCCACGCAGGTCGAACTCATCCCTCTCGGAGGCTGAAACAGTGGAAGTGGAAGCAGCGGGCGTGGCGCGCTCCAACCCCGTCAACATGCCGGGCGCGCGCCCGCTCGTGCCCGTGCTCGTCGACTCCGGCTCCGCCAGTCTGTATTCACTGTTACGCTGTTATTTATATATCGTCGTATTCATCATTCATCTTCATCATCAGCCTGTTGCAGTCCACTGCTGGACATAGGCCTCTCCCGCGCTACGCCACAGAGCCCGGTCTGGTGCTTTACGCATTCAGTCGCTTCCGGCCCTCTTGTGCAAGTCGTCCCGCCATCTGGCCAGAGGACGTCCCACGCTACGTTTTCCAAGACGCGGTCTCCACTCCGGAACACGCTTACTCCAGCGGTTGTCTGTTCTGCGACATATGTGGCCAGCCCATTGCCACTTCAACCACTAACTTTCAGTCATGTCGTCGTATGATATGGTTGAAATATGTGCTTATGTTTTTTATTGCATAGGTCCGGCAACCGAGCAAACAGGTCGCCTGATAGTAAATGATCACCGCCGCCCAGGAACATCCACAACGCTTGGTTCATTAATGTGTTGCTAGCACATAAATTCGGGAGGAGAGTGGGAAGGAAAAGGGATGGGAAGAGGAAAACGGTATTGGATATCCGGCAATCATACTCACCGAAAGAAACGCGACAGCAAAGCTTCACTTCGACTTCCTGTGACACAGTCGTACCGACCCGGACGAGCCTGCCCATTCATGCTGAGCCATGACTGACAACAGCGTGGCATTACCACTTCCAAAATGACGGGTTTTTAACCGCCGTGTATGGCCACATCCTTATCCGGATGGATAAGCAATAAGCATATAGAACAACCGATCTACAACAGTTTTTGGGTCTCCGTTCGTCTCTCGCAACAGCAAACCTAATAATATATCCCAAGCAGTAATAATATCCCAGCTCAAATAAGCCATTTCTACTGTAGCTTTAGCGACCCATAAACTACAACTTTAAAAAGTGATATACACTCCAACCGAGCTGATCAATTTGTATCGTAGTTTTAAAAAAAATAAAAAGTACGTATTGTTTCAGGCTCCCTAGAGCACTCTCCGTCGGACAGTTGTCGTCGCAAGTCGTTGCTGGCGGAGAGCGGGCGCGCCGCCTCCGTGTGCGACGTACAACTGCGAGAGGACCTGGCAGAGGCCATGAAAGAGGACCACGGTATGTATTACCTCACATACATTAATGCGCTTGCTTTACTCCGATATACGGATTTTGAGAATCGATATAACGTAGGATCGATTATGTAACGTAATGATAGATTATAGGAGTTATCGTTTACCCCAATAATATGTGAAAATTGAATAAGTTTAACTGGCGTTAATTATGTAATTAAACATGACAATTATCGACATACTTACTATAAGATAATAAAAAAAAGGTTTCGCACCTGTTTAGTTTGGCATTGAATAGTGTTTTTAACGTAAGTGCAATTATCAATTTATTGAGAATGGCCACGACTCTTGGAAAACAGTAAATTCAGTGATTCATAGATTTTATAGGCACGCAAGAGATGAATACTGCGCTAGCATGAGCGTTGTTATTTATTGCGAAAAAAGGATCACATTTATTTTTTCAAATGTCGAGGTTTTTCAATAATGTTCTCAAATCTAACCATAGACATGTTGGGTCATTGTTTGACTAAAAGATTGATTAAGTGAAATACATCAAACTCATTGGTTAGTATTAGTAAATCTGGATAGACGTTGTGCCTGGCATGTTAGTTGGTAATTGTACGCGCAAAAGCTTCATTGACAGTAATATTTTACGCATTTGTATTATTAAGGCGTACGTACAATGCGAGCACTATTTTTGTGCAGTGTTTATTGTGGAAAATGCGATTTGCTTCAAAGCATATGGCTATCAAGTGAATGTGTTGTCGTCTGTGCTATCCAAGATGCCTTCAATATCAAGCGGAGTCACGTACGAACGTCACCCATAAGTGTGTCGCTCGCCGCCGGCCCTATACCGAAGCCAAAGGCATCCATCGCACCGATTAACATCTTCCCTGGCTTAGAAACGTAACGAGCTTCTCTCGCCACGGTACAGTGCTCAAATACTTCACGATAACTGCCTGCGGATCCCTCGGTGACGACCATGTGACTCCGGAACTCACCAGTCACACTCGCACAGTCTGTCACCGACGGATCCCTGAACCCGAATCGAATCGGGCGGTCCGCGGCGAGAGACGCTCCCCCACTAACCGCGATCGCGACCCTCAGTCCAGACACGAATAATAAGGTTGCCTTCGGTTTCGAATAGGGTGGGCGCGCTCAGAGAGGCCTGGCAGCGCGGTGCGGCGCAGCGCCGGCGTAGAGCTGGCCGTGGGCCCCGCCGGCTGCGTGGTGCGCGCCGGCCCCGCCGCGCCGCCCGCCGCGCACCACGCCTCGCCCGACGCGCTCGACCCCGACGCGCACACGGCGCCCAACCGCGACGAGGCCACGTTCCGCCCCGTCGTGCGCGCGCCCGCCGCGCTGCCGCCGCGCGCCGACCTGCCGCTGCGCCCGCTGCCGCGCACCACCACCATCCCCGTGCAGACGCTGCCGCAGCGCGCGCCGCCGCCGCCGCAGCCCGACCCGCTGCCGCTCGCCTCCCGCGTGCTCATCCCCGCCGCGCTCACGCACGTGCGGCCCTGGTCGCCGCCGCACTGCCACGCCGCGCCCGAACCCGCGCCCGACCCCGCGCTCGATCCCGCTCCATCACTGCCAAAATGCACCCGCCCGGATGATATTCAACCGGTCGGGCCTAGAGTTAAGAGATCTCCCACCCCCGAGGATAGAATTAGTGTTGTCGCTTCTAGAAGTAAGAAAACTAGTAAAATTATGAGATCCGAGCGAATACGCGACTCCCCTGACAAATATGGGGAAGATTTAGTTAGCGAAGAGACCAAACTGCGTCCAAAAATCGAGGAGCACCATGCCGTCGAGAAGAGCGAAAATGTGAAGGCTGAAAAAGTTGCTTCTTTTGATCAACCCGAGTTGCCCACGAAAGAAGTCGTTGTAGAAACTAAAGTAGACGACGAGAGAATGAAACCGCTCGTGTCTACAGAGGTGAAGGTTTCCAAAGATTCAGCATCTTTGAAAGAAAAATCCACTAAAACAAAGAAGGAAAAGAAAACTGAATTTAAAGAAGTGCCAATACGCAGGGAAACGGAATCTTTTGAGGAAATTGAAGCACCTAAAAAATCAATGTGTGACAACGAAGAGCTCGTAACTATATCGATTCCAAGTGAAGGGAAGAGATTTGTTAAGGAAGCATCGCCTCTGAAATTAGATAGTGAAAAGAAGAAACCTGATAAAAAATGTGATGTATTTTTAAATGAAGCATGTACAAATAATGAACCAGTTGCCATAGCGTCGTTAAATAATTCCACCAAAAAAGAATCCGTATCAAAAATACACGCAATCCATGAAGAAGAGATCAGAACTGAAGACCAAGCTTGGGATTTACTTTTGAACGAGCCCGAGAGGCCGATATTGACATTTAATCAACCAACGACGGATAAAGTAGCTACTGATTCAAAGTCAAAGTCGAAAAAGAAAAGCAAAGGTAAAAAGACTCTCGATGAATCCCAATCGAAGTCGGAAGAAGATAGTTTTGTTGAAATCCACGCTATAGAAGAAAACCAGCAGCCGTCTAGCGGTGAATTGGTCTCTATCTCAACTCCTTACGAGGATATTGAGGTAACAACTTCTTATACTGGGAAAACTAAAAAATCTAGGTCGTCAAAAACCCCTGAAAAAACTGAAACATGTGAGCCTAAAATACAACCTCCCGCGGAAGAATTAGAACCGACACCTATTACGAAAGTAAGTTATAAAACAAACGTCGATACACTTATTGAACCGTTAATTGACATAGATTCAAAGAAAAAATCAAACAAGGAAACTTATAAACAAAAATCCAGCGATACACTCAAAGCTCATACTGATGATAATGAAAGTGCTACTTCATCGAAAGAAACTATAAAATCTAAGAAAAGTAAATCCGTATCTCCATATACCGAGCGACGTAAATCAGTCGAGAAGCCCCACGAAACAGAAGTCAAAGATGTATACGTAATTGATTCAACTAAAGAAGAATTCCCAGAAATACAAATAACTAAAGCTACCAAATCTCGCAAGAAATCTCCTCAGCCAGTTGAAAGAAAAGCGCCAGAAAAAGAAGTTGTGATTGAAAAACCTATTAAGTCTTGGAGCTCCATAGCGGCATCTAAAAGTATTAAAAAACCCGAAGACAAAGAGGTAACGGACACTGAATGTATGGACCGGAAGATTGACATCGTTAAAAAAGCAGAATCAAAAAAATCAGAGGAAGATATGTATGTTAGCACAAACGTATCGCTGCAGGAAAAACTCATAGAACTCTGCAAGAGAACCGATATAATGGTCGCCGAATGTGATGCGCCATCAGAATTGAACTTTGTCGAAGAACATCATTCAGTCATGGACGATTTACCACCACTAGAAGGTTTAGACTTTGGATTGGACGACTTCAAACTGGAAGTCATGAGAGATAGCCTTCTCGATGTTAACGATGCGAACATGACAAGCCCAATTTGTAAAATAAATATTGACAGTATTCTTACTACAATCAAAGAGACTACAAGCAAACCCGCGGATTCATGTATGTTCAATTTGATCGATCTAGAAAAAGTTCCAACTAAACAAGAGAGAGGTTTTAGTGTTATTGAATATGACAAAATAACAACACAAGAAGTAAAGGTTGATGATGATGTGAAGTCAGGGGACAAGGAAGTCGAGGCAATGGAAAAGTCATCTGATGATGATAACGCATCGCCAGGATTGTCCGCTGACAGTGATAAAGAGGATAAGAAATCTTCTGGTGCTCCTAACGTGACCATGCCTTCTTCGAAGCAATCGTCTAAATCGAAAAAATCACGTAAAAAGAAGAAGTAATATCACAATGTGTTCAATATATTAGCTTGGAATCATGTATACATTTCGCAATATATAAATAAGTAGTGTTCAACGGTTGTTGCTGAATATTAACGTTAGTTGTAATGCAAATTAAAATCGTTAAGTACAGGTAAATAAAAGACAAAAAAAATCTTTTAAATAGTTACAAGAATGTGATTAGTATATTTGCTACTAATGCCTAATGTTACGTGATGATACTTTATTCTTCTTCGAGAAGGTAGCGGTATTTTATGTCATAACGAAAAAATAAACATAAAAATGTAAAAATTTTACAAAAATTACCAAAAATATTTTCCATCGATTTTTTTATGAAGATGATCCGCAGCCCTATTTTGAATTAGTTGCTATATTCATCTTCATAAAAACTTCGATGAGTCGCTTCTCTTAATAGTACTTATTTCTTTTTAGGTTATATTTAATTAGCACAGTGCGCTAAACAACTAGATCTTTCAATTACACATATTCGTATCCGCGATGTGCGACTTAGTTAAAGGCCAGTAAGAATTCTGAAATATGATTTCACTATTGCTTACTATACATTGTCTTGTTTATAAATATTAAGCTCCATTTTGGAAGCATATTAGAATCAATATCCCATTTTAATATTCTAACCCCATATTGGTACAACATTTTAAGAAGGTCTATACTCTATACAAAGTTCATATTTTATATTTAGAAATTATGAAATTCACTCGAAATAGATAACTGATATTTTAAATATTTTACACTTATGTAATCCCATTACAAGTTTGGATATTGAAATATAAAGAATGCATTAACTTGTGCAAATTCGACCAATGAAATAAATATATATCATCATAGATATGGATAACAACATTGAAATAATATATGTAGTATACACTAACACACAAAATTAATAAGCAATCCCAATCCCTATCTACGGATCGATCCGGAAAATAGACCAATCAGAACACATCAAATGTGAGCGTGTCGGCAATACCTTGAGCCCATTGGTTTATTTTCACGATCGATCTTTAGATAGAAACGAAGATCGTTTATTAATCTCGGCCATTAATTGATAATAAATCATCTTTCGTAATAGTTAGGCAAGAAAACGATTAGAACAAAAAATAAAATCATTACCCAAATCATGTATAACATTGAACAAATACAATTGTCCTCAGTGTAATATTTTTGTGTCTTTAAAATGGGATCCAATTTCTTCACTAAAACCTTGGTTATTTTTTTGTTATTATATTCGAGCGGTGTCTATAAACCATCTAGCTACATTTTGTATTAAGATTCTTTCCTGTACACATAAGTTTATTACCTTAATCTGATTGAGGCTTTATGTAATGTCTTGTGGTTCATTTGCAAATAGTAATTTATTGAATCCATCAAAATGAACAGTAATAACTCAAGTTATGGATTGATCTTTAATGAACATACAAAAATATCTTTTTAGTGGTTAAAATACAAATAAAAAAATCATAAACAAAAAGGTTTTAGCAAAAAAAAATCCCCATTTTGTGGGTTTTAAATAATCTTAAACATGCCGTCTGGATTCATCTGTACTATGTGAAAATGATCTACGACTATGTATTATAGAATGCTTGGCGATACCTCAGTATTATTTATTATCTGCTATAACAGATTACTCATGTGCTTGGTGACTAAGTCAAACCGGTATGTAATACCTTTCTCTCGTTTACGGCTGTCTTTTGTACAAATATTTGTTTTGCGGTGGTCGTCTGTATCTATTATTATTTTACTTTAAATTATAAATTAATATTCATAATTTTTTTTTGGGTTTATTTAGACAATTTGAAATGCTAGAACCAGGAAATAGGGTTGTTTATCAGTAGTTTAAATTTAATCCATTAATACTTAGGTTGTCTGTAGTTGATAAATTAGACTGATTTTAACATTGAAAATTGAAACAACAAGATCTTAAAGAAATAAAATAGAGATCGGTACATTTCATGAATATAATAACATATCGTTTTCAAGAATATATTGAATAATTGTCGAATATTATACCTAATGTAGAAATTAGAAACGTAAATAAAAACGAAAAAATATAATGCTTAAATGTATTAATAATGCTATGATTAGGTTTATTACTTTGATTTGAAAATCTAACATGTTTTTATTTTTAGTACCTGAATTAAGATTTGTTTTCCAAAGTTAACATAACAAAAATATAAAAAAGACAAATTGTTTGTATTTTACACTGCTCATAATTAAAAAGGAATTATTTTAGGAATCTAACAATCGGCGAGTTTAGTTTTAAGATTATTTTTTCAATTGGAAATAATAAAAGATCGATATTTTTTGAGAATTTTTGACGATCACCGCTTAGTATATTATTGGTTAAAAAGTATTATTGAAACATATTTTTTTATTTTAATTTATTTAGATATACATGTTGAATCATGACAAATGTTTATTATTTTCCTATTGTAGTTTTGGAAATTAGTTTCTTTATAATTATTGTACTTTTTAATTTATAAGACATGCATAGCTGCTGTGTTATTATTTAGTTTAATTATTTAATGTATAAAATTAAAACGAGAGATTCAATTTGACTAATATAAATTGCGGTTTTTCTTTCTTGTCGAAAGTGTTTTTAAAAAACAAAATTACCATAAATTATAACAAAATTACCTTATTTCGTAATTGGCCTTTAATACAAGGCAATCATCAATAATAACACAATTATTCCTTATTATTTTGTCAATTAAACCTGAAGCTGCTGTATACTCAGTCATTATTAGCATAAAATAATTGTGTTTGCGATTCTTACAGGCAGCTTTACATACATTTTGCTTCCAATAAAATATGTGTATGTGAACGGATAATGTATAGATGTAATGCATCTTAATGTGCTATTTTTAATATATCGACCATTGACCATAGCAATAATTTAACATAATAAGTATGTAATCGTTTTTATTGTTTGTATTCTAATTGGTCCTGATAATGAACTGTTAAATGTATACATATAAAATGTCTTTCGGGCAAATATACAGGATATTATTAAGTTAAGTTAGTATTTGTGGAGGAGGTATATTGATAGGGGAATTAGTCAGTTTAATTTGAATACAAACAATAAAAAATAATATAACACTTTCTGTGTGATTGTAGGTAACAAACATGCTCAGGACAATTTTGATTAAACTGTTCTAGCTATGACCCCCAGGACAACTTATGGTCTTCGGACTCGATAGTACCAAGACTAGCATCGTGTCAAATAATTACACTTTTATATTAAAGTATGAGACAACAGTAAACATACAAGCTACGAAGTTGAATGGGCACATTATTCTTAATAAAAAACCTCTGAAAGCCAAAGAGAGTCAAATGTTTATTACTTCCATGATAAATAATTAATAGATACTCACTATTTTTTTCTATTAAAACTTTCATGAATTACCCATGGCAAATTAAAGCTTTAGGTTTCATTACCGTAGTTACCTTTTTTACCTAGTACTTCTGTGATTCATAATAATTGCATATTGTGAATTGCTCTTTACAGTTATTAACAATGTGTCACATAGGAAGTGTTATATCTTTTAATGTCTTGAATTGATCTACCACATCTGGACTAAAGGTCTTATTTTTTTATCAGCGTTTGTGGTAATGTGTCGTAGGGATAACAATAAGAAAATATGTTAATGTGATTCATAAAATTGCTTGCACTATAGACAATATTGACAAGATTTCACCTAACGATAGTGTTTTAGTGATACGTTTGTAGACTTCGGTATTTAACGCTATAAATCTTAAAATCAGTTTTAACGAAATACGTCCTCTTAATAATATAACTTGTTTTCCCTACGATACTCAAATACATTTTAATGTATTAGGTGCATCGAAATAGATTAATTATTATTGATATAAATCCACTTGTAAATTTTTATTTTTTAAGTAGCTAAATTCCATAAAATATAATTTATTATTTCGACGTGTGTTGTCACGTTAATGCAATAGACAGGCGTGGATTAAGTGCAAATTGCGGAAGCCGGGGGCTTCTTTACCCTTGCAAGTTACATTTATAGCAAAAAGTCTATGTTTTAAATGTTGGTAACAAATCCTTTGCCTGAATTCCAGCCTGTATGAATTTGTAAATTGACATGATGTTATTGGCAGTTTTTATTTTGCCTTTATGCTGATAGGTTAACTTGGGGGACTGCACAGGTTCATTACTAAACTTAGAAAAATAATTAACGTAGTAAAATATACTCAGATATAACAGCATTGTTAACAATTCTTATTGAACATGAGAACAATATGTTTTTTTGTTAATTTAAACCTTTATACGTATTGACTAAATTGTAATGGTTCTCACGTCATTTTAAAATTATTCAGCTACAAAATTATACCAAAGTTCCACTATATTGTCCAAGTTCGGACGTGGTTTTCGCTTGTTTTGGATAACTATTGTATACTATTTTTTGGCTATCCTATTTTGTTGGTAATGTTATGGAGTGTTTTAAAAAATCATAATATAATAAAATCTGCATAATAATAATAAAAATGAGAATTCAAAAACCGAAGTTTAGCATTTTTATTTTTTACCCAGAAACATATTTTTAAGAAACTAGTATCATTCATATTCATATTAGTTTCATCGGATTTGTTGTATTTTTTAAAAGAGATTCATTGTATTTTCAAATACAAAAAATCTCAAAGATAGCATTTTTATTTCTTTTTTATTATTAATATGGAAAAAATATACTCCTTTAAAACATTGGCTATATCATAAAAAAAAATTGAGTATAAAGTACAACCCTGTGAATATTGTACTTGAATTTTCATTTTCAAAACTAAATATTAATCAACAAAATGAACATTCCAGCCATAACATCCAGCGGTCGTTATGAAGCGGAGACTGAAGAGTTGAGTTCTAGCAGTTTCAGTTCCGCGTCCCGCGCGTCCCTCGACCCCCCCTCCTCGCCCACCCCGAGCTGCGGGGGGGACAACCAGCTGCACTTCCCGGGGGACTCCAGCAGCTCCGTATAATTCACGCCAGGTAGGGTGACTTCGGGAATGTAGTGACTTGAATGTCAAAATCCAGAAATGTAATTAGGTTCGTGGATTTTGGAATCTGCTATTATAGCTCAAAAGCAACGTCTCTGATGTACTAGGATATGGTCGAATAAATTTAAAAAAAATTCAACTCAAATGTTCGAATATGGTCTCAAGACTATTTCTGAATACGGACCTAAAAAGTGTTTGTGATTTTGTGGCGTTTAACGTATAATAGGATAACAACATATAATACGAGCATACACGTACATGTACTGGAAAGCGGAACCAAATACGATATTTTATTACGAAAAATGTTATTGGCCGGTACTTAATTCAAATTATCAATTGGTGCAGACATATTTATGAATAGTCTTGCAAGACTAAAAAATTACATATTAAGAGAATATTTTGAAATTATATTATTGGATATTGATTTTTTATAAATAGTTTTATCCTATGGACATTGATCATAACATAATTGTAACGTTTGTTAGTTTTTCAACATACTTAATGTATTTAAGTGAAACTATGATAATTTTACTATGTCAGTGTAGTTATTTCTCAGTAGATTTACAATACGTATTGATATTCGATTATCGTGCTTATTTTGTATATCCCACGGCATATATTCCTACCACATTGCTTTTTCACTATCTGTTGGTAAGGGTTCCCAATAATGAAGCGTTAAACTTAGATATACTCTATTTGTTTTTTTAATATCTATTGGGGTTTTTAAGATATGTGAATTAGAATATTGTTAAAGGATAATGTTTACTTTCACTAATTTCTAAGTAATGTTAGCATCTTTGTAGTTATGAACTTAATGGTTTAAAAAATATCTGGTCTGAATTTCAATAAAATGTGAAAATTGCATTGTTGTTTTAAGAATAATTCATCACAATAAAGTAATTATAAAATAAGCTACGTTATTGGGGGCGAATCTGAGTTTCTATGCATTTGTTTACCGTAACTGTGATATGTTGTAGAAATTATGGTCCTAGGAACAATAGCATGGAACATTAAAATATGTTAGGTGCACAGATAATCTAAATTTTCGATTGCTTTACGCCGTACATTCCATTAATCTAGAAAAGAATGGGAAAGATTTTCAATCACTCCAATCTGTAATATTATGTTTAATTGGACTCTCGCTAATTAAAAAGGTGTCAAAATCGTTGTTGAAAACGTGTGACTTGAATAGCTTCCGTTGAGTGTCTTCCTAATTGGGTGTCTTTGCAATATGCTTTTATTATTTATGTATTTATTTTAATTGCGATGTCGTCATGTATGATGACATATCACATGATATCACTTTGCATATTATGATTCGTAAAATTATCATGTCAACGGAAATTATTGTTCTGCATATTAAGTTGATTTTGATATATTGCTATCATTTTATATACTTTTTGAATGTCATTTTATTAATCACGATGTTGCACTATTTAAAAAGTAGAGATAATATTAATAATAAAAAACTATGTTTGAAGCTTAATATTGTTTGCAAGAGCCAATTAGAATTTAGGCAAAAATTATAACTAAAATTTATGAGTTTGGATAGTTTGTTAATAAGGCGAGTGGTAAAATAACTTATTTCTTACTTAATGTAAGATAAATTTAGAACTAAAATGTATAAAAAAAGATTATTTATACGAAAAAAATAGCATATAGAAAGTTTAGAAAAAAAAGCCTTTCATCGATTCGTTTTGTGTTTGCTATGTCCGACAAATTTGTATAATTATGACTTGAATACTTAATTATTTCGTTAGATTGATATATTTTGTATCTTTTATAGCACTTGACTTTAGAGTAGTTACCATCACTTTGAGCTATCTTTTTAGAGGCTTTTTAATTGTATGTTTAGACTGTGATTTTTTTTTGATTTTGCATATTGTTAGAGGATGGCTAATCTACGTCTTGTATCTATTCCTATTTTCAAAGCAGGTTGCATAACATACTTAACGTTACACTATTTGGTATAAAAACTTAATAAATATGCATAAAATGAAGAAAGTTTGCAAATCTACAAGTATGATTGAGTCTCAAGTGTGTGACTCGATTTGTTTTTTCCATTCTTAGGTTCTATTGTTAAAATTTTTCGACGAGAGCGTTAGCTTAAGTGCACAGCTCGTACAAGTTCCGTGTTTAAAATTTGTTTTTGGTTACGTGTAATTTAATTGTAAATGAAATTATGAGTGCGTTTGTTTGCAAGCCATAAAATGTAGTCAGTTTAGATTTGTTATATTGTGTTACTGGTAAAGTTTTAAGTAACATTTTGGTGTTTTTTTAGTATTAAAAGGAAATTAGAAAAAAGAAAAATAATGTTGATAAACATTTTATATGGGTTGACTATAGGCCTAGAATTTACTTTAAGGCTAAGGCATGCATTTGCTTAGCCTATAATCTCAGTTTTGGACTGTTAAAGATGAGGAACTCTATGCAAGTTCTGATGCACATAAACATTTACATAAAATAGATGATTTGTTTGTTGTTTGTATACGACATAGATATTCCTATTGTCTTCTTGTATTTATTCCCCGATACTTGACCATTTCATTCCATTAATAATTTACGTTTAAATTTTCCATACATTTTTATGCTAGTAATACTGTTTGAAAATTAGTGTTTATAAATGTTACCAGTAACGCAGTAGTTTGTTTGGAAATTAATTTATTGACTATATGCAAAGGACATGTGATGGTTGGATGTGATAGGGCTATGATGGTTAGAATACAGTTATATATTTATATGCTAGTTTAAGTTAAAGTCCTATATTTTAATAAGACAATAGTGTGTAGTTATTTTGTAAGACATGGATACCAATAAAGGATATACATACAGTATGTTGTTTTATTTATTTTGAATCATTTGAAAAAAATAAATGTTATTAAAAATTTTGTGTGTAATATTACGGAGGGCAACACTGAAGAGCTGAAAAAACAATGCACAGGTTTTTTATATAAAATTGTATACTTTCATAAAGTTAATATGATACATAATTATTTATAGGTAAACAAAACACAACAAAAACTTATATTTAAGTACCAACTTCAAGGCACCAATCTCAACACAATGTATAAAGGAATGTATTACATTTGCATTGAAATACTACATAAAATTTAAAAATACATTTTTTAAACAATATGGACGGACTTACATTTCTAATATTACCTTTTCCCAATCAATAAAATATATTTTTTATGTAATAAAAGTACAAAAAGTTATATAATAATAACTACAAATACTTCTAATTCTATTTATATCAAAGTGAATTTAAATTTTGATGTGAGAATAATTTTCTAAACATATAATGTATGAGAATATTTTAGCTATGCTGAGATTGCACATTACACTGGACTAAAAATGCATGTAGCACCTTCCTATATTTTTCTAAATCATATAGTATGTAACATTTTTATCAGATTTTTACATAGAATTAATTTTACCTGAAAACAGGTTTATAGAGGACTTATTTTTCATTGCATTTACAAACTTAATAAAGTAATAAACATACTTTTTATTTAATTAATTAAGTAACATTTAGATTAAATAACAAGGTGGACGGAATATTTTTATAATACTGAATATTTTAAAGGTAACAGTCATAGTAATAATTTGCTATTTATTTATACATTATTTCAAATATAAGTATTTGAAAAATTCATGAACCAACTATGTAAGTACAGTGTATATTAAGTACATAAAAAGACAATCACATTCAATGTAGACATGGGGCATATTTCATTGTGATCTTCAAAATCGAGATTCTATGTATATTAATTACCTCATACAATAGAGTAGATTCGACACATTACAAATACTCATCTTAATAAAACTAGTTCTCTTATGCATTATGGAAATATATAAAAATATTTAGCTGTTTGCTGCCAAAGAGTGGGCTATAAAATCATTTAAGTAAAATTGTTGGAGAAGGTATATAAATGACTACTACAAAGTTACAATTATTTCGTGAAGTTAGAAAAGATTACCCTATTATGGAAGGCCAATTTTTTTATTGGTTGTGTAGACAAACACCCCAAAAATTATTTATTACTCTCATTTTTTATACTAGTCTAAAATGATTTTATTTCTTTTTGGACATCATGTATAAGATAGATGGGTTACCTTTAAATACGTCAAATGGTATAAATAGAAAAAATGATTAGTTAAAATCTTTTGGATGTAGTTCTCAGACTGTCAAAATATTGCATAATGATTTTTTAATGATTGATGCACCAGGAGTGCCAACTATTTTAAGGTATACAATTATAATAAAACTGATATCGACAAATACTGTTTTAAGTACATTATCCAGCAATAGGGACAGTCTGAGAACCACAACCAACATAAAAATACAAACAAAAAATTACTCCTCATGTCATACACACTTGATGTTCACTCTAATGATAAGAACATCATCCTTTACAAACCCGTTCCTGATGACGTCACCAACGGTCGCGTACTCCGTATACCCGAACCCCCTCACGCATATTTCAGTGGTGGGGCGGTTGAAAGCTATAAGGTTTGAGTTCGACATCATGGTATCTTTCTGGGTGAGTTCAGGGTTGTACTGGTTGATCATGGCGAAGGAGATCCTACCGTTGAAAGGCCACTCCAAGCAGGTGTCGTTTTCCGTCTTCATGAGATGCACGTGGAGGGCGAAACAGCGCTCGTTTTGAGGTGATATGTTGAGACGAACGCAGAATCTGAAATATTATATATTTTGTGATGTTAAGCTGGCTTTGAGAAATTATTGTGGAAACCTTTGGAAAACATTTCTTAACAGTAGGTTTTGCGTAGTTGATGATGTAAGTAGCTACATGTTATGTCTCAACAACGCTCGTAATTCAAATCGACAACCCTAAACCAAATCTTCATGTGTAAAAAAAAAAACAATTAAAAAGCATTTCTCGGTATAGATAAGATTTTGAACTTCATTACACAGTAATTTTGACAGTACGTACTGGCTATTGAAAAGATTTTTAAATTTGCGAAAAGTAATAATCTGCCTGACATTTAAACCTACCTATATCCATTTGGCGAGGTGTAAAACCCAGGGCTGTAGAGCATCTTGCAGTGGTCCTTGACCATGGCTTCGAGCCTGGCCTTGAAGTTGTCAATCTTCCACACGTAGTTGCCCATGCAGTAGCGCAGCAGCATCTCGTTGTTTTGCTTCATCTTCGCGACGGCGAAGGCGGAGAGCTGCTTCGATATATTCGCTATCACTATGTCCTGTTCGCGGTTCCTTTGTTCTAGCACCACTACTCTTTCGTAGAGCGCTCTTTGGAGATAAAACGTAAAATCAGTCTATTGCCCAAGTTAATTGTGATAAATTATATTCTCCAATCAATGTTTAAAATAAAATTAAACCATGATAAATTATTTAAATTTATAATAAGGAATAAAAAAAATGGGAGAGAGAGAGAGAGAGAAATGGGAGATTCATGTAGATACTGCTTGTATTATGGAGTTGTGAAGTTAGTTTTTAAGTTTTCATTTTTTTTGTTATGATTCGCGTGATTAAAATTTTATATTTTACCGTATAAGAGCGCTGGTGTTACTTATAGGCGGTGTGGAGGCTTGGTTGCCGTCCTTGTCGGGCGCCTCCCATAGTGTCATCGCCTCTTGTTCTTTGGCGTCTATGCTCGCGTTAGACATGTCATTGTTTATCTTCATCTCTGAATAAGCATTCATGAGTAACTGGTAACATTAGAAAAATAAAAGTTAGTGTTACAAATCGGTCTTAGTGCAATACCATTCTTATAAGATCTTCAATGAAAAAATAAGATTTTCTCCAATCCACAACTAAATTAATCATGTGCAGTTGTACTGCATCAAGGGTATAACTAAATAGCTAAGAAAGAAATCATACTCACACTCATATGG
Organism: Deilephila elpenor; assembly: GCA_949752805.1. Classification (NCBI taxonomy): domain Eukaryota; kingdom Metazoa; phylum Arthropoda; class Insecta; order Lepidoptera; family Sphingidae; genus Deilephila; species Deilephila elpenor. Next base: position 12,429,018 of record OX457101.1, on the reverse strand, counting down.
CTTTGTGTATCAGTATGTAAATGCTGGTTCATTTCATCTTGGCTATCAAACTTCTCCTTACAACCCACAGCCGTAAAGGAGCAAGGAATACGTATCTCTGGTTGGGTTGATGTCTCCGGCTGGTTGTATTCACAAGCAGCTATATGTGCGTCTAGGTCTAGCGGAGTTACCTTTACAGTGCAACCTAGAAATACAAAAGATATGTATAAGGAAAAACTGACAAAATATTTTAAATAAGAAAAGAAATTAATAGAAGAAAAATAGACTGCCTCGGTGGCGTAGTTGTATTACGGTACGGTTACAAAGCTGAGGTCTCGGGTTCGAGTTCCGGGTCGGGCAAAGTGATATTGCCGTAGTCAGGAATTTGTGCCTGATATGGCGATAGGCTCGCCCCCTATCACATCGTGGGACGGAACATACAAGGCGAAATGTGGGTGTCCTGGCGCCTCTGCCTCCTCCTTCGGGGATAAAGGCGTGAGTTTATGTATGTATGTAGAAAAGAAATTGAAAATTTTTCGATTTCTACTGCAATATTTCAAGACTGATGAAATGGGAGGTGCAGGGTTCTAAGGTTATTTAGTAAAAGAGAGTTTACATTTTAATTCATGCCAGTAGCATAATGCAAATTCCTCTGATGATGTGAGTTTCAATGGGTGGCAGTGACCATTTAAAAAAGGTACTCCGAGGTTATGAAATACTGCCATAATCCATTCATGGCATGCAGATATTGGTCAGCAACTATATTTACACACATACATAAACTCATGCATTTTTCCCAGAAGGGGTAGGTAGAGGTACAACCAGGGCACCCACGTTTTACCTTGTATTTTTCTTCCTATGATGTGATAGGGGGCGAGCCTATCGCCATATTGGACAAATTCCTGACTCCGGGCTGATAACGAATAGAAATATCCAAAATCACTTTACCCAAATTTGGACTCAAACCAGAGACCTCAGCTTTGCAATCATACAGTAGTACAACTGCGCCATCGAGGCAGTCTACTATATTTATAATAATTAAATGTGTATACCTTTAGCTGAAAATGGACAATTCATTCTCTGTTCTTGTATTTCTCTTTTAGTGTAATTATCAGGAAAAATATCCACTTTCATGCTGAGATTAATGTTGTCTATAGGACAGTGTCCACTGTTCCTGAAAATAAATTTTAGACTTTTTAGAAAAAAATTACAAACACATATTTTGCATTTAGATGTATATCTTGCAGTGTAGGTATTAACACCAGCAAAAGTATTTTAACAACTCAAGACTTAGACTCAAAATAAATACATGGGTGGTACAGTCACCTTTTGTTCTTTATTCCAGTACTTCACCAGAGTTTGTCAGATTAAATTCTTAAAATAAATATCTCTGAAAATTTCAGAGACAATTTTGTTTTATCAGTTTTAAATATTAGGAAGGTTGTTTTAATGACTATTATATGTACATGCAAATGATGTACAAGGAAGTACCTGACATGTTTACTAATCTAATGAATCATCTTAGTTTGATTTTCAAATTACTGACAGTAAACAATCAGGTTGTTCATAATATGAATTGGTTAAACTTATTGATACAAGTGTCTTTCCATCTGAAATATGTAAAAACTGAAGTTTAAGCTTGTAGTAGTTCAAAATCACATGTTATAAGTTTATACAAAATGTTGATTAAAGTGCCAAAGAGTATGGGTTTTACTTGTAAACATATAACCTGTCTGACACACATATGTTGTGTAGTTTTGGGTGCAAAATGTGTGCAGCTATCATGCGCTATATATTTTATTTACCTTGTTTATATACCTGAGCCGCTGAGGTGGTAAATTGTTATGGCACCTCAATCAGTGTGTTAAACTATAATCTAAGGACTAAGAAGTAATTTAATTTTTGGAATTTATATAATAAACAACATTAGCACAAAATTTTACCAATGTAGAATCTATATGTGTCAAACTATTAAAGTACCACTTACTGTAGCCATGAGGTGATGCAGCTTTTACAAAACTTGTGTCCGCATGTTGTAATGACAGGGTCTCGAAGCCAGTTCAAGCAAACCGGGCATTCATACCGAGATTCTGGTTGGTTGCTCAGTACAGTCTCATTTAGAGCTGTTATACCCATGGGCTAAAATTATATTTTTGGACATTAAAACCTCTTTAGTTATAAATATTAAATTTTTTGACATTTAATAATTTTGTATAAAAACTTTTTGGTCTTAAAATTTCTAGAGAATCAAATAGACGAGAGTATGCTTTTAAAATAATATTGAAGGTTGAAAGTTAAATGAATGGCGTGTCAAATTACAAATAATTACCACGCCCGGCGTATCGCATCCTCCTGAGTTAGGTAAATTCATATTTTACGTAAATATGTTACAAGTAAACGTATCAAACCATAGAGTATACTTGAATAAATACGTGAAAACAAGTTTTGTAAAAAAAAATACCATAATGACAATTTTGAAATAAGAACGTTTTGTTTTATTGTTGTGTAAATTTGGTACTAACCGCAATTCCTTCTGAGGCATCTTTCGTTCTACTCCAGTCCATTACCTTAGAAATAAAACAAAATTAACTACTTTTAAGTAAAAAGTTTCGAACGATAGATTTTCTCCGAAAGTAAAAAGTATCGCCAAAACAAAATGCAAATGACACTGACGTATAAAGAATGACACATGACTTTAGTGACGTAAACATTACAGATAAAACAAAGTTGTTCTGTTTACGAAGATACTAATGTTCAATGATATATGTATCAAAAATAATTAAAAATATATATGTGGATAGAGTTATATCGTCAAATATAATGCATGAGGTGTGGCTTTTAATTAACGGGACTGATACTCAAAAAATGTCTTTATTATGAATTTCTTTATAATACTTCTTATCGCTTTCACAAACACCGCTGATCTATCTCCAGTCTCCACAAAGCCTTACGCCCGCCGCGCCGCGCCGCATGGAAATATTGATGGTTTGTAACAGTGCTTGTGGAGTCCTTCATCTTCATGAGGCATTTTCTTTCACAGCTTTAATGAATTCGTTTCGTGTTTTATTTAATATAAATATTAAAGCAAGGCGCAGAATCCGACAAATACTGTAGATAGATACACTGATCATTCTAGTCTATCATGCTAGATTTGAATTGAAATCTCTTGATATTCTATCTCTTGATCTTGATTGGCACCTAGACAATACCTACTGAAGCACCTCACCGCGCTTTGTCTTACTTAACAGAACTCATGATTTATCTTCCCATATTTAAATGTATTTCTTAAATGTTGTATTGGCTTATTTGATATTTTTGGCTATAGATGAAGAGATTATCTCACTCACCGAAAGTAACACAATAAGAAAAGCGTCGCTTCACGTCGTGTATCTCTGGCACAGTGGTGTGTGGTCACACCTCAGTCTAGTTGGTCCACACTCCACAGTAGTTAGTTCAAAGTAGCTACATTTTAGGTGTACCGCTGATGTCCATGTTCTTAAGAAAATGTTTAATTTAAAACATACATGTACAAAAAGAGAAACCGGTTTATTTAACACCTACGGTTCCTTTGATGATGGCAGATCGATAGCGCTCTAAGAAATTCTAAGCATGTTTTGACTTTATCGACATGGGAATCTTGACTTCCGCAATTGGAACTTGGCCGCTAGACCGTCGTCAAATTGTCAGCTTTAAGTGCTTTATTAATTAATGGGAAGGGAAGAGAGAAGAAATAAATAGTTCTTACAATGTAGGTACGCTACAAATAAAAAAAAAAAATGCTGATGGACATAAAATTATCCGTGCAAATTAAAAGTTAAGATGTAAGATAGTACAACAGAGGGAGGAAGACAAATTGAAGGATACAACAAGAATGTATAACAATGGAGATTGTTCATAGTTTTTATCTTATCAGTTTACATTAGCTAGATTTATATAAAAGGGGACTTGCATATAATTTCTGAACTCTCATCAAGAATATACTAAATACGGCGCTGGTCTGAGTTATTTCGACTAATAATTATGATAATTGGTCGCGATATTTACAACCTTTCGATAGAAACAGAATGTGTATCGCATTAATTTGTAATATAAGTTTGTTTTTTTATAAAGGCTGTATGTTATATAATCTTACAACTCTTTGTTGGAAAAAACTAAGTTTTGGCGGTAATTACAAGTGTATCGTGGCCTGTTGATATCCAACCGGTCATAAATTGCTGAAACGATGGTCGGCTTAAAATCCCAGGGTACAGCTTTTACTATTCGAACTTAAGCTACGTGTGTTTAAGTACCTAGTTACCGATTAAGGAAATCATTGTGAAAACCTGTATGCCTGACAGACTTCAACAGTAAGTCCACCAAGGTGTATTGCTGCCTAGGCCGAAAGACTACGGCTTAAATATGAGCTGATATATTAGCAATTTTCCATACACTCCGTCAAAAACATCATAACTTACGAAACTTCACGTCTAGTTGCAATGCAGAAACATATCACGAAGTATTACCAATATATTGGCTGGTTCCGTTATTTCTCTAATACTTGGTAGGTCTAACGATTACATTGTATGCTAATGCGGAATAGGAACGATGGCTCGCGGCGCGCCGATCAGATTCTTATCTTCCATCACACTCCATGGAGTACCGTTATAAAACATTTTGTAACTATACTATCTTAATACTTATTGACATGATAATTAAGTATTTTTTCTGAAAATGTCGTATTTACGTAGTTAAGATATAGGCTAAAACAACCGACTGCCAGAATAGACTAATGATCGCGAAAGAAGCGACGGAAACTTGCTTCTTTTTATGTGTCGTGGCAGCATGCATGGAATATTAATCGCAAAGTCTTAATTTCAATTCCTAGCTTAGGTATTTCGTAATGAGCGATTTAGATTTTAAAAATCTATGGGCTGGGAAAATCGCGCCAAGGCTCTTTGAAACGGAGCAGGTAGTATGAGAAGTACAACAGCTTCCTAGCGTTGCTCACAAGCAGCGCTGTAGTGCAATCCGTCTTCATAACCCACTTGTATTGGGGTGATCTGAAGTTCCCACTAACTGGATGCAAAAAGTATATTTATACGAGTAGAAGCATGAAACTCATCATCCAAACTACCGTCCCTGTGGTCGCACGATGTAAAACCGCTCCCAAAGGCTCAATTTAAGTTTAGATCGGAAAAATCTTCATAGCAAGTACGATAAGTATCTATATACGTACAATGCAATTTAATGCTGAATAGCAACAGTTTATTATTGTCTCGTCCATTTCATACAATAGTTCCGGCGTATACTAACTACCTACGATGCATCCTAATTTCAGATTTTTCATTTTTTATATTAGTTTTTGCCTAGATTTAATTAAACCATGTTCTCATTTTATTTAATTTATCCTACAAACCCTACGTGTGGCAAATAAATTAAAATCCGTGACATAATTGCTGGCATATACCGTATTCGTGAGCGTTTAGAATGGTAATGTTGAGGACAATATGGTTTTATGTAATAGTGCACGAGCCATGGCGTTGCTTCACCGATCTGCGATAGATTTGATCACTTTATATGCCACGCATATGGTGCCGGCGTGAGGCAATGTCTCGGCTAGCCCACTAGTCACTTAAATGAAGGGATTAGGTATTTCCAGTTTGAAGGGAATTTTAATATAATTTATTGCAAAAGTTGTGAAATTACAGACTGAAGAACGGTAGTTTTTTGTAAATGATACCCACAGTTTTTGGAAGAATGCAACAAAGCGCGAAATGAAAATACTCTATTAGATTTTTTTTCTATACCTATTTATATTTTCAAGATAATGTCACAACAGTATATCTGATGGTAAGTGCAGTGCAGTCAAAATATATTATCTATCGGCAATAGATGGTTATCTCTCAATTAGTGACAAATGTAATTATACCTGATCGAATTCGGATATATGCAGATTAAATCTCAAAGGACGCACACTTCCGTCGGCTACTGTGACGTATTTCATCGATTTATAGAAGAGAAGAATGAAATCTATGAAGATTCCCAAATATGAATTTCATTGGCGTATTTTACAGTTCATACGGAGCGACCAGGTTACACGATGAGCTACAGAAAGCATGTCCGTATATGTCCGTAAGAGAATAAATAAATGTGTAGATCTAGGAGGTTAAAAGTTACGACCATAACTATGTCGACTATCAAATTAAAGTAGCAGCAGGTAAGCTCACATACTGGGAACTGATAGCTAATGAGGCCGAAAGTTCTAAAATGTAGCCCGAGAATCAATTAGTCAACTTACGAAATTGTACGATCCATTAAAGTTTGCAGGAAGATGCTGGATGCGAGCTGCTTCCGATAGGCTGTGAAAATTCTTGGGAAGAACTATGTTCAGCAGTGAAATTTAAGCCCTTGAAAGGGAGAGTTTCTCGCGTCGAGATTCGTATGCGATTATCGCATGACATAACTGCCATAGATTATCGTGTTCTGACAAATGATTAGGAACACGATGCACCTTTTTTATATCCTTACGATAATCGTATCTTCGAGGCGAGAAACTCACCCCGTGTAAATGGGGCTTTACTGTTGCAGGTTGCTGAAGATGTTGATGATAATATTGGCTATACAAAGTATCATGCGTGAATACTGAATGTGTGTTTAAATTGTTTTTCGTAATCCGACATTATTGTCTGTGGGTGCCTAATTAAGTAATTTAATTAAGCAATGAAATCGAAACTTCAACTTCTGGTTTCGTGTGAACGAATAAAACAACGAAAGAAATTTTTGTGGCGAGAATTTTAAATATGGTTAAAAAACAAGGTCGTCGTCATTATGTAATTGGTGTTTAATATTATAATGTTGCTTATTCGGTTTGTGTGTTATTGGTTTACGAATATATTACCATATAAGTGGCACATAATTTTTACTGTTTACATAGATATTTTGTAACTTCCATGGCGTAACGGCATAATTTTAATATGTTTCCTGTTTAGGAAGTGTAGTATTACTATATTATTGCTAGCTCTCAGCTACTAATTCATTGTAGAGATTAGACTTTTACGATTTCTTAGATAACTTTTTGTATAAATTTCAATATTATTTTCGCCATATTTTACGTAATAATAGGCTTAGATAAAATAAGTTTCTTTGATAATGTATCTCCAGTAGTGGATTCAGTACGTTTTGGTACAACACGATACGGGTATTTGTGCAGTGATATCCAGTGGCTGAAAATGACGTATGAAGCGTATCATAGCTGCATCAGGTTTCCTAATAATCCCTATATTTTCTTACCTGCAGTGTAAAATGGTGTGAATAACACTGTATCTTTCATATTAACGACACGGGGCCGTCTAGCTAAGAATTAAAATACTAAAGAAGATAGATTAGTGTTAGGTAAATAAGAACGTTAAAGCCTGGGGCTTTCGCTTAATTTGGCGTTTAGGTAAACAGCCTATCGCTTCGACCCACATCAGCTTCTCTCAGACGTCAAATTATATTTATCTGTATTTTTACTTACCATTTACGGTTTTGTAAGCAGCTATGAGGCACACATAGGTAACATAAAATTACAGTTTTCTAATACATTTTTACCGCTTATTATGTCATTTGGAGTTGTCACATTTTTCCTGGCAAGCGTTATTTAATAATTTGATATTAAAACTTAAGGACCTTTGTCAAGCAAGAGCCATTCATAGAATGCGTTTCTGGTCCCGCGTTGGTTTTATCCGGCTCAAAATCTTTAGATGCTATTTTCGATAAATACGATTCCCACATCGCTTCCTTTACTTAATATGGCCATAAGATATCAGATATAGTTCACTGCAATTATGTAATAGCAATAAATTGCCGTAAATGCCTCTGAGTGGACGGTCGTAAATTCGTTCTTGCTTGAGGATGCAAATGGTTGGTACCATTGTTTCTCGACTGTTACATTTCATTTCGACATAATACTAAAAGTGACGTCAAAAGGATGACTAAGAAATTTAAGATTTAAAAGAAGTCCGATTAATAACATTTCCAGAAGTATGATTCATTTTAGTTATAGCGATATGATTTAGGCTTATTTCAACAAACTTCTGCGTTATCGACAAAATATTTTGTATTTTAAGAAATATCTCTAAAAAAGTCAATTAATTTTATCGTTACTCTTAGCCAAGAATTCTACAGTGGCTCATAGCTCATATACTTTGCCCGGAAACCTGCCATGATTTCATAAAACCCAGACTTAAGACGAAGAGTTGTAGATTGCCCAAAGATTTGGCTCAACACGGAGATCAAACCGAGAGCCTCTCTTATAGGTGGCTTCTTAGCCAACTGCACCACGGAGGCTGTCACGATAGTAAATGATCAGACAGTAACAATAGTGTCATCATAACAGTTTTTTTAACACGTAATATTCCAATACAAATAACGTTATTCTCACACTTCCGAGAGTTCTGTTTAACACTAACGTAAGACATTAAGTAACATCTATACAGATATATTACATTTTTCTGCTGTACAAAACAGATTTTACACCTTTCGCTGTGTATTGTAATATAATTAGCTCAGTTATATCGATGATCGTGCTTAGGTACAATGTGCTGAACTGTAACTACTTTTCTTTCATTAATTTTAAGCAATGACAGTAGTCCTACATGTCACATCTAAATACCTGGTATATGGCTAGAAAATTCTTATATTAGATCTGTGAATTTTCATCGTCTTCAGTTACAAAATCCACAGCTAATTATTGACCTTCCACAAACATCTCTGCAACAAGATAAATCTAATAAAATCCTATCCAATCTACTGAGTTTCGAAGCGTAAACTATATAAGGAATGATCCATTCCTTTCCAGAAACTATACTTGTTTCTTGAAATAGTTCGTGGTAAACTTAAACTAAATACATAGGTATTTAATAGTAAACTTGATAAAAGTCATTTCTGATACTATTTTCAAGTACACGACGGATTATATGAACTTTAATATTACCATACTTTGCACAAAAATTGATTTATAAAAAATAACATAAAAAGGACTACGTTATAATTTTACTGTGTCGACACTTAGAAGCCTAACTGTATTGGTTATAAAAAAATGCGTACATCGAACATGTATATAGACGTCAATATCACTCGTCACTTTAAAATGGATAATTTGAACATAAATAATATGGTGCAAGAATCTGTCTGTCTGTTGCTCATATTCCAAGATTTATTTACGAGCGTTGTAATGTAACAGCGAAAGAAATGTTTCAAAATGTGAGAAAGATTACTAAAGCTCATTGGTGAAAAGATTTGTAGATAATTAGGCGTAAGTTTTAGAACATCACAAGCTTTAGATTCTTCGGAAATATTAGTGACCAAAAGAAATGCAATAGGTAGTATTTTATGTGAGACAGTGGTACCGCCGTGGTCGAGCCGACCCATTTGTACGGCTTTAACGATCCAGAGTATGACTCTATAATTACTTTTAAGTACTTTACTTACAAGATCTTTAATTTTCTTATCAAATCTATGGTAATAAAGGCCTTTATAATTTACGAAACAGACAAAAATATTCTAAGCCGAGTAAACCCGCGAACAATGCACATAATTTAAAAATGGAATACTTTGTACATGTTAATTTCGTTTGAAACCGGTTTGTGAGTAAAAACACGTTATCGGTTTCGAATCGACAACCGCTAGTAGTATCTAGTTTAAATGCAGTTTTTATGTGATGTGCTACGGTCGATCAACCTCGTTTAACGGTAAACTGAGTCAGGGCCACCATGGGACTTACATCACTGATAACCGAGCTGCCCCTACCTGCGGAACTCGTCAAACGTAACGGCTTATCGACTCTGATTTAATTGAGAGCTGTCATGCTGATGTTCCTGCTTCATTAGATTTATTCACCGTTATATTTGAATTAGTTTGAGTACAGTTTTATTTTTTACTCCTTTTTAGATGCTATTTCGGGCAGGTAAACAATTTTTTGTTAGATTTTTTGGTTTAGTTTGTAGGAAAGGTGGGACTAACAGGTTATTTTTTGTGGTTGTAGATGAACTGTCTTAAAGTTACGATGCCTGATAGAGTTGAGGAGCTTTTATTTGATTTGTTGAATTGTTGTGTGAAAAGATTATTTATGTAGTACTAAAAGGTCAGGACCGACACCGGAAATAAGTACCTAATAGTTAACTAAAAACAAAATAAGTACGATTTTTACCTACTACACGTACAAAAGTTCTGTTATTTAATTCTAATAGTCATAATAGAATACGTACATTTTCAGTTTATGGTAGTCGTAATAATTTGAATAGCTAAATCAAGTCGCACATGATTCAACAGCCCAGGGCTGTACGTTCAAACATTCAATACCCGACAATGTATTGTGACTCTGGCTGCATGAAGTAATACTATATTTGCTAATGCACTTGATTTGTACCGTCATACAATGTTCGTAAGCTGTGTTGTAACTTGACATTTGTATGAGGACTAGGTTTTGTAAGTTCTGTTCAGGGGCTTTGCATAGATTGCATTCTGTTTGGTTGAGTAATATCCTGATATATATACTCAATATATCAATGCATATTATATTTTTTTTCTATTATTTTTTTGAGAAATATCCTAGTTTTTCATTGTGGTAACTTGTTTTTTTATTCGCCAAAGAATTATGTACATACTTAAATATATATATTTATCTTGGTACGTATCTACCTACTACAATCAATAAAAAAATATACGAGAAAAAAACCACACAAGAAATGAATCTATAAAAAATTTTGGATAAGCGTTCAATAACCGAACCTAGCGTACTGTGACTTTTGCCACTACGCTATAATAACGGAACATTTTTTTAATAAACCTTTTGTTAAAACATTAAAGTCGACGTGACCCAGAGGTTATATTGGCTAACCTACATAAAAACTAAGAACGCAAGCGTTTACATAAAGCTCGTTATACAAACATGTCGGGGAAATGCTTTATACACGCTAATGGATAAAATACACTGAATCCTGCTGCATAGTAAGACTGGGACTGATTTAGATACAAGTTGTGGGGGGCATGGACCGTAAAAATATAACGCAGTGTTTATTCTATTTCAATCCACTTATTTATTGTTTATGGTAAACGGAGATGATCACTTATGTGTATTTCACTTTAAAACAGAGTTTCGCTATTTGATATTTTAATAATAAAGCTTTATGCAACCACGAAATGTCATAAACAGAGTTAGGTATATACATATATTATATTATAATAGCCGCAAGTAAAGGAATTACAGGTTTATCCTGTGGGTTTTTCGATGAGACGTCAAGGTAACAAATGCACAATACCACAATTTACACTTGGGGTAAAGGTTAGACCCGATGTCTTCACACTACCGTGATAGATGAAACGCTATTCAAGTATCATAAATACTATTATGGTTGAATCTAGATAAAGTTTGTGGGGGCATACGTTCCATTAAAAGACAACAAGTCGGGAAAAGGAAACTTATAATGTGACAATTAATTTTTTCTTCTATACTTAGATAACATTTATGATCATGTCTTCTGCTGAATATGGGTCGTGTCTTCTTACTGTGTTATAGTAAAATAAATAATGAATGTATGCGAAGGTATGAATATTTTCTGAATATTGCCCAAAATTTCAATTCTCAGTACGTTCGTCAAAGTAAATAGAAAGTTTGATAACTTGGCTTTATTACGTTGTACGTAAAATACTGTTGTATTATCGGTGCAAGTTTCAGGTTAAGTGGGTATCAACCTCACGCGCCCTAGATACACGCCTGTCCTTTAAACCTCTACTATAGCTTCACATGTTAATATATCTAATTAATTTATTACGTTGATATAGGTGAAAGGCGAACTTACTTATTTAATTTATTAAGACGTGTCGGAAATGTCAGCTTAAGAACTTTGACTCGGATAAAATAGCTGTTATGAGGTAAAGAATCCACTGAACGCATGAATAAAGATTTTAATTAAAAAATATTGGTGTAATTATTGGCAGTAAAACGATCGACGATCGATATCACTCGAATTAAATTTACTTTATGCCGTTTACCTGTTTCCATTACATGTAGGAAGTAATTTGAGCTGGTTCCCAGGAATAGGCTTGGTTTATCCTTGATTGGGTGTTAATGTAATTAAAAATGATAAAGGTTGATATTAACGATTATATGATTGTAGATATATCAGGTTGACATTTTTAATTTTTTTTTTTTAGAGAATGTCTTGACCTCATGTGCCACTGCAACTACTTTAAGTCAGGATTCATAGTGTTACGTATTTTATTGAGACCTAGTATTGTAGCAAGTTGTTGGGAATATCTAACTTGTCTTTGACCCGCAACGAAATCTATGAAGTCAGAAGTAGTAAAGTGTATTCCTTGTCACCTTCCCTCCACATCAAAACCACTCTTAAGTAGGTCAGCTTCTTATACCGATTAAATTATGAAGCTTACTAACACTTGATTTAGAATACGCCGTAATGAGATTCTAATGCAAGAAGATCGATATTAATCTCTTCAAATTTTAGCACTTAAACGCAAGTAATTTTATCCTACGAGTGCATCATAATCATAATCTAACGATCTAAACGCATTCCATCATTCATGATACACATCTAACCATCATTAACATCTAAAGCTCGATTATAGGGTAATATGTATCATAAAATTGCACCCCTAACTATCCCCACGTAGAGCCTCCGTTGAGTCCGTCGTGCAAGGCTCATTCAGTACCTCGCGAGACGCTCAGAGCGCCACAGCGCGGCACTCCGCGGAACAATACGTATTAGTGATTAACGTAAATAGTGATTGATTAAATAGTTTATTTTATAAATTAAAGTTAGAACGTGACTTATTTGCGTGGAAAGGGATTAGCCGCGAGTTGATTAGGTATTGGTTATTTTTATTATATATTCCTGGATTGATTTGAAATTGTTGGTTTTAAAGTTGATGATATAATTAAATTATGTAGTGGATTTTAGTTTAAGCTTATATTATGATAATTAACAAAAGATTCAACTGATATTTCTTTTAATAACTCAATTTGTGATTGTTAATGAGTTATAGTAATGATTTTTGGTGCCGGTTTTTTTCTCTTTATTTTTAGGGACTTTTGGCATGATTAGGCATGCCAGCCCCATAATATCCTTAAGCTAGATAATACAAAAAATATATAAATATATGATATGTGATTTATTAACAATTGTCATTATGAATAAATAATTCATATAACATGCAGGTGCCGGAATCGAACCCGTCAGCTTTCTTTTGTAGCCGCATTCTTATTAATTGCGCTACGAAAATTGTTAGACAAGTGAAATGTTAGTTATAAGCGTACAAATTGTGTACAAATTATTACATTGTTCACAAACCCACACTAAGCCAGCTTGATGGACTAAGACCTAGACCCCTCTCAATTGTAGAGAAGTTCTGTGCCCAGCAGTGGTATATTAAATGAATAATTAATAAGTAAGGTTTATTGAATCAATAAATCCCGTTTTGCTAAACGACCCAAAGTCGAAAAGGCGTAAAGCATGGTCAATAAATAAATACACCCAACAGTCACATACATAGTCCTGACCCCACATTAAGATCAATTAAGTCTTGTGTCGCAGGTCTCACAAACACCCAGACCCGAAAGAAATATTTGTGGGCCGCACAAACATTTCTCTTGGTGCGGGGATCGAACCCGCGGCCTCTCGTTTCACAGCCGGCGTCCAACCAACTGCGCCACGGAGGCTGTCAAAATTCAATATTGACAAACGCCCACGACCTTATGGCAGGAAATCATTTGCGGTTCAAAGGCTTAGGAACTTGCTTTAACTCTTGAAGAAATATTTAGCTAAAATCATTAAAATCTTAAACCTGCTTAAAAGACTCTGTATTAGAAACCCAATTCAATACATTTTGAAGGATATAAATTAGATGCGTAGTAATTTTTTCTTTGCCTTTTTGGTTTTGCAAATGCAGGGTCCGCAGTTACAAATCTCATTCAAATGGAAAGTTTTTTTAAAATCACGCGTGTTGCCGACACAAATATCGAATTTAAATGGTATCGTCCCACTTACCCACATTGTTAGATAATGCTCCTTTGTACACAATGAATAATGCCGGTCGAGGCACTACACTGAAATGTCATTAACACAAAATTACAATACGCGTTGCCTAATTTCGTTTTGTAAGTATGCTAGCTCTGCGATTGATAAAGCTGGAGTCCATACGTTTAGCTAAAATCACCGCGGTTTCGTGAATTATTTAAATAAATGTTTATAAGTTCTCGCAGGCATAAGCTTGCATACGACACTGTTAGGCATCGGCCTTTTAAAAATAACTAGATTGAGCGTAAAAAAAAACTTTAAGAAAATGTACACTTTAAGTCAAGAATGATAAATCCAATTTTAAATAACATTTTTAAAGCACGAAAGGACATTAAAATAAAATGTTGATTATAAAATCGACTTCTTTCTGCAAGTGACAAAATGAGAAAATATCCGGATTTTTGGTCTAGAAAAGGAACAGTATGGATTGTGTTCTGAAACTGTTATTGGTCTCTATTATTGTTTATCAAAAATCTATCCTTACTTCTGTTTAGTATTTTCAATTATTTTTTTTCAAATTTTACAAAAACAGTCCATTATCCAGCGATTTTAGTTACCACGTAATTTCTATCGATATGACAATAAGTCCGCTTCGTATTCGTTTTTTTTCTTAAAAAATACAAAGTAATGTGAATCTATGTTGTAACCGCGACATTGTTATTTAATCTGGGAAAAAAATACGACAGTATTTTCCAAAGTGGCTTCAGTGTGTTTCGAGGTTTTTTGCAGTAAAGTTTGTTATGAAACTTGCTCTATATTTCTGTAGTTTGTAGAACTAACTAGTTATGGCGACAAAGAACAGCTAACAGGTAACAACGTAGTTAGTAGCTACTTAATATTTAAATATAAAATTGCGTGGGGACACATTATATTTGGGTGTTTTGGATTTGAAAAATCTACTTTTAATATCTTATTGACGTTACCATCGGCTTTTCAATATTATGGCAATTTATAAATTCAGTACCTATATTATCTAAATTCTTGCTTTTTAAATTTGATTCCCAATTATTACTGGGTGTTATTACTTAGTGTAAGACATTTTATAATTGAATACCAGAAGAGTCCGTACAAAGACTGTTAAGTGTTGCAGTCGAAGGTTGCAGTATTGGTTTAGACTCTATCCGATACTTCGAGTTAGAGCAAATAACATTATGACTTATTCAATTTGGAGTTAAAAATTGTTACTAACAAAAATATCCATTAGGTACTCAGAATAAGACATTTTTATATTGTATTGTACTATTCATTATTTTCGTAACAATTTTATGGCGCCGCTTAGGTAAATACAAAATAATTACATTTATAATTGTAAGATATCAATTACATTTATGTGTGCCAACCGCTAGCGATCTTGTAACCTCTTTTATAATTAAATTACTTTTGACAAAACCGGAACTAATTTCATACAGAGTACAGTTCCATCTATCAATCCACTAATCTCATCAATATTCATACATCAATCGCAAGAAACATTGAGTTATGGGGAATAGGAGTTTTTTGCCGGCGCGTTTTTACCATCGTGTAACGGTGTACGTAACAGCATTTCGTCTTGCGATGGTAGCAGGTCGATCTACTTGCGATGTTTTATTGTGTAGACGTGGTCACGACATTTCGAAGATCGTGTTCGAAATCTTGAATTCGGGAGATTGAGGGTAAAGATTTTTGTATTGTTATCAAATGGATGGAAGCCAGATATTAATGATATTCGTACAATGCGAGCAAAGGATAATTCAAGTTGATAGTTTTTATTTCATACCGTTTGGTTCAGTAGTTTTTAGTTAACTGCATGCGAGTATTTTTATGTTTTTGTACAGAACAATCGCTGCTCATACAAATAGGTCAGAAAGTATGTATGTAAATTAAGGTTTTAGCTAACAAATAATTGTATTAATGCCTTTTTCATGACCTTGTCAGCGAATGAAAAATATGAAGATAACTTACATTAAGAAATTATCCTTGAATTGCTTTTATAGAATTTGACGAATAAATGGAGATCTCTGTGTTGTTGTGATGTTAGATGTGAGTGATGTAACTATATTTAAAAATAATGAACATATTAAATATATTTCCATGCATTCCAACAATAAAATCAAGATCAAATTAATTTACGTACCTATAATAGTACTATTATTAACAAATATTACCACTGAATTGTGATTATTATCGTTTTAATTCGAACAAGTCGACAACGACACATTTCATGTAATGAACTAATCAGCACTAATAAAATAGCTACTGACAAATCTAACCACAAAGTTAAGTTAAAAGCGATAGCGTGTTTTGTATTTTTTTACATTTTCCCATTCATATCATTTACATACGTTAAGCTTACATATAAGTATTATTTAATGTTTAATTGTTTTAATTTATTGCTTATGGGTCTTGATAAATAATTTAGAACTAGCAAGCCTTAGCATTAAAGTAATTTACTTTAAGAGTAGATTACACGACTGCCTGTAAAGTAGATATAATAATATAAAGTCGCGGAAAGCACTGGTTCGTTACCAAAAAAATTTTAAAAATATTTTAGGGAGGTTTAAGTGGAGCAATGGAATCTCTGTAGCTGAAAATGATAATGAGAAAAGAAAATATTAATAAAATACATAGAAACGCCTTTGATTTTAGAGAACTTTTGATTATCCGAAAACGGTAATAGAAAAACTGTTTCGTAAACCGCTTTGTCTAATCATTCTTAAAGTTCCCGTAAAGAACTATAAAAACTACATTTAACTAGTTCAGTCCATTTAATTACAGCAATCAATTTACCGTCAACATGGTAGAGGCGGGCGTGAAATGAAGGAAACAGATTAACTGCGTTTGATTAACGAGCATCTGTTTAATAAAATATTACATGCGTGTTGAAAATGACAGGTCATTTTGTATTTCATAAACTATCCATTTTATCAAGTTCTGTATCAAATATTGATTTTTAGAAAAATATGTTAATGAAAATGTTGGTGAATATTAATTATATTTTTCACCATTATTAAGACCGTCAGCATATTACATAACAATTATATCAATTTAGCGTCTTTCCTAAAATTATTCGAACGCTAAGTTGTTTGACTATTAATAAGCTTAATAAATATTCCGATGATCCTTTTATTTATTTAAAAATATTATTATTGACATCAGTTATATAATCAATGTACAATGTGCAGACAAACAATAATGTGCGAACAAACAATAATGTGCGCTTACACATATTAGAAATATGCGGGACATTCGATACAGTAAAAGACTTCGTACAAGAAATTGTAATCAAAGCGATAATAGCAAATTTGTGTCGAATGGCGAGTCAAAATCTTTAGTTAATCGATACTCTTTCTATATGTATGGCACTACACTTAGGATGAGGTGTAGAAATATAATTTAAAAATTTTAGACTTTGGTGTAGGTATATACATACATATTGCATACATAAATTCACGCTTCCAGAAAAGGTTGGCAGAGGTGCTACTCGTACTAGGACACCCACATTTCACCTTGTATGTTCCGCCCCATGATGTGATAGAGGGCGAGCCTGTCGCCACATCGGGCAAGAATTCCTGACTCCGGGCTGATAACGAATAGAAAAATCCAATATCATTTTGCCCGACCTGGGATTTGTATCCGAGACAGTCTTGGAGTCTAGTCTTGTCTTGCAGTCTGTACTTTGGTGTACTACATATTAGCCTATATAAGTCTCATTTCTATCCAAGACCCTCATCTCGCCTTAGGTCCTAGTCCACTAGGTTGGCATGTTACGGGTTGGTAGACCTCACATTTGTTGTTTTTAGAAGATTTCCTAAGTGAGGGAACCTAAGTTCCCTAGACATTGATATTGATAAATATCTTTGCGCTTGTAAATAAAAAGTGTATCTATCTTAGTCGCTCGTGCCACGCGAAGCTCACACGTAATCACAGAGGAAACTAGGTTAAAATATAATTGTAGTTCGTTTCGACAGAGGCGGCCGAGTGCCAATACAAAACGGTAACCAGCCCCGTTATCTCACAATGTAATGGCTCATTGTGGCAGATAATGCGCCTTACAGCTAACCATTTTGCTCTACAAGTTGTATAGCGATGAAAAATTATAATTGACTTGCGGAACAGTAAAAAATGTTAGCTAAGAATGATTAAGTTTGTTTCGTTTGTTTTGTTAACAATACTTCTGGTTATATCATGTTTATGCGTCGGGTGCTGCTTATGTAATGGTGTATGGTTTTGTATTCTAATTTTGGTTTAGAATGAGCGGTTTTTTTAAGTCATTAAAGAAATTTAGGTCGCTTGTGGTTAAGGTTGATTTAAATCCTATGTCGTTTCGTTTTATCTCTTTGAATGATTATCATTAAGAGTTGGTTTTTGTTTCAGGCATTGTAGGGAACTCAAAAATTCAAATTTCGAATTCAATTCAAATTCGGGGCTAGTCTTCAGTTTTCACTTTCGTCAATTTATTAACAAAGATCTATTTGGGCTTTGAGTTATTTGGGGTTATAAGCCTTTCATAGATTAAGCCTTTCACACAGCGGATGTAAAGGTACCAATTAGTCTGCTGTATTTTAGGGTTAACGTAAATTAACATTATTTACTATTATGTCGAAATATGGTAAACTACTATTACCACTTCTACTCCAGCCATAGGAGGTCCAGTAATGATCATCGTAAATTATTAATTCCGTACTATCTCATTACTAAAATTTTCATTACATTCTAATATCCATTCTTAAGTTTCATCAAAATTCACTTCACAAGTTCTTCCACATTCGAAGAATAGAATAAGGTGTAAGTTCAAAGACAACTGAACAACTCTTCATATTGCGTGGAACTAACCGGTTTGAAAGAATTTGAATTTGTTTCCATATTAGCTATTTTGTAATTCCCCCGGATTAAAATATTCGTAATCGAGTGTGAGCGTGTTTCATTGGCATGGATTCGTGAACGTGTATTTATTGGTAGGATCATAAAGTGGAATCACTAATGGTTTTGTATACTAGTTCTTTTCTGTGACTTTTCCTATGTGATCGATGATAAAGACGTGATACGATTGAAATAACTTCTTTGAGAGATCATCGGATTTTCCAATGCATCTTCTGTCAGGTTCTTTGTGAAGGTTTATTGCTCTTCCTGTTTTTAAGGCTACTTCCGTTGGCTAAGCCGAGGTCCCAATTCAGCGAATACTTGAATGAATTAGTAACTCTATTTTTATTTTCTCGGCTTGAGATCGTCACAAATGTTTCCCGAACGGAGCACTCTACTTCCGAATACATCGGGTTGAATTTGTAACTTTATTTTGAAGTTCTTAAAATAGTTACTTTTCTAGCCACAAACCAAACGAACAAAATGTGCAGTCAATTTCATAACATTTGAAATGGTTTTAGCAATAATATTAATGTTGATACAAATAGGAAGTGGAATACAGAGAGCGCTTGCGACCTAACATCGAATGTATATTTGCGGAAATGTATATGTGCCATCCGAAGCAGTGGGACGGACTGCCGGCTTATGTACTTTCCATTGAATCGGCTCGCCTGATCGTAAGGTTTTATTGGTGGGTTTAGATAGAAGCTAAACTGCCGTGTAGGATTTCTTTCTGCTACCTTTTCTACTTTACCCGAAAGGATATTATTTCTTAAGACTGGTTGAGGCAAAGGGCTTTCATTTCGGAAGTTCTGTTTTAAAAAGCCTCCTCTCCATCGGCTCTCATGCTGATGTTTTAGACTATCACCCAGTATAATGACAAAATTATTATGCATTTAACAAATGCTAAACAATTGCTCCGACTTTAAATGACTCTCTCTCGTAATTTAAATTCTTTCGGTACTTTGACATTGAATACATTTCCGATTTATGTTTAGAATAAATCTTGACGAGAAGACGCTGACTCCATAATACATTCTTTTCATTCAAAAGAATAAAATATATCATAAGGTCTGTGCAAGTTACCAAACATTTTCTCATAGTGTCTACCAGTGACAAGTGAACAGTGAATATGACGAACGTGTGAACTTTTTCGAATTTGGAATTCGTAACAAAATGGTGACTTGGATGTGGTTGACGGCGCTGCTTTGCGGGACCCACGCTGCAGTGCTGCCACCGCCATGGGCGGACGTGAGGAGAAACCCCTGCGCCGCGCACCCGAGAGGATGGCTGATGCTGTACTGGCCTGCTGATGGAAAATGCTACACTATTTATAAGGTAAATGTTGTTTAAAAATATACCTTATGAAATACAGTCTTTAAGAATTCTATCTATTCGGTAGAGTTATAAGTCACTAGAGTTCTGAAAAATTTGCTTTACATGTAGGTATTAAGGCTGATAGATTGTTATATGGACTGAACTTTGATTCAAATGAAGTCTTAAGTTGCGTACTGAAAAATCGAAGTTGAGCAGCGTTTATTACGCGTGACGCAGGAATGTTCTTTGCTATTTAGCCGAGCTAATTCTTACCACCTGCTTGCTGTGTATCGATAAAATTACCAATTAATTCGTCAAATTTACTTCACAACACTTATTGCGCAACTGTCACCAAATTTTCCATTATCACCATTTCAAATCGCTGAGATCCGCTATACTGTTATTCATAGATGCATCAGTATTGTGGGAACTCTGCGTTGCGCAACCTGACTCTGACCTCAGTGGCTTATGGTTAACATGCACACTACGCTTTGGTACAGCCCGCTGGAATTTTAAAAGTTCAATGACATTAGTCATTCTGTACGTGGTTTCCATGTCCTGTTTACGTGGGGCTAGATTAGTCCTAATTGATATGCGTCAGTCTGATCTTTTAGGTTATGGCCGTTCAATGGTGTATAGACTACAGTTTCTGCAGGTTATAGTGACAAGTTGTTTGTATCATTCTTGTTACTTGTTGGAAACTTGCATAGTTTAAAATTAAATATTGTCCCAGTAAGAGGTTTTCCTAGGCATTTATATTCAATAATATATTTTTTTTCTTGTGGCTTAAACTGGCTTAAACTAATTAAAGCTTGGTAACCATTCTGTATCGAAAAACTAACGATGGGTTGTGGACAGGATGCATTTATCGGTCCATATTTGTTATTTATTAAAGCTTCATATACTGAAAATAAACAGGACTTAATGCCTTAGCATTCTCTAGCAGTCTACCTTTGTTTGGTGATGAAGCGCAGCATGTGTATAAATAGATTATATTGTTTAGACTAAAATGATAATTATTTGGAATTTAAGGTTCGATTATATTTTCCCACTTTATTTGCATCTGTTTGTACTTTAACTGAGGTTACTAACATTAAGGTGTAGGCGTGAAGAGAGATAGCAAGGGTAACTTCTCACTACTACTTTACTCCTACTCATTTTTGAATGGGTAATGTCAATTGTTATTGAATTGATATTAATCGGCATTATGTTAATAATAATCAAATATTTGAAACACAACGCCATTTGACTTTGTGATTTGTGCACTTTATATTAGAAGTGATTAATCGGTGTTTGTTTTCAATCTTCGTTGAATTCTATTTGTAGTTTAATTAATGTTTACCTTTAAGCAATATAGTTATTCAAAACGATTGGTAATGTTTTTTTACTAACGTCTTTTTCTCTCTCTCTCTCCTCAGCCTCAGGAAGTCCACAATATACATATACTTGCATTGCACATTGCATACAATTGCCGTGACAAATTAATGACAGTCATACACAATGGTTTCTTAATTTTACGCGAATGTTACACATTCAAATAAAACTATTTTTTTACGCCCTGTGACCACGAAAGTTGTAAAGCAATCGAAACGTCGGAAAGTCAAAAAATGTAAAAATTTAACCGCGACAAAATCCGTAAAAAATAGTTTTATTTCAAGTCATACACAATATTTGATAGCCCTAATTGTTTTAAATGAATGTTTATAAGTGTTAAGACAAAAATAGTCTATCCCCGTATGGAATACTTTCAACTTTTTTTCGAAGGGGTCTAAAGTGCCGTTTGCATCTTCAACGAAAACATTAATGATAACATCCACTCGTATCTGAGACGTCATTCTAATGACTATTAAACTAGTAGTACTACCTATTTTTAGATTGTTTCTGAGAGCCTCCGTGGCGCTGTTGGTTAGACGCCGCCTGTAAAACGAGAGGCCGCGGGTTTGATCCCTGAACCAAGACAAATGTTGGTGTGAACCACAAGTATTTGTTTCGGGTCTGGGTGTTTGTGAGACCGAAAAGTCTCTCGTATTTCCTGATACCTACTACACAAGACTCGATCTTAGTGTGGGTTCAGGACTATGTATGTGACTGTTGGGTGAATTTATTATAGCTAACAGAGCCAAATCTACGGTTTCTTTGAATGGTTTCATATTGTGGTTGGGTGTTACCACCTGAGTGGTGATTGCATTAGGAGCCACAAAAAAGTGTCACGGCATAAGTGACGGTTTAGGAATACTCATATATTATTAAAAATCAATGGAGCAATCTGGAATAATTGTAACGAATGGAGATAAACTTCTTTTGCCAGTTAGTGCCATTTCTTAACGGCATACTCGTACTTGCCATAAATTGCTATGACTTGTCAGGCCAGTAAAAAAACTGAAAATAAACGAATAAAAGACAGCTGTTAAATTGTCCTCTTCATGAACTAATTCCTAAATGTCAGTAGAAGCGATGCTAAACATAATAACAGTGTTTTTGCAATCAACAGATGTTCGACGCCGTTTCGTTTTATTTTTCGCAACGAGCCGTGATGAAATAATACAATTTAAAAGAGAAAGGAAGAAGTATATCGCATAACTCTGTGGATTATTTAATCTGTCACGATAATATCTACTGTGCATTTTAGCGCGAATAATTCGAAATAACTCTTGTTTACTCGATAATGCGTGTTTTCCGTATGTAACATCACCGGTGTAAAACCTCCGGAGTGGAAAGTGATAAGTTGATTTTAAAACGAAAAGTCACACCGACAGAAATGTTTGAGCTGTACCTACTTAAATGTTTGTTTCTAGTCGTGGATTACACATTGATGCAAATATGTACAGGCTTTGTATATAGCGAAATAAAATCCCTTCGGCGCGGCGGCGATGTTTATAATAAACCTCTTTTCACAAACAGCATTCAACCTTTTTAGATATAGACGCTAACGTTTGCGTCTTCCTTGCCTACGGTTTTCCTCTATTATTGATTATTGACCACGATTAAAATGTCTCCAATACTTAAAATGCAAAAATATTTCACGGTATATTTTTAATTTAAATTTATTGAAAGAAAACAAAAGTTATGGAAACCTGTAAGATATTTTCTTAAGATATATCACATCGTATAATGTTGTAAGTGAGGTTAGTTCCCGGAACATTTGTGGAGGTTACCTACAGCGTGCCAAGGTCGATTTACACAACACTCCATAAATTTTATACAGGATGATTGTTTATTACAAATATTATTAGTGGATGTATCTAAGGAAATTGATGATCTGTTTATCGAACATTTTTGTTATGTTACTTCAATTAAATATGTTAAATTATCTCATTAACATTCTAGAGTCAACTTTTGGAACTAGATTTCTTAAAATAGACGCACTTAATATTGATAGTTTTTTTTACTATAAAACAATCTCTATAATTCAGATGATTGATATTGAATTATTTATAAAAATAAGTTTCGAAATATAATCTAGTAAAGTTACTCTTAGATACGTCAGCAATGTGCGCTTGAGCTTCAACATAACGGGGCCAATGTTTCGAGGTCGACCAAAAAACTGCTGATTTGTTATATTAAGGAAAATGTAAGAATTAATTACAAAATCTTGCAATTGATACAAAATGGTCTAGCGAAAAAGACGCAATTAAATAGGACGGCAAGCCTTGGCACTAGGATAACCTCAGGTAGAACGAAGATACTCTGAAAGGTGAACCTAGTAGTTTGATTAAAGTAAGGTTGCTTCCTGGAAGGCATGTCGAGGTTGACCTCACGGTTCAAGTGTCACGTTGCACAAGTTGCATGCATGTCCTACTTCAGGTTATTGATTTTGACTTTATATTAGATATTTATTATATTGAAAATTGCAATAATTTTGTACAATGTGAGATCCGGTGGTATGTGGGTATCATAAAATAAATTCCAAGAGTATAATGTGTGTATTTAGTATCAATTGTTGTCTTGTTGTAATTTCGGGAATTAATCTTGAACGCGTGGTTAATTACACTATTAATTTTAAGTTTTTAACGGTATTTCATATCAAAAATATTAATATTTTAAGTTTTACTTACTGAACTGATACGTAATTTGTTGTATTTTAATATATTGAGCGTAAACTTCATTTTAAATACATGGTAGAGCTAACTCTACCATGTCTCCTTACGGTACCAAGACATTTTTCGTTGCGTGAATGTAGCTGGCTTGTAAATCGTCAGTTAATAACAACAAAGTTCTCATCCTATCTTTACCATGATCATTATTCCAAGACTCTTGTAGACTCATATCTTTTGTTTATCTGCAAGAAGTCCACCGCTGAACATACATAAAAGATATCATTATCATGAATTATCTGCTAATTTCTGAACAGTTAGAAATGATTGTAAATCTAAGACTTACACTTAATAAGCATCATTAACTCGCCAACGTGGCCGTCATTTAGCTTGTTCTCAAGTATCTCAATCAGTCACAGTAATTTATACGGTGTTCTTGCGTCGCCCTCGCTTATAACTTATTGTAAAGGCATTAGTGATTCTGATATGAATCCCCGCTTCCGGCATATGAATATCCTTACATCTATATTAAAATTTGTGCGTTTGTAACTTGAGTATAAGTGGTCTCATTTGCAAGTCTTTTTGTGTATGGGCATTGGCTTAATAGTCAGGATTAAGTAATCCATCATATGATCAAAGCTACGCCAATGCTTTCAATTGGGAAGTATTCGGCGAAGAAAGCCATTTTGACTAGAATAAAAACATGACTAGAGGACATTTTAAGTATAATATTTTAGTACAAAGGTACTTCTCATATTTGAGATTCGTGGCAATAATAATAATTAATGCGTTACGGTGTCTACCCCACAAATAAATAACAAGAAGACGGTTTACTCTTTTTTGTGCTTTCAATGTTAATGTTTTATAACCAAAAAAGTGTAATTATCCGAATGATTTCCTTATACCTTTTGTACTGAGATGTACGATTTCAATTTTTTATGAAATATGAGTAGAACGAAACGGGAACGACGAAAGACGTAATAACGTATTAAATAAAATTAAAGTGAAGAAAATTTGAATAATCTCATAATTTAACCCGACACGGAACTATTCCCGCATATGTTTGTATGAAGTGTAAGATTTAACTGTCTGTTTATAAATTGACATTTATTCAATAGGAACGTGCATAAACACTCGCAGAATTCCCATTAGGGTAGGCAGAAAGTACCTGAGCGTGAAATACTCCCACAGAATACTAAATACTACGGTTCATGCGTATCTCATTCGTTCATTAACTGTCTTTAATCTCTTGATACAAGCTCGTCTATTATGAGTACTATTGTCCTTTATTTTGCAAGTCTCATATTTGATTTTTATAGAACCACCTTTGAAAATAATAGATTTTAAAGCAATTTGCAGATTAATGTCACAATCCCATTACAAGGCGCATATACTTGTCTTTTGTCTATTTTTTATTAGTAACAATGGTATAGTGTTTTAGTTTCGAAACTTTTCCCACGGCCCAGTTTTATATGCGAATAGATTCATGGACGAGTAACAACACAATATACGTAATGTTATTGTAATTTTAATTAAAAATAATATCGTTTTTACAGAAATGGTTTTTGCTCATAAAATTGTAATGTGTTAATTGATGTAATAATGAGTTTTGGTTACTGAAAAATATGAGTTTTTGTAAGAATCGTTTTTGCTTAAAAACAATTAATTATTTAACATAGAAATAAGCCCCAATTATTTTGTTCATCATTATGCGTCTTTATTTTAGTCGTTTTATAAAGCTTTTTCATAACTTATATTTTTTGTTTTTTACATCAAGATACTTGAACTAGCTTATCATGATCTTGCAAATCACCTATAATATTTTCTTATCATGTGGTGTCAGCTATAACGTTAGTGAACCCACGTTTAGCATTATACCGGATATCTCAAGACCGCGACCGAAAACGAAGCTAGGTGGTAGTTTTAGTGGTTACAGACACGATGCAAATAAAAATTTCACCAAAACAGCGACAGATATTTTTTTAGAATATTTAAAAAATCATCTTGTTCGGTTGGTAAAAACCTAGTTTTTTCGAAAATTATAATTTAAACCCTTACGTACCATTGAGTGTTGAAAAATAAAGAGGTCTGCATCATTATTTTAGGAAAACTATGTATTTATCACCCAAATACGACGATAAGTAAAAAAAAAAAAAAAAAGAGTTGTCGATTTTTTATGCGAAAATTTTACTTGCATTGTGTCTAAAGTCACTTATATTACCACCTGGCTTCGATTTCGGTCGCAGTCTTGATATACCCTGTATAGACATGGGAATTGCTTACATACATTTAATGTTGACTGACCTAGCCCCAAATGCATGAACTGTGACAGTAACTTTGACTATCTATAAAAAAAGTCAATTCCATACATTTAGCATCTCAAATGTATGTTGGCATTGTTGAAGATAAAGTTACCATCAAACTTGGTTGATGCAACTGGGTCATAATGTAGTAAAAGGGTAGCAGGTAGTGCCCTTATTTTGAAGTGATTAAACTGTGTTTATGTTTCTCTCTTTTATTGTGGTGTACTACAAGGTATGTAAATAAATAAATAAATATTTTTTTTTGTTTAAATGATCCACAATTCCACTTACCAAAGAGTTTGACAAGAAGGAAATAATTAACTAAAAAATAATTTCAATAATTAACAAGGTACTTATTGGTATGTACGTACACAATGAGAATAGTTAGTTTATCGCATGGAGTCCAAACAATGAGTCATTAAATACTTGAGTAATTAGAGATAATTACTGACAATTTGAAATACCAAACGCCTACTGCGTGTTTCCATGGAAAACACATTTGTCCCGGTAACGGTATCGATAGTTAATATTTTAACGAATTTCTAAGTCCTCTTTTTGTATGTTACTATACAGATTAATTAAAAATAATTTAAACATATTTAAACATGTTTCAATTCTCTCTGACCAACATGACCTCAAGACCCACATGTATTCATGAATAATTTTTTTTGTTGGTAGGTCTCTCATATGTGAAAGGCCGCCTGGGTAGTTACCATCGCAATGTTTATTTCTCCCGCCAAACAGTGTAAATGTACTGTTTTGTTCGGGTTTGAAGGACATTGTAGCCAGAGTAACTACTGAACATATTGAGACTTAACATCTTATGTCTCAGGATGGCGAGCGCAGTAGAATGTCTAGCATTGCTTTGAAACTTGAAAGTCATGGTGTTGTTTGGTTTTCTACTGTCCATGGGGGGTCGTATCGCTTACCATCGGGCGAATGGCATGCTCGTCTCGCCATTCATCCCAATAAAAAATGCCCTGCCCTCTCTCTCTCCTTCTTTTAAATCCATCCCATGGTTGTCTGTAAGATATTGCTATAGAGCGATAAGACCGCCATTTGTACTTTTTTTTTATTGTTTCTATATTGTGTATTTTTGTTGTTAACTGTGTACAATAAAGATTTAAATAAATAAATAATAAATAATAAAAAAAGTCATCATAAGGCGTTGATATGTAAATTGGTTCATATAATAAAGCACGGAGCACGTAACTTATAGGTAATTTTTTGGATAATTCCTTGATTTATCAATGGATATTCTGTTACGTATACTGTTATTACAAACAGACTTACCAGTTTATCCCTTTCCTTATTTCCAGAAAGGCCACCCATGCCCGGAGACTCAGGAGTTGAGTCCCGGTAGGTGGGGCGGGAGGACGGTAGCGGAGTGTAAGTGTCCTCCGGGCACAGCACAGCTACCACACACCACGACATGCCACAAGCTCTTCGAACGCGGCCCGTGTCGAGCGGGAGAATACTTCGCGCCCGTAGAAGAGTCCTTCAACAAGCGAGGGTAGGTAAGCATCCCGCCATTTTGGAAATTTATTTGGAATTAAATACTTTTAAAGTATTGGATTTATTCACTTGTTTTTTGTTGAGAATGATAAGATCATTCGCCTGATGATAAATGAAACGCCTGCCTATAAATACGAGCTAAACCATCCAGAACTTATTATTATTAAGCATTAAATGGTACTACACTGCGCTTGTCACGTCAAAACATCATATGCTAAGTCTCTTAATGATCAGTAAACACTAGTTTTGAAAGCCTTTAATTCGGAACATACCACCTTTTTGTCTGCTCACATTGCTGTTTGGCGGCAGAAATAAGTATGACGACAAAATAGATCGGTAGAAAAAAAAAGAACACCCTGTCTATTGGCTGTTTATTCAATAAAACCTATATCAGCCCATATACGTCCCACTGCAGGGCACGGGCCTACTCTACAATCGAGAAAATCGATTGAGAGTGGTTAGGCCATATAGTCCACCACGCTGGCCTAATGCGGGTTGGCGGACTTACATACCGTAGAAATTCTTTAAAATCGCTACGGTATGCAGGTTTCCTCACGGTGTTTTCCTTCACCGTTAACGTGCGTGGTGATTGACTACCAATACACACATAACTCCGAAAAGTCAGAGGTGTGCCCTGGGATTTGAACCCGTGACCACCGTGAACATGTAGGCAGCCGCGTCTGGTCCGTTACCAACAGGCCACCACGCACTTATTCAATAAAACATTCATGAAAACTAGAGATTAGTTCCCAAAGCCACAAATATGATTGAATAATAAACTACAAAACAGCTTTATACGAATAGCAGGGTTCAATGCATATCGAATAAATATGACACTGTGTACAAAACGAAGTTGTAATAAAAATTGTAAGCCGTTTAATTGAATATTCCGTGTGGCGTGACGTGGTGTGCCAAATTGATAGCCGGTGTGACGTCACTGTCCATACACAACTATCTGTGTCAATAGCGGGCAATTTACACTATTATACGTGGTCAGCATGTGTTGTGGATTTTTGTTTTTTTATGAAATTGTTGGAGAAACAAAATATTTGGATTTAATTGTTGGATATGTGTGGCTTTTGCCTTTGTTGGAAATGTATGATGATGACGTGATTTTGAGATCTTAGAACCGATTGCGTTTCACGACTTACATTTTGGATTACTTAGAAAGCGTTGAAAACTTTTCCATTATTAATACATATTGTACCATCTGATGTAATATTATTTTTAAAATTCTGGCCGAATTATGCCAGTTTTTAAAAATACACATAAGATTATTTTAAAAGTTAGGAAAAAATAATTTGGTCAGTATTAAAGTAAAAGGTTTCACTTCCATCGTTGTTGAAAGTCAAGGACATTCGTACAGTGCAAACGGAAGCAAGATTTCTTTGACCCTAATAACGAGTATACGTGTTTGCTTTCACGGATTTAATGGTACAGGTGTCGCGTGCCTGTTAATAGAAAATTAGTTAAAAGAGGCAATTGTGAATAATTGGTTGTTCATTCACAATTTGTTTAATTCTTACTCGGTTCTTTGAGAGCGACTATGTTATGTGAAAACTTTTCTTATTAAATCAATAACAAAATTGAGATCGCAAATTCGATTTCTTAGTTCGACTAATAATTTGTACGGGTTTTCCACAACCGACTTTTTCTCAAGGAGTTTGTCTAAGGGCTGTCCATTAATCGCGTGAGGTTCGAAAGGCGGGGAAGGGGTTCGGCAAAAATCACAAAATATCACAAGGGGGGAGGGGGGGGTATAGTAAGATATCACGTATATTTATTTTTGAACCTCACCACGTATCACCAAGGGGGAGGGAGGGGTTAAAAAAAACTTAAAAAAATATCACGTGATTAATGGACAGCCCCTAAGTACTTCTTATAGATTAGATATGACATCAAGCTGACTGTCGTCTGTCATACATCGTAAGACATGATTTTTCACTAATTCTCATTTTAACTCTCCATCGGTGATTCTTATATACATAATCATTTGCAATCTCTTCATATACAGAGAACGGCAAGGCATGTGCGTTAGACCTCAACAATGTGCTGATGAAACACTGCTGTACTGGCCTGCAGACGGCCGCTGTTATTACCGACTCAGCCAGGGACCCTGCTACCCTGGCTCCATACTCGACGTTGGTGATGATGGACTGGCTAATTGTACGGTGAGTAGTTAACATTAGTAAAAAGTAATACACAGAACAGCCACACTACTATTCCTCATAATATAATATTAAGTTGTTTTATGTTGAGAATATACTAATTTATATAATTACTTTTGTTATGAGACTTTACCGTCTCAAAATACCCACACCCTATAAAATTACTCTTGGATCACACAAACATTTTCCAAATCTTTATCAGTATTTTTTTT
Source organism: Deilephila elpenor (assembly GCA_949752805.1). Lineage (NCBI taxonomy): Eukaryota > Metazoa > Arthropoda > Insecta > Lepidoptera > Sphingidae > Deilephila > Deilephila elpenor. The sequence goes on along the minus strand of OX457101.1, from coordinate 12,398,597 downwards.
GTAGGAATGTGAAGTCCGCTCGTAGTTGACTAAGGCCTATGGCCTAAGCCCTCTTAATCGAATTTTCTATAATATGGTTCCGTGCTCAATAGGACCCGATACAGATGATTTAGATCTTGATGTTCTTTTTTCAACGCATTCTTGATCATGATTACTATATTCACTGAAGTTTGATGACTAACACTGGCTACACATACTATATTAAAATACTCTTCTCTTGATTTCAGTGCGACTCCGACAGTCCGAACTTCTGGTCGGTGGACGGCGGGTGCTACGCGCACTTCACTCGAGGTCCCTGCGAGAGAGGCCAACTGTTCCTGCCAGGGCCGAGGTGTGGCTGCGAGACCCATATGCCGCATTACCATAATGAAAGTAGAGGTTGTTTTGAACTGGGTGAGATATGGTATTAATGTTATTAGTTAATCATTAAGGGAAATGGGCAAAATGAGTTCTTGTGCCCTTCTTAAATAAATAAGTATATAAATACACCCAACAGTCACATACGTAGTCCTGACCCCACTTTAAGATCATAATTGATCTTGTGTCGTGGCTATCAGAAGCTACGATAGACTTTTGGGACTCACAAACATCCAGAACCGAGACAAATACTTGGGGGCTTCACAAATATTTGTCCCCGTGCGGCGATCGAACCCGATAACCCCTTCTAACTGTGTATTTATTGCATCATGCCAATTGGAAAATATCACGCGGTGGTCAGTCATGCCTTTTTAATACTATTACGACAGTGGTTATAATGCACCTGATGATAAATGCTGAGCAATCACAAAAAAATCCCAATTTTTTTTTCAAGATGAAAAGCTTTTAACCTCCCCTATCACATGCATATACATAGAGTGCCTTCTGTCTACTAACAATATAATATGGTTATATTGTTAGTAGACAGATATACCTACAGTGCATGTAGGTAGTTTAAAATATTGTACTGAAGGTGTTCATTGGCGGTGGTAATAAGTTACCATCAAAATTTTATATTATTTATATTTTTTGTTATCAATTTTTATATTTCTTACCTTCTTGATTCCTATTAATCTATTCTACTTTACATAAGTTTATAAATTATTATTAAATTCACCATATTCCTTATAATATTGCAGACTCCATCGGGCCATGTCCGCGCGGCCACACGTTCGCGATCACGGAGGTGACGCCGCAAGGTTCGCGCGCGGAGTGCAAGTGCAAGTCGTTCCACGCGCGCGCGGCAGATGGCGCTTGTTACAGATTGTACACGAGGGGGCCTTGCGAGCAGGACGAGATGATCGCGAGGGGAGGACGGTGTACTAAGGTAATCACTTTTGCCTTCAGTAATACTTCTTTTTTTTTAATTGCAAAGAATAGCGAGACGAGCATGCCATTTGCCTGATGGTAAGCAATACGACCGCTTATATGTCCATTGGACATTGTAGCTACTCTGGTTACAATGTCCTTCAAACCGGAACACAACAGTGCATTTACACTGCTGTTTGGGAGAAATAGACTTTGCGGTGGTACCTACCCAGGCGGCCTCTCACATATGAGAGACCTACCACCAGTATTATGATAAAGTGGTATGAGATGTGATAATATTGATTTTTTGAACAAGTGATAGTGTAAAGGCTGAGGACGTTTATGGTGCTTGATTTGGTTACGGGTTAATGGATTATTTGTTTTTCCTTTCAATTGCAAAACATATACTATGATAAAAAAGCCACTTCCATGGACTCACCTAGTCGTAGTCGCTATGGCCTTAGCTCAAAACACGGAGTTTATCAAGTTCGGCTCATTATCCAGCTGCAAAAAAAAGAGATATAGTGTGTTAAGGCTCACCTTTTTCTTTTCTATGACCCTTTGCTTTTAAGTTAAATTTAGAACAGCTCAGTATGAGTATAATAATTCATAGCTTTCTTGTTCATAGAATATTGATTTAATTCAACAAATGACTGTAGATTGCCCGTAGCTAATCGATAGTCTATCTTAACCCCACTACACTTTTCATCAGGGGTAGTACTACCGCCTAGTACTAAAAAGGTCCTCATATCCCAGGTGCCGTGTGGTCGCGGGCGCCTGTACGTTCCCTCCAGAAGGCGCTGCTACCGGCCTGGCGCCAATGAGCCGTGTCCCGCGGGCGAGGTGGTGGCTTTCGACCTGGACGCACGCCCAGCCCTTGATGGACTCAGCCATAACGGAGTGTGTGTTTGTGCTGCTGGCAGGTGCTCCCATGCTCAGGTAGGGGGAGAAATTCCATAATTTTTTTGATGGTTTAAAGGTTTATACTCACTACATTACTACATGAACTGGGCAACGTCACCAATAGTTAATGGGACGGTTTGGTGGACCGTGGACAGCGTTCCACAATCTTATGAGATGGCAGCGACTGTTTAAGCCCAGCATGGCGATGGGCTTGCCTTTTATCGCATAGCCTCTTATAGTTAAATTTATAAATTATACGAATAGTAGGAGACAGGAACTGATGGCGCCTCAGCATATTCCTTGGAAGATATTGACGTGAGCTGATGCAAATTAAAAATGATCCTTAACATTCTGTGTTATTACATAATTAGGCGCTGATCATTATGGCATTATTATTGTAACAATAAATAAAAATATATTTTTCTTGCCAGTCGGAAACCTGCATATCTCGTAAAGGAACAGCAGCATACGGTGGAGCTTGCCATATCCTGAACACCCAGGGTCCGTGTCCTGAAGGATCCTGGCTCGTCAAGGAGTCCACTGGAAAGATCAGGTGCCAATGCAGACCAGGCCGAACTCCTCCTGAATGCACGGAAGATACTGCCATGGTGGAAGTCAAGAGTTGACAGAGGATGGAGTAGACTTTCCTATGTGATCTCGAGGGGTTATTTCCAGAGGGGAGTAGAAGTAGATATTTTTTGTATTATCTGCCAAACTTGGGAATCGATTGTAACATCGATGTTGAGTAAAATTGTTTTAAAATTATTTATATGAAAATTGTGTGAAGTTTTGCTCAATTAATAAGATAAATTAAGCGCCAATTTTGGTATATTTGCACTCTAACATATTAGATAATATTTAATACGGTATATTTTAAATGATTAAAACGATAAGATTGAAGATCTATCAATTACGATGAGTAATTAATCGATCATTTTGAGATAGTGATCAACCTTTGGACAATTTTTTTTTTTTTTTTTTTTTTATTGCCGTATAGGCAGACGAGCTAGCGGCCCGCCTGATGGTAAGCGGCTACCGCTGCCCATAGACCTTTGCAATGCCAGGGGTCCAGCACAACAAAGTCGCTGCCTACCTTAAGGATAGTACTCTCTTTAAGCCTCGTTTGAAGAAGGACAGGTCATAGCGCTCAGGAAACCCGGAGCAAGGAGTTCATTCCAGAGCTTGCACGTACGTGGTAAGAAAGAACGCTGGAAACGTACCGTTCGGGAGCGGTACGCTTCCAGGTGGTGGGGATGAACTCTGCTGCGGTGACGGGTGGTGCGATGGTAGAAGGGCGATGTTGGTACCATCTCAAACAATTCCTCGGAGCACTCCCCATGGAACAGACGATAGAACACACAGAGAGACCCGAAGTCTCTCCGCAGTCCTAACGGTTCCAATTTGTCCGTAAGATTGGGATCATCGACTATTCGACAAGCTCGTCGCTGTAAGGAGTCAAGTGGGTTGAGCTGGTATTTTGGGGCACCTGCCCAGAGGTGAGAGCAGTACTCCACGTGGGGCCGGATTTGTGCTTTGTAAAGCGTCAATCTATGACCCGACGTGAAGTACCGCTTGGCTCTGTTCAGGATACCCAACTTTTTGCTCGCCAGTTTGGCTTTGTCCTCCAAATGACTCCTAAAGTCAACATTGCTCGATATTTCGACGCCGAGGATCCCAATACTTTCGGATCTTTGGAGAGTAACTCCTTGGAATTGCGGCGCCATGACAAAAGGGTCCTTCTTCGCAGTGAATGCGCAAACTTGTGTCTTCGAGGGGTTAAATTGAACTAAGTTCAATTCACCCCATTCGGAGACCCGCCCCAGAGATCTCTCGACTTCAGACACAAGTTGAGACCGTCTTTCCTCAATGGAACCTCGAGAGAGACTCTGATGGCCGATGTATCGCGCGTCACACGTACTATCATCCGCATAACAATGCATGCTGTCGTTAGACAACATGTCATTGATATGCAGGATGAAGAGTGTAACAAATATTTTATGACCACGAAAGCTGTAAAGTAATCGAAACGTCGGGAAGTTAAAAAATGTAAAAATTAAACCAAATCGCGATAAAATCCGTAAAAATAGTTTGATTTCAACAAATATTTTATTTTAAAATCAATTAATTTTAACCCATTTTCGAGTACGTTTATTTGTTGCATCGCTTTCTTTGGTGCATCATTTTAACGGGTGTTAAAATGATTACCTTGTGTTAAATAACGACACTTTTCAAAATCGATTAAATTTAACCGACTGAAAATACTTGGTTTTATTTAATCGATAATAAATAAAATATTAATACTTATTTATAGAAAAAATAAGTATTATTTTAGTTCTCAATACTGATTACCTTTAGTTGGAAGTTAATTCTAATTATTTAAATTACCTTATACTTTTTTTTCCGTGGCGTACCTTGGGAGAGGCCTATGTCCAGCAGTGGACTGCAACGGGCTGATGATGCTGATGAAACTTTTTTGAAAGCATTTGTTTAGATTAAATATGTATACCTAATGTAAGTATGTATACGTTAGAATTATAATGGTACCAAATTGTACTATTTAATAGAAATATCCCAGTAAAGTATTTAAAAGTAGTAATTTAATTTTCTTGGTCAATGCATAAAATGCTACTGATTCAGTGTCTGGCCAATATCAGCATTTATTGATTGTAGATATCTTTAGAACAAATGTGTTAAATATAACTTAGGTTAAATAGTTTTAATGTATTTTATAGACATTAACATTGTTTTACGCTTGTGTCTTTACAAGTAAGGGATTATTTATAAGTGGTTGGTCGACTCTGTTTCAGCCGGGTTAAAATGAAATGTTTTTTTTGTGTCATATGCTTTTATGACAAAATTATTCTTGTTTGGTGCCTTACTGTAGCAAAGAGGCGTCCTAAACTATTATTTTATAATTGTCATCAATTTTGTTTTTCTTATTTAAACTATTATCAATTAAAATATATTAGGATTTATTTATTATTATACTTGTGCGCCAACAAATTTAAATAATTCTATGTATTTCTTTTATTATAAAGGAGAATCCTAATTTGTAGCATGTGTCTTTTTTTGTTTCACAATAAAAGGAGAATAGTAAAGAAATAAAAAATAAAGACTATAAATAGAAAAGTTTTATTTTATTTGTCGATTATATCTTAAATTACGTCTATGTATTCAAAATATAAAAATAGTCAAAATACACATTAAATGTCTAGGTGATGTTTTTGGCTATTACTAAACATTAATTATAATAACACAGCACTCGTTAACCTAAATTGTCTTCTTATCTATTTGTCCTTTAATTTGGTCTGTGATTTTCCTGAAAAGTTACAAAATATTATTATTAAAGGAAGTCGAATTATATGTTAGTAATGTACTACAAACTTGGAATATGTTTGTTTGTTGCTAGTTTTTGAGAATTTAAGACAAGGGGCCAATATGTATTGTATTGGATAGTTGTGTTGTAGATATAGAACAAATCTTTATGGTTTCTGAAGTCAATTGGAACTATGGTATCAGACGGCGTGTTTATATTTTGTGGGGGTATTTATTATTTTAATAATAGAGTTCAAATCAGAGCAGAGCACTGACGTCTGAAATACAGGTAAGCTTCTTTAGTTCAGACACAGTAGCTCCATAGAAAAATGTATTAATGTGAAGTTTTATATGTATAAATAAATAAAAATAAATCAAGCATTTTTTCCTAGGAAAATACCTCAATGTTTTGATTGTGGGTCAAGAAAACTAAAATGTATATTGTCTTACCGAAATATATCCTATAAACTTGGTTGAAGGGCATTTCGATGGCGACCGTCGCCATTATTGATATCACTAGGACTGCCAGCATCTCGGGCGCGTGTAGCTGTGGAGAAAAGTAATATGAGTTTGTATATAGTAGATAATTATGAAGAAACATAAATATAAAATAAGACTATAATAGTACGATATAGAAACGAAAAATCGACGTCTGAAAACTGTCAGTGTTATTAATGCAAACTCTAGGCATATTAAATGCGGTGGTGCTAACTGCAATGGTGGATCAAGTAGAGTAAAAAATACCTACCTACCTTGGTAGGTATTTTTTAATAACCCAAATAACAAGACGAGCAGTTCACTCGTCTTGTGGTAAACTTTTCGCCTGGCTATTTATAGGAGCACCATCGTTGAGCATGATTTTATGAACTTATGTATGGTACGTCAGAGTGCTCATCGCACTGAAAAATTTGGAGTATTCAATGGCAAGAAAATTCTTCAAACAGAATGAGGATTCAAAGGCAAGTTTGGAGGAATTTACGTGCACTTTTGAATTGACATTTGGAAATGCCATCTTCACCTAAATTGTATGTAGTATATTTCAATCAAAAACATAATCTGGGTTTAAAACCTACATTCCTGTAGTACAAATTGTCACCAAATAATGGACTATCTGCACAGGTTAAGTTTTTACCTGGCATTTCCTCAACTTTGCGCAAGAGTATGCAATTGACCTGACCGCGTCATACTCGTACTTCGTCATCCGCTTACGTTACACGTTTTATTGTAATATGAACTTTACCTACATTTTTCATTCATTGAACCCACTATTCAAAGTTTTTATTGATGATAAGTGTGAACTGTGGATACTGGATAATTACATTCATTGAAAATTATAATTGATTAGTCACTCAGATTAAACTTCTGAGCATGACTCTTCTTTATTTGTTTTACGATTTTGAGGCTTCAGAAAGTAGTCTACCACACTGGCTTTTTGTGGGTATGTGGATATGGTATGATATATATAAAGGTTGCCTGGAAGAGATCGCAGGTAGCGATAAGGCAGCTAATTGTTACCATCCCTTTCTTTTAAGTATTTTATCTGTTTATTGTTTTTTTTTTATATTTTGGTGTACAATAAAGTACCTATATATATAAATAAATAAATATGGTAGGTGGCTATAGACATAGAATTTCTTATGAGGATGGCTGGGTGAGGCCGGTTTTCTCTCGATGTTTTATTCCACCGTTAAAATCTACTTAATTTTAGAATGAAGGAGAAAAAAATGTCTCTTGGAAAGTATAATAATAAAATGGCGACACAAGCATGCCATTCGCCTAATGGTAAGCGATACGATCGCTCATTTGACAGTAGCAACACAAAACAACACCATGAATTACAAAGCAATGCTTGGCATTCGACTGCGCTCGCCATCCTGAGACATAAGGTGTTAAGTTTCATTATGTCCAGTAGTTGTTCTGACTACAATGTCCGTCAAATCGGAACACAACAGTGCATTTACACTGCTGTTACACCTATCCAGGCGGTCATATGAGAGACCTATCAGTTTTTTGGTTTAAATTTATTTTTGTTACAAATGCTACCTAGCTCTACAAGGTGTAGGCGTCACTTTTACGTATATCTCTATATCATACGATATCTTGTTGAGAAATTTCATCAATATTTCACCTCACATCCTAATGATTCAGTTTTTGTACGTGTGATATTGCAGCTTGTGTAAATAGTACGTTTTTTGTTTGCTATAGTAGAGACAGTGCGCAAGATTATGACTGCTTTCGCAAGTATAATAATTCTCTTACATTACCGACAGAGAATTTGAAAGCGTAAGTAATTACAAACATAATTACTTTTAGAAATATTAAATTTTTTAATTATGAATAAATTTATTTTTAACACAATTGCTACAAACATAATGTGAGTAACCATAGATAGAAGTTTATTAATTCATAATTTGTGTTTCGAGAGAGCTAGAATAATTGTGACAGATACGAGTAGCACTGAATTATCAACAAAATTAAATTTGACTTATCTGTATGAAAAAGATAAAATACAAAGAAATTAAAAGAAGGTTTTTTTATACTTTACACTTATTTCAATACCTTCTGACGGTACTACGTAAATGTTTCAATATCTAAATACAAGATGAATATTAGTCATAGGCTAATCAATCACTCGCTCGATTGGTCTAATGACTAGGTCTAATCGCGAATCACTAGGCGCCATTAATTAATTGCTTGGAAATAGTTTGAGTGGATTTTCGACACATTTGAGGAATTTAATTTATTTTAATTCATATTTTGAAGCAATAGTGACTCATTCCGAATCGTGTGTAAGCAATATTATATTGTGTTATATTGTGTTCTAATTTGCAGAAATATTTGTTCCGGGTCTGGGCGTTGTAAGACCGAAAAGTCTCTCGTAGTTTCTAATATCAACTACATAAGACTTGGTATCTTAATGTGAAGTCAGAACTATGTATGTGACTGTTAGGTGTATTTATTTGTGTTCAAGTTTGTGAGTAATATATAAACGTTTTATTAATTTTATATTTGTAATTCACATTGTACGAAAATTAGAATTTTTATACTCACGAGTAATAAAGGCGTGTAGAACTCCGCATGTCTCTGCACACCTACGTTGTAGAAGAATATTGGGAACTGTGTCAGGTACACGCTGTATGCTATCTTATTGAAGAATTTAAATGGTATGGACTCCAAGAATGCGGTGCCAGCACCTGAAAATGTAAAGAAATGATAGGTAACTGGTAAAATATTTGCAGCTATCTGTATAGTGACCATTATACAGGATGACAGAATAATCATACTGAGCTATGCAAGTGTGTTGCGTTTCGCGTTCGACTTGTCTATAATCATGTTTCGGCTAAGCCGACATAATTGTCCTACCCGTAAAAGCCGACGTAATTGTATCGGGCGGCGAGAGATAAATTACACAAGTGGATACTCTACAAAAAGTATTTGCGGATTGGTTTTACATGTATCATTCTACATTCGTTCAAGTACTAACTAAAGTCACAGTGTTTATCAAAAATTAAATAAATTGTCATGAATATTGGTAGTCATTCTCTTTTATTATTGTGAGCTAAGTTGGTTGAATTAACTACATTTATTCATTAAGAAATCTGCCAGAATAACGGTTTCTCGAAACATAATAGTCTTTTAACCAAATTATGGTCAATGAGATTTTGTGTACCCACAAGTGCTAAGGCCACGATTGTGCCTATTACGGGCCTATCTGATTTTCACATTAAAGTCACTGGAAATTTCACAAGATATTAATTGATCGCACCATAATCCTTGGCGTTTAAATAAAATATTCTTTACACAAATTTTTAAACTTTATAACCTTTTGTGGCTTGTGCCAATTACGCATACGTATGTCTTTATCAAGTTATATCGTGCAGTAATTCGTTTAAATAGTCTTAAATATGTCTAGAAAATGTTTCGTTTATATCCACTTCAATTTTACTATCTTTATTAATTTCTACATGAAAATTAAGATGTGTATATGTAGCCTATTGTTTGTGAAAGTTTTTTAAATGTCTTTTTATAGACGGGAAAATATCACGAGTCTCTCTTTACTTAAGTTGCCCTTTAAAAACATGAATTTGTAATTTAACTAATGCTATATCATCATTATCCTCAACCACAAGTCTATTGTTGAACGCAGGCCGCGCACAAAGATTTCTGACCAAAAACAACTCGTATTAAGCGACCTAAAAGCTTCCTCAGGTACTCCATTTTTGTGGGTATTCCATAGAAATTTTAGTTTGTAATGATAAACCCACATACCTGCATAATCATTGCATATAGCCCAATGCATCATGGACATGAAAATTCCCCACAAAATAGGCGAGAAGGCAGCGAACAGCGCCGCGGGCCCGTGCTCGTATGTGTACCCCTCCAGACCCATTCTATATGGGCTTATGATTGTGAACGCGGCCAGAGCGAAGCACGATGCCCAAAGGAGTTTCACTTGCGCCTGAAAGTTATGAATATTGATAATATATCATCAATCTTGCGAAATAAGTCGGAGTTTAAAACTTGGAGTTTTCGACTGAGTGGTAAGTTGTGTGATGTTTTAATAAAGCATATCGTGGGTTTATAACTTGAATGATGTATGCGACGGCTTTAAAGTACCTAAAGTTATTGCTAGTTGTATTAATGGATTGGTATTTTTGATAAACATCACCACGAAAGCTGTAAAGTAATCGAAACGTCAGGAAAGTAAAAAAATCAAATCCGCGATAAAATCCGTAAAAAAAGTTTTATTTCAATATTTTTGATATTTATTTTTTGCGTGTTTTAAAAGATTTATTAATAGCATAGTCATTGATAGATCAAGTTTATTATGTTTTGTACCTATTTACACCGCAGTTTGGATTTATATTAATTGGCTTTTTAGAAACTGATGCTATGTTTGTCTTATCACTCAGCGTCACGTGACTCTTGCTTCGTGTGCAAGTAAAATGCCATGAAATACATTAATTTTAGAAATTAGAATATATACTCACACTGGAGAGTGATATGTGGAATCTCTTAGACCTCATGAAGTAAGCCATCACGACCCCTATAAGGTAGATGGTTGCTCTGTGTGTGGGAAGGATGTAAGAATATCTTGCGGCGTCTAGGAGTTTCTGGACTCTGAAAAGAATAACAATTATTGATTTCTTTATTTCGTAGTGCAAACGGCCTTTAACTCAAGTATTCCTACGTCCAGTGTAAAAGCATTTTTTATGTTTCACATGAGTCTATATGTTTTGCAATGTAGCATTCCATGACGATGCTGTGAACATCTGTATGTATTAAGAAAAAAACATATGAATCATTCTTGAACGTTGCACATTAGATTTTCCGTCGCCGGTGATGTTCCATAGCAATTCATACAAAGAAAAGTTTTTTTATCCGGAAAGTTCATACGCCATTTGATCGTATTATAATGACCTATCGGTTGTTTTAAAGGTCGCTATTAGTTTTATAGAAAATAATGATATTCATAATCCTGAGTGTTGTTAAAGAATACCATATTATATATTTTGCATATAGTCATGGACCAGGTAAACTTGGGGCAGGACTTTCATATGTGATGATGGACCTAAATAATGATCTATGTGCTATTTCTATCCTTATTCATGATTCTCAAAAATGACCATTAATTGTAATCACTAAAGCACAATATTACGTTTTAGAACATTTTGACAAGTTCATGACATTATTATACGCATATTTTAAGATTTATATATTAAATTCAGCATTTTTAATTAAATAAGTAGCAGCCGATAAATTAGATTATTAACGAGTACTAACCATTATGGAACCATTGAATGCGACTTTTAAAGACCGAAACATATTAGAAATTACCTTGTATTTAAGTAATTGTAGTAATTACGATGCGATGGTAGTCCATTTACTAATTTGTTTGTTTTTCGGTTAAGCGCTAACTTAACCATTTAACAATTAGCAAGGATTTTTCAACTAATTAGAAACCGATGGAGTAATTAGCTGTTTCTCGATTTTGCCATTAGTGCTCTCGTGGCTTTGCAACTTTGTATGCAAACTAAAATACGAGCGAAATCAACACTAAACCGTAGTTGAATTTGTGTTCGATTTCGAAGCAAATAGCTCAAAGGCTCTGACGTCGAATATGTGAAGTGGGGTACCGCCTCGGCATGTTATTGAGAGGGGTGTCAGGCGAAATTTTCTCGGATCCGCCGGCGGGTCGTGTAAGCGTGGAGCGACACTAAATCTATTATCATTGCCTTTTGGCGATGGCTGTATTTCAGAAAGATAAAAGGAAGGACCAAGTAGCTGCATCTGGAATATGCTGCACTTAAAATCAGGCGTATTATGAGTATAATACTAAATAAAATAATGAAATAAGGCCGTTATTCATAGACAGTTTTAAAACGTATTTTGGTTATCGAATGTTTTGTCCCTTTCGAATGACATTTGAATTAAATTTGAGTGGAGAAGACAAAACATTCGATGACTAAAATATATTTTAAAACTGTCTATGAATAAGGTCTTAAGTCACTATGTCATGCCAGTATAAAAATAAAAAAGGTCTTCTTTTTAGTCCATCGTAAGACTAAAGCACCTACTCACGAAATGGTTGATGATAAGCAGGCCCCTGGTTGTTTACTCATGTTGCTCTGTAGAAGCGCAAGTGTACCGTAAGGGATGTTTCTTGATGTTTATTTCGAAATTTTTAGAGTTGTGGAAAACACCTTTAATAGCATCTGCTTTTGTTTTTACGTTCTCGTCTTAATTGTCCACGAGGCAGTGAATACGTTACCACTTAGGCATGTTGTTACTAATGGATGTCTTGTTGTAGCCTTGCAAGTACATTTGCTAATGTTTCGAGAATATGGTCAGTGTACAACTTACTGCTTAATGCTTGAACAATACCAACAAAACAGTTTTTTGTTACTAGTCATTTTGCGAAAATTATGTCGTTCCATTGCGTGCGAAGCATTTTAATGTGTATCTCGTTATTTTTTTTATTTGAGTTGACTAAGCTTGAACTCGCAGAAAACAAATTTCATTATCTGTATGATTGACGTAGGATTGCGATTATTATCTATACTCAAAACTCAAAAACAAGCAGAGAATTGCTGTATATGATAAACGCGAACTGGCTGGTTGGTTTAGGGCGCTCATTGATTATAGTTTGCTTCCAACTCTAAGTCTAACAGGAACGCCAAATCACTCAGTCTATTCCATATTTAACCATTATTACTTGAGGAATTACCGGCACGTGTAAATTACTGTTTGCACTTAGATCCTAAAGTGTTAAGGTAAATAACATTTGGAATCATTGAAATAAAACTAGTTTTCACGTATTTTATCGCGATTCGGTTTAATTTTTAAATGAAAAAAAAATAATAATTAGTTTTATTTCAATGTGTAACATTCGCGTAAATCTAAGAAACCATTAAACATTTGAATTCGTTATATTACTATGACTAGTTTGTACTATGACTATGCTCTACTATTTCGAAGCAAATAAGCAGACTAACCATACTACACCAAGTCGGGGAAGAAGAAGTGTCAGACCACGATACATGGGAGATATCAAACAACTAATATATCAATCTTAATTTCCATTACAGTCTATTGTCACTTTTATTATTTTTTACGTATTGTTGACTTGCAGTATCACATTTTTTATATAATATGTTGGCACTTGGCACATATCGCGGGGAAAAGCTAATTCTCAAGGATATTAAACTTGGATGAAAGAAAAGTCTACAAAAATGTATAGTGGCCTCAAATCCTGATAACATCGTGATTTTTATATACATGGTCAAGGTATACTAATTTTAATTCGTGATATAGTATTTGTAGTCTGTATCAATTTAGCACTTAGATACAGAATATTATGGGTTATTACGTGATGACGTGCTAAATAGAACTTATACAATATAACTTGTATACACATTGTACAAGTCATTAGTATCGTTAAAAATATATTAAATAATGATTCAATATCATACGTCAGAGGGCGTTGTACTGCAACTAAACAGTGCTGAAACACAGGTGAAATGATTCATTGGCAGTTACATTAGGAAAAACCTGCGTTTTTTCATTCAAAACAGTCATTATTTTCTGGGGATATATTGTTTGGATAAAATGTACATACAAACCGAAATGAATGTATTATGTTCTACAAAAACACTGATGATTGTTAAATTATAATAAAAACTTGAAAGCCGCATTACCGGATGATGAAGGGTATGAAGTTTCACATTGAATTTTTAAGAATTGGATGAGTAAGGTTTAATCGACGCTAGTTTTTGTTTACAATGCGTCAATCTTTTGATTAATTGGTTGAAATTGTGAATTGAAATATGTCGCCATTTAGCAAAGGAACGGAATATTTCAAAAGGCAATGTCTATACGTTTCCATAAATCCTAAACTCCACCGAATTGAAGTGAAGCAACCTAATTATTTTAATCTATTTTTTGGAACTGAATTTTAGCAATATAATTTAGAGTTTTAAAACAAATGTTATATTATGTATTATGATAAATACCTACTCGTGTAAATAAACGGTTATAAACGGTAATAAATGATTTTAGCTTAATTCGTACGATTTTACTAAATAATAAGAGAAAGTTTCACAAAACAAAACAAAACATTAGGGTGAAAACAACATAAGTGGTCAGCTCTTCATAAAGCAACTATTTTTTGTTGATTGAATAAATCAACTTGAATTTGTGTAATAAGTAATAATAATGAATAATAATCCTTTGGATATTACACAGAGGTCACCAGCCATTTATGAAATTTGAATAGGCATTTGTCCTTTTTGCGGAAAGTTAATTTGTTTTTGTATCGGGTCATATCAGTTAGCATGACTTCTATGATTACTTAAAGGACGAGAAGTCATTACTTCGGTTTTTGCAACACTACACACATGTGTGTGAAAATATTAACTTATTTTTGTCATAGAATCCGAATCCGTGAAAACGTCGTACCAAATTCGTGCCCTTAATCAGATAATGTTAGTACCGAAGTGGCTATCTTCAATGATATCGATATACATTTATCAGTTACCCTTTCATAAAATGCTACTCTCCTTTATTCCATCCCTCTATGGGATTTTGTCCAGTGATACTTAAAACATCTGCGATCAACTAGGAGTATTAGTGATAGAAGTGACAGTGAAATAATGTATTTTAATACCAAAATTTTCTTCGGAACAGGCCATGGCAGTAATTTTCTTCGTAGTACAAATACTTTAAGTGAGAAATGCACATCTTAGTCATAATAAACTTCCAAAGAAACAAATATTTGTGTAAACCACAGGTATTTGTTCCGGGTCTGGGTGTTTGTGAGACCGAAAAGTCTCTCGTAGTTTCTGATACCCACGACACAAGACTCGATCTTAGTGTGGGGTTATGACTATGTATGTAACTGTTGGGTGTATTTATTTATTTTATTTATTTAAAGATTTCTGTAAAGCTATAATTACCAACAACTCTATCAAAATCTAAATACTCACGAGATCCCGTAGTAGACGAACATGCTAATGTCGTACCAGTGTATGGCAAGGTACCGGAGCACGGTGGAGGCGGTGGCGATGCCCACCAGCAGGGTCCAGCCCAGCTTCCTCGCCTTCCACATCAGCAGCATCAGGGGTAATGTGGCCACATACAGCTGCATGTCCATGCCGATCTGATGCGTGTGGGTGAGGCACTGGGAGAATTAAATAATGGTTGTTTATGATTACTATATGAAGTAGCCAATCTCAATCGTACTCTTGATTGTAGAGAAACCTCGTGCACAGTGAGAAGTCTTATGGGCTGATACACTTTGATTTTGAAAATTGAATTAGATTTCCGCTGAAACACAGTACACCAGCGTTGGTAGTATGTGCTATAAACCCTCCCAATCGAACTTTCGATTGTAGAGGAGACCAAGGCCCTGCGTATATAGAAAAGTGGGACGTATATAAACTGAATTTGTTTAATAAGATAAAATAGTTTTAGAATTGAAGGTTAATGGAAGTCTCTGAGTTAGGAAGGGTTTAATAGGTAATTGTAGTCCTTAAGGAAGGCATGTCTGAACATAAGTTCACTATTGAATTTCCTGAGCCTAAAGACGAGATTTGTTGAAAATAATATTAATTTATATTTCACTTTATCTACCTATCCTACAAAATAAGTTCTTTGATCGTGTAGAAACATTGGCAATAACGTAGTATTGTAGGAATAAAGTACGCAAAGAATCTTTCCTTGTAGTTAGCTCATCAAAAGAAGTGCACGTTTGATGTGAGACTCAATGCCGTTCTAAGAAAGCGACCAACAACAGCATACGAAGCAGCTAAGTAGCATACTTTAGGTATGTGTATTACACGAATTTTGTACTACTTTTTTTATTAGCTTGCACGATGGTAAGCGTCACGTCTGCCGATCAACAAGAACAAAACTAATCGGTATTTATTATTAAGCCCTCTATGGCATTGCACTGTGTTCCTCACCTTCAGACATTTGGTTCTTAATGCCTATCAATATATATTAATTTAACTTTTTGATTGATTTCGTTGCGGGTTAAAGACAAGTTAGACATTCCCGGAGACGCGCTGAGCTTCAATGCTCAGTGTCATTAAAATGCGTGCCACTGTTGATCCAGGCTTACAGGAGTTGTAGTGGCGGGTGTGAGGGCGGGACAGTCTCCTAGTGCCTATCAACCCATCAATGGTGGCTGCAATGTCTTTGACACCAGAACACAACGATGCTTTCACACTGTTGACTGGTGGCAGAAAACGGTAACCAAGACGGCATACGGATAAAACGGACCTTCCACCTGTGCTTCCACCTAGTACAACGTGTTTCCAAACTCAAGGATAATCAATTGCCAATTGTATCAAGATGCCTTTGACATAACATCATTCTAACATAGTTAGTATTCGTAAGCATTACAGAACAATTAACAATGCAAAAATGGCGAGGCATTATGTCATGGCTAGAAATGTAGGTGACATAGTAATCAAATACGCGTTACATAACTGCCATGTGAACTATGAACTGGAGCGTGACATAAATGTGTACATGTGTGTTTTAATTTAGTTTCTCAATAGTGAAGACGTATGTTTTTCAGAGAGGTATAAAACAAAAGGACACGGTATAGACTGCCTCGGTGGCGTAATTGTATTACGGTACGGTAACAAAGCTGAGGTCTCGGGTCCGAGACCCGGGTCGGGCAAAGTGATATTGGATTTTTCTTTTCATTATCAGCCCGGACTCAGGAATTTGTGCCCGATATGGCGATAAGCTTGCCCCCTATCACATCGTAGCACGGAACATACAAGGCGAAATGTGGGTGTCCTTATGGCGCCTCTGCCTACCCCTTCTGGGATAAAGGCGTGAGTTTATGTATGTATGTATTTATAAAACGGGTTTAAGAATATATATCGTTGGGTTTTATACAGGTAGGGTGTATAGACTTCTTGATAGTACATGCTGTGAAAGCCAAATAGACGAGTAGTAGTTAGGTTATCTCTCCACGGCCGACACAATGAATCCGGCTTAAATCCCGGATATACATACAATGGCGGAAAAAACGCGACACATCTGCGTTCATTACAATGAAGAGTTTCACACTATCGTCATTTGTGGCAGCGGATAAAAAAATGAGTGTATTTGTGTGGGATTTTTTAAATAATTTCGGACACATATTACATCATAGGAGTCCGGAACAGAAGCATTTGTAACATTTCTGACTACGCCTTCGATGACACAGGTGTTAATTTATCATATCGTAAATATTAATGATTCTATACGTATTAGTTCTGTGATCTGTCGGTTAAAAGTAGAAACCGTGTGTCAATGTGGTATTCTAGCTATTTCCGCCATATAAAAACGATACATGCGAAGTCCTAGAATTATGACCAATATTATCTATGATCATGACGGTGTGTTAAAATTTGACAATTCAAATATAGGTAAGGAAAAATATTTCGTATGTTTGACCCTTTTCCATCAATTTTATCTTTGTTAACTCATTTTGATTATAAAATATGAATAATACGTTTTAAAGCATATTAAGATGAAGTAACCGAATTTGCTACCAAATTTCTTGAGGTAAATGAGAGTGCCAGAGAATCTAAAATATTAACTTTACCATCACGTACTCCTATTATTTTATGTATCAGCCCATAATCGATGCGGTCTATCGATTCACAGCCAGCGTTAATCCAACAGAGGCTTTGATAAATATACAAGGAACTGAAATCTGCGTTTAAAATTCATACCATTTCCTCAAAGCCGAAGTAATTGTGTATAAATAGGAAGCTTTTCCACATGTTCTTCTCGCAGACGCGGCTGTGTTCCTCCACCACCAAGTTCCACTGCGGGCCGCTGCTGATGTCCGGCAGGATGTACGTGCAGAACAGCATCAGACTCACGAATAGGGGGAATAGTCTAGAATGAAATTAGTTAATTGGTGATTGCTCATCTGGTAGTATAGTGAGTTTTGGTGTCCTAGATTGGATACTCAGATCGAGTGGATGATTTTTTTTATTTAAGTTGTAAGTACAATTATTGGTGCTTGATATAGTGGCATCATCTTCTGTCTAATCTTGAAACTAGGCTTGATAAATTCACCGACTTCATTTCCATTACCAGTTGTACCTTTGCCTAAACCTTCCGGAATATAGTGACCTTACTTTTTTATATAAATAACTTGTTTTGGCAGTAAAATGCATATGAAGATTAACATGACGAGCTCTTTGGTAGGTTTACGTTTGGCAACAAATCTTTTTTAGGAGTGGATGATGAAATGTGCTTTTGTTACATGCTTATGGGCAATCTATTGAGATATCATCTTGTTTAATCATAAAAAAATGTTAAAGTAATAAAACTGTATACCCACAAAGTTAAAGTTTAATGTGGACATTAATGTTGTTACATATTGCAGCAATTTGAGTTTTGTTTTTCTGAACCGAGCTTGTAATTAGAAGCTATGTTATAGAGGCTTTCTTCTGGGTTTAAGGTTTATTAAGGTTTTAACAGCACGGTATATTTCGCCACCGGCCGTTCTATACTATTAAAGATTACCCATTTTTATCAAAATAATATTTATACCCGGCATTCAAATTCCTGAATTGATCAAAGAGCCACTCAAAAAGGACTGTACCATTAAGGACCAAAGCAACTATTGATTAGTACTGAATTACTAATATATTTCATAAGTTTATCCAAAAGCGGATGTCTCGTGAAAAACCATGTGCACGCAAGATGAATTGATAAACAATCAATACAATTAAAAGGCAATCAATGTTTATTGTTTTGTAGATGACTATTTAATTATTCCATTAACATACCGGACTTACGTCGAGATTTGTTGGAAAACCCTTAAACCCGGAGTTTGAGGTATCACTTATGAATGTGTTACCGCTATTCCATTTCTTTATGTTCAATTAATTGCTAATAAATGTTTGCGATCAAATACAAAAACAAATCATGCTATTATATTTTTAAATCTACTTTGTTTTTGACAAATGAGTACAAATTAAAAGTATAATATGAATAGGGAAAACCAAAAAGACTGGGATAAATTATTTTCTTTTCTCATTATTGATTTTTTTGGAGAAGTTCCATCTCCACCATATTTTGGATATACAAAAACTGATCTAGATTCTAGATTGCTTACCTGAACCACCGGCCGACAAGTCTGTTCTTCAAATCGATTGTGCCTTTTCTATCTAGTTCTTGCAGAAGATTGTGTGCGTTCAGAAACCCACTGAGATATAAGAAGCTGTCTGTGTATAGTATCGCTGAACGACCTATCACAGCCCATGGCATTCCAAACACCTGAAAAATTATATTAGTTAAATTTCGTATAAAATGTTGCTATACATACTACATAGGTAGTTTATTTGTCTGTCTGTCCTTTTACGTGTTTATATTAGGATAACATGTGGTCGGATGAGATGAATTTTGTATTTTTGTAAAAGTACGTGACAAGAAATACAACCGTTTTTTAAGATTAAAGTATTATTTAACATTATGTATCAAAGACCAAACCGGCGGTGGTATGAGGTAAACAAGAAATCCCAAATATAAATTTTATAACTTAATACAATATTTATACCTAAAATTAAAGTCTAGCACATAAATGGGGACATAAATAACACAATATTGAGTCCCCATTATCAATATCTCAAAATAGCCAGTAATTTAATTAAAACTTAAAAACTCCAATGAAGTTTGTCAGATAAATTACCCAGTTTTTAAACAATCCGGTTGGTCGGGTCAAGATAATCCCCCAAAGCACTCGGCAATAGAGTATTAACACCAAATGGAATCCGATAACTCACCTTCAGCAATTTAGATACTCGTACCATAAAACACTTTGACGCGTTAATTGACAATTTATTAAAACTTCAAAACTCCAAATTGGAATGTAATAGGATTAATTCTATTGAGGAAATAAATGGCAAGTACATTACATTTCAGAATCCTCACAAAGGTTTCTATGTTGTTGATTTAATTCAATTTGGACGTTTGAAATTTAGTATTTACAAGATAAAATTTACAAACTTAAAGCGAAAACGAGCTAGCCAGAAATCTGTTGTAAAGATACCAGTTTTGGTCTGCCCAAAATATCAGATTCCTGATTCACTTTAGATTAAACCTAGTATTCAAACTTGAAACGAAAAGTAACCTAGCTTCGCGTTTGTTGATTCAAAGGGTCTAGTATTGTCCCTAAAACGTACCTCAGAAAAGCTGACTTTATTGACGTAGGGGCTGTGAGCCATTGCCATGGATTTGTGTGCTATAAGTAGGGCGAAGGCATTCAACCCTCTGAACGCGTCCACCCCTTTAACCCTCGTTGGTGCGTCCGACAAATCAAACACTTTCTTCAGATTCCGTTTCAAAGAGAATGCGTTTAGTAATTTCTCGAAATTCGTCATTCCTTCCTTGCCGTCGTCGAATAGCGTCCCGAGGCTCAGCAGTAGTAGTATTGCAAGGAAAAATGTTCTGTAAAGGAAATTGAATTGTTACGTGCAGTCAGTATAGTTTGAATTTAACTTTAAAGAGACTGTATAGGTTTCTAGAATGGTTATGACATGTGGTGGTAAAATAGATGACTATAAAATAAGTCAAGCAGTTTTGCAAGACTAAGATGAAACATAATATACCGCCGACCCGTTTATGTGTGGGATAACGGCAGGCAAAAGAAGATCCACAAGCGGTTTCGTAAATAAATACCAGTGTTGAACCAGTATTGAAAAATATAATATTATAATTATCTCATTCAATATCTTACTAGTTTAACATAATTGTAGCTATAAAACAAGTAACTTATATAATAACAATTACTTCTGCATATTGAATATATTATGGGAAAATAATTATATTGTTGATTGTGTAATTACACGCCTGTTAACGTAAATATATAGAGAGGAAATATCGTAATTAAATACTTATATGTACACACGGTTGTTATGATAAATACTTCATTGCTTAAGCCTAAAGGCATTGTTCTATAGGGCAGCACAAATTGATGGAATTTGCACGCAACACACTAAATGTGTCGTGTTGCAATTGTTCACGTGTTAATGATAGTCTAATAATACTTTACAATCCTGATTATTCCTACAATATTGATTCTTTTTATACTGTTTTATATTTTATACTGTTTTATACTGTATAGTAATTGCATCGCACATGGTGGTAGGTCTCTCATATGTAAAAGGCCGCCTGGGTAGGTACCACCGCAGTGTCTATTTCTCCCGCCAAACAGTAGTGTAATTGCACTGATGTATTTCGGTTTGAAGGACATTGTAGGCAGAGTTATTATTTGACATAATGAGACTTAAAATTTAATGTCTCAGAATGGCAAGCGCAGTGGAATGCCAAGCATTGCCTTGTAACTCATGGTGTTGTTTGGTTTTGCTACTGTCCATGAGCGGTCGTATCGTTTACCATCAGGCGAATGGCATGCTCGTCTCGCCATTCATCGCATAAAAAACATGATGCTAAGTATATTGCTGTTAAGATATTCTACCGGCGACAAACAGGCATATCTCAGTTTAATACAATTATTTATTGTAAAGGGAAATATCAGATTCGATTGAAAGTTATGTTATTTTATTTTATAAAAATAGTTATGTCTTATGTATCTCAGTGACCAAACTTTATAAGAGTAGTTCGATCATTAAGATGCTGTAGAAGTGAAAAAGTCACGCAGGCAGTGTTGGTCATAAAACCATAAGGCAAATAATACTGCAACATGCATAATTTTTTTTGTGTTACGCCCATTTTATGCGAGTGTAGTCTAAGGACATTTAGAATGAGAAATTCTCAAAGAGAACTTTGACTGTTAAATACTATTATTTTCTTTATGAGATCAATCGTTCAGGAAAAGTTTGGTCCCATCCCTATCTTGGTTTACGCAACATTATAAAATACTATTTGTCGTAATGAGGTCAAGAAAGAAAATGCATTTAAAATCCACTTACATAACAAATTACTGACAGCTGCACAGAAAATATATTTCTGTGGACAGCTCTATGATTAAAGTAAAATGCTCTACTTTAGTTTAATTTGATTATGAAAGCAGCCTCGAACTTTGCCTGACAGGATCAGTACACCATGATTAAATATTCAAAATCGTGCAGTAACTATATAATGTAATACACATGTCTGCACGTGGAAAATATAAAAATAAATCATATTAAAAAAATTGTTCTGCTTGTTTGTATGTTTATTTGTGTGCGTAATAACTTCAGTTGTATAGCTACATATGTAATTTAAAATCTAATATAAGTATCATTTTGATACGCTGCATAGAAGCCAAGTTATCTATACATATACGAGCATACAGGGTATTTATTTGAACATCAATTACACATTTTTCATCATTCTACGCATACGAAGTCGGGGGCAAAAGCTAGCTAATTATTATTAAAGAGTTAATTGGAATCCGTCAGTTTGTTTTCTCCACGTCGCGTCGGTGCAATTTTAATCCCACACGACATTCAAAGGTGAAGAAATTGTTCGAGAACCGCTTGCCAATTCTAAAGGCCGGTGTTTCTGTGTGACAGTTTTAAGCATGTAATGAGGGCTCTGTTAATGTAGGAAAAATATTCGATTCGTAATTATTAAAATAAACATTCTTAACAGTGAGTAAATAAGCTACAACGATCCCTGAACAGATGACTATTTTTAATGGTCGGAATACATTTTAGCTAATCACAAAGCGCGTCATTTCCTCGCGAACTTTTTCATCTGTCTTGCGTTCTTTATAGCATGGATTTTTTGTATACCTCACTATGGCGTTGATTGTCGTCAATTTCACATATTATATACGTAATACGATCTATCTCAACCTCGTGAAATTATTACCTTTTTAGTAGAATTAATCTGTTTTTTTCTGTACTTGGAATCTAAGCACAGGGCTTTAATAATCGTCTCAAGTTACAGTAGGTTTTTTATTCACGTTAGATAAAATATATCCTTATAAATTATTCAAATGGTATACTTACACATATTCTCAATTTATTTAAGTATTTATCAATAGCAGAATTTGATTAAAAACTTACATAGAAAGTGCCTTCCCAAACGAATAAGGGCGCTTGACATCCTTCACAGTGCACATCGTGTTGTGGACTCTGACAGATACTCCAAGATCCGCGAGTCTTTGGGACAACTCTTCTTCTAGATCGAAACTGCTGCAAGAACTTGGTATGCAGACGCCCCACAGCAGACTCGAAAATCTGGGGACCCGGTGACCCATCTGTAAACAAAAATGTTATTTATTTATTAATTTATTTATTCTTTACACAATAAATATAACAATAGGTATAGAGACAGCAAAATAACAAAGTACAAATGGCGGTCTTATCGCACTAAGGCAATCTCTACCAGACAACCATTGGATGAATTTATGAGAAGGAGAAAGAAAGGGCAGTGTATAATAAAGACAAAAAGCTCAAATAAATGATGTACCGTATGTATGTTATGTACTGAACTAAAATATTACAGCGGTGTAAATGTACTGTTGTGTTCAGGTTTGAAGGACATTGTAGCCAGAGTAACTACTTGACATATTGAGACTTAATATCTTATGTCTCAGGATGGCGAGCGCAATGGGATGCAAATCATTGCTTTGTAATTCATGGTGTTGTTTGGTTTTCTATTGTCCATGAGCGGTCTTATCGCTTACTATTAGGCGAATGACATGCTCGTCTCGCCATTCAGCCCATCATGTAACTAATATAATTTATTGATTCACAACAAATAACAAGGGCAATCTAAGATTTAGACATTGTACTATTAATTTTTTTTTTTAAATCCAATAGTCAAACAACCATTAATGTCTCTCAATTATGCTGATTGAATTTTATTATTATCAATTTACTTATACGAAATAGGTGTTGAGAAATTTGTATGACATTAACTTTTTAGATTTAGAACAATTTAAAACTTTTTTGAGCAATTTCTTTATATATGTTAATAACTTTTGCCTAGTGCGAAAATGTGCAAATTTTTTATTTTAATTTATAACGATTGCAAAATTTAAATATTCAATTACAATGGCAAAATTTTGCTCTTAATATACCAATTATTATTCAGTACCTTTGATGCTCTATTAAATATACAGGTTGCTGATACCTAGTTAAATAATGGGTATTTTTCAATTGTCGATTGGTGGACCTCATCCCAGACGACTGGACGACGTTCATAATATCAAGATAGCAGGAAGGTAACAGATTCTCTTAACGTAGAATAGAAAAGCCTTGCCTTATTTTTACACGTTGTGGTTACCATCTTGGGCTGCGAGGGGAAGATGGTAACATTTAAATTCTATACACAGTCACCAATCCTAGGCATCGCAGTAAATAAGCTATTATCAGCTATACCTTCAAAGAAATGGATCGAAAAAGTCACGTATAAATAAAGCGAATAATAGTCACTAATAGATCACTAATAACTGCTTTAATAGTGAAGAAAACTAACGTGAGGAAATCTGCATACCTTAACGCTCTCCTCAAGAATTTCGAAGGTATGTGAAGCGTAACAACTGCAATAGGTCAGTGTGATACAGAAAAAAATGTACTCCCGTAATAATTAAAGTAAAGCAGGTGCCGGTTGTTATTTCCTAGTGATATCATTACACATATTACTGAAAAGTAATTTAGACTTCATGTATGTTAGGATAAATAATGCTAATAAATCTACATTAGTACGAGTAGATAGATTCTCTTTAATCATTTTGACTAATCTATCGAGACAGCATTATTCTATTCAATAGTACTACAAGCGGACACCTCTCCAAGGAATACAGGCCTTGGACAGTACATAAACAGTAACAATGTAATTATTGCATCAAAGTATAATGAATTGTAATGGGCGTGTAATGGTTGACGCTTGAGATCGTCTCATGCGTGAGGAGCTGTACACACATCATTAATTGTTTCAATTACATAACTCTCGTTGTATTTATTGTGTGTTGAATATATTTATGTTGGTAAGGAGCTACTTATAATCAGTATTTTATTGATTTACAGCACATTAGCAAACATCGCCAGGTAAGTCGATAATGTCCACAACAGAAATGGAACTTTTTCTATCCTTGGAGATAGAACTCCAAATTTTGAGTTTAAAGTGGATTTGGGAATCTAATGTAATATAATATTATGTATTCTAGTACATAATTCTAAGATATGCAGGTTTTATTTAGATGTTTACCTACACAATCAAATTAAGGATGCACATGTAAATTTGAAAAGTATGAGATCGTACTTCCGATTTGGTAGTCCAGACTATTGTTCCATTCAATAATTGTGCATACTTTTAAACAAATTGATTAAAGTTGAACAAACTTGACTCAAAACAATAACAAACCCTTTTATCAGAACAACCAATAGGGCTGATACAATTGTTTCACATGTCATTACAATTGTAACAATACTGCACCTAAATTGGATGCGCAATGCGCCAAACAATTCTTTGTATCCAGCATTTGGATACTTTGCCGGGCTTTGTCAAGGGCCTGTTTCACAATAACTATTGTGATTCAAAATCAGTTCGGAGTCCAAATAAGCTGTACGTTGACAGAACGACAGGTGCTTTTAGAATATTAAGTAAGACGGCGGACCTTGGGAATGTTTTGCGTGTCCGCGATACAATTGATACGTTGTGATGAGCAATGATTGAATGGGGTCTAATGTGCCGACAGGACTGGGTTTAGGATAATATCGCTTATGGCGTAAGTTTGAGTCTATGTGAAGTTGATGTAGTGTTTACTAAGCAGTGAAAAACATGGCTTTAATACGTGCTAGAGACCTATGCATATTAAACGCGCAGGATTTTGTAACTTTTGTTTTAGTAAACTAAATTTAAAAATAATTGTATGTAAGGTCCGATTTCTGTGGCAGCACTTGCCTGTGTTTGTCGTGAAATTGGCGTAAATTGATTTGATAAATTTTTACTTGCTGACTATTTATTTTCGTTCGTTGAAGAATCAAGTTGCATTTATTTTGTCAGCACAAGATTGGCATTTATGTCGCAATTCGGTTCGACTCTAGGCTGTACATACAATATACAACATACATACATAAACTCACGCCTTTTTCCCAGAAGGGGTAGCTACCAGGACATCCACATTTCGCCTAGTATGTTCCGTCACACGATGTGATAAGGGGCGAGCCTATCGCCATATCGGGCACAAATTCCTGACTCCAGGCTGATAATGTATAGAAAAATCCAATATTATTTTGCCCGACCCGAGAATCGAACACAGGAGCTCAGTTTTGTAATCGTACCGTAGTACAACTAGGCCACCGAGGCAGTCGTCGCCTCTGGGTGGTTGTTTTAAATACCCAATTAAATAATTGCATTGCATTTTACAGTAAAACATTACTGAAAAGTAAAACTGTTGACTCATAATTCAAAATAAATATTTTCGTGTCAGATTTTTGAACACTTGCATAATTTTTAATAAATGCAAGCTAATAGATCAAATGTGTCGTTATATCAGCAAGTGCAATGAACTTTGGTTGCTATGGTATTTTCAGTAATTGCTGCCAAATCATATCTGTAAATTAAGATATATATAAAACGTTTGAAGGTCTTGTATGTACAAATAATTTGTCGAATTTACCAATTAATACCGTCGACATGTGAAAAATGTGTGTAGCGTATTAACACGTTTGACGGGTTATATGGATATAACAAAATTTAAAAATTATGTATGATATTATTTAATAAATGGAAGGTAAGGTAAGGTGCAAGAAAAATCTGAATAGACTCACTCAGGCATGCCGAATATAAATAACCGCAACGTTTGTGAAAATTCTCGACTTAATTTTGCTAATTTAACAAATCTGCTTCGGTCGTAACATGACTACCAGAATACTAGTAACCACATTGGTAATAAAATACTTGCGACTCTGCGTTTCTGATTTCTTCTTTTCTTCTTTTCGAAATCCTCCTATTTTTCCAAGTCTGCCGAACGGTATATGGCTTCTGGTTTCGTCCGATCAGTAGTGGCTTGTACCTTCATAGTAACTCATTTTCTCCTTCTCCATTCCTTAATGTTAAATTTTTAAAGGCCTTCTACTATTATCTATGTTTTGTTATTATTCTGGCTTGGTAAAAGCCACTGTATGCGATTCAAGAATCATTATTGCCTAAAATTTCCTTCAAGAATTCGAGGAAGTACGAACTAAACTTAAGCATATTGTTCTTGAATGAATCATTCCTTTTATATTTTCCAAAATTATATCATACGGGCAGTTGTACATTCAAGTCTATAGACCACACCGTTCACAGAACATTTTGTATCGTGTCGCGAATTTTTTAGGCTCGTCCTTGGTTGTTCGTTTGATTATGCGTTTTCAATGACGTCATAGATTTGTTCAGATAATTTTTGTCACATTGTTTTGAAGGGTCGTTAGTTCGGTTATGGTTGATGAACGATAAACGATAATGCGTGTGGCACGTGCTCTGCCCTTACGAATAATGATTTATTACCGTGGAGCTATGAGCGTTGTGTACTGCTATTTTAGCTTGGTGTTGCTAAGCTGGAGTTCAATCCAAAAGTCTATAAAATAAATCGGAGTTATAAAGAATTGTACGGAAACTAGGAGTAGTATTCAGCTTATGAAAGGGTTTTTATGAATATATGTAATAATAAATGTAAAAAAAGACCCGAAGATTCATGACCAAAGATGCCTAGGTTTATAAAAATAATATTTTAAACATAAAAATATGGAATTTGTCACACGATTGGTGAGATGATCGTTCGCTATTTCTACAGTAGCAAAACCAAGAAATATCATGAATTACAAGGCAATGCTTGGCATTCCACTCCGCTCGCCATCATGAGACATAAGATGCCAGGTCTCATTATGTCTAATAGTTATTCTGGCTACAATGTCCTTCAAGCCGGAACACAACAGCGCATTAACGCTACTGTTTGGCGAAATATAGAGGCTAAAAATATAGAGTCGGTAATAAACACCAGGTTATAAATATCGTATTTTCCTTAAGATTATCACATCATTCATAGTTTTATAAGCTATTATGACAAGTGAGAGGTATCGTAATTGGTACCTTGAACTTCAGTTCCCAACAGGTTACATCATTTATGCATATTAGTTGCAGAATAAACTGTATGTATTATCGCGTATTACATTTGTATTTCTATGCATATAATAAATTTGTAAAATATCGATGTCTGTACATGGAAGATAAATGGGAAAAACTAATATTAGGGATCTGTATTATCGTAATAGAATCCAAAACAATGATTTTTTAAATTTTTGTCCGTTTGTCGGTTTGTCTGTTTGTCTGTGCGGTTGAGCGCGATGAAATCAGAAACGGCTTAAGGGATTTCGATGAAATTTGGTATGGAGGTAGCTGACATCCTGGATTAACACTTAGGATATTTCTTATCCCAAAAGAAAAAGTGTTCCAGTGGAACGAGGAAGGAATTCTGATATATTTGTTACTTTTTATACTCAAAGGGATGGGACTGGATTATATGCCTTGAGTGAGAATGAGACGGGACGGGTGGGATATAACGGGACGGGATCCGTCGATGGTACGGGATAGGAATTTCCAAATAAAGTTAATCACGCAGACGAAGTTTGCGGGCGGAAGCTATTTTTATTTATAACCACAGCCTGCGTTTCGCAGTTGGTTAGACGCCGGCTGTGAAACGAGAGGCCGCGGGTTGGACCCCGCACTGACACCGTCTGGGTATCGGTCTGCGGTCAGTGAGACCGAAAAGCGTCTAGTAATTTTTGATACCCGCGTTATATCAATGTACTCACGACACAAGACCCGATCTTAGTGTGGGGTCAGGACTGTGCATGTGACTGTTGGGTTTATTTATTGGTTTATAAAATGATTATAGAATGTTCAACATGTTTTTCGCCACTGAAACTTGGAAGTCTACTGCTGAATATAGGTCTAACCGAAACACAGAGTTGTTGGGATAGGAAATACGTATTTAAAATGTATTACTGAATTTCAACTCAAATATAACATATTGCGAAATGCGAATACAACAAAAAATATTTATGTATATTTGATGAGACAGAGAATCGGTATAAATCAATTATACTGATAAAATGTTAATCAACAAGGAAACTCACAATTTAGACAATTTATAATAGTTGTTAACTAATTATATCATTAAGTGAATTTTATTTATGGACATGTCGATACGTGTTTATTTATAAATATTTGTGTAGAATGTTACATCATATTGTGTTACTACTTTTAGTCACCTCTACTTCACCTTGGTATAGAAAATGTTCTAGCTAAGGAGATACAATACTTTAAGCATAAAATAAATTTAAATAAACTTTTATATTTTTTTCGTGACAATGAAAACATTATCAATCCATGTAAGCATATTAATGATGTAAAAAGGAATACATATTAATATGAAATCGTGATACGAAAAAATGAAATGGAAACAAATATCTTCACCCTAGTCGTTTTAATTAACAAATCAGCACAAAAGATTTATTTGATTTTTTACCTATTTTTAATGTACAGACACGACATGACAGGTCTATGAATTTATTTAAGCTGAGCATTCTTTGTTTACATTTCTTCGCATCTTTGATGCGTCGAAGCATTTAACCTCGTTTAAAAGCGTATTTCTTAACGTCACAAAATACAAGAATTGCAGATGTCGTGCAGTCTGACCAGTGTATCCCATTTGGGCGGGGTGGTATATGAACATGGCGTAAGAGCCAAGGTTGGGTCTTGCAAGTTGCAACAAAAGCAGCTTTTATGAAGGTCATGGGTGCCAGCCGTCCAACTGCATTCAAATTGCAACAGACTTTACGAAATTCGCACATTGGAAAATTCGACCGAATTTGTATAATTATTTGGCTATGTTATGTAGTGCAGTATGCGATGCAAGGATTTGAATGCTGTTGGTATGTCATTAATGTAATGTTGGTCAGGGTTACTATGAATTGTTTTGTTTATGATTTTATATTTTTTAGTGATTCTAAAAGTGTAGTTTTAAAGTTATATAATTAACTAAATATGTTTTTAATGTGATTTTTAAAACACACAAATAAGTGGGTTTTATTAAACTGTAGAGGTTACATTTTTATTTGGGTCTGGGTTTTGAAAGGTTTAAATATTTTTTTGTAGAGTACTACAAGTATACACTATTAAGATATAACATGGCATTGTAGGGACAGATTCTTGTAATAAATATACCACGTTTTTTTAATAATCAGTCTCAGAATCCACAAAATTATCTTAGCGAAATTTTGATCGTATTATGGTATGTATAAATTTAATAAAAAGGAATGTAAAGTTATTTATAGATCATACGCATGCGTTAATTAGGCAAGTTCTTTAATAGGCTCAAAGACAATTAAAACATTGATTACTAAACCTTATTTATGGTAACAATACAATAGGTCTAAAACAATTGTTACCCAAATTATTATCAAAGAAATATTTTTTTTAAAAGGTACAACCAAAATGTATGATTTAATTGTAGAAGCTTCACTGGATAATGCATTATTAATTGTACTGTGTTTATATGCTTTATTGTTGTGTATGTTTCCCAATATTAATAAAAATATATCATACAAATCAAGAATCGGTTGATTAAAGACAAACAAGTAAATTAAATCCGGGTTTTTCTTAATCACATCCATAAAACAGGCTATTACAATGTACTTTTTTTGTTTTTTACTCAGAATTATGATTATACTGTCCTTATGCATTGCTGTTCTAATGTAATAGTAATAGTCGTTATACTACATATTTAATGACATTTAATTACATAAATCATACGCGATTGGATTAATTTATGTTACATAAATAATATTGTGCATATTTTCTGATAAATTACATGTTTTTAAATCCTCTAATATAAGTTCTTCGTTTTGCTATTGGCAGACTACGTCGATTCCTAATACAAATTTATAGATTTTTCTATAAATACAAACTATAATTAAGACATACACGTGAGCTCATCACTGATTCAACTTTGATTGAGATGTAAGCAATCAATTTTTTAAGCATTTCATGTGTATTTCAGTTCTAATAATAATTATCTTAAACTACAACCAGGAATAATTTACCATAAAAATATTTTTTGCGTCCAAAACAAATAACATTTAATTATGTTACGTACGTAAATAACATTTTATAATGTTTACGTACTATTATTTAGTGGGTTATTTTTTGGTAGATTTTTTTTACAAAAAACTAAATGAACATAACAAAGCCGATTCCGTAAACAATTGGCTGATTCCGG
Organism: Deilephila elpenor; assembly: GCA_949752805.1. Lineage (NCBI taxonomy): Eukaryota > Metazoa > Arthropoda > Insecta > Lepidoptera > Sphingidae > Deilephila > Deilephila elpenor. Next base: position 12,367,354 of record OX457101.1, on the reverse strand, counting down.
ACAATAGGATAATCGCTTTCTACCGGGTTATCTCCACTACTAAGTAATCACTACCTAGTAGGTAATCACTAGCCAGTGGAAAATCACTACACTGTTTCTACCATCTTTAACGGATGGTTTCAATCGTGTTTATTCAACCTCGAAATTTATTAGATTAGTGAGGCCTTTGCTGTAATACGTAATTAACACCTCGCATATTGAAAGTGCTATATTTGTTGGTAAACAATAAGTTTGAAAATGACGCGACTATTTAAAACGTAATTTAATTAATCTTAATTTTCAAATTATTCCTTATCTCATTTTACAAAATTTATTATCCTTGTCGCCAAATTTTTTTAATAATTTTGTGCAGCCCTAGCTTTCAACGATGTATTTGTTTCGGGTCTGGATGTTGTATGGCCACACAGTCCCTCATATTTTCTAATAATCAAGACCAAAGACGTGTATAATTGTGGAATGTGGGGCTAAACAATATGTGACTTTTGGATGTATAAAAATAAATAAATACACCCAACAATCACATACAACAGATCGAGTCTTGTGTCGTAGGTATCAGAAATTACGAGAGACTTTTTGGTCTCTCAAACGCCTACACCCGAAACAAATACCTGTAGATCACATAAATATTTACGGGGATCGAACCCGCGGCCTCTCGTTTCACAGGTGGCGTCTGTCGAAAGCTAAAAATCCAGTTTTAATTTAAAAATTTTCAAGTAATACTTTTGGATAATAATTCCTCAACCTAAAATACAGATAGAATCAAATCGTGCATATACGGCTAACGTAACCTAATTTATGGTGATATTAATTCATTGGAGGCTGGACGTACAATACAAATAAGTCGTCTCGAAATCATTAAATAAAACTTCCGTAATGGCATTTAGAACTGACGTACATCGTCTTTTATTCGACATTGTCATTGTCCAAACTTGTTCAGATTGTGAATGTCAATTATTTTTTTTAACAAACATAAAAAAACAAACAGTCGAATTGAGAACCTCCTCCTTTTTTATGTCGGTTAAAAATACCTATTATTCACATATAATATATTCTAGTACTGACGACCAATTATGCGGTAACAAAGATTATATAGTTACATTGACTACTATAGTTTCCTGTGGCGGAATAATTAGAGAAGGAGAGAGAGAAATAGGCGACATAAAATACAATTGATGAAATGAGTATCCTGGGACATTTTTTGCAGACCAGTTGATATTCATAATAATGATTGACTTGTGTAGAGATTAGCAAAACCTAGATATTTCTTTCTCCTTAACTTTATCTACTTTTATAAATGTCTTAATCCATGCTCGTTCAGCGTTCTTAATAAAAAAAAAAAAAACAAAATACTTACATCGGTAATATTACTTCTAATATAATGTCCGCTGTGCACCAAGTAGTCCAACTTCTCATACTTCTGATCTTCGAAGCTGAGCAGAAGAGAAGCTAAGCAGTACTTCCCTCGCACCGCGCCGTCAACGCTTAGACATTCGTCAAAGTCGCCATATTGGTTGCCATTACCGCTCAGTATGCCAGACGGAGGCTTGGCCGTTGCGTCAAACACTGGAACAAACATTTGGCATTGTGTAACTTGTGTAACTGCTGCCTTGTCCTTCAACTTTCGATTGAGGTTCAAGGACGCGTTATATGGTGTTTGAATACATTCGATTGGTAATGGTCAGAAGAAACGGTCAATGTTATGTAATTTATTGTTTTTGTTATGTTTAATTGTAAGCTTTGTGAGGAATTTAGTGTATATTGTAATTGTTTTTTAGATGTTTAGGAAGTGTTGTGTTTTGGGCGTAATTGTTCTTTTTTGGTTTATTTCATGGGATATCCTTGTTTTTCGACATTATACAGCGCTTTGTATTTGGTTTAGTTTAAATCATTTTTTCATCGCCTTTGCTATTTTGACAGTTTCGCTTTTTCTTTCTTTTGCCATTTCGTGTATAAAAACTCAATTTACTGATCAGTTTATATTTTGTTTCGAATATTTTGCCTATCTATCCAGATTTAAAAACGTCTTAGTCAAGGACACCCTATCATCATTGGCCTAACATGTCATTGAACACGATAATCCCCTAAGCAAATCCCAATCACGACCAAGTAGCTCAAGTTTTTCGAATACCAATTTTGACCGTTGAACCTTGTCATGTCAAATGTCACTGGTGAAATGAAGGCAGGTGGTGCATACGAAATGCGTGGCGTGGCCCGTAAGCCCGTACGCGTCTCTCCAAGGGTGACATCACAGATAGGAATACGCTACGCTAGGCTGACACACACGTACCACGCTTTGGGCACTTCGTACTAGTAGTGACGTTCCAAAAAGGTTCCATTCATGAGTCGCGTTTTGAATTTGGAACGTGATTCGATGACTAAAATTTTTGAATTGTTTTTTTTTTAAGTGGAGTATAATTTTAAAAGAAACAGTTTAAATTCTAGTTAAATGAGCGCATGAAAAAAACTTTGCCAGGGAAAAGGGATGACATTGAAGTATTACGTAATTTGTAATTAAGCTAATGTCTTGTTTTATAAATATTAAATACAAAAAAAATATTTGCTAAAAATAAACGTGTTTTGGTCGTGACCCATTCTTTGTTTTTTACCTCGGCTAAAAAGTTGTTATGTTATAATAATAAGTGAAGGTTGAAGTTCCAAAAGTACTTGCGTTTACTTTCAAATGCTATTTTGTTTGGGTCATAAAGGTTTTTTTATTATTTTTGCAGCCAGACCTTTTTGGGCAGAAATCGTACGAAAGTTTTGAAGGTCATAGTTATGCTAGGTTAGTAAGTGTTTTGTAATATGCTTTTTACAATCTATAATCTTGGCGAAGAATCGAACCCGATGATTTTGAAAATGCATGCAGCACATGCTGTTTTTTTACACCATTCGATCATATTGCTATTAGGGAACAAAGTAAAGGAAAGAGGTGATTTTAAACTTTTTTTCTCTATTTGGTAGTAAATATCAGCGGAAAGCCCGCTATAGTGATCCACTTAGTGTGTCAAAGTTATTGTTTCCATCAGTATCATGCATAATTTTGACAATAGTTAACTATCACTCAGTGAATAGTCTTCAGATAACATTACATTTACCATCATCCATAAACTGCTTTATCCTACCAGTATTAAAAAGCCTCGCCTTCGAAAAGTTCTGTGACATTCTAGAAATTTGCTAACGGTGCATTTTGAAAGGGTTTTTCGGTTCACCTCCTAGACTGTTTGGTAATCTGCGGGCGAGTTGGCGTCTGCCGCGACTGCAGATGCGAGCACGTTGTGTCATTGACATGCTCTGGCCACACGGGACTTTTGGTGCAGCCAAGCTGAAGGTGTGAAGGTTCACGGCTAAGTGATTGGGAATTTTAAATATATTTGATAGGATTTTGGTATTGTGTGGTCTATGTACGTTTTGCTAAGTTTTGTTATTTTTATCTTTTATTTGGGCGTTTCGAAAGTGTAATGTTATTTAGATCAAGAATAATCAAACATAATTGGCCGGTCAAGACAGACAGACTATGACTCGTGCCTATATGGTTTCCTGCGCTTGGTTGTATATATCTCAATTATATTTCTATCGCAGTGCCGAATCGAATACGTGGTCTTTTGATTGACAAGCTCTTCACTCACTGCATCATAGAATCCGTCAACAACACAACGGGAATTTCCCAACATAGAACTCGAACTCAAAATGACACGATTCACAGCCCGTATACTGTATTACTAAACCAATAACACAAAAACTTCGCCGTAAGTAAAATAAATATATGAGCTTTTTATCAACACGTGTTTGTAAAAAAGGTCTGGTCTAATTCGAAATAAATGACGTCCGAGTTCATTGCACTTTGTTACGTCACGTCATGATTGCAATAATGCGAAGTTCTATGTAGTAATGGTTATTTTGCAACATCAACAGAATATGAGAATTAACACGCCTTCATTTAAAAATTGCTTCAAAGACAAATATTGTGACCGAGTTTTATTACTGAAAGCACCCGATGGTAAATGAAATTCGAATAGACTGTACTTTAAATTTAAAAAATACCCCCAACAGTCACATACATAGGTGACCCCACACTAAGACTTTTCGGTCTTACAAACACCCAGACCCGAAACAAATACTTGTATTTCACACAAACATTTGTTTCGGTACGGGGATCGAACCCGCGGCCTCTCGTTTCACAGCCGGCGTCTAACCAACTGCCACGGAGGCTGTCAAATTTGCCGAGAGATTGTATATTGCTAGTCGTCACAATTATGGCGGCCATCTGGATACCTATTCATAGGCTGAACCTGAAACGTGACATACTTTTGTGGGTCGCTATGACAGGTTTTGCCAGGTTTCTACGTTGATATGAAGGCACACGTGTAAAAGAATGTTTATAAATAAAATACATAAACATGTATTACTTAATATGGAGAACTATATCACGGACAACCTATCATGTTTCTAGAGGACGATTAGCGCATTATTCTTTGCAGTAAATCAACTTTCATTGAATATGTATCAACTTGAATTTTTTTTGGTCAAGGGCACAAGAAAGTAGTTTTTAAATATTGCTTTAAATCATTGAATATTCAATAGGATGTTTTTAAGGCTGATATGTTAGCTTCTCGCAATGGTTTATATTAGGTTGGGTTCTTGGATGCACAAATATTTATAATATAAGTAAACCAAAAAGAGTTATTTTTCAATCGTATAGTTTATGTTAAATTCAAATCATAGCTATATAAGATAAATCTTAGTAAGATAAGGCAAAAACATTCTTCTTAAGTTGTGCAGTAGAATTCCGGTAGCTAAAGCTTATGCAAAAACAGGATCAAATCATTTTATCTTTTTTTTAAAATGGAGTGGCTTTCGTCATTCTATTTACTGATCTACGCATTTACGTTTCATTAAACTAGTTTGGTAGATTAATGCGGAGATCCCCACACATTCGTATTTGAGGGCTATAAAAGCTGAAGTCAGAGTTATTTCCGTGTCCGTTTGTTTTAGGGAAAATTACATCATTTAACGTCTATATAAAAATGTGTATATTAAAATTACTTCACAGTTATTAGCATATTATATCAATCTGCAATTTTAAGGCTATATGCCAATTTAGTCATCTTTCTAAATAAAGATTTCACTATGCATATGTTTTAATCAGGAAGTTAAAATATCTGCGAAATATAAATTTGGATTGTCATTTATTTATTATTTATTGTACACAAACAAAGAAACAACAATATACAAAAATAGTAAAAAATCTATAGTACAAGTGGCGGTTCTATCGCTCTAGGCAATGTCTACCAGACAACCATGAGATGAATAGAAGAGAAGGAAATAGAGAAGGCAGCGTAAAAAATAAAGAAGACGAGCCAAATAATACTATTTAAATATATAAATACACACACATAATACACTTACATAAAAAATATACTTATAAACATATAGGTTGTACTCGTATATATGTTTATATGTCATCAATAACAATAATATATATTACAAAAGAATTAGGAAGAGGAAACAATACTAATATCTGTTTCAAGAGAAAGGTAGTATTCTTTCAGTAGCGTCTTCAATGATGATAGAGTTTTAGCCTGCCTCACCTCAACAGGAAGCGCATTCCATAATCATACTGTTTTAACAGTTAAAGAATTGTCCGTTAATGTCGTGTGGACAGGCATTCTCAGCTTTAGGTTCTCAGACGACCGTAAGGATCTCCAATATGAAACATGAAGGTAATCCTACTAATATAATAAAGGCGAAAGTTTTTGTGTTTCTTACTTCTTCACGCTCAAATGACTGAACAAACTATTACGGAATTTGTTATGGAAGTAGCTGACACTGTGGTTTATACATAGGCTACTTTTTATCCCGAAAAATTTAGAGTTCCCGTAGTACGAGGAAGGGATTCAAATATATTTGCTACTCTCTCATACTAAGAGGTATGGGATGGGATACTTAGAAGAAGATGGAAGACTTAGAAGTATAGGGCAGATGAAGTGAGACGGGACACGTCAAGCGGTATAGGCGACGGTAATTACATTTAGCTTAAATATAAAACAGTTAGTATTTAAAATAATATCTATTTGATGTGGACTGGAAAAGTATCTGCGCTCGGGCGAAGCTAGGCCAGGCTGCTAGTAAACATTTAAATACATAAATCGTTCTCTAAGTATTCCGACAAAGCCGTATAGGTAACCACTTGAGTTTAGTGTGACACTCAAAAATATGATCATATTTGCGTAGACCAAATATAAATCTTATGCAGACATTTTGATCTCTCAAGTTTATTAAGTATATTATAAACATATATGTCATTTGTCTTCTTCGCTCAAACTGAATTCTAAAGTTCGAAAGGGACAAAACATTCGATAACTAAAATAGGTTTTAAATATGTCTATGAATAAGGCCTTTATGTTTGGTTAGTTTGTTAAGATTTTACTTCAGAATAATTTGTATTCCTCGACATAGTAGGATGATTGTAATCGTATGTAATCTTGTCTTGTGGGATATGAAACGAGTTAAATACGTGAGAAAATGCGCAATAAAGAATCCTTAAAGGGATCAGATTGTGGACAGAGCACGGTTCATTGTCAAGGTAAGAGGTAACAAGCCAGCGAAATTTGTTCGAAGACGTTAAATACTTACATACAACAAGAGACAGCCTCCGTGGCGAAGTTGGTTAGACGCCGGCTGTGAAACGAGAGGCCGCGGGTTCGATCCCCGCACCGAAACAAATATTTGTGTGATCCACAGGTATTTGTTTCGGGTCTGGGTGTTTGTGAGACCGAAAAGTCTCTCGTAGATTCTGTTACCCACGACACAAGACTCGATCTTAGTGTGAGGTCAGGACTATGTATGTGACTGTTGGGTGTATTTATTTATTTATTTATTTATAATTTCACATATTCCCGACTTGTACTGGCCTGATAAAGTGATTATAGTGCACCCGATGGTCATATCAAACAGACACAATTTTGACGGCTACAAACTGAATATATGTTAGGTTGTTCTATAGTTATTAGAACTCAAAATGCGACTTTCCGCCGATCATTGTGACGAGTTTTCTAGCATCGTGTACTATATTTTGTAGGAGTTTTCATTCTTACCTCTCCCTTCCTTGTATTACGGTGTTACCCCAACGCACTATAAATGCATACATACTCTCACGCCTTTTTCCCACAAGGGTTAGGCTGAGGTGCAACCTGGACACCCACGTTTCGCCTTGTATTTTCCGTCTCATGATGTGATAGGGGCGAGCCTATGGCCATATCGGGGAAAAATTGTTGACTTCAGGCTAATTATGAATAGAAAAAACCAATATCACTTTGCCCGACCCGGAACTCGAACCCGAGCCCTCAGCATTGCAATCATACCGTAGTATATTTGCGCCAACGAGGCATTCTACACATGTCTAATCAACTAGTTAGTATAATTTATAAGCATGTATCTTTTGTATGCATCTATGACGGTGTCTCCCATTGGTATCAGACAATACAACGGAATTCTTCAAAATGCCCAGACATAAAACAAATGTTGATTTTACAAACATTAGTCTCATTGCCAGGATCGGTACTGCGGCCTTCATTATATTTGAGTGCAATAAATCAACTGCGCAGCGTGATCAGAATAATTGAAAATTAAACTCGACTTATTTTTACAAGACTACTTTATAATATACTAGAAAATTACTAGAATGTTATTTGACGATGTTCCAGACATACTTAGATAAAAAGAATAAAAATATATAACTGTAAAATTGTGGATTTCTATCCCAGATCGAAAGAAATCCAACGGCAGCCGAATCAGAAGTTGGTAGGAAGACGCAAAAGAAACTGATTGATCTCACCATCTTTCTTTGACAGTCTGTGGGGTAATCGGTTAGAAACAGGCTGTGAAATGTCTAGCGTCGAGACAATTGTCTATGTGATTCCCAAGTTTTTTTTGAGTTGGACTCAAAAAAAATTGTATTGTGAGACCAAAAAGTCTCTCGTAGTTTCTGATACCCACGACACAATCTTATTGCGGGACCAGGATTATGACTGTAGGGTGTATTTATTTATTAGCACGCACTTTGTATGGATCTAGAAGGTTTTTGCAACAAATAGCATGTGGTTTATACCGGGAATATCAAAACTGCGACCGAAAACGAAGCCAGATACGTCAGATTTTTTTTGTAAATTTTTAAATATCATCGCGGTTGGGTGGTAAATATAAAGTATTGCGAAAAAAGTAATTTAAATTGCGTCCTTTAAAATAAAAAGGTGTACATTATTATTTTAGGAAAACTATGTATTTATTATTGCTATATATTTTAGACATAGATAAATGTGTTTTATTGTCAATATATCAACATTATATTAGCAATCAATGTGAATGTTCGCATTTTCGCTAGAGGGGTAAGATTACGAAAATGTTTTGCATCTCATATTGACCTTGAGTTTCTTGTGAAATTACGAATAAATTATCACAATTAAATACTATCATTTTTAATTATTGTTAGCCTTGAATGTAATATTAATTTGAAGAGAAGCAATAACTTTAGTTAATTGTTTTTTTTTTATATTAATACCTTTCAATGATTTCGAAATTATTGCTTAACATAATAATTGAAAGTTTTTCGATTTTAGTTTATAGATAGGTATTCAAGATTGGGTGGCATATGGTTTGTGTCTCGCAAGGGTCTGGGTTGTGTCTCCAGGTGTAGATAATTCCTATAAATAATATGTAAAAATTCCCGCGAATAGATTCATTTTATTGTTGGTACTTGTAATATTTCATGATTTTTTTTGTTTTATTTTCTAAGATAGTGATATTTTCTTCGCATTTACAAATTATTGTAATTAATTCTATACGCATATTGTAAAACATATTAATTTAAATTTATATATTTTATTAAATATTCACTTTACGTTTCAAGAATTGATTTACATTTTACTCATAACTTTAAATGTTGTGAATAAATTTAACGTTGCGCGTTTTTTATAAATTAATTTTATTTATAAATATGCCTAAATGAGTAGATCTTTAACATTAAATTATAATATTGCATTTAAAGTGATGACAGCTTATGTTTATAATATGTGAAATGTTTTTATTTGTTTTAATGGGATTATTTTTAGTACAATTATGTGTTAATTTGTTTATTAATATTTTTACAATTAGGTGCTAAGAAAATTAAGCTCTAAAACTAAGCCGATTATGACGTCTGTAATATTGTAGAATATAATGAGCTGGATAATCAGAAAGAAATATGGAACATACTATGTTTCAGTGTTAAATTGGATATAGGGGAACGATTGACATACATAAACTCACGCCTTTATCCCAGAAGGGGTAGGCAGAGGCTCCACTAGGACACCCACATTTCGCCTTGTATGTTCCGAACGATTTTCACATGGATAATCCTCATTTTTTAACCTTAAAATGAAATTTAGTTTTCAGTTTTTGAATGTTTTTGATGGGATATTTTATTAAAACATGGCTGGTTAATAAATAATAAAACTACTCTTACTTCTACTCTCACCACTATTAAAGAGGGTTTCGGGAGGGTTTCAACATATTCTCTCAATTGATAGATCTATGTTAACGATGTTAACGTTTACTGCCTGTTTAGTGAATATTATTTTACAGCATAATACTTCCCTCATACGTTTTTCGATTAGAAAATCTTAACGTTTATTTATTGTTATCGTTTTTCAATGTGCAAAAAGTAACTGACTTTACTTACTATTTTTGCCCTCTTAAAAATAACCGAAAAAAAAATGTTTTGAATATTATAACCCTCCTATTGTTTATAAACAACATAGACGGCGATTTGAATAATTCATAAAAATATCCAGAATATAACACAACCTTAACAAAAACAAAACACGCGGGTAAATAAAAAACAAAAAATAATTACTTTTCAACGCCCATAGCTCGAGTCTTTCCAAGCTCTCCAGGTACAGCTGGCTGTCTCGTCGGCACTGCTCCCCGGTTCCATTCCTGAGCACCACAACCTTCGGGAACCGCTCCCACACGTCCAACACGTTAACGGAGACACTATCCTCAATACTCTCATTTTTAGCCGATAGTTTTAAAATAGTACTGTTTAGTATACTCTCAGTGATGATATTGTCCGATATTGTCAGTTCGATGCAATCTCGCGCCGCCGCGGTCGCACACAGTATAGCAAGCAAGGCGCATGCGAATGCCGCCATCGTACTAAACGCAATGATACCGGCTCCGCATTTCGCGGGTATAAACTGTTGTATCGACGCCACTCGGTGACCCTACGGCACTGATCCGCTCCCGAACAATGGAGTTAAGAAATTAGTCACAATTAACTATTGTCCTTTGCACGCAATCCTTTTAAACAGCGTGATTTAAAAAGCAACAATTAATTAATTATCATTACTATTTTTAGTTTCAATTTTATAAATTAATTTATCGTGTAAAAATATTTTCGAAATACGAACGCGTTATGATTTTAAAAATTAATATTACACATTCTGGGTTTTTAATTAAAAAATATTTTAAACCTTATTTATTTGATTAATATTTTTTTTTAAATATTTCTTTTTAATTTAATGAGTCACTGAACCGCATCACAAAATGTAAAAAAAATAATTTCTTGTAAATGTTTTGCCTTGAATAAGGCGTGGTGTCTACTGGTTGTTTTTTTATATCTGTAATATAAGGTACTTAGCTAATGTTGTTAGATAAGGATAGAGTGATGTGGTTAGTAATCTTGTGTTACAATCTATTTAGACACTTGGAAAAGAATTTCGTGTTTACCGTTTGGAGAATTGTTTAACTTTGAGGCAAAAATAATACATCTTTATTCACCCAAACGTGGTGGTAGGATGTTCACATCTACCCGGACAGGGATACTTTGTCGATCTAGAATAAAATATAATATTTTGCTCTTTTGTATAATTTCATTATGAGGCAATCTCTGACAATCTACCTTAGGTGGCAGCCCCGGTACATTATCAGCCCGGAGTCAGGAAATTTTGACCGATATGGCGACAGACTCGCCCCCTATCAACAAGGCGAAATGTGGGTGTCCTGTCTACCCCTTCTGGGAAAAACGGGTGAGTTCATGTGTGTATGATTAAATTTGATTTGGAGGTAGTTGACACCCTGGATTAGATTGTCTATTTTTATCCCGAAAAATGTAGTGTCCCCGTAGGATTAACAAGGAATTCACGTATATTTGTTACTTTTTAAACTGAAATGGATGGGATGGGCCACGAGAGGACTGGATTACATGCCTTGAGTCATGGGACATAAATAACATAATATGAAGTTATCACGTGTGTTGGCCGCGACCCCAAAATATAATATGTACTAACAAGTACGATGTAGTGCGTGGTGGCCTGTTGGTAACGGACCAGACGCGGCCGCCTACATGTTCACGGTGGTCGCGGGTTCAAATCCCAGGGCACACCTCTGACTTTTCGGAGTTATGTGTGTATTGATAGTCAATCACCACGCACTTTAACGGTGAAGGAAAACATCGTGAGGAAACCTGCATACCGTAGCGATTTTAAAGAATTTCTACGGTATGTAAGTCCGCCAACCCGCACTAGGCCAGCGTGGTGGACTATATGGCCTAACCACTCTCAATCGATTCTCTCGATTGTAGAGTAGGCCCGTGCCCTGCAGTGGGACGTATATGGGCTGATATAGATAGATATAGAAGTACGATAAACACTAAAATCACATACCTGTATGTCAATATAGTACAATAGTCAACCAGATTAAACTTTGTTTTTATCCCTCTCTCTCTCTGTTCAGCTACAATAAGTTCACTGTTTGACTTACTCAAGGATTTCTATGGCCTGCTCGGAACTGTCTACAGCAATTATTATTGTAGAAAAAAAGGAGGCGTTGAGGTCGTGTGTTTGATTTCCGCTGTGAAGCATGTTATTGTGATTAACAAATATTGTGTAATAACATAAAATACAATTTATGTGCATACATACATAAACTCACGCCTTTAATCCATAAGGGGTAGGCAAAGCCGCTTCCAGGACATCCATATTTCGCCTTGTAAGTTTCGTCGCATGATGTGATAGGGCCTATCGCCATATCGGGCACAAATTCCTGACTTGATAATGAATAGAAAAACATAATATAACTTTGAATACAATACAAGTTTAAATGATAGGCTATACCGACTCCTCGCTTCTTACCTATGGTTATCGATTTTAATCTAAATTTACTATTTTTACTGTTCTTAAATTGTGTACATTAATAAAAATTTATTTTATTTTATTTTTGAAGTTCCTAAGCGCTTATTACGCGAAGACGTAAACGAAATTCGCATATTGAAATGGGCAAAGTTGAGAAAAATATCTCGTAAAATGAACTTAAAATTGAGTGCAGGAGAAAACTAATGTTTTACGAAATAAAATTAAAAACACATTTAATTAGTTTCGTACTCGTCGTGAAAGTTTTAGTGCTAATTAAACTTATGGAGTATATTTCCTAAGTTTTACTAGGACACTAAAACGACTATGCCAAGGTAGTCCAGTTCTGGTTTAGTAGACACATGTGACGACATCTTTTTAATACATTCCGGCAAACCAGCAAACAGATAAATAAATAAATAAATAAATAAATACACCCAACAGTCACAAACATAGTCCTGACCCCACACTAAGATCGAGTCTTGTGTCGTGGGTATCAGAAGCTACGAGAGACTTTTTCGGTCTCACAAACACCCAGACCCGAAACAAATACCTGTGGATCACACAAATATTTGTTTCGGTGCGGGGATCGAACCCGCGGCCTCTCGTTTCACAGGCGGCGTCAAACCAACTGCGCCACGGAGGCTGTCTAATGGTAACTGATCACTGCCGCCCATGAAGATCCACAACGCTTGGACCATAGATGTGTTGCCGATCAAATCGGGAGGGGAAGGAAAAAAATGTAAGGGGAAAGGGCTGATGGGGCTTCCGCGGTTGTCAAGACCCATTGGATATTATTCAGCCTGTCTGCTTCATCACACTACACCTGGAGGACCCAATCTCGTAAAAGGGAGAAATATGTGTGAACAGCAAACTGTTCTATGACTTGATTATATGATTCAGCGAACCTTATGTATATCAAGACAACGACTGAAAACGAAGCCAGGTGGTAGTATTAGTGACTTCAGACACAATGCAAGTAAAAATTTCGCAAAAAATATCGACAGCTTTTTTTTGTATTTTTTTACTTATCGTCGTATTTGGGTGATAAATACACAGTTCTGCAAAAACTAGGATTTTACCACCCAAAAAAGATGATTTTTAAAAAGTTCTAAAAAATATCTGTCGCTGTTTTGGTGAAATTTTTATTTGCGTCATGTCTGTAACCACTAAAACTACCACCAGGCTTCGTTTTCGGTCGCGGTCTTGAGATACCCTGTATTTTTAAGAGTTTTTTTGCATTAGGTACTAAAGATCATATTTTTAGTAGCAGTCAAACTATTGTAAAGGACAGCCTGCGTATTACAATAAGCGAGATGTTAGTGGTAAAATCTCGATGCCAAAGGTTGCGATTCGCACATCAACGCAAAAATATTTGTGTGATAAACAAACATTTATTTTGGGTCATGGTGTTTGTTTGACATAAAAATTTTGTTTTTCCATTGGGTTAGGACTTATAGATATTTTATTGTTTATTCAGTAGCTTAGCTCAATATTAAAGAACATTAAAGTATAATATTAAAAGCCAAAATTTTACACTACCTGTATGTAACATGTGCCACAGGCCATTTGTCCCGAGTAATGCAAGTGGTATTTATTGTTTTCAGCGTAGGTTTTTCTTATCCCAAAACAAAGCTCGAGGTAATAAGATTTAAATATATATTTTTATATGAATAAATTAACTTAACATTTTTATAATAACAGCAGTTTGACTGAACGATTTTCATCCAATTCGATTAGGCATTCATGTTATCAGTCATAAGAATTCCATTGAACAATTATACCTCCTCCAATTATTATACAACTACCTATTAGAAACGGCTTGCATCCACCAATTCAACTTTAATTCCAACTCTCTGAATGTTTATCAATATGGGAAATAATATTTGGTTCATTTTGAAGGTCTCGACAACAATGCGGTTACAAAATTACTAACTAAGCGATATGTTGCAAGAGATTCTCAAGAAACATTGCTTTGATTAGGTCATGAGATCTTCTTTTGTCACGGATTATTGTAATAAATACACACGCGAGTTCTAATGGACATTATCATGCGCACGATGTATAGTTGGTCTAGTGATAGCGAGCTAGGGACTTGGGTAGGTTTGAATCGAGCGATAAAAAACAAAAACAGGTGCTACTAGGTCTGTAGTCTGTTCGAACCATTTGTGAACGCGCGGCGCTACTTAATGCGGGGTCAATAAGATATGCTACATAACTCGATCTTAGTGTCGGGTCAGGACTATGTATGTGACTGTTGGGTGTATTTATTTATTTATAACATGCTATATATCCAAACAGGGACTATATCATACCAGTTTTTTGCTCTTGTAGTCTTTAATGATAAGATGCAATATCACTTCCTGGTACCTTGCCATCATCTTTGGGTTAATCCTTGATGCATTTTAAATGTCTTTCCAACGACTATAAGACCTGTGCGATGGCACGTATGCAACGCTTCACAAATGACTCATTAATAGCAGAAGGCTTGATAGCTCGATGATTCGGCTCATTTTGTGGTCAGGTGACTGATTAGTGCCCGAAGATTGTATTTATAATAATCTCGAAATTGGAGCAAGAACATGGGAAAAATTCAAAAGGATTATAATATTGTACTTTTTTTTTTCGAAACTAGGAAATTATTATGTTTGACGACATTGGTATGTATAGTCAGACCTTAATACAGATATACAGACTGAATCCAAAACCTGCAACCTGATGGGTCTGCGACGGGTTTTCCACCATCGTGTACGGTGGTCGATATCTGAGGCCAAAAGAAACATCCTTTCATCACTATTAGACCTGGTAAAGGCAATGGAAAGTTGCTCTATGCAGGCCTTACCCACAAATTGCTAATGCGATTTTTGAGATAGGCTTATGTTCAGTAGTGGACTTCCTGAGATGAAGCCATGATGACGAGAGAAAGCAATCATTTTGGCTGTATTTTAATATCTTAACGTAAGAAGGCGAGGATAGACCTGGCTTTTAATCTCCTCATTCAGTCCCAGGAAATAAACAGATGAACATGTGCTTCCCGTAGGAATTTCATTTTCATGGAATTTGATTTTCATTTCTTCGGGTTTATATTGTTCGTAAAGTAAAGTATATTACAGTTTTTCATTTTGAAAGGCAGTTATCTTAGTTGGTCACTCTTTAAGACATCTGTGTACGAGCGGTCGATATAAACCAGAAGCGTTCGGAATGATGCAATTATTTCCGACTTGTATCCTTCGACCGCGAGTTGATATGAATTAAAAATGTGACTTTCTATATGTGGTAACAAATATATGTTATGGTAACGGATACTATTTTATTTATTTATTTTTAATTTGGTTTGACCTTACTTATGTATGCAATGATCAAATATGCAATATGTGTTTCGGAAAGAACTGGATTAGCAAATATTTTTATGTTATTTCATTACCAATGTCGCGTAAAAGAGGATTTCTAGCTCTGCTAGTAGACGTTTTTTCTTATACCAGTGCGCTTAAAAGTGAATTTGATCAACGTGTTTATCCCGTGAGAGATAATTGTAGTTTCTTGTCAATTTATACTCTTCTATTACTGCATTATCCTGAGTATCAGGTGTTAGTGAGGTTACTTTCCCGTGCCAGAAACAGGGAAGGGTCACGTTTTGGGACACAAACCTTTACTCAGGACAACCCTCTATTTGTGTTCTATCATTTCATAGTTACCCTAATCGTTAAGGGATATACAGATGACTAGAAATATAGAAAGCTTGAAACGAGCCCCATCATAATCTGAAGTTATTTATTTGCACTAAATGTAGGTACAATCATAAGGTGTTAAATCTATATATATAAAAGAGGAACCTGATTGACTGACTGACTGACTGACTGACCTATCAACGCACAGCCGAAACTACTGGAGCTAGGAACTTGAAATTTTGCACAGGGATTCCTATTGTGACGCAGGGTAGCACTAAGAAGGGATTTTGGAAAATTCTACCCCTAAGGGGGTGAAAAGGGTTAAAAACTGTTGTATGGAAAATCTAAACCGTTAAAGTTACAATTGTCAAACTTGGCAGTTTAATAAATCATTTAAAAACAAAATTAATTGCATACTCAATTTGTCTAAAAATTAACATTAAAGGGGTTAAAATAAGGGTTGAAATATTTAGAAACTGGGTGATTTCCTTCCTACCCGATCAACGCACAGCCGAAACTACCGGAGCTAGAAACGTGAAATTTTACATAAGGGTTCTTATTGTAACGTAGGGTAGCACTAAGGAAGGATTTTTGGAAATTCGATCCCTAAGGGGGTGAAAAGGGTAAAATATTGCTGTTTGGAAAACCGAAACCGCTGAAGTTGCAGATATCAAACTTTACTTTTTAGTTATTCATCTAGAAAAAAACAACAACTGCATACTCATTTTTCTCATAACTAACCCTAAAGGGGTGAAAATAAGGTTTGAAGTATTGTAAAACCGAACTGCCGGATCAACGCACAGCCGAACCTACCAAAGCTAGGAACTTGAAATTTTACACAGAGATTTCTTTTATAACGTAGGGTAGCACTAACAAAGGATTTTTGGAAATTCAACCCCTAAGGGGGATGAAAAGGGTAAAATTATTTTGTATGGAAAACAGCAATCGTTGAAGTTGCAGATTTCAAACTTGACACTATAATTACTCATCTAAGACCAAAAATAAGTTCATACTCTGTTTACTTAAATTTAACCCTAAAGGGGTGAAAATAAGTGTTGAAGTGTTGTAGAACCGAACTGCTGGATTAACGCACAGCCGAAACTACTGAACCTAGGACCTTGAAATTTTAGACAGGGATTCCTATTGAGACGTAGGGTAGAACTAAGGAAGAATTTCTGGAAAATCAACCCCTAAGGGAGTGAAAAAGGTGAAATACTGTTGTTAGTAAAATCAAAATTTGCAACACGCAGACGAAGTCGCGGGCATAAGCTAGTAATACATAAAATAGGTCCTGTACATTTTGCCATGTGGCGTGTAAAAGTTATAATTATTTTGTCAACTTATAAAAATAATTAAAGCAGCGTCATAAATACAAAAACTAATAAAATACCCTATTATTACTTATTAACTAAAACATACTCTTATAATAATTACAAAACAAAAACAATTAACAAAGTAACATTACAATATCAAGTTTCAGGATTAGCAAGAATACATCCAGTTTTGTGTTAATCGGCATAATTATGGTGAACGTCGATAGACCGTCTTCTGCTGGTCAGTATTCTATCCATCCACCCCATTTTATATTTGTTCAACAAACTGACTACATACATACATACATAATCGTCACGCCTGTATCCCATAGGAATAGGCAGAGACTATGAATCGCCACTTTGCTCGATCCTGATATATTACTCTCGCTACATCCACTTTAATCAATCTCTTCATGCATTCTCGTCGGTTCAGGGTACTTTTGACCTAACCCTTGTTGAGGCTATCACCGATTTGGATGGTGTAGGTACGGTGAGGTCGATCCCTATCGACTCTCCCATCTACACTCGCCTTGTATATTTGTATGGTTATTCTCCTATCAAACTGACTACAGTGCGCCATAAAGTAAGAGTAGGGCACATGCAATAAAGTATCTACCAAGATATCTGTTAATGTCAATCAATCATACCGGCCTGATTATAACCGGCTTCACTAGTGTTGATTATCATCGCCGAATATTTTTTATCAAAATGTTACGCGACCTTCATGATTCACGAAAGATGTAACCACGTGTGAAAGGTCAAGACCGAAGCATCATGACAATTATTTTGTCATTGAAAACGATGTCGAAAGAGATTCCATCAATTGTCACACCTGTGCGAACATAGCTTTAATATCAATATACAGTGTTGTGGTTTCGATATCCATTGTATTTAATACTTATACGGCCTCAATCATAGACAGTTTTAAAACGTATTTTAGTTATCAAAAGTATTGTCCCTTTCGTACGACTTTTGAATTCAATTTGAGCGAAGAAGACAAAACAACAAAAAACAATGTAGAAGATTTAGCGATATTTCCGTTTTTTAATGCATAAGCCTGGCAAACGAGCACATGGCATAGCTGGTAATGGTAAGTAGTTACCGCTGCTCATGAACATCGAGAATAGGTCGTAGTGGCATCGCCAGCCTCATGAAATGGCTTAGAACAGGGATAGAAAAGGATGAGGATAAGACAGAGATATTAAGTCTTAATGGATGAAATACGACGATGACAGTCGGTCTTTACAGTGGTGCCTTATCGTTCGCAACGAAGTTTGAATGTTCGGTCATTGGACGTCCGAAGTAAGTTATAAGTTTTCTACTTCAGCTTCACAGCTTCCGTGGCGCAGTGGTTTAGACGCCGGCTGTGAAACGAAAGGCCGTGGGTCCGATCCCCCCTACCGGGACAAATGTTTGTGTCAACCACAAGTATTTGTTTCGTGTCTGGGTGTTTGTGAGACCGAAAAGTCTCTCGTAGTTCCTGACACCCACGACACAAGACTCGATCTTAGTGTGGGGTCAGGACTATGTATGTGACTGTTGTGTGTATTTATTTATTTATTATTTATTTACTTCTAAAAATCAACATCTGTGATGCTTAACATTCATTCCGAACTAAGTCTATGGTTATAACGTACAATAGAGGATTCGAAAATTTTGTGGAGTGCCTAAGCACATTCGTACAGTTTTACGTGCGACATACGGAATTCGAACTTCGTTTCGGATCATAGAGTAATCCCCCAGCTCAGTGCTACAGTAGACGAAGGAAACTACAGTTTCACACACTTATTTTATTTACTTACATTAATCTCTGTTTGTTTTTTATATAAGCACGGATTTAACTGGAAATCGTAAGTGCAGAAAGCACTTTTTTACTCAAATTTCTACGTCTTCTACGCTCGCATTTCCCACATCCCTTGGCTAATAGTTCAAGTAAAACAGAAACATATACATTCATGCAAGTAATTTTAATAAGTCTAATCCACAATAATTTTAGTCCGCTTATTTCGGGGCAACAACAAAATCCTGGCGAATAAGTAGAATAATTCCTCTCTTCGAACATTTTGAACTTTAATACAAAGGTTTTAAAGTTGGTTTTTAGTTGGAGTTTAAAACATCTTATACCCACTTCACATTTTTCCCAGGGCACACATGTGAAGTTTGCATTTATCAACTGCTGCAGGATTACCGCGGCATTACCAGCATTTACGTATTTTTCTGTACTTCTTTTTAAGTCCTTTTAGGGTTTCGTAGAATGTGTAGAAAACTGGCTTTTTGGACATTTATCTTGATTGCTGCAATGTTCAGGGTGACTTTCAAAGACGCAGGCAAAACATTTGTATCTTTTAAACCTACTTTTATTGCAAATTATACGTATAAAACGCGCGGTAACCTGATTGTACTTGTCAAAACCGTTGATCGCAGAATCAAGCTTAAACTCGCTTTTATAATTTCGAAAATAGGTTTATACTCAGTCTGTTGCTCAATTAGGTGCACAAAATGTGTTGAATTCAAAAATCTGCATGTTCGCGTGTTCTAAACAAGAATACACGGGTGTCAGAAGTCCGTCAACGTGCACAGGACCAGCGTGGTGAACTAAAGCTAAGTTGCCCTCTTATCTTGAAGGGTCGTGCTTACCGGTGAAACAACTATATTCTATACATAAATGGGTTTTATAAAAGGTAAGAAACTACCCATATGCTGTTAATAATCTGTTTGTTTTAGTTGACCACGGAATTATAATAACTTCGGCTTATCTTGAAAATCTTAGTCAGGAATGAAGTTGGTTATTTTCTTGAGACGTTTTCCTAGTCTGAGTAATTGTTTATAGTTAGACTTGAAAATAATCGTGTTGGTTTAAACCACAACCTCCAAAATAGTGACAAAATACATATGTAACACGAGATTTTTACTTGTCCTTCTAATGTTTGTGGTCGAATATCTAAGGCTTAATTACATATTCCTCTAACATACTCATACAATCAACAATAAGTAGTAACAGATGTGTCACTTTGCCGTTGTGTTGAATTTGATGTTCAGTTTGCGTATATCCAGGGGGTAGCCTCAAACAACGATACTCGATATTTCGTGAGATTCCGCGTGTTAAAACTTACTTATAGTGCCATTGTTTACACTCGAATCGATTGTTGAACGATTCCACAATGCTGACAAGTTTCGCATAGAGAATATTTATCGACATTATAGTAAAAACGAAGTTGCTACGAGTAAATTTCAATTCGAAGAATCGCATGATATATCGTGTTACGTAGAAGCCCCCAAGGTTCTGACAGGCCGGAATAATTTTGTCAATCGGCGAGAGATGACTACCACTCGCTGGTGGACCTTGTTTAAAATCGCCAAACAGGAATGTAAACGCACTGTTGTGTTTCGCTTAGAAGGACATAGTAGCCAGAGTAACTACTGGACACATCGAGACTTAACATCTTATGTCCGATGGCGAGCGCAGTGGAATGCCAAGTAATGCTTTGTAGTTAATGGTGTAGTTTGGTTTTCTACTGTCCATGAGTGGTCGTATCGCTTACAATCAGGCATGCATGCTCGTCTCGTCATTCATTACAATAAAAAAATGCATTGCCGCAACATTGTAGTCATGCTGTCGAGTGTCGTTACTGTGTCAGTGTATAAAAAAGCATGATGCTGCACATTAGGCTACATTAGGTGGGTAAATGACTATAAACGTGCTGTAACACGTGAGATCTCGTATTTGAAATTATGTTTGGCTGTACAAATGATTGCTTTCGGTCTGGGTTATGTTAAAGGTTCGGCCAAATAGCAGTGTAAATGCACTGTTGTGTTCTGGTTTGAAGGACTTTACAGCCAGAGTAACTACTGGATATATTAAAACTCAACGTCTTATGTCTCAGGATGGCGAGCGCAGTGGAATGCCAATGCTTTGTAATTCATGGTCGTTTGGTTTTCTACTGTCCATGAGCGGTCGTATCGCTTACTATCAGGCGAATGGCATGCTTGCTCGCCATTCATAGTAGTAACACAAAAAAGACAGCTCCATTACAGTACAGAATCCATTACAGTAACTCCTGAAGTCGAAATCAACGGTAGCACGAAAAGAAATTATACCAAGCTCCAAATGTCGTCAAGTCTATTAGAAACATTGGTGTGAGTTAGACCTGCATCGAAATTACGAAGTGGTAGAGCCACGCTACTGTCAGTCATGGCTCATAGACTCAGAATGAATGAGCAGGCTCGTCCGGGGCGGTAGCACTATCTCACAAGAGATAGACACGAAGGGATAGCTTTTCTGTCGCGTTTCGTTCCGTGACGGAGATTGCAGGATGTATAATACGCCTTTCCTTTTCTTATTCTTATTTCCTTCCCGCTCCTATTCCTATTTGATGGGCAACATGTCTATGATACAAGCGTTGTAGATGTTCATGGGTGATAGAGATCACATAGTATCCGGTGACCTGTTTGCTAAATTACCCGTACCATGGGATAAAAAAAAAACAGAGTAAAAATATAACATCTTTTATTTTAAATTATACTTTAAGATGACTTCTCTACTCTCCTGACCATTTCTGAAGAACCTAATTGTTGAAGTAATTTTATCAGAGTAAAGAAATAAAACACCTCAATTTTTATACGCCTTAAAGTAAAATGAAAAATAATTTTACATTATGAATATTGTGTCACAAGTAAAATAAGACATGCAAGTGGATTGCCTAGAAAAATTCAACCTTGGCCGTGACCGAGGCAGCTTAAGAAAGGAAATATTTAATGCCTGCCGTTTTTGCTATGCAAACGAATTGTTTTATGAAAGATAATAGACATATTTGAAGTTGTTAGGCATTTCGGTCATGCCAAGGCCAATATCTATAGTCCAGTAATTTTAAAGTTTATATTTTGATAGAGATTTGGGCTAGTTGAACTGGTATTATTGTGTTACAAAATTACAGAGCAAAGATTTGACGGAGATGAAAAGGCTTAAACAATACTTATTGGTGGTAAGTCTCTCATATGTGAGAGTATCACCGCAATGTTTATTTCTACCGCCAAACTGTAGTGTAAATGCACTGTTGTGTTCCGGTTTGAAGGACATTGTAACATATCAAACAACACCATAGTGTTGTTTGGTTTTCTACTGACCATAAGCCGTCGTATCACTTATCATCAGGCGAATAACATGCTCGTCTCGCCATTAATCGCAAAAATTGGCCCCTGAAAAGTTTTTTTTCCTTTTGTTGCGGAAAATGGCGACATGAGAGCATACCATACGCCTGATGGTAAGCAATACGACCGCGCATGGACAGTAGTAAAACGAAACAACACCACAAAGCAATGTTTGGCATTCCACTACGCTCGCCATCCTGAGTTGAGTTACTCTGCCTACATCTAGCAATGCATTCTCTATCTGATAGAGTCTATCAGGGGTTCAGTTGCTTAAAGAAGCAGCTAGATTATAAAACGTAAATATTAGTTTTTTTCATCTTATTAGTACGATTATGTTCTACGTCAATACTAGATGCAAGCTAACCAATACACCTTGAATGAAACGCATCTATTTCTTTGTTTTGTGAAAGTATTCATGTTATTTCTCAGAGCGATGCTGCAATGTTGATAGATATTTAGAGGTCACCTTTACTTAATCGTGATCTGTCAGAAAGGAAAAAAGTACTTGTTTATTTATAAATTACAAATGATTAATATACTAGAGGTAGTTATGTTTATTTATGCTTTTAAATTGAAGGTGTTGAGTTTCAATTACAGTATGTTTATTTATGACAATAATATATCATAAATAAAAGTACTGTTATTATAATATACTGTATAAATGCTGTAATCATATACCTAATGGTAAATGGTAATGGACGAATTTGTCTAGCAGTGAGTCATGAACAGTACACTCAACAGGCAGAAATAGCTTCACTACTTTTAAGATGTATTTCTTAGTGTGTATCTGGATTTAAAAAGGATCTCTTTCCTACAATAGTCATTTTGAAACAAAAAAAGAATGGATTATATGAATATTTACTTCGGCGCCGTAATATGATTCTCGGTCTCTCGCCTCATAGCCGGCTCTTTATGGCTGATTGATAGATAGAAAATAATATATACGTATGTATATTGTATGTATTTATTTCTTTTTACTATATGTTACGATCTCATAAAGTAGTTGTACAAGGATCTTTTTACAGCTATTAAAGTTTTAATCATAATCTTTTTAAAGATCCAAATACATTAAGCATTTCCACATTTTTGCCACAATTGTATTAATATTAAACAATTGAGAAACGGAACATTTAGTGCAGTTAATTGTAATTTTATACTATTTGAAAACCTCATTAAGAAATCCCACTCGTTACCTAATCAAATACAGTTCGCATATCAAAGTAAATATATTAAAAAAATCTTTTGGTAAAAGTAAGCCAGGGTCATTGCACTGTGCTTGTATATTGCTATATTATAATATTATGTTGATCGGGCAACTATCGCGAAAACATCAGCTTTTTTTGCAATATTCGGATGCACGAATTTGTATATTTGCATGAATTATACAAATTGATTCTTGACGTATTACGATTGATAAATCTATGCATAATTAAATTATTTTATATAGCAGGCTGTTTTTTTATGTTTCAAAAGGAAAGCTTTTTTTGCTTATTTCCCGCATAATCCAGTGGAGATGGGGGGGAAGAGCATATTGTTTTCTCCGGCTTTTCAGTCCCTAATACTGATATAGCCTGTGCCGGAATACTTAGTGACCTTCAGTAGCCATCTGCTGATCGTTATGCCAGGTACTGTATCAACAAACTTGACATGCCCGCCACTCGATCAAAGTTCTATAAATTCGGCACAAACCTGTCCAGCTGCCACCAAAATGGAGAGCTCAACCCCGCTCCCAATAGCTTTCTTTGGGCGTCCAAAAATAGCTTTAGTGGATGCCCTCGACGTGCCTCGCGTGCCGTCGCCCCTCCAAGGGACTACTTCAGCGACTGCGCACCGTCCCCGCAAGCAATACAACGTTCCTAAGGGATGTTTATAGTTGCATTTTACGATAGGCACGGGATACTTCGGTGGGATTATTTTCCCATGTCATGCCTTTGACAATCTATGACTTTTCAATTAAGTCAATTACTGCAGATAGTTTTTCGTCTGTTTTCACGAGAACTGAACCCAGGTCACCTGTTTGATGTTTTGATGAAGAAACAATTTCATGAACATGGTGAGTAATGTCTGGGTCAATGTCCATTGCTCCACGCGAACAATCGTCGTGAATTACAATACAATGATCTGGTGTGCCTTTTGTTAATTCTAATCGCGGCCGGCGTTGCGACAGCGGTGCGTTGCGGCAACTGCGATCCAGGAGCTGGTTTTTGTTCAAAACCACACCAAGGTTGGAGATGTGAAGATGGACAGGTAGTGTGTATTTTTTTATATTGGCATGATGGAGTGACTACAATTCAGTATGCAGTTCATGGTAGGCCACATACAGTATGCGCCAAAGACAGACGGCAGTTTGTAGCCAGTTGACGCAAATTTATGTTGTTTTTGAATGGTTTTGAATACTAATTTTGTTTAGATACTTATAGCATTGTTCCGGAACTTAATATTTTTATCCAACTTTGAAAACATATGTCTCCTACAAGGATCAAAATGAGTTCACAGAAGATTTTAAGACGTAAACTTGTGAGACGTCTAAATTATTGAATATCTTATTGAAGTTGATTTGTTAATTGTGGCAATGCTACTCGTAATATCATTAGTCTGAGTTTTGTTGTCATGTTGTTTCTGTTTGTCTTCTATTCACTGCTTGATAATTACGTTTTCTAATGCGACTTGTCTTAAAACATCATACAACATTTCCACTCACAAAATGCATTTCTAAGAACACTAACACAATCTGCCAGCAGCACAGTCTTGCAATCCAGATTTCAATCCAAATATATTTAATACAATTACTTGCAGTTCTATAGTGAAGGCATAACAACTTGCGTTAAACAACATCTGCCTTTACAGCATCCTTGGTCAGGCGGCGGCTCTCTCGACTTCAACCACAATTAACAAAGCTTTATCAAAATCGCCTCTAGTCTGTGCCTCTAGCTAGTTTATTTATAACTTGATAGATTGCACTGAGAAATCATGAAGTGATATTGAATACAATTCTAGCAATGTATTCTTGCGGTGGTATTGTACTTAATAAAGCTGATGTAGAAATGGATGTATATGATAAATTATTTTTGTAATTAGGATTCATATGCGAAAACCAAGGTAATTTGTACGTGACTGTTGGGTGTATTTATTTCTTTACTTAAATTAAAGATACGAATTTTTAGGTTTTTTTAGAAATTGGGCTATGTAAGCTAGTCATTGGAAGTAGAAGTCCTTTCTAGAAGACAGGTAGGTTAAACAAGAGTTGAGAACATTTTTTACACAGCTAACGTCTTTGATTTAATAAAAATACATAAATTTAAATTATACTTTTAAAAATATAAAGAGGTAAATCTATACGTTGTAGTTTGTAACAAAAAGGTATAGTTTGTGGATGACGCCTTGAACTATACATTGGCAATACACCGCACGCAGTTTTTGCAACTAAGAAATTGCCAGGCGCAATGTTAATTTTGTATTCATTGCCGCTTAATTAATTAGTAATCCAGTTATTGCTCATATTGATTTATTCACACGTTTTAAACTAATGGATATTTTGCGAAATCAAGCGCCAGAATTCAAAGGATTCGTTGCATAAGATGATTTGAAGGCTGAAAGATTGAAGTACACTATACAGATCTTTTAGGAAATTTGTGTCGTAACACCATGGGACTTAAATTAATAATTTTAGTAATATATGGGCTTGTATCTGTTTGGCAAAACAAAGTTTATTAATTCTTCATAATGGGCTACTTCGCTTCACTCAGCCATATTAAGTATAACGTAAACATATTTGTATTAAAATATATCTTACCTGCTAATTACCACAAATTATTAATTATTTGCTCTGATTTAAACCAACTTGTAACTTTTGTAATAATATTATATAATAATACACATATAATAATAATGTTAACTGGTTTTGAAAAGGGCAACACTAGAGTTTCTTGCCTGTTCTTCTCTAGTGAAAACCGCTTTCCGAACCGGGTGGTAGAACGAAAAATGACTGAATCGAATTAATATTGAACATTTTAATGGATTCAATATTTTTTTTTCATTTGTTTCCATATCCCGATAAACCTCATTCTGAGTAAATATAGACTTTTTTATGAAATACTGTCTGAAGAAGTAGCGACAGATGTTAAATCTGATTTTGGGTTTTAGTCCATTAAAGGTATTGTGAAAATCTAGAGCTATGGAATATACACAGCCCGTTCGGGTCAAGTAATGTCAACAGTGTATCTAGGAGTAACATGTTAATCTCAAAACGCCATTGAACTCAAACAGGGTCCTTCAGATTTCATGTAAGTTTATGCAAAGATGAAACGCTACAGACTACAGCACTAAGACGTATTAATCCCTTCGGGACATAAAGCTGACATTGTTTAGGAAAAATCTACAAAAATTGCCCCATTGGTTTAGTAACAGCGTGTATAAGCAGTGAATCTTGTGGTTCGGATGCGATTTTCAAGTCACGCCAACTTGTGTGATATTTTCTTTTTGAATTATCTGATCTCGCTGCCTCGGTGGCATAATTGTATTACGGTACGATATCAAAGCTGAGGTCTCAGGTTCGAATCCCGTTTCGGGCAATATTGGATTTTTCTATTATTTATCAGCCCCGAGTCAGGAATTTGTGCCCTATCACATAGTGGGACGGAACATACATGGCGAAATGTAGCGTCCTATTAGTACCTTTGCCTACCCCTTCTGGGAAAAGGCGTGAGTTTATGTATGTATATAAATAAATAAATAAATAAATACACCCAACAGTCACATACATAGTCCTGACCCCACACTAAGATTGAGTCTTGTGTCGTGGGTATCAGGAACTACTAGAGACTTTTCGGTCTCACAAACACCCAGACCCGAAGCAAATATTTG
The DNA here is from genome assembly GCA_949752805.1 of Deilephila elpenor. NCBI lineage: Eukaryota > Metazoa > Arthropoda > Insecta > Lepidoptera > Sphingidae > Deilephila > Deilephila elpenor. The sequence goes on along the minus strand of OX457101.1, from coordinate 12,340,198 downwards.
TGGTTCACACAAACATTTGTCTCGGTGCGGGCACCGAACCCGCAGCCTCTTGTTTCACAGCCGGCGTCTAACCAACTGCGCCACGGAGGCTGTCTATATGTATGAATGTATAAGTATGTATGAATGTAATCTCATTTGGGTTGCCTGAGATATATCCTCCGTGGGGATGGCCTCAAGTTTCACATAATTTTGGTATTGAAAAGAACTTAAAGGATTATGTATTCGGGGCATTAGTGCATCTTCTGCTTATCCTTTCGATCAATTGGTGTATATTTTATCGAAGGCTTATCCTTTAAATTATTTAAACATTTTAGAACATCAACCATATCCTAACAAATATAATACATTTACGAGCTAAATAGCAATTTTAGACCTTACATACCGAAAGTAGGCATTGTGTAATTCCGGTTTCAATATTTGGATTAATGTTGGAATGGACTTATCAACAAAGATTTCATCTGTTTGTAATTACTATTTTATTCATTTTTACATTGTAAATTCAATGCAACTGTTTCTAAATAGGAACAGTGATTGTGATCATTGTAAAATAACGCGAATATTGTACACTACTAAATAAAGTTTATTAGTGCTATCTTAGATTTGACCTGGATTTGTATATAAAGTGCGTGGTGGCCTGTTGGTAACGGACCAGACGCGGCTGCCTACATGTCCACGGTGGTCGCGGGTTCAAATCCCAGGGCACACCTCTGACTTTTCGGAGTTATGTGTGTATTGATAGTCAATCACCACGCACTTTAACGGTGAAGGAAAACATCGTGAGGAAACCTGCATACCGTAGCGATTTTAAAGAATTTCTACGGTATGTAAGTCCGCCAACCCGCACTAGGCCAGCGTGGTGGACTATATGGCCTAACCACTCTCAATCGATTCTCTCGATTGTAGAGTAGGCCCGTGCCCTGCAGTGGGACGTATATGGGCTGATATAGATATAGATTGTATATAAAAATATTTATTACACTACATACGATACACTCAAAATATTCACTAGTATCGGTAAGCAGGAGTTTGATTGTGCCCTTGGCATTGTGAAAATCTATAGGCGGCGGTGGCTACTTACCGTCAGGCGGGCCGCTCGATCATCTGCCTATGTAGGCAATAAAAGTAAAAATAAAACAATCACCACACATGTTAATGTTTAGGTGTACATAATTTAATTATATTCTGCACCGAGCGGTGATAACTGTGTCAAATGGTGGCGCAAAAAAAGAGGTCACGAATCTTTAGTCTACGTCTTTCAATTGTTTATTTATAAAGCGTCTGCATAGTCCGAAGTCATGGCAACGTTATGGCATGCATATGCAAATAGCATTGCGTTACATAATTATACATCCAAGAATATAAATGCGTGCATAAATTATTTTATGAAAATATTCGTGGAGGCGCAATTTTTTTTTAAATAAATGGAGTATATAAAAGTATATTCAGATTGATATTAATTTAAGCAATATTAATTTGTGATTTACATGAAAAAACGTCTCAGTGATCCGTCACGAAGCAGTCAACCTTATCATCAAATCGTTGCGTGCGCCGGACAATCGCCTTAACAGCACTATTTTTACACTGATCTTGGACGCATGCCATCAGCTGAGCCCGTGCGCCAGTACGTTAGCATTACATTTTGCTAAAACGCACCTATCCTAACTAAATATCGATTGATCCGTTTTCCCTTAGCCTAGACCGCGAAACATCAATGAAATCAGCCCGAATCAATGAGTTACAAATAAACGCCAGGGTCCGTGGGTGAGCAAGCTTCCAGTCGACTCGAGAATGGCGCCGTGAGCGTCTCCGCGTCGGTCATGGCGCAACCACGGTGGACGCTAGCTCTAATTATAATCTGCTTACCGATCCTAGCAACATTGATAACCGCATTCCGCGTACGCGATTTACCCAAACCGAGCCACGATAGTGCTAAAAAACCGCAAATATGTGACGAATGTGAAGTGAAGGTTGGTCAAAAGTTTCAAAGTGTAAAAATTGACAGTGAAAAGAACACGTTCGAGGATTTCAAGAAAACCATCCGGGATAAAGAACAGGTGATTAGTAAGAAACCAGAAATACAGTTATCTCATAAGTTTGAACCTAAAAGTGATCAAAAGAAGGATGACGAACATTCAGAATTTTTGAAATCTAGAGCAGGTTTTAGACAAGAACTTCCAATATTTAGCAAGTCTGATAAAATATCGATAAAACAAGATACTGCAGCAAAAAAACCTTGGGCCTCCCATGATGATTATGATAGTGAGTTCGACGTCAAAAGAGATGACGATGAAGATGCTGATTACGAAGCGGGAGATTACGATGATGTCGATGTTCAAATCCCTGAAGTTTTACGTAAAGGTAAAAAGGAAATTAAGATAACAATTCCGAGATCAGAAACCCCGCCTCAAGCACCAGAAATAAAGAAGCCTGAGTCTCCAGAAACCAAACAGCCTAAACCTCCAGAAATAAAACACCCCAATCTTCCAGAAATAAAAAAGCCTATTTCTCCAGAAGTAAAAAAGCCTGTAATCTCTGAAGTAAAAAAGGCTGAACATAAAATAAGTTTAAAGGTGCAAAAGGACAAAGATGATATTAAACCAGACAAAATTGATACCACCGAAAGTAAAATAAAAAAACCTGAAACAAAACAGAACATTGATAAACCAATCAAAAAAAGTATTTTTAAAATTGAACTAGATGACGACGATAATGATGACGACGACGATGATGAAGATGATGAAAAAAAAGTCATAGAAGATAAAAAGAAAGCAGATGATAAAAAGAGTAAAAAAACGGCAAGCATTAAATCTGAAACAAAACCATTGATGAGTTCTTTAGAAACAAGGATAAACGATATGTTAAAAGCCATCCCTTATTTTAATGATGACGACGACGATGATGATGATGATGATAATGATGACGATGACGATGAAGACGACGATGATGATGACGATGATGATGACGATAATGATGATGATGATGATGATTATGAAACAGTTACAAAGCAAGACAAGAGCCATGAAAGCCAAAAAAAATTGTCAGGGAAAACAGACAAAGAAGGCGCAAAGTCAAAAGAAGTGACTTCTAAAGAGGATAAAAGTAAAGAAACAGTATCATCTAAATCTAAAAAAACTGAAAGCAAACAAGATGATAGTGCTGAAGATGACAAAAATAAGCGTAACATTAAAAACAGAGGCTTAACATCGGGTCCCACGGAATCTAAAGTTAAAATTTCAATTCACACGTCATCGAAGGAAATGAAAAAAATATTCAAGGATTACGATGATTATGAGGATGAAGATAACGATGATGATGATGAAGAAATTAAAGCACCGAAACCTCCACCTAAAGTACTAGTAAAAAAACCTATTGAGAGACGTGAAAAAAAAGAAAGCAAACCAGAGAAAAAATTTGATAGTAAGTCAAAAGAGACCGAGACTAAAAAAAGCGATGCCCTAAAAAAGGATACTAAATCCGATGAAAAAAAAGTGGATAAATCTTTTCACCCAGACTTATCCGAGACTAAGAGAGATGACAAGAAAGAGTCAAAAGCCGCTGATGAAAAATTAAAGAAAGAAATTCCCAAGCTAAAAGACAAGGAAAAAGATATAGCAGAGAAGAAAAGAGACGAAAAGGATAAATTAGATATTAAGAAAGACACTTTACTGCCAAAGATAAAAGAAGAAAAAATAAAAGACACATTTAAAGTAACAGAAACTAGAAAAGCACCAAAGATTGAATTAGATAGCAAACGCGGAGGCAAAGATTACAGAGAATGGGATAAAACGTCAAAAGAAAAGCTTTTTGATAGCCAAGAAGCGTTCACGTCTAGTGAAAGTCATTTAAAACCCGTTACGGATGCTTTGCACAGACGTAACTTGCTCAAAAGTGAATTTGAAGACTTTTATGCATTCTTCCCAACTTTTGCACCGAATTTTTCACGCATCCATAACCCGGAATGCAGGCGTCACGGAAAGATTGTGTTGAGACAGCTTCGAGGAACGAAATTATGGGCTTTGAATAGTAAGTTGCCACTTGATATGTCTTTGTGTATATTAACATATTATTATGTTTCATGTTTGCGTCAGAATTCGTCTTTCTAGTCGACGCTCTTTATTTTTGACCTTAATGTCTCAAATTTTGACGACATCAATCCATTATTTTTAGATGTATTATCCCGATTTTAATATTTATTTTCTGCAAAGGGCAAAGCTTTTAGGTAGCTATTGTGTTACAATGTCGTTCGTAAAACATTTATATTAGGATTAGCAATTATCGTGCCTGGGATTAAACTGTGAGCTGTAACAGTTATTTCAAGGTTGAATTTATAACCTACCCTTTAATATGATAGACATAGACGATAAAAAATATTTATAGAGTTACAAGTACATATTGTATTCAGATGTCTACGGATTCAGATTTCTCGGTATTATTGACGTCGGTTGGGATGATTCTTTTACGCTACAACTATTTATTCAAACTGGCATCGTTTCAGAGATTTCGGCAACAGATGCTGTGCGAAAAAATATTTCATTTTATAACTGTACACTCGGTTAATCAAGTGCACACTTTATTTAAATTTCTGTAGCACGTGGGAACACACAACTGTAGACTTGTTGGCTTGCATTCCTAAAGATAGTTAATTTCGTTACCTCTCAAGGGCTATGAAAGCTGTATAAAACACGGTACCATTAATACAATCAGAACACTTAGTTATTTATTAGGTCCACCAACAGCGCCATAAAGATCTATATGGTAGACGGTCAATTTTAATTATTATGATGTCATTATTATTTTATTAATTTATTTTTATTTCATTAAAATGGTACAAGGTTTAGAGCATAACCGACAATATTAATAAATGCACAATACACCAAAAAAAGAATAAGTAATCAATCCAGTATTACGAGCACAATCCCAAGATTTAGGGAAAATAGCAAGTCCTCAAAGAGACGACAAGTAGCTTTAGGATTTCTTCCCTTTTTTCTTTATTGCTCGTTTATTTCAAAGCTAGTCTAAGAATACTGTACTATAATTATGTCTACTTCTATACTCAAATACCTATATACTTTAAAAATGAATGCCTAAAATTAACGACAAAAACCATAAACAAAACAAGGTCACATGAATATTGGAAGAGAAAGTTGCGTGCCATAGACATTTCCCTAAGGCTTGCATAGTTGGAAAATTGGAATTTTTATTACAGTGCTCGATGCCACCGCTAAGATCCCCTCGGGATTACTGCAAGGTAATGGGATTCAGCTTGGTGACTTCGACCAGTGTTTGGGGAGCCGCGCAAGGGTTCAGCTGGACACAGGCACCGTGGTCAAGGTTCAGGGAAAGTACTGCCTAGCGAGGATCGACGTGAAGGCAGAACATCCTGAACTAGAAACGCCTGTCAATCTGGCGCAAGCCAAGAACTTGATCAGGAGCAGGATTGATGATGTGAGTTCTTTATTTAATAGTACGCGTAGTAAGACTGCTAGGTAAAAAAGATTTCTTTGACGAGACTCAAAATTACTGTCTTTTGTGTACCAAAAAGCCATATCATTTTCATTGCGTGACCCACAACGTCGTTCGTGATGTGTGGGGAAAAGACTATAATTTTACTATTGATTGATTAAGCATCACTTTTGGCTATAGGAAGGCTGATGATTATTAGCATACATCATATGTTTCCACCATGATGATTATACCTTGAAAACAATTATAATTAGACGCAACCATAGCCAAATAATACAAACATTTTGAAACAGACGCTAAGCGGTATTATAATTCGTTCAGCCAGGTCACTTCGTGCCGCGTTTTTCCACGCTGAGCTGGGGCGTGTGTATGCCCAACGCCTGCACTCATGAGGATGTTGAGTTCGTCCTCCGTGACGCCATCAGACATTACCAGAAGAAGAGCGGGGTAGCTGTGAAGGTCAAGGTCGATGAGGATGACTGCCATGTCGAAAAGCGCGCTGATTGGTGGAGGGATTGGTTTGAGACTCCTACTATCTTGACATTGTGAGTTTATTTTCTGTGTTTGTTTACTTTGGTTGTTCTGTAGCGTCTCATATCAGGGATGTATCTACTAGCAGACAATCGGTAGTCCTTATTTTATTAAAGGACTCGTCATACATAAAGGATATTTTTTAATTTTAACACCTTTGCTCTTGTCAGTTATATTATACATCGTGCAGCTATAGCTGATAACTAAAACAAGGTTTGAAAGTCAGGCATTATACCATTGAGTTAACGGTGAATTAAAACATCATCAAACATATGTATACATACATACATATACTCAGTTTTTTTTCCCGGAGGGGTAGGCAGAGGTTCCCCTGGTAGCAACCAGGACACCCACTTTTCGCCTTATTATTCGTCCCACGATGTGAAAGGGGGCGAGCCTAGCGCCATATCAAACATGCCTACATATGTATGTAAAATGTTCTAAACTGCAATGAACATTAATCTACCCATGATGTTCATGATCATCAGGCGTACTGATATAGATAAATATAGTAATTAAACGTAGATTGTAACATTGCAGGTCATATTACGGTATCATAATTCTGCTAGTACTGGTGGCGACGATTCAAGACTTTGTTGTTAAAAGAAATGGGGATGAAAATCAGAATGGAGCAGAGTCAACTGAGAATGCAGAGGGTGATCAAGATGAAACTGACAATGAGAAAGAAAAACAGAAATCATCAGGTATTACCTTTCTTATTCGTAAGGGCGTGGTTGCCTGTTGGTGTCGAATTGGATACGAGCTTTCGTGGCGGTGGTCGCGGTTTGAATCACATGATGCACCACTGACCATTCAGAAACATATTTGCATAAGTCTACCTTAATAATAAATAAATACACCCAACAGTCACATACATAGTCCTGACCCCACACTAAGATCGAGTCTTGTGTCGTGGGTATCAGGAACTACGAGACTTTTCAGTCTCACAAACACCCAGACCCGAAACAAATACTTGTGGTTCTCACAAACATTTGTCTCGGTGCGGGGATCGAACCCGCGGCCTCTCGTTTCACAGCCGGCGTCTAACCAACTGCGCCACGGAGGCTGTCCACCTTACCTTAGTGAGGAAACTGCATACAATTGAGATCTATCGTTTAAATTAATTCTGAAAATGACGCCAGGTTGATGATTGAATCTAAAATGACGCACCAAATCATTCTACGAAATGCAATGCATAATTTTCTTCGAACCCACAAAGAACAAAATCTTTATTTACAATGCTTAATAACATTGATATATACTTTACAGACAGCGTGATAAGCCCATTCTCCCTCTACCGGACCCTAAGCAAGCTCATAGCCCCAGGCACCACGGATGAAATCGCCTGCATCCATGGCATCCGAGGGATCGCTACCCTGGCCCTGCTCATTGCACACAAGTTCCTGCCAGTAGCTGCTGTTCCGTATACCAATAGGGTTTACATCACTGAGGTAAGAGAATAGGTTTATGCACAAATCTACTGAACAGTTGCATAGCTGTCTGATGATTAAATCTTAATTCATTTAAGGTGATGCCTGTATATTTGGAGGAAAGAGACCGTCATTACTAACATAGATTTCTTGGTTAATATTAAACTTCTATTAAGGGGAGCTCGTAATTTATTAGTAATGTATAAGCGTATTTATAGTCGTTGAAGTAGTATACAATAATTTGATCAGTGCACTTAGCCATCCATATTGCGTATTCCAAAGTGAAATAGATGTGAGATAATGTCTCACCGCTGATAATAAACTGCCCTACCACAGACCTCCTCTATGATTGAATTTGGTAAATAGAATCTTGTATTACTCACAGGATGTTTTTCTACACCGTTGAAGCGAGCAATAATCTCTAAGAATACTCACGTTACTACGAATCAGAGAACAGTTGTTATGTGATTCAAACAGCGAGAGACGTGTGCTCTCAAATTGAATTCGAGATTTACAGTAGCACAAATCCCAAGTATAGCCTTGCGTTTACCAAAATGACCGTAGTATGCTACCACGGTATGTTAAGCATTTTTTTTAGAGGTTTGGTATTCAGAAATGCTCCAATAATGTCACGAGAATGGTTTAATTAATTATATCAACAATAAAATAAATAAATTTACTTCTTCCTAAATATATGAATAATAAATAATAAAGGTCCTTAAATAAATTTAAAATTTATCAATAAGCCTATAAAAATAACATGAATCTATTTAAAACTTGTCCCCAAGCGCAAAATACTTGGTAATATCTATAAATATAACTGAACGTTTCGTGAATGTTTATCTTAATTAAAATATTAAATTGTATTTAATTAATCACAAGTGAATTATTAACGTGTGTTTATTCGAAATTGAAACAGTATCTAACCACTTTACTTAATTAATTTTAAGAGAGCTTAAATAATAAACCATACGACACTTAAATTAACAGACGTTTGTCAAAGTGATAGGATAATATATTCAAAATAAGTAGGATGTAATCTTCGAATGTAATGCAATAAATAAAAAATGTAACCTTGCCTTTACTTATATTAAGACCAGACGCAAATTATATTATGATAAGATTTTATGATTAAAATCAAGGAGATATTTTATGATCCGAAGTACATAATATTTTTAGTAACATCACGATTTAATCTGTACTCATGTATATGGTGTTGAAATTATCGTATCCACATAGATATGGACTACTATACACAATGTATGAATGTTTACTAGAGTTATTTAAGCTCGTGTTTTAGGTTCAACCTGTGTATAGTCGATATTGTGTCTGCTGACATAATTGTGTTGACCGTGTATTCTTTATTACGATTGGATGCATCCTAGTTTAACACCTATTTAAAAATGGATCAATTGAACCAGTCCTTCCATACTTGTTGTGTATGTATTACCCGTCGGAAATATCTGTGGATCTGAATAATTGACGTCATTGAAACATAAGTTCAGCAAATTCAAAATATAGGTTGAATTAAAATAGAAAAAAGAATAAAAAATTGAATTCGCATCCATCTCAAAACGTTTTAATGTAAAACAACATAGTAGATAGGGGAACACAAAAAAATGAAATGTGAACCGCATTTCAGCTAGGTTCACAGATATTTCCGACAGGTTATACATAGGATTAGCTTTATTCATTAGCTTCATACATACATATATAAACTCACGCCTTTTTCCCAGAAGGGGTAGGCAGAGGCGCTACCAGGACACCCACATTCCGTCCCACGATGTTATAGGGGGCGAGAATATCGCTGTATCGGGCACAAATTTCTGACTCTGGGCTGATAATAAACATGCTTTGCCCGACCTGGGATTCAAACCCGAGACCTCAGCTTTATAATCGTACTACGCCACCGAAGCAGTCATGATAGCTTTATAATAAGATATTATCTACAATTAGCCATCTTTGTGTCTTAGAAGGTGAGCTGATAGGTGTGCAATGAGGCAGTGTGTTTGATTGGGTGAGCAAGGCATTTTTTTAGGTCCTCAATATTTTATCCTTTTGTATGTATGCAAGTCTGGACCAAAATGGCCCTCGTAATTTATACAGGGCACATTTTATTTGGTTAAAGGCTTGGCCTCTGATTGGGGACTATCTTTTGCTACATTTAGCATATATTTTGCTATTTTTTTTTATTTCTTTCATAAAAATCGAGCGCATAATCAGAATCTAAATTTAGTGTTTGACCTAGGACTACGAACGTCGTCCTGGAAACGTTGAGATGTTAAAAATTAAAAAAAAGAAACCAAATCGCGATAAAATCCGTAAAAATTAGTTTTGTTTCAATGTGTAACATTCGCGTAAATCTAAGAAACCATTATAGTCTAAGAGGTAGCAACGTTTTTGAGAGAGAATTTCAGGTAGGCCAGTTTTTAGATATGCTATCTCTCTCACTCTCCCGGACGTCATACAGGCTATCTGGCTGGCGGTAGTGGTTGCGTTCGTCAGTGCGCAGCCTACCTATACAGGTAAAATATCGAATTTTAAAATCATTTTAAGAAGCTTTTTTCCTTTATTATTATTTTTATTGAACTTTTTGCAACATGAATCTATTATTGCCAGATATTTCTATTGTTGTTTAAACTGTGCCAGACGCTAATTTTGAATTAAAAAAATATTATTTTTCAAAGTATTTCAGTATGGCTGTAATTTTTATATGATGTTATTTAAGTATCTAAAAACCTAAATTTAATTTGCCAGACATTAATTCGATTGTTAAACCTTCAGCCAGACCGATCTAAAAGTGAAAAGTGATTGGGCATGTTGAAAGAGTACAGACAATCACGTGTTATTTTTAATGTGTATAACAAAATTGTATTACAATGGCTAGCGAAAAATTAAAATGTGGTTTTTGTAAAGACAGAAATGGAAAAATAATAACTTTTGTTGAAGATACATTAAAAAAGTGTAAAGAAGTTCTGCAAATACGTGTAAATTTTAAACTGAAATACAGGGTATATCAAGACCGCGACCGAAAACGAAGCCAGGTGGTAGTATTAGTAACTTCAGACACAATGCAAGTAAAAATTTCGCAAAAAATATCGTCAACTTTTTTTTGTAATTTTTTACTAATCGTCGTATTTGGGTGATAAAAACATAATTTTCCTAAAATAAAGATGTAGACCTCTTTATTTTTAAACACGCAATGGTACATAAGGGTTTAAATTAGTATTTTCGCAAAAATAGGTATTTTCCACCAAAACACGATGATTTTAAAAAATATATAAAAAAATATCTATCACTGTTTTGGCGAAATTTTTATTTGCATCGTGTTTGGAGCCACTAAAACTACAACCTGGCTTCGTTTTCGGTCGCAGTCTTGATATACCCGGTATAATAGTGTACAGTTACCGGAGCAAGTTATGACACTGATGGATATCACAGAAATTGTTACAGCAGTTTTACAGCTCTAATGACAAAATATCGTAATTTATCTGAAATTAATTTCTCGTCAACAGTAGATCTTCCCAGCACATCTAGTTCAACTTCGTTATCAAATACTGCAGTAGATGTTAGCGAAACCCTGCCAGATAATACGTCTCAGAATTCACATACAGAAGTTAATATCCAAGAAATTGACACTTCTAATGCAATTAACAAGTGCTTTTCATACCGGGTTGAAAGTAATAAGGTTATTAAAACTGTTGAAGATGTACTGTCTTGCGAAGAACAAGAAGAAGCCGATTCTCAAATAATAATATATCACATTTGTCAAATAAATGTCGATGGCGAAGTTGTGATACGCTGCTCAGACACAGATATTTTAATAATACTTCTTGGTAACATGGAGCATTTGAATGCATCACTAAAATCTGGGTAAATTTGGGCGTGGGGAATTATGAGCGATTTATAAGCGTCATCAAGTACACGAAATTCTAGAGAATTCTTTATCGAAAGCTCTACCGTGCTTTTATGCACTCACTGGATGCGACTACACACCAGGTTTTTTCCGGAAAGGCAAACTTCGATCTTTTAACTGTTAGAATAATCAGAAGAGTATTTATTTATTTATATATTCTTTATTGTACACCACGGAAAAAAGACACACATAATAACAAAACTAAGCAATAAGTACAATCGGCGGCCTTATTGCACAAGGCAATCTCTTCCAGGCAACCTTGGGATGGACATAGAAGAAAGGAGAGAGAAAGGGCAGTCTAGGGTGTATAGTGACATAAATATAAATAGATAAAGAAACAATAAAATAAAATACAAATATAAACTCATACAACAAACATACATATTACATACATATATACATAATATATTATATATACATAGATATATACATAATATATTATATATACATAGATATATACATAATAAATGTTAAAGGAATAGTAAAAGCACAGCAATATGTGAGTTCAGTGAGAGAGATAGTGTCCCTTGACTTGTAATTTGAATGACGATAGTGTTCGAGCCCGTCTTACGACATCTGGAAGAGAGTTCCACAATCGAACAGCTTGTACGGAGAATGACTTGTCCATAAATGTCGTGGTGTGTACGGGCATTCTCAATTTCAGATTCTGCGATGACCTCAGGGATCTTTCATGGGAATTATGGAGAAATACAAAACGATCTTTTAGATAAGAAGGGGTGAGAGGATTAAACAATATATTATATAAGAGTGAAAGAGTGTGAGCATTCCGACGAAGCCGTATGGGTAACCACTTGAGCTTAACACGAAATTCAGAAACATGGTCAAATTTGCGTAAACCAAATATGAACCTTATGCATAGATTTTGGAGACGCTCAAGTTTATTAAGTTGGTCTTCGGTGAGATCAAGATAGCTGACATCGGCATAATCAAGGATGGGGAGTAGGAGTGTTTGAGCAAGCGAAATTTTCGTGACAACCGGTAGAAAATTGCGTAACCTTCGCAAGGACCTTGCTGAGGCAAACATCTTTCGACTTAATTCTCGAAGCTGAGGACCCCTGGTGAAGGACTTGTCAATATATAGACCTAGATTGCGAACGGAGTCGTTATATGGGATGGTTATACCATCACAAAAGACAGGAGGAAGTTTAGTCCAATCTAGCTTCGAGGTCATCCTGGGGCTGCCGACAACAATGACCTGAGTTTTTGATGGATTAATCTTCAAGCCATGAGCTTTACTCCATTGACAGATGTGTTGAATATCAGAGTTAATTGTCCCAATCACGTCGAATATCTTATCCGTAGGAGCTTGAGCGTAAATCTGGAGATCATCCGCGTAGAGGTGGTAGGAGGAGTGAAGTTGATTAGTTATGGAGTTAATGAATACAGCGAAGAGAAGAGGAGATAGCACGCCGCCCTGAGGTACGCCAGCAGATACGGGGCACCAGGAGGAAAAGGTTTCCTCCACACTGATGCGTTGCCGGCGTCCATACAGGTAACTATGAAACCAATCAACTGCCATTGGAGATATGTTAAGAGAACGTAGCATGCAGAGTAACACGTCAAAATCGACGGAGTTAAAAGCATTGCTGAAGTCCAGCAAAGCAAGGACAGTCAGCTTGCCTTCCTCCATGCCTGATCTGATGCCATCCGTAACATGAATAAGAGTGGAAGTTGTGCTATGACCAGGACGAAACCCTGATTGGAGAGGATTGAAGAGTTTATTTTTGGAAAGGAAATCATGAAGTTGAGAATGGATTAGACGTCGTTAGAGAGTATCAATTAGCCTGTCAAAATATTATAAAATAAATAAAATAAAATAAAATAAAATATCCTTTATTTCAAATTCAATGAATCCATAGCATGTTAGTAAGTTGTATTTACTGGCTATGTTAGTAACAGGGGTATTTTTATTTCGTGACCAATTGTGTAGCAGACATACACCTACTTACACAATGGCCTAGAAGAGGCGAGTCACACCGTACCGCGATCATTTTCAGTATTGAGTTGGAGCTAGCCCGCACCCTACAGAGCATCGAAGCAGTCTTTTTGCGCAGTATCGCATAGAAATCATCGATAAAAGTTTGCGCGAACATGCCTGATGCACTGCAGAAGCGGGGGAGACCCATCAACAACCTGAACCCATTATTATACTGAATACGAAGAGCGTTGATTGAAAGCTGCGTGTAGTTAGTCCACAAACTGCACGTATAGAAGACTTGGCAGTACGCCTTAAATAAAGTTATTTTAACAGCCTCACTACAACGCATAAACCTGCGAGACACCATATTACAGCGAACCGCCAACGCCCTTCGTTCCCTTTCAATATCAGCATGATCTTTAAGGTCATCAGTCACGTAATGTCCTAAATATTTAAAGACATGTACTCGTTTAAGTTCACAACCATTTAGCTTAATAGTTGGTACTGCCTCCGGACATCTACTCTTCGCCTTGAAAACCATGAACTCACTTTTTTTAACATTATATATCAACCCATGCAGTTGAGCATAACTCTCACATGATTCAAGGAGTTTTCTGAGCGCTCTGACAGTTGGGCTCAGCAACACCATATCGTCAGCGTAACTAATGTTGTTAATACTAATATCATCAATACGGCATCCAACCAATTTATTACTGAGCTCAACTATCAGATCGTTTATACAAATGTTAAACAAGTTTGGAGAAGTAATTCCTCCCTGTCTCACCCCACAATTTAAGCCATAAGAGGTAGACAGCTTATTAGCCCATCTCACATTATTCATCTGGTTATGGTACCAGTATTGAAAAATGCGCAACATCTCTGCTGGTATCCTCCTCTCGCGTAACTTATTCCACAAGATATCGTAAGAAACTAAGTCAAAAGCACGGGAGAGGTCTAGAAAACAAGCATAGACGGGTGTTTGGCGCTGAGTGTAATATTGCACAGTATGTTTCAAGGCAAGAATAGCTGCTTCAGTAGACAGACCAGGACGGAATCCAAATTGGGCGTCGTGAATATTTAGCATTTGTTCCAAGTGCGCATTGAGCAAACTATCGAGTACCTTCGCCATTATTGTAGCTAGTGAAATGGGTCGATAATTATTCCTATCGCTTACGTCTCCTGTTTTATTCTTAATGATAGGTATGACAATGGTTTTCATAAGGTCACAAGGAAGGAATGAATGACACATGCATAGCGAATAGAACATAGCCAATACTCCGGGCAGATGTGGGCCGGCGTGCAGAAGGTGCTCGATGCTGAGACCGTCATGACCTGGTGACTTTCCTCTGGTCATATTTCTTATAGTTTTATCCACATCTTTAGATGAAAATCGAAGGAAATCTGTGTCATAGCACACCCCATCATCGAGAACCCTGGGCACATAACCTAGCGGCGATTTCACATTAAAATGTTCGACAAACATGTTGGCAATGCTTTCCGGCTCATCGACTCCTCCAACGCTTACGGGAAGGCCAGGCCTAAAATCCAATTTGTTTGTAGCTTTCCAAAACAATCTAAAATCTTTATTTTGGCGATGCGATGCTATAATATCAAGTTTTATTTGTTCTTGATGGTTCTGACACCATTTTAGTTTTCTCTTAAATATTTTACGGGATAAGCACATCTCCTCATAAATGACACCCGATGCTGGTTTGTTATGCATCATCCACACCCGATACTTAAGCCTGGCCATCGCGTGAGCGTCCCTTACATGCTTATTCCAACCAGCTATTTGGGCCTTATGTTTATTTGGGTGATGTGCCACATGGCTATGTATGGCTGCTTTTGACAATATAGTTACAATACGCTTATACATATCATCTAAAATATGCTTATGATCGACATTATCACAGTGAGCATTACTACACATACCAAATATTTGAGGGTACTCAATCAATCGTAATTCGCTATTACATAAATTAGTGAATTCGGTTATCTGATCGTAGCTCCTTTCTCCCCATAATATGCGGTTGTAAGGAGTATTCACAGTTCCTACTTTTGGTCTAATAATATCTAAACTACATTCAATAAACAAAGGCAAATGATCAGACCAAAACACATCATGTAGTACACCAATGTCAGTAATCGTCTGCCATGCAGATTCTGTAACAACACAATGATCCAGCCATCGCCTGCAACCATGAGCTTCACTGACATATGTATAACAATCCGAGTTCAAGCCTAACTTTTCAATGTCCGCGCAAATCCATCGTTGCTCAGAGCAAAAGTCCAAAAGTTCGTTGCAAAAACACTCACCGGGGTGGCTATTGAAGTCACCGAGTAAATAAACTGTCTCTACACTTTCACTTTGAACTATCGCACTCATTTCACCTAAACAATCTGTAAATTCCAACAAGTTATCACTTGAGTCAGTCGGCATATACACACTGAATATAATGATAGACCTATCTCTTATTGATGCTTTAATAGCCACCAATCGCGCACTGACACAGTTGATGACCGTCACTGTCTGGAAAGCTCGCTTGCGCCATAAGATTCCGACACCACCGAAGGGACGTCCTTTGAGTACATCATTGGAAAGATCTACTGAGGATTTCCCAGTATATTCAAAATCCGCATGGATGGTTCCAAGATATGCCACGTCAAAAGGTAATAGCCAGGTTTCTTGCAAAGCAATTATGTCCGCTGAATTACATAACATTCTTACTCCTTCAACGGACCGTTTCACGGATTTGCAATTAAAAATTATAACAGATGATGAAGAATTGCTGGATGAGACATTTAAGATCTTAGAAAAGTTAATTTGTCATATTTACGGAGCTCGGGATTCATGGAACGTCAATGAACTTCGGTGTCATCTGTTTTCAAACACATATCGGTCTACAAAATCAGATGATAATTTTGAAAAAACAAAATCGTAATTTTGATCCATCAAGCCTACCACCATGCAAAGCTGAATTTTATCAGCATTTACTACGAGTTCGTTACGTTACAAAGTTTTGGAGAAATGATCATTTACAACAACCAACATCTCTATCACCTCAAGTTTCCGGCTGGACCATAAATATGATTTTATCTGGTTTGTTGGAGAGCAATTGCCATCATTAGTTGCCGACATTATCATTAAAGGTAAAAATTAAAAATAAAATACTAATAAATTTATTTGCCGATAGATTATAAAATGTTTCATTCTTTTACAGATAATAACTTATTACAAGACGATGACATTTCAAAAGACGACGATGACAATAAAAATGACTACAGTGCTGAAGATGATGATGATGATGATAATTATCAAGATGCCTCCGTTTTTTTTGTGATAAAATTATGGATTGAAAAATATAATTTTTGGTTATTTTCATCCTTGAGATTGATTATTATCTTATTTTGTACAACGATAAATAGTTATTTTGATACTATATTAATCCACACATTAATTCAATAGTTTTTAATTAGTTCTATGTAATTTATTCGACAACTATTCCTAGATCAAGCAAAATGATACCACATCACTTTTCACTTTTAGGTCGGTCTGGCTGAAGGTTTAACAATCGAATTAATGTCTGGCAAATTAAATTTAGGTTTTTAGATACTTAAATAACATCATATAAAAATTACAGCCATACTGAAATACTTTGAAAAATAATATTTTTTTAATTCAAAATTAGCGTCTGGCATAGTTTAAACAACAATAGAAATATCTGGCAATAATAGATTCATGTTGCAAAAAGTTCAATAAAAATAATAATAAAGGCAAAAAGCTTCTTAAAATGATTTTAAAATTCGATATTTTACCTGTATAGGTAGGCTGCGCACTGACGAACGCAACCACTACCGCCAGCCAGATAGCCTGTATGACGTCCGGGAGAGTGAGAGAGATAGCATATCTAAAAACTGGCCTACCTGAAATGCTTGTTTTCCAGACGTTGCTAGCTCCCGTACCATTATGACCTAGGACTTTTAGAATTAGGTTTTTATTAATAATTATCTATAATCCGGTCTATATATAACCGAATACAGGGCACGGGCCTTCTCTACTATTGAGATGTCTAATCTCATAGTCGGTTCAGTATGGCTTGGTGCAGTTTTTTTTATTCATCATACATCAACATAGAAAGGGAATAAGTACGTTCTTAGAATCATATCGCATACGTCATTTTAATATTGGAGTATGTTTCTACACACAATATGTAGTGAGTACTCGCAGAGCAGTTGAATATTCGTGTTCTAGATCAATTTGTCTAGTTGTGGCGTTATTATCTCTACCACATGCAGACGTGAAGTTCTGTCTAACTAATTGTTCAATAGACTATGTGGGTGTTTAAGGCAGGTTCAAATATTGCGGTTTGTTTTTGTTTTGTTTATTCATATGTATTGAAAACTTTGTACGAGTTCACGATTCACGAAAAGTAATAAAACATTTTTACATATTATTGAAAATCTGACTGAAAAAATAATAAAAATCAAACATAAACAACTATAAATGATGGTTTTTTAGATTTACGCGAATGTTACACATTGAAATTAAACTATTTTTTAGGGATTTTATCGCGATTTGGTTTAATTTTTACATTTTTTTAAATCACAAAAAAATCCGGAAAAAATAGTTTTATTTCAATATTATTTCAACTATAAATTAATTAAAAATTATAAATATCAAAAATATTTTTTCTCCCCGGCGACGTTCGTAAATACCCATCCTTATAAAGATCACGACACATTGCTCCTGTTTAAGTTAACATGTCGTAACTAAAACAAAGACAACGCGTTGACCCCAGAAACAATAAAACGATGATTCAGTATAATCCACGCGCGCCCAAACGCACTCCGCAATCGAATGGCAGGTGGCCAAACACTAGCTTTCAGAGACATAACAACCTTACAAGTTACAACTACAGTCTGCACACGGGAATATCACCCTTAATACTTCCACATAATAGCGAAGCTGTCATACAGTGTTTTAGCACCGGAGTTAATTAAACAAAATTCTCGTTTTCACTCAAGGACGTAGGGTTATAAAAGAGTGAAATAAACTTTTCAATGTCATGTTGCATCACTATACTAAATATGTGGAGTGGGAATGTTTGTTTATGATATGATTTCACTAAAGACTTCACAGATGGGAAGAGCATTGTGGGATATTTTTAGGAATAATATTTGAATTATATTTGGAGTTTTAATTAATAGTTTGTAATTTACTGACCTAATTCGTACCTACATTTCAGTATCTACAAAAATTCAAGTTATTATTTCAAGTATTTGGTATTTATGTACCTTCGCACGTTCCACGTCTTTACACTATTCCTTCTAAGGTTTCCTTTATCTTAAGTTTGGAAACTAGAACTAAAATGTTTTAGAATCCGCGTCTTTCGCTGTTACCAAATTCTCTTACGTAATTACGTGTGACACGTATGTTTTTAGTGTGACATTTAAGTGCGTGCTGGCCTGTCGGTAAACGGACCAAACTCGGCTTCGAACATATTCACGTTGGTCATGGGTTCAAAGCATTTCTATGGTATGTAAAGTCCGCCAAACCACACTAGGCCAGCGTGGTGGACTATACGACCTAACCCCTCTCAATCGTACTCTTGATTGTAGAGGAGGCTCATGCCCAGTGGAACGTATATGGGCTGATACAGTGCAGCACTAGGACTTCCGTACATCAGTGACTCGATATTGGTTCATACAAATAGCTTTTTAATGAAAGGCAACTGTTTAGCACTTTTAAGGACGTCGCATTCTTCCAAGGTCCAGCTCCTTTCTAAGACGTCCATACCATCTCCGCCAACGTTTGCATCACGCCCATGCAGAAAGACTACCAATGTGTTACACGTTAGCCAATCAAGTGTGAAGGTGATTTTGGAAGCGAATCCGCATGCAGAATGATGTTGTACAATGGAAGAGCAATGTTATGATTTATGTAGCAGTTGTTGTTGCTGTTGCAATTCAAGGGCTTAGTGTTGCAGCATAATATCAAATAGTTTTCTTGGGGACTTAAGAGCTTTACCTTCTAGTGCGTATTTTAGAATGAACTTATCAGACACAGCAAACGTATCAACATTTGCAAAATTTTATATTTTTCTATCAGATTCTCTGGGGAACTGTACAAGATAAATTGGAATAAAAAACTTATGCCTAGTGTCAAATACACTAAAATCGGCCAAATAATTAAAAATATATTCGCCTGAAAGTGCATACGGTGTTTTATTTAGGAGATGACATCCTGAATATTTTTATAGCGTTGGAGTAAAGAAGCGAAAAAGATATTTAGACCGTATTACTAGCAATAGCCAAACCCTGTGTTATGTCTTCACTTTGTAAGCAGTAGCTATTAAGTCGGCGTATTTGAATATACCAATATTTTGTAAATATTATAAAGTGATTTCTACCTCTTTTCAGACCGTGAGTTCTCCGCTATGGTCATGGTGCCGAGCTGGATGGGTGTTCACCGACTGCTTCCTACTTCTAAGTGGTGCTTTAACTGCTCATCGCATCAGCAAAGACAGCGACACCATCGCACCGAAACGACTCCTATCTAGATATGTCAGGTAATTGTGAGAGAGCATTTGTTTCTACTAACCTGTTTAATTTGCTTGCTAATAAGCAAATTGGTGACACCCAAACCAAGGTGAGGTCAAAAGTTCCCTGATCCAACGAGAATGCATCAAGAAGTTGATGAAAGTGGATGGAGCGAAAGTAATACGCCGAAATCGACCATAGTGGCGATCCACAGCCCCTGCCTACCCTTCTGGGATACATGCGTGGCAACTATGTATGTATATTTGGATGTAATTTGAAAAAAAGAAAAACGATTTAATGACAATATCGAATGCACAGAAGAACAAACATTGACTCTAAATATTTGATTTATTAAAAGCATTTCTTTTGAGTCCATACCTATAGCTTATGCTCTTAAGTTAGTTATTATGACGACTTTTTCATCTTCGCGCTGTTATTAGAGTAGATACCAATATTCTTTGCACTAGGGTCTCTTTTTATTCGTTGAAGAAAACACAAGAGCAAAGTTATTTCATGTCGTTTTTTTGTTACACATTGGTACCTATCTAGTCAAGCCGATTAATTGGTATTGTTGCTATAACCATATAAAGCATGGCTCTACCTCTTCAAGTACCGTTATCCGTGAGAAGTAGCCTTAGATTATCAAAAATAATAATCCGTGGTGAGGCCCAATCTGCTATCTCGAACGAAAAACGCAGCTTTATTATTGATTATGTAAGGCAATTTTAAATTAATTGTTATTTTCATCAAACTGATAAGACTAATCGATTTTCATTGTTATATTGGATGACACCACATTATGAATGTCTCCTAGGTTTCAGGTTAGGATCAAACATGAAACCTGTCTGGGTGAGACCTACTTAATAATTAGAATTGCGTACACGTGTAACTATCGATCTAAAGATGTGGTGATTTATATCACGATGTCACAATTCATTTTATTTGCTTAATTTTGTTAATAATATAACAAAATACACGTGTACGCATTTGTTATTTTTCTAGAAGTATTTGTTTAACAACAATAAAATACAATTAAAATAAATCCATAAAAATATTATGTTGAGTAAATAGAAAATAATGCATGTAGCGCCTGATATTTTTCTAATTTTATCAATCATATATATGGCTATTGTAAATTTATAAGGCGTTTATTACGATTGTGTTACGGATAGTTCAATGTAATGTTAAAGTTAAAAAGTAACGATTACGTAGTTAAAAAGCGAATGGGAGACTTTATAGAATAAAAAGCTATTTACCTACTTGTTGTAAACACTTAAAAAAATCTTCTATATTTTTTTACTGGTGACAAAAGTAAATAAAGGGCTTTAGGAGATGCATTAAAATAATTAGTTGTAAATAATAGCAGTCGGTAAAATTCTCGGACTGCCGCGGTGGCGCTGTTGTACTACAGTACGATTACAAAGCCAAGGACTTGGCTTCGAATCCCGGGCTAAGTGAGTGATATTGTATTTTTCTATTAATTATTATCAGCCCGAAGTCAGGAATTTGTTCCTGATACGGCGATAGGCTCGCCCCCTATCAAATTGTGGGACGGAATATACAAGGCGAAATGTGAATGTCCTGGCTACCCCTTTTGGGAAAAGGCGTGAGTTTATGAATGTATGTATGGTAAAATTTTGTCTTAAAGTACATATCCGAAACAGGAGCCTTGTATTCCGTAACCCAATTTTATTTTTGAGATGGCCACGACCGAAGTAAACCTAATAACGGGTTCGAAAGGCAAAGGCCGACAATTAAACGAATTACAAAGGATTAGAACAAGCATAAATAAACAATGCGTGATCGGTATAACAATTTAATTGTGACATTTAGAATAAATATACAAGGAAGCTAAGTATTATAAATATACCTAATTTAATAAAATCTTTGTGTTACAGTATGGCTTTTTTATTCAAATTACACAAATTACCAGTATTTTAGTGATATTCAAGGGGAGTGATTTGTGACCATCGCGTGGTATTAAATGTAACATGTTCACCATTTTGATACAATGACAGTGTGAGCTGTGAACTGTAATTTATTGACGCGCCGATCAAGTTCCGATGCAGTTTCGATTAGGTTTACGTCTTAATAGTACGTACTTCAAAATGGTATTCCTGTAATTGCTTAGCTGCGCGTAAGATATGCATAAACTGCGCATGTGCTGCACGTTGGTTGGACTAAACTGTCATTGGAGACGTCAAATGAATAGGTAAATACCAATCAAATTGCAATCTGAATCACGCATGTATAAAACGCGCAGCAGTAGAATACGCTAAAGCGCTCGCGTGACGCGAACTTGAAGCGAGCGTATCTGACAGCGGTTGTCTAAATTACGAGAATACGAAAAGGGCCGTTTTGATCGAAACTTAACTGCAACTGCACTGCAACTGAACTTATTTAATTACGTGAATAAGCCTACTGATCTTGTTCGCAATCAAAGGTTGGATTTGCGTTTGAGTTTTGTGTGAGTGTTCGGTTTGGAAAAATCTCGCAGGAGATGCTTGGGACTAGAATTTTCGTCTTTCTAATTATGCATAGTAGGTTTGCGTCCTATCGTATCATAGGTCAGTAATAAGTTCTGCGAAATGGGTTCTTCGTGGAAAAAATGAAATGATATTAATTCCTTCTTTACATTCTCGTAATTTTTATAGTGGCACGGCAAAGTGTTTAGAGTGCTCCTCATGGTAAATGAGTGCTGCGTACGCAAATATAGCCCTAATTTTTTTTAATGAATATGGATTAAAGTACAGTATATGTTATAATTCTACCCAGTTACGGTGGTATTTACGGTTTTTCTGCGTAGACGCAGGTTAAATTAAAAGTATTGTTTAACATCTTGCCGCCCGCGTTTACATGATTTCCACATAAAAATTCTAAATGTGTAAACGTTGCCTATTCGTTTAGCGTGATTCACTTGTGAGTACAAATGTAGACGGAACAAGGAGTCGACTAATGAAAAAAATGATGATTCTAAACATACTTATGCTAGAGATACTAGTTGTTCCATTCCACGACATTATGATCGGCGAACGTACGGTCAAGCGTAAATTTTACTTCCAGGAAACGCTCATTGTTAACAGAAAATTCACAAATAGTCAAGTGCCCGATTTGGGGTTTGAATTCAACATTTTACATCAGTCCTCTCAAGCTGGCTCTGGACCAATTTTGGACAAGACGTAGATAGATTGTATAAGAAGCAATATATTTCAAATGTACGGAGTAGAATAACATTGTAGTCCTTAATCCGTTATCGAATAGTATTGTTAAGATAGCGATAGGCCCGCCTCCTATCACATCGTGGGACGGAATATACCTC
Source organism: Deilephila elpenor (assembly GCA_949752805.1). NCBI lineage: Eukaryota > Metazoa > Arthropoda > Insecta > Lepidoptera > Sphingidae > Deilephila > Deilephila elpenor. The sequence continues at coordinate 12,317,060 of OX457101.1, read as the reverse complement.
TGCCTACCCCTTCTGGGAAAAAGGGCGTGAGTTTATGTATGTATGTAGTAATGTTAAGTATTAACTTTCTTGTCGCATTTAATTCAATCAGTGAGATAACTAACCTGATAACATCATCCGAATTACTCTTTCCTTGTACCACACCTTTTATCTTTATATACAATAGAAACTCATGGATAGTAGCAAAACGAAACAACACAATGAATTACAAAGCAATGCTAGGCACTCCACTGCGCTCTCCATATTGAGATATAAGATGTTAAGTCTCATTAAGTCTAGTAGTTACTCTGACTAGAATAGATCTATGATTATTCAGAGGTTGTGGATGTTCATCAGCGGTAGTGGTCACGTTCCTGTAAAACACGGGTATATTTACATACATACATACATAAACTCACGCCTTTATCCCCGAAGGGGTAGGCAGAGGCGCCACCAGGACACCCACATTTCGCCTTGTATGTTCTGTCCCATGATGTGATAGGGGGCGAGCTTATCGCCATATCGGGCACAAATTCCTGACTTCGGGCTGATAATGAATAGAAAAATCCAATATCACTTTGCCCGACCCGGGACTCGAACCCGAGACCTCAGCTGTGTAACCGTACCGTAATACCACTACGCCACCGAGGCAGACGGGTATATTTAATAAAATAAATACACCCAACAAACACATACTTAGTCCGGATCCCATGTTAAATCTTGTACGTTACAAGACATTTTCTTAAGAACAACATCAATATAAAATTGAGCTAGTAATTTTAAATATACGTCATAGTCTGAGTTATTGATAAATAAAATTAATTCTAAACCCGGATCTTCGGAGATAAAGCCTTTTTCTAATTATCAATTTATGTGACCTTCACCCTGGTTGTTAAAACATGAATGTCAAGTCTTGCCATCTATATTAAAAAAATCATGTCGAACTGAGGTAATTCAATAAGATATTAATGATAAAGATTATTTTATCGTTTTCCTTTAAATTTCAAATATATTTCCTTATTACGCAGTTACCTTTTTATGGTTTTTAGTACGATTTACAAATAAAATACACGTGCGCGCATAAATATTTGCGTTATAGATGTAGCTGAATCTGTGAAACCGGGCCTTTCATAGGTACTGTTGATTCAGCAAACATTCATTACTTTTTCGCATGCCTAAAGATTATTCTCTGATGGTAGTCAACCTTACTAGGAAAGATACATACATACATAAACTCACGCCTTTATCCCTGAAGGGGTAGGCCGAGGCGCCACCAGGACACCCACATTTCGCATTGTATGTTCCGTCCCACGATGTGATAGGGGGCGAGCCTATCGCCATATCGGGCACAAATTCCTGACTCCGGACTGATTATAATTAATAGAAAAACCCAATATCACTTTGCCATCTGGCCAGAGGACGTTCCATTAAATATTATAATTATGATATTTTATAAACAATTTTCTGACAGGTTAATTGATGTCCTCTTTTTTCATCTAATGCTATTCTAAACGCTTTCTTTGAATAGTCTTCTGGATCATTCAGGACTGGTCTTGTTGCAGGTTGACTCCAGCTCTCTTCGCAGTGGTGTTGTTCTATGCTTACGTGTGGGACCACATATCGGTGGGCCCGATGTGGGGCAGCTTGGTCACAAAAAATGCCAAGGTGTGCCAGGAAGGCTGGTGGTGGAATCTCCTTTACGTGCAGAATTACTTCGGTCTTGAGGAAATGGTGAGAATTGAGCAGTAATCATATAATATTAAATATACACATGAAACAGAAGCTGATAGGACTTGAAGGTCCAACTGATCGCAAGCATCAGACTGTAAATTCATCAAGAATGAAGAAAGACTTCCTGATTATGGTTCCTGCTGGTGGTTGGAACTAAATCTGATAGGTTCCTGTGAAAATATTAGGGAGATGCCTATCTTCAGCAGTATTCATGCTTCAACTGATAGTGATGACTTAAAAATGACGATTCTGAATATTTACTTAAACAGTATCGGCCTTTTTAAAGACAGTTTTAAAACCCATTTTAGCTTTCGAATATTTTGTCCCTTTCGAACGACTTTTGAATTCAGTTTGAGCGAAGAAGATAAAACATTCGATAACTCAAATATGTTTTAAAACTGTCTATAAATATCTCGTACCTCGTTCGTACTCCGATAAAGTTTTCAGTAAAATATCACTAGAAATTAGGTTTTACGTAACATAGTCTCTAAACAAGGTTCTTTTCCAGTGCGCTCCTCAAACACACCAGCTTGCCCTGGACATGCAGTTGACCATACTCGGTGGTATAATAGTTTGGGCAGTGCAAGTCAACCAGGGACTTTTTAGACTCATCATACCAGGACTGCATATCTTAGCCACCTATTCGAGATATTCCACCGTGCGGGACCATCGACTTACATTGCTGGCTTACCATGGAGTCAGGTATGTGTGATTGTTAAAAGTCGTCAATGGATGGGAATATGACTTTAAGAGACTGAAAGAATTACTAAATAATGGTTAGTCAAAATGAAACTAGAGCAAATAATATTTTAAGGATTTCATACCTCTAAATTAGTTAAGTTAGGCTCCATATTATATAAATTTGGTCTTCGGAGAGACTGACTACAATATATAATAGATTTTAAAAGTGAACTTATATTTTTGACTAATTCGCTAGATTGCGGTGATAACCATGTTTCGTAGATAGCTGACGGAGACTAAGAGCGTCAATTTTATTATTGACCGAGCATACACTTAACTTTCTGGTTAGCCAATTCTAAAAAAGATGACATGATTAATGTATTAAAATGTTTCTTGTCTCCGTCTATTTAAAATGCACGTTCAATTATTAATCAATGCGAGACGTTATTTTCTGCAAATGTTACTAAATATAGCGATCAGAATTTAGATTTTCCTCTAAACAATTAAATATCGAGTTAGAATATATCGCATTTCTTACGTGAATTATATTATTAGACAATATTTTGTTTATATTACCATTTGTCGTGTGTGCACGTGTACCTACTATAAGCGTGAGACTTAAACGGTATATTTAGCACTTCAACACGTGTTCTTTATTTCTCAACTATTTGCGAAATTATCAAATTTGTATCAATTAATGCTATTAGCGCATAATATTTATAAGTAGGTGACGTCACGCGGGTCTTTCCTAAGCGTACGATAAAACTAGATTTTTTATATCGCAGGATTATATTATGTGTAACATTCGCGTAAATCTAAGAAACCATTATCCTACTTTTATTTACTTTTCTTCCGCAAAACAGCAGTGCAAATGAACTGTTGTGTTCCGGTTTGAAGGACATTGCAGCCAGAATAATTACTGGACATAATGAGACTTAACATGTCTAAGGATGGCGAGCGCAGTGGAATGCCAAGCAATGCTTTGTAATTCATGGTGTTTGGTTTTCTACTGTCCATGAGCGGTCGTATCGCTTACCATCGGCGAATGGCATACTCGTCTTGCCATTAATCGCAATAAAAAAAAAAACTTTCATTATAAATCCAACTCGGTGACGTACAATTTTATTTTGTAGTTAAATATTTTAATATTTTAACAACATACTTTTTACATATTTATGTTTAATGTAAGTAAATTTAGTACAACTCAATTGTTTAGCCGAAGAATTTGAAAAATAAATTTAGTGTATCAATCGCTATAACATTTAAAACATTTGCGTAGCAACAGAATTTAATTACGAAACGTAATGAAATATTATTACGATGGTTGTTCCAACAATTCAAATATTTGTACCTTTGATATAATTTCTAACTCGCTTTTAACGTCCCTTTCAAGTGTAGTTTAGGGAATACAAATATTTTTTATATATGAAAATGTGGTTGAGCGGCCGGGCAATTAATTATACTTAAAAACTGTTTATTTTTTAGGTATTATCCCACGAGCGTGTGAAATGGAAGCAACATGATGTTTATGTTTTCAAAATCTGAATTAAATACCCTATGGAACCTAAAAACCAAATATTCACAGCTCTTTGTGCATTGATATGCGCTGCGCCCAAAGTAAAGACGTGAAGACAAAATATCGAAATAATTCCCCCAATTATGATGTTTGTCCCGCAAATTCATGAGACATGCATCTTCCTTTTTTATTTATTTATTATTATGTATGCTAAACGGGCTTTGACATATTTCAGCGTAAGCCAGCTATATCGAACTGCGCGGCTGAGCTACACGTCCACGCTGCACCGCTCCACGCCGTACTTAGTCGGGCTTAGCTTAGGCTTGGCGATGGCGAAGCCCGCACGACATGGCAAAGTGAGTCTTATGTACTGTTCGATAATTCTATAATGTGGCGATCCATGGCGGAGGCCTATGTGCAGCAGTGGACTTTCTGTGATTGAAGAGAGTGTGAGAGATAGAGAGAGAGAGAGAGAGAGAGAGAGTATTGAAGTTTACTGGGGAAAATATTAAATGGGCTACATAATTGAGATTTATTGAAAGTCCGTTTAGACTCTTCGATTGTCTATTAAAATACAGTCGAATCTCGATAGTTCGAAGTTGATGGGTCCTCTCTAATACTTTGAACTACCTAGAGTTCGAAAAGTTGAGAGGTTTGTATGGTGCATAGGCCCACATGATCGTTTGTGTGTATACAAGTTTCAACATGGCCTTAGTTCGATTAGTCGAGTGTTACTGCTTGAAATAATTTCGAATTACTGGGTGTTTTCGATAATTTTGGATTGGTTTTTCCTTCGAATTACCAAGTGTAAAAACACATTGAATTTATTTGATTTGCGAGAGTTTTGCTAGGGAACTGTTACGTCGAACTATAGACAGGTATGAATTATGAAGAGTCCACTGTATTTGTGAAAAATTATAATGTTAGTTGTTTAACTTAAATTAAAATAAGTACAACAAGTTACTAAATACAATATGTGATAATTATAAAAATTGTATTTAAATGCGTGTGAATTTTGTTTCATAATATTAGGCTTTGGGACGACCAACACTTATACTCTAAATATAAAAAGTTTGATTATACTAATATTGTTGAAATCCGTGTGAAAATGTTATAAATATCGACATACATTTTATTGCACATTTTTTGTGCTTTTGTAACATTACATTTTTAACTGTTGCGACATTTTATTTAATGTCCTTGAAGTATTGTTCTGTGGGAGCTAAGTGATTTTTTTGTCATTGTATTCTTTTATAGAATATTCGCTACTTTTTTGTTCCATTTAGCTTATCATTGCTAAATATCGACTTGTCTTATAAGTCAATTTTCATTTTTGTCTCGTGCTTCCACTGGCTTCTTACGACTGTTTATTTATCGTCCTAAAGAAACATCCATTTTTTTACTAACATTTTCAAACATTTTCTAAACTACAAAAATCTAAAATAAACAATACATACCAACATCTAAAATACATACATACAAAAACACCTAGATAATGATTCAGGATAAATAGTTTTTGGCCAAAATATTCATCTTTGATCCGTTCAGAAATGATAGCCGCAACTATTCGTCTCTTAAGAATGTGTGATCAACATTTTTATAAGTACCTAATTGTACAAATTTTTCCAGATATTCCTAGCATTCGGTTGGATTTTGAGCGGAATCCTGTGGAGCCTGGTGTGGTGGGCTGGGTTTGACTCTGGGTCTATCCCGTATCGGTATACGACCTCCTTCGCGGCACAGTATGCTGCCCTCGCGCCTATAGCATCAGCAGTCGCCATCGCCTGGGTCATCTATGTCGTGAATAATGGATATTGTGGTAAAGATTTTATTTTATTTAAAATTCCTTATATTACCAGCCTCATCTTTTATAGCCCGTGGAGGCGACAGCTCATTGTAAGCCTCTATGATTGTATGAAACTTTATCGGTCTTTAGGTCTGACAGCCTCCGTGGCGCAGTTGGTTAGACGCCGGCTGTGAAACGAGAGGCCGCGGGTTCGATCCCCGCACCGAGAAAATGTTTGTGTGAACCACAAGTATTTGTTTCGGGTCTGGGTGTTTGTGAGACCGAAAAGTCTCTCGTAGTTCCTGATACCCACAACACAAGACTCGATCTTAGTGTGGGGTCAGGACTATGTATGTGACTGTTGGGTGGATTTATTTATTTATTTACTTTAGACAGTAGTGTTAGTTAGTCACGTTATCGTTTCATCAATCACGTTAGTAATGTCGTCTACACAAATAATGAAAGTAGTAAATAGTAATCCAATTTATTCCTTATATATTGGGTGTAATTTAAGAGACCTTTGAAGGAGCGCTGTATTATTAGGGAACTTCCTGTGGAAGGTAGAAAAACAAAAAGGATGTGGTTAAAGATTATCTATTATTTTAATTAACTGCTTGTATCCTTCTATTTCTGAGATTCACCCTATGTCAGATTACTTTATTTTATCTTAGTTTACACGATTCACCATATCAAAATCTACTCCCGGAACGAATTCACATACTAAATGCACCCTTTATGATTCATCTATCGTTTATCCTTCTAAAAACAAATTGGAAATAAAGTACGTCTTGATAGGTAGAGACCCTTGACAGTGGCGAGACTCATGGTCAAAACTCACCTTTATAGGCAACAAAAAATGGATTAAAAATAGTGTCTTCCAAGAAAGGAAAATGAATTAATATATATAACGTTTGCGGTAATAACAATGAACGAACTGTCCTTTGAGGAACGAACAATAAGGCTGTTGCTAAGGATCTACTTGAACTTATCTGAGAGTAATTTTATTAATATCCATCCCATATTTACAGCCGGTCTTTAGAAGCTATCTTTAACAATAAATTTAAATGTTGTTTATTATACTTATATGATAAATATATTACAATTTATATTTGTCAAAGATAGACTTTCTTTATTTTATTTAAAATGGTACTCGAACAATATAATAAATTCATATAGATTGTTTTTATAAATTTTGAGATCAAATTACTATCTGAAGATGACTGAGGGAAGTTTATTCGAAATAGAAAAGAGATGGGTAACGAATTAACTATCGGTTTAAAAAAATATGTTCTTATAAATTCGTTTTTCCTAGTTGATTATATTAACGCACAGTTAAAACAACTTTATCTAAAAAGCTGAAAGGGGAATATCTGAAAGGGCACTTTTGGCACTAAAGCTATTGTGTTATAGTCCACTATAGATTATAGATAGATCTATTTATTTCATAAAATAACTGTTATGACGTGTTATTTTGCAGAATTCCTGTCTCGTCTATTATGCTGCCGTCCTCTGGTGTTGATAAGCCGTCTGTCCTACGCTCTATATCTCTGCCAATTTGTAGTTTTCATCACAAACGCAGCCACGGTGAAAACATCGAGCGAATTTACCCTCATGTCATTGGTATGTACCTGTGCTTCAAATAATATTTTTAGAATTAGCGCTTCTCACGACAATGATGACGCAATTGCCAAAATACTTTATTTAGTGCAAAAATAACGTTTTAATTAAATTTACATCAGTGCTTCTAAGTGATGTACTGTGATGAAACTTAGTTATCAAGATTAGATCTGTTTTAATTTGGACTTAAATGGAATTCATATTAATATTTTATGAGGGAATATAAAAACGCGCCCGGTGCCGCTCCGACTGTGACTACCAAATTATACGAGTAAAATATAATGAAGTATAGTGAATATAAGTTATTTTGAATTAGTGCTATTACAATTAATATGTCAAACTTATTCCCAATGTTTAAAATTTGCTTACAGATTGACGTCCAAGAAATATCACTGATATTACTATCATCAATAATTCTGACTGTTACACTGGTAATACCAATGCAATCACTACACAAAGCGATATCTTTCTCCACAAAATCAACCAATTCCGAATCACCAGAACCTGAAAACGGAAACGGTGAGACCGAACAAAATGAAGTCGAAAAAGCATCGAAAGAAAACGAAATGCCTCTGATAAGGCACAGGCAACATCTTCTAGTCCACAGAGAAATGTTACAAGAAATACCTGAATCAGAAGCAGAATTCGAAGCTCAGAGAGACAAGAGAGAAGGTTTAGAAGAAATTTTGGAAGAGGAAGAAAATGGCGAAGAGATGGAAGAAGAAGAATCTCAAATGCAGATGGACGATGATCTAGAGATTATTGAGGAGGAAGAAGGAGGCGAGGATTCTTGGCCTGGAAGAGAATACGGTGGAAGATCTTTTTCGAGGGAGGATGATCGGGATCTTGACGAGTGGGAATGGACGGCGAATGGAAGAAACGGAGCTCAATATTATCGATACTCGAGGTAGCGGTATTTATGTGTTAATAAAATTATTTCATTTGTAATTATTGTGTTTAATTTACAAAAAGCTAATTATCTTTACTTTGAAGTTTTTTACTATTATTTAATGGACGTAAATATTAAAATATAAATTAATAATCACAACAACAAATTAAAATACTACATTTGGGATCAAACTACTACAATACATATTATATTTCTTAGCTGGTTTGCCAGTGTGCGTTGTTCTATATTCAGAGCATAAAGCAAAATCTTGATAAGAGTTGCCTTCCACACGTTTTTGTAGCAATTTCATTTCTAGGTGATAATTAGCGTGTCTAGTATCAAATTCATTTTGCGGTCATTAGGACCAGAGATTTTGCAATATGGTTAAGTATGAACGTGAATCAAAGTCACCGTTGAAAGGATGAAATGAAACTGAATATAATTTCTGAATTATATATTTACAAATTATCTAGTTCTGGATGTAAGTAGTGGAATATATTATAATATCCTTAAAAAGACTTCATATTTTTGTAGATTACAACCACCATGGATAGTTGGTAAGATGTCGTGAAACAAGAGGCCGCGGGTTCGATCACCGCACCAAGAGTAATGTTTGTGCGGCCTACAAATATTTCTTTCGGGTCTGGTTGTTTGTGAGATCGAAAAGTCTCTCGTAGTTCTGATATCTGCGACACAAGATATAATTGATTTTAATGTGGGGTCAGGAATATGTATGTGACTGTTGGGTGTATTATTTATTATTGTAGCTACTTCGGTAAAGCAATCGTTTACGTTGTCACCCTATACTAAAGTATATACTAAAGTATAGGGTGACAAAATAAAAAGTAGTTCATGTGATGATAGCTTGAAATTATGGCGATCTTTGAAACACTTATTGAAATTAAATATTTGTTTATTTAACAGACATTTAATTTTGCCTGCGACAAAATTAAACAGAAAGAATATAAAAATCCACATAATTACAACAATCTGGCTCTTTGGTCCAATTTTAATACGTTTTTTCATTGCCTTATAACTTATTAATTATTTACGGTTTGATTATATTTCGTAAAACATTAGAATATTTCGCCAAAAACATGGTAATAATGTTTAACTAAATCATATTTTGGGTGCTTAATACCTCCTTTCGCTTCTTTTGTACCGCAAAAAAATCAACGGCTTATTTAAAATATTATTTTACCTTTTCCGAACTGGTATGAAGAAGGAGGTATAAAATCGCACTCATGTGTAGTAATGGTTTCTTTTATTTACGAGAATGTCATACATTGAAATAAAACCTCTTTTTTACGGATGCGATTTCATTTTTTGGCTTCCTAACGTTTTAAAAATTTTACAGCTCTCCTGGTCACGAGGCGGACTCAATCTGATACGTAGTGTTGTCCAGATGGAGTGTAGTATATACTCTCAAGAGATAATTAGCTGAGGCTAGGTAGCGTAGATCTACTTTTCTTTTTATTGTTTCAGTGACGTTGTGTGATTATAATTTCGCCGCGGCTTAAGGACAAGTTAGATATTCTCGGAGACATGCTGCGCGCCAATGTTACTACATTGGCGCGGTGTCGGTAACAAATTAATATTTTTATTAGAACTAAAAAACTAAACGATCATGATATTTTTTCGTGTAATTGTACAGGAATATTAATAAATGCAATTTAATTTACGACTGATATTTACAAGGCTATTATTAAGAAAAATCGATTTGGCAAATTCTCTTTTTTTTCATCAATCAAACCGATCAATATTTTTACGATCGAATACATCAGATAGAAACATCGAGAACATTAATGTATGTAAATTACGATGTTCCTTACTGTTTAAAGACAATGAATCGATTATAGTAATGGTAGGGCCTAAGCGAGGTTGTCTCATCGATAGAGGCTTTAGTGTGATTTTGAGAGCGCTCGGTGCGCACGCGTCGCCATGCTCATCTACGCCAGTTTTCTCGCGATCGTGTGCGTTGTGGCGGCCCTCGATGGCCGGCAAAACAAAACAATCGATGTGCTAAACCGGCTGGCTGTACTCGACAATAATCGGACGTTAGACCAGCATGACATAGCTCTTTTAAACAGGACCGCGCAGAAACTTGGTATCGATAAGGAAATAATAGCGAAATTCATTGAGAACAAAACTGAGGCTGAACCTTCTGACAAACCTTCGTATAATGCTTACGAAGGTGATAATAAGGAGACTACGAACGTTAGGGTTGTAGTGGAGTCTCCTGACTACGCGTCGTCTGTAGTGCTGGCGAGTGACTTGCTGTCGCTGACGAGTGCTGTATCCAATGTTAAGGAGACGGTATGCAGGGAGCAAGGCTACAAGTTCCTAGATGGACTACTGCTGAACAAGAGATGGGCTTTGAAGAGTAAGTTAATTAATTTATTCTACTTTGATTCAAAAACCGTGACAAAATGAAACAACACAGTGAACACAGTGAAAAAAAAAATTAAAGCAATTATGACCCATTTTTTTTTGTCTAGAGCGCATTTTTTTATATGTGTTTAAATTAAATTTATGTGTAGCATTAATTAAGTTTGCGTAAAAAAATGCGTTTTATTACGAAAGTTATTAAAATTTCGTATGCGATGACTCGATGCTGCATTGGTTAGGCAATTGACTTTTTACGTTAAAATTTGCGACATCAGTCTCCGTATGGATAAAAACTTGTATGGAGTACAAACATTTTTTCCGAGTCTGGGTATTTTTGCCAGTGATTTTTATTTATTTATTTGTCCATTTGTGAAAATAGAGGAAGGCGTATTAATAAAAAAATACTTTTAAGTTATAAAATTAATTACTTACAAATCACCTACAAAATGATATTTGTTAGTCTAAACGCACGCACCATTCGGAAAGACATTAGAATGAAAAAGTTTTTCAAATCTCATTTTTCCCATGTTTAGGATTGTACCAAACTATGAAGTCTAATATGCATTCTGATTTTAATTTTGGTTGAGTTTCAAATCTAGGATCTATCTATCTATCTATCTATATCAGCCCATATACGTCCCACTGCAGGGCACGGGCCTACTCTACAATCGAGAGAATCGATTGAGAGTGGTTAGGCCATATAGTTCACCACGCTGGCCAAGTGCGGGTTGGCGAACTTAAATCTAGGATAGTATGCCATAATATGAAGAGTTGATTATCGATATGTCAACATACTTCGAAATCCATATCGACCATAAATTTTATTGGCAGTGTGCGTTTTGCACTACTACATTTGAATAACAAAACTGATAGTTAAAATTCCAACACGATCGTTTCCTAAAAAAAGTTTAGGTTTAATATTATTCGGGACGAATGTGTAAGCGGAATTGTTTTCCATAAACATTACACTAAAGAAAAAAAGTGAGAACTTAGTTCAAAGTGCCAACGAACTGCTAGGAGAAATGTTGTGGGTTTCTATCTCAAAGCACTAACTTCTTAAAGGTATAAAGTATTGATCGCTAACTAAGAGAGAAAGATAACTACTTGAAACACCTAAAAAAATAAAGAAAGAAAAACATATTTATCTGTCACACGCCTACGTATTCTACAGGAATTTCAGATGTATGTTGAGTTTAACAACCTATTTTAGGTCGGCGCTGTGTAGTAGTCTGATTATATTGAAAATGTTCGTAGAGGGCAACTACAATTCCTAACCCCACATTTAGATCTTGTGTCATTTGAATTAAAACTTATCCACTTTTCGGATCAATAACAACGGGACCAAAAACAAATCTTTGTTGTTTACAGCAAGACTTTAACCGGACCCGGTATCGAACCAAGGGCTTTCAGTTGAACTGCCAATTTCCCGCCCACCCACAATATTTGTCAATGAAGTCAATGTAATAATTTATTGCATTAAAATTATAGTCATAAAACCTTTTTGCACGTAACCTTTGTCTCAAGCTCTAGGTCTGTAGGTCGACGGGAAGTAGTTAAAAATAAATTAAAGTTTAAGTTTGGATAATTTTTTCGTCATCAGATATTAATAGATATGGTATTATATACTGTTCGTTGTTTCACCTGCCTTCAATGGTCCTTGACGAGAAAGTTTTAGAAACCAATCAAATCGTATTTAAAACTTATATTGCGTTAATCTTTCTACTAACCCTTGTTATAAGGCATTTATTTTATGCCTATCATCCAAGATATGAATAACATAAACATTAAATAATGATATTTACTGGTCTCTCGTCAGCAGTTTATGGGCCAAAAAAATAGTACTCGTAAATTGTATTCAATGTCATAGTAACTGAATATATTCTTACTAGGTAGATTTCTATATTTATTTTTGTAACCTAATTGAATAATTATAAAGCATTTGATTGACCCGACGATCGTTTTGGAGTTTCATAATTGTTTCGACATTATGGTGTGCTACAAATTAAGTTAAATAAACGAATTTGGTTGTACATTGTTCCTAAAAGTTTCCTTCTCTTGGTAAAATACTGGCTTAAAAGTGGAAAAGATAGAGAGGACCTGGTGACAAGTGTTTTGGGTACCGACAACGATAATAATTTTGTTTCTTAGAGTGAGGTCTACTAAGACTATTTCTACCTTTACACCATATAACAGCCATCCCCTTCTTTTCCTTCTTTTAAGTGTGGCAGTCAAGGCGATCACCAAAATTTTTACATTTACATCATTTACATTTACATTTTCTTTCATTTACATTTTTGTTTTTGTTTTTTTGGACTATATGGCCTAACCACTCTCAATCGATTTTCTCGATTGTAGAGTAGGCCCGTGCCCTGCAGTGGGACGTATATGGGCTGATATAGATATAGACATCTTTGTACGATTCGAGTTGTTGTATCAATCATTCCCATATTAAATAATATTTAAGTAAGAATCACTAATACAAATACTCCGTACGGAAGCTAATCTTAGAGCAAACAGAGTGTCCGAGCGCTGGTTCTGCGCAAGCCTATAGTAAACTTCCGGTGCTCGTGTGAACATTAATGTTTACCGAAGAATTATTGTGTGCATAGATTAATTCTAAACAATAGCCAAGTTTGAGGAGAATCTTCAATCTTATGGGAGCTAGTGAACTTGAGATATCTTAACAAAAAAATATAAAGTGTGAGGAGCTCGGAAACCCGTACTAGATCAGCATTATCTTAAATAATAGTCGAGTAGCCGATAGTAGTCCTGTCGATGATTCATTTTTTTTCCCACCGGACTACCGTAGCGTCTAGACGTGTACGCACTATACTTGTTACTTTATTACTATTATTTTTTTAAAAAATAATTCGATTAAATTCAAACAGAGTACTAGGCGCACATAAATAGAAGGATCTAAAAGAGTGTCGATCAAAGTGTAAGCGAGACAAATGATACAATAGCGCGTTGCAGAAGCAAGACGGACTGCAGGAAAGGTGACGCTTGCGTCGATACAAGCCTCAATTGGTCGGTAAGAACCACTTAAACTAGGAACTTGGAAAAAAAAAAAAAAAAAAAAAAATATGAGCAGATTGGCAAGAAGCCCACCCATCGGTGGTAGAATGTCCCAAACCGTATCTGAGTCTGATGTTCTTGACTTAGTTGAGAAACAACCTGAACAAGCATTTCTACCAACCCACCGAGCGAAAAGACAAAGGGAAACATGTTGTGAGGGGCAGTTATCATCCCTGAAAGATGACATAAAACTGTTAATTAAAGAAATGAGTGATAAGCAGGATCTGAATTTGAGCAAGCTTAGAAACGACATAGCTGAAATAAAAGCCCAAAATACCTCAATTCAAAAGTCACATCTAGAGATTGAAAAATCTTTACAGTTTCTGTCTGACAAGTACGATAGTATGTCATCAAAAATAGAAACCCTAGAAAAAGAACGTAAGCAACATCTTTTATATATTTCTACTCTGGAATCAAAGATCGAGGATATGCATAGAGCCTTCAAGTCAACTGCTGTAGAAATCAGAAACGTCCCGAGCTCCTCCAAGAACGAAAGTAAAGCTGAACTGACAAACATAGTAGAAACCACATGTAAGCTACTTAATGTTGAAACTCAACCTTATGACATCAAAGATGTATTCCGCATCAAGGGCAAATCGGGAACGGCTACAATTGTAGTAGATTTTACAAAAGTCTTGACAAAGCGAGCTGTAATTAATAATGCTAAAGTCTACAACAAGCAGCATCCAAAAGAACGCCTTAATTCTACCCTCATAGGACTGACCGGACCTCGAGTTCCAATATATATATCAGAAAGCCTTACAAGCAAAGGACGAAGACTCTTATATCTTGCCCGGGAACTTGCATCAAGTGCTGAATTCAAATATTGCTGGACGAGCAATGGTAAGGTCTTCCTTCGTAAAACAGACGACTCTCCACACATTGAGATAAAAAATGAAGCCGACCTCATAAACCTCAAAAGTTCAAAGTGACTAGCAAGAGTTAATTTGTTCCTTGCACTGTTGAGTCACTATAGTAATAAAACACATGGATATTATTTTAACTTAAGCATAATTATTCAAAAAAGCCTAACATTAATTTTAAATCTTATATATTTTTTCAAAAATTTACATCATCCCTTTATTTGTGATAACAAATATATACGCATGATACTGTATACGACTTCGGTTCATTTGATATCATCATATTTTAAATATCTCGCTAAAATAGGCATAAACTTTGTAATTTTGATTCCCAAATTAATTACCAAATCTTTTTTAATTATGTCATCGTTAGCTACTAACGACGTTCGATTCAAAAAACAAATTAGAAATCATTAAAGATCTTGATAAAGTAAGTTATGGGTTATCTTACAAGTGTGATCCAGAATCTTGTAAATCTATTTTGACTTCTACGTTCAGTGTCGACACATTCAAAATAATGACACAAAATATTAGGAGTATTAATAAAAATTTCAGTAGTTTCGAAGTACTTTTGGCAAGGCTAAAATTGGATTGTGAGGTTTATATATTAACTGAATCCTGGAACAAAAATAACTCATTCTTCCCTAATATTCTAAATTATGATCTAAAGTTCACAATCAATAATAAAAATCAAAACGATGGTATTGTCATATATACAAAAAATAGTTTAAAATGTACAATTGAGGAACCGCATTTCAATGATGCCAGTTGCCTGTTATTAAAAATCGATACCGAATGTCTCATAATCGCTTTATACAGATCACCGGCTACTAAAAATATTTCTCCTTTCATTGACTCATTAGATTACCTACTGTCACTAAATAAACATTACAAAAACGTAATTATAATGGGTGATATTAACATAGATATTAAACCTAATACTGAAGATCAGAATTCCCATGTGTATCTTGACCTGCTTTCCTCATATGGTTTTCTAGCAAGCCATAATTATGCTACTAGATGTGCTAACTGTCTCGATCATGCCATGGTGAAATGCAAAAAATCTACACTAACCTTGGTACTAAATTCCCCCCTTACAGATCATTCAGCTGTTATTTTATGCCTGGACTTAACTACAAAAAACGAGCAAAACAAAAAAAGCACAGATATTTATAAAATAAAAAGAACCAACTACGATGGCATCCTTACCGATCTAGAAGCCACGTGCTTTGATGGGATACTTAACACAGATGATGCCAACTGTGCAACACAGCAACTCGTAAATCTTCTTTCAAATTATTTGTCCAAACATACTAAATATATATTAGTCTCACGAAGATCTTGCTGTATTAAACCCTGGATTACACCAGGATTAGTACGCTGTATAAGAAATCGGGATAAAATGCATCTTAAATGTAGGAATGAACCCAATAATGAAATATTAGCTATAACATACAAGCGGTATAAAAATTATTGTAATGACCTGCTTAAAAGATTAAAAAGAAATTACGAACAAAATGAACTTAGAAAGAACTCTAAAAACCCTAAAAAGACATGGGACACTATAAAATCCATTGTATACACTAAAAAGGGTAAAGCAGCACCAAATGAACTTTTGAAATCGGATGTTACCCCAGTTAAGTCCATCGAATATGTAAATCAATACTTCGCTAACGTAGGACGTGCCTACGCACATAAGCTTCTGCAGGATAAAAACGATAACGATCATCGAGTTCACTTCAAAACATCATGTACTCTAAATTCCATGGCAATGTTAGAGACAAATAACGATGAAATTGAAGCCCTTATACTAGGCCTTAAAAATGACAGTGCTGTTGGTTGGGACGGGATATCCAATATTCTTTTAAAAAAGTGTAGGAAGTACTTAGTGCCGATTATAACACATATAACTAACCTATGCATAAATACAGGTGTTTTTCCACATTTGTTCAAAATATCTATCATTCATCCCATCCACAAGAGTGGAGCAATGGACTGTGCCAATAACTATCGTCCGATTTCAGTTCTACCAGCACTCTCTAAAATTGTTGAAAAAGTCATGAATAAACAATTACTTACATTCTTAGAAAAATATAACCTCATATCTTCTAATCAATACGGTTTCAGGACTGGGAAATCCACTGTTGACGCTGTTACTGGGATATCTGACTACATTGCTCAAAATTTGGATCACAAAAATAAATGTATTGGCGTATTTCTTGATTTGGCAAAGGCATTTGACACGGTCCCAGCTCCACAGCTCCTCGAAAAGATGGATAAAATTGGTATTCGTGGGACAACACTTAGTCTATTTAAAAGTTATCTCACTCATAGAATACAAAGAGTTAAAATAGACGATGTAATGAGCCAAGACGCCCTAGTTACATATGGGGTGCCTCAAGGTAGTGTTCTCGGACCTAGCCTCTTCTTGATTTATATCAATGACTTATGTAACCTAAAACTTAAAAACTGTAGAATATACTCTTTTGCCGATGATACAGCATTAGTTTTTTATGGACGAACTTGGGAGGAGGCTAGGTTAAATACTGAATGTGGATTGCGACTCGCTATGCTTTGGCTTCGTGTAAATGTTTTAACCTTAAACACTTTAAAAACAAAATATGTAACCTTTGGCATCTATCTTAACCAAATTCCAGAAAAAAACTTTATTATAAAAGCGCACTCTTGCAAGAATAACCTCGTTGCATCCAGTCTTCCATGTAAATGCACGGTATTAGAAAGAGCAAATTTAATTAAATACCTTGGCGTCATACTAGATCAGACCCTCACGTGGATTCCCCAAATTGAAAAGATTACTGAAAGGATCCGCAAACTTATATTCATTTTTAAAACCTTACGTCATGTTGCAGATCCGAAATTGTTAAGAGTAGTCTATTTTGCTATGGCGCAATCTATTTTGTCCTATTGCGTGAGAGCATGGGGTGGTGCAAAAAAAACCCACTTAATGAAAGTAGAAAGAGCCCAACGTGCATTGCTTAAGGTTATTAATTTCAAACCCTTCAGATTCCCTACTATTCAATTATATACCCTATATGACGTCCTTACCGTAAGATCGTTGTTTATCATAGATGTAATCCTTTGCCAACATAAAAATACCTTATACTACACCAAACAACCCAAGAAACGAAGAATGGACAGCGTATGTCCCATTATTTCTCACAGAACATACTTTATACGTAAATTTCCCTGTTTCCTTGGCCCATTTTTGTATAACAAAATTAACAAACATATAAATATACATCCCCTTAACAGTAGAAATTGCAAAACTACATTAACTAATTGGCTGAAAAAGAAAACATATGATGACATCGAAAATTTATTCTTAACTATGAAATGAACCTGGTAAATTATAATATGTATTATGTTGTATATGTTTTTGTTGTTACAACCATACGTAAACAAATATGCGTATAATTGTATTTTAATGTAATATGTCTTATATAATTTAAAATCCTTATACTTAGATATTAAAGTCATTAACTCTTCAAATCTTATATAGTGTGTTCTGAATATTACACAGGAAGTTTCTAGTATCTATAATACAGGCTAGGCCTAGTTTAGATACTAGCTATTTTATGGCAAAAATATGCACTAACAAATAAATAAAATTATTTTCAACAAGATATAAATAAATAAAATCAAACAAATGTAAAGAGTCCACAGTTATAGTGGTTAAACTGACACATTGTTTTTTGTTGACGCATTTTATTTATTTTTACCCGCATTGTATATTTACTAGTAAGTTAAGCATTAGTTAATATGTATTCTAAGTTTTTTCTCTGTTAGTTGTAATTCTTGTTTTAAACAATAAAGATATTATTATTATTTCTCTTTATTTATTTTACTATTTTTTTACATTTTTACATACATAATAAAAAAATCAAAATACATATAAAAATATAAAAAAAAGAGATTAACCCAACGATGGCGAGGCTCGAGACCCAAGCCACCGGTGGTTAGGACCCCAAAGTGAGGAACCTCCTCACTATACGTGCCGTGTCAAGCAATACTGCCTTCTGAATCTGGCTCATGACCCAACGGCCCATTGAGAGCCTCTGGAGATGTTGGTCGAGGCTCTTTGGTATCAATCCATGTGCAGAAACAACAATCGGGACAATAATTGTTGAGTCGACATTCCACAATTCAGTAACCTCGTGTGCCAAATCTAAATATTTTGTCAATTTATCTTTTTCTGCTTTAACGAGGTTATCATCATGCGGAATGGTGACGTCAACAAGTATTGCCCGGCGCGCCAATCGATCTATTATCACAATATCAGGCTTATTGGCAACAATAGTCCTGTCTGTGATAACAGACCGATCCCAATACAGCGTAGCATGACCATTTTCAAGAACTGGTTGGGGAACATACTGGTAATATGGCACTTCAAAAGTCACAAGTCCATATCGAAGAGCAATTTGCTGATGTATGATCTTGGCTACTAGATTGTGTCTATGCAAATACTCGCCGTTAGCAAGATACGAACAACCGGAGATAACATGCCTGATGGACTCGCCAGGACGGTGGCATGCCCGACAGATGTCGACGGTACCGTCCTTCAGGATGTATTTCCTATAGTTGTTCGTCTTAATAACTTCGTCCATAATTGCAAAGACAAAACCCTCAGTTTCCCCAAAGAGGTTACCGAAACGTAGCCAAGACACAGACGCTAATCGGTCCACATCAGGCCCATGGAGGGCCCGATAGAACCGACCATGCAGCTCCTTGCCCTTCCATATTTCCTCGCGATCCTTAATACCCATCACCAGAGGTTTCCGCCAGTTCTCATTCGCCAAAGAGAGCGGGGTAAATCCTTTATCTACCATCACTACAACCCCATGCATATCCACGTCGCTGTGAAGGAAATAATCCCTGAGATTGCACACCTCGCGATTATGCAGGTCCTTAGCATTAAGCATACCTCGGCCTCCGCATCTCCGCGGGATGTACAATCGCATTACTGACGAACGTGGATGGTGCATACGATGTGCAGTCAGTAGAGTTCGGACTTTACGATCCAGGGCGTCCAATTCGGTCTGAGTCCATCTGAGTATGCCGAAGGAGTACATAAGTACAGGCATAACCCAACCGTTAAAGGCGCGAATCTTGTTTCCACCTGACAAAAAACTGTTAAGTACTTTTGTCAGGCGGCTAAAGAAACGTTCCTTTATCGATTGTCTTACGTCTGCACCCCTAATACCTAGAGCCTCAGGCATACCCAGATATTTGTAGGTTTCCGTCGGCGAAAGGGATCTGAGTCTTACAGTCTCTGAGACACGTATGTCATCAGAGACCGCAACCACGCCTCGCTTTACATGGATAACCGCACATTTATCTACACCAAACTCCATATTGATTGATTTGCTAAATCTTTCAGCTATTTTTAACAACTCAATCAATTCAGATTGTTTTGATGTAAATAACTTGAGATCATCCATGTAGAGCAAGTGAGAGATAGGCTCAGACCCTCTCCGCAGACGGTAGCCTAACCCCGAATCCAACAACAGAGTACTGAGGGGATTCAGGGCCATACAAAACCACAGTGGACTCAGACTGTCACCCTGGAATATACCCCGCTTGATTTTAATCGGCTCATCATTCACCGAAGGATTGGTAGCGCCTGGATATTTAAGAACAGTTGTCCATTGTCCCATACATGCCCCAAGAAAAGTGCTCAATTTTGTATCAACTTTATACAAATTAAGCACTCTCATGAGCCATGTATGGGGCACCGAATCATATGCCTTTTTATTATTATTATTATTATTATGATAGAGGTGACCCGGATGTAAGTAAGACGAAGGTATAGCAAATTTAGATGGAGCAGAATTATATCTAAAGAGGTGAAGCGGAGCATCACTTATATTCAAGCAATACCGACTTTCTCTGTTAGTTTAGACTCTCCTAAACGGCTACAGTACACTTAATAATAAGTAAAGATTCGTCGAGATACAATATTAGTCGGTGATTGACAACATTCCCTCACTATTGGATCCAATTATGACAGTCAATTAAATTACTTCTAACCCTCGGCATAAAGGATCCAGGCTTATAGGATCTAATGTTACTGTAGTGACAGAGTTATGTAATGCGAAATCACAAGCATATCGAAATATCTCTCTCTCTCTCTTCAGCCTCAGGAAGTCCACTGCTGAACATAGGCCTCCCCAATAGATTTCCACATAGACCTGTTGGAAGCGGCCTGCATCTAGCGAATTCCTGTGACCTTAACCATAATAGTATCTATGTCCGTTATATAGCCGGTGACTAGATCGCAATTATACTTTTTGCTACTGCTCGTCGTATTTCCCCTAGAGTCATTGACATTGAGAAACTGCAATACAATACGATAATTAGGCCTTTGGAATTTTTCTACCATTAGCAGTGATCTTACTACTATTATTGGGACTTTCCCACTGGTTATAATCTAATTTTGATTCCGACTTTAAATTGAAGTCTCTTCATCGTCATGGATTTGAAAATTACTTGACATCTTTTGTACCAGTCTTTATCACAAACTTAAGACTTTATCAACAATACGTTTGACCGATCATTGTATTATTGAGAGTTTTATAATATGACAATCAGCTTTTGTCTGGTGTCTACCTTTTGGACAGTTATTTATTTCTAAACAAATCACGTAATTTTGAATTCAATTGTGTATGTAAAATGAAAAGAACAAGAGAATTAAAAATAGTAGCTTCTTCAAATCTACAACACGTTCCGAATCCGTGATGGTTTTACTAATTCAAGACCTTTTGAAAACAACAATATTTTGATTGATTTGAATACTCGCTCTATGAGGCTCTGTAAGGTACGAATTGATCCACATCACCTATTCACGAGACAGTTAAACCATATTGTCTCTTCCTCAATCATTCGCTATATTTCGCGCTTGCTTGTCAATATAAACTGATGACTAATTCATATTAAAGGCCAAACGTGATCTTAAGCAAAATAATTCGCATTGTTTACTTTCAATAATTGTTTTGTGCGTCTTTTCCCATAAGAATTGAGTTGTTGTTCGTGATGTAATTATTAAAGGTTGTGGGTTTGAGAAGTTTTTAACATGTTGAGGAATTGCTTCTTTTTACTGTTTCTTCAGGTTATTTTATGGCAACAGCATTCATGGTAGTGTTGTAGGTATAAGAGGATTCAATAGATTTTTTTGTATTAGTATTTCTGCGGGTTTGCTTGTATGAGCTTGTTTTGTGGCAAGAATGCATGATGTTAAGCGTTATAAGTTGTAACTGTCTATACAAAAGAGTAACTTCTATGGTGCGCACGTTACTCCGACACATTAGGTTAATTTATCATCCTTCACTCTCAATTTCTAATAATTACTGGCTACAATGCCATTTAAACATGAACATTAGATGCAGTAATATCACTTTTCCTTGCCAGTACAAACATTTCAATGTAATTAAATCGATATAACAACTCATTAGATAAGTGTCGACAATACAAGCTGTGAGGTCGTTAGTATCAGCAAGTTTTAACACCTAAACCCGTGCAAGCATTAAATATTCATTAAATCACAATTCATATCGAAATCAAACAAAGCGTGCATAAGCGGTTCGGAAACATTGAATCGAATTTTTAAAACAGTGCTTCACTGAGATTTTGTTACTGTTTTCAAACGACTGAGCTACCAAAGGATGCTATAGGTGGACTTGTAATTAATACTATCTTCTGCCCGCAAAGTTCGTATGCGTGATAAACGTTTTTTGAAATTAACTTTGTTTGGAATTTTCCATCCAGTCCCGTCCTGTCTCGTTATATCCCGCCCGTCCCGTTTCATTCTCACTCAAGGCATGAAATCCAGTCCCATCTCATCCCTTTAAGCATAAAAAAGTAACAAATATATCGAAATTCCTTCCTCATTCCACGGGATCACTTATACAACTTCATAAATATTTAATACAAACTTAAAATAAAATACCACTGAATTCTACTAATGCTTCTATTATAAAAATAACATAATGGCCAAGACGAGCCAAGCAAAGCGCAAGGGCTAACTGCTTACCTTTTTTCCAAGCGCTTTTGTCATTTTTTTGAACCCTCATAACTTGCATTCGGATTATACTAGACAAACAAAATTCTCAGGATATTTTGTCAATAGTAGACTTATTAAGCATATAAAGATTTAATTGCATGGCTTTTGTACTGTAGATTTCATTGTTATCTAGAAACCCTGATTTCGTCAATGATTTACTGATGATCATCAAAAAAATATTGTCAAAAGAAATGGAACCCCAGCAAAACATTTCATGTAAAATTTTGCCAAGACGAGACCATATGACTCGCACTGTCAAAAAATTATCAGATCACATGTAGTGCCAAGTTTTTTTACTCTCGTCTCATCTTTGCAACATTTTACATGAAACTGTTTTTGGTGGGATATATTTTACATATTTTGTTTAATATATATATATTGCATCCTAAATTAAAACCTTTTTTCGACCTATTTATGATATGGAGTTAATTTTTACTTTAACTAGAGTTTCCTAAAGAAGAAACCTGACGATTCTCAATAACAATTATAAAAAATACTAGAAGAATCAACTGCACTAACCGCGTTGTAGATTATAAGCCCTACTCCCAATGGTTTTTATTTCAATTAGTTAGCCAAATATTATTTTTAGCCTTATTATTCTGAACCTACCTTATTAAGACACATGACCTCGCCAGATCTCTTGTCTAAATTAGTAGGAGGAGACTGGGGTCAAACGTAGCCTTGTCGTGTTTTGGCTAGTAATAATTGATGATTATTATACAGGGTATGTCAAGACTGCGACCGAAAACGAAGCCAGGTGGTAGTATCAGTGACTTCAGACACAATGCAACTAAAAATTCCGCAAAATAAATCGTCATTTTTTTTTGGTAATTTTTTTACTTATCGTCGTATTTGGGTGATAAATACATATTTTTTCCAAAATAATGATGTACACCTGTTTATTTTTAAAGACGCAATGATACGTAAGGGTTTAAATTACTATTTTCGCAAAAGTTAAGGATTTACCACCCAAAAACTATGACTTTTAAAAAAAATTAAAAAATAATCTATCGCTTATTTTGCGAATTTTTTTGTTGCATTGTGTCTATAGCCACTAAAACTCCCACCCGGCTTCGTTTTCGGTCGCGGTCTTGATATACCCGGTATTGCTGACAACTGCGTAGGATTTTAAAATATGTTTCTATGCTAAGATCGAATCCTCAGACGCCAGCCTTTGGCACAGAAAGCCAATTTCTTAACAGCTGTGCCAATCGTTAGTCAATGTAATACTTTTTGTTGCATATTACGAGCATCGAACCTGTTTACAAAACATGATTATGACACTATTTATATAACTTGCGATGTCAAGGCCGATAGTTGTTTTGGATTTGACGACATAAATAAAAAAATAATAATATGAGAATGGAAATTTTCATGTTTGTGTAATTATAATAATATTTTTTGTGAATGGAAAATTTAGTGATGGATAATACAAAAGTACTATAAAAAAACATAAAGCGTGTTGTAAATAAATAGAGTAATTTTTTTTATAACAGTACTTGTTTGTTACGAACTGCCCAGAAAGTGGTCGCGAGTTCGTATTCCCGGGCACACCACACATCCTCTTACTTTTGGAAATATAGAGTGTATCGATATTAGTTGGCCAATTTCCAAGCAGTTTATAGGTGACGGCAAACATCATCAGAAAATTTGCATTTATCAGCGCCAAAAAATAATTTCACAATCCCAAGGAAATGAGACTGACGAGATTAATTGGCAATAATTTTACTGACGAATATAAATAAAGTGAATACGATATAGATGTCCTTTCTTGAATGTGTCCGTTGAAATCCGTATCGAAATCCGTTGCGTATAATGTTCCTCTGTATCAACCTGACCAGCTGATGTCATACATACATATATACATAAACTCACGCCTTTATCCCCGAAGGGGTAGGCAGAGGCGCCACCAGGACACCCACACTTCGCCTTGCACGTTCCGTCCCAGCTGATGTCCTTTGCCTAATATCGATACACCAAGACGTTTGATAATAGACAGTATGACGTATTCGCCCAACTAATCACAAACCGATTACCATAACAGGTTAGCGACCGTGGTGCACGATATAAGTCCAATGGACCTTGCATTTTATCGTATTACGAAAAATATCAATTAACATATCCACGCTCGATTTCGAAGTGTTACACCTCCAAAATCGTTGGTATTGCATAATATTATAAAAAGACAAGTTCATGCGCTACCGTTTAGTGGAGCGAAGGCTTGGTGCGGGGAGAACGGGGCACAATATATTATAGATGTTATTTATTTATTTATTTAGTTTTTATTGTACACAACAATAAAACACAATACATAGAAATAACAAAAAAAGTACAAGTGGCGGTCTCATCGCTCTAGGCAACATCTTACCGACAACCATAGGATGGATTTAAGAGAAGGAGAAAGAGAGGGCAGTGTAGATATAAAGTTAAATAATACTAGTTGATGTTATTACCGTTTTGCGCATATTTTGTCGCTTTCGTACGCTAAAATGACGTCATATGATGCTATACGATGCGTCATTTCACCTATCACAGTGACGTGCTAATTGAGGCGTTGCGGTCATAAAGATACACAACGGATATGCAAAGGAGATACAAAATGAGAAGGAATACGTAGCAAAGTTGGAGTAGTTTAATGTCCTTATATGTATACTCATTCATAATGATATATTCCGTGCGTCGGATTATTATAATGCAACGCATAGGCCGTATTCTGTGGTTGCACTCTTACTTCAACTTTCTCCGACGACATTCGTTACGCAGAACATCGCGCACCAATTTGCTTGTCTATAATTAATTAATAAGGTTCACAGATTGTTGCGATAATTGATCCTAATGATTTTATTATAAATTGCCTTGGTATGTCACTAACGTGTTACCGTCGTGGTTTTAAACATTTCGCAGACTGAGTTGGTTAATGATTTTACGGGCGGTCGTCTTCCTTGTGAAGTGGTTCCGACAATGGTCTAGAGATATTCCTTGCATTATGAATCGAATTTACAGTTAATCGCTATGATTAGGGGACCAAATTGGATCTTTAGTCGTTGATTCCGGATTTATCTTTAATTTTATAAATGTTTGCATGGACATATTTATCGTATAAATATTATATACAGGACTATTAAGTCCGCAATAACACTTTATGACTTTACTGAGCTGTCGATAAAAAATATTAATCTGACAGCGATTACACTAACGACCCGGTAAGACGATTGGAAATAAACGGTTATTAATTTTTGCACGCAAAAATGATTGGCGGCGTTGGAATTTGGAATAAACAACTAGCTTTTTTTCAACAATGGGCATTTGGAAAAATAATATTTTTCCAGGAAATATTTTTTACGTCATGGGTCGTCATTCCACTATACGTATAAAATGATACCGAGTATACATAAATAGAGGAGGGGAGGGAGGGGGAAGGGTAATCAAGAAAATAATCGTTTTTTTATAAACTTAACCGCTAGTATCTCAGATACGAGACGTCGTCAATTTGTTTTGCGCAACATAACATTGATAATTTTGTTTTCGAAAAAGTCAAAGGTTGGCATTAAAATAACGATACCAGTATGTAAACCAGTATAATCAATTTCGAGTATAATATCAATTTTGTTCTGTGATTTATTAAAAATGTTCAATTACTGCCACATAAAATGTAATATTATGTTACTAAAATATTCGTATTTTATTTTAGTATGAAAATTGTAGCGGTTTCACGGAAAACTGTCATGAAATAATTGCTTTAGTTGTATATTTCGTTCGGTCAGTGGGATTTTGCTGAAACGCTATATGTTCTTTGTACATCTACGCATTCCCAGTATTATATGTATGGACTGTAAAGCATTTGTTAATAGTTTTAATTTCCAAGACAGGCATTTTGCTTTCAAAGTTATGATTTAAAAAACCTTATACGATTTGTGTATAATTCGTATAGAATAGAGGACAGATGGTCATCTTTTGTCGACGGACACAATTGTGTTGGCTCTTTCGAAAACGGATAATAAATAATAATAAATACACCCAACAGTCACATACATAGTCCTGACCCCACACTAAGATCGAGTCTTGTGTCGTGGGTATCAGAAACTACGAGAGACTTTTCGGTCTCACAAACACCCAGACCCGAAACAAATACCTGTGGATCACACAAATATTTGTTTCGGTGCGGGGATCGAACCCGCGGCCTCTCGTTTCACAGGCCGGCGTCTAACCAACTGCGCCACGGAGTCTGTCGATGAGGATAAATACAGAATAAACCCGAAATGCGACATACTTGCGTGATTTACTATAACGGGTTTCGAGTATCGTGTAAATTAGTCGCTAATCAGTATCAATACGTCGTTTTTTTTTTAAATTGGTCCGCCAAACTTGCAAACAGGTCACTTGATGGTAAGTCGTGAGGGTAGAAGGAAGGAAAAAAGGGGGGGGGGGGAGAGGAAGGCGTATTGGGCATCCATTGGTTATCGGGCATCCTACTTAAATATTTAAAAACTGTATACTGATACAAATATACATATCAAAAATAGCTCCTATACATACATCAAAGCGATCCCGAATAAATATTTGTATTGAAACAAAATAAATTGATTATTTAATACAAATACTGCCTCGGTGGCGTAGTTGCATTACGGTACGGTTACAAAGCTGAGGTCTCGGGTTCGAATCCCGGGTCGGGCAAAGTGATATTGGATTTTTCTATTCAATATCAGCCCGGAGTCAGGAATTTGTGCCCGATATGGCGATAGGCTCGCCCCCTATCACATCATGGGACGGAACATGCAAGGCGAAATGTGGGTGTCCTAGTGGCGCCTCTGCCTACCCCTTCGGGGAAAAAGGCGTGAGTTTATGTATGTATGTATGTATGTATGTATGTTAATACAAATATTTTGAATAGGCCTTGATCGTGGAGTGCTAGTAAGGACGAGCGGGTCCCACGCTGTATCGAAACTCGATAGATTACAAGGCAACCGTGTTTCCACTTCCGAATGACTCGAATTAAGGGCTCCTAACGTTTGTTTACTTTGTAAATATAAGCAAATTAAGTATTTGTTTTATTTATGGATTATCAGTAAACCACACATATGTAGTGCTGTTGTCAGAATGCCGCACCGAGACAAATGCTTGTGTGATCCACATGTTTTCTGGTCTGGGTGTTTGAGACCAAAAAGTCTCCCCGAAAACTACTTCCTGATACCCACGATACAAGATTTGTAATACATAGTCCTGACCCCACCCTAACTCTATGTATGTGACTGTTGGGTGTGAGCTGAGACAAAAACTTTGCGCTGACAATATTTTTCTGATTAATATATTTGTATCGAGGGTTTTATGAGATCGATAAGACTATAAGAAATGATTGCCGCATTGAAATTTGGTAGTATCTGTACGTGGATTTATTTATTTATTTTAATTTGTAAATGTCACTTTATACAATATAAACAAATTTTACATATTATAATAATCACAATAAAATTGTAATTATAAAATTAAAACGGCTGAATATCATTTGAATGAATTAGTGCTAATCACATCCTCTCAGGAAGCTGAATAAAAAAATTAAGATTATTAATGTTAATATATTTCTACGAATTATGATTGGCGTGGGATCCAGGGTTACACTTTAATGTTTGAATAGTTTTATTTGTAATTTTTACAGTTTCGCGTTTACAGTAGTTTTCTTTCTTTTATTTTTACAAGCCAAACTGTCACAATAATAATAAATCAATAAATACACCTAACAGTCACATACATAGCGCTGACCCTATATTAATATTAATTAAGTCTTGTGTCATGGGTATCAGAAGTTTCTGAACTTCTAGTCTTTTCGGTCTCACAAACACCCAGACCCGAAAGAAATATTTGTGGGCAGCACAAACATTTCTCTCGATGCGGGGATCGAACCCGCGGCTTCTTGTTTTCAGCTGTCCAACTGCGCCACGTATGCTGTCAATATAATAATGGGTAATGCTGCATATGCAGCTGATAAACCAGTGCTGATCTGTTAAGGCCGATAGAAAAAAAAACGAAGCCTCAGCACTGTCATTTTTTGATAGACTTTTTTATTGTGCCAATTAATTGTTCTTTCACGGCTCAATAAATTGAATCAATATGTAGGAGGCATTTAAGGTATGTACAAATGCCTTGCGTCGACTTGTTGTAGATAGTTAGCATTTTGATAAACCTTTGTGGTTTATAAATGCTAAAATACCTACTGAATTTATTATACTTCATTTTTTTTGTAACCATGATAAACAAATAAAAAAAAAAAGGAGTCAGCAAGTTGCTTCATTGCTAAATGGTGCGTTGTTCCAAACTTTATGGGGAGGGGAGCTTTACTACGAAGTTGTCCATCAAGTATTTTTATATAAAATCAGGAAGGTAGGCTATCTTTTTACACACGGCTTCATTCGGGAAAAAATATAGTAATAACGGAATGTGATAATATAGATTTAATTTATATCAGGAAAAAAATGAGGATTCATCAAGCAATACAGCTTGCTATTCTGCATTGTTAAAACTTTCTGTAAATACTGTTCTCTTACCAACCCCCTCCCAAATTTTCGGGGGGATAAATCTGCGTAAATAAAATGTTAATGTTATTGATCCATGTATTTTAACAAATATATATTATTATTACCAACTAACCAAGATGATATTTATTCTTTCGCGCAGTGAAATGATGCTACAACGAAAATGTATCACATTATTTTTCATAAAGGCAGCTTAATTGGTAAAGTCTTTCTTAATTTGGGTGCCTTTTACAGCACGCTAGTTTTATCTTTGTTTTAATTAATTTAGTATTCATATTTCCGGTAATTCATACGCTGTGATTAATTATACCAGTGTAGACTTTTTAAATGCATGTCGAGAGACGGGTCTCGTTGGTATTTAATTTTATGGCTATGAAATAATTGTTCTGTGGCCTTATGATGAAGGTTTTGTAATAACTGCACTACTGCGGTTCACTTCGTAATTATAATTAATATCAGCATGCACGTATGATTATAATATTTTACTTTTATAGTGCGTACACTAAAATAGTTAAAATTAATCAACGATCAGGCAGAGTACTCTAAATGTGTCTTTTGGGATCATTACAATCAAACCGGAATAATTATCTCGACCGGCAAGAAATAATAAGCTTTCGTATGTCAACGGATATTATTACGACTCTATTCACTTATCGTTATTTGCATTGTACTATATTTATTAACAGCCTCCGTGGCGCAGTTGGTTAGACGCCGGCTGCGAACCGAGACGCTGCGGGTTCGATCCTCGCTCCGATATAAATATTTGTGTTCTCCACTATCAGAAACTACGAGAGACATTTCGGTCTCACAAATACCCAGAATCAAAACAATATCAAATATAAAGACAAATATAAATACAAGATTTGTTTTAAAGTAGATATTATATTTTTAATAATGTAATTAATTATTCTCGGTTATGCAACAGTCATTGGGCGGTACGGTATCCGTTGTACTTGAATGTTTGAATTTAGAATGTGTGTTAGCGCCGACCGTGATATTTAATGTTTTTTAAACGGTTGATAAATATTAGGAAATCTTTTTATTTTTTTATTGGTTGATTATTAAGTCCAGTATCTAGGCTACCGATTAGGACTCCGTGGTGAGAAACTTCCTTATGTATTATCCTGTTTTCAATAATATGAGCTTTTCATTGCAGAATTTTAATATTGAATATATCGATTTTAACAACATTGCCTACAGCCTACCGTACAACATACATATGTATAAAATAAACAAGAGAAGCCAGGATACAAAAAGGAATTAAAATGAAATATGGAGTTTCTGGTGCCGTTTCTTCTTCGCGTCACAAACCCATATTTATATACGATAGTGTGTTTAGAAAAGCATCTAAAATACCTTTTAAAAGACTATTTGAATAAAAAATATTGTGATTGAATAGATGTCAACTCTGTGCCGTTATACATATAAAAAGCTGCGAAATTCAACTTATACTTGTGAAAAATACTAAAAGCTGTGTGAGAAAAAAAAAGAAATAGTATGAAGTATAATCTCCGGTTATTATGGTCGTTTAGCATATTAACACAAAACAATCGAATACTCAAAATAGTAAAGTGCGAAATTGTTGCGGTTATTTCGCTCATTTAGCATGTTTTGCAACTTTAAATGAGCCTCTTCTCTTATATTTGATACGAAAATAAAGCTATTAAATGAATAAGTATAATTCTACAGAATGAAAAAAGTACACCTGTTGAAATAAAACTATATTTTACGGATTTTATGGCGATTTGGTTTAATTTTTTAACTTCCCGACGTTTCGATTACTTTAAAGCTTTCGTGGTCACGGGGCGGACAGCTGTAAAGTAATCGAAACGTCAGGAAGTTGAAAAAAAATAAAAATTAAACCAAATCGCGATAAAATCCGTAAAATATAGTTTTATTTCAATGTGTAACATTCGTGTAAATCTAAGAAACCATTAAGTACATCTGTTGGTATGTTGTGGAACAAAAACCTCAAGCCTATTATGAAAGGGGTGGATGTCACCAAGGAATATTTAAAAGTCAAATGCCTCTACGCTGAAGTTCAGGCGATATTTAGAAGACTGAGCGGAATGGCAGAACTTGACAACTGCTGGAATAACACCAGGTAGAACAAACACCAGTGCGTGGTGGCCTGTTGGTAACGGACCAGACGCGGCTGCCTACATGTTCACGGTGGTCGCGGGTTCAAATCCCAGGGCACACCTCTGACTTTTCGGAGTTATGTGTGTATTGATAGTCAATCACCACGCACTTTAACGGTAAAGGAAATCATCGTGAGGAAACCTGCATACCGTAGCGATTTTAAAGAATTTCTACGTTATGTAAGTCCGCCAGGCGCCAACCCGCACTAGGCCAGCGTGGTGGACTATATGGCCTAACCACTCTCAATCGATTCTCTCGATTGTAGAGTAGGCCCGTGCCCTGCATTGGACGTATATGGGCAGATATAGATAGAACAAACTCCTGATTACTACTGTCATCAAACCTAGTAGATTATCGATTATTACCGATATGTTGAATACTGAGTAGTATATTTATTCAGGAATTTGTGCAAGATATAACGATAGGCTCGCCCCCTATCGCATCGTGGGACGGAACATACAAGGCGAAAAGGGGGAGTACTGGTAGGATATTTTTTTTTTTATTCTTTTATAGGTAGGGGAGAACGTTGTGCCGCTTAATGGTTCAGTAGATAAAATAACTGAGAAACCTCTTAGTTCCCTACCTATATCCGGCAACACGCAAGATTGTGTAATATAAAGAAGAGATGGATGTATACTGGAGGTTCTTATAACGCGACGTGCGCACAAACACACACGCACACTTGCTAGCGTATTTATACTGATTTTTAAAATTGCTTAAGGAGGATTCTATCCGCGACTGCAAATGATCTACTATGATCACTTAGTATAATTTTGTCGATGTTGTAAAATGTTTATCGGCATAATTTTGTTCCCAATTGATTATATTTACGCAGCATATTCGACCTTTTGTTTGGACTCATGATTCTGTAGTCATGTGTCGAATACTCGGTAGAAAAATGAGGGCAGCTCGGTCAGTCGAAGGCTACTTAAGTATAAAACGTAAATAATATCAACGCATTGATTTTTGCGTCGTAGACATTTTACCAATTAAGTTATTTTGAGAAATTACTTAATTATACTTTCGTCGCAAGGAGATATTATTTAATTTTTTATTCACGAGGTTATAGCGATTTATAATTAACCTTGTTCGTTTTTAATTTTAAAGATGAAAACTAATTTATAAATCTAGATTTTTGTGATTATGTATGTAAGCCAAACGGGCAAAATCAATATTCAAAATGTTTTTTTACGCAAATTGTTTACCGTTTCGAAACGTGTTGCAAGCAAATTTTACTCTAGAAACTGCCGCAACAGCAAAAAAATCTCATTTACTTCTTTCCTAGACGTTTCACTTGAGTGATTAGAATCGCCAACCCGTTCTTTTACTTGGATAAAGAAATCGAGGGGGACAGGGAGGAGTACGGATTGTTATTTTTAGTACATGCACAAACCGCACGTAACGAAAAAAAAACTGTAATTTTTTTAAAGACCCTAGTGCCGCCCCGATCGCCTTAGCTGCTCGCGCTGTCTAAACACTCAGCTTTGTAAGTTCTTGGATAATTGAAAGCAGTTTAAAGAGAGCTCTGTGGCCAATCTTTGTAAGAATTACTTTGAAAAACATGAATTATATTCACATCCATGGTGCAAATAGACGTAAGATCTGCAATCGTACTCCAAATAAATACTACATCCCGTAGAGCTAAAATGCACCTGGAAAATTTGGGACACAAAATAATAAAAGGGTTACAAAGTTGTGAACCGAACATACCTAATAGTTTTTGATATCATCGACCCAATAAAAGTATCTTAATGTATGTCAGGGATGTGTCGTTCTTGAAAGCCATTACATAAATACCATTTCTCTTTAGACCATTTGAGAAATGTCTAAACTTTTTTAATTGCGTACAACACACCATTTTTTTTCGTGATTATACACTGACCTTATTATTAATTTAATACGTTATGTATGATTATGTTATGTTATGGAAGCGGTGTCTAAATATTCGTTATTTGGCCGTGAATCTGTCGTAAGGATTGTATAAGAGAATGTAGGGCGAGGAGGGTCTGTTTCGATTTAGTAAATATTTGATCGTGACAATGGTGTTTTGATTTTCCTCGGTATAAATGTAATAAATTGGTCAAACATTTATTTTGTTACTAGGCGAACGCATTCTGTTAACCTGTAATGTAAAAGTGTAAATATAATTTCCCAGAATTACTCGTATAACATTGTTCTATTGTGAAATTTGTGTAGAACCAAATATAATATTTTCCCTATATCCCATTATTTGAATCATTTTCCAACCAGTGAGATAACAAATTTAAAACAATTTATTCTGTATTCTTTTTAATATTTTGGACAAGATTACGGAAGGCTTTAAAAACCTAGTTTTAAAAATTGCACAAACAAATTTCTTAAGCCGTTTCGCTAATATTTGATCATAATGTGTAATTTCTATTCGACCTTCCTCAAATTATATAATTAATGCTTTAATAGCTTCGTGTTACTGTTGTAACATGAATTCATGTTTGTATCATTATTTTTTAAAGTCACTTCATTTCTCTTATGGTTGCATAGGAGGGTTTGAATTGTGACGTCTTAATTAAATACACCCAACAGCCACATACATAGTCCTGACCCCACACTAAGGTCGAGTTTTGTATCGTGGGTATCAAAAACTATGACAGACTAATCGGTCTCTTAAACACCCAGACCCGAAACAAATGTGGTTCACACAAATATTTGTCTCGGTGCGGGGATCGACGCCGCGGCCTCTCTTTTCACAGGCGGCGTCTAACCAACTGCGCCACGGAGGCTGTCTTAGTTTCGATATCCAAGTCAGGCAATCCACTTCGTGTGACTTTCTCAGTTAGATAAAGCCAACTCGTAACTTGGTGTTGGAGTTTGCGTCCGGCAAGATGATAGACTTGCCCTTCTTCATAATATGATTAAATTGGGATCGGTGAACTATGAATGTACTGATAATACTTCTTCCTAACTTTTCTGCCAACGTCGCAGCCTGCGCGCTCTTACTACACTCTTTTCTATATTAATATGTCCCACTGCACCATCCTACTTAACTCCTCACTTTCAATTCTTAGGGTCCAACCACGATAGAAGTCTCCGCTCGTCTCACAGTCTTTTTCTTCAATGCCCAACCCATCGCTCTGATTTTATACATTCCTCCTTCACGGTGCAATCTATTCTTTTATGGAATGCCCTCCCACTCGAAATTAGAACGGCCACCAACCGTTATGTGTTTAAACTGAGAGTTCGGGAACTGTTTTCGGAGAACAGAAACTAAATTGACATAATAAGTTAGTTGTATATATATATTGTGTATGTTTGTATATGTATGGATACTATTGTATATTGTATGTATATATGTATGTATAATTGTATATATATTTTTAAGTATGTGTATTTGTTTTTAAATAATGTTTATTTTAAATTTTTGGTCATCTTAATTTTGCATAAACCTGCTTTGCTCCATTTCTGCTTCACCCAAAGGTAGACTGTAATAGAATGCCTCTGGCATTAAGTCCGCCTGTATACAATTTTGTATATAAAGCAAATAAAATAAAAATAAATAAATAGGACTAGCATTATTTTTAAGCATTGGAATCAACAACAGCTGATAGTACCTGGTCCATGACTAAAACAACCTATGTATACATATGTATAAAGGTGTGGTAAGCTGTCTTGCTTTTAGCTCTTTTCGTAGTCATATCGGTCGGAAAAGCCCAACGAGAACCAGTTTCCAAAAACCAGCCGGCTTTTGAAATCAGCTTCCGAAATGGAAGTGGTCTTAAGTTTTGTGCGCAAGGTGCAATTGCAGATTAGTTTTAGTAAAATTTTGTTAAGCTCGTGAGGTGTAACAAAAAATCATGAATATTTTTCTGGTAAACATAGCTATTTAAAGTGTTGGCAATTTGTTAATTTGGTCAAACAATTAAGAAGTTAAATAAAAACGACACTGAAAACACATAAAATAATTCGCAGTAGTAATTAAAAACATGGAAAAAATTAACTTATAAATATTATATTCTATTGAGGAATTGACCTATAACTAATTGTTTTAATTTCGATGAACTTTCGATATAAATTGATTGTTTCCTTTTGAAATACCCTTTACATATTTTTACTTTAAATTCAGTGTTTTTTTTTACTTATCTTAATTACTTTAACATTTCACATATTTATATTTACTTTGGTGGCGTTTAATAAGCCGAACGAAAGTGTCCTTAATCCCAAAAAGTTTAAAACCTCCTTGTAATTAATTCACATACCGATTGACCCCGACTTTCAAGTCTCAAGGACTACGACACCGAGGTTAACGGCTATCATCGAAAATTGGAGCAAGCTTTGTAAAAGTAGTTTGTATAGATAATTGAGTAATATTAGTCGTAATTTATTACAAGCAATGAGCATTAATGATATTTATAATCGAGTCACGTGTCAACCGGTTTTGATAAATTAATTTTGGTTATACGATTGATGTAAAATGGGTCGTATATATTTTTTAATGTGGCGCCTCATTAGATGGCAGTAACCACAGAACTTCACGTTGCTGGGTTCGATTCCCGAGTCTTGCAACCCATTTTAGTTGAGTTTTAGATGATGATTTATGGTTCAGTAATTTTTATTGACTTTTGAGCCATGGAAAATACATGCCAGTCCCATTGCACCTTATACATATAAAATATATGAAAAATATCATATTAGTTACCTGGGATTTGAATTTGTAGCCGGAAAAGCCAAAGAATTGCTTTTTATCACTGCATTTGTCTCGATGTTGCATTGAAGCCACTACTTCTCATTAAATGTGACTTGTCCATTACCTTTTGGAGGTTATCGTACTCTATTTGCAATTACTAATTAATTTATTACATCCTTTACCGCTGATTTAATGTGGAACAAAACATTGACATTTCGAATAGGAAGAAAAAACCTTAGATGTCAGGCAAGACCAATTTGATCCATTTATTTAGCTGAAGATTAAGGATTTTGATTTTAGAGTGTGCCTTGGAGAAATATAACTATTTATTTTATATGTCCGGGTTGTGAGTTAAAATATGATAATAGACATTTTGCTAAAAGTACAGTGATAGTGGATAGGTAGAGTAGGTACTAGATACGGACTATTTATCAATGGGTCGAAATATCGAGCGAACAGCCTGGCGTATTTAAATTAAAAATATTTAAAACTACATACATGCAAAGTCCAGTGATTTGTGAAACGAAAAAAAAATGTTTTCAATGAGGATAAATAAAATCCTAATGCCCGAAGCTTTCTTCTTTTTGCAATTTTTCCGCCTTCGACGAAAACAATTACGATCATAATAAACCAACCTATCACCATTAAACAATGTGAAAAGCAAAATTCCAATCCAATTATAAAATCTCGTATCAGTTGCAATAATGACGTAGATTACTTAATGTAAGCCCAAATGAGATTAATAGCGTGTAAGTGACAGTGCGTTGACCTGGCACACATTAAAACTAGATTGTTGGGTAATTGGAATTGCCAGGTGCAACCGTGGCACTGTTTGCAGTTGCGAATTCGAGTTGTGGTTATAGTTGATCGTCTGCGATGTTTGTTTGTGGGTTTTTGTGATGGAACTGTATTGCAGTTTCAATGCACAGCCTGTTTGGGATGACGTCATTTAAAAATATACGTCCCAATTTCAAACTGTTTGTATTTGTTCGCGAGTATCGAGAAATGTTTAAGTGTTAATTCTTAGGGAGGCATTATATGCAGATTTTGTATACCGATGTATGAGAGAAGTCTTATTTGAAAATAAGAATTAGAAAACTATGCATTAATTTAAGGAAATACTTTAAATATTTTTCTATATATTTCGGAATTTTTGTACTGGTGTATGAAATGTTCTGCATGAAGAGAAGTGGATTGATGTCGAGATAAAATATGAACAGGCAACAGATAATTATGTGTCGATACAATTGTGCCGGAAATTGCTTATTCTCTGCTTAATGTACTCAATGTTTTATTGTAAGCTAAATGTATACTAATTAATGTTTAACACAATAATACTTGTTAAGTGACTTTACAAACGTCTCATTCAAAAATAATATTGGCTGATTACAAATTAAATATTTG
This sequence comes from Deilephila elpenor, assembly GCA_949752805.1. NCBI lineage: Eukaryota > Metazoa > Arthropoda > Insecta > Lepidoptera > Sphingidae > Deilephila > Deilephila elpenor. Next base: position 12,279,725 of record OX457101.1, on the reverse strand, counting down.
ATGATTATAATCAAACATTGGTTCGCAATATTTGATCATGCACTCGCGGTGTCTTGAGAGCAAAGTATAATAATTTAGTATTGAATCTATCAGCAAATATTACACGTCTGTTTAAATATTGTTAGGAGACTACGTATGTATAATAATAAATGCTCCAAAGAGGAAAGTACCGGTAATTTAATGATCAAATGTACCGGTGGATTTTGTCGGAGTCTCCGTAATTGGTGACTTTTGTAACCACCTGAGGAGAGGGGAGGGTGGGGTTGGGGGGGGGGGGTTGTATTCTATGATTTGAAACGAAGTTTGAATGTTCGAACGTAGTACGTAAAACTGTAGGAATGTGCCTAGGCACTCCATAAAATGTTCGAATCCTCTATCCTACGTTGTAACCATAGACTAAGGTGGGAGTGAATAATAAGTGTCATAGAGTATAGCATTGATTTTTAGAAGTGGAAAACTTTTAACTAACTTCGGACGTCGAACGCTCAAACGTTCGGGAATTCGAACTTCGTTTCGTATCATAGAATAACCCCCCAGGATAGTAGAAACCCACGTATCTATATTACATTTTGTTACGTACGTTTGTTTTCGGGCAGGTATAATTATGATCCATGGGGGAGGCCTATGTTCAGCAGTGGACTTCCTATGGCTGAATAGATAGATAGATAATTATGACAGTCGGGAGATAACTATCTTTCCATTTGGATTACATAACCTTTATACCTTTAATAATATTGAAAGAGTAATCGGAACTATATTATTATTATTACTATATATTTTAAGGTTAACATCTGGTTGAAATCGCTGGAACAAATTTGTGGTGAAGGATTGAATTTTGGTCATACCTGATGACTGAAAGAGGATACTTTTTTAAATTAAAATGTATTGTTCGATTTGTTACTAGTGTTCAGTGTTTATTAAATGCAAAGCACAATCGTAAAAGGATATAAATTCATTGACCAACGCACGCGAGATTTTTCCTCATTCCTTGATGACAATCTATTTGTGTGGCCTGGTACGCGATTGATTTCGATGTATTCCTTACATGGTTTTGAGCGGAAATAATTGCATGAGATTTACGTGGACGCTATTAATAATGTTATATGTTTCAATCATGAATAGATTTTTTACTTCGAGTTTTTAAAGTTATGGTTGGTTTCTATAGACTAAAATAATTAATATACACCGTTCTTACTACTGTACTTGAAACCAAGTTTATAACCAATGGTATCTCACAATTTCTCCCAAGCCATCGGTGCATCTGGTGGGAGGTCTCACACAGCACTTTCCGTAATATAGTACTTAGTTATTATATTATCTATTGAATTTAATTAATATGTATTTCTTCCCACCACGATCTATCCTGCTTAATCCCGTCGGTCCCATCACTTCCCGCTCAGCCCGTCCCAATCTTCCTCATCGTATTCCCTCCCGTCCTCTATCATCGCATCCCATCCCATCTCATCCCGTGCTTATAAATTTCACATCAAAACAAATCTATCAGCTTCCTCAATAACTTCGATTATGTTTTTTTACACTTAATTTAGCCAGTAAAATTTTGTATACAGTAGTGGGACCAGCGCGCAAAAATTGCGCTCATTGCGTACTTATGAACCATTTAACTTCCGAGTAATTCAAATTCGTGCAATGTAACTAATGCAGTATCTTGCTAAAACGTTTTCAATTCGCACAAGTTTATTCGCAGATATCCAACTTTTTGATGGACGAAATCTAAGAGTACATAGCTCAACTAATATAATCTATAGGTATCGATAGGTCACCACCTTGTAAGAATTACTTCGAATTATGAATATGCTAACATTATTAGTTTAATAGGTGTCATATTTGATTTGAGTAATTAATTCAATGTTAAACTATTAGGCAAATCTAAGGTAAATGTATTTATTACTTAAACAAGATTTTTTATTTGGTGTTAAAAAATAATTTTAAAGCCGCAATCAATTAGCTATGACTCAAAATATCAAGTTTACGTTTTATTCAATACACGTGAAAAGATGATTCATATATTTTTGTGCGTGCGTGGTTTTTTAATATAACATGTTAATTTAATAAAAATACATTGGAGTGATGTTTCTGGTCGATTTTTTTTATTGCGTTTGTTTTTGCCATGACAATAACTATCATTACCGTCTGTCCTATTGGCGCGTGGCAATATTTGGAACTAAAAACAAAATTTAAAAGTAATCATTGTTTGAGATATGTTTTTATGATATAAACAACAAGCATATAAAAAAAGAGAGATAAACTCTTCTTATTTTTCTGACAACGCATTCGCACGCTAAAATATCGTAGACGAGGTCTATTACGATTTGAAATTTCGATAGATTTATAGTAATATACCACATATTTCACTGATAATAGATATAGCAAAAAGCTGTAACATATTTTTTATAATTTATTGTACAAAAAATCTTAAAATAGCTTCACGTCCCAATGATGTCATTTTGTCCAGATTATAATTCAGTTATTCCCACGCGCTCAAGATTTTCTTTTGTTTTCCATTCGGCTGTTCCCTTGCGAAAAGCAACGGCAATTAGATTACCCCAAAATGTTACCATCAAAATAGATACAAAAATACTTTGCTGTTTTGTATATAATCTTAGGTTTTTTTTGTTGCTGTTATTTATTGTAAAGAGGGAAGTAACGTCATCATTTGCAACACTATATGTATTTTAGTGCGAGCTAGGGATAATTTGCGTTTTATTACTATTTCTTTATATTACGTATATGATCATTTGGGTATACCTAATATGTTTATAGGCATATAGCAGAATTACGGATTAAAATAACATAATATTGCCTGGCCCTGCATTATTTAATTATCAAGCAGACGGTTGAATTCAATCCTTTTGGATAATAATCAAATTCCATTATATTTAGGGAGCTTGAAATCGCGCATATTGAATTAACCGACAGAGGTTACAAATCCAAGACATTATCGATCGCAGGCCACACTTACGGCCACGAAACCGATATTTGATAACCGGATTTTTTATAAATATTAAATCTTTTACATCATTATTTTCTGACGGTAATATTGTACATATGTAAACTTACCAAGGGGTAAGTTTACATATGTACAATATTAGGACCCTTGTCCTTCTAGGACAAGGGTCCTAGAAGGTAGAGGTACTCCCAGGACACCCAAATTTCACTTTGTATGTTCCGACCCACGATGTGATAGGGGACGAGTCCATCGCCATATCGAGCACAAATTCCTGATCCGGGGGTTTGGACCCGGGACCTCAGCTTTGTAATCGTACCGTAATACAACTGCGCCACTAAGGCAGGTATATCAATATTTAACCTTAATTATACATATGGAAATATATATCTAACAATGAAATGTTGGTATAACATTCCTATAATGTGTCATGATTCACAGCAACTTAATAGTCTACAGTGGAACTTGTCATTTGCAGTTGTTAACTGGGTACTTAGAATAAACGGTGTGCATTACATTTCTAGACTCGATTAGCTTGACTAGAATCTTAATTAAATTCTAGTCTAGATTTCTTTTGTCTTCCTTGGATGATTATATCAGTTATAACGGCTATGGTATGCTTTAAAGTTATGACTTTGATTTTATAATTGTGGAGGAAAACACCGTAAAGCGCCCTTTACACGGGGATAGTTTCTCGCGGCGAGAATCGTTTGGAATTATCGCATGACACAACCGCCATAGATTATCGTATTCTGACAAATCTTTACACGATGAAACTTTTTATATCGTTACAATAATCGTATCTTCGAGGCGAGAAACTCTTCCCAAGTTAATGGGGCTTAAGGAAATATGCATAGGTCTTAGAATTCTATACAAGTATTTTCAAAATGTTGTGAAGATTTCCACTTAAACACTGGAGGTGGATTAAAAAGCCTATAGCTGAAAGTGGTAATGTTACGCTGATAGTCATAAAATAGGCTAATATATCGTCATACGTCAGGCATACGTTAAAGTCGGTATACAAGCCGATATACAAGAAATACATTTTACAGAATTAATACTGGCCCCCATAAACATATTGCGGAGATTCAAGCTTGTACAGGCGTTGCGAATAAAATGCAAACAAAGCGTTCACTGGCTAAAGACGGTATTTTCTTGACTAGTCGACACAATTATGCCGGCCTGGTTAAAGCTGGAGATACACAAGCAGAACCTGAAACGCTATCGATTAGCTCACGGGGATAATTTTTCCGCCATAATATAGTTGTGGTCGCTATCTGGGTGAACACGAATATCCTTTTTTATTTTTGCAATTAATGGAGAGGAGCATGCCATTCGCCTGATGGTAAGCGATACGACCGCTCTTGGACAGAAGCAAAACTAAACAACACCATAAATTACAAAGCAATGCTTGGCATTCTACTACGCTCGCCATCCTGGTACATAAGATGTTGAGTCTCAACATGTCCAGTAGTTACTCTAACTACAATGTCCTTCAAACCGGAAGACAACAGTGCATTTACACTGCTGTTTGGCGGGAGAAAAAGACATTGCGGTACCTACCCAGGCGGCCTCTCACATATGAAAGACCTGCCAGCAGTAAAGTAAGTATTCTATAACATTTTGTTTCACTAACTGTATAGTTTGCATGCATATGCAAGGCGTTGATAAGTGATTGACAGTGACGCTACAACTCCTAGTTTCTACACTCTAATGTTCCACAACATTACAGATAATAAAACTTATCTACGTATTATGCTGTTCCCACAACAGCGCAACACACTTTCCGTTTTTATTGAAACTGCTGGTGTCTCCATTGTTACAAAGTTTGCGCCAACTGTTTGTTCAAACTCGTTATAGTGTTGTGCTCTAACTCAAATAACGAGTAGACAAAGCCAGAACAGACGTACGTATAAGGACCTGTTGAATAACAATTTGTTTTGCTGCTGGAAAATCTTGCTTTAATATATCGGGTTTGCTTCAAAGTCCTTTAATTGGTTTAGTTTGTTAGTGATACTGTTGGTTCTCGCAGTGTCTTTGGCGTGAGTTTGTCGGTTGTGCTAGTTAGTTTTGGGAAATTGCTTAGGTGCCAGTCCATTATTCTCTGATATTGGCAAGTGAGCTTTCAAGTCCTAATTTGTAAGTTTTTTGTATGCTTGTGTGCGTGCATGTGCTGGATATCTTTTGATGTTTTTCTTCGTACATGCGTAACTTCCAAAAGTCAAAAAAGCATGTCTTGTGATCTAGTCCGAAATCTCTGATTTGACAATCCGTTCCGATTTAAAATAGTCTCAGTTTAATTAATGAATTCTGGAACGCAATTGTATGAAAAGTTTTTTTAAGATCTTTGTAGTTATAACCAATGATTTCAGCAATGAATTTATCTCTAACTCTCTCTCTCCATCTTCAGCTACAGAAAGTCCACTGCCTGCCATTGGACAAATTTGAGTGTCATTCACAATTGTAAGATCCAAGTCTGGATAACCTTGAATCTGAATGATAATGAATTGATTTTGTTAACTGTTCCAAAAATCTAGTAAACATAATATTACAGCTATTTTTTGCTCGTTAGCGAGAATATTGTTCTATTCTGAGGTTTTTTTATGTAACGTACCTTTAGTGAAATAAAGTTATTTATAGATTTAATATTAATGTCTTAACCTTATTATATTTTGTATAGTTTGGGTTATATAATATTATGCTTTGTTTATTATTTCATGATTTTCATTAGCCTGTTAAATTTTATATTCTCTTACATTTTTCACATTAACGATGTGTAAATGTTAAAGTTATTTGTAAAGTATTAATTTCTCATTGTTTTGGAATATTCATACGATTTTACAGCCACTGGTAGGATGTTCTTGGATACATCCTTACAAACCTACTTTCAAACATATATATATTTTCTGAATCAAAACACCAAAAACGGATCACTTTTAAAGCATATTAATCATTGTTTTGGAATATTTATATGATTTTATCAGCTACAAGGACGGTATTATTGGACGAAAGTTTCCTTTGAAACATATAATTATTTCTGAATCAAAACATCTATACTGGGAACCAAACCCCGCAAATTTAGTTTCAGTCTGTAATAGGTTGATCAGACATCAACATTATAAAATGTAACGTTTAATATTAAATTGTGTATGGACATTGATTGCACTGTATGCGGTGAATGTGTACCGACGTGAATGCGCAATGCAATGCGGGGCGTGACCAGACTCCAACAGCAGAACTCAATGAAATCACAAATATTTCTATTGTTACTGCTATCTAAGTTTTACATAGATAATTATCGTTTAAGAAGGAAAATATTGTAATAAAATTGAGTGCTTGAGAGTTCTGTACAAAGGTTTGTCAGTGTGATTGGCAAATGCGGCTTGGTGGATTAGGGTCTCAATCGTAAACGATGATAGTGTAAAGAGTCTATTTACTCAACTTTAGCAGCTTGCTAAACTGCGAAAAAAATGGAACAAAACGCTAAAGCGATCACTACAGACACGACTGCCTTGTTGGAGTAGCTGTACTCCGGTACGATTACAAAGCTGAGGTCTCGGGTTCAAATCCCGGGTCGGGCAAAGTGATATTGGATTTTTCTATTCATTTTCAGCCTGAAGTTAGAAATTTGTGCTCGTTATGACGATAGTCTCGCATCACCATACGTGATCATAGGGCACATCACGGGATACATACAAGGCGAAATGTGGGTGTCTTGGTAGAACTTCTGCCTACCTCTTCTGTGAAAAACGCATGAGTTTATGTATGAATGTTGACTTATGAATTTGAACTTTGAATCCAACTTTTCAGGTTTGTTAAGATCTAGAAAAGACAACTAGTACAACTTAACTAGTTATTTAACTTCCATAGAATTCTATTACACTACAATTAAATATGAGGAAATAGCCGCTAGCCAAAGGTTGAATACGGGTTTTATTTTACAATCCAGTTGATTCTGTTGTGGCATTCTGTTACATAACCAGTACAATTAAATTACAATTATGTTGAATATTCTCGTTTATGTGCGAAACGCGTGTGGTATTTATGCGCTCTTTGTTATGTTTAATTGCTATCAGCATCATTATTGTTAGGGTTTGGCAGTCCTCGGTGGCGTAGTTGTATTATGGTACGATTACAAAGCTGAGGTCTCGGGTTTGAACCCCGGGTCGGGCAAATATTGGATTTTTCTACTCATTATCAGCCCGGATTCAGGCATTTGTGGCCGATGTGGTGTTACGCTTGCCCTATCACATTGTGGGACGGAACACACAAAGCGAAATGTGAGTGTTCTGGTAGCATCTCTGCCCAGTCCTTCTTAAAGTTATGCAAAACGCCTCGTATTTATATTTAGTATCGAGTTGACTGCAGCTCTTTTACCAAATTTCGATGAAATCCATACAAAAATGCCTTATTAGTCGTATAGTTAAACATAAATAAAAACATAGACAACAAATAAAATTCTAGAATAACATGAAAATGAAAACCCAAACAAAACTTAAATTATATTTTAATGTATTCATTTTATTGCTTATTATATTTATGTGTCATATTATTTCTATAAATAAATATATGACACGTGTATTTATATTTAGACACTAGTTATAAAACCATAATTTTGGTTTCATGATTTAAAATAGACCGCTCTATACGTTTCTACGGAAGTAGTTTTTAATATTAGACATTCAAGTTCAAGGCGGCGAGTTGTTGGGTATTTGTATTTATGGAAAATTTTAAGCGAGTTTTATAGTATAATAAATAAATGTATCAAATAACTTCACGCAAATAGGCTAGTCGCCCAAAAATTATTGATTTTATCGAGATTTTACGATGCATAATCTTAACAAGAAAGTTTTTTTTAAAATTCGTTTAATAATAGGCAAGTTACAAATATTACAAATTTGGTGGCAGGTATAGAAAAGGATGCAACTTGCACGACGTGATGTTATGCTCCATGCATCTAAGGTGCATGCTTGCGAAAGAGAAAATAAGTGCCCCCACCGCACTATTAAAAATATTTATATGTCAGTCATTTTAAAACCAATTTCAATGTTGTTTTCAAATTGAAGCGACATTTTTCAGGACCATCAAATACTGCTTCAGTTGAGTTCACACAGTAAATATTTTTTTTCCCATCTATCTATTCAGCCACAGGAAGTCCACTGCTGAACATAGGGCTCCCCCATGGATTTGTTGGAAGCCGCTTGCATCCAGCGACTCCTCTTTGATTTTTCCCATACTTGTATTTTAAAGTGGATTAAATTGTCGGTGTTCAGTGTGAAAAGTTGTTTCATTATCAATGTAATTTAAATACCTCTTGTGATACAATCAACGAAATTAATGACGGAATTATTTGCTCCTATAGTATCTTTAAGACAATACTGCGTAGATTGATAGATGTTTTCTCGTCCATTGGCGATGTAAATTACGGCACTTTATGTATTTAATTGTAGCTTGTGATTATTTATTACGATTAACCTATCATACTCATTAAATGACCATAATGGCCTAAAGAACTTAATTATAGGATGGTGGAGGTAGAATGTTCTTATCCTCCCGGATAATGACCGCCGAGAGATGATCATCCCGCGTTCGTGGATACTAACGGCCTTATTCACAGACAGATTTAAACCTATTTTAGTTATCGAATGTTTTGTCTTCTTCGCTCAAACTGAATTCTAAAGTCGTTCGAAAGTGACAAAATATTCAATAACTAAAACAGCTTATTGTTAATAAAAAAGGCCGTAAATCTGGAAAGCACTTCATGTACTATCAGGTACAAAATTACATTTTAGTTACTTTATCAAAAAACCTAGGAAATCTAAGCCCAGGTAAAGAGGATTTTTCTATTCAAAATCTTATTTAATACCCTACCTGGAAACAAAACTTAAGAACCATATTTAACTGTAGGAAAACCCTTGCATTCATTACGGACGATTATTATTAAACCTTAAGTCACCGACTCATAAAAGGATAAAATATTCAGCTAGAATGAATTCATTTTACTACATCATAGAACAGTATTCCATACACGTATCATACAAGCCGTTCATACAAATAAAGATACACCTGGAATATTTATACAGTATTGTTCCGTTGCAGTGAACTTGGGTGTTGTGACACCCCTAATGGAGCGGGGTTAATGTATTCTATCGTAATTTTTTAAATAACATTGACCCGTTCAAGGATTACCCTTGTGTTATGGCTGTAAACATCAGTTACATGTGCATAAATTAGATTCATACATATTTGTAGGTCATACGTCTTCGAAGGAGCGAAGATTGTATAGACCTCTCCAATACTGCGGTAATTGATCGACAAAATGTCCATGCATCTATGTTTTTAATTCACAGGGTTGTCAAAAATAAAATATAGGATCTAAATAAGTAAATACATTGGTTAAACAGGACTTCATCCAGGTGCGTTGGCTAATACAGCCCACATGAAGAATTATTAGCTTATAAAACCAGCATGCGGCTGGCAGAACATTTCCTGCTTCTATAAATAAATAAACCCAAAATATAATTTCATCACACAAGTATTTGTCTCGGTGCAAATTGGAATCCACGGCCTTACGTTTCACAGCCGGCGTGTAATCAACCGGACAAGGAGGCTGTCGCATAAAGTTGTATTAGATCTCGTAAATTGAATGCTTATCAATCGTTACCCTGAATACGAGGTTCTGAATCACCGATGGTAATCAGGAAAAAATACGACGGAAGGTAATATCGAGATAGGAAGGAACTCTTTACGGTATTTTCCGTAATTTATTCTAAATAACTATATTCCGACCGATTTTGCAGACCACAGTCTTGCTTTAGTAGTTCCACTTCTAAATTTGAATCTCCTCAAATGTATGGATTTTGTAATTAACTTCTCTAATGACGTCACTCATACTGATTTTGTATAAATTATAAAATAATTGTAATTTATGAGTTTTAAAATATTAATTTGAATTAAAACAACTTTGTATCTGTTTCTGTTATTTATAGAGCTACCAAACAAATAATATAGAATTCAACAATTGAATGAGCTTCTAAATACATTGAAGCGTATTTTTATACTGTCCCTTGTCTTTTGTTTATATTACGCGCGATGTAAATTAAACATTAAGGAAAATGTCGTAAAATTAGCATCCTTGTGATATAGAGTCGGTGATCTCGTTTGACGTAACAAGTCATTTTACTTCATTATCACTACCATGTTTGGGTACTTCAAACCCGATCCTTGATTAGGGCGTCGCCGATTTGTCTGGCGCAGGTCCGTGATGGTATCTTTATATGGTACATACATACATACATAAACTCACGCCTTTATCCTCGAAGGGGTAGGCAGAGGCGCCACCAGGACACCCATATTTCGCCTTGTATGTTCCGTCCCATGGTGTGATAGGGGGTGAGCCTATCGTCATATCGGGCACAAATTCCTGACTCCGGGCTGATAATGAATAGAAAAATCCAATATCACTTTGCCCGACCCGGGACTCGAACCCGAGACCTCAGCTTTGTAACCGTACCGTAATACAACTGCGCCACCGAGGCATCTTTATATGGTAATGTGTACTTAATATAGATTCCTGATTATGAAAGTGCGTGGTAAAATAAATAACAAACCGTACGCCACCTGCCGAGACGGTAGTTCCGGGGTTCCAGAGCACACCACCGACTTTTGAGCTATTGTACTATTGTTAATTAATCACTTGAAATTAACGGTAAAGAAAATTAACGCGAGGAAACTAGCGTACTATACACATCTTAAGCGTAATAAGTTCGCCAAACCGCTACGAACAGCGTGGTGGAGTTTGGCCTAAACCTTCTCAATCGTACTGTCGATTTAAGAAGAATTTCGCCTTCAGCAGAAGGCGTATTATATGATTTATATGTACTGGTGTAGTATCTTTGGAGAGGTAACGAGAACATATCCATGCAGTTGGTACGAGTATTCGCGATACCACAAAAATTTCGCCAATATACTTAACCAGTCAATCAACCTTATAAAATCATGTTAAGTAAAGTTACACAATTGGGTCAATGCTACAGTGAAGCGAGCGCGATTCGAATGCGCCGCGGTCTCTTATACCCGTGCGGCTTGCTCCCGAAATGCTTAGGCATTCGCGACGCCGTCCAAGGGCGATTGAGGATTGACTGCTAATGCGGCGGACGCGACGGTTCGGGCCTGTTGTACCCGCTCGTATGTATCATTATACAAACACCCAACCCGTCATTACGGGTTGGGTGTTTGTAAATATATGTATGATACAATATTGATATTATGTACTGGGAATAATATTTATAACTTATAAAGGGTTTTTTGCCAACTGCTAGCGTTTGGTTTCTTCCTGGTATTGTTGCGGGTTAAAGATAAAAGTGTCTTTGACCTGTCCAGCTTCGATGTTTAGCGTCAACTGTCAATCTGGTCTTAACTCTCGTAATTTTAAAATATCTAGAATCTTATTTTATAGTGTCTACACAAAGATTACCTCTCTTATTTTAGATTGTATCTTATGATGTGAAAAATAAATAATAAATACACCCAACAGTCACATACATTGTTTTGATCCCAGACTAAAATTGAGTCTTGTGTCGTGGGTATTAGGAACTACGAGAGGCTTTTCGGTCTCACAAACCATCAGACTCGAAACAAATACCTGTGGATCATACAAATATTTGTTTCAATGGGGGATCGAATCTGCGGCCTCGCGTTTCACAAGAGTTCTTTTAAGAATTTCTAAGGTGTTAACTCGACCCAACCGCACAAAACTAGCGAGGTAGACTAACTCTTAATGATAGAAGAGACACCAGAAGAAAAAGGCGCATTAATAGTAAAATCCTTTAAGGATTTTTTTTGTATAATGTCTGAGTGTTGTGTGATGGAAAAAACCTCTTGTAGTTTCTGATCCTTATGACACTGGACACGTATTTTCATGCGGTTTTGGGATTACATGTGTGACTTGGTTGTATTCATATTTTATAATACGTGGTCCGAAAATAGACTTAAAAGTGACTTGGTTTTTTGTGATCACGCTCTTTATTACTCATAGAAATGCTGCAAGCATACTAATGTGTATATTTGTAAGAGCCTTATTTAACGGCTTTTTATCTATTTTTTATTCCATAGCTTTATTTGTCCGCGCACCCGCACCAGGCCAGCGTGGTGGACTATATGGCCTAACACCTCTCAATCGTTCTCTCGATTGTACTCTTGTGCCCTGCAGTGTATTTCAGCTGATATAGATACAGCTTTATATTTTGTATTAGGATTTTGAGGAAAACCTTTAAATCTGGAAGGTTTGCGTCTTCGTAAGGTACATAGAATTACTATTATTTTCCTATAAACCAAACGAAGTGTATTTCAGAAGACACTCCATCTATAACATTCCCTGAGAAACAGTATTTTATTCGATATTTTGATAAGGTTGTATATGTATATCTGGTGTATTTGATCTGATAGCCGCCACACATGGTAATAATATAACTGTGCAAGTTTTAGTTTGCACCAGTATTCTGGAACAGGTGTGGGCAAATAACTGCTCAAACTTCGTTAGAAATTTTCGATTCGACACTGGTGCAAACTCGTATTTGTGCAAACGCACTTAAACGTGGGGGGCGGCCATAAATATAATAACATGTATGAAGTCGTTTTTAAGTACATACATACATACATACATAAACTCACGCCTTTATCCCCGAAGGGGTAGGCAGAGGCGCCACCAGGACACCCACATTTCGCCTTGTATGTTCCGTCCCACGATGTGGCCACGGGCTGATAATGAATAGAAAAATCCAATATCACTTTGCCCGACCCGGGACTCGAACCCGAGACCTCAGCTTTGTAACCGTACCGTAATACAACTACGCCACCGAGGCAGTTTTTAAGTAGCGGTCCGATATTGTACAAATAACCAAATGTGCATGATCCTAAGGTCTTCGATGCGTAAATCTAACAACATTGTACGGAACCAATAAAGAGAAGGATGTAAACCATATGTTTACCGAGGCCGAGACCGAGGTATATGTATATGCTATTTGAAGTCGTTTGGGTTTGTTTCCGCGTGTAGTAAATTTATTTTAGTAAGCGTCTATGAGCGACAATCGCAATCTTATCTAAAAAAATATGCGTTAAGTTGTGTATGTAAGGGCGAATTTGCTGGGTCAACTCTGCGCTAATATGAATCGACACATAGGCATATGAATAAATAATTAGGTAGGTTTAAACTAGACCTCACGAGTCACCACTGAAATCATAGCAAAAAGCGTGTACGCAAATATGTTGTAGTAGACATAACGTTTTGCGTATATTTACTTCCTACTAGTAAGTGCTAACTACTAAGCAAACTATTGAATACTATTCAAAACCTTCCATCCTTATCACTTAATAAGGATGCGAGAGAGATGGAACATAGCGGGTTGTAGTAACGGAAAGGCCTTAAAATATTTGTTTACAAATTGTGATGCATTGTTTGTTGTTTGATCTCGTAAAGATGGTTATGTAATGGTTAGTATGTAATGGTTATGTAGTGGTTAAGCCTTAGATTTCCTTTATTTATATTAGCTTTACATCTGCTGTTTAACACGAACATTGACCCAGTTTTATTGGCGACAGGTTCTTTTCTTATAACATTTTCATCATATTTTAGTGTTATGCTGATTTGTTCCAGGAATTGCCTTCTTAAACAATAATTTCGGTTAGTATCCTTTCTTCTATCAGGTCTTTGCCTTTTATAACATCCTTGTCGATGTCAAGCGCATAAGGTTCATTTAAATCACTTTTAAAAAATAATTTATCTTTGTGGTCAAAATTCATTAACCTAGTCACAGCAAAACAGGTCAGGCCCATGATCGTTCGCATAATAAATAATTCCCACAAATCAATCATAGGACCAATTTGTACCGTTTATAATACTAATTTGGTAAATGTTTAATTTATTTCTAAAATTGGCTTCTAATGTCACCATATCTCGGCTCTTGACAAGTGCCAAATTACTTTACGTGCTGTCAATGCTACCGGGAAACCATTACGACGAGGACGGCGGCGCAAGGACCCACGTTTTCCGCAATCAGACAGCTCGGTCCTTTGTCTCACTACAAAGATGAAGCGGTGATAGATGAGTGGCGACCGTGGATTAAGTGGGATAGGGTCTCATTAATAAAATATAAGGGAATAGCAAGGGCAAGATGGAAGGTGAAATGTTTTTGAACAATTCTGGATGACAATTGTAGAACAATTGTTTGTTGTTATAAAGGATTTTTTTAATGGAAAAGGTCTTTTATAAAATTCGTTGAATGAAGTCTAATTTGATTTTTATTTACTAACCTAAAATACATATGTTAACTAGTCATCTCATCGTACAGAGTATCCTCATACAGTAGTGTAGTACAATAGTTATAAGTCGTATAGAGAATAAAAAAATAAAAAATTATTAAAACATATGATTACAATTTATACAGTTTTAATAGCTCTCTGTGAAGTATTTTTGTAAAGAATTACTATTACCACATCAAATAACCCATTAATGGCCGATGTTAATAAACGATCTTCGTTTCTATCTAAAGATCGATCGCGAAAATAAACCAATGGGCTCAAGGTATTGCCGACACGCTCACATTTGATGTGTTCTGATTGGTCTATTTTCCGGATCGATCCTTAGATAGGGATTGGGATTGCTTATTAATTTTGTGTGTAAATGTATTGTAGTACAAAGCAAAACTTGAAGAAGCTATATAAGTAAATCTACAAGGAAATTAATCCAATTGAACTTAGACGGTTCTTGGCTTCATTACTAGTCGTTTTCATTCAAACATCTTTCTAGCCATTAACCTTTATAGTGGTTACGAAATATCGCTTTCTCAAGTTCACAGAATATGTACAATGAAACTTAATGTTAAGGACAGTTTGTGGCGTAGTAAGCGAGAATGTGGTTCGATCTCCACACCGAGACAAATGCTTAAGTTATTAACAAGTATTTGTCTAGAATTTAGATGTTTGAACGCCGATAAGTCCTTTGTAGTTTATACCTAGACATTGAATACCTAGAAACTTTGAAACTCAGAAAACTCTCTCTCTCATTAGATATTTTGCCTGGACGGCATTATAGCACTTACTATCAGGTGCTATGCACGCACTGTGCCGTGCCATAATATTAAAAAAAGAAACTAATAGAACAAATGTACTCTTTTTTTCAAACCGTATTAGTCATTTATTTAACTGATTCGATACTGCTTTCGTTATAATGAAATTGTACTATCTATCTATATCTATATCAGCCCATATACGTCCCACTGCAGGGCACAGGCCTACTCTACAATCGAGAGAATTGATTGAGAAATTGAAATTGAAATTGTACTAAGTGTTCTTAATTTCAATGGTCTATTTTATTTCTTGCGTATGTATAAATTGATGTTAAACTGAAATTATTTTTACAGTGTTCGACGCCTCGGCCAAGTCACCACAAGGTCTTCTGTTCGGCTCTTCCTATCACCTCGGGAACTTCGACGAGTGTATCGCTATACAAGATCCTGTCGACAATGGAGTTACTATTGAAGGACAGTACTGTCTTGCGACTATTAAGTGGCAACATGAGGAAGAAAAAAAGGTAATATTAACTGTTATATTATGCATACTTTAGTCTCAATTTATTGATGCCATGTTAGGGCGGTGAACGTGTGTAATGAAGTTACTCGTGTGGTACAAAACGAATAAAGCGCTGATGATGATTATTGAGTTACTTTCGAATTGTGCGGAATTGTACAGATTTTGTCGGAGTTTGAAAGTACAGCTTATAAGAAAACAAGAAGCAATAAATGGCAGTGACAATCAGGTGGTATATCCAATCGCTAGCTTCCTAACCCTTCAGGTGTCCATGTGTAGACAATATACTTTTGACAGATGCGACACAATTGAGAACAATTGGAGAACAATGGAGAACGTCATAAAAATTTTGATAGCGAGCCTCAAAAAAACTACATGCATAAAACCATAACCAGAATTCGATGTTTCTGATAATAATTATCTCAAAACAATATTTTAATTAGGAAATGGAGGTATGAACTACACAGATTTCGTAAAAATATCTCAAATTTTAATGAAGAGGGCAATAACTAATAACTTTATCAAGTCCTTTGTGCAGTAATACTTCACAATGACGCCACTAACCACATTACAAATGTCAGCAGAATGTAAATACCCGCGTATACATCAAACAGATTTGTAACTTTGTAATTGATCCCATTGAGGCGATTCACGACTTTCGCCCCCATGCAATTTACTTCTCGAATTATGTAAAGGCAATTCAAACTTCCCCATCTTAACAAACACGTGTACAGAACAAAGTTTGTGAGATCGATGCCTTGCATTATGGTCGAGCCAAGTTCCATGCTAATTGAATTGGTTGTCTTTACTTCGTTTCCCATTAGTTGGAGAGGCTCGCTCTCAAACGCTTTGTTATGTGATATATCGGCAGTTTGTGTTGTGGTTGGAACGGATAAGAGTCTTATTGTTGGTTGTTTCTCAGCTGATCTGTTTGTTTTAGATTTATTTTATTTATTGACTTGCATAAATAAACTCGCGCCTTTATCCTAGAAGGGGTAGGCAGAGGCGCCACCAGGTCAACCACATTTCGCAATTCTTTATGTACATAAAATATAGGAATAACACAAACAAGGAAGTTAAATTTAAATATCAGTACAAACGGCGGTCTTATCGCTCACGGCGATCTCTTCTAGACAACCTTAGGATGGACTGGAATTAACAGGAAAAAGATCTTCTTTCAGAATATTTTTGTTGTTACGATGTCATTTTAAAAATCATTGTTTAGTTTTACATTATCAAAATAGTTAATAACTAGTGCATTGATATTAGCATCATCATCTTATTTGACAGTCTTAAATTTATCGATAGTTTGTATCAATTCTGACGTAGTATTTCGATACAGCACAAATAGAACAAGCTTTTTTAGTTCGGCGGATGTGGCTTTGTCAATATTTGGCTTCAAGCTTCACACCTACGTATGCGTCCGATCACCAAACCAGGTGCTGTTACGCAA
The DNA here is from genome assembly GCA_949752805.1 of Deilephila elpenor. Taxonomy (NCBI): domain Eukaryota; kingdom Metazoa; phylum Arthropoda; class Insecta; order Lepidoptera; family Sphingidae; genus Deilephila; species Deilephila elpenor. Next base: position 12,262,722 of record OX457101.1, on the reverse strand, counting down.
ATCAACAATGTCTTGTTTGTCATTACCCTAGGCTTTATTGGCAAGGTTCTAAATGAATGAATGCATTTTGTTTAGACCAAAGATTAATGAAGTTGTATAAGTACTTTGTTTATTTACTCAATATTAATGGTTCTTAGTATTGTTTTTTATAACCTATATAATTGAAGCGGATGAGCAATTTTGATCAGAGTGATGTTCAGTTTAAAAGCAAAATAAAAAAAAATATCCATATGATTTCGGATCTAGCTTAACAATTATTGTCGCCGTTGTCAAATATACCAGGATATAATTAAGTTCAAATATTTAAAATGTTAAATTAATACAAGCTTGAATACACAATGAAGACACATTAATAAGCATCGCACATAATGAATGATTAGACACGGTCGCTCCTTATATGTTTGATGTAGAAATGACGAATGTTGGTGACGTAGGATATTTGATAGCATAATAATATTCCGTTGAGAAGCAACAAATATGTGTGCAAAAAATTATGAAGAGCTACTAATATTTAATATAAATATTGTGCCATATATTATAAAATCTTTCGTAGTTGACGTAGCTTGGAATACGTCACTGAAAGTAAATATTTAAATCAACACTTTAACAAACATACAATTATCACTGCCTCGATGGCGTAGTTGTACTAAGGTCTGATTGCAAAGCGAGATATGAGATTTTTCTATGCAATATGAGCCCGTAGTAAGGAATTTGTGCCTGATATGGCGATAGGCTCGCTCCCTATCACATCGTAGGTCGGAAAATACAAGACAAAACGTGGATGTCCTGGTTGCACCTCTGCTCACCCTTTCTGGGAAGAAGGCGTGAGTTTATCTATGTATGTACAATTATCACATAGATACAATGGGAATATGAAGTATACGAGTAGTAGAGATTTGTGAGTCATTCGAATGTAAATGACAATTGTCTACTCCGGGCTTTTTAGACTTGGCCGAAGTACGTGAATTTATGTACTTACATTAAAAATTCCATGTCAGTACTCATCATCAATGTCAATTGTTACGTCAAACTGTTGCTTTCTGAATGATGTGGTTGGATTTTCCAAAAACATATTTGCATTTCCTATCTTGGGTTCTTTAAAATCTACAGGTGTTACATCCTGGGATGACTGATTTTGGATGTATCATCGATTTTTTCTTAAGTAACAGAATTCTCGCCTAGAAAAGCTAACAAACCTTGGATTGTGTCTGTATTATGAGTAAAGCCTACCTTTGAACAGTAAATATGAAAATGTTAATTTTTAGGTTTCTTCTTCTAAATTCCCTGAATTGATTCATCATATTGTCATCATAGGCCAATCCGGATTTACCAGGTGCCTACTGTAAATAATATATAATTTATGATGGTCGCGAAATGTGGAAATGATGAATGAACTTGTCAATCAAAACAGGAAATTCTAAATATTATTTTCTTTCAGCTAAAATGCTGAGTCTAAGTTTTTTTTAAAGTCATTTACTGTTGACTTATTGCAATAAAGTTAAGTCATCAAACCCCATCCTTAATAACCATATGTCAGCAGTTTTTGTTGAGTCCAAATATTAATCCTCAATTCTCCTTTCAGGTCCGAACTGGCCGCGGCGAGACTCTGCGTTGGGCGGTATGCGTCCCCAACTCTTGTAATGCTAATGCTGTCCAGAGTTTCGTGAGCAGTGTCCTGTCCTACACTGTCGGGAAGAACACAGGAGTTGATGTCTCTGAGAGAGACTGCTATACTCGACGACCTTTAACTATCGATAACTTGGATGTTGGATTTCTGTAAGTTGTATACCTTTTAATAGTTTAGTTGGGATATAGGAGCATGTATTACTTGTTGTGACTGCCTCGGTTGCGTGGTTGTGCTACTGCATGATTACAAAGCTGATGTCTCGGGTTCGAATCCCGGTAGCACCTCTGCCTTCCCCTTCTGGGAAAAGGGCGTTAGTTTATGTATGTATGCATTACTTGATGTGTAGTTACCACTCTCTAAAAACTCTTACAATACTTAGGGATGACTGGTGAAATCCAGAAATTTTTAATGCCAAAATTTTAATATCAATAAGCACGTGGTACCTAATGATACATGTAGTACCAGCTACATGTAAATTCTTAATATATTTATAAAAAAAATTATAATACCTCATAGTACTTAGAATAGTCATCTTCTAGGTTCGAGGTTGTTTAAAGATTTATTTCACGTCACAGATTTAGAGCGCCTTTAAAATTATTATAAAAAGGTGTTTACTTGAATATCCTAAATATCACAGAAATGGAAGTTTAAAATAGACCTTATTTTAAAAGATACACTGTCCACAAAACCAAGTCATAATTTACGCATCTTTTATTAAGAAGTTTCTAAAGATGACAGACCATTGTTTATAATACAAAAAGCTTCAGAGTTTTTCTTTACCCACTTAAAAAGCGTTGCATAAATCACAGGGCAGATGGCGGACTCTATGATATATCTTCATTTTTCAAGGGATTTCGCCGCTGTAATCGTCTGGGGCATTGTGACGTGCGGACGAAATTTCGCCACATTTTGAATGTAATTACACTTTGTATTTACGCAGATTGTGATAAACGATGCCTTTGTAATTTTGTTTTGATGTTTATTTAATATTTGAGTCTGGAATTTAATGATTGTATTGTTTGCGAATTAGTATTGTTAATCTTATTCTGTGAAGCAGAATGTAAAATATTTTATTTGTCTTCGAAATTAACAGAATTGTAAACTTCTTGCTGTTTTTAAGCATTGAATCAATAGTAAGGTTAAAATTTGTATTATGGGTCACTGATATTTGACATAATGACCGATTATATTATCAAACCACGGCCTAGATGTATTTATTAATAATGATAAATCAACACTCGGAGTTTGTCCTTTGTTCCCCAATTTGCACAAGAGGTCAGTTCCTAACAATAACATTGTAACAATGATAGTATAGTCAGATTATATAGGCAAGGTTTGTTTGAGGTGCGAGATAGCTAAGTTGACAGTCAATTGATTGCCAAGACGACAATCGTGGGTTTGATTGATCTCGGGGTCAACTATACATATCTGGCTTTGCGAAGTTGTGTGCGTATATTGTAGTAATTAATTGTTTTAACAACGAAGGAAAAGTTTACGACAAAATCGGAATATTTGCGAATTCTCGAAAAAGTATTTTTAATTTCAATTTTTTCCCAACCTCTATTAGACCAGCTTGATGGACTTACGTTTTATTCCTTTTACCGAAATAGTAACTTTTATACAGGCATCTTACAGTCGCAAAAACTAGTAAATAGAATTCATGTACCGCCGATCCCACGTGTGTAAGGCACAAAGAAGAAGATAAATCAATACTCAATATTTATTCTTTTATAATAATGCCTAAGCATCTCAGGGCGCAAACACGCTCGTATATTTGAAACTCCCCAACGTATCGGCAACTTTTGACGTATTATGATCGATCTTTTATTTGGTAGATAATATTTTGCTTCATTAATACTTTTCCCACATCTTGAATGTACTTTAGGGATATTGAATCTATTGGCTTACAACATTTATTAATTGGTAGTATAATATTCGTATCCACTAGAATAGCGACTACTACAAATGGTAGAAAACTAGTCACAGTACGCGAAGCAAGTATGATGCGTTTCCTACTCACACCTGCCATTAGAAATGTTGTAAGCCAGGATCAACAATGGCACGCATTTCATTGACATCACACATTGAATCTTGGCGTGCCACCAGCAAACCTAATCAATTTAGGACCTATCTATTTAAATTCTATCTATTTAGAAGGTTTATCTGTTTATATTGTCCTTTACAGATCCCTGATTTTGGTGTTCATGGCTATCCTGTTCCTAAGCACTCTCTTCGAAATCGTCACCGTTTACATGGGCAAAAAGAAGGAGTCAGCTATCAGAGATCTCATCATCTCCTTCTCAGTTATCAACAACGTCAAGAAAATTATCTCCACCAAGCAACATTCAAACCTTGGCTTGGATTGCGTCACCGGCATCAAGACTTTAGCTATGATCTTCATTTTGGGAGGCCATGCGTGTCTGTTTATTGCTAGTGGACCTGTTATGGATGCTGCAGCTTGGGATCGGGTAAGATGATAAATCTATTATTATAGAATATAGAAGCATAGTAATAAGCTACACAGCACTTGACGGTAAATGCATGCAACTCAGATCAGTTTAGAAAATTTTCTCCGAAAAAATAAGTAGTACTCTGTTATTTTATTGTATTCACATTTTTCCAAAATGAATATTTAAATGTAAATTCTAAGCTTCTTATGTCCAAAAGCAAGACATGCATGAAATTATAACTTGAGATTTCACGTTTCGCTAAATATGTTCAAATTATTTAAATCCCATTATAACACGTGAATAGCTTCAATGCGTAAACATTTCTATCGAAATGTTATTCTTCGTGACAGTAAAATGTGTTTTACATTATATTGATATTAGACTAAACATGCCCAATGCTGAGTACGGAGAACTAAGCTACTATCGAGAATTCGACGGAGAAGGGCTTAGGTCATATTCCAGCACTTTGACATTTGTATTTGGAATATTAAATTGTAATTTCTTCTTCGACTTTTTCTTAATGTTTTGTTTCTTCATTATTTTTTCAGTTAGTCCGGGATCCACTCAACGGATTCATGCTCAACAATGCCTTGTTAGTAGATACTTTTCTACTGCTCAGCGCTTTCCTCTTCAGCCGACTTCTACTGTTAGAACTGGACAAGCGAAGAGGAAGGCTGAACATCATACCGATCCTTGTGTTCAGATACATAAGGTAATAATTGTATATACGTAAACTTATGTCTCTATTGTATCGCCAAGAGACGAGCTGATCGCACTGTTGAGTACTAATTCTGGTCCGGGACATCTCATAATGTAAATTCAAAAATTTTAACTCATGGTCTACTCAGACTTAATGTAATAACGTTCCTTGAATAACTTTTTTTTAACTCAAGCAATTTCGGTGGCCTGAAATCGGATTTGTACAGATGGAATTTGATGACAGATTTGACTTAGACCGATGTGAGGGTTTACTTTTTCAATAATATGTGAAATGAAAAAAAAAATGTTTATTGGTCCCGTAGGCAATTAAATAGCTCCTATGACAAGTCAATACATAATACTTAATCGCTATAATACAAAACATTAGATATGATACATTTATAGTAAATTTATTTGATTTTTGATAATCTTTTTGTTTATCTAGTTTTTAACTATTTTATTGTAAGAAAAAAAGTTATTCAAGGAACATTATTATATTAATTCTGAGTGGACCAGTTTTACTAAAACGACGCGCAGCGATTTAATGATAGGTAGATTTAAAATTATTTTATTTTCAAGGAGTATCATTTTATATTCTTCCCCAATGTCAATAGGAACCAGCAACAATTCTAAGCGACGAACTAATAGTAACTAATCAAATATACTAGTTACAATTTGATATTATAATAGTTGCGAACTTATCTTGACTAAACTATTGAATACTCTCGGGATTCGGCAACGTGATCTGACTATATCTAGTATTGTGCTTGTTTAAACCTCTCAATACCTGTTTTATCTTTATAGTAAATTGAAATAGTTGAAAAATTACTTAATCTGATTTTGGTTATTTTATTGCTCAATTATGGATCATTTTATTATGAAATTCTATCTGAATGTTTATTTCGAAGTGGGATTGTTAAGTAATTATATTTTATGTGATGTAAAGTTTTTCAAATGGCAGAGCCGTGCTGTAACTGAAGCTAAAACTTCTGACAGCTGTGTTATGGTTTTAACTGGTCCCAATGGTCACCGCACACATAGGTGGAACACCCATCTCAGTATTTTTTTTAAACCGTGACCTTCACACGCATTATGGGCGACACCAGACATCCCAGGGCGAGAAGACCCCCGATGTACGACCGCGTAACCGCCAGGCGCAAAATCATTGCTGGTCCTTCCATTGTAGGGCGCTTAAATGCCCCACACTGTTTTTCGACGCCCGTTTGACATGTTGTGGGCGTCCACGACAGACGCTAGCTATCGTTGTGACCTACACAAGTGTACAGTGTTTTGGATTCTGTATCCGATTTGAACCAGGCTAGGTTGGTAGAATTGTTTCGTTATTTCTCGCTGGTGAAGATAATAAAGTGCACTATTTATTTTATGCAGCATATACTAGCTTATATGAAGTGACTCGTGCCAGTATAAAAATAAATATAATTGATCCAAGGGAACTAGTGATTGTTTAAATTCTGACACTAATCTAGGTTTGTTATTGTTCGATGTCTAATGTGTAGAAACCTTTTTATGGACAATAGATGTTAATAAAGCCAAAGATCTGACGTCTTATTACTTGGAGTAAAGCTTTGTGATCATAAAAATGTTATTGTAATGATGAATGTAGGTTTTTTTTTTAATTTATTATATTTCAAAAAAAGTACAGTAAGTTTAAAATTAGGCCCGCAAAACCAAGTACTTGGTTTGTCTGCGAGTTCTCTTTTTATAACCAAGTTAATAGCAACATAATCTGCAAGACTATTACTTTAAGCATTTCATTATTGAAAGACATTGTTCAAATCTGGCGATGAATCAACACCCAATTCACGTACTGATTACTAGTTTAATTCATAGTTTAGGCACGTCAACACATTTATCATCCCAGTGTTGTGGATTTTCAAGTGGGACAGTGATCTATCAGATGACCGTGTTTGCTCATTTGCCAAACTATGCAATAAAAAAAACCTACACTCGAAACGCTCCATAATCTACTCCACTTGAGTTTACGATTGTAACGATTGAGAATAAGTAGAAAAACCACGGTCGTGATCGTAGTCATGAGATCAAATAAATGAGTTAATAAAGAATTCTAGGAAATGTCCGTGGATTTTTTATCATTTCAGTGGGATTTTTATATATTTTTTAATATGTAAAAAGTATTTTGTCTGTTAATTTTAAGGCCAATGATGTATGGGAGGTGAACATTGTCTTTGAATGTTTTGTTTTTTCCAGGGTTACTCCGTCATACCTAGTGGTGATACTATTCTACATGACTTGGCTTCCTAAAATGGGAGAAGGACCGTTATGGGAAGATCGCATGTTGCTGGAACAAGAACGCTGCATGGCTTCTTGGTGGGCGAATATTTTGTATATCAATAACTACGTAAATACAGATAAAATGGTAAGATTCGATATTTTGCAATATTCATTATTAAACATTATTATTATTCATTTTGAGGAGGCCTGTGTCCGCCAGTGGACTGGTATAGGCTGATGATGATGATGACTATGAACCATTCTTAAAATGTACATTATATACATGTCTCGTAACGGCTAGATCAGGCCTGTGAAGTCTAGGGTTGGTAACCTGAATACCATCACCCATTATGATTGATTGATTGGGGGCCTGATTGCGGCTGCCGGCTACAATATCGTACATACATATGTTTTCGCAATAAATACTTTCATTGATGGTAATTTTTAGGATTGTTCTGTTATTGTAGCCAAAATAAACGTTTTTTCTAGATATATCATTAAACCAGGTCAATTGCAATCACAAACTACATAGATTTTAAAAGCTGTAAGTATCATCACATAATAGTAGAACAGTCGTGGTAATGCGATTCCTGGATATTTCCGCACTACTATCTTTTAAAAAACAACATTATTGTTACACTTCGCTCTGTTATATTACTGACATTCCCAAAGGTTCAATAATCGGTACCTTGCCCTTCTTCCCTCGGCATACGAACATAATATTTTAGACTATTTTTTTAATATTCATCGTATTTCTTTTTCAGTGCATGTTCCAGTCCTGGTACCTCTCAGTGGACACACAATTATTCTTCGTCGCCCCTATCTTCATCTACAGTCTTTGGAGGTGGCGGAAATTCGGTTTCTTCCTGATGGCTATTGGAATCGTTGTATCCCTATTGGTCCCAGCTGTCATCACTTACAGGGACAACTTGGATCCAACGTTGTTGTTTTATGCCAAGTAAGATTATTATGAAGAAATTAACTTCTCCATGATTGACAGTGATTTAGGCTTATAGATTGCGGGTTGGTGGACTAAACATTCCATTAAAGTTGTTGTGGAGATATCTTAAGTCTGGACTCATGATTTTTGCTTTTATCATTTAAGTGAGCAATCATAAAATAAAATAAGCCTCTATTGATGTTTGTTATCAAATGTGCAATAGATCACTATTAATATTTAATAAGGAACTTTAAAAAGTCAGAGGTCCGTGCGTTGGAATTGAATCACCAAACTTAGATTTGTCAGTTCGGTCCATTAACCTATGGCTCACTCCTCTTAAGGTTTCATCTTTTTGGTGACACGTCGTAGAACGTAACTAAATATTTTATACTGCACCTTCTTTGAATTTTACGATATTACAGCCGTTTGTTATCATTGCTCTTAGTTTTATTTAAGGAACTGCAATACAGTAACTAACATACATACATACATAAACTCACGCCTTTTTCCCAAAAGGGTAAGCAGAGGTGCTATCAGGACACCCACATTTCGCCTTGTATGTTCCGTCACATGATGTGATATGCGAGCCTATCGCCATATCGGTCACAAATTTCTGACTCCGGGCTGATAATTAATTGAGAAATCCAATATCACTTTGCCCGACCCGGGATTCGAACCCGAGACCTCAGCTTTGTAGTCGTACCGTACTACAACTACGCCAACGAGGCAGTCACTAACCTTATTACTGAACACCCATCCAGCACAATTTTCCTTAGATATTGAAATAAAACTATTTTTACTGATTTTATCGCGATTTGATTTAATTTTTACATTTTTTAACTTCCCGACGTTTCGATTACTTTACAGCTTTCATGGTCACGGGGCGGACTGATTTCCTTAGATTATCCGTACAACCGCATCTTTTGTTCCTAATATTTTTTCTGAGAAAACACACGTGTCTCACTGAATGTGAAATGAATTTTATATTTCTCCCTTGTTACAGAGAATTCACAGATATTGTATCCAATTTCTATTTCAAAGAAGCGTATATCAAGACACACATGAAGATGATAACTTATTTTATGGGATTGCTGACTGGCTACGTACTGCATCGGATCCAATCTGAAAAGTGAGCTTTTATTTTGTTTCGAAACATATTTTTCTCTCAGATTTGTATTTGTTGTGTTATTGCGGTTGAAGGGATTGATATCGAGTATTAATTACAAAGCCAAATTTATAGTAACAACAATTCATTATATTTTTTTCCTTCCAATATTCTTTCAAATTAATGTTAGTTGTTTATTCTATTTATTGATTATCGATATCAAATATGTATGAAGATAATTTATTTTAATACCTACTAAGAAAATAATTGTCACAGTAGAAGCGGTAGAATAAAAGTAATTATAGCACAAACGAACAGCTAAACCGAGATGCGATATAAGTAAGATTATGAATATAATATTTTTAGTAACATAATATTTTTATGTTTACAGTCCAATAATAGAAATGTCCACCACTTATTTCCTAACCTGACAATCATGTTTACCCTCAGCTACCAGATGTCCGGAGTGCTCAAGTCATTCGGCTGGGTCATCAGCATCATCCTCGGGACGGTGACCACCTTCTCAGTCAGCATCTTCTACCAGGAGTGGTACCAGTACAGCAGTATAGAGGCAGCTGCCTACATATCACTGCATAAGGTCGCCTGGGGGATCGCTAATGGATGGCTGATTATTGCCTGTGCTACAGGAAACGGTGGTAAGTTTGAGGTGTAATTTTTTTTACTGTAATGAATGGCGAGACGAACATGGCATTCGTCTGATGGTAAGCGATACGACCACTCATGGACAATAGCAAAACTAAAAAACACTATGAATTACAAGGCAATGCTTGGCATTCCACTGCGCGCGCTACCCTGAGACATAAGATATTAAGTCTCATGTCCAGTAGTTATTCTGGCTACAATTTCCTTCAAACCGGAATGCAACAGCGCCTTTACACTGCTGTTTGACGAGAGAAATAGACATTGCGGTGGTACTTACCCAGGCGGCCTCACACATATGAGAGACTTACCACCAGTTATATTTTGTTATTATTATTAATCTTTATTGTACACCAATAACATCACATAAAGAAATAAAATATTTAAAGAATGTTTAGAAATAAATTATTGCTCTGAGTGATCTCTGCCAGACAACCTTTGGATGGATATAAGGGAAGGAGAAAGAGAGGGCAGTGTAAAAATAAAGAAGAAATGCTAAAAAAACTGATTATTATTTTGATTATTTTTTATCTCTTCTTCTTCAACTACTAGAAATCCATTAAGAAAAATGGCCTTATGGGTGTCCTCGGCTATGATAAGCAAAATAAGTTTATATATTTGTGTCAGGATAATATTATGTAAGATTGTATATGTCGGTGTGGTTTACATGACAAAAGTAAAAAAAAGTTAAAATAAATGGATAACTTGAAATATATTTATTTATTTATTTATATACACTTTATTGCACACACACAAAAAAAATACAAATAAAAAGAAAATCACATACATAAAAAGTACAATTGGCGGCCTTATCGCTCAAAGGCAATATCTTACAGACAACCATGGGATGGATTTTTGAAAAGGATTAATTGAGGGCAGTTTAAAGTGTAAGAGATAGAAGCTAACACTAATATACTAAAATAATAAATACTTAAAAGAATATACATACATACATACATAAACTCACGCCTTTATCCCCGAAGGGGTAGGCAGAAGCGCCACCAGGACACCCACATTTCGCCTTGTATGTTCCGTCCCATGATGTGATAGGGGGCGAGCCTATCGCCATATCGGGCACAAATTCCTGACTCCGGGTTGATAATGAATAGAAAAATCCAATACCACTTTGCCCGACCCGGGACTCGAACCCGAGACCTCAGCTTTGTAGCCGTACCGTAATACAACTACGCCACCGAGGCAGTCTTAAAAGAACCTCATGAAATATGTATTAATTAAAGTAATATTTTTTTAATTCAATATGATAAAATAAACAATAAATGAGATGTAAAGTAAAATGGATAAGTTTGACACATTATAAAACGAAATAGCGCGTTGATTATTAAAATCGAAATGTATGATACAAAATGTATTAATATTGTAAGCTTGTAGAGTTAATTCGTTCAAGCTCAACTAATTCTGATTAAATCCGTCACTGTGTTTGAATATAATATTGGCTAACATCAAATATCCAATTTCTAAAATGATCGTACGGTAATAACAATTTGTGAAGGCTTTATTGTACATTGAATATTTCAATTGACCGAAATAGCGTTGAGCATTGATTTATTAATAAACCTAGTATCTAAATGTGTTTATGTTATAAATCCAATCTTTATGAATGCCCTCTCCTCTCCTCTGTTCTCCAACCCACTTTTACTCTTTAAAATTATTGACGCAACGCAGTAATGTCCGTGACAAATGTCCGTGACAAATATTGTGTAATTTTATCTCCTTTATTAAGCAATGAAAGCACAATTAAAACATAATTGCAAAATATTTATGTCCAAAAATGTATTTCAGGTATATTAGGGAAACTGCTGTCTTGGAAATTTCTGGCGCCGATGTCAAGGCTAACATTCTGCGCGTATTTGGTGAACGGCATAGTGGAGTTGTACTACGTGGGCCAGTTGAGACATCCAGTACACATCACCTTCTTCACAGTGGTACGTAAGCTTAGCAATACTTCGACAGCCAAAGCCTTAATAATTCATTGTTGGAGAGCGACTCACATGCCGAAATATTTGCTGGTGTTACGTTCGGTGCTGCTTCGGTGACGTACTACGGTATGATTACAAAGCTGAGGTCTCGGGTTCGAATCCCGGGTCGGGCAAAATGATATTGGATTTTTCCATTCAAAATCAGCCCGGTGACAGGAATTTGAGGCGAAACGTGAAGGCGTATATATACTGCAGACAGCGCAACTTTGTTTTATTAGAAAATAAATATTTTATTTCAATTTGCACGAAACAATACCACGTTTATCAACCCTAGTAACCATAATGCTGTCAGTATTTCATTCCGATTCAGCACGACCGACGGCGGAGGCCGGAAGTCGATCCTTGTTAATTAGAGGGCAACCGTTTCCTTAACAAAAACTTTCGATATCTTGTATCTGGTAAATAGGAAGCCCTTTGTAATTAACGCCTTTGATCAAGTTTGTTTAGCTTGTTAAATAAAGTCACGTTTTTTGAACAAATGTTAATGCGCCGTAATGAAGTTTGGTAGGTACAGTAAAGTGGTAGGTTGTTGTATGTATTAAACTGTATGTTATTGTTCGCTTGATCATAGTCTTGGTGCAATGTGGAGTCAGTTGTAGATGTGCCATCAATGCTACTTCAGTTTGCATTAGTTAGTTTTGCTCCAAGATGTGCTAAGGTCTATTGCAATAGCAAACAATATCCTCAACGTTATTAACCAGAAGAAAATGATTTCTTATATTTACGCGAATGCTACACATTAAAAAAAAACTACTTTGGTCACGGGGCGGACTCACTGTAAAGCCACGAAAGCTGTAAAGTAATCGAAACGTCGGGAAGTTAAAAAATGATAAAATTAAATCAAATCCGCGATAAAACCCTAAAAATTAGTTTTATTAAAATCAGAAAAATGGTTTAAAAGTTGATTTTCCAAACTAGGTATCACCTTGAGTAATTCATCCTTCACGACCTTTACCTATAAGCTTCTACTATGTCAATCAATAAGGTGACTGGTAATTAATTATTATATGTATGTTGTTCCAGGCGGCATCTGCAATATCACACATAATTCTGACGTTCATCCTTGCCATGTTCTTGTGTATCACATTCGAGTCGCCGCTGCACGGGATCGAGAAGATTCTACTCAAAATGTTCGGTATGTTTCTTAAAAAAAATTCAAAGCTAATTGTTCATCTTGAGAGTTATCAATGGCCGACCCTGGTGCTTTAAAATGATGGACTTTGAACGCCAACTAGTTAGATCCGAATTTGCTAAGGAAAATATAGATCCTGGCTGATAACTTAATTACTCTTTGTTTCATTTGTTTTACCGTTTTATATTTTTTCATACTTACAATATAATGAATAAATATTCCATTCATTTCTTATGAAGCTCAGTCAGTTTTCATCACACAGCAAGTGTAGTCTTAAATAACTACTGGATATATTGAGACTTAACATCTTATATCTCAGGATGGCGAGCGCAATGTAGTGCCAAGCAATGCTTTGTAATTCATGGTATTGTTGGGTTTTCTACTGTCTTACTGCTTACCATCGAATGGCATGCTCGCCTCGCCATTCAAAGCAAAAAAAAAATACTTGAAATACATTCACAGTTTAAAAACTTTTGTGTTCTTCTTTCCAGCTGCACCAAAAAGAAACACCGACAGCAGAAGGACCGACTCCGCAGAATCTTCTAGAAACACTAGTCAATCCAAACTAGATTCATAGCATTGATGTGCAATTGTTTTGTAAATATGGCGTAAATGTACATTGTATAGTACTCAAATACTCAGGTATTTATATAGTGTAGCTTACGGTCTTAGAGTATATAATTGCTAGTCCGCTAGTTAGTCTAGAACATCAAAAACGTAGATAAAAATGTTGGTGCCGGGCCACCTTTTTCTGCCGCCCTATTGGCTAATATTTAACAGTGCTGGAATATACGAATTGTTTGAAAGAGGAGAAAAGATGTAGTACAGCGCTATTGAATTTCATTTTAAATCGTTTTTGCCGGATTATAACTAAATTATCTTTACCAACGAAAATAATAGCAATTTACTGTTAATTAATTGGCTCAATTTCATTAATACAGCAGGGCTACCGACATTACGAACAATAAATCTACGTTTTTTAAGACGCAAATTTATGACAGTGCTCCCTCTAGACATGAAATACTCTAAGCTTACGGTGTGGTCATGTAAGGCTTTGTTGTTAGTCGTAAGATAGTGATGTGATATATTAGTTGTAAATATATTTTATTAGTTTTGTTGTACCAAATTATATTTTTATACGTTGTATATGCGATTTGAGGTGTTACTAAGGGATTGCACAAACTAACTTTGCCGATAACTTTGACTTTGAAAACGTCAATCCCATAAATTAGCAATGTCAAATACGTCACAAATGTATGGAGATGACATTGTCAAAGTTAAAGTTATCATCAAAGTTAGTTTATGCAACTGAGCCCTAGAGTTAAGTAAAAGATTTATAACATCTCTTTTAATGTGTGTGTGCAATAATAATTTTGTACTGTATATTATACAAGTATGAGGCAAATAAATAAGATGTAAATATAAAAAAAAACAATAAATAAATACACCCAACATTCATAGTCCTGACTCCCATTAAGATCAATTAAGTCTTGTGCCGTGGGTATCAGAAGGTACGAGAGACTTTTTGGTCTCACAAACACCTAGACCCGAGACAAATACTTGTGGGCTTCACAAACATTTGTCTCGGTGCGGGGATCGAATCCGCGGCCTCTCGATTTACAGCCGGCGTCTTGGTTAAACTGCGCCACGGAGGCTTTCAATCAATACTAGGCATCTTTTTTAATTAACGTCAATTTTTTTATTATTTTTCCGTAACGTCGAATTTGGCTGGTAATGACAACAATATGTGGAATTCTATGGTTTTTATACTAATAAAAAATTCTCTATGGCACTGATATTTTTTTATTTGAAATGTTATAAAGCGACATCTGTTGTCCTGAAAATAAATTAGTTGCAATAGTTATCGAGGGCGCTGTTGTTTTTCGTAACGTTATAAGATTAGGTAACTCCACGGGGTTTTACTGTGTCACCTAATACTTTGAGTGTATATTTTTATTGTATTTAAATAGGTATTCTATGAAGGTTTAAAGCGAACGAAATACGAGAAAACATTTTTCAATTAGTATTTTTAAATAAAATTTTAATATACATTTTGTATTTAATATTGCCGACAAACGTTGGCTCCTGCTTTTTTTAACCAACACACAATATTTAAAATGTCCTAGCTTTTTTGACCAACATACAATATTTTCATGTAGAAAAAAAAATGTCCGAATATTGGTTGCTTTTTCACTGGAACATCAAAGGGTTGGGGATATTGATCAGGTTTAGGTTGTCACACATCCCCTTGTTTTGTTTGTGGAGAGTTCTAAATCCGGCACGTCCGTTCGCTTTGCGGGAGCTCAAGTGTCCATTTTTAACAAATTTAAATGTACAAACGTGTGGAGCAGATATTTTGCAAATTGTTAAGAAACATGAAACTTTGAAAATTTTATACTTATTAAGGTTTATATTTTTTTACGCAAGTGTTTTATGAGAATACTAATTATAATTATTTATTAAAGGGAGTTGAATGTGGCCATGCCACATGCTGTTAGAGCCGGAATTTATAAAAAAAGTAATTGGATCGCTAAATTACTTTGGTTTTCCATAATATTTTAATTCCTCAATAACTCCACACATGGAAATTTTATCATCGCATTACCACTACAGATTTAATTTATATTGCAAATAAATAAGCGATAAATAAATGAACCTAATTGCCGATAGATAACCCACAGATATATTACGATGCGGAATATTCGCTTCACTACGATTCCCATTTAAACGTTATTTATGTTTTGCTAATTCACTAATTTGCAAACAAACTAAAACCGTATGATTTATTCAAAAGTGTTCGCTATGAACAGTTCGCTTGATTCAGTGCTAATGTGTTTGAAGTTCGTTTATTATTATTGTGTTTATATCATATTTTGTACCTCGATGTGAAGTGTTTTTGTAATAAAATTGATATGTTTTATTAATTTATTTTTTATTTAAATTCACTGTTGTTTTTCTTTCTCTGTACGAATGTCTGGAAGAATTATTCGACAATTGCAATGCTAAAAGTTTGTCAGAGTTGTGTGGTATATTGCACAGTGTGGGTGTGGTTCTATTAATAAAAGTACGTTTAGGTATATTGGTATACATCATATAGAATAAGGAATTTTCTAAGAGACTTCTTTAGGTGATTGGGTATAAATTATAAGATTAGGACTTTCTAACCAATTTATCGTTTCTGAAAATGATATAGACAGAATGTTAATGACTGCAACGTAGCTAGATAATACTTGTGCATTTACCTGCGTTGCACTACAAAGTTCTCTAAATTATTTAAACATTTTCTACACAACATATTTTAAAATAAAATAAAAAATTCAATAATTTCCAATGATCAAAGACAAACATACCATTCTGTTTGTAAAGTTATGAATGTATTTATCTCCTGTGCGTATTATTCACTCCATCCAAGACAACGATTGTAAAATGAGAATTTGCAGGTTCGATCCCCGCATCGAGATTATGTGTGATCCGCAAGCATTTTTTTTAGATCATCCCAGATCTAAAACAAACAGATTGCGAAACCGTAGAGTCTTCTGCCAACCGCGACACAAGATTTGATTGCTTTTAACGTGGGATCAGCGTTGGGGGATTGTTAGGCGCCTTACAAAGACGATTACCTGATTTATTTAAACCTCTATTACCCCTATATAATTACATAAATAATATAATACGGAGCGCAGTTAAAGATGCATAATTTATTTGAAAAACGACTCCTCTTCGCAGGGAATTACACAAACCCCACACGGTGGTGCCGAGAGGTATGCTTCAAATGCGCTCCTCAATTACATCTAATTTGACGCACTCCTGTAAGCCGATGTTTAGTAAACATCGACTACAGATGCACCAGAGAATTTAATATTCAACTGACCTATTCATTTATAAATTATATTAACAACTTTGATGTATGTATTTATATCTATATACTGTTTTTTTAGATTTACGCGAATGTTACACGTTGAAATAAAACGATTTTTTACGGATTTTGTTACGATTTGGTTTAATTTTAACATTTTTTAACTTCCCTACATTTCGATTGCTTTACAGCTTTTGTGGTCATGGGGCGGACTGAGATATTAGTCATCCGCTCAGTGACTGTTATCTATATACTGTTAAAGTGCTGGAGTCTTAAGACAATTTAACTGTTAAATCAAGAAGATATGCACTTTGTTGAGCATCAGTAAGAGTATACAATAGTATACAATAAATCACCTACTAGAATTGAAAGTTCAGCGTGAAAGTCAAGAATATTGAGATAAACTGCTACCAAAACCCGAGTCTAAGAAGGCTTACAACAACTTATATTCATCATAATGATCGATATAGCTTTATCTTACCGTCGAATAGTAGTAAATGAAGTGAAGAAATATATTAATGAAAATATTTGGAAGTTTTAAAGGAAGTATAACCTAATTTCGGGCTAAGCATTATTTTTCTACAATAAAAAGAAGGTGAGCTAATAAGAAAGCTATAAAGCTAAACGATACTCTAGCAAACTAATTGTTTAATAAAGATTATTATTTTCCTTTTCTTTCCCTTAAACTGAAGGATTTTTAGTGTGTGCTGTTCATCGTGGCTTGAAGATTACAAATTGTATGCGGATAGGGTTATCATATACAGGGTATATCAAGACCGCGACCGAAAACGAACCCAGGAGGTAGTATTAGTGATATCAAACACAATGCAAGTCAATTTTTTTTTTGATATTTTTTACATATCGTCGTATTTGAGTGATTAAACATAGTTTTTCTAAAATAATGACGTACATCGCTTAATTTTTAAACACGCAATGGTACGCAAGGGTTTAAATTACTATTTTTGCAAAAACTAGGTTTTTAGCCCTCAAAAACGATGATTTTTTAAAAATTGTAAAAAAAAATCCGTCGCTTATTTTGCAAAATTTTTAGTTGCATTGTGTCTGTAGCCGCTAAAACTACCACCTGGCTTCGTTTTCGGTCGCGGTCTTGATATACCCTGTATATTTTTTTATATTATAGGGGGAAATCGGGCATGCGGTTCACTTGATGGTCAGTGATCAGCGCCGTCCATGAACATCTGCAGCACTACAGGGCAAGGAGATGCATTACTTGCCTATAAGGTGGGAATGAGCTCGATTATAAACATAATAATATACACAGCCTTTATCCCAGGAGGGGTAGACGGAGGCGCCACCAGGACACTCAAATTTCGCCTTGTATGTTCCGTCCCACGATGTAATAGGGGGCGGGCCTATCGCCATATTATATTTACACCCATATCAAGTTTACTACTGAACGGCCCTAAGGATCTATATGGCCCCGAATGCAGCGATTTCCAGCATCGTTTACAGGGTCTGTTCATCTTGTGAGTGTGAATGCTCGGTGCCTTGAAATAACTTTAGCAGAAAATGTCAAATCAACTGTCAAAATGGTTATGATATCGTTTAAGTTACCCCACACAACCGAGGCTTGATCCTGATCCTAGTCTATATTGTCCCACTGCCAGGTAAAGGCCCAAAGAAGGAAAGGCCTTCTTCCACCCCTCTATCCAAATCTTTCTTCCACCAGTTGGTATCAAAATGGTCCAAGTAATCTCTCTACCTTCTGCGCGGCCTACCACAAGGTCTTTTTAAGTTTTGTGGAGTCCATACGGTAGCAGTTCTAGTCCTCAGCTCGCCTGACATACGACGGACGTGACCTGCCCAATCCCACTTTTATTTGGCAGGTTTAATGAAGAATAATAAAAAAGTTTAACCCATCTATACATTTTGTGCATGTATGTTTAATTTACACGAACCGCAGTACTCCTGTGCAGTGGTACTTCAATATTGCGAGTTCGGTGTAAGTAATTTTCAACGCGTACAATAATTGTCTGTATTACATTTTAATGAGATGTTGTGTTTATTAATTTGAATTATGTTTTAGAATAAATTGAAGTATTGCTGGGGTAGTCATTAGTCTTGTGGTAGTCAAGTGGTTGCTATCAATTTTGTTTTATTTATAAATTTTTATATTCCTGTCTGGTTTGCAGGTAGATATTCTATTTGGTTTGAGTTGACTAGCTTATAAGGTAGATCGATTTGGTGCCCACAATATACAGATGTATATCTGTGAGAATTTTCATGCCTCATCCATACATACATAAGTTCACGCTTTTATCTCAGAAGGGGTAGGCATAGGCACGAGATAATGAATTGGAAAATCCAATATCACTTTGTCCGACCCTGGATTCGAACCCGAGACCTCAGTCTTGTAACCATACCGTAGTACAACTACGCCACTGAGGCAGTCCGAGGCAAGCCTGATCTCTTTGTTTATCATTGATAGGGTACGTTGTATCGTAATTTTATGGTTTACAAGCTTTTCTTATATTTTAACAGTAACCCTACTAAACCTAAAACACAAACGATACCGAAATCACTGAAAACACTCGAAGCTTTTATTTCGCACAGTTCAAATAACCAACCGTTTGCAGTGGATTAGCCGTGTCCTGGAGCTATGTGTGGTAAGCGTGCTGGGGTCTAAGTGATCTCGAGTATACCAGTCGGTACACAAGACCCAAGTTGGACAGTTTTCAATTACTACGGACTTAGTTATTCGTGGCTTAAGTGCACGCTCGTCAACTATTTGCGAAGTTGCATAATCTTTGTGTCGGATCGCGTGAACGTGGCCTGTCTGATATATTGAATTTGACCCTCTACAAAGACGACTTTGAGTGCATGATTTAATTTTCCGGTTCCCTGGGGTTTTCTTTGGTGTTTTTCATTTGATTGTTGTGAAAATGATGTTTGATATTATTGTTGTAGTGGCAGCTGTTGTACTGATTTTACTATGGTAGAGAAATCAAGTTGATATTGGTTTGTATAAACGCGCTAATTACTAGGAATGCTTGGCCGATTAGGAAAATTATTTTGGTTATCAAATGATAAGCTAATCTTTCTTAAATATTAAGCTCTTTAAATTCACGCACACAACACGAATAAGTTAAAGAACGTTATTAAACTATGTAGTTTATCTCATAGGATTTATTTGAATAGGTTCAAGTTTTAGGTTATTAATTAAATTCGAATAACTACTATAAACTGCTAAAGCTGCATACTTTCGATTCGATGTATATATTTAGAAAATATTATCCCAAAAAATAACAACACTTTATTGCAAAAATAGGCCCTCTATAATATATTTGTAAGGTATATTAAATTAAATTTACGAAGAATGGCACATTGGAGACACATTCGCAATGCTATTACTGGTGTCGATATCTTCGGGACAAAATTGAATTGCATTGGCATCCTTTGACACTACACTGTCCAATATTGGACGAACGTTTTTAGATCCAAAACAAAGATTGAAAATTTACCCTTCGTCAGACTTGTGCCATTGTCTGCATCGATGCGTTTCGACAAAGACCTAACACCTTTTTTTGTTAACTTCATTAAACTTCGAACGAAATTGAGACTATTTTCGCGAATCTGATACCAACTTCATTCTTTGCGAAATTATTACATTCTTTTCAGTTAAGTGCTGCAAACTGTCCATAGGTGTGACAGTCTTGAAAATATTGTAGGTGCCAACGCACGATTAATGTGAAAACTAAAATACACGGTATTTTTTCTTTAATCTTTTTAATATTTCTATCTTGTCTATAAATCATATTATGTTATTGTAAGCAAACAGATGTTGTTAGGTAGGTATGTAGTTTCAATATAAATTTATATTATATATATTTTACAAAAACAACCAGTTTGTTAATAAATTAAATTCCTTTTGTTTCAAAATACACTAATGCATCCCATACATCATGTAAAACATCTCAAACACGCTGCTGACGTCTCCATAAATTCAACAACGAAAAATACGTCGGCAAATTGTCTAAAATATTTATGAAAAAGATTGTGAAGCTCTCAGACTGCAGCCCTCGATCTGTCTGGAATAAAATGACGTCACAACACGTCTATAGTGGCATGTGCGGCTAGGAGTGGTTCTACCCTCCGGCGATATTAACACAGAATGTCGAATACTTTCAGTGGTATGGAATTTTTCGCCAAACGCTACGCAATATTGAAGGCGACAACGCATGTTTATAAAAAGCGAAATTAAATTTTCATGTTCCAATAGCACAGAGGACGTAACAGAATAAATTGGTTTATTTTGAATTAACAGGTGAACACGTTTCATTTGATGGAATCTTTTACACTAAACACTTACTAATGTAATGCTTAGAGACAAACTATTATACATCGATTATTGTAATTTCTCCGAGCGAGAAACTCCAGTGGGCCGTGATACAATTTCTACGACTTATGTTCCCTTAGGTTCGAACAGTGACCTGTGACAAGCCATCTTGATTCAGCAGCTTTTTATGGTCGCTATGTTTCCTTTTTTAACATGTATCTATTTTTATATGACTTTTACCACAAACATTTATTTTGCCATGAAATTTGCAAAACATTTTTACAAAAACGAAACAAAAAGGCTTTGATTTATTATCCCGAAGCATTATACCACAAGAGATTACGTAACACGTAATAATTCAGCCTAGACATTCCTTTATTGATATAAATGATGTTCAAGCAGCTTTGATTAATGACAATGGAGCTCAAGTGACAAAAACATTCAAAAGTTTCCCTGCGCTTGGTGTTGCTAACTTTTAAGTGAACTAAGGATGTTTGAATAGAGTGTCATTAATCAGCACTTTGTCAAAAATATCACGCTTTTGAAAGGGTTGTCTTTTGCATTGTACAGTTTTTGTGCATGTATCCGATGGATGAAACTTATGGAATGAGGACCTTGTTCAACATCTTCAAGTAAACCATTGATTAGTTTCTTTTTAATTAACGTCATTTGCCAAGTAAAAGTTCCGAGTATCTTCCGTCGATTTCACAAGTGAATGTAAAGTATCGAGTAACAGCATGCTGGTTAAGTGAATGACATAAGAAATTGGACGAATCATTCGTTCAATATTACATCAAATGCAATGATTATAAAATATTATTAATTTATAATTGTTCTCAAGTATCAAGTAAATACGCTAATTGGCAGACGGTGTAGCTAGTAAAGTACTGACTACTGTAATCATAGGATTAGTGTTACTGGAGCGTCGTGAAACCGAAGCGTGATGTTACTGGCGACTTTAACTGATGATTAGCCTACTTGACGCTTTACTTTAGGGTGACGAACGAGACCCTAAGACTGTAGGTACATTGGAAAGTTGAATACAGATTTTGCCAAGAACTTAGAGTCTCAAAAAGTGAATTATTGCCCAACCTAGTGTGTGTTGTGGTCGGTAACTAAGTAGATGCTCGAAAAAAGTAGTCAATTTATCCAATTTTGTAACACTCTTAATAGCATTATGTATTCTGACTTTCAGTGCCATGATTTTCTTGGTTACCATTATCTAGAATTAAATCAATAGGGGTGGGAATTTAGACCAAAATATTATCTTTTATTTTTGACAGTTCTAAAAAAATAGTAAATGTTTGTATTATGAGTAATATTTTTTTGATTGTAATCATCTTTTAAAATATATTTATTTATGATCATTTTTGGACAATAGAAATATCTATAGTATGTAATATAATCGTTTCCGTATTAGAGGATATGTCATTTGTAATTAGGGTGATGACCATGTAGGACATGTTGATGTAGTAAGATTCAAAGTAATTACAGAAATAAGGCAATTTAACTATTAATAAAATTATTTATTCCATGCGGTAATAAATTTAACCGAAGAAACGATCTAACACCTCATCAGCAATATCGTAAATATTGGTTGTAAATGCAAACGATTTTACTGAAACAATAAAATGTTTTGGATTTGAATTTAAATATTAGACATTAACATTAGAGCATATTCAAAGAGTTATAGAGCTATATCTTCGTAAGATTGATTTTAGCAAATTTTGGACTAAAATAATGTGTATTTTTTATCCCAAAATTTGATCAATTGCATCAGCAGCATCTTCGAATATGCTTCCTGTAAATAATTTCATGGTATTATTTATTCAGCTAGCATTATATCTTATCCATAAGCAATTGGATGCGTACCTTCGCTATCGACGTCAAAGATGGCGGTGTTCCTTACGATCCTAATACTAGCTTGTATTAGTAAGCATATCACCAGATTCCAACTGATTATCTGAAATACATAAAGCAAAATAACTTTTTTTTAAGAAATATTCGTAATTGGATAATGAAGGCAGATGACTTTACAGAATTCGCCCAGTGGACAATAGATGTAGGATATCCCCAGGAACCCCCTGCCTGTTGTAAGAGACGAGTTAAAGGGGTCATCGAGGTTGCCGGGCATACAGCGGGACTGTGCGCTCGCGCTAAAAGTGACTCCGAAATGGGCGGCAGATCGCGTGGCCTCGTGAGCCTCCCCATAGGCGCCCGAAATAGGGTAACTGGCAGGCATCTGTGCCGTACTCATTTGTGAGGTGCCAGCATACGGCAGTGCGCTGGACGGTAAGGCGCGTCTACTGAGCGCTACTCACTCGTCCACATCGCCTACATATTGCTTATAAGAATGAAATATATTGGGAAATCTGTGAGTCTACACTTTCCAATCTAACTATTCATACTCTAATAACTTTATAATTGGATACTAACAAATAGATCACGGACTATCAAATAACAGAACGGCACAGCAATACATTTAAACCAGCAGTAGTTGTTATAATCTAACAAAAATTAAACCCAAGAGATTATTGCAAATTCAGTAATTTTTAACGAAAAAAAAAGAAAGTCGACATTGATTAAATTACCTGAAGAGACATTGCTGGTTCACAAATAGTATTGAAGTCTGTAGCCTCAAAGTAATGCAATTTATATACATAGTTAATGTTCTTTCCGCTCCATTTATTTGGCAAGTGTTAATTATTTATGGCTGAATATATTTCGAATAAAAAAAACACTTCTTTATTCGCAACTACTAATACACAAGGAACATAAAATTAGTTTTATATTCATTTGAATTCTTTCGACGTATTTATTATCAAATAAGTACTTACCCGTAAAATGATAGCATATCTTAGAAATGTAATTTAATGGATCCACATTCATTAGTTAGCAAATATTCTACTTGGTACACGTAAGGACTTTTATTACTTCGCCGTGCTGCGTAATGCCTAGATGTAAGATCAGCTAAATTTTAGTTTGAATGAATAAAACCTTATTCGGTAATTTTTACTTAAAAGGCAGATGTGAGCCAATTATTAAGTTTTCGACGTATTTCTTACATATTATATAAAATATGTTCACTTATTTCTTAATTTAAATGCATAATACGCAGTGAAGTGGTATGCAGTACTTAGTTATTGTATTGAGTGGTGTTGTTAATGGTCAAGCGTAACGATTACCGACGATTAAGAGTATGAATAACAGTAACGATTCAATAGTAGTAAGGTCGTTATTGAAAGCAGGAACACTCAATTGAACGAATGCCAGGTCATAAGACAAACAAAACGAAGAAGAAAGAATAAAGAAAGCATTTATTCGTGATAAGCAATTTTACAATTATACTCATATATAAAATTGTTAGAATATTTAGATTTTCTATACACCAAATAAACTTTTTATGGTAAGCTTTATAGTATATTGTTTGTAGTTGTTTTGTTTAAAAATAATAAAGCTAGTCTGTCATGAGTATTCACTAAGAAACGTTGTTTTATTTGCATCGCTAGAAATATTCCCGATCTAACAGGTTATGGGCCCAGTAAACCTAGATAAACCTGGATAATAGTATAAAGAAAGTTTAAATTGAATTATTTTAACAAAAAGCGTGTGTGCTTAAAATGTCTTCGAACGCATTCTTGACCAACGTCCCTAAGCTGCTGGGTCGACAAAATTATAATGAATGGGCATTCGCAGCGGAAAACTTGCTGGTCTTGGAAGGTATGTCTGACTTAATTAAACAACAAGGTTCAGAAGCCAGGGCAAACGAAGACAGGAAGGCGATGGCAAAGCTTATTTTGACGATAGATCCGTCTTTATACACTCACATAAGGGATGCCACCAGCACAAATCATTTATGGAATAAATTAAAGAGCTTGTTTGATGATTGTGGTTTTTCAAGACGTATTACATTGTTGAGAAATCTTATATCGATTCGCCTTGACACTTGCGAATCTATGACGAGCTATATCACGCAAATCACTGAGACAGCTCAAAAATTATCGGGGGCAGGATTCCCAGTAAATGATGAGTGGATTGGGTGTTTAATGTTAGCTGGTTTGCCTGAAAAGTATTTCCCAATGATGATGGCTATTGAGCATTCCGGGATCGTCATTACTGCAGACGTAGTGAAAACGAAGCTCATAGATATGGCAGGGAAAGATTGCGAAGCGGGAAGCGCATTCTTGAGTAGAGGTCACCACAGTTGTCATAGTGTGAAAGTTGGCAGTATTGGTAACAATGGTAACTCCAGTCAACAACATGGCAGTGGAACGTCTATGTCCAGATTGTCAAATGACAAGTTTGACAAATCGAAAATAAAATGTTATCGTTGTAAACAGTTGGGACATTACAAATCTCAATGCAACAAGAGTAATCAGTCTCAGATGAAGAAAACAAACGTTTTTTCGACAGTTTTCTTGAATGGAAAGTTCAGTAAACAAGACTTTTACTTGGATAGCGGTGCGAGTGTACATATGACACCAAATTATAATGCGATACAGAATGCATCCTTTAATTCCAGTATCAAGGAGATTATAGCAGCAAATAAGAGTGCTATGCCAGTGTTGTGCTCGGGAGATGTGGATATCGTGACCGTTACTCCAGATTGCCTTTATGAAGTGACATTGAAAGATGTGTTGTGTGTGCCTGATCTCAGCACAAATTTAATTTCAATTAGTCAGCTTATAAGGAATGGTAATAAAGTCGAATTTAAGGAGAATTGTTGCTATGTTTATAACCGTAAAAATTGTTTAGTGGCTGTAGCTAACCAAACTGATGGTGTTTACAAGATGATGCTAGAACATAAACATTGTTTATTGACTTCAACTTCTTTACCAGTTAGCAGTGAAGTTTGGCACAGGAGACTTGGACATCTGAATATCAGTGACCTGAACAAGATGAAAAATGGAGCAGTCACAGGAATAACATACACCGATAAGTCTGTAATCAACAAGAGTACATGCACTGTGTGTTGTGAAGGTAAGCAGTCGCGTTTATCATTTGCTCAGACGGGAACCCGAAGCAGTGAGCCATTGGAAGTTATCCATGCTGATATCTGCGGTCCCATGGAGGTTACGTCAATTGGAGGAGCAAGGTATTTCGTTATTTTTGTTGAAGACTTTACTCGTATGGTGTTTGTTTATTTTCTCAAAGAGAAAAGTGAAGTTTTTAAATACTTCAGGGAATTTAAGTTAATGGTAGAGAACCAACAAAGCAGAAAAATTAAAATATTCCGAACTGATAATGGCTTAGAGTTTTGTAGTAATGTATTTGAGAATTTCCTAAAGGATAGTGGGATTATACATCAAAAGACTAATGCGTATACTCCCGAACAAAATGGTTTGAGTGAACGTGTTAATCGTACAATTGTTGAGAGAGCTCGATGCTTATTATTTGATGCGAGTTTAGATAAAAAGTTTTGGGCAGAAGCAACAAACACTGCTGTCTATCTGAAGAATAGATCTGTCGCATCAGGTTTAAATAATAAAACTCCGTATGAGCTATGGACTAATAAGAAACCAGATTTAAGTCATGTTCGAATATTTGGAAGTCGAGTGATGGTTGGTCACATACCTAAAGAGAAAAGACTGAAATGGGATAGTAAATCTAAAAAGCATATACTAGTTGGTTTTTCCGAGAATGTAAAGGGATACAGAGTTTATGATCTAACTAAAAGATGTGTTATAATAAGTAGATATGTTATTATACATGAAAATGTCGATGGAAACTGTACATCGAATTCAAATGTAACAGTTTCAGTTGGGGATATTATCCATTCAGAGATTTCAAGCAGTTGTATTAGCGAAGATGAAGAAAAGATTGAAACTGAGTCTCATGATGAGTCTGTTACAGGTCTTAATACTTCTTCTGAATCACAGTATGCTAACGCTTTGACTGATTTGCATTCAACGTTGCAGCAATCTCAAGAATCTGAAGAAGAGGAATCACCAGAACCACCAGCGATTCGAGTAATTCCAAAACGAGTGAGGAAGCCACCGGAACGGTATGGGTATACTAACTTATGTAGAACGCCGAATTCAGAGCTTTACAGTGATCCAGTTACTGTCCGAGAGGTTCTGGAGAGTCCAGATCGAGACAAGTGGATTAAGGCGATGAAGGATGAGCTGCAGGCATTTGAAGAAATGATGCGTCGGTTCCGATTTAAAGAAAACAAAGAATTATTGTTTAAAATATGTAAAAGGTAAAGCTGAGCTTGTTGGTTTTTGTTGACGCTGACTGGGCGAGTAATATTATAGATCGCAGATCATATACTGGTTATTGTTTTACTATGTCAGGGTCACCTGTTTCTTGGGAAAGTAGAAAACAGAGAACCGTAGCATTGTCTAATATGGAAGCAGAATATATGTCTATCGCAGAAGCTAGTAAAGAAGCCATATATTTAAGAAATTTGCTAGGTGAACTGACTGGTAATTTATGTAATGTTGTAGTTTATAATGATAGCCAGAGCGCACAGAAATTGTTAGCAAATTATGTTTGTCAAAAAAGGATCAAACATATTGATATTCGGTATCATTTTGTGAAAGATGTAATTCATAATAAAATTATTGATTTGAAATATTTGCCAACTGATATGCCAGCTGATGTTCTGACTAAAGCTTTAAGTCCTTTTAAACATTACAAATGTATTGAAGGTTTGGGGATTAGTCAAATAGACTAAATACGACTATTTGTTTTGATATGTTAGTTTATTTGATGTAGTTGGGGTGTTAGAATATTTAGATTTTCTATACACCAAATAAACTTTTTATGGTAAGCTTTATAGTATATTGTTTGTAGTTGTTTTGTTTAAAAATAATAAAGCTAGTCTGTCATGAGTATTCACTAAGAAACGTCGTTTTATTTGCATCGCTAGAAATATTCCCGATCTAACAAAAATAACTTAGGTATAGTATTGCTTGTCACAAAACGGCTCAAGCTCAGCATGTGGTGGTAATCAAAGAGAATATAAAACACTACGTTAAGAGACGGGACTCCATAGAAAATATTTTTATCCATTTGCATGGCATTCTATTACCAACATTAGGCAGTAACGTCTGTTATTATGTCAAAAGTCAAAGGTGCCAACCCAACAGAGCAAATAGTGCTAAACTGCGTGCAGTGCGCCTGCTTTTATCGATATCGATAAAATGTACGGAATCTAAATGAAGGCTCCCTTAATGTTTTTTAAAATTTAATTATTATGGGTTACTAGACTCCACATTATAAGCACAAAATTGCACATTGGAGACAGTCAATACAATGTTATGCTTAAATGTAGACCCGAAATGAAATAAAAACAACTGTTGATAAATGTTCAATTATTTTTTAATTCTCTGAGTATAACCAAATATATTGTTTGAAAAGAATCTGTCAAAAAGCAATTTATTTTGCAATGCCTTGTTGCTGCGCCTTTTTGTTACTATCAGCAGTTGGTTCCTCAGCCTGTGCGAACGATAGATTTAAGTTTATTGATGGTACTGCAGATTTCTTAAGCCGATTTTGTTTCCTATTAAAAGATGTCGTCTCAAAGTGGTTTCCACATGTATATTTTAAAGTATGTAGTTTTTCAATAGGAACATATATGAAATCTTATTTACGCACAACTTTTACCCGCTGCAAGAATCTGAAAAAATAAACAAACAGATCTTGTCTATCAAAGATAATATAGGCTAGGGTAGGCATGTCAGACAGATATTGAAGAAAAAATTGAAATTATGTTTTTTTTTGGTGAGATTTTACTTAGGCTGTTGATTATAAATAATAATGACTTGCCGAAACGGTTCGGCAAGGAGATAGCTACAAATCTTTGTTTTTTTTTTAATAAATTATTTTTTCATATTTATCGATAATCATAGTATATACATCACTAGTTTAAAAATTATTATTAGTAAACAAAATTAAATTTTCATATTTGGGCTGTATACAGCCTGCTGCCCCGACATAGGGGTAAATAATAAGTAGATAATTTGCTTACCTAGCTTCATTCAAAGGAAATGTAGCCATAAACTTCCTTTTTTCTTCATTTTTCCGACTAACACGATCTCCACAAACACATATTATAAATCGTCTTTTCGGTGGCATTTAATAAATAATAAATAAATAAATGCACCCAACAGTCACATATTACAAAATTGTATTCACTTCACACTACTTTCAGTATTAAATTAACTAAAAATGGTTTATAATTAATGTGGAAAAAACACAATCTCGCACGGGGACAACTGACAAGTGTTGACAGCACTCAGAAGGAGAAAGTACACCGAAGGAATGCAATAGCAATAATCCGCCATTATTTGCCATGCAAATTCCATAGAAAAGATTTTTTGTTCTTAGTTTCATCAGACTGGTGGTAATGAAACCAACACTAGAGGACGCAGTTTTTTCGCACGAAACGAGAAGAGACGATTGTTGTAACATACAAATGGCAGCTCAAAACACCGCTGGGGTTGCCGTTTTCTAGCATAAATATTTTTTTTATCAATCCATCATCATTTATTTTTAAATCATTAATATTATTTTTAAAATTATATTTCTGTTGGAATGTTTGGAATATTTATGAGAGTTAATTTTTTACGATGCGCGCGAACACCGACATCCAAAAAAAGAGACATGATGAAGTTTTATGTACTAGGAACGCATTATGTTGGCGGAGATATATATATGTCGTAATTTAGCTGCTCTCATTACACTACTTCCCTTAGTGTATTTGATTCGGACGCAGTTCCGTAATACGCTTTACTAAATTAGTAAGTTGTATCTCTATTTAACTATTTAAAAGACAAAATGTATTATATTATTGTGTATTAATGTATTAGTTTATTTTAAATAAAAGGCGCCGCCGGTGTCTCCTGATTAAAACCTGTGGATGGTTGTCTGGAAGAGATCGCTTTTGGCCGCCAATTGTTTCACCAAATGTAATAAATGTTTTATTTTTGTATTTTATGTTGTGTGGTGTAATAATAAAGTGTTATTATTATTATATTTTTTAGCATTTGCTTTCTCTTTCGTATTTGGAAGGCTAATCAACTAAAGCCAGGCCGAAGCCAAGGACTTGGTTGTGTGCGTTTATAGGTACATATGTTTAAATTTAATTAATTATTGTTGGATAAGAATTTTCTGACTAAGCGGCATGTATTTAGAATAACTGCTTTCTGCAGGAGTATATACTCATTCAAAGAGTAAAGCTATATATTCGTACGATGGAATTCAGCGAATTTTGGACACTGGATATAACCCCAGGTATCCCCTGCGTTGTGAGATATGACTTACAGCGGTCATCGAGGTTGCTGGGCATACAGCGGGACTGTGCGCTCGCGCTAAAAGTGACTCCGAAATGGGCGGCAGATCGCGTGGCCTCGTGAGGGTCGCGAGCGGTCATCTACCCATAGGCGCCCGAAATAGGGTAACTGGCAGGCATCTGTGCCGTACTCATTTGTGAGGTGCCAGCCTATGGCAGTGCGCAGGGCGTTAAGGCGCATTTACTGGGCGCTTCTGACTCGTCCATATCGCCTACATATTGCTTATAAGAATGAAATATACGACAGTCTCCGTAGCGCAGTTGGTTGGACGCCGGCTGTGTAACGAGAGGCCACGGGTTCGATCCCCGCACCGAAACAAATATTTGTGTGATCCACAGGTATTTGTTTCGGGTCTGGGTGTTTGTGAGACCGAAAAAGTTTCTCGTAGTTTCTGATACCCATTACACAAGACTCCATCTTATTGTGGGGTCAGGACTATGTATGTGACTGCTGGGTGTATTTATTATTATTATTATTTATTATAATATACTGGGAAATCTGTGAGTCTACACATAAATCGCCTTTATCCCCGTAGGGGTAGGCAGAAGCGCCACCAGGACACCCACATTTCGCCTTGTATGTTCCGTCCCACGATGTGATAGGGGGTGAGCCTATCGCCATATCGGGAACAAATCCCTGACTCCGGGCTGATAATGAATAGAAAAATCCAATATCACTTTACCCGACCCGGGACTCGAACCCGAGACCTCAGCTTTGTAACCGTACCGTAATACAACTACGCCACCGAGGCAGTTTAACTATTGATACTCTAATAACTTTATAATTGGATACCAACAAATAGATCACGGACTATCCAAATAACAGAACGGCACAGCATTACATTTAAACCAGCAGTAGAACTGCAAATTGCAAATTTAGTATATTTTAACGAAGAAAAAAGAAAGTCGACATTGATTAAATTACCTGAAGAGACATTGCTGGTTCACAAACAGTATTGAAGTCTGTAGCCTCAAAGTGATGCAAATTATACACGGAGTTCTTTCCCCTCCATTTATTTGGCAAGTCTTGATTATTTTTTGGATGAATATTTTTCGAATTAAAATACACTTCGTTATTCGCAATTACAAATACACAAGGAATGTTAATTTAGTTAAAAGTATTCATTGGAATTCTTTCTACATATTTATTATCAAATACTTACCCGTAAAATGATAGCATATTTAAAAGTGTAAACTAATGGATCCACATCAATTAGTGAGCAAATATTCTACTTGGTACACGCAAGGACTTTTATTATTTTGCCGTGCTGCGAAATAGTAATGGCTAGATATCAGGTCAGCTAAATTTTAGTTTGAATTAATAAAACCTTGTTCGGTAATTTTTACTTAAAAGGCAGATGTGAGCCATCCATTAAGTTTTCGACGTAGTTCTTACATATATAAAATGTTCCCTTAGTTCTTAATTTAAATTTCATAAGGCGCAGCGCAGTGGTATGCAGTGCTTAGTATAAGTTTTGAGTGGTGTTGCTCCTGTTTATGGGCAGGCGTAACGATTACCGACGATTACTAGTACGAATGACAGTAACGATTCGATAGTAGCGATTACGAGGGACTTGCTCGCCTCGTCATGTACAAAAGAAAGTGTTACTAGATAACTGTGTTTTCAGAGAATGGTTTATATTATTATTTAAGACGTGATCAAAATATTGCGTCTATAGTAACTGAATGAATTGTAGGGCAGCAGAATTATACTGACCATTCTGTTTAATTTTGTTTCAGATATATTTTATACTGTTAGTACTAGTGGCAATGTTTTCTGTGGTCACCGCGGAGGATGCTACAAATTCTACCAATCCGTTTAAGAGTATGTATATTTCAGATGTTTTTATAAACCTGATATATAAATGAAATCATTGATAAAGGGTTGTCAAAAATGTCTAATATTTTCTTGTGCGTCTTAAATAAAATTCCCTTCTTACTCGACTTTCATGACATTTTAAATTCTGAATAAATGTGTATTTGTATCCAATTTGTATCTGTAATAGCCCATATACGTCCCACTGCAGGGCACGGGTATCCTCTACAATCTAAAGTACGATTGAGAGTGGTTAGGCCATATACTCCACCACGCTGGCCGAGTACGGTTTGGGGGACTTACAAATTGGTATGCAGGTTTCCTCACGATGTTTTCCTTCACAGTCATGATTCGCGGTAATTGAATATCAAGACACATGAATTCGAAAGATCAAAGGGCATACATGGCCTAGGATTTGAACTCGCGACCACCGTGAATATGTCCGTGTATAAATTTAAGAATATCAAAATATGCCTTTTTTCAGGAACATTTGGTTACATTTTGCCACTTGGAGATTATTTCAAACTTCTTGGATCTGTAGCATCAAAGTTGACCTTACAACCATGAACGATTACTTTTCTTGGAAATAAATTATATTTTATTATATGACTTTTATTTTTCGAAATATTTATGTTTAAATTATTGTATTTTAAACAGTGGCGTAGAAGTCTCAATAATTAATATTTGAGATTATTCTAGAAAGCTCTGAGGTATGTTTCCTCAACAACTGTGTATACATTTATGTCTTGATATTTGATTGAGAATTGACTACTTAATTTGTAAGTGCCTCGCATTCTGCTAATATCACTTGAACTAAACTTATGGTATCTTTTCAGTTAACGTTGATCGCTTCCCATTCCCTTATGAGGAGATTTTAAAATATATTTTAGATCAATTACTTAGGGCGTAGAATTTAACCCAGCTTAATTTAAGGCACTGTCTAATGAAAATTGTTTATGTAAAAGTCTTTAAAAATTATTAAATAAATATACGTTATTTTTCCATACCTACGTATTACAATCTGATGACCTAATTCAAACAGTAAGAAAGTACATGCGGTAGTGAGATTAAACTTGTGCTATATTTTCAGGCGACTTTGATGACGTAGTAACTCTTTCCGAGATCTATGAACGCACCAGAGCTATAATTATTGAAATAAACAGAATTATTACATATTGAATTTTCTAATGAATATTAAAATTGATTTAAGCAGTATAACATTTATATTATAAATAAAAAATTGTCTTCGCCTAATATAAATATGTATCGAGTTCAGTGCGTGTAGTGTGAATAGGAAATTGTAATTATGTCATAAAGGATAAATAAACAAATAAACACAATGAAACGTTGTTCGTATACTCCTGACCACAAAACCAACTATCCTTTACAATATTTCTATGATATTATTAAATATTATAGAAACGATTGACCTAGCAATAAAAATAAAAATAATCGCCACTAATATACACATAAAAACGTGTTATAGATTTATGAATATATGAAAAATTACTTTGAATGTGTTTAGTAAGAAGTTTTGAAGAAAATTTGGCAGACGGATAACCGATTTCGATTTTCGATTCAATTTCGTATGGAGGTAGCTGACACCCTGGATTAACACTTAGGCTACATTTGATCCCGAAAAAAATAGCGTTCCCGTGAGATGAGGAAGGAATTCCGATATATTTTTTACTTTTTATACTCAAAAGGATGGGATGGGACTGGATTACATAACTTAAGTGAGAATGAGTCGGGGCAGGCGGGATATAACGGGACGGGATGGGAAATTCAAAATAAAGTTAATCACGCAGACGAAGCTAGTTTTTATATAAAAACGTAAAAAAGTACAAGCACAGCGTGATCTCATTTGCAAACTTGTTTCAACCATAATTTAAGGACGCTAGACTAGCCGAAAAACTAGTTGTTTGCCAACTTTTGTAGTGTTTAAAACTCCAAAATGGAGGTATGTTTCTTTTTTTTTTCGCTTTTTACATTGCGATATGATTGCGACTAAGATTAAGATTGACACTAATAATATGATACACATCGAGAAAGAGCTGGAAAACAGACCTTAACACGGGCCAGGAAAACGCAAAGTTGTAGGTAAGATTATAAGATTTAAATGTAATTGGAATATTTTTTACTTGTGAACTTACCAAAAATATTATGGCTGGCACTGACCTCAAAAAAATAGTTGACATCATTATTTAAGTACTTTAGAATCCTATAAGATTATGGTTTCTTAGATTTACGCGAATGTTACCCATTGAAATAAAACTATTTTTATGGATTTTATCGCGATTCGGTTTAATTTTTATATTTTTTAACTTCCCGACGTTTCGATTACTTTACAGCTTTCGTGGTCACGAGGCGGACTGAGGTATTAGTCATCCGCTCAGTGACTGTTACAATTTAAGTACCCTTAATTTACAATTATTAAAATAAAAAGTTAATTTAAAAAAAAATGTAAAAAAAGAAATAGTTTTATTTCAATCTATAATATTAGTTTTATTTCGCTCTTTTTAATAACAATTTTGCAGTTGGTTGAATTAATATTTTTTTTTTCTTCTAAATGAAATTTAAGTTTTATGGCTATTTACCTACCTAGTATCTTTGTACATTTCAACCAGCTAGATAGATAAAGGTGCCGGAACAAAATAGTAAACATGTATGTGCGGCGCGTACTGAAAAAGATTTTGGACCTCTGCTCTATCTCAAAAAGTACTAAAGCGATTTCGATTAAACTAACACAGCTTCTAAGTTGGACTATACCTAATTTAACGAAAAAATAATTTTTGAAATCCAACTTATACTTTTTGAGATATGCTTAGACAAACATACAAACACAAATAGATACCATACATTTATGAAATTTGGCACACGTGTTCAGAAACTGGTACAGACCAACATATCCAAAAATCATGCAATTCTGACAAAATTACATGCATACACATCAAATTGATAATCTCCTTTTTATAAAGACGATTAAAAATCATCGCCACTGATACAAAAAACTTGTTGTAGATTAGGAATATACGAGAAACTCATTTAAATGTAGTTGAGTTTTAACCCTTTGACAGTCAGTTAACAGCCAACTTCATCATGTCGGTGACGTGGTGCGCGCGCTTCCTAAAATTTTTCCTCTCATATTTTTACCACAAATGGCTTTAAAGAAACATAACTTCAATAATATTCATAAAATGCATTACAAGATATAATTTTGCACTAATAGTCATTTGTAATCGTGAGACATTTTTTATATAATAACGTAAAAAAATACAAGAATAGTGTGATCTCATTTGCAACCTTGTATCAACCATATTTTAAGGATGTTAGACTAGTCGAAACAACTAGTTATTTGGCAACTTTTGTAGTGCTTGAAACTCCAAAATGAAGGTATGTTTTTAATTTTTCCTCTCATTTTACTGACTGATAATATGATAAATATCGAGAAAGAGCTGGAAAACAGACCTTGACACAGGTCAGGAAAACGCTAGGTAGAAGGAGAAGATTATAAGATTTAATTGTAATTCGATTTTTTTTTGTTATTGATGTACTTCTAAAATACATTTATATTTTAACATCATTTTACAAAAGTATTTTACATTAGCTAGTACTGCTGTATTTTTTATGGCCGCGACGCGAGATGGTACAAATTTTCCTGATGTATTTACGAATGAGTACTGACGACGATTACGATTCACACAAATCTTCACTTAAAATGCCCTTTATGGCTCTAACTAAGGAGGAAGGGCCATCCGACTGTATTGAATGAGTGAAACTGTATACTCGTAGTGGGAACGGGCGGTGGAACAACCAACTTAAATGTGAAAATAGTTTAAATAGTGCGGAAACTAAAATAATCCTTACTTCAAAACTACTAGCGCATTTTAAATTAAATTAAAACACTGGTATTTTCAGACACATAGACTATACGGTAAAAAGGTTTCAAGTAATTGTCTGGACCTGGGAACATTCTCCATTATTAAAATGTTGCACCAAAAATGGAGTCGACAAGGTTACAACTATAATTTCAATTCAATGATAGGAAGAAGGACAGTAGTCCTTATTTAACGGAGGAGGTTAATAACGTACACAGTCGTCAGGTCATAAGTATTGTCACACAGTAAAAACTTTTCTTTTAGAAAGCTGGCCACAAAAAAGTTTATTTAATTCAAATTTCGAATAGTTCATGAAAATAAAAATGTATACTTTTTAGAATATTACTCATTTTTAAATATGGAGTGGACGCTTAAAGAAGACCGTGTTGCAGTTACTGCGTTGCATCGTTGCGGTTACGCGACAATTCAAATTTTTGACATACTGAAAAATTTGAATATAACCAAAAGATTCGTTTATCGTACCATTAAACGATACAATGAAGACTCTAGTGTAGATGACAGGTCAAGAAGTGGTCGCCCTCGGTCTGTTAGGACTCCAGCAGTGATAAAAGCTGTGAAGGCATGAATTCAAAGAAATCCCAAACGTAAGCAGAAACTGTTGGCCCTTCAGATGGGGTTAAGTAGAACCACGGTGAAAAGGGTGTTAAATGAAGACTTAGGGCTTCGGGCATATCGAAGAAAAACAGGACATCGTTTGAATGCTCGTCTAATGGACCTGAGACTGAAGAGATGCCGCGCTTTGTTGAAGCGGTACGCGGGTGTACGCACACAGTAGTGAAGAAGCGAGCAACCGTATTCCGCGTGTCCAACGAGGTCATTTTCCATCCTCGCTCATGGTATGGTTGGGAGTTTCTTATTGGGGCTTAACAGAGGTAAATTTTTGTGAGAAAGGTGTAAAAACG
Organism: Deilephila elpenor; assembly: GCA_949752805.1. NCBI lineage: Eukaryota > Metazoa > Arthropoda > Insecta > Lepidoptera > Sphingidae > Deilephila > Deilephila elpenor. Next base: position 12,225,791 of record OX457101.1, on the reverse strand, counting down.
AATGCAGTTGTGTATCAAAATACAGTCCTGACGAACCTTGTGAAACCTGTTTCTCATACCATGTTCAATAACAGGCATTGGGTATTCCAACAAGATTCGGCGCCAGCTCATAGAGCAAAGAGCACACAAGACTGGCTGGCGGCGCGTGAAATCGACTTCATCCGGCACGAAGACTGGCCCTCCTCCAGTCCAGGTTTGAATCCGTTAGATTACAAGATATGGCAACACTTGGAGGAAAAGGCGTGCTCAAAGCCTCATCCCAATTTGGAGTCACTCAAGACATCCTTGATTAAGGCAGCCGCCGATATTTACATGGACCTCGTTCGTGCTGCGATAGACGACGTGCCGCGCAGATTGAAGGCCTGTATTCAAAATCACGGAGGTTATTTTGAATAAACTTTAGTGTCATAAGAATCTATGTTTTATTAAGTTCATTTTGGTATATAAATGGTTACTTATTGAATAAACTTGTTTCAATTATTTTATATTAAACATGTGACCGAATTTATGACCTGACTAGGTATATATAATATATATTTTTGTTTCAGATATATTTGAAATTACTAATTCTGCTAGCCATGCTGTCTGCAGTCGCCTTGCAGGGCGAAACAAACCCGCCAAATACGAGTACCTATGCTATTATTATTTGTTTACTTATTTCATTTTGGGCACTAATTAATTCTATGTGTGGGCACACTTCTGCGCGTTCCGCAGGCGGCGGCCAGCGCATGCAACACACAGAAAAGGGGATGGACATGTGCGCTAGTCAAGTCTTTTTAAATACCATCAGTTGTGTTGCTCTGATAAATGCACTTTGTACATAGATAATATCGTTATAAAGAAAGGTCATAATAATATACATTCTACTTAATTTGTATGTGCCTCGTTTATTCCTTAAAACGTAAAATTTTGCGACTATCACTTGAACTAAACTTATTGTATATTTTCAGGTAACAGTCGCGTCGCATTACCTTTTGGGGAGTTCTTACAACGTGTTAGAGCTATATTACTTAGCAGGTATATGTAGACACAGCTTAATTTAAGGCATCAACTAATGATAACAGTGTGTAAAAACCTTTTAAAATTACAAACTATAAAAAATAAATCGTTAGTTTTCTATGCCTACCTTTTACATTCTAATGACCTAATTCAAACAGCAAGAACATATATTATACCTTTACGCGATAAATAAAATAAACTTGAAAAACGTGTATTATTTTCAGGTGACTGCCAAAATACCATTCGCCTGATGGTAAGTGATATAACCGCATATAGAGAATAGCGAAACCAAACATCACCATGAGTTAGAAAGCTGTGCTTGGGATTCCACTGCGCTCTCCATCCTGATACATAAGATGTTCATTATATCCAATATAGTGCGTTAACACTGCTATTTGGTGGGAGAAATATATATTGCGGTGGTACCTACCCAGGCAGCCTCTTGCATATGAGCGACCTACCACCAGTGATACAACAAGTACAAATTTGACGGTTGTAAGTGGCGTCAAGCAACTCGGTTGTCAAACCGTCGTGGATCATAGAAACTCACAACTAGAATTGTATTGCCGTTATATGTGTACATTAGTCCTTTAAGTTATAATTATATGTAAGTAGCTAGTGTACTGTTGCCACAATTTGGAGATCAATGTTGCTCTGTGTACACAGCACCTTAGCAACCGACATTGAAAAAATCTATTTAATTGGTAACAAAAAAAGACACCAAAATTAATTCATCAGATGATTATCTTAATGTGAACTATAATAAGGATAATTTGTAAGAGGACATGGAAAATAATTTTTCCGTTATTTCAATTGATTTACTGATTGTTCCGAGCCATTTTGATGTTGATCTGTTACAGGATGATCTATGTCCTTAATTTAATTTTACAAAGGTCTTTCATTTTAGATGCGTACCTTCCCCTCCCTTTTCTCTTTTTTTTTTAAAAGGCGACTATGCTCTTTCTTTATTATTTAAGATCAGAAGAGCTGTAAGTATCTAAATGAATCAGATAATTTGTTAATGTATTAATTACTATTTTACCATGTGTACTGTACTATTCTCTATTTAGGTTGGAATAAGTGCGCTCTTTAGTATATTGAGATCTTGCGTAGGTAACTTTTTAAGCTATTTAATTCAGTTGGGCCTTGTTAGTAAGAATAGGATATTCCTGTTTAAATGATTAGCTGCGTTCTAGTGCGCTCTCTACTATCTACATTGGAGCTTATATAGTCTATGAGATTTCAATAGTAATGTGCTGTGCTTTATCTTATTTATTTATTTATATATTCTTTATTGTACACCACGAAAAAAAAGACAGAGATAATAACAAAACTAAACAATAAGTACAATCGGCGGCCTTATTGCACAAGGCAATCTCTTCCAGGCAACCTTAGGATGGACATAGAAGAAAGGAGAGAGAAATATCTAGAAATAATAGAAATAAATAGAGAATTATCTTGTATTTGAATCCAATTTTGAAGTATCTTAACCTTCATTCTCTATAATAAACTTTATAAAAAATAAGTGACTAACAAGATTAAAAACATAACTTTCATTTTTAGGTATAGAAAATACGTCTTTTGAAGAATTTGAAGTCTTATTATTGTCGCTAATAACCGGTGAAACATCACAAGATTAAAGTCGCGAACTGTGGAACCCGTCATATTAAAAAAAATGAGGTTTAAGATTTTAAATGTAATTTTGTATTTAAAAATATAATGTAAAAAGTAAAATGAAAACAAGCAAGAAAATTAGGATGATAATTATAACAAAAAGAAATAAACGGTATTAAAAAGAAAAATGTTACACGAAAGTAACGAGCAACATGCCTTTTCTATCCGTGTATTTGGCCTGTAATTTAGTACCTGGTGTTTGTCTTTTATCAACCATTTTGGGATAAGGTCGTTTAGTCCAGGATTTCGGCCTAGAACTTGTTGTGACTGTTCACTTACAAGGACCTTTGAATACTTGAGCAAAGCTCTCGGTTTCCTCACGATATTTTCCTTCATTGTTACACTGAGCAATAATTAAGTAATTATGATGAGTAATTATTTTTTTCAGATGATATTAACCCTTGATCAATTTGTAGAACTGGGATTGGAATTACTCATTAATAAAGCACCAAACTGGCAGCTCTGTGACGTACCTTCGGAGAGGCCTATGTCCAGCAGTGGACTGCAGCGGGCTGATGATGATGACGATGATGATTGATGATAAGAACAGTCACACACTGATAGACATACTATAGATTGAATAAACAACTACTACTATAGATTGAATAACTGCCTCGGTGGCGTAGTTGTATTACGGTACGGTTACAAAGCTGAGGTCTCGGGTTCGAATCCCGGGTCGGGCAAAGTGATATTGGATTTTTCTATTCATTATCAGCCCGGAGTCAGGAATTTGTGCCCGATATGGCGATAGGCTCGCCCCCTATCACATCATGGGACGGAACATGCAAGGCGAAATGTGGGTGTCCTAGAGGCACCTCTGCCTACCCCTTCGGGGATAAAGGCGTGAGTTTATGTATGTATGTTTATTGAATAAAATTGTTGAAAAAATCTCTAACAGTTTGTTATGTGTCCAAAAAAATGGTAAAAGCCACATAACACATTAAATCATGCAATAATGTGAAATCCAAAGATTTCAACCTTTTAGTTGATGTTATGTCCAATTGAAAAGGGACATTCCTAAAGAAAATAAATTTGGTGGACGGTACAGTAGCATTCATACATAAGTACCTTCATACATACACAAACAGCTAGACGCCTATCCCCCATAATCTTTCGCCTTTATAATATTAGTATGAAGAATAATTTTATATTTCCACTGATTTAATACACGTATTGTAGTTTTATTAATATTCAAGAAACTTATTTGATTATATTTATGAGTTGTTACAAGAATTTGACCGTACGTTAACAGCTTACTCTATCGTGTCGCGTGTCCTAATAATTTTGCTCTCATATTTTTTGCCGAGTATTACTTTAATGTAAAGTTCAAAATGGCGGCCACAATTTCTATTCTGACTGAAAATTTAGAATACTGGGGCAAAGAGCCCATTAGTTTTCAATTTTAAGACCAGTCGGTTCGATTAACAAAAAGTTCAAAATGGCGGCCCCAATTTTCTATTCTCACAAAAAATTTTGATTATCGAAACAAAGGGTCCTTCAGATATCAATTTAGAGACCAATCGGACCAATAACTAAAAAGTTGAAAATGCCCCTAAAATATTCCATTCGCATAGTAAATAATTTTTTCTCATAATTTATCCAAATTACGCAAAAGAAGTATACTTCAATGATATTCGTAGGATGAATTGCAAGTTAAATTCTACACTAATAATAATTTGTAATTGTGAGATATTATTATAACGTAAAAAATACAAGAATAGCGTGATCGCATATTTTGTAACCTTGTATCAACTTTATATTATGGACGCTGGTCTCGTCGAATCAACCAGATACGTTGCAACTGTTGTATTGGTTGAAAGTCCAAAATGAAGGTATGATTTTTTTTCCTCTTATTTTATATTTCCTATCTAAATAATTTTTTACTTTTATCTTAATCTTCCCCTTGTTTTTTTTTATTATTTTATATTACGATACGATTGCGAAAAAGATTAGGATTGAGACTGACTTTATGGTAGACATCGAGAATGAGCTGGAAAATAGACCAAAACTTAACATAGAAGGAAAGATTATAACATTTAATTGTAATTGCAATATTTTTTGTTTTAGATTTAATTTTAAAACATATTTATAAATTTATATTTTAACATCATTTTACATGAGATACTTGATACTGCTCGTACTGCTGACAGTATTTTTTATGACCGCGTGGTACAAATTTTCCTGATGTATGAACGATTGAATATTGACGACGATTACGATTCACATAAAACTTCACTTAATATCTCCATTGTGGGTCTAACTAAGGAGTAAGGACCATCCGATAGCATTGAATGAGCGGAACTGTAATGTGAGAGCGGGTGGTGGAGTGGTTGCCCCATAAATTTTTCACATTAAAGTTGGTTAACTTTAATGTGAGAAAGTGTACCGAAAAAGTTTAAATAATGCGGAAACTAAAATAATCTTACTTTTTAGTTATTGGTCCGATTGGTCTCTAAATTGATATCTGAAGGACCCTTTGTTTCGATAATCAAAATTTTTTGTGAGAATAGAAAATTGGGGCCGCCATTTTGAACTTTTTGTTAATCGAACCGACTGGTCTTAAAATTGAAAACTAATGGGCTCTTTGCCCCAGTATTCTAAATTTTCAGTCAGAATAGAAATTGTGGCCGCCATTTTGAACTTTACATTAAAGTAATACTCGGCAAAAAATATGAGAGCAAAATTATTAGGACACGCGACACGATAGAGTAAGCTGTTAACGTACGGTCAAATTCTTGTAACAACTCATAAATATAATCAAATAAGTTTCTTGAATATTAATAAAACTACAATACGTGTATTAAATCAGTGGAAATATAAAATTATTCTTCATACTAATATTATAAAGGCGAAAGATTATGGGGGATAGGCGTCTAGCTGTTTGTGTATGTATGAAGGTACTTATGTATGAATGCTACTGTACCGTCCACCAAATTTATTTTCTTTAGGAATGTCCCTTTTCAATTGGACATAACATCAACTAAAAGGTTGAAATCTTTGGATTTCACATTATTGCATGATTTAATGTGTTATGTGGCTTTTACCATTTTTTTGGACACATAACAAACTGTTAGAGATTTTTTCAACAATTTTATTCAATAAACATACATACATAAACTCACGCCTTTATCCCCGAAGGGGTAGGCAGAGGTGCCTCTAGGACACCCACATTTCGCCTTGCATGTTCCGTCCCATGATGTGATAGGGGGCGAGCCTATCGCCATATCGGGCACAAATTCCTGACTCCGGGCTGATAATGAATAGAAAAATCCAATATCACTTTGCCCGACCCGGGATTCGAACCCGAGACCTCAGCTTTGTAACCGTACCGTAATACAACTACGCCACCGAGGCAGTTATTCAATCTATAGTAGTAGTTGTTTATTCAATCTATAGTATGTCTATCAGTGTGTGACTGTTCTTATCATCAATCATCATCGTCATCATCATCAGCCCGCTGCAGTCCACTGCTGGACATAGGCCTCTCCGAAGGTACGTCACAGAGCTGCCAGTTTGGTGCTTTATTAATGAGTAATTCCAATCCCAGTTCTACAAATTGATCAAGGGTTAATATCATCTGAAAAAAATAATTACTCATCATAATTACTTAATTATTGCTCAGTGTAACAATGAAGGAAAATATCGTGAGGAAACCGAGAGCTTTGCTCAAGTATTCAAAGGTCCTTGTAAGTGAACAGTCACAACAAGTTCTAGGCCGAAATCCTGGACTAAACGACCTTATCCCAAAATGGTTGATAAAAGACAAACACCAGGTACTAAATTACAGGCCAAATACACGGATAGAAAAGGCATGTTGCTCGTTACTTTCGTGTAACATTTTTCTTTTTAATACCGTTTATTTCTTTTTGTTATAATTATCATCCTAATTTTCTTGCTTGTTTTCATTTTACTTTTTACATTATATTTTTAAATACAAAATTACATTTAAAATCTTAAACCTCATTTTTTTTAATATGACGGGTTCCACAGTTCGCGACTTTAATCTTGTGATGTTTCACCGGTTATTAGCGACAATAATAAGACTTCAAATTCTTCAAAAGACGTATTTTCTATACCTAAAAATGAAAGTTATGTTTTTAATCTTGTTAGTCACTTATTTTTTATAAAGTTTATTATAGAGAATGAAGGTTAAGATACTTCAAAATTGGATTCAAATACAAGATAATTCTCTATTTATTTCTATTATTTCTAGATATTTCTCTCTCCTTTCTTCTATGTCCATCCTAAGGTTGCCTGGAAGAGATTGCCTTGTGCAATAAGGCCGCCGATTGTACTTATTGTTTAGTTTTGTTATTATCTCTGTCTTTTTTTTCGTGGTGTACAATAAAGAATATATAAATAAATAAATAAGATAAAGCACAGCACATTACTATTGAAATCTCATAGACTATATAAGCTCCAATGTAGATAGTAGAGAGCGCACTAGAACGCAGCTAATCATTTAAACAGGAATATCCTATTCTTACTAACAAGGCCCAACTGAATTAAATAGCTTAAAAAGTTACCTACGCAAGATCTCAATATACTAAAGAGCGCACTTATTCCAACCTAAATAGAGAATAGTACAGTACACATGGTAAAATAGTAATTAATACATCAACAAATTATCTGATTCATTTAGATACTTACAGCTCTTCTGATCTTAAATAATAAAGAAAGAGCATAGTCGCCTTTTAAAAAAAAAAGAGAAAAGGGAGGGGAAGGTACGCATCTAAAATGAAAGACCTTTGTAAAATTAAATTAAGGACATAGATCATCCTGTAACAGATCAACATCAAAATGGCTCGGAACAATCAGTAAATCAATTGAAATAACGGAAAAATTATTTTCCATGTCCTCTTACAAATTATCCTTATTATAGTTCACATTAAGATAATCATCTGATGAATTAATTTTGGTGTCTTTTTTTGTTACCAATTAAATAGATTTTTTCAATGACGGTTGCTAAGGTGCTGTGTACACAGAGCAACATTGATCTCCAAATTGTGGCAACAGTACACTAGCTACTTACATATAATTATAACTTAAAGGACTAATGTACACATATAACGGCAATACAATTCTAGTTGTGAGTTTCTATGATCCACGACGGTTTGACAACCGAGTTGCTTGACGCCACTTACAACCGTCAAATTTGTACTTGTTGTATCACTGGTGGTAGGTCGCTCATATGCAAGAGGCTGCCTGGGTAGGTACCACCGCAATATATATTTCTCCCACCAAATAGCAGTGTTAACGCACTATATTGGATATAATGAACATCTTATGTATCAGGATGGAGAGCGCAGTGGAATCCCAAGCACAGCTTTCTAACTCATGGTGATGTTTGGTTTCGCTATTCTCTATATGCGGTTATATCACTTACCATCAGGCGAATGGTATTTTGGCAGTCACCTGAAAATAATACACGTTTTTCAAGTTTATTTTATTTATCGCGTAAAGGTATAATATATGTTCTTGCTGTTTGAATTAGGTCATTAGAATGTAAAAGGTAGGCATAGAAAACTAACGATTTATTTTTTATAGTTTGTAATTTTAAAAGGTTTTTACACACTGTTATCATTAGTTGATGCCTTAAATTAAGCTGTGTCTACATATACCTGCTAAGTAATATAGCTCTAACACGTTGTAAGAACTCCCCAAAAGGTAATGCGACGCGACTGTTACCTGAAAATATACAATAAGTTTAGTTCAAGTGATAGTCGCAAAATTTTACGTTTTAAGGAATAAACGAGGCACATACAAATTAAGTAGAATGTATATTATTATGACCTTTCTTTATAACGATATTATCTATGTACAAAGTGCATTTATAGCAACAAGCAACTGGACAAGTAGCAAAATACTAGTTACCTATGTTGCACTAATTTTGTAGTGTGTGTTAGTGCCTTGGTGGCGTAGTGTAGTAGAACGGTTACAAAGCTGAGGTTTCGGGTTCGAGTCCCGGGTCGGGTAAAGTGATATTAGATTTTTCTATTCATTATCAGTCCGGAGTCAAAAATTTGTGCTCGATATGGCGATAGGCTCGCCCCCTATCACATTGTAGGACGGAACATACGAGGCGAAATGTGGTTGTCCTGGTGGCGCCTCTGCCTATACCTTCGGGGATAAAGGCGTGAGTTTATGTATGTATATAAACAATTATATAAAGTTTAAATTTTTCAAGCGGGCGTGGAAGGCCAAATCCGAAGAGTGTAGTTTCACTAGTTCCTTTAAAAAAATAAAGATCCCACTGAGACCAAATCTTTGCTGTTCTATATATTTTAACAAAATAGAAAAATAATTAATGAAGTTGAAAATGCTCTCTTAAATTCTTTTGGGTGAGCTTTATCAAATTCACGTGAAATGATAGACGTAATGTGAGTTTTTGATGTAACGTTGATGTCGTGTAAACTAATGGACCCACATTAATTAGTCGGCAGATATTCTGCTATGTGTACGAAAGTATTATTCAACCTGCAGTTCGCCGAATGTATAAAAACTACAGGGTAATAATAATTATAACCTAAAACATTAAAGGTATTCAAAACTATATATGTACGCTAAAAATAGTTTCACACGTTGGAATAAAACTAATTATTACGGATTTTATCGCGATTCGGTTTAATTTTTACGTTTTGCAGTCCGCCCTGTAAAGTTTGCGGGCATAAGCTAATCAATAATATTGTTAATCAAAATCTTAGAAATTGGACCAAATTTTATGTACATAAATATAATGAATGTAAATTACAAGGTACGTACGATACGGTACGGTATTATTACAAAATTGAGATCTCGGGTTCGAATCTCGGGTCGGGCAAAAGTGGTATTTTTCTATTCACTATCAGCCTGGAGTCAGGAAATTGTGCCTGATGTGGCGTTGTCCTCGCCCCCTATGGACATACAAGACCGCATGGGAAGGAACATACAAAGCGAAATGTGGGTATTCTCTGTCTACCCCTTCTGAGAGAGAGGCGTGAGTTTATGTGTGTATGTATGTAAATTAAATTAAAAATGCATTCCACTCGAAGTAATTTAAGGTCACTCTTATCAAATACGTATAAAATGAGGCGTTGTGGCCGTGAAAAGCGTAATAGTGGATCATCCTTGGTTAGGGAGGGAATATTTTATAAAATACAAAAACAGTACTTTTCAGTTGTTGAGTAAAATATATAATAATGGTTCGGTATCAGGTAAGTTATTTTTTTATTTGATCATTTATTACTTGCGATGCAGTTTTATATATTTATTACTATAAGACGTATTTTTTATTGCCATTAATGGCGAGACGAACACAGACGAACATACCATTTGCCTGATTGTAAGCGATACGACCGCTCATGGATAGTAGAAGACCAAACAGCACCATGAATTACAAAGTAATACTTGGCATTCCACTGCGATCGCCATCCTGAGACATATGTTAAGTCGCAATATGTCCAGTAATTGTTTTTCAAACGGAACACAACAGTTCATTTACACAGCTGTTTGGCGGAATAAATAGACATTGCGGTGGTACCTACCCAGACGGGCTTTTACATATGAAACCACCAGTATGTTGTTACCCATTACCCATAATTTATGTGGTTGTATGGTAGACTGATTGTTCAAATGGCGTTTTATTAATTTTAATTTGAGCCATAATCATAATAGCTGCTATCAATAGCTACAAGACGTGAATAATCCTTGCACAATACAAGAACTGACTGCCTCGGTGGCGTAGTTGTATTACGGTACGGTTACAAAGCTGAGGTCTCGGGTTCGAGTCCCGGGTCGGGCAAAGTAATATTGGATTTTTCTATTCATTATCAGCTCGGAGTCAGGAATTTGTGCCCGATATGGTGATAGGCTCGCCCCCTATCACATCATGGGACGAAACATACAAGGCGAAATGTGGGTGTCCTAGTGGCTGGTTTATGTATGTATGTAGAATACAAGAAGAAACATTGAATTTTAAATACCGACAGTTGATATTAATTTTTGTTTCAGATGTATTTGAACTTATTGGTATCAATTATTGTTGTGGTTGCAGCGCAGGGCGAGACAAATTCTCCAATTACAAACAGTAGATAAAATGTTATTTATAAAACTGTTTTGCACTTTTGTTATAAATATACCTATAATATGAGACTTTATTATGTAATTTTTAAAGCAACTTTTATTGTGGGTTATTTACCTCTTGATGCATTTGTAGAACATTTACTAGAAGCGGTTTTTCTGTATAATTAATGAACAATGATTAGAACGACGGTAGAAACGTTGAATTTTCTAATTCCTTTTTATTAGAGCTTGTATATCTACGTTGGACTATACATATATCTAGTTAAAATGGTTTCGAATATTTACACAACAGTAAATAATTAAAATAAACTATTTTTCGGATTTAATAGCATTGTTAAGTTTTGTATTTTTTTAAACCATGACCAACTGTGACTTTTCGGAGTTATATGTGTATTGATAGTCAATCACCACGCACTATTACGGTGAATGAAAACATCATGAGGAAATGTACATACCGTGGCCATTTTAAAGATTTTCTACGGTGTATAAAGTCCGCCAACCCGTACGAGGCCAGCATGATGGACTATTATACTCTACTCTACTCTTAATCATACTTTCGATGGTACAGGACGCCCGTGCCCTGCAGTGGGACGTATATTGGTTGACACATATACACATACTTGACCAGGAAAGCTTTATAATAATCATCTCAACTTCGGGAAGTCAAAAGAAACAAAAACAACGCGATCAAAATCTTAGAAAAGTAGTTGTGTTTCAACATGTTTAATGTTTATATTTATGGCACTGGCTTATTTTTTGAGTTCTTTCTATGAAGTCGTAAGACAGAAAAAAACTAATTATACTCGTATTATGTTTTCAGGTGACGCTGGTACAGAAATAAGTTTTAGCGATTTCGTGGAGCTCCTCAGCTCCGTATTAAAATTATGAAGAATTATTTTGTTTCCTTCTTAATTCTGTTAAGAAGGTTGCATAAAAAACGTACCTATCTATAAAAAATAAATTAGATATGTGCTTATTTAGTAGGTAGATATTTTTTTCTTCTTTTAAATAAAACCCATGGTACAGAAACAATAACATCTCTTACAGACATAAGAGATGTTATTGTTTCTGTATTGTTTTTTTTCACTTATAAGTAATTAAAGATTTAAATAGTAAATAATAATTATTATTTGAAAACGTAGTATTGTTATTACTGTTATAAGATGTGGTAGTTATCCAGACTAGTTAATTATTTAATGTATTACAACGGAACTCAATAGTTTTTATAGAAATGTTATGATGATCCTACATTTATGTTTACGAGGGATATTCATAATAGAAGTCTTTGATTGTAAATGAGGACCGCCGGGGCAGTCCTCAGTGTTGTGTGATCAGTAACGTTGTTCTGCAGAAGTTATCTATTATTGTTACCTTATAACTTATAACCTTTAACCTTATATATACCTTACCTTATAATTATGGCTTTGATTATATCTCCTCTTCAAATGGTTTTTTATTTTCTTGGACCATCGCTTAAAATCAATTCATTTTTTTTCTATGTTTTATTTTCATTATATTATTCACTGACTATTTGTATATTGATGTGTATATTGATTTAATTGAATTGCGTGTCGGCCTGTTGGTAAACGGACCAGGCGCGGCTGCGAACATATTTCCGGTGGCGGCGGGTTCAAATCCATGGGCACTCTTCTGACTTTTCGGAGTCATGTGTGTATTGAAAGTCAAACACCATGCACTATAACGGTGAAGGCAAACATCGTCAGGAACCGTGCATACTATAGCGATTTAAAAGAATTTCTATGGTATGTAAAGTCCGCCAACCCGCACTTGGTCAGCGTGGTGGACTATATGGCCTAACCGCTCCCAATCGTACTCTCGATTGTAGAGGAGGCTCGTGCCTTGCAGTGTGACGTATAGAGGCTGATATAGACAGAGATACAGATTTAATTGACAGTCAATTTTATAATTACTTAAGTTGATTCCTGCATAAAAATTCATGAAATTTATAAAGACGCTATTTGGAAACTGGGACGGCAATTACAGTTATCACAGTAATTCCGTTCAATTGATAGCAAGTCGTAAAAAGGCGACAATTAATTAGACAGGTGATAAACTAATGTCTGCATCGTGGTGCATTGCAATAAACAGATCATGCAAAATAGTTCTACGTAAGTTAAACATTTTATCAAATGAAAACTTACAAATTGCACAAAAAAAAACGATAATTAATTTAACTAAAGAAAGATCAATTAAAAGTTTCGGCAAGGTATTAACATCAATTGCTTCTACATTTTTAAAAAGTATGTTGATGTTAATTGGGCTAAACATTAATATGGGAATAGTTCCGTATGGGTCAAAATCAAACAATCATCGATGAAATGCTCTTCAATATAATTATTAATTAGATTCTAGTTCGTCTTCGTCCACAGAGTACATTATATAATAATCTGTCTTCGTCGTACCTCGTTCTATCGTCTTCCAAATTATTCTCTATTATTCCGTCCTTTCATATTTCAACATCTTAATCATTCATCCTCTAACTCTTTTATTCTTAAGTACTTCCATTCGTTATCTCTTTCACATAAACTACGTTTATCAGTCATTCGTATAACGTTTCATTCTACTCATCTTTCATCATAACATTCAAATCTGTATGAAATAAATAAAAATAGAAGAACCTTAATATAGGTACCAACTGTTTTTGTATCGTTTTTTGTGAGTATGATAAATCATTTAAAAAACCTTGTTTGTAAAACATAAATCTAGTATTATTAAAGGATTGAAATAAAGTATAAATAATAAAGTAAACGTATTTAATGGTTTCTTAGATTTACGCGAATGTTACCAATTGAAAAAAAAAAAACTATTTTTTACGGATTTTATCGCGATTTGGTTTAATTTTTTCATTTTTTAACTTTTAAACGTTTTTAACGTTTAGATTGCTTTCCAGCTTTCGTGGTCACGGGGCGGATTGAAACGTCGGGAAGTTAAAAAATGTAACAAATAAACCAAATCACGATAAAATCTGTAAAAAATAGTTTCATTTCAACGCTAAACGTATTTAGTTGTCCCACTCATTCTCGATGAAATTCGTGTTAGAAATTACCTATTCACATTGACTTTTGATATCGATGTCTATTCATGTATTTTCTTCATGTCACAACGTGATATGGGTTGAAGTTTGTCAAACATGTGTTTGTGTTGAATAACATAGTTTTATTATTATTTCTCTTTTTTACGGTAACAATTAAGTATTGGGGGTTCCATATTAGTACTGTTGCCTGTTATAGTTGTTTAAAATAAATTGTACAGTTTTAGAATCAATAAACATTTTCCTATATCAAGAATATTGTTATTCAAAATAATTGAAATTGGACCAAACTTTATGCAAATATGAATGTACGTTACAAAGTACGATACGGTACGCTACGATCACAAAGTTGAGGTCTCGGGTTCGAATCTCGGGTCGGGCAAAAGTGGAATTTTTCTATTCACTATTAGCCTGGAGTCAGGAATTTGAGCCCGATGTGGCGATGTGCCTCCTATGGACATACAAAGCCGCATGGGAGGGAACATACAAAGCGAAATGTGGGTATTCTCTGCCTACTCCTTCTGGGAGAGAGGCGTGAGTTTATGTGTCTATGTATTGTAAGTATTGTTATTTTTGTTATAATTAATGTAAATGGTGTTAACCGTATTCATTTTAATCAATAATCAAATTTTAAGTTTTAATTAAATGTTCATTATATACAAGTAAATTCTTCAATGTACTACAAAGGGTCTCAATAGATTTTATATAAATGTTATGATGATTACGTTCATGTTTACGAGGGATATTCATCAAAGAAGCATTGGATTGTAAATAAGGACCGCTGAGGTCAGTTTTATGTGAACAGTAAGGTTGTTCTTTGAAGTTAATTATTATTGCTACCATAAAATGAATTATTTTCATTAAATGTTTTTAAAATAATTATGGTTTTGATTATATCTCCTCACATTGCATAATACCCTTTCATATTTTTCTATGTATTTTTCAATACATTATTCACTGGCTTTTTTTGTGTTAATGTGTATACTGATTAAACTGACAATTAGTTTTATAACTACTTAAGTTGATACCTGCATAAAAATTCATGAAAATTATAAAGACGCTATTTGGAAACTGGGACAGTAATTACAGTTATCACAGTAATTACGTTCAATTGATAGCAAGTCGTAAAAAGGCGACAATTAATTATTAGACAGGTGATAAACTAGTGATTGTGTCATTGCAATAAATAGAATCTACAAAATAGTTCTACGAAAATAAACACTTTCCCAAATTGGTCTCTACGGTCTAGGTTTATAAATTTATTTTATTTTATTTATTTTAGTAGATCTTACCCAAAAAAAAAAAACACGAAAAAGTGATAATAACTAAACGAAGGTCAAGTTTCGGTAAGACGAATGGTATTGCCATCAATTTCTACTAAATTTCTTAAAGGTATGTTGATATTATTTGGGCTAACTATTAATTATCAAATACTTACCAAATTAATAAATTGGGTATTGGACTTCATTTAAATTAATTAAAGATATTCTTATCACCTCATTAGTTGGCAGTATGTGAACTGTAAATTCCTGGCTCGAATTTTGAGAGAAAGTCACCCATTGTTTGAGAGATTTTTGGTTTTAAATGTCTTAAATACCATTCGGTTTTAAAAACCATGTGTTTCCTAGTACTTGAACCTGGATTTAGAATGAAGATAGATTTTTTATTATTTAACGGTATTGTTATTGTTCACTCTTTAAATATCTGTGTTATTTATTAGTGGAAACTTTACTGGATTCTGTAACACATTCTTCTGTTATTTATATGTGATTTTCTCTGTTTGTTTCCCAAATAACAAATAAATAAATAAAATAATTTTGGAATCGATTTAATAAATATGCAAGTAATTTATTTAAATGTTAATTAGTGGTAAACACTAAATAATGACTGACGAAGTCTTAATACTTGATAAATACTGTTGCAGTGTGAGGTGTTATCTGTTATTTTTGTATCAAGCATTGAAATACACTGGCGTGTTGTGACGTCACATTTCGTGTTATGACGTATTGTGTCATGGGAGTAAATGCTCACACTGATATGTCGCCTCGAAACATTGCACACAACGACAGTCCTGTTTTATATACATTTAAAAAAAATAATGCCTCGGTGGCGTAGTTGTATCATGGTATGGTTACAAAGCTGAGGTCTCGGGTTCGAGTCCCGGGTCGGGCAAAGTGATATTGGGTTTTTCTATTCATTATCAGTCCGGAGTCAGGAATTTGTGCCCGATATGGCGATAGGCTCGCCCCCTATCACATCGTGGGACGGAACATACAAGGCGAAATGTGGGTTCCCTGGTGGCGCCTCTGCCTACCCCTTCGGGGATAAAGGCGTGAGTTTATGTATGTATGTATGTATGTTAAAAAAATAATTGGCAGTCCCGTTAGCTGGGTAATCATTTAAATATTTCTAAAAACACAATTGTGCATTGTATTGTCAGAAACACTGAGTATGTTCTGTAGTTTTTTTATGCTTTAAGATACACGTTCAAATAATTTGTAAAAAAATATTGATTGTTCTTAACCTCCTAATTGGTCTCATTTATTTCAGATGCGTTTAGATTTGGTGGCACTGATTTTAATTATATCATTTGCAGTGGCAATTACTCAGGACGTACCTAGAAGAGGTACTGCTTAAATTTTTACGAATACTCTTATTTCGATGAAAAAAAAATACAAATGAAATCGGTTATATATAGCTGACTACATTTTTTTTAAATTAAAATTTCGTTATATTTCAATCACGCAGTTGTTATTATAATAATTAGTATGATATCGAAAAACGTAAACTAGCTAAAACTTAACACACGTTCGTATTATTTAGAATATGAATCCTTCTTTTTTCAGTTATTCCTGACAGGCTCTGCAGTCTAGATGATTTTCTGAAATTAGTTGGAAGAGTATTAACTAGACGCTTCACATAATGTTTCCGAAAAAGGTGAATAAAGCAGATGCTCTGGGAGACATTCTACTTATCGTCGCATTTGCGTGGTTAATACATAGTTTTCCTAAAATAATAATGTAGGTACACCCTTTATATTTCTAAAGACAATGGTACGCATGGATTTAAATTATGATTGAAGCAAAAGCTAGGTATTTACCACCCAAACATGATGATATTTTAAAATTGGCGTTTTTTTATGGTAATCAATTTTTTTTTATGACGTCTATTTTTAATAGGCTTAAAAAAATAAATTATCAATTCGACCTGTATGTGTGTAATTTTGTCAGAATTGCACCATTTTTGGATATGGTAGTCTATACCAGCTTCTGAAAATGTGTGCCAATTTCATAAATGTATGTCTGTATGATATGTTTGTCCTCGCATATCTCAAAAAGTATAAGTCAAATATAAAAAAATATTTTTTTGTTGGATTAGTATAGTCCAACTTAGAAGCTGTGTAAGTTTATTCGAAATCAGTTTTTGAGATAGAGCAGGGATCCCCAATATTTTTCAGTCCGAGGCGCTCGTAAATGTTTACTATTTCGTTTCGGCACTCTAATCTATCTAGCTGGTTAAATATACAAGGTAGGTTAATAAGGACAAAACTTAAAATTCGGAGTGAGAGTTTTACCCGAGTAGTTCGTAGCGTGGTGTTATGTAGATTATAGTCGCACACTTTCCTGACCAATAGTCCACTTAAAGAATAGTTGGCATATTTAGGTATTTGAAAATTAAAAAAAAAAAAAAATATTTATCCGTTTTAAATTATAATTTTGGAGTCGGTCAATTTTTTTTAATAGTAAATCCAATATTGCTCGGATTGCCGAAAAACAGTCACGGCTCAGTATTATGTGAAACGGAAAATTCGCAGGATAATCTCCGGCTGGTCTGCAACAGTCGCGCCGGTACAAAGCGAACTGAATAATCCCAAATCATTTTTAAATTCTCCCCGTCCTATCTGGCTTTGTTTGCTCAATCTTAAGTCATTTGGGCTCGTAAACATTTTTGGTTTTTCGATTCTTTATTTCGCGGCCACTTTCAACTTTGTGTTAATCTCAATCGACGCCTATTAAATAATTGCTAGTACTAATATTCATTGAAATAAGTATACGTAATTATGGATTTGAGTAATGTACTTTGGGGAGTACATAAAAAAATATACAGGGTATATCAAGACCGCGACCGAAAACGAAGCCAGGTGGTAGTATTAGTGATATCAAACACAAAGCAAGTAAAAATTTCACAAAAAAAAGTTGACAATTTTTTTTTGTATTTTTTTACTTATTGTCGTATTTGAGTGATAATACATAGTTTTTCTAAAATTATGACGTACACCGCTTTATTTTTATACACGCAATGGCACGTAAGTGTTTAAATTATTTTTTTTTGCAAAAACTTGGTATTTACCCCCCAAACACGATGATTTTTAAAATACTGTAAAAAAAAAACCATCGCTGTTTTTGCAAAAACTTTAGTTGCATTGTGTCTGTAACCGTTAAAACTACCACCTGGTTTCGTTTTCGGTCGCGGTCTTGATATACCCTGTATAATTGTTGCATATATAATTATATAGCGAAGGATGACTGCAGGTTCGATGGCGCATATAATTCATGGAACATTTTCAAATTCCTAGAACGTTCCTACGTTTATTGACTTTTTTCATTTGCGACAGTGGCCTCTTGCTGCAGGTAGCAAACCTGATGGTGAATGTCACGCCTGCCTATTCACAAGAGCAATATCGCTTAGGCACAACTCATGAGGCACTGCGTTCATCACTCAAGAAATTAGCTATTAAGCTTCTTAATATTTAGTAATTATTGACTACAATATTCTTTAAAACGGAACATTATAAATTATTTTGTTAAAGATATAAGAAATAGCGTGCAAAATGGCGGAGCGAGGCTACTTGAAATATCGTTGAAGTAAAAAACCGAGCTTATTTTGGAAACGTAAAAGGTATATACCTACCACATCTGACACTGGCTTAAAGGACACTGAAGCCAGAGTAGCTACTGGACTTAATGAGACTTAACATATTATATCTCAGGATGGCAAAAATTGCTTTGTTATTAATTGTGTTGTTTGGTTTTGCTACAGTCCATGAGCGGTCATATTGTATACCATCAGGCGAATGGCATGTTCGTCTCGCCATTCCCAGCAATAAAATAACATCCATTTACATACATTTCTGTTGGTGGTAATATATACGGCCCCTTGCAGACCGACTAGAGAATTTCCAGGACCACAAATTTCATTGCCCGTTTACACTGTATATTGAAAGCCTTGCGACCCTGTCTACATAGTCATATTGCCGTACCAGGATATTCGCATCGTTTTAGGAGATATTCCCATACCATGCATGTCAGTTAAGCAATAAACCACAAGTATGTTATATTATAAATGCAATAACCTTGCTAGACAGTGAGAAGGCACGCAATTCCTCCGGGATAGAATTTTCAATCTTTCGCGATAACACGAAACGTACGTATTCTGTAAAATATATTCTTTTGGTATTTGTGTTGAAATTCTACGAATAGATGTTGGACTAACACGTGCCGTCTTTTACGGCTGATTTTTGTGTTTTTTTAAATTTCGACGAACTCTCTAAAGGCTTTGTTTTATTATTAAAGAGTTTCGAGAATTTGTTCTGCTGTATTGGTATTTTTTTACCATGAATTTAAATAAATAAAATCTATAGGCGCTTTATTTAGAACGAAGTTATTTTTATTCTAAGTATGTGTTATTTTAAGTGTTATATTAAAACGTTTTGTTTATAACACGATCAGTTTTTGGGGTTTTAGAAAAAAACTGTTTCATTTAAAATATTTTGTCGTAATTTATATTGAGTTCCCTTTACGTAGATTAAATGTTACGACACTTTTGAGGTTAAAACTAATTTACCATACCTTTACCCCGTAATATGTTGTATTAAAAAAAAAACAAAAATAATAAAAATTTTGTTAACAAATTTAATAAAAAACAAAACCAAAACAATACAAAACCATTACGGAATCTTCATTTGTAAATCAATAATCACCAGCGATCGCAGTCACACCTGTCGTTGACACAGGCGCCACCTGGTAATCCAATTTGGCGACACCAGCGGTGGCACGCATTGAAATCGCACTTGGATCTGCGCATGCGGACTAAGACACCATCGGATTCCACGTCTTCACCAACTGGAATCAAAGAAACGGTAAATTTCAAGAACATACTGAGTCGCTCTCCCACCTGTCAGTGCAACTCTTGTAAGCTATAATCACCAGCAATAATTTTAATGACATTGAAGCTCGAGGAGTCTCTAAGAATGTGTTTGTTGTCTTTTAAACCGCATCGAAATATTTATTTGTCTAATTCTCTCCGTAAAGGGCAACAATCAACATAATATGCGACTATTGCATGCATTAATAAAGTTAACATTAATAAAGTAAAAAAAAACCTTTAAATATTCGAAAAACTCACAGGGACAAAATAAATTAACCAGCGTAATATATTTTAGATACCCTATCCAACTGCACCAATAAGGAACCTTAAAAAAAAATTAAAATGGAATACTTACCCAAAATTGGGTCGGCGAAAGCGAACGCCGCGAAGAGCAGAACCACAGCAAATACCAAAAAGTAACCCTTCATTTTTAACGCGTTGATTAAACACTCAGCAGGACTTTAGACAAATGAATGATAAATATTTGATGTCTCCAGCTTATATAGTAAAAAACGTGTGTACAATATTTGCGAAATGTGACTGATAAGAACAGTTCAATGATTGTAATATATTATGACTAATGCTTTAGATGCAATGTTGGTCATTGATAAGATACTCCGCATTTGTATAATAATTTATGTGCGGTCGAGATTTTTAAATTCTTTCTAAATAGCAATATGGCTTACGCTCTATGAAAAATATTTAAAGTGGTTTTATTTATTACAGGATTAAGTGTAATTTTTATAATGGACTAGTATTTTGCGAGTAAATATTTGTAGCAATTAAAATGCGTGGTGGCCTGTTGGTAACGGCCCAGGTGCGGCTGCCAACATGTTTACGGTGGTCGCGGGTTCGAATTCCAGGGTACACTTCTGAATTTTCGGAGTCATGTTGATAGTAAGTCATCACGCACTATAAAGATGAAGGAAAACATCGTGAGTAAACCTGCATATCATGGTGACACGGATGAATTTCTATGGTATGTAAAAAGTCCGCCAATCCGCATTAGACCAGCGTGGTGGACTATACGGCCTAACTCCTCTAAAATGCACCGTCGATTACCGAAGAGGCCCGTGCCCCATAGTGGGACAAATATAGGTTGTGGAGAAATAACACACATAAGATAGATAAAGATTATTCGTCACTTATTGACGACTGCTGTCAGGTTCAAAGCAGCCCAGATGTTTGCAATATGGTTCTCATTGATCCAATCCGACTATTTCAACACCCTTATATACATATACCCTTGATTAATTGATTCAGAGCCCTATGTATGGGCTTGTTATGATCATCATCATCATTCACAACTCTAGACTACAATTCCTTTCAATAACACAAATAACATTACTCCGTCCAGGGAAATCCCTGTACTTGCTTCCTCTTAAAAATACTGATGATTTTTGGTCATGTGCTAATTATTATCTCCGTATAAGGAAAAAAAAATACGTCTTTTTCTGCGGGTGATGCCCCTACATTGTCAACATCTGATATCATAACCATGTTTACAAATATTTTGTAAACAATTGCAATATTGATTTTACAATCGATTTATTATTTATATTTTGCAACTCTACGGAGTTCATTAAAATCCTTAAGGACTCCGTGATATTTTTTGTTCAGGAAAATCTTAATGTTTTGTGCCAATTATATTTACAATTTTAAGGGTGGGATATAGATTAGTGATGTATTAAAAATAAAAGAAGTTGATCTAAAATAGTAAAAAAATAGCTTATTTTAATTTTAAAATTGATTTTAGCGCACTGAATTTTATCTATTTATATTTTCTATTTAAATTAAGTGGATATGAATTTACTTCCTGAAATGATATTATCATTTGCTTAACGATGCCAAAATATTGAAATAACATTCATATTGTGACATGAGAAGAATGAATTTATTTACATAACATAGTCACACGTAATCTTAACTTTTAAGATTACTAAAATTAAAAATAGCCTATGTATGAAGTGGCTTGCTAATGGTGATATTATTTTATTAATATTATATATGGTTCAATAGTTTCAGAAAAATATAATAATATTGTGCTCGTTAAAATTTGTGAATCTTATGCAAATAATAAGTGAATATAACTCCAGTTACCCCACAAAACTTAATTAATCAAGTATTTTTTTTACAGACAAATCAATAACATACATACGTACACATAAATTCATGCCGTTTTCTAGAAGGGGTAGGTAGATCTGCTACCAGGACACCCACATTTCGCCTTATATGTTCTGTCCCACGATGTGATAGGGGCGAGCCTATTGCCATATCGGGCACAAATTCCTGACTCCGAGCTGATAATGAATAGAATCCAGTATCACATTTCGCGACCCGGTATTTGAACCCGAAACTTCAGCTTTGTAATCGTACCGTAGTACAACTACGCCACCGAGGCAGTCATTGACAATATAATACAAATATTATGTTCAAACACGGTGACGTATACACTTAAAACTTTATCACCGTAGGCATAGGGGCATTACCGCGACACATGTAAATAAACACTCTACTTAATTGGATGACCGTAACCAGAGTGTTATCTTACACGGAGTAACATTAACATCAATTCATATCATATCAATAATCAATTATTTATTATTGTAGTTCAATAAATAAATACACCCAACAGTCGCATCGGAGCCCTGATCCCACATTAAGATCAATTAAGCCTTGTGTCGCAAGTATCAGAAGTACGAGAGACTTTTTGGTCTCGCAAACACCCAGACCCGAAAGAAATATTTGTGGGCCGCACAAACATTTCTCTTGGTGCGGGAATTGAACCCGCGGCCTTTAGTTTCACAGCCGGCGTCTAACCAACTGCGCCACGGAGGCTGTCAGTTAGTGTTTTAATATTGGATAGTCAGATCAAAAAGCAATCAGGTTATCATACCGTCGGGGACCTAGATACATTGATGTACTTGGACATCTACCGACGGTCGACGAAATTATGCTGACTTCCTCGAAATCGGAAATGCACTGGCTGAATCTCAATAGTGACTTACTTGTGTGAGGTTTCCACCATCACGTATATCATTCTACCACTTACGAATATCCTACTGCCAGTTATGAACTAAATTGTTTTCCGAATGTCATGGTGTAGGCAACTTATATTTATTTTAACAATATTAATAAAATTATGCTAATAAAATTATCAATCTGTTTTGCTGTTATAAATACTGAAGAATTTCTGTATTAGCGACTTATATATTTTGCATACTTTTCCACTTTACGCAA
Organism: Deilephila elpenor; assembly: GCA_949752805.1. Classification (NCBI taxonomy): domain Eukaryota; kingdom Metazoa; phylum Arthropoda; class Insecta; order Lepidoptera; family Sphingidae; genus Deilephila; species Deilephila elpenor. Next base: position 12,202,618 of record OX457101.1, on the reverse strand, counting down.
AGAAATTTAACACAAGTTAGAGAACAATGAGCGCAGTTTTCTATTGGATCCTGTCCGTTACGATATAGCGCGAGCTCTCAAACGGTTCGATCGTGCGGCTAGAGTAATCCACCTGGTTGCAGTCGCATGAAACCGCGGCGCCTGAGTAATTTCCGTTTAATACACAGTTTCTATTGATAGCTATTTTTATATACACGGCATAAATATGTCGTAGATTTTGAAATAAAACTATTTTATACGGATTTTATCGCGATTTGGTTTAATTTTTGGTCCCCCCCGTGACCACGAAAGCTGTAAAGTAATCGAAACGTCGGGAAGTTAAAAAATGTAAAAATTAAACCAAATCACGATAAAATCCGTATAAAATAGTTTTATTTCAATGTGTAACATTCGCGTAAATCTAAGAAACCATTATGTCGTAGATTTATGTAGGTGCTCCGTGATTTATGCGCAAAATGCTATTCCATTGTATCACAATAATGTGACATAATAAGTTTTAATAAGTTCCCATTTTTACCATGTGCATGGATAGAGTAAGCTTCCCAGGAAAAATGTGAATTCCACAAGAGTATTTTTCGATTTGAAACAGCACAGACTTCATAAATGGTAGAGGTCCACACTATAAAAAAAATCCTTTCCCCATCGTCTTTCGTTACCATTCCAGTTCTATTTGAAGGGGCCAAGAACGAAGAGCTATAGACATTTCTTGGGCAGTGGTAATCACTTCTCATCAGGTGAGCCGATTGCTCGTTAGCTGTCTTATGCAATAAAAAAGTAGACATAAACATAATTACATTTCGTATCAACACATACAATCAGCAATGTAAGAACATAACAGAATTAAGCACCTATATGGATTTAACTTATCCATAAAATAATATTATTTATAAGTTAAATACACAGCGTATAGCAGAGCTAATCGGTTTCTGTGTAAAAGTAGATACAATTAACTGTAAGACTAAAACAGCGAAAGCGTAAGCCGTTCCAAGAATTGAGCGAAAACATCGGCTGAATCGGCTTTTATCTCGCCCCAGCACCAGGCTTGCCGTTTAGAAATACCTTGAACTAGTTTCATTTTTATTTCCCAAAAACTTTTTTATTGACCCTGTTTGTAATACTTTCCAAACTCGTCTCACTTTTATTTAGGAATAAAATATTTTAGACGCACTGCATAGTGATTTTGATAATGATTAGTATCTGATGACTGTCTTTTCGATAAGGTTATTTTTTTCTATCAAGCTGGCTTATTGCGAATAGTTTTATATACATTTAAAATTGTTACAAGTTTCCGTTACATTGACTGGTTTTAAATGTTTTCCTATACGGATAAAACAAACGATTACAAATTCACACTTTTATAAATATCACAGATCTGTGTTTGAAATTGAACGTGCATCTGGTATCTATCACTACATTCATTTATTAGCATGTGTTTGACCACTACACAAGGGCTTTGCAAGTTTATGCCTTTGTGAGTCATCAAGAAAGATCAGCCCATAAAATATAAACCCTAGGTTGAGTTGGTGAGCGATCTATGTACCGCTCATTCCCCTAAAAGTATTGTTTTTTTTAATTCTTAATTTAGGGCTTCTTTACTGAGTGAATATGTCGCTCTAAAAAGTATTGTTGTTTCTAACAAAAATATCAGAAGATAGACACACAAGATGGCGGCCCTATTATCAATTGAATCGATGACTTCGATACTAAGGCACTTAGTGCTCCCAGACGCCTCGCGACGATGTTGACTTTGTCCACAAACTTCTACGTTATCCTGCTGTTGTTCATCCACTTCATAACTTAATAAAATTTCAAGGTTCGTTGGATTTCAAAAAATATCTCCTAATGGATACACGTTGGAAACTTTTTAACTTAGAGTGTACTAGAAATTGTCTTATTGATATTAAAGGACGTTTTTGCTTTTTTTGATGAAAGTAGTTAAACATTATGCTAACAGGTTTCTGGTACTTAGTTGTTTTTTAAAGTGGTGTAGGATGGAAGGAACAAACAAGTGGGATTCATAATTATTTTCATCCATTCGGATCTCTAACAAACTTACTAACTGAAAGAAATGAAAACGCTTGAACTGAAATACTATTCTTACATTTAATATTAAAAAAGCGCAGCTAAAAGCACTACTCCCGCGGGTACTAGGAATTAGCAGACTAATTTATTCATGATTTTAATTATTCCTTGGTAAGCTTTTGCTTGAAAGAGAGACAATTTTTATTCCACGTATCTTATACGTAACATAATTATTTTAAAATTATAAAAGCTTAATGAAACTAATAAATAATTCCAAGAATTACCTTCTAATCGGACAAAACATCTTTGATTCTTCGACCTTATGAGCGTTTGTTTCCAATCCTAAACATATCATGTAAAATATACTAAAACAAACAATTAAAACAAAATAACGTGTCATTTATAAACTTCGAATACACGAAGTTAGCACGAAAACTGACCACGCAAAACTCATTTCAGCTCACAGCTTTATTATAAAATCCTTTTGAATCATTTCGCTTGGATTAAATTCGTCTGTCACAATAGTCTAAAGGCCTGACGTTGAAATGCAATGCATTATGCATAGTATTAAAATATTAAAGAATATAGTAATGACTGCGCCGGCAATGGGAGCGACGCCAACAGCTTTCACCACACTTCGTCGTTTTAAAACCGACGGCAAAGATAAAGTTTGCAAACTTTTTAATGCTCGGTTTAATAATGCCTACGCCGATGTTGGCTCTGAGAATTATTGATTTAGTTGGAAAAGCGAAGTCACGACGTATATTAATGATCCTATGTTAACTTGATGTCATGAATTATCATCACTTGATTCCATAGTCCTTTTTCATTTACCGTTTTTAAAGGTGCCTATTTGATTATTAAACTGTTAGAATTGGCGCCAACTCGAGTAAAATGTATTTAATCGACAAAAATAAAGTCTCATAAAAGACGAAAGCTTTAGATATGATTTCCAAATTTGAAAAGACTTCAGCAGAGTGTGACTGTCATGACTCTCTTTCAAAGTTATATTCAAGCCTAGCGTCAAATTCTTCTTTCTAACACCACCGGAAAATTAACTGTACGAAGCTAACTCGGATGAAAACTTACGATCGCAACTTTGTAATAACATGTAGTCACAACCAAAGCCAAATTTAAATATAAATAAAGTCGGTGCATAAATTTTGTATAACTATTTATTATTCAGCATGTGACGATGCACAGCATCTGTGAGAGTGCGTCTTACTTCCTTTTCCGTTTTTACTCAATACAAGCCTTTTTTGTGTAACTTCCGCTTCGTTTCGACCAATCAGCGTTGAGCAAGTGTCACGTGGTCTCAGGAGATCGCCTGTGGGGGGACCGCACGATATTGGATCATAGCGTCGTTCTTCCTTCGAAGAAGCAACATCAAAAATAAGTTTAAAGCAAATTAATATAAACATGGTAAAAACCATTTTAAATTCGTAAGTGAAAAAGAGTATGGTGTTTCTGGGCGCTCGCTCGCCTAAGTAGGCAGTGTTGTCGGTGGATGACCACGTCTTGTCTTCCGCCGAGGATCGCTCTGACGCTTGAGACCACCATACCACCTTCAATCCTCGCAAGCGCCGATCTTCGCCAGTGAGAAATACAAGTGGTTCGAGCTCTGAATACTCGGAATACCCTCATACTAAGGTGAAATGGAGCTGTCACGGTAAGTCCATTTAAAGCTTTAAAGTGACCAAGGGAACACTCTAACATGTACTTTGACAATGTAATACGTTTGTTACGTTGACTGCCTCTGTGGCGGAAGTCTCGGTAACGGATCCCGGTTCGGGCAAGGTGATATTGAACTTTTCTATTCATTGTCACCCCGGAGGCAGGTATTTGAGCCTCATATGGCGATGGGCTCGCCCCTTGTCACATCATGGGATGTAGCAAGCGAAGCAAATTTTAGTGAATGTCCTGGTTGCTACCAGGACAACCTCTGCCTACCCCTTTCGGGACACGAGTTTATGCATGTATGTAGGTAAGTTTGGAAGTCTTGCAATTATTTCACGCGGAGATATAGGTAATTCCTCCCTCACAAGTGCCTGGCGCGTTTTTATTACCGCAAAGGAAGGTCAAATCTAAAAGTTTACCATTATTAGAAGTGCAGTCTCCTTTGCCTTACTTGCACAACGAGTTATTGAGTATTAACTTACAACATATAATTGGCTGGGCAGCAGCCCCGGACATGGTTTACTACCTTCCTCTGTATTTAAATAGATTTGAAACCTACTTACCAAATTCATAATAACAATAAAATCAACTCTTATGCGAGAAAGAATAAAAGTACATGGAAAACTCGTCAGGAGCGTATCCTGAATCAATTGCCTAATAAGAACTTGCGAGGGTGTCTGCGTAAGATACCTCCAAGTTTTAATTTTTTTTTTATGAGTCTGCTGCAGGCTTATAACATATGATATCGATGGTATTATAAAATGGGTCGTCCTTAGTACACCCAAGACAAGTAGGCACTGAAAACTAATGCTAAACCAGTGACTATACCAAACAATGAACGAAAGAGAGTAATCCAATCTATGGAGCCTGTCTATGAGCGTATCGCAGGCAGTGGCTTTCGCTTTGGGCTTCGAAGGCCCATTACTATTAATTTACGAGAATGCATCTGCCATTTACCTCCAAGTCTCTGCTGGTCTACCTACCCATCACAGAGGCTGCTTCACTGATTAATTACTAGAGGCTTTCTGCGTGCAACAAAGAATTTTACGGAGGCTGTCTGTGAGCGTATCGCAGGCAGTGGCTTGCGCTTTGGGCTTCGGAGGCCCTTCTCGAATAGTTCACGAGAATGCGTCTGCCATTTACCTCCAATTCTCTGTTGGTCTACCTACCCATCACAGAGGCTGCTTCACCGATTAATGACTCGAGGCCTCGTGCGTGCATCAACGGATTTTACGGAGGCTGTCTGTGAGCGTATCGCAGGCAGTGGCTTGCGCTTTGGGCTTCGGAGGCCCTTCTCGAATAGTTTACGAGAATGCGTTTGCCATTTACCTCCACGCCTCTGCTGATTTACCCATCACAGAGGTGGCTTTGCCGAATAGAAGCGAAACAATTGGCAACAATGTCGCAACAAACGAAGACACTGCACGGTGTGCTGGAGTTTGAGATTTGAATCTTTATTTACTCAAAATAAATTTTCATTTCACTTTGAGATAAGTACAATAATAACTTAAGCTAACATCAGAACATAAATCAAACTATACATTTAATAATTCTAAAATAATATGAAACCGTGCATTGAATACAAAACACCAATAAAGTGGGTAGGGGTAATAAAAAATGTTAAACAAGCAAAACAATGTGCACTATTGTATTGTTTCGATACTTGCTGCCGGTCCGTACACAGGTCCGTATTTAATACTTTAATGACAATACAAAAGATTGTAATTTATTGTTATACATTAAAACTATTTATTGATTTTATTTCTTTTGGTAAATTATTGTACCTACATTTGGGCACCTTCGTAGCGGATACATGTATTAGCGTAATTAGTTTAGGGTGTTAGAAGACAAATATTATTTAGTTTTCCGGAGCAAAATCCTCTGGGACCCAGGATCTTGCCAACAATGTTTGGGACAAGAGTGCGGGAAGCTGCAGGTATATTTGTGTACCGTACTGTATCATTCCATATACGTCCCACAGCATTTGACGATCCTCCTCTACACTCGAGCGTGCGACTTATCAGTTGTGCATGGTAATTGACTATTACGAATAGTACCCACATGACTACTTAAAGTTAGAGGTGTGCGCTGGGATTGGAGCCAGCGACCAACGTGAGCATGTTGACGGTCATGTCTGGTCCGTTGCCAACAGGTCGCCACTTGCATTTGGTCTATATTGGATTGATGTATCGAACCGAAATCATTCAAACTAATATATTTCCTCTGGATTCCATCTTGTATTCTGGATGATAAAAATTGACTTATACCCTTACCGACCTACACCGACTTATACCTTTCACGTTAAATGTTGCAGAGTGCTTAACAAACTGCAAATACTCCAGAAGACGAGCTTATTTTTCGGAGTATCTTGCGCATTCAAAATTTTCGTCCATCGTTATTGGCTAACAGGTAACTATGGTGACTGGAGAAATTAGTTTTGAACACGCTCCAGTGCCTGGGTATGAACATCGAGCGCTGAACAGGACTACTCAAGAAATATAATATTTTGGACTAGTTTGAAACACAAAGCAGAACTTCAAGGTTCTTGCTACTTGAGGCGTGCCGTCGGGTCGCGTCGCCAAGGAAACTATGTCCTGTTTAGTTCCAGGTATCACTAAGCAATTTAGCTAAACTTTTCTAATATTATACCGCAAAGAGGTTGCATACACTGTCTTCTCTCACAACGTTTCGCAAGAAATCTTCCTAAATAACATCACGGGTATAGATAGTGCACACAAGTTCACACTATTGTTGACCTGATGTGGTAGATTGCAGCCAGGGAGTCCTTACAAGAGAAAAGCAATTTGTTTCCGAAATCAACTAAACATTTTCTAATGACTTGAGAGGGGGAGCCCAACTAGACGACCTCACGGTATCTGACTAAGTACAACAAGTCAACCACCGAACCGGACATTGCAACAGAAAAGGAGAGGTTTGCGAGCTGTGGTTAATCATTTCAGGTCCCTATTGCAGAGCCATCATGTAATGTGGCCGTCTGACAGTCGGGCAGTCTTATCATATGGACTAAAATTTTCGGCACGTGGAACCGCCAGGATTAACTGACCTAATTCTGGCATGCATTCAGCCGGCATTGGCGTTTTCAACTAAGGTCGTTAGTTCCTCAACCATGTATAATTCCATACATCCTACAACATATGAACTCTGCAGAGGGACTTTACTTCCTCGTGGTTCTAACGTGAAAGAAAGCATTTTGGCTACCACTTTCACAGTTTCGAATATTTTACAAACCTATGATATATAATCCATCAATTGGAACAGGTGGATGGACCAGATGGTGTTGTTGCAAATCAAGTGCAAGTTGGTCAACATTTTTTAGCCCATCTATTCTATAAAATTTGACGTCTTATATTATTACTACACAGGTCTGTGTAGTTTTATTATTTGGTAAAAGTTTGTACCAACGATTATTTCGGATGTTAACATAATTAATTTTATGTAGAAATAGTCTTTTTGATTGAACACATTTACTAAATGCCAATTCGTTTGAGAAGCTCAAAGTAGAAAAACAAACCCCCCTTGGGACCCAGCGATTACAAACAAAATCAACAGATTGTGAATCGTTGTTTTAAAGTTGTTAGGTTCTCGAATATGACCACGTATATTTCTCCTAGCTTCAGATAGACGTGTGCATAAGTTTTGAAAAATTTCGCCCTAAATATTGCGTCAATGAATTGATCATTACGTCGTAACTACTGTACTTTACAGCTATGTTGGTTCCAACATGGAAACGAATATGTATTAACAATAAGGTGGGAAAATTCTAAACCATAATAATCCTAACATACATTCTATTGATTGGATTCTAAATGTTATCACTTTACTAGCTGAAAGGCTTGGTACTGAATGTATTAATGCCTTATTTATTTCAAAGGACCTAACCATGGTGCTTCACGAGCAATAATCAGAAACTGAGTAAAGCCGGTTCTTCATATGCAAGTATACAATATATATTATATATGCTTACAATACGTTTTCCAAGTTATATCAAAAGCAAGTAATTGATAAATCAATGCAATTAACAATTCAATATTGCAGCTATTTTTGAGCCTGTTTTATAGGTTTATGTTGAATATTACAAGCTGAAGAATATGTTTATGCATAATATAATTTACACACATTTCAATTTCAGAGATTCATTTTTTCTTTTAAACCTGAATCTTCATCACATAGCGTCGTTACGTGGTCACCAGGAGCTATAAACACCTCTCTCACAGATGCTGTGCATCGTCACATGCTGAATAATGGTACAAGTTTTACATAACAATAAAACTTGTATTATTAAGACAGAGACGATGCACAGCATCCCATTAAGACCTCCTGGTGAGAGACTTCTATGATCCAATATCGTGCGGTCCCCCCACAGGCGATCTCCTGAGACCACGTGACACTTGCTCAACGCTGATTGGTCGAAACGAAGCGGAAGTTACACAAAAAAGGCTTGTATTGAGTAAAAACGGAAAAGGAAGTAAGACGCACTCTCACAGATGCTGTGCATCGTCTCTGTCTTAATAATACAAGTTTTATTGTTATGTAAAACTTGTACCATTGCCTCGATCCACTGAAACTCATTTGAACTTCTCAACTTTATTTTGAACTACGCTGTGCGATAAAACTAAATTTCAAACTCGTTACGTATACGCAGAGCCAAAATTATTCTCATAAATTAAAATTTTGCTATGATATAATTGTGTCATGTAAGATAATGAATGGTGATCGATTGAACTTGGTAATTTTAAGTATGGTTATTACTAGTATTAGAGTCTTGATTTATTATTATTGCTGACCTACGCTTGAGTCAAATGATCAATAGTTAAATGAGGAAGAGGAAACTCTTTTAAGTCTTCAGTATTCATGTAAATTTAAAATATTTTTCTGCAAAAACATTTAGAAATAATATATATCGGAATTGGAATAGTTATTTTATATCCGAGGTAAATTTTATCTAACAATAATTTATTGATTAATTGGACAATGGTTTAAGCACAATTGGTAACAAAAAAGGACTATCCTATCTCAAACAATTACATAATCTTTGGCACGTACGTTTTTAATACATGTAGGTGTATAATAAAGGAAGATGTAGTTACTACATTAATTTAATTGAGTGCTTACCTGTCTGGGTTCAGTGTGACGTTTGCCTCGAAATTTGCTGTTTCATGATTAATTTTAGGAAATTTATTACAGACTCACGCCATCGGATCGTGAAATATATGAGGGTATGAGCTGACGGTATTTCGCATTTAGTATTTATCAAAATATGTGATATAAGGTGTTTCTTTTAAAATCAAGTTATCGCTGTGCAATGATTTTAATATGTACATATTATATAGTTGTATTTATATTATTGCTTTCTATTTAAAAATATTTTGTGATTCTTCATAGTTGCAACTGAATCTACGATCGCTTAAATAGTCTTAAAGTTCCGTAACAACGAAGGTATGGGACCTCTGTACTTTAATAGTTATATAATTAATTGACATAATAGGTAACAAGTTGATTTTATTTTCATAGGGGGAAATTTCAATAGAGGGTTACAAAACAAAAGTAATTTTAGGACCTAACCCTTCATAAAACATTTCAAATCTTTCCCGACGAAATGTTAATGTTCTTATCCAGCGACCGCTTTTAAACCTCAATTTATTTAGTAAGTGTAACCAACTGCGCCACGGGGTCAATACGTTCATTAAAATAATTTCTTTTATTGTCAAATACTTTCATTAAAACTATTCCTAAAATTTTCATATAGATGGTAAAATGCGTTATATTGTATCTCTCTATCTGTCATATTTCGATATAATTATGCCAGTTTACGCTTAATTCAAAAGTCCTAAAGTTATAGGAATAGTGTAATAGGAATGAGGAATAATATACAGCAGAATCATAATACGGATCAGTTTGTATCTTCGCTCGGCTAATGGAAGCGTATAGGAAATACGAAATGGAAACACGACAATTCAGCCAATTATGTCATATCAACTCACCAGATACCTGTTCTTGAAGCTGGAGTCCGGATGACTAACGCCGGCGATAGTTCACAATCCACCACCACTCCAATCCATCATTTAACACTAGTTAGTCCACAATAAATAAATAAATTAGACGAAAGTTAAGCTCATTGGCGAACAGCGCGCTACGCTCTCGAAAGCGGACACAAAACTAACGATAGACACACAGAAGGCATACAACGACTAACTACCCTCAACAAGATTATATTTATAAAAGAAAAAGACAGGGAGAAATATTATTGTGAAACTGTGAACTAAATATAAGCGGCTGCAACACCGATTTAAAGGCTCTACTTCTGCAAAACGGGAAAGGTAGCAAATATGTAGTAATTTATAAAAATATCTTATTTCATATTCATTTTCTCAACCAAGTCGGGTACACGGAGCTTATATAGGTATATTAATGGTATTCCTTCTTTGTTTGAAATATTTTTGTTACTCGACTGACTGACTGACGTAGACTGCCTCGGTGGCGTAGTTGTATTACGGTACGGCTACAAAGCTGAGGTCTCGGGTTCGAGTCCCGGGTCGGGCAAAGTGGTATTGGATTTTTCTATTCATTATCAGCCCGGAGTCAGGAATTTCTGCCCGATATGGCGATAGGCTCGCCCCCTATCACATCATGGGACGGAACATACAAGGCGAAATGTGGGTGTCCTGGTGGCGCCTCTGCCTACCCCTTCGGGGATAAAGGCGTGAGTTTATGTATGTATGTATGTATTTTTGTTACTGTCTGAATACAAGCAAAAAATAAATCGAATAAAACACATTTACTCTTTCAAAACATTTAATAATTAAATGAATTTCTAGTAATCAAAGGCTTCATACAGACACATCAACCATCGAATTAAATTCGCCCCTGCAGCGTCCGCAAATTTGCTATCTGCAAATATTTGCCATGCGTCTGGGTGTTGTCGGTTCAAAGTCCTCGGTAACTCCCATGACACGGGGAAAGTTACGTGGGATGTGGATATTGAAGCTATTATTGTCATAATTACTTTTGCATGGAATTCCTTTCCTATTTCTACATATATATTTAGTTTTGAATTTGTTTAAGAACAAGATAAAACGGAAAATGAAACTAATTTGAAATCATTCGGTATATAAATTATGTATTATATTGACAGACATTTATATATTGACAGCCTCCGAGGCGCAGTAGTTAGACGCTGGCTGAGAAACGAGAGGCCGCGGGTTCGATCCTCGCACTGAGACAAATGTTTGTGAGACTCACAAGTATTTGTCTCGGGTCTGGGTGTTTGTGAGACTGAAAAGTCTGTCGTAGCTTCTGATACCCACGACACATGACTTAATTGATCTTAATGTGGGGTCAGGACTATGTATGTGACTGTTGGGCGTATTATTATAAATATGAGTCGTATGATATACGGTATGAGTTTTTCGTTTCTAATAGCTACATCACACGAACACTAGTACAAACCTGTCAGTCGTGAAAATTATAATTCTACTAACTAGTTGATGTAAAGTTCAAATGGGCAAACATATCAAAATCCAGCTGCTAACCACTGCAACATTTTCCGAGGCAAACAAAGTTGGACAGTGACTTGCGAAGTTACGCCGCAGTTATGATTTAGGCTATACACGAAACCCAACATGCTGAAGACACGATGTTGAAACTTTATTATTTATAATAAACTACTTTTGCTTGTGGCTACAATAAGGAATTTATTTCTGGTTCGGGAAAGTGATGAAACTATATCTAATGCTAAGGACACATACATACATACATAAACTCACACCTTTTTCCCAGGAGGGGTAGGCAGAGGTAGCAACCAGGACACCCACGGTTCGCCTTGTATTTTCGTTTCACAATGTGATAGGCGGCGAGCCTATGCCTATATATAGCCTATATATATGAGGCATAAATTCCTGACTCCGGGCTGATAATTAATAGAAAAATCCAATATCACTTTGCCCGACCCGAGACTCGAACCCGAGACCTCAGCTTTAATCTTTAATTGAATCATACCGTAGTACATATGTGCCACCGAGGCAGTCATGCTAAGGATACATCGTATGTCTATTGGTAATTGATGACAATCTCCTGACGCAATTGGGATGACTTGTTCAATTCTATCTTTACACCCTGTTCAAAGGATCAGAACTATAGATTATTTAAAATATAACCTTACACTATTATTGCTACTAAATCTTGTTGGCGTTTTGTGAACAGAAAATCCATAAACCGAATACCAGCTCTACAGATATTTACACTTTTAAATTCATAAATTATGGTATTTTCAACGCAGAAAGTCCACTTCATATGCGATGCACGAATTACTTATTAATATTGTGAATTTTATTTTGCCATATCATGCGGTCTAACCGAGCTATAAACTATATTATTTGTCCAAATGGTCCTCAATAGAAGTAACAAAATAAAAACACAACGCAATATGATTTCCAAATCAATTCCATCAACAAAAACCTCATCCAATCCGTCACAAAGGGAACTATTCGAGCCGTGTTCGCGGAGCAAACAGTTTTTACGGAGCCACTTGAAGTTTTCTCATAAATATTGACAGGGCTAGCTACATCACTATTCATAACATGTGCTCGGACACGGCGAGCCTTTATGTTAAATTCTATGGCCGGCCTCATTTGGCTGCGGCCGATTTCTTCGCCTTAGTCAGATGGGGTTACTGAGATTTTAGTGTCACCAGATTGAAATTGTGTAAAAGAGACATACATAATGTATTACGGTACTATATCCTTGAGGGTAGCCGAGGTTCTACCAGTGCTATTCGCATGCTACATAGCACAATCTTCACGCTAAATATAGGAATAATATTTTATGTGCAAAATGTCAGACAGAATGAAATTATTTCATTTAACATGTACATTAGTGTTTCATGCCCAGCAGTAAACTGATATAATACGATGATAAAAGCTATGATGTTTATTGAATAATGATGATTCTGATTAAATATTGTTGAAGTAGTTTTTCGAAGAAATAATATGCGTAAACTTAAAAAATGTGTAATTTTCTAAAACGATTTACTTGTTTCTAATACTAATTTTAAGTTTATACTCTCTTCAATGTGACGTATTCATAATTCAATAAAGTGTGAGGAAACAACAAACCAATAACAATAATATGCAATACTGCAATGGCAGACCATTAATTGCACCTAAAATCTTATTCTACATAAAGCAAACACCGCAAAGACACACCACCCGCTCGATTTTAAGTTCCTGCCAAAGATAAGAGGTCCCCGAACATCATTTCGTAACTAAAGGCATTCTATAAATCTTTTAAGAGATAACGAACTTCGGGTTTTAACAAGTCAATTATTAAAGTGGGGCCTCCAAGTTTGCGAGCTAAATTAAGTTTTGAGTTCCATATTGGAGTCAGGTGATTGGCAGCTGTTAAATGATGAGAGACGTTCTAATGGAATCTGAAAGTGTAATGGCGGATGAGTTAAGTAATGAGAGTAATTAATATTGTTTAATTATCTTAATTTAACTTACATATACAGGGTATATCAATACCGCGGCCGAAAACGAAGCCAGGTGGTAGTTTTAGCGGCTACAGACACAATGCAACTAAAAATTTTGCAAAATAAGCGACGGTTTTTTTTTTTCAATTTTTTAAAAATCTTCGTTTTCGAGGGGTAAAAAATAGGTACCTAGTTTGTGCAAAAATAGTAATTTAAACCCTTACGTACCTACCATTGCGTGTTTAAAAATTAAGCGATGTACGTCATTATTTTAGAAAAACTATGTATTAATCACTCAAATATGAAAAAAAAAAAAATTGTCGATTTTTTTTGTAAAATTTTTACTTGCATTGTGTTCGATATCACTAATACTACCTCCTGGCTTCGTTTTCGGGCGCGGTCTTGATATACCCTGTATATTTTATCCTATAAATCAGTTGGTTGAAGACGAGGCTGCTAAACCAATAAGATTAAATCCAGAACAAACATCAGTGACAATTCGGTTACGTGTGTTTTCTAAGTTAAATACATACATACATACATAAACTCACGCCTTTATCCCCGAAAGGGTAGGCAGAGGCGCCTCTAGGACACCCACATTTCGCCTTGCATGTTCCGTCCCATGATGTGATAGGGGGCGAGCCTATCGCCATATCGGGCACAAATTTCTGACTCCGGGCTGATAATGAATAGAAAAATCCAATATCACTTTGCCCGACCCGGGATTCGAACCCGAGACCTCAGCTTTGTAACCGTACCGTAATACAACTACGCCACCGAGGCAGTCTAAGTTAAATAACGATGTTAATAACGTAAAAGAAAATATCGGATGTAAACCAGCGTACTTGTGAGTTTTATCCTGAGAACTCTAACATGTAAGACTGATGTTTTTGATATTACAAGATACATTTTTGTTTCTAGATGTATTAGAGTGCCCACAACATTCGTGATTGAAAATATTTTTTTTTTTATTTATATTCATATAGAATTGGTTATTATATGATTGTGGATTTTATAAGTAAGATTTGTAAGAAGTTTAATTATGTTGTTCAGTTTGATTTATTCTTTTACTGTAACATTTGTAGAAAAGGTTTAATTATGTTATTTAGTTTTGATTTATTTCGTATTCTGTTAATTCGTCCTAATATGTAACAGTAGTTCTTGATTTGTTTTTTACTCTAGATATTTACTAAATATATTTTTCTTGGTTTTGTTTACGTGTGTGTAATAACATAAGTGTTGTGTACTCCTTTAAGTGGTATATGCATCAGAATGTAACTATAGTAAAGAATGTCTTAGTTGTGATAATGTATATACTGTTGGAGAACCTCAATTTAATAAAATAAAATAAATAAAATAAAAAATATGTTTTTGTTGATATACACAACTTTTTACTATATCGAGAGACCTCGGATGCTTTGGTTTTCGACCGGCTTTTTTACTACTACGTCATAAAATCTTTCAGCTATCATATATCATGATTTGAGCGAAAAACCTTATATGTTTTTCGCTCAAATCCTTCTATACATCGAACAGCCCTCATCAACACACTTATCTCCTCGATCTCGTATATTATGCTTAACTACTATGTAAAAAAACTATAAACATGAAATAAATTTTTCGTGGAATGTTTATCGTGGTTTTATGTGTTCAGAGCCGGGAATCGAACCCGTTTACGAGGTCCAGGCAATAAAGCGAGGAACGAGCTTGCTCACTGCTGTTAAAATGTATCACAAAATGACATTAAGTTGATGTGCACTGAATTATCTTCGTTATGCGTCTGTTTATGTTAAACGTTTCGGAGGAGTATTTTTCTGTGGAAATTCTGGGAGACTTTATTAGCATTCTAAGGAGATTAAGCTTTATAGAGACTGAAAGAGTTTATTGTCGGATTCGTCTTGACGAAACTCTTCAAGGAATGGCACTTTATAAAAAACAATCTAGTGATTCACTAATGTGACCAACAGAAATTAACATTCCTAAAACCCAGGGAATCTTAAATGCCATTAACTTGTGAGAGTTTCTCGTGGGGAGAATCATATGCGATTATCACATGTCATAACTTCCATAGATTATCGTGTTCTGACAAATGTTTACACGATGCTACTTTTTATATCCTAACGATAATCGTATATTCGATGCGAGAAAATCTCCCCGTGTAATTGGGCTTATAACGTGTTATCAGATAGTTTTTTACATCGAGGTAAGACAAAGTCTACTTTCTGTCACCGGATCACACTATTATATCTACCTGTTTCAAATCATATACATTACATTTTTCAGGGTACGGATGATTTTCATATAAAAAAGGTAAAAGTACCTCTTTAGTTTTAACATCGATAATGCATAGATTTGAGTTATCTAATGCTTGGAAATTGCAACGTTGCACAATTATAAATTGCGAGCAGGCAAGTTTGTCGGCGCGGTATTGTAGCGTTACCTGAGCTGTATGGGCCAACTTTAAGTAGCGATTATTAATAGCTTCTGAACATTGTTGTGGAATACTATTAGTTTGCGCGTTTGGCAAATACAGAAGTATATTATTATTTATCATACATACCATGTTTTCTGTTGTGTATTGGATAGGTTATGTGATGCAGTGGACAAGAAACAGTAATGTTGGGAAATTGTAAAGTTTATACTGATATCCGCGATGCAAGCAATATTTATATATTTGTGTGTGAGATGACTGTGACTGCAAGTTAGCTTTAGTTTTGAAATATAATGGAAATGTTTTCGATTATTTAAAGAAGAAAGCTTTATAAAGCCTTTAAAATACTCATTTTAATTCAAGACTCAAAATTAAAAAAATCGTTATTGCAAACATTATTCTCAATAAGCTAACGTATTCTCCTAAAGTAACTGTGTATATATCTGTATCAGCTTATATACTTTCCACTGCAGAACATGGACCTCCTCTATAATGGAGAGTACGTTTGAGAGGAGTTGGGCCATATAGTGTACAACGCTGACCTAGTGCGGGTTGGCGGACTTTACATACGCAAATAAATAAATAAATTCATGCAAATCGCTATGGTATGCAGGTTTCCTCGCAATGTTTTCCTTCACCGTTATAGTACGTGATGATTGACTGTCAATACTCACATGACTTCGAAAATCGGAGGCGTGCCCTGGAATTTGACCCCGCGACCACCGTGAACATGTTGGCAGCTGCGTCTGGTTCGTTACCAACCACCACGAACTTTTCCCTTCTAAAGTTACAAAATAGAAACAGCAACAGTTGTCTCTATTGAAAATTACACTTCAAAGACAAGACAAACATGAAATCAATTTGCAAATAACATTTGAAGAGAAACAGAACATTAAAGCGACAAACCAATTGCGACCAATTCCAGCGAACAATTTACCTGCGAACAATGGAGCGTGGTTCGATGTACACCAGGCTAATGTCAGTTCCATTTAGTTCACAGTTTACCAACTAACATTCAAGTTTCATATATCGGGGCCGGCAAAGTTGTACACGTAGGAAGTTTAAGCCAAGGAGCAGGGACGTTTGGGGGACACGAGGGGGCATGGCCACGAGACTGAATTTCTAATGTCAGTTTAATTGTGTGCTTAAGTGGAGTTAGAGGCCTGTCAATGAAAATATAGGTCGTAGGAGTCCCGTGCTCTGCAATTGGTTGTGGATTGATACAGTTAAGTAGGCTTCGATTTGTAAATATAATTTTAACATAACGTTTATACTTGTTTTAATTGTCTTTGAAAAGAGAAATGGGTGTTTCATAATAGGCATAGCTGTCTTTGGAGGTAGGTAAGTCACGCCCAATGATTTTTTGAAATAAATGTTAGCAATTTGGAATTATTTGTTTTTGCTCATTTCTTTATATTATTAAAAATTGTATGATTATATTCATTTGCGTCACAAAAAAGCTACCTAAATCCAGTCCTGGACTATCTTTGCTAGACTTCGTCTCAGTCTAGGTCTTCGTTGGTCCAACACTGACACCGCACAAGTTATTAACATTATTATTGGGACAAATTTGAAGCGAGCGTTCAAGTTGCTTAATACGATCTTATCGATTTATATCCCTTTATCGATCTTTTAGCTTCGTTGAAATAGGTATTAGGATTATAAATGTTGTGACATTGTTAAAAAATTGAGTAGTAGAAAAATGCAGGGCATTTCGGATAGACCGCTTTGGATATCTTGGGGGGAGGGATGTTCAGCAATGAACTTTCTGTGGCTAAAGAGAGAGAGAGAGAGATACAAAAAGGGGGAGAGAGATAAAGAAAAATGTAAGTAATTCAATGACCCCGCATAAGCACTAGAATGCTTTGGGTTCCAGTTCGATTATACAAAAGAAGGGTAAAAAACCGACGCCAATGTTAAAAATTCGGAATGTGAAGTATCAGGTGTGGGATTCGAACCCTCGCCCTCAGAGAGGACCAGAACGCACTACATCCGTATTTACGGACAAGTTGCCTTGAGTCTGGCGCCTTAGACCGCTTGGCCATCCTGACAGTTAGTGCTGCTGTTGTAAATATGAACTGCACCAAAGAGAATGGTAATAAACATGAAATCTTCAGTATCTATAGCCAAATAAAAACCACTGATGCGAGTCTCCGCCAACGAGTTCTATAGCAACTTGTCAGAGATTTGGGGCTAAATAACATGATCAAGTTAAAATCACTTCCACCTAAAATAAAATAATATATTCGCCTACCATCCTAAAAGCTCTTCCTTTTTGGATGGTAGTAGGCAATTTATCAATTAACTTTAATTTCTGCTTGCTCATAATCCAATTATCTTCACGTTATCAAATTAAAATTCATGTAAATAGGGATAATGACAAATTAATGTGTAAGCGGGTCACATCCTCGCCGAATAAAAGTATTTTAAATTTAATACCACCACAATTTCATTAATGCAAAACGATCCACGGTTAAAATGCGTAACAGGTACTTTGCGGAACCTAATTTAGGATTTATTCATCGGATTTATTGCCCCAAATTGTAGTTTAGTTAACATTTTCGCTGATAACTTATGATTACATTGCAGATTAGTTTCAAAGAGCAAACGCGGAATATTTATGAGGTCATGTAAACGTGTTTTGATTGGTGCTTTATTTACCATCCATTTAAAATTAAATGTAGGAATATTAAAGGATTTTCACTACCTTTTGAATAAGAGGCTGTTTGTTAGAGCCAATTTTATGGGCAGGATAATAAAGTGTTTAAATTTTGGACGTAATTTTACTCCCTCGGTGGATGCCAATTTTGTATGGGATCGCTTTCGTAGCACTTTTGATACTATAAAGTAGTTTTATAACCATAATTAATTTATATTTTTTGTTTAGTATAGCAGTCTGTAGGGTTTTTTATGGCATGGAAAATCCTGCAAGCCGCATTAGGGCAGCGTGTGGACTATATAGCCTAACCCCTCTCAATCGTACTCTCCAATTTAGAGGAGGTTCGTGGCCTTCGGTGGGATGTATACAGCTGATAAAGTACAGTATAACAGCGTCTATCAGAAAAGAGTGGATGACGTTGCCAAGCAGAAGGATTTAGTTGGTTTCCTACTGGTGCGACAACGTAATTAAAATTCACTTGAAGGTAATTGCATTGCTATCATAGCTATCTCTCGTCGATACAAACATGCGCTGACAATTGTATTCGGGTACAGGTGAACCCGTAACGCCAGACTTACTGGTGGTAGGTCTCTCATATGTCAACGGACGCTTGGGTAGGCACCACCGCAATGTCTACTTCTTCCACCAAACAGCAGTGTAAATGCACTGTTGTGTTCCGGTTTGAAGGACATTGTAGCCAGAGCAACTATTTTACATATTGAGACTTAACATCTTACGTCTCAGGATGGCGAGCGCAGTCAAATGTCAAGCATTGCTTTGTAATTCATGGTGTTTGGTTTTGCTGCTGTCCATGAGCGGTCGTATCGGTCACCATCAGGCGAATGGCATGTTCGACTCGCCGTTCAGTGTAATAAAAAAAAGTGATCACTATGACAGCTCTTTCACCGCTGTGGTGGGTGTTCGCTGTACAGATACGTACGACTATCCTACCACCACCAACAAACAGTTATGATATTCACCAGCAGCACTCACTGTCAGGATGGCCGAGCGGTCTAAGGCGCCAGACTCAAGGCAACTTGTCCGTACATACGGATGCAGGGCGTTCTGGTCCTCTCTGAGGGCGTGGGTTCGAATCCCACTCCTGACACTTTTCTATGTCTGCTTTTTTTTATAATATAGTTTTTGACTTTTATAAAAATAAAATGGAATAAACTTTATCTTCATGGATTATCCACTACGTATTTTAAACCCTTGATGTTTGCGGTTCCATTTATAGGCTGCAGACATTAAATTTTTTTTTTACTAGGGTCGAAAATCTTCTTATATTAGTATAGTATTACAACGCAAGGTTAACTTAAGGGCATAAATAAAGAGATTCACCAACTGAACTATTGATTCGTCTATCTTTGTAGCCACGCTGTATTTATATTTTTAAAAATATGATAGGCTGTAGTTCAAGCTATGGGTTATACTAGACTATAGATAACAATTCTAGGCTATTTAAAAAAAATATGGCTATGAACCTAACATCTCTCTGGAGGAGGTCCGTGCCCTGCAGTGGAACGTTTATTAGCTAAACTTCTAGACTCTAGGTGAAGAATTATTCAGGAATTTATAGGTTTTAAATAAGTGCACCTTTTTTATTCCATAATATTATCCAAACAATTTATAGAAGAATTGATTAAGAAGTGTGTAAATTAGAGTTTATAGATTATTATTAGAAACAATTAGGGATTAAGGTTATTGAAAATATGTTTGTTTTCTTATGAGCAGATCCTGCGGTCTTCATATTTCAGAAAATCCCGTACAATTTTAAATTTTATTATTTCAAGAATACAAAATCACTTCCGTAATATTGCATAATCAGTAGAAAATGTATAAACAATTCGTCTATTTTAGCTCGAGTATAAAAACTGTGGCAATATATTATTTTGGGTAAAAGTACGTATTAACCGGATTTAACCACTTTATCATGGTAAGCGGGGTCCGGATATTTTGTTGTTACCCAGTTTTGACTGCATAATGGAACGGATTTCAATATATTAATATTTATAAGCAATTCGTTTGCTATAGGGCTGGTTGCTCCTGCCACTGTGTATTTTAAGTTACGCTTTCAGCTTTTATAAAAGAAAAATCCGTTAATCCACTGCTGTATATAGTTCGGTTTTTTTCTTTTGAAAGCTTTTCGACACGCCAGTGATTGCATGAAATTGTTTAACATCCGTTATTTGTTGATTTTATGCGGGCTTTTTTGTATTGTTTTAGGTGTTGGTTGAGCAAATTGACGGGTTCAGATGTTTTGTTTTGTTTTAAATGATTTGTCTACGTACTGAGTTGCAAATAGGATCGTGATTCGGAATAACACTTCATAGGAAGACGGTCGATGAAAAAAGGCATAAATATTTTTAATATTCATTATTTAAAATATAACCATTTATATAACAAAAAGGACGATTCAACCAGAGTGGTAACAACACCTCACTAAAATTGATAGAACAAATATAAAATAAAATATTTATTTATTAATGTCATTATGATGCGTTAGATGACAAAGGTGATTGCTCGCCACCAGACAAACCATTTGTTTTTATACTTAAGCCTTCAAGAAATACTATCTTTTGCCACACTTGAAGGCGCTCACAAAGATCATTAAACCGCCAACCGAATACCTAATAGAGGCCAACACAAATCATTCTTAGAAATGGCAGATCCCACGTAATCGGCTTAATTTACCCGCGTCGTGTAATTAATAGTCCAGCCGTTGTATTACAGAGATGATGGGCCGGCAGAGGCGCGATAATTGAGACAGCATATATTCTGACCTGTAGCGAGTTTGCCGAGGCTTATTAATGTTCACTGCGCAAGTATGTAACTCAGTTGTATGGTGCGTTTTGACGTGAGTTTGATAGGCATGAAAGGTATTTACTAGGCTCTTCAGTAAGCCCCAGTAAACTAACTGACGATAAATTGAAATTTGACAAATTCATCGTCATTTATTTGTGACGCATTTGACATTACTAATATATGGGATTGACACTTTCAAAGTCAACATTATGGACAAAGTAAGTTTGTGCCATAGGCCCTAACTGTCGCAGAAATCGTCGTGAAGTAACGGCTTTGCTGTTGCGTTTGATTCTGTTAGTTGATGGAACATTTAAAAGCAGGTAAAGGTAAAAAGGTAAATATACGCCCGTGTGCCAACCATCATACAATGTTTTAGCCTAAACATTCCTTTATGATTAAAAACACGATTCCACGCGTGCAAACCCGTTGCGAACAGATACGGTTTCATAAAGCCATACACAATCACTTTTAATATGGCAAACTCCATTTATTTTGAAAATAGAATTCACACTAATATAATTACCTAATGTCAACCCCGCTGACGTGACGCGGAGCTGTAAAAAACTAAAATTACTTTTAGCGTGAATGAAAAAAAATCACGAAAGTGGAAACCGTGGCCAACTGTCGGATCCACTCAGGATTTTTAAGCCCTGCCCGCTGAAATCTGACGGGCTGTCGTTTCCATGTAAAAGGCGGGGAGGAAAAGCATAAACAACTGTAATTTCGGGTCACTGACCTTTTTATCTAA
This sequence comes from Deilephila elpenor, assembly GCA_949752805.1. NCBI lineage: Eukaryota > Metazoa > Arthropoda > Insecta > Lepidoptera > Sphingidae > Deilephila > Deilephila elpenor. The sequence continues at coordinate 12,180,789 of OX457101.1, read as the reverse complement.
CTTGGTTTGTCATGTTTGTGTTTCTCGGTTTTGCTAAATTATGTTGCCCCTTGGGATTGTATTGTGGACACGTGTACTGTAAATTGAAATAAATAGGATCCGTAATTAATGTTACGTTTACTCAACCTCCGGAATATTATGAAAAGGATGGCCCGGCCCTCACATTAAAATAATTATTATCGTTTGATCGAGGATACTAAATGATTTGTATACTCTGGATAAACTTCTGCTCTTCTAATTTTTTATTTGTAACAATACCATTTTCAATATAGTAATAGACAGATAAAGGATTCGATAAAGTAATGGAACATTATTTGGAGTAACTAGGCATATTCGTATAGTTTTGCGTACGACGTTTGAACATTCAAACATCGTTTCTGATCAAAGAGTGATCCTCCATGATTAAATTTAGAATACTATAGTTACTGTGTATGGCGCTGCGCTATCAATTATTGCCGTCTGGTGACTTTGGCGCGCCGAAGTTAGAGAAACAGATGCATAAGATTCACAGCCAATTCGTGAACGGAAAACACTACAACCTACATCATCATTTATTCGGATGTTCATGATTATCCTACTAATAGCAAAAATCTGTAGGAACCAACTCCTCAAGCCTATTGTCAAATTCACTAAAGATCATAATTTACTAAGAACACTGATGAAAATCGATACTATAAAAGAATTGCCACGTCTGCATTCTTATGAAGTTCACGTTGGAACTTATCATTGGCAATTTACATCTACGTAAGATGATTAAATAGCGTGTGGTCTGTGTTTGTTGTAGATGTTAGGTTGGGACAGTGTTGGAACTAAGGTAATTAAAACGTGGTACCTTTTTCTTTGCAACTTTAATTACCTCGGAGTTCGTTAAAACGGATCGCTGCTATAAGTTTTCGCAGCGGCCGGCGACGAATGGTTTCTCAAAGTTGTTAATTAATATTACAATATCAAAACGTTAAAAAACAAATATAAGACCCTTGACCTTGATTCATAAATTGACATTTAGCAACAATTTTAGACGTTGCCCTAGGAATTAAAAGGCCCAGCAAATCCAACGGTTCAGCAGACTTTGCGTGCTCACAATCAATCTAAAAGACTGATAATTGTTATGTTACCGACTTTGAAGATGATGGAGGAAGGGTCAGATTGGGACGCAAAGATTGCAAGTTGTTCGAAATTTTTAAATGATAGTTAGCCTGCTCTTAATGCTCGATTTAAATCCATTTCATTAAGTATCACTGTGATTATCTAACCTTTTACATCTATAAAGAGTAAACTCGTTAGCGTAGCGTTCAATAATACCAAAATGACAAGTTTAAATGAAATCGTAAAATCCAGTATTTAGAGTGGGTCTGCTAATGTTTATATACCATGTGTATTAGAAAGAATATAACCTTCTCATATATACGTTGTTATGAACTCTTCAGGAATTTTCTTTGTAACCCGAGTGCGTAGACAGAAGCAATTTGTAACATTTTGTTAAGTATTTCAGGGGGAAGATCAAAAAAGTGTATTATATTTTAACATTAATTACCCACTTTTCCACTCGAATTAATTTGCTTTGAAAGTTAGAAGAAAGAGGAGTTCTCCTTTGATCTCAGCTTTTAACCTCGTGTTTAGATTAGATAATTAGTAGATATTAATTCAGCTTAAGCGAAATTTAGGGCTTTCTGTAGTTAATTAAAAATATTTCATTGCTTATATAACGTGTAAGGTATCTTGGACGGCCAATTAGAATTTCAATGGAGCATTCCTTTTGAATGTGCCTCTTTTACACTGTATTTATAGCGATCAAGAACGAATAATGGTTACGAAAATTTAATTTCAATTTCCTAAGAAGAAAGACTGAAGAAGCGCTGGCTTGATGTCGTCAAGGAAGATATAAGAGTCAATGGCCTTACTATTGAGGATGTTGCAGACCGGGCGAAATGGAGGAGACTCGGCTGGAAGGTGGACCCTGGCACTGGCCGGGATAAAGCCTAAGCAGAATGAATGAATGATACATTAGATTATGATAAAGCGGATATATCAAAAGTTCTTTCAAAGAAACGTTAAAGATTGACGTTTGTTAAAAACATTTTTCATTTCTTAAAGGCAGGCGTCCACATATCCGCACCGTACGTATCGGACGCATCGCATCAAACGGATTGTTCACATCATTGAGTTATAATGTTGGCAAATCCGATCCCTGCTGATACTATGGACGCATTAGTGACATGACAGCCTCCGTGGCGCAGTTGGTTTGATGCCGCCTGTGAAACGAGAGGCCGCGGGTTCGATCCCCGCACCGAAACAAATATTTGTGTGATCCACAGGTATTTGTTTCGGGTCTGGGTGTTTGTGAGACCGAAAAGTCTCTCGTAGCTTCTGATACCCACGACACAAGACTCGATCTTAGTGTGGGGTCAGGACTATGTATGTGACTGTTGGGTGTATTTATTTATTATTATTATTATTATTGTAAAAAATAATCCGTTTAATGCGATCCGTCCGTTACGTACGATCTGAATATGTGTACGCCTGCCTTAAGGCGTAAATTAACTAGAACGTTCTATGACTTCTATTTGTAATTTTAAACGTTTTAAGTATATGGAAAGTAAAGGGAGGAGGCCTTTGCCTGGCAGTGGGACACTAATGGCTGAAAATAAATAATTAAATAATAAGTATACGCGTTAGTAGTTGTCAACATAATGGTTTCTTAGATTTACGCGAATATTACACATTGAAATAAAACTATTTTATACGGATTTTATCGCGAAATTAAACCAAATCGCGATAAAATCCGTATAAAATAGTTTTATTTCAAAGTTGTCAACATATTGTATAATAGCATAGTCGATAAAAGTTAGCAGGGTGTTAGTGGTAGACTTAGGGACAAGGCTACTAAACATAGTCTCTCTGAACAAAAAGACTTTCCCATTGATCGTACAAAGCCCAATGCTGCAAATAAACATTCTTCAAAGTTTCCACACAAAATCTCAAAACCAACACCTGTTATTGAACCATTGAGAACACCTAGCCACTACTTGTAATCCATTAAGGCGGGAGCATTGTGTGGCGCGTACAATGCGCTCATTGCAGTGTGACGTCACGCGGCGGTGGAGCCGCCGGGTAATGTACCGTGCCTTAATGCGAAACCTCCCGGGATTATCCTTGGGAATATTATTTATTTGATCGAAAATTCAATACTGCTCTTCGTTTTCGCTTAACCTCGTTTCTGTTGGTGTGAATTTTTTGATAATGTTGATTTTTTTGCGATATTTATCTGTTTAAGCTGTTTCGGATTTAAGATTGTCTATAGAGCGGTGATGATCTAGGAGTTTCATTGGTTGAAAGTAATTTGCCAACAGAATTCGTTGGTTGAAAGTAATTTAAATGAGCCGACAATATTAGTATCGTTTTCCGAGCTGTCGAGCTGTAAAGAACTATGACTATCAAGGGACTGTTACTATATTTTTGTTGTAAAAGTTTGGTGTGAGCTTAGGCTTTATATTAGGGGCTAAAATTATCTCTTAGACCTTCAGAAAGAGCCTTGGCCTTGTTACAATCATTGAATCGTATCCGTTTAATTGCAACTTGATTGGAAGTTGTCATTAAAGTGACTCTTGATATGACATATACAGAGCTGTATCCTTGTACAGACGCTAGAGAACATTAGATCGCAAATAAACAGAAAAAAACAGTTTGAATGGAAAAATTAAAAATAAATAAAAATTCTACAGTATACCCAACAGTTTTAAATACGTGGACTTAAAATTGGAGTTACTATACGTATCAAAATATAGCTGATAGGCAAAGAATTTATGTGAAGGAGCTGAAGTATTACGATGATGTGCAATATTGTGTGCCATTTACGCGACATATGCAGGTATTTCACGGACAACGAGATATCGGATTCCACTAGAAAATATTTGAGGATGAAAGGCTAGAGAATGTTAGTAATATCAATTTATATATACTTAATGCTATGTATAGGCCTAGTTTTATATTATTATTAGTACGAATATTGGTGTTACTTCATTATTCTAGCCTTCTCAAATTTTTAGGGTTTCTCGTGAGACCTTAAGACTTATTCTAGCTGCTGCTGGTTATAATAATTTTCTGCTACAAAGTCTTTGGTAATTTCCCAAATTTTTTTATGTCGTTTATGGTTTCATAATTTATGATTTACACCGGATACGGGTCTTTCAAGAAATATTACATATTTGCGAAAATTGTGGTTAGTAAGCCAGTAATGAACATTTTAAACTAAGTTTGCGGTGGTTGGTTTTAGCAACATCTAACGCCTTCACATCGCAATTAAATGTTTTGCAACAAAAGTGCAAAATATGCATATACAATCTGAAACACGTAGATATTTTAAATCAAACCCACCTACATCAATACAAACAGTCAAAGGCACGTAGGAACAGGAAGTATTCCAGATCGCCTGCTCACACCGGACGTAGTCATCTGGCACACAAACAAACGCTATGCAGATGACTTTTACAGGATTCTGTTTTATTTACTGGAAATTTCAACTCTATTCTCCTTTTGTTTTATTATAGGGGAGTATTCTCGTTTTCGTTTTTTCGTTGTTTTTATTCTTATGATTTATGGATTTGTAGAGATGTCATGAATAGTAATTATACGAATTACTTTATTATCTGTAAGTCTATCGATTTCTCTAAAAGGATTTTTTAAATCTGCTATTCATGCATCATGTTTAATCATTCATTTAAATTATTTTAATTACTTATTACAATCAACACGAATTATACCATCAATAAATCAACTTTTAATAACATGTATACTAAAATGACCATTTTCTTTTTCACCAAGACCGACTTGACCTTCTGTTCTAATCGACCGTTGTGCTCACACAGTGCGGCCTCTGATTTTGACTCGCTTCATGAATATTTCATACTTGTGGCATATGTGAACACTGAAATTCAGCGAGTGAATGGCACAGGTCAAGCTGTTGGACACGGTTTGAGACATGTATGTTATTTCCTCTTAGTTAGGTGTTATGACGGAGTCTTGTGTGACCGCATACACGAAATGGGCTGTCTTTGAGGATAAAGCAAACTGTAGCGATGAATAATACAATTTAGATGTTCCTGCACGTGTTCTTCTTTAGTATTAATAAAAATGATTCACGTGTGAGTGAATGAATGATGGTGAGAAACTGTTTTTCCTTGAAATTTAAATTAATTTGTCCTGTGAAAATTATTAATTAGTTAAGGAACTAGTAATACTGTTACCTCGTACTGTAAAATGTTTTATTTGAGTACTTACTGATAATATTGAGGGTCATAGCGACAAGGTGTTTGATATTGTAATATATGTACATACATAATCTCACGCCTTTTTCTCCCAGAGGGGGTAGGGGGAGGTGCTATCAGGACACCCTCATTTCGACTTGTGTGTTCCATCCCATTTATGTAAATGTCTGAAAACGACAAATGCAACCAAACTGGCTCCTATTATCTTGTGATACATCACTGGGATTAGGCAGAAATTAGTAGTTTAATGTTGCCAAAGGCGAAAATTTTGCGAATTAACGATAGTACAACGGTTCGTTTGAATTATTGGAATAATTCGCTTGTTCGGATTAAAAGCCAAGACTGATACGCCGAAATCGGTTTAGTGTCAAAACGATTTTATAAATTGGGTTGTATTTGTAATCGCAATGATCACTCTGGAGTTACGATTAATATTAGAATTTATTGTAGTTTGTCAAATCGAATATATTTTTTTATTCGCAATAAATTGTTTGTATGACAGAGATGATTCTAGTCCAGTTAAACCATGTTCATTCTGTCTCTTTAACGGAGCTACGAAGGTTTGATTGATCATAAGATGTCACTTAGTTTAGTGCTTCATTGTCTTCATCTCTTATCTTTATCTATTATGTTTCTTGTTTAAGACTATTGTGGGTAATTTACCCATAGGTTACTAATCCAGGACCAATGACTTCATATTTATTGTTCGTACATTTGAAGAGCCTCTCTTAGTCTTAGTAATTTATTCATCCACTTCATAATACGAGTATTCATAACCACTTCATTCCGATGTCGCTCGCTGACAAAGTAACGTTCTGCGTGCTCCTCCAAGATGCTCTGTATGCCACGATATTCGTGTACCTGATTAAATTAAAGGTTAAAGCATTCGCCCCTGGCAGACACGTACGGCCATCTCTAATCAGTATGTGCGCTCGGCTGCATGACTTATGGCGCTACCCGGCCCCTGCATCTGCCTGCACAGAGATCATAAATTCGCTTCGCCCGATGGCCGTTCGATTTACGAATACCGATGAGCCTTCCAAATATAGGCGAGGAGTTGATAATGTTTAAAAATTTAAATTATTGTGATTTAATTTTATAGACGTGATGTTTTGTGTGTGACGCTAAGAGTAAAGGTGCAGCAAGATTTGGTTATTGTTAACAGTATTTTATATCTTTAGGGCCTTTGCAAATGGCGCTAACACGCTTTAAACACTATTCATACGCAGTGAGTAAACCCTTGCACAACGCGCTTCAGTCACGCGTATGTATTTTGATACTGAAATCAATAAGGTGGAGTGAGCCGTCAGTCGTGCTGCGTGCCCCTGCCCCACGCCCTTTTCTCCACCAAATGTAATACAGACTACCTTCGAACGCGCTTCTCGCGCGCTTTTTTATCGCCATGTACGCGCGTTTGAATCGATACAATTGCACCAATCTGCTTTATGGTCATTTAAAGCGCCGTCGTCGTCATCAGCGCGTAAAAAATTCGCCATGTGCAATGGCCCTTAGGATAGATTGGTTTTGGTTAGACCGGGATAGGTACCACTGTTTCAAAAAAATTGTGGTTAGGTGACAGTTTTACTGTCCACTAAGACCAATTGTATTAAAAGCACAGAAAAAATCCCACACTCTATGTATTTAACAACTTCAGTGTCGCCGGGAGCAGATTATTGGTGAAAAAAGCAACGTCGCGTAGCAGGTTCAATTTCCGCAGCGCGACCGACAAACGTTTGTCATCAAATATTTGACCCAGGTTTGAAAGCCTGTTGAATTCGAAGTTTTATACACACGACACTGAATATAAGTTAGGATTAGGATTAGCGTTATATTTATTATTATTGATCATGGGCATGGTTTTAAAGATGTTTATGTTAATGCATAGTTCCGGCTTACGAAAAAACAGGTCACCTGACGGTAAGTGATAATTACCGCTCATGGACATCTACAACGCTGGATGAATGTGATGCTGGCTTATCAAATTGGGAGGAAAGCGGGAAGGAAAAAGAGGACAAAGAGGTATTAGATATCCGGCTATCTCACCCACTACAGAACGAAACGCGTGTGTGTCACTGTCACACAGTATATGGACGTAAAGCGACGTGGTGCCACCACGGACAAGCCTGCCCATTCATGCTGAGTCATGACTGACAACGGCGTGGCTTTACCACTGCCAATTAGAATTTCTTAATCTTTATTACAGGTTCAAATAATATTTAAAAAATAGGTATGTAAAAACGTGAATAGTTATTAGTTTGCTTTTTCGGGCTCTTTTATCACTTAATGATAGTCCCTATAATTCCCCTAAATAGTCTATCGTTCTAATAACTTCAAATATATTTCCAATGTACTGACATCAATCTTCTCTTCAAATACCTCGTACAAAATGAATAACTAAAACACGCCATTCACTAACAGTACTCCGCTAAATATAAAGCGACAGAAGAATCAATATTTAACCTGCACGAAGCAAAATGCATTCCACCAAGACATCTCGTGAAGGCCAATGTGTGCACCTCCCCGATCGATACGTACGATATTCAATGCAGATTTGGTCCGGATATTTGTTCCGCAGCTTTACTTCCATAAAAAATACGAACATATATCAAACTTTTGTTTACTGTAAATGGAATTTACGACAGCTATATTCATAACTAGCGAAATATGTCAAACTATTTCATAAAAGTTGCCGCAAATTCATTTATTTTTACTGGTTAATTTATTGAAATATTACAAATTTATTATATGTATAGAATATAGATATGCCGGTATTGTTTATGGGTTTTGTTAAACGATCGTTTCGTTTTTGATGTTTTATGTTTGGTGGAACAATCCGGTGTTGCAGGCCATTTATGAATTAAACATTGTTGAAAACCTGTACATAATTCCCACAATACGATATTTGCTGTCCAAAAATAATCTATCTATATCTATATCAGCCCATATACGTCCCACTGCAGGGCACGGACCTACTCTACAATCGAGAGAATCGATTGAGAGTGGTTAGGCCATATAGTCCACCACGCTGGCCTAGTGCGGGTTGACGGACTTACATACCGTAGAAATTCTTTAAAATCGCTACGGTATGCAGGTTTCCTCACGATGTTTTCCTTCACCGTTAAAGTGCGTGGTGATTGACTATCAATACACACATAACTCCGAAAAGTCAGAGGTGTGCCCTGGGATTTGAACCCGCGACCACCGTGAACATGTAGGCAGCCGCGTCTGGTCCGTTACCAACAGGCCACCACGCACTTCAAATAATCTATAATTTACAAAAAGTAAAAAAAGGCACCCTATACATACACCATGCCATGCTACCTCATTGGAAGGGTAGGAATGAGCTGGCTGGACCGGGATGGAAGTTACTGTCTTCCAGAAATCCGACGAAATAGACAGCTTTGCTATCGCCTCAGTTTTTTTTAATTGCAATGAATGGCTGGGCGAGCCTGCTATTTGCCTGATGATAAGCGATACGACCGCTCCTGGACAGAAGCAAAACCAAGCAAAACTATGAATTACATAGCAATGCTTGGCATTCCACTACGCTCGCCATCCTAAGCCATAAGATCTTATTATGTCTAGTAGTTACTCTGGCTACAATGTCCTTCAAACCGGAACACAACAGTGGATATACTATGCTGCTAGGCGGGAGAAATAGACATTGCGGTGTTACCTACCCAGGCGATCTATCACATATGAGAGACCTACCGCCAATGATAGATTTGGTGAGTCTGAGTGCCTGAGGTCCAATTTCACATTCCTCTCCCATTGTTTACATCCATTTCCCCTCTCATTTAGAAAGCCACCATCGCATCTGTAATCCATGAGTCGTGGGTAATACTGGCCAGCGGTATGTCGGTAAAGTATTTCCTACGCTAGACTAAGATATGCTCTCTCTTTCTCCGTCTTCAGCCACAGGAAATCCACTGCTGAACATAGGACTCCCCCAAGGATCTCCACCTCGACCTTTTAGAAGCAGCCTGTATTCAGTGACTTTCTGCAAACTCAACCAGGTCATCCGTGCACCTTCCAAGATATGCTACTTTTAAAATATATTAGCTTCGTAGCGAAAAACTAGAACCAAATTTTAAGAATTTAAAATCAGTAGCTCCGAACACCCTAAATGTAGGTCACAAATGTTTACATTTCTTAAAGAATATCTTCATTTTTGGTACTTCAATTTCGCTTAACCTTAGCTTTGATCAAACGAAGACCTTGATGTAAAGAGAGCGGTATACATTTTCCATTCCCACGGATAAAGGTGAAACGGGCCGGTTCTTTCACTCCACTGTGTGCGGAATAAACGTGGTTTCTTTGAAAGTGCCCACGGCGGAGGCTCGCCTTTGCTTGTAAGTGCTTATCCACTTATGACAAGTGCTGGCAACTGATCTTATATATTTGTGTTGCAGTTGCGATATTGGAATGAAATCTGAGGATTTCTTGGTCGGGTTTTGTGTTTGTGATAGTTTATGGAATGTATTATTGGCTTTATAATCAAACCCACAGTTTACGCCTTGGAATTGATATACGAGTAGTTATATAAAAATACAGTAGGTACAATGATTACTACTCGTACATAAATACATACATAAACTCACGCCTTTTTCCTAGAAGGGTTAAGCAAAAGTGCTACCAGCACACACATATTGCCTTGTATGTTCCATCCCATGATGTGATAATGGACGAGCATACCGCCATATCGGGCACAATTCCTGACTCCGGCTGGTAATTAATAGAAAAATCCAATACCAATTTGCCCAACCCGGGATTCGACCCCGAGACCTCAGCTTTGTAATCGCACCGTACTACAACAACGCCATCGAGGTAGTGTACTATTCGTAATAACGAACTAAAGTTAATATTTAGTAATATTTAATATTTTCAAAAATTATAAATAATTACGATATAAATATTGAAAATTGACTAGTAAATGATAGAACTTAATAAAAATACTACAAACTCTCGATAAGTAGTGCAGTTGAAACGTGATCCCAAACCTTAATCGCCGAGGCGGCAAACAACGTTAAACTTTCCTTGATACTACAGTATTTTAATAAAACTACAGCAGGAGGGATATCTTGGTGAATTCAAAGATTGGATATTCAAATCAGACTTTTAAAAGGGTCGTGATTTGACATACCTTATGAAATTGTTATCCATTTACTTATTTATAGAAGTCCATATGTTTTAATACAGAGCATGTAATCACTCTGTATTTGATTGGGTAAGTAGTTATTGTATTATGCTGTTTGGTATATTTGAAATGTGTTCGAAATTCTTGCTATGTTCAAATGTCCAGTTTACCCGAAGTTTCTTCGCCATTTAAACCAACGATAGCGAACAAATATACAAGAGGCTGAAAAGTCATATTCAATCAGAATCCTTTTTCTGCATTCCATATAGCATTTAAGTGATCTACCCTCTCTTTCACCCAAATCTTATCAAAACACGCGGCAGAATGTCAAAATTAGCGTATCGCGGTCCCATATTGTTAATCCGGGCATAGATAAATAATAACTTTGGCCCTAACAGAATTGTTCGTCTTAAGCCCATATTATAGACGAGCGTTTACTTAGGCTCTGTTTACAAACTCCCTCGTTATAAATGAGTGGTATAACTACGGATTCCATTGTTGCTTTGACACATTTTTTAAAAGATTTGTTGTTCAGGATTCGGTGGTGTTTGTATTATTTTTTGTGTAGTGTTGTTTTTTTAGAGTATATGATGAGTGCTGAAATTTGGCCTCTTAAAGACGCACCAACGAACATAGTCAGGAATATGTTCATAGTCAACTGCCGTTAATTTAAATTTCAATCCCTGGTTACCTTAGATTGCTTCATGAAGATTTTGTTAATTTGTAAATTTTCACTACCCCATTGTGGTAGACTTAGGCCCTTTTAATCTAAGCAGACGCTGGTGACCTTTACAAAGAAACCATTATCAAACAGCTGAAATGTTCGAAATAATAATCTTTATTCTTATTTATTAACCGTTTTCTTAATAAATATTATATGTTAGGTAAAAGTATCGGTAATACCTGATGATAAATGATAGCTCATCGTTCCCGAAATTGTTACCGACAACGGAGTGTTCCGGATCAAAAAGAGAACCTTCTTCCGTTCGTCTGAGAGTAGCGAGATTATATGCTACACACGGCCATAACGTTAGAAATACAAATCATCAAGTACTAAAATATGATTGTATACAACGTAGTTAAGCAGGAAGGCGGAATCGTGTTTAGCCATATAAATAAATAAATAAATACACCCAACAGTCACACACATAGTCCCGACCCCACATTAAGATCAATTAAGTCTTGTGTCGCAGGTATCAGAACTACGAGAGACTTTTCGGTCTCACAAACACCCAGACCCGAAAGAAATATTTGTGGGCCGCACAAACATTTCTCTCGGTGCGGGGATCGAACCCGCGGCCTCTCGTTTCACAGCCGGCGTCTAACCAACTGCGCCAAGGTGGCTGTCAGAATAGTGCAAGATGAAAAAAAATTGTAAACAGTTCCACTATGCATACGAAATAACAGTATTAATTGTTTTCTTATAGTCGAAAATCCTTAAAACACTTAGTGAAACTGAACTTTAGATGTTTTTATATGTTATAATTACACATGCACAACCAAATACGGACCCAATCAAATCCAAGAGTTTTGTAATCAAATAAATTGACACAACCACCGGATTACCTATAAATAAAGAACGGCCGAAGATACATCAGCGACACAAACATCTTTAAAGAGCCCATGCCAGGATCTTCCGTCTATGCTTCAAAAACTCAATACTTTGGTAATCGATCAGAAAACACCAAACAATTCCCATCCATATCAGCAGTAGGTACGGCGTGTAAAGGCTTAAATTTCACGCCTTGTGACGGCATCGGAGCCATAAGAACGTTATATAAAATTCTTGTAAGGCAAAATTGCCACCAGTTCACGTAAATTTTTTACAACAGCACTTCCAGATCCTGCGAATAGGCACTTAATAAAAATTCAACGATGTCTACGGTGGAATCGTCGCTTTTATTATTTTGATTACACACAAGCGTGTGTGTAAGCGTTTGTTGAAAATCTAGGATGCTTGGATAGTTGTTTTTTATAATGGCACGTTCATATTACTGATGGTTCTTCTACAAAAAACAGTTCGATTATGATGGTTTATGCCTTGGCCTGATGCTAGTCTATTGCGAGCTGATACTAATGAGAATTGCAATGCAATCCAAATTATTCATAAGGGAGAGATGGTGAATTTATCGCAGGGCGACATTGTTCAGATCTTTTTTAAACTGGAAGTACACAGTGAACCCGAAACGCAAGTAGCATGCCACTATGACGGTTTTTCCACCATAGTGCAAGGTGGATGTTACCCGGGTGTATTGGAATGTCTTACGAACAACATGCTATATCCGCCCGAGAGTTTGGGAAATAAGTGTTCTTGCAGTTTTGTTTCGGTGATGTATGAGTGTAATCTACTAGGGGATAGTCCTTTGTTTACTGTCCTTTGTAAGCAAAAAGTTGTTCAAACTTGAGCCGAGAGATGTCGCTGTAATAAAATGGATTGTCATAAAAATATCCGATAAAGCTCTTCGGCTTAAAGATAAAAACTATATTTACGAATCCAATAATAGTTTTGCCGTAAAATTAAGAGATAAATATGTTATTATTAAAACTTGAGGAATAATGTTGGTATAATTTATAAAGAGTATATTTAAAAAATTGCACCTAGTTTACATTAAAAAATACGGAAATATAAAAAGTCACTTTCTTAAATGTTGTTTTTCCTGATGTTTTTACACTTGTAAAACAATAAAACCATTTAGCTTTTTATAAAGAGGTTTGCCTATTTAATTTAATTACCCATGGTATGCTAAGTCTATCGACTAGGTCAGCGTGAAAAACCGAGACTTAAAGCTTGTCAATCGAAGATACCCTTATGTGGAACAGTTTATATACAACTTTGATATTATTATTATGCTATAAAAAATCATCGAAATACAATAAAACACCCAAACAAAAGTAATAAAAACGAACGACACAGTAAAAACTGTAGTCGCCAAAATAAGCTTATAAAAATAAAACTGGCTTAAGCCATCGCACTGGCTTACTATAATCCCTTATAGGTATCCGAACCAATAAACAACCATTCGACAATACGCACCTGAATCGGGACGCGAATCTCGCACAATTCAGCATCAAGTAAATATTGATAAAGTTTCCCATTCAAGTTGCGTTTAGTTTCCCCAATTCTGGATACGGTTCCCCAGAACTAACATAAATTTGATAATTATTTGAAGAAACTCCATTGGAAACTTGCGATCCCTTAATCTAATTGGAATTTATGAGGTAATTTTGATTAACTGAAACGGATGTATGGGTTGTGGTGAATGTGTACGTTTCATTGATGTTATGCTACATAATGCTGACTTAGCTCTATTATAAGTGTAGACATAAGTGTAGACAGACTGCCTCGGTGGCGTAGTTGTATTACGGTACGGTTACAAAGCTGAGGTCTCGGGTTCGAGTCCCGGGTCGGGCAAAGTGATATTGGATTTTTTCTATTCATTATCAGTCCGGAGTCAGGAATTTGTGCCCGATATGGCGATAGGCTCGCCACCTATCACATAGTGGGACGGAACATACAAGGCGAAATGTGGGTGGCGCCTCTGCCTACCCCTTCGGGGATAAAGGCGTGAGTTTATGTATGTATGTATGTACATAATGTCACTTAAAATTTATTTTTCTGTGTGGTTTTTAACCCAATAAATATTGTGTAGGGTATTAAGTACTATTCCGGAAAGGATTAAACTAATCGTTGTATTCCATCACCACGTTATATGCCAATATTTAACATCATACCTCAAATCTTTGGCAATCTCTTGACAGCAATCCTCAATGATGATACGTCTATGGAGTTTTCTCCACTGCACAACATTTATCAGGAATCATCCGTGATAGAAGGCGAGCCTGTAATATAAAATATGAGTAATTTGTATTATATTGTGTGGACTGAAATTTTGTATTCATACAATTAAATTGTAAAATCGAAGTAGGAAGAAAAGTTTGGTTTATATTGGAGAACACATTTTTTTATAATATATACTTCGCCAAGTATAGCATCCAGACTATAGGGAGCTTGAGTAAAAAAATGTCAGGAGTGGGATTCGAACCCACGCCCTCAGAGAGGACCAGAACGCCCTGCATCCGCTCGTACGGACAAGTTGCCTTGAGTCTGGCGCCTTAGACCGCTCGGCCATCCTGACAGTGAGTGCTGCTGGTGAATTACTGAACCACATTCAAGGAGGAAATTAGAACAAGACATGGAATGATGCATTAACGTAGGCAGTAGCTGTGTATGTACCTGTATGCTGTTAATAAACCACAAAGGCGCCTGAAGTGAAGAGGCGTCACTGTTTTTCTATGCATTGGTTTGGATAGTAGATATGGCGTGCCATAGCTGTGTCGCTAAGGTTAGTAGTAACCAGTATCATAGTCGGAAAGGACTAGTGGTAGGCTGTTTATCATATGAATAAGCTTACGAGTATATAAGCTTAGACAATTACCTTACACGAGTGATAAACCCACCATAATTGCATGTGTATTGTGCTTCAAAAATCCATGTTTATCAATAATTTCGCTGGCATAAAATTAAAGAACGTCAATATCTTAAATGAACTCCACTGCGTCTTCCTACGAGTACAACACGTGCATTAAACTAAATATAATAAACTTAATAACAAATTTTCCTAGAAAGTTGTTCAATATCTTGACCAGTGAAAAATAAAGTTTGTGTATACGTGCAGCTGGCAGCAGATGGCATTATTTTATGCATATTAGTACCACGTGCCACTCGTTACGACCACCTGGCTATTACTGCTAAGGAATATCTGATAGCCAAATAGTCTATTTACATAATATCGTAAATATGTAATAGATATTTGTAAAGGATAGATTTGTATCCTTTACAAATATCTATGAACAGTCTATAAATAGACTGCCTCGGTGGCGTAGTTGTATTTCGGTACGGTTACAAAGCTGAGGTCTCGGGTTCGAGTCCCGGGTCGGGCAAAGTGATATTGGATTTTTCTATTCATTATCAGCCCGGAGTTAGGAATTTGTGCCCGATATGGCGATAGGCTCGCCCTCTATCACATCATGGGACGAAAAATACAAGGCGAAATGTGGGTGTCCTGGTGGCGCCTCTGCCTACCCCTTCGGGGACAAAGGCGTGAGTTTATGTATGTATGTATGTAGATTTGTATAAAAGAAATTTCAGGATATTTTTTTATTAGAATATTATTAATTTAATTAGATTTTTTTATGTTTGATGGTAGGATTTCTGTGTTTGGAGATAATACTTCAAAAACAGGTAAATACACCGAAATATAAAAATATAATGCACGGGTGATTCGTGATGGAGTGAATTTGGGTTTCAATATCAAATTTTATTATTGCGATTTGTGGCGAAACGAGCATGCCATTCGCCTGGTGGTAAGCTATACGACCGCTCATGGATAGTAGCAAAACCCAGTATAGTGGAACCCCTTGCCATGCCATGCCGCCCCGGTCTGCGCCGACCATTACTCAAATAGCTAGTTCTTCATTTTGTAAGGTGCGGTCGTTTTTCCAACGCTCTCTATGAAGGTTCGAAATAAATAGAGAGTTGTATTCCTCAAATTTATGTGTATATTAATTTAACTTACTCATACATTTAATGTGAGTATGCTAAACTAACCTTACTTACCTTCAATAGAAAAAAAAAAAATGTTTAGACAGTACATACCCTGCTTGAATAATGATAGGTAAATGAACTGCCTCGGTGGTGTAGTTGAATTACGGTACGATTAAAGAGCTGAGGTCTTGGGTTTGAATCCCGGTCAGGCAATGTGAAATTCGATTTTTCTATGCTGACTCCGAGCTGATTATTTGCGCCCAATATGGCGATAGGCTCGCCGCCCCCATCACATCATGGAACGGAACATACAAGAAGAAATGTGGGTATCCTGGTAGCACCTCTGCCTACCCCTGATTTTATGTATGTATGTAAATGAAGTTGCACTTAAGTAAAAGTGCAACGACTTTACTTACAATTGCATGAGCATTACCATCACATAATTCGATTGGGGAGACTGGGCTGGACTATCTGAATATTTAAGGCGATGCAGAAGGCATTGGATTCAGTTAGATATTGAGTCTGGAGAATTGTGAATTAGTCCTCAGTCCGTATGAATTAATCAAACTAGTATCAAAGATGGTTTAACTAATGTATATGATTCAAAATTTGATGACGAAAATTATTTATCATGTGCTTTTAAGAATATAATAATAGTACTGTCAAAAGAGCATCATTTTTTTCGGAGTACATAATAATACCAATTAAAAAATATATGTATGTAAGATAGAATGAAGATTCGAATATTATCCAGTTTATGGTAAATATTATGTATTACAGAATCGTACTCAAGACGCCATACACGTCTATTCACTAAAGCTAAATCAATATATTTAAAAGAAGAAAATATGATATCATTTTTTAGTATTAAGACATGAAGAATGAAGACAAAGTATTAAACAGAAGCTAAAGTTAGTAAAACAATCTCAACAACAACACATTAGTTTTCAACCATATTTACCGACTCCCGCAGCCCACTACACTGGACTAATACAGTTTTATTGCGCCTCAATAAACATAACATCAGAACGATTCATGAAACAAAATATTAAGAGCTCATAACGACATAATATTATTACCAAAACACGGTGGTATACTCTGTCACAAACTGTTGTTTTGTTGTTTTTTTTGCAATGGACGGAGAGACAAGCATGCCAATCGCCTGATGGTAAGCGATACGAACGCTCATGGAC
Source organism: Deilephila elpenor (assembly GCA_949752805.1). Classification (NCBI taxonomy): domain Eukaryota; kingdom Metazoa; phylum Arthropoda; class Insecta; order Lepidoptera; family Sphingidae; genus Deilephila; species Deilephila elpenor. Next base: position 12,163,650 of record OX457101.1, on the reverse strand, counting down.
AATAGCAAAACCAAACAACACCATGAATTAAATAACAATTGGCATTCCACTGCGCTCGCCATGTTCGATAAAGTGACTACAATGCATTGGTAAGTGCAGTCAGTGTACTCGAGATAGAATACCTATTACCTAGCGATGATGTATGACAGCTTCCGTGGCGCAGTTGGTTAGACGCCGGCTGTGAAATAAGAGGCTGCGGGTTCGATCCCCGCACCGAGACAAATGTTTGTGTGAACCACAAATATTTGTTTCGGGTCTGGGTGTTAGTGAGACCGAAAAGTCTCTCGTAGTTCCTGATACCCACGACACAAGACTCGATCTTAGTGTGGGGTCAGGACTATGTATTTACTTACCAGTCTTCACAATTAAGCCGATCTATTCGAAACCCCAGCACGCGATTCACTTTTATGTAATATTTTTTAAAACAGCATGAAAACGTGACTAGAATGCAACTGATGCTAACTGCTGTACAATTCCAATAGATTACCCCACAGAAATATGATTACCCGCCGGCGAGAAGTTAAGGACGGGTTATCTTACACCGGCTGTTAGAATTATGGCGGCCTGATTTTAAACCCACTCGTGTCCTAAGCTTATGGGCCAGCAAAACAACTATGAGCCAAGCGTCGTGGATATTCATGGGTGGCAGTGATCAATTACCGTCAGGTAACCTGCTTGCTCGTTTGCTGGAACAATTGAAAAAAAACCCTATCTTGTTGTACATAAACCCGAAAATGTATTTATGTGAATATTACGTGTCTGTTATTATTTACATTATGTACAATGATCGCTATTACACGAATAACCCAACACCAAACTCTTACCAAAACACGTCTATGTCACAAGCTGCCTAACTTCATACAGTATCCTGCCCAAGGGATGGTGTGGAGTGAACTTTATTTTTCGCCTGAGCGGCCAGCCCAATCAATGAGTGTCGACCATCAGCCCGGTACAACGGAAATATTGACAAACTTTATATTGGACTTGAGAGTTTGTACCAACTTGGAATGTTGGTGGAGAACGTTCGACTGAGTTAAGTGCAGCATTCAGACTGAAACAAGAGACCATTTTTTAGCAGTTTTTTTTACATACATACATAAACTCACGCCTTTCCTAGAAGGGGTAGGCAGAGGCGCCACCAGGACGCCCACATTTCGCCTTGTATGTTCCGTCCCACGATGTGATAGGGGGCGAGCCTATCGCCATATCGGGCACATATTCCTGACTCCAGGCAGATAATGAATAGAAAAATCCAATATCACTTTGCCCGACCCGGGACTCGAACCCGAGACTTTAGCTTTGTAACCGTACCGTAATACAACTACGCCACCGAGGCAGTCAGTTTTTTTTTTGGTAGGGATATAGAGTTTTTTTTTCAGAAAATTTACAGGCGTACATAAATATTTGTCTCGGTGCGCGGTACGAACTCGTGGCCTCATATTTCAGTACCAAACCAACTGCGCTACGGAGGCTGTCAGTAAATATATTAGGTATATTTGTATTGTGTAAGAAACAATGATTGTTATTAAGGTGAATATGACATTTGAAGCAGAACGTATCCTATGTATGAGCACAGAACAAAAATGGATTGATATATTAACTGTTTATCCGTTGACCGTTACCCATTGGAAGTATTTTTTGCAATAGATAAAAAGACTCATAATTTCCTTTTTAACTTGTGAATACCACAAACGTACATACATACATAAGCTCACGCTTTTTTCTCAGAAGGGGAAGGTAGAGGTAGACCTGAGTCGATCGATCATTCGTCGTGACCCGGGTCGATCATGACCCACTCGTATGGTGATCGAGTTAAAATGATTCGATCATTTCAATCATGTGTGTCGCAACTCGCAATTTGTTTGTATGCCCGAAAAACGGGTACCTACTGAACAGTTGATGGCTAGATTAACGATATTGATAACAATACTATTCATTTTCTTATTGCTTTACTTAAAACTTACCTATTTATTTTTATTTCATGTAAGCATGATAATTAAGAATTTTCCGATTAAGAATCAAAACAGCGAGAGAAAGAGTGACATGAGGTGAATTTATGTCCGATGTTGTATATAAACGAAAGAGATAGAAGATGTTTTGTTTAATACGTCGTTGTGCGATCGAATGCACAACTCGATTGTTTGTTTGAGCAAGCAATTAGTTACGGTACATGCATTGAAATAGAGTCCAAATTGGTTTAGTTTGTCACTTGATAATCGGATGAAATAAGATCGAATCTTTTCTAGAACCGTGATTCGATTACTCGTGTTTAAGTTGCGATCGAATCATAAAGATTCGGTCAATCACGATCGACACAGGTCTAGGTAGAGGTGCTAACAGGACACCCGCATTTCGCTTTGTATGTCCGTCCCACGATGTGTTAGGGGGACGAGCATATCAGTTACAAATTCCTGACTCCAGACTGATTTTGAATAGAAAAATTTAATATCACTTTGCCCGACCCGGGATTCAAACCCAAATTAAGCTCTCTAATCGTACCGTAGTACAACTACGCCTACGAGACAGTCCATAATCAATTCACCAATATATAAAAAGGTGCAGCAGGTTTGAGCGCACGAGCTACCTTCAGGAAGTATTTTTCTTCACTGGCCAGTCCAGGCATCTATAGAATGTTTCACTTTAGTCCACTGCTATGGACCCAATGAAGCAGAAAATGTCCAACTTTTAGACATTTCCATGTAACTATTTTTTTTCCTTTACAATATTTTATTAGCCGAATTTTAGTGTACACTTAAAGCGGTCGACGGCTTACCTAATATGACTCTCTGGAGGAAAAATTGTATATTATTCTAAAAAAAAATTAAAAATAAATCTTATCTTTAATTTCAGCATATATCTTGGTAAAAATATGATTCTATATGTAGATAGGTAACAAATTATTTTAATCAAGTTAATACCTACCGTAAAAAGCACTAGTAACTTAACAATTCACTGTTGATCTAATGCCAAATTTCTTCTTCTTCGTAGTCGTGCTCTCCTGACAGAGTGGTCGTGGTCAAATATAGGCCGATTGCTGCGTGATACGTCTCCACGTGTTTCGATGTAAAGCGGTGCGGGAGCATTCATTGGAAGAGGTGGCAAACGATAGTGTCAAACTAGCCTCAACGAAATGCTCAAAAATAATGTTGGTCAATTCTTCCAGCAAAATTGTTGGCACTTCTGCGCGTCCGTGTCTCCTACCCGCTCACAACTTAAGCCCTACTTCGCTAACGATCGCGCTATTTGTCCCTCACGACTACACGTAACGATTATCTGCACATCCACTTGTTAAAACTTTGCGTCGATAAATGAGTTTTATAAAGCTCTCCCTTGCAGATGAATGGCTTTGGCAGGGATGGAAGTTTGGTATAAACTGATTTTGATTGTGTTTAATACTGTACTGCTTTAGGTCATAATCGTGCCATTCATGACCGTGGCGCAGTTGGTTAAATTCCGGCTGAGAAACAAGAAGCCGCGGGTTAGATTCCTCCACCGACACAAATATTTGTGTGCTCCACAAGTATTTGTTTCGAGTCTGGGTGTATGTGATATCGAAAAGTCTGTCGTAGTTTTTGATTTCCAGGACGCAAGATTCGATCCTAGTGTGGATTCAGGATTGTGTATGTGACTGTTGGGTGTAAATATTATTTATTAATCAACTACTGCACAAGATTCCTCTGCAATTGAGAGTGTGATTGAGAGCGCTCACGCCACGTCCATCGCACTGGTATAGTGAGTTGGCAGACTTCACATACCATAGACAATCTCATTAAAATTTCTATGTTGTGCGGGGTTTTTCACGATTTTTCGTTAATCGTAAAAATGCTTGGTAATTGACAATAAATAATATTTAATGACTACTATAATAGTATAGTAACAGGTCACTGTGGAAATCATTGGGAGAGGCCTATGTTCAGCAGTGGACTTCCTTTGCCTTATAGATGATGATGATGATGATGATGATGATGATGATAGTATAAATATTTTTGTGGTAATAAATCGGTGATACCCTCAAGAAATCGGTGATACCCTCAAGAAGGGTCAGGTCAAAAGTACCCTGAACCGACGAGAATGCATGAAGAGAATAATGAAAGTGGATGAAGCGAAAGTTGTATGTCAGGATCGAGCAAAGTGGCGATCCATAGTCTCTGCCTACCCCTATGGGATACAGGCGTGATGATTATGTATATGTATGTACGTTCATTCAGAGGTGCAAATAACTCATTTTATTTAATAATATGTGGTTTTATTCAAATGCAATTTAAAATTTCAAACGTAATTTATCATTCCTATTATATTCACTGTGATTCGAACAAAGCGGAATACAAAACCTATCTGTTATAAAATCTATCACTTATCAATGCCAGGCTCTCATTTGAAAACCAACACTACTGAATGATTTTAAGCTTCAATTTCCCTTGGCAGTGTCACAAGAGTGTGGTAAACCGTTAAACGCGAAGGGCCAAGTTTGATGAGAGTCGCATGTCAGTGGCCGAGACAGCTGACTTTTAGTTCTTGTGCTTGACGAAGTGGCTTGATGGTTGGACTGAGTCGCTTCTTGTCTCACATGCAAGCATTTAATTCAGCAGCTATATATAAAAGACCTAATGTTTTATTGCAATTTCAGTAGGGTCGGTGTTTAATAAGATTGTAAATTAAAGCCTGCCTCGGTGGCGTAGTTGTATTACGGTACGGTTACAAAGCTGAGGTCTCGGGTTCGAGTCCCGGGTCGGACAAAAGTGATATTGGATTTTTCTATTCATTATCAGCCCGGAGTCAGGAATTTGTGCCCGATATGGCGATAGGCTCGCCCCCTTTCACATCATGGGACGGAAAATACAAGGCGAAATGTGGGTGTCCTGGCGACGCCTCTGCCTACCCCCTTCGGGGAAAAAGGCGTGAGATTATGTATGTACGTATGTATGTATGTAAATTAAAGCTGGGTTTTCCGGAAATATATTATTTTGTGGTAAAAATTGCTAGTTGCATACCGCCCTGGCGTATTAATATTCGTCTCAACTGATTCCCTACCAAAAATGTATATATCTTTCTATGAACCTAATACGATCGCATTGCCCTTTTAATAGTGGCACGTCATAGTGGCAACAATTTGTCTAACAATAAATGCAGGGCAATTGAAAAGGAGTATCTCACGGCGAGTAATATTTATTTATTTTATTTATTTTATTTAACTTCACATACAAACATTGTACATAATATTTAGCTCTCCCTCGTCAACACAATTTTGCCGGCCTGACCAATATAGGATATATGCAGATTCAACCAGAAGCGCGACGCATGGGTGATGGGTGGGTAGCTATGACGGACAATTACCTACATCTTCGAGAGCATTGCCCTTACACTATATAAAGATAGAATACGTCGTCAAAATCAAACCTCCAACTCAATTTCTGCTAATAATGCTTCCACATCTCACCTTAACGTTATAAATGGCGTCAAATTTATCGCTGCACTGCGCATTCGTCGCCGTGAAGTGTGATTTTTATAACGATGCTCCTTAACAGACGAGAACTTATTGATCTGCAAGTTTTAGAAGTAGAAAGTAAGTATCTATTCATTAAAATTATACATCTGAATGGAGGTAAGGAGTTGGGTGATTTCAAGCTGGTGGGCGTTGATATCTGCCTAGCCTACTTGTTTTAATAGGTTTTAAAGTAAAAGTATTTCTTTTGCTCTGTATTTTTATTATATGCGCATTAATTGATCTCACTGCTTCTGCCCTTGGCTTTACTCCACCAAGCGAACTTATTGAGGTTTGGTAATCAATCTTGTTAAACTATTTATCAAAGTACTTCCAATTAAACTGTTAAAAAAGTCACAATTATTGACTGTCTTTAAAAGTGATGTATCATAATTATCATAGCCATAATTGAGTCTAAAGAGGTCTCTAACTTACACAAAGATACGAAGTTTTTGGATCCGAAATATAGCTAAATAGAGTTGCCGAGCAACGTGAATTTGATGCTAGATTCCGACAGAATAATACAAAAAAAAAAACTTTTTAATAACTGTGCAATGGTCTCTTAAATGTATGAAATGTTCTATAATTTTGTTTCTAAACACTTTTTGCGAATATTAATTTTCTAAATCAAAATACGACGAAGAAACTCTAGTAATATCATTTCTAATTAATATTTTATAGCCAACTCGACGCCAGGTTAACCACTAATTGCGTCTAAGAACGGGAAATTATATTTACGGGAATTTATTCTCAATTTCGTATTTAAGATACTCTGATCTCGGTAAACTAAAAAACGAAGTAAGCAATTCCAAACGTTATTGTACATATTTATTTCAAGCAAGCGGCTTAGTTAGTAAAACACCAATCTATAAATCAATACTAAGGAGTTGCAAGTTCCGTGCTTTGAAAATAGGCTGATAAAGGAAGCCGAAAAATATTAGTAATATACATTTTACCGGAAAAGTATGTAATCCGTAATTGTATACAATTCTTACAAAATGTGTACAATTTCTAAAATAAATAGTAAATGTATACATAAAAAACAAACTTCATACAAACATTTATGGCAGAAAATGTTTGTATTACAGAATCCTTAAAGCATTATCTTACACATTTCCTAAATAAACAATTCCTAAGCTTTCACTTCACTTTAACTTTCGTTTGAGTGAGTAAAGAAGGTAAGCCAAAAAATAAGCGATACACTGACGCCAGAACGTTTTAACAAAAATACACCAAAATGAAATTCCGTCCATCTCTGAAACAAAGTATCGTCTATCATTTTTCTTTTTTATAATAAGCAGGTACCCAGTCAGTTAATTAAGAGAGCACGTCTTAATCCGGGATTACAATAAACCTGTAAAGGTCTTCATAGCGCTTTGCGAATGAATTTAATGAGCATTTTCTGAATTTATTGTCGACGGCTCTGCGAGGTTTAGCATTTTAATATTATCTCCTTGCATTGTGAAAGCATTTGCAGACTATTGTAAAAACATTTTTGCCGCATTTATAATGTCCTTTTATAATGGTTAGGGAGTATAGATATTATAAGGGAGTTCGAGCTTTCAGAAACCCGCAGGAATAATAGTATTGATAGTACAGTGACAAGGGTAGAATGTGCTTCTGGCTCAAATTATGCATATTTATACCTCTGAATTATATACTTTACGTGTAAATTCCTAGTCAACTAGTCATTGACAATTCTAAAAACACTCTTGAGGAATCTTAATACTTTAAATATTCTACACAAGCAGATGTAGGCCCAAACCATTGAACTATCATATTCTTAATTGTATCTAATGCAATACCCGTGTTCCTATGTAGTTAATTAGTTTCATTGTTTGATAGTTTTGGAAACAAAAGGGTCAGTTTCGAAGGTAAAATGTATAACAGTAGTTTTATCGCGAATTATAATCTGGCGGACGGTAGTTTATTGTTTACTTTCTCACTGAATTAATGGTGTTGCGAACGCTTCCGGCTTCACAACGAAGGCTCTACTGCACTCCTAATTTTAGTTCGTTATCTATGCGAATTGTGGACATTCTGGTTCAAGCCTCCAGTGGTGTGAGGAAACCCAACTATTTATTACATTTAAGTCAGCTTCATTGTAAATCAGAATTTTATTTGGTTTTATAATGGCACGAAAAAGTCTTTACAATACATGATGGTAGGTGCAGTACAGGTGAGCTAAACTATCTACCAACGTGAATTAATAGTTCTGTTCCCGAAATGGCGATGGGCTCGCCTATCACATCGTGGGACAGAACACAAGGTGAAACGTAGTTGTCCTTGTATCTTATATCACCTTTTGGGAAAAAGGCGTGAGTTTATGTATGTATGTGAAATGGTTATTTCTCGTCAGACGATAAATATATTCTGATCTTATTGTCTGTGCCTATAACACAAATTTATGAATATCTACGGTTTGTCATTGCTTTCTTCCTCAACTAATCCAAAAGTGGTAATGATCCTCCACAGTCGTAATTCATACAAATGACCTTCAAACAGCAATCACGTATAGCGAGAAAGTTCGACTCCTTGGCAGATCGCGTTATAAATCAAGCAAAACGCTTTGTGCAAATGAATAGGATGAAATCCCGCTGAGCGTTCGCCGTCTGTTGATGAAATGTAAGGGGGTGAAGTTTATATCACGTTTCTTGGATTAATTCCATTTCTATGTATTTGGCGATTGAGTGATGATCACATCATCCTATATTTTGTGGAAGGCGTTTTGTTTTAGTAATTCATGTGACTAAGTTGCGTGATAAAAACTGGAGATGCTTATAGACTCTTGATTGATTAGTATCTTTGACAGAACTTGAGTGAGTTGGAATACCTGAGTTGATTCCCATGACCCGGTTTTTATCATCAATGATAATTTCAAGCCTAAGCGGTGCCAAAAATCATTGCAATTTTACCTGTCTATAGGCTTTTTAACGTAACTTAACTAGAGTCTAAACTTCACCAGGGAAATACTTCATATAGGTTCATGTAACTACGCAAAAAACATTGATCTTACTAGTATAAACCACCAGGGCTTACGTACTTACAGAAAATAGAGCGTGTTAAAAAGAATGCTACACTCAAACGCAAAAACCAACGAAGTGCAACCGTAGCGAGCTTGTAAAAACAAACAATTGAAAGCCACGTCGTCCGCCACATTAAAGTATTAACGAATATAAGTATTATCGGCCATTATACGTGATAAAAGCCACTTTCGAGCGTTGGTACGGAACCTTAACTGAGTTTAAATTGGCCTATTAATGGTGTGGTCCGCTGAGGTAATTTTGTCCTCTCACAATTCGCGAATGGGTGTCGAGTCCAGATAAAGTGGTTGGTGAAATATATATCTTGTAATTTAAGTTGTGTTACTTGACAGGTCAAAATTTTGACAAGATTGTTACAACAAAAATCCCTTTTACGGAAAATTAATCTGATCAGGTAATAAGTAATTCGGAGGCTTGTGTGTAGTAATCCTCAGTTTAGAATCGGATTGTGTAGATTTTGAAACAGGTTGAAATCGCAGTCCACTGATTCTGCAGTTTTAGAAAAACATAAATATAAGTAATTATAACCATATTCAATTAGCAAACGACGAACACGAAGTTAACATGAATGTCGATAGCTATTATTCTAATTCAAGTTATTCTGCCTCGGTGGCGTGGTTGTATTGCGGTACGACTACAAAGCTGAGGTCTCGGGTTCGAATCCCAGGTCGGGCAAAGTGATATTGGATTTCTCTGTTCATTATCAGCCCGAAGTCAGGAATTTGTGCCCGATATGGCGATAGCCTCGCCTCCTATCACATCATGGGACGGAACATGCAAGGCGAAATGTGGGTGTCCTAGTGGCGCCTCTGCCTACCCCTTCGGGGATAAAGGCGTGAGTGTATGTATGTATGTAAGTTATCTCACTGAGGCAACGAAATACTACAGCAAAGGTAGGCAGTGGTACAAAGGACCCGGCTCAGCCGCAATATCCGCAGCGTGCCAGGCTGGTAGGCCAGTGACACTGACATACCTGTTTCGGCTTCCGCCAGGTTACCAAAAAGGGAAGCTTTACATCTAACCTATTAAAAAATACATTTATATCCACCTAGTCGGTCGGTCGGATTGCAGCAATGTTCTACGATTTAAATAAATTATAGCGTTTTAAACAAACTCCACTGTTATAGTTTTTATAGCCATTCCACTTTTAAGGCAACTGCAGAGTTTTATTGTAATAACATTTGCCGTTCCAAATTGGTAGTAACTCCAGCATAAAGACATGGGAGCTGTAGTTACAGTTTTACAGCTCACTACAATGTTTGTGATATTTCATGGAGGCGAATTATATTGTTATTTGTAAATTCCGTTTTATGGTTATGAAAGTTACAAATGTAAATGCAGTGAATTTGATAAACAGCAAAATATGGCATACTTATTAGCCAGGGTATCTTTCATATGTGTTTTTGCCAATGTTCCGAATTTATATCTTTCTAACAAGTATTGCAAAATCACTGTATAGTTTACTCCCTGTATTACAATTTTATTTACACTTTTTACTAAATGGTCTTAACAACCTTTGCTTACTTTACTTGATTATCTAAAACTTGATTAGTTAACATTTAAATCTATCAACCGAGTTTTATATAATATCGGGCTTGCGTTATTGGGTATGACAGAACCAGTCGTAATGCTTACATAACCACAGCTTTGTGGTCACTAGTCTGGCTTTGGTTGCATCTCAAACAAACAGCCCCTTTAACGATAAGTCAATAACTATTACATCAGCCCGGCTATTTTTGTTGAGCGATTGATGCTTAAAATTTAGTCAAGTGCGTATGTCTTCACAACGCTGATTTTCTAATCTTTGATTTCATATCATTAAACTTAATTATTTTTATATTATTTAAGCAATGTAGTATAACTTTATTAGGTATACATTTAATTCATTATCCATTATTAATAATATTTACTCTTATACTTATATGTTGTTCATTGATTCTATAGTTATAATCTCCAATAACCTTTCCCATTATCGCTCGGCAATGGAAGTGCACCTTTACCCCAGTTTTAGCGGTTTCGCCTGCTGTAAGCTTATTAGGCATTCTGTATGTATTTAGATGAGATAATAACTGCACAGTGACGTATTTGCCTATGTGAAAATTAATTATACGGAATTAAGCAACGTTTAATCTGTTAAGTTTCGTTGTTTCTTGCAGATATTTAACCGTGATGCGATGTTGGTTTTGAAATTTTGTGGTATGAAGTTGTAAATAAGCCATAATCTACCGGTAAAATGACTTAATAAATAATTTCAATCTCATAATATATACGTGTCTCCATCAATGACTTTCCACAAAATTTTATAGCTTCATCACATAAATTAAAGTTACTACCTTACCGTAACTACGGTAGATATTTTATCTTTAATTTATAGTATCAGAACTGGCCTTAAAACAATAGTCAAAAGCACAGCTATTTTAAATATTTTATTTCATTTAATCAAGTTTATTTTTCTCAGCAAACTAACACAATGAACAAGTACTCTCAAGAGGCTATCAAAATGTGACGGCCCTTTAAAAAAAAGGCTGAAGTATCCGGCGTTAAACGTTTGTGAAATAAATTAAAAGTTAGACACTAGATTTCGGTGTCAAGTGTAGAGTCGGCAAGAGCCCAGCTTACCTATTTTCAATAGGAAGAGAGGCTTTTATCGATGTCTGGGAAACTAGGTCGACATTTAGCCTCCTAGCATTTGACCTAACTGCGTATGTACATACACTGTTTTAATTACTATGCCATAGATTGAGCGTAGCTAGAAAAGTCTGGCATTGTTTCTCGCGGTGACATTTTTAATTTGTAGGATACACTGCTCGGTTCAATCTTATTGTTTGTATTTTGCCCATAATGACCACCGTTCTACTTAGTCGTTTTTGAATTTTAATTAAGTTCGAGGTATTGCCTTACTGTAACTTCTTTTGTTTGTTTGTTTTTACAAGAACAAATGTATGTACGTAAATACGTAAAAATATCTATACATATTTCAAAAATTAATTAGCTCGGAATTACACATAATTTTGGGCGGCTATTCACTGAGCACTTACTAATAAGTACAGTGTACTCAAATCACATAATAATTTACTATTGTATAATAAATTGTTATCATTTTTCTATAACATTATTAAACCTAACTGTTTTTTCATTCTCAAGATTTTTATATTCGCACATTTCGAATCAACTCGATCAACGGGAAATATTGGATGGAGTAGTGAAGTAGCGATTTTACAGCGCTCACTTCGCGACATTTATACGAATAAGCACTCGATGAAAATATCTGAAGGCAATTTGCGCAAGTGAAAGACTTATGTTTCGCTCGTAAATGCAAATTGGAAACATCTTGGGCGTCTTTTTATGTAACAACCGAAACAAGATAACCGTCAGGAGGATTTATAAATTGGTACATGTATACAGGAGTAAAAGAATAGCTATGGCTAATACGAATATTGCAAGTACACAATGCGTGTATCATCTTTTCAATACCTACTTTCTTCTGTATTCCATACATACCGGGTATATCAGAAGCGTCCATATTATATAGACGACAGACGCAAAATTATAAGCAAAATCTTTCTGCAAGGTGATTGAAAAGCCATGCGGCGCCGCGCGTGTGTAGGTGTGTGATAGTAGTAGGCAAAAGAAGATAGTGCAGACCGACATGAAAATTCCAGAACAAATCTAAAATCCATTAAAATTATCATAAAAAGAACAGTTGAAATAAACTTCCACATCCACATCACAAAGAACTGTTTTATAAACCTCATACATTTTTCACTTAGCAATCATGAGCGTGAAATCCGGTCTTCGGCGGCGTAAAAGCGTTGGCACTTTTTATTACATTTCCTCGCACAATTATCGTCGATTCCCATCTCGTATGTTCAAGTGCTCACTCAAGTCTTTCATATGGAGCTCCAAGTGCCATCGGTTCAATAGAAATGTCATCACGTTCGATAAAGTCCCGTTGTGTATTGTTATATTTTTTATTTATTGCTTCTTTGAGTTGATTGATGCCGTTTGTAAGTTTTTCCGGTGAGTTTTTATTTAATTTCTCATTTATTTGTTTGCATCTAATGTTATTCCTACCGGCGCGGCGGAAAGACTTGTTCACTTAATAGGTGTCATCCTTGATTATACAAATTTCGGCTCTCTTAAGTTCTTAACTGCTATGGCTTGATGAAGCCAGATTGGTTTTCTCTTATTTGTATATATTAGAAAAAGTAATTTTATTCTGGTACTATTATTTGATTTTAATACGGCTGAAGGTGGAAGCAGTGCCGCCTCATTACAGGATCGTAGATTGGCGAGAGTCGACGCATCTCACTTGCGATCTAGGAAAAAACTTCATGCAACAACGTTGCTTCACTTTAGAATAACTCCTGTATCGCAGGTGCATTTACAAATAGATATTATATTATATGCACAAGCGCCAAAAATGTATATTATAAGCTATACAAATATTATCCAGGTGGGAATCAAACCCAGCGCAAAAAGCCAACCTCTGCGCCAATGGGTCATCAACTCGTGCAAGACTTTCTATTTGAAAAGCATGATTTTCTCGAGATTAGATAGTTTTGTCGTCACATAGTCGGTGGGTAATAATAATAATACAGCTTAATTTATTAACTGATAAACGTACAAATTTTTGATGTTTAGTTCAATTGTTATGTAAGTATAAGGGCAGGCGAAATAAAATCCAAGGATAAGAAACAAAAGGTCGGGTTTTAGATCTTTGTTTCGTGAAAAATGTATCATTAGCGAGTATTACATGCTTGAATAATTCGCAAAAGAAAAGGCATTCGTAATTCTAATGTCTACAATTCTCAGCAAGAATCAATATTAATACTGAACGTTATTTGAACAGACCTGAGTATGCATATTATATGCAAATAAAATATAAAAAGCATGTTTTAAAGATAACGAAATGCGCACTCTTGTGATTTTTAATCTGCATAAATTAATATTAATTAAACAGAGCAAATAAAAACAATCCATATGTTCCAGTATTCAAATTAGATTGCATTGTAATAAGGTTTATTAGTTCGTTATTATTTTCAGATAGCTTATGTTGAATTTAAACGCTTCTAAATTGTTTCATTATACGACTAAACGAGCGGCTGGATTATAAAATATATAATGTTTTTGTTTTGGAAAAATTAAATCTATGTTAATATTATTATTGTTTTCCATTTTTTTACATTTGCTCGATTACGTTATTAATTGTATTTTTACCAATTGCATGGCCAATCTAGATGTAGCAACACTAGCCAGAAGTCAGCTATCCTTTGCCGGCTGACACGATTAATCCGGACTGCTTGAAGTATATACGCAAGCCCAACCCGAAACAAAACGTATTTCTGGTCGATTTTTCACATTTCTGTACAATGTATGCAATGCGGGCAAGAATATCGTGAAGATGATAATCATAAAGACCGCACTGTAGTTATATATGTACTTATAGTATACAGAAGTCTCTAAGAACAAGATTATTTTTTATTTACTTCTCATAAATACTAGTTTTAAGTTTTGCTTATTCTTTGTTGACCAAATTAAATCTATTCTAAACATGGATTAGCATATAACATTTCGAATTAAAATCGTTCAATTTGTTTAATACTGTAGTCTTTAGAATTCATTTATTCAATTCATTTTTATTACACAGAGTTAATGTGATTGCTATAATTAATGATTTCGATTTTAATGACTTATAAAAAATGAGATTTTTAATCAAAGCACGTATTTAAATGGTTTTGTAATGTTCACATAAAAGAGTTTTGCATGCGAAATTCGTCTTTAATTCGTTGTTCTGACAAGTACCACGTTTGAACATTAAAGTAATCTTTTAAAAGTAATTTATGCATGACATAATCTTAGAAGTAAAAAATTTAAAAAAAAATTAGCTCCTCATCACATTGAAGCAGATCAATAAAGAAAGAGAGAGGGTCCCATAATATTGCGCTGCAGTGAAGATTGGAGTATCAAATCAACAACAAAAGTAGCCAAGAATCGTGCTTAATAAAACAATATTCAGGACAGAATTATTCAACACTATTGGAGGAATGAGTAATAGCAGTACAAAGCATTACTAAGAATGTGTGTGGCAGAAGATGCGGTTACCTCAACATATTTCCAATTTGAAAGAACATTACTTATTACATCATTTAGTCCAAAAAAGGCACTAGACTTGATCAAGTTATAAATAAATACACCCAACAGTCACATACATAGTCCTGACCCCACACTAAGATGAATCTGTGTCGTGGGTATCAGGAACTACGACAGACTTTTCGGTCTCACATACACCCAAAGACTTGATTTTTCGTAGATTTTTCAAGAAAAATACCAGAACACGACGGAGATATTTTTGCCCGCTCACCATCCGAGATATATGATAGTACCCAGCATTCGGTAGCGACTGATAAGTCGCCTACGTGCCTCCGAATAAATCGTGCCATCGTGATCGGCATTACACCAAACACTACATATAAAACGTTACATTTTATTTAAATCTCGTGTGTCGTGGATTTTTCTTGTACCTGTTTTTTTATAGCGTCCGTTAAATCGGTGGCAGAGAATAAATACTTTAGAAGTTTTTTTTTAAAGAAAACATACATACAAACATAAACTCACGCCTTTTCCCCGAAGGTGTAGGCAGAGGTGCTATCAGGACACCCATATTTCGCCTTGTAAGTTCCGTCCCATGATGTGATAGGGGGCGAGCCTATCGCCACATCGTGCACAAATTCCTGACTCCGGGCTCATAATGAATAGCAAAATCCAATATCACTTTGCCCGCCCAGGGATTCAAACCCGAGACCTCAGCTTTGTAGTCGTACCGTAGTACAACTACGCCACCTACATATTTTTTTAAGAAAATATATTGTTAATTCTCAGTAGGTACTCTATTCTGTCTTGTTAAAAAAACATAGTGATTTTTATGTTTAATTACAATTTGGTGACTTTTTAAATACGCTTTACTGCGTGATTTCTATTACTTTCGTACTTGATACATACGAATTCCTTAAATAATCGTCTTTCGGTCCAAATTAACCCTCTCCTTTGTATAGACCTCTATTTGCAGGCCACTCCTTTAATTCTGTACAAAAAAAAACAATGTCTTACGACTTTTACGACGGTCCTTGTTCAAATAGTACTCGTAAATATATCAAAGGATTCCCATAAATCTCACGGACCTTGGTATAAAAGGATAAAAGATTTGTAAAATTTGACTGAAGATTTCCGCATAGCAACAACCCTTATTCATCGACTCTTAAAGCTAATCAGGAAATAAAAGGGTTGGTACGGTCACTATCCGAATAATTACGGGAACAATCCAACTCGATTAAAAGTCTTTTTTACCTATTGTACGGCTGATCGCTTCTCTATCCGTAAAGCCAGGTAATAGAACTTTGCCCTGCGAAATTACTTTTCGTACAAAATTTCCACCCCTTATCAAATTCAATTCGAAAACTGCTCGGTTTTGCGAACTTTGCTAAGTCCACCTATTGGGTTTTAGATAAATTTGAACTTAGATTGGGGAGAGACACTCGTATTGAATACATTAACTACATTCCTATTAAAAGTTATATTAGTAACTATATTTATTTTATCAACCCGTTTATGATTTTCATATCTAAATAAATACACCCAAAAGTCACTCGAATAACCTTGACCCTATATTAGGCTATAATATGCATACATACATACATAAACTCACGCCTTTTATCCCAGAAGGGGTAGGCAGAGGCGCCACCAGGACACCAAAATTTCGCCTTGGATGTTCCGTCCCATGATGTGATAGGGGGCGAGCCTATCGCCACATCGGGCACATATTCCTGACTCCGGGCTGATAATGAATAGAAAAACCCAATATCACTGCCCGACCCGGGATTGAACCCGAGACCTCAGCTTTGTAGTCGTACCGTAATACAACTACTCCAGCGAGGCAGCCAGCTATAATATGGTGGTTATAAATTATAGAAAAATACGAGTGATATCTTTGACATTAAAAATATTTGCCAATCTCACAGAAATTCGTTACGTTGCGAAAATCTGACAAGCAACCTCTAATTTTACAGCCATAAGTATTTGGTAACCTAACTTTGTTGGATACGGTTCGTCACAAGTCGTGGTCTTGACTGGAAACCCTCGCACAAAATAAGCTAATCTTATTGCGCTCAAGATCGGGTTTAGCTTGTATGGTACCAAACAAGAAGACAATATAACCACATAATAACTCTAAAGCGATCCTTTCTAATATTAGACAGTCCAACCCAATTTTCACCAAAATGTGAGTCAGTGAATGATCCTACCTACCGCATATTACTCTATCCTTTACCGAAGGCCCCATATCAATGATTTATTTGCTCGCTTTGCGTCAATATTTGGTAGCTCTCAAACCGTAGATAGTAATAGCGGTGAGGCTGAAGAAATCGCAATCCATTTTGCTTAGGCGTGGGCGAAGACAAGTATGTACAGTAACTGAAGCTAGTCTCGGTTCTTGTGTGAAAAATATGGAATCATAAATATTCGGGAGGAGTGTACGTACTAAAATGTACATATATACATACATCTCTTTATAAATGGCAACATCGTTGTAGTAATTTCATTTCAAAGAAAAGTACTTTAGTTAATATTAAATTATTTCATGTGAGCTCTAGTACTTCATAAGTAATTCTTAAGCAAAATTGGATTCTTCCATACCAACTGATTTAGGCAGTGTGTGATCAGTGATTGTTGGTTTTATCAAGTTAATTATTACACATCCATTCATTAAAATCACGCACCTCAAGATGCAAATTTAAACACCAAATGGCACATACACTTTCTAAAGTCACGATATTTAAACTCCCCTTAAAAGTTCCTCGCAATTTGCATATTCATCAAGCACTAATCTATTTGCAATCTCAAGAAAGTCTTCAAGATGAATTTATTCATAGTTTCACGTGAGTAATACTGTAGCCGAGTGGAAATTAAGTGTCGCTATGTAGTTCCTCTTAGCTATTATGTCCGGAGGATCAAGGAAATTGGAACGTCAACAGGCTTGCGACGGAGGCTTTTTATGCCGTCCAGCTAATGGCTTGGCGATGATACATGGTAATTGCAATCTACACTTAATTAGGTAGTTGTTTGTATTCTCATTACTTTGAAGAAGACATTTTGTTATAAAAACTATTTTTATTTTGAAATAGGTGACTGTCAGTTGGGGATGCTAATTAAAGTGTGAGAAAAATCAGTGACATCTGGATTATTGTGGTTTCGATACATATCGTTTTTCAATATAAAGATAGGATATTTTATAACACTTTACTGCCTCGGTGGCGTAGTTGTATTACGGTACGGTTACAAAGCTACGGGTTCGAATCCCGGGTCGGGCAAAGTGATATTGGATTTTTCTATTCATTATCAGCCCGGAGTCAGGAATTTGTGCCCGATATGGTGATAGGCTCGCCCCCTATCACATCATGGGACGGAACATGCAAGGCGAAATGTGGGTGTCCTAGTGGCGCCTCTGCCTACCCCTTCGGGGAAAAAAGGCGTGAGTTTATGTATGTATGTACATTTTATAACATTTTGGAAAAAAAAAAACTTAGGAAGTGTTAAATAAAACACGCAACTTTTACTTCGTAGAAAGCCATAGAAGTATCATAGTTATGTGTTTCTTTTTTGAATGGAAAAGTTTTCTTATAAAAACGTGTATGTGGTAATGAATAAAATTATCAGTACTAATCCGGATCCTACAATTGGGATTTTGGTCTAACATAATTAATATAACTAATACAAAATAATTTCGTGCAAGGCGAAATGTGGGTGCCCTCGTGGCGCCTCTGCCTACCCCTTCGGGGATAAAGGCGTGAGTTTATGTTTGTATGTAAATAATTTCATAGATAAAATTAAAATGATTTTCAAGCCATTTTCTAATAAATTAGGTACTTTCCGCCATAAAGCAGAAACAAAAGCTAATTTAATGAAACATAATCTTAATTTTTCCGTAATAACTCCTGAAGACCTTGCAAAAGCAACGATGCATACCTCCGTCCATAATTAGATGTGCATTATGAATACACTTAGACGAAATGGAAATTTTAAAGAGCAACTTTTAATAACGACGTGTTCTTACTAATTTCTTATACGGAATTAATAATTGAAATATTCATTAATGCTGAATTCGAATTACGCCAGCGGGGGATGTACGACAGATGTCCGACTTTAATTTAATATAAGTCCCGTTACAGTTTCTTTTAATATTATATCTGTTGAAGGCCGTCCCAGATCTCATTTCTCAAGACAATTCGATGTAAATTCAATTTAATATCAGACCCCGGCCCGTGGAACAACTCAGAAATTTAATATTTAAGCTTTTAAAAGCTGTAAACAAGTTATTGGAGTCCGAACAACGATGCGTTCAGCTTTGTGAAGTTACGTTTTAGGGGTTTTGAATTATTGGAAACCCTTTGATTCAAATTTATAGACTCTATCTGTAAATGGAACCTTTAATTGCTAGATGAAGATGTAATCAGATACTAGGAAAGCTCAAGGTTGGTTCATCAAATCTTTCTCCAGTTTGTTTTGCGTGGGAGATTGGTACAAAGTCAAATATTAGAAAGGTCCACATTTAATAAATTTGTAGGCTTTTCTTTGATACCGCGTTGTACAAAATTTATTATTACGTTTTATATTTTTAACTTAAGCAGTAACGTTTAAAATAATCTTTATGGCTTTACAACGAAATGAAAATCATCATAAATTAAAATTAAAATTAGTATTTTGATACATTTCTTCATAAAGACATCTCCAATAAAAAATTAAAGGAAGACATTTTTTAGCTATACATCTTTACCTTATTTGTTATCACTCATGATTGTTTATATTCAAAAATTAGTCTCCATTTCAATTATAAATTTTTCTTATTGTAAATTATCTTACACTTAACTCCACCAAAAAAAAATCGACACAAAAATATGAAAAGCAAAATAACAATAGGCATTTTTCACGCTGAACAAATTGAGGCTCCGAGTGCGGAAAACAAAGTTACCCTCGTATAAATCAGTCGCAGTATGTAACCGCTGAAACTTGGGGCTTGCTCATGACAACACGGCCAGAGGGTTTAACTCCTTCAACTTTTCAACTGTAAATTTATCTTCGCCTCCGTAAGGTTTTGTTGTGCGTACGTTCATCGATTGTCGCGTTTCTAAAGTTTGGATTGTGGTGGATTTTTTACCAGGTGCGGTTGGAGAATTGGGGGCAGATCGTTTCGGGATGTGTAATAATTATAGCTGTGTTTTCATGTGTGATAATTTTCCAATGATCAAACAAAGTTATATTGTCTGAGTTTTAGTGATCACCACCATATTTGGACATTCATATTTCAGGGTTCAGAAAGCGGATCACTGAGCTTCCAACTATCTCACTAACTAAACCATACTCCACAGCAATGCTATTAGGTAGGTAATGGCATTTGGAATTGTGGCAATATCAGGCTAGGTGGTCCGAGCAATTCAGTTTTGATTACTACTACTTAAAACTAAAAAAATAAAATCTTTGCGTCTCGACATTAGTATTTCTTAGGTAAAAATATTATCTTAATTAATTACTTACTGTTGGGCGTAACTCTTATCCATCATCATGTTGAGTTAATGGTTTCGTGTTCTTCTCCGCTTTTCGCTTAATGTGATCCCTCATCTAGTATTTCGTATCATCATTGTGAGAGGCCGCCTAGGTAAGTGTGCCACAATGTCTATTTTTCCCGTCAAACAGCAGTCTAAATGCATTATTGTGTTCCGATTTGAAGGACATAGTAGTCATATTGAGACTTTACATCTTATGTATCAGGATGGCGAGCGCAGTGGAATGCCAAGCATTGCTTCATAATTCATAGTGCTGTTTGGTTTTGCTACTGTCCACTTGCGGTCGTATAGCTTACAGAGGAGTGTGGCGCTACGGGCGAGTGGGCGATTATGGTCGTATACAGTTGTATAATACAATGCAATGCAGTACTAACTAACATCAGAGAAAAATAGGAAATTAAAGAAAGTTAGCATTTGAACTCATTGAAAACAATTTGTATGGGTCAGTTGACTTTGATTACCATACCACCCAAAACAACTAGTGTCAGTGAAAATTGAAAACGGTTAGTTTTATTCGAGGTCCATTACGCAATTTGTTCTTAAAGGTTTCAAGGTCAGCCTGAATTGGGGCTCTGTAACATTTGTGTAAGGGCTCGTTTACAAGAGTCAACACTGTAAAGGTTTTCAACAACATTATTCTTGTATTTAATTTGTCATAGAAACTAAATTAGTTACGTTTTATTTATATTATCAAACTAATCATTGATTAGTATACCTTTCATCTCAAAGAAAATAAAATATAACAAAATGCTTTTTTTATACAGTAATTATTTTAGGACTTACAATATCTAATTCTCGATTTAGACATATGAGAAGACAGTTAAAAAAATCACAACCTGTACACAGTAACAGATCACATGTTGAAATTCTGGATCATATTTGCCATATTTATAATTCTCTTATAGCACACGAGAGTAATTCTAATAAATAACAGTCACATACATAGTTCTGCCCCACACTAAGATCGAGTTTTGTGTCGTGGGTATCATAAACTACGGCAAACTTTTCGGTCTCACAAACTCCCAGACCTGAAAGAAATACCTGTGGATCACACAAACAATTGTCTCAGTGCGGGGATCGAACCCGCGACTTCTCGTTACACAGGTGGCTTTTAACCAATTGCGCCATGGAGGCTGTCAAACATTATTTCTAGTTCTATAACATTATTTGAAAGTAAATAAATCTGTAGAACTCGAGATTTGGTAATAGGAGAAGGCTCGACAGCGAAATTTATTTTACAAAGTTCGCCTTAAAAGATCGTCTTCAAATTAGGCAACGAAAACAATACTCTTTATTTTGCTAACGTAATACGAAGCCAATTAAGGAAAGTATCCTTTGAACACAAACAAATTTCAAGGTAGAAGTATAGATTTAAATATAAAACAGTTTAATGAATTTTTATTCTAGTCGGGCATAGAAATCATGAATGATGATTACAGGAAGTCTGAATGTAGGTTATCTTCAACAGACTAGTTTTTTTTTTTTTTGTGAGAGCGCTAGAGCAGTGGTCTTCTGGAAGATGATGGAAGAAATCACACAATATCTAAAAAGTTTTGTTCTAATCATACATGCGTTAGCTTATAGTATCAATTTTGAAATCAATATCTGTCCACTTACGGTAGCATGTAAAAGCAGCCTTATAAAAAAGGGTTGCCATCTTCGATTCAGATCACGTACAGGTTCTAAGCGTGACTCGTAACGAGAGACATTAATGGGCGTCGAATTTTTTTTTTCAGATATTACCTAAGGCATCGTTAAAGTTAAGGTGCGATAAAGTGGCACGTTTATTAGTATCCGAAAATAAATAAAAACGACAATAACTGGATTTCATGTTGATTGTAAAAGTAATGCTGTATTAAAAATGAGGTGTGGTGTTGATGTGTTTTTTCGCGACTGAGTGAAAGTGAAACGGAGAATCTTGGGTACAATTTCTAAGTCTGCAATCATCGTTAGCTGTGTGAAGTACAATGATGAACATATAGTTCAAGTATGTCACGATTTATTTGAAGTGGCCTGTATCACGCTTGTTAAATTGTTATCGTATGCTTGTTAAATTGTGTGGTGACATAGTCAGCCCATGCAAGGATAAAATCAAAACGATAAATCTGAAATTATAACAACATTAATTAAAACAATTGTTTTTTTTATATTGTTTTTAATAATGTACTACAATAACTTACCTACCATTGACCTGTTATATAAGCTGCAATAAGATTAAGAGAGGCCTATGTCCAGCAGTGGACTGCAACGGGCTGATGATGATGATGATGATGAAGATTAATAAAGGATCTTTATAAATCCAATTTCGAAATATTGATTACTCCCCGATTTAATTCAAAACTCTGTCGGAATATGATAACCTCGGAACATCTCGCGCACAATAACATTTAATTACAACGGAAGTGGTATAACAATATCTTCAATAATTAACTTTGCTTGTGGTTTTCATTGATTTCCCACGTACAAATTAATATATTATGTTGTAATTTAAAAACAGATGTTAACAATCTTAACATTTTTTTCTATAGTATGTAAAGTCAACCCGCATTGAGCCAGCGTGGTGGCTAATACAGGGTATATACAGATTGCGACCGAAAACGAAGCCAGGTGGTAGCATTAGTGACGTCAGACATAATGAAACTAAAATATTTTCAAAAAAAATCGACGATTTTTTTGTTTTTTTTTTTACTCACCGCGCACCTACTTGTGTGGTAAATACATAGTAATTAGTTATCCTAAAGTAATAATGTACAACTATTTATTTCGTAGACGCAATGATATGCAAAGGTTTAAATTATTATTTTAGAAACAACTAGGTATTTACTAACCAAACAAGATAATATTGAAAAAATTGAAATAAAAATAACTGTCGTGTTTTTGGCGAAGTTTCTAGTTGCATTGTGTCTGTAATCACTAACACTACCACATGGCTCGTTCTCGGTCGCAGTCTAGATATACTGTGTAGAATAGCCCTTTCAATCGAACCTTCTCTTGTAGAGGGGCTTCATACTGTCAATTATGTGCGAAAACAATTCAGTACAAAAAACAACAGTGTTGCCACAGGTGTTAGTAAACATTTATGTAGACGGGGATACATAAAGACTGTCTAGACTTGGGGTAGAAGCTCCCCTGCGATATGACGTCGGTGTGAAATCCTTTATGTCACGGGGTCTCACGGAAATCGCTGGGATTTAGACAAATCTGCTAGTATGAATATGTGTTACCTGAATTAAGAAAAAAAAATTGTTTACATAATCACCTAATAAATGCCTCGGTGGCGTAGTTGTACCACGGTACGATTACAAAGCTGAGATCTCGGGTTGGAATTCCAGATCGGGCAAGTGATATTGGGTTTCTATTCATTATCAGCCCGGAGTTAGGAATTCGTGCCTGATATGGTGATAGGGTCGCCCCCTATCACGGGGGACACCCCCTACTATGGGACGGAACATACAAGGCGAAATGTGGGTGCCCTGGTGGCGCCTCTGCCTGCTCCTCCTGGGATGAAGGCGTGAGTTTATATTTAACTAATTTTCTTATTCGTCGCTGTTGTAGATAGTTAACACATTACAAGTTACATATACATCAGTTAGGTTATGGGTTAAGACTGCGTAAGCCTAGTTTCGATTAGGCGAGCATGATTGTATCCACGGGCATTCTAAGCTAGAGATAACTATCTCTCTCCAATGGGTACTCTATTTGAATTGCAATGCAACTCATCAAGTACACGGTTATGTTACCGGGTCAGTATAAATACTAGGCTGACATATGAATTCTATTTGACTAGCAGTGTTTGAATATTCAAACATTTATTCTCTGGCGTGGCGAAACAAATACTCACCATTGACATACAAACGACCACAGATCAACAAAACAAGTATATCTAACAAACAAAAAACTACACGCAAAAATATAATCACAATATGCAAATAAAGATTTAAATAAACACGAATATGAAAGGACCGCCGCGGTCATTTATCCGCCGACATTGTTGCAAAAAAAAAACAATCGCTCCGAACGTTATTGAATACCCGGACTCTATCGCCGTTTTGACAGACATAAGTTATTGGAACAATCGAAATCTATGAAATATTGGAAACTAGCGTCCGAATTGTTTTAGGGTTGTTATTTCGCCGGCAATTGAATGGCGCGCGATTTGTATCTGTCGCGTGTACTGATATTGAGGTGAGGTGTCAAAGATCGAGTTTTGGGAAAACATAAAGCTTTAACCACGTCTTTACGAAATGAATGACATATTTCAACGATTTTTAAGTTTTCATTAAGTATTCCTCGGTGGCGTATACTGCCTCGGTGGCGTAGTTGTATTACGATACGGTTACAAAGCTGAGGTCTCGGGTTCGAGTCCCGGGCCGGGCAAAGTGATATTGGATTTTTCTATTCAATATCAGCCCGGAGTCAGGAATTTGTGCCCGATATGGTGATAGGCTCGCCCCCTATCACATCGTGGGACGGAACATACAAGGCGAAATGTGGGTGTCCTGGTGGCGCCTCTGCCTACCCCTTCGGGGATAAAGGTGCGAGTTTATGTATGTAAGTCATTAAGTATTCGTACATCTACTTTTCCTTATCTCTGCGTCACCTTAACGTGGACTGCTATACAATACTATAACATCTTATGTATGAAGCGTCATAAATAAAAATAATACCCAGCATTCTTGTTGCACGTCCAACAATCTAAACGGGGCATCTTCAACCTACGTGGCCAACATATTAACCTCATCTCGTGGCATGGAACTAAAAACCGCAAGCTATTAGCAAAATATAAAGGCTGGCCGGAATTCTCTAGTGGTTTGCGAGTGTAAGCCGGCTGGCTCGTTACGTGTTGTGCTACTGTGGCAAATTTGCTAAAAACTGCTAAAGAGCGGGGAAACCTTTCCTTTAAACGCAAGGTAGCGATGAAATCTGGTGCAAGTCGGACACTTGTGTCCTGTTTGAATGGTATTGGATTTGAGTTAACAATTTGTTGGTATATTAAAAGATTTGAAATTGGAATCATGTTTTCAATGGAGTGAAGAATTGCCGATTAAAAAAAAATAGTTTGTTAAGGATCTTGAACTGATTATAATAAATGGTAGTTTTTAATAAAAGTGTAAGTAAGTTTCCACAGGAAACGAATGTAAAATTCACATTAAAAATAACATTCAAATAGTAGAATTCCTTAGAATCATCAACTGTTATTATCATCACGTGGCCTTCAAATCCACAAAAACCAGTTTAATAAAATCAACTAAACTCACATCATAATTCCCGAGTTTGATTACGTGCCGTTTGAAGCAGCTTGTTCTAAAACGAATTTAACTTCGAGATTGCATTGAACCGGTTCCAATTTCGCAGAAAACCGCGTCTAAATCTTCTATCAGTTCGGAATCAAAATAAACCATGTCGAAACGCAGCTAATCCGGCACGCGTTCAAGTTTAATTTCCGCCTTAACTTATAAGAAACTTGCAGGTGCATTCAGCTCGCTCGTCGGATGTACTTTTATATTAGCGCTATTTGATATTTCTTCCTAGGATTTTTATCTTTTACGGTTTGAATTCTAGTACGCTTATTTCTAACAATATTTATAATATCCTCGTCTTCTATCATCTTCATTTTTTTGCTGGCGATTATATATATATTTTGCATATTTCGGATTTAGTCCAATACTTAGTGTATCTGATTGACAATTCTGGACCAGTCTTAATGTTTAATAATTCAATATTATCATATACGAACTATCCTTCGTCAATATTTTAACGTTGAGATTTATCGTCAATGTTCTGTGTTATATTCAAGATTTTAAGGTATCTATTATTTCCAAAATCAATATTTTTCAAAGAATTTATTAAACTGTTGAGATTATTTATCATCTGCCTGATAGGCAAATTATGTTATTCTATGTTACTTACATAAATATTAATAAGTTTTACCTTAAAGCATTTACAATAAAAATATTTACATTCAAAACCACATTTTTACAGCATAAAATGCAACAAATATAACCCAGAAATAAACATCGAGCTTATACAATTTGACGTTAGATAAACAGTCCTTCTACCAAATTGCTACTTAGAAAATACGTTCTATATTTTAATATAGCTGACATTTTCTTTAAAACAAATAAAACTGAGATAGCACTGCAGAGCAGTAGTGTGGAATAAATAGATAACATTGTCTTTTGTCCATGGCTCACGCGATTTAACCGGCTGTAAAATATATGAGAACATAAATCTTGAAATGTGAAGATATTCGTTAATCAGTTTTGTTTAGGTGTTCGTGGCTTAATGGCAACGCTTTATAGAATTTATCTTGGCACCTTTTATTAGATGTAATTTAATTTATTTATTTCTTTATGGAATTTACTGTAAAATTTATATAGTTGTGGTCGTTTGTGGGTTGATAAAAATTTAGTTAAAGGTGTGATGAAAAGCACCTGTCTACGATACTCATCAATATTTTTAATGACTCGAGGGTATTTGGTGCGCTTCTGATCCTTGACGGATGAAAAATGATACATTTTGTAGTTGTTTTTCATCCAAAGAGTGCTTTTGGCATCGAAACTGCAACACATACTGCGAACTCCTACTGCGTTTAATATAATTGTATGTATATCATAAAAACAGAAGTTCCAGTCTCACCTTTAAAAAATCTGTACGAAACACAAATAAACACAGCATTGTTTAAAAACAGTATAACTGCTACATATTATTTTTAAAATTAATAAATACAGTGCAACTCAGGCAAACAAAAGTGTACGTTTCCAGTTTGAACAAATATTTTTCCACGGCGCAGAGTGGCGTATCTTGTTAGGTGCATTTATGTTTGTCTCGGAGAAATATCTGTCTGTTGCTGGAATGTAATCGGTCTCACCAACTACACGAGACTGTAACAAGTTACCTAAACAATGGCTGCTATTCACTTGTTTAACAGCGTTACAGCTTATCCTATTTCCATAGTGTATTCTGTGAAGAGGGAACTTTGTGAACTTTAAAGAATTTTTCATAAATGTTTTTGTGGACGTCAACACATCGTATACATGCATATTTATTTATTGTTTAAATTAAATATAAAAATATTTTCCTAGTGTATAGCAGTGAATAACTAAAGTTCACTTACCAAAGTAAATAAAGTTTTGAGGCCAATTTAAAAATGAGTTTCTTAGCATTATGTTTGCTTATTGTCATGAAAATATTTTAAAAATAAGGACTAAAGAAACTACTATAATATACTCCCTACCCCCTGACGATCTAAGGAAGAACGTTCACGTGTATGAACCCCCCACCCCTTCCCCCTCAGGGCGAGTCTCTGGGCGCAAACATCGGCGAGTGCGTTGCGATACCTATAAAACCGGGAAAATATTTATTTTTCAGCAATCCCGGCGGAATCCACTGTTTTATTTATCGCTTTCATTTCAATACGATTGTGTTTTAAATTACTCGTGTGATTGTCAGATAATTTGCGCGACGATGTTTTTGCGTTGCTGAGGACCCTCCATGCGGCCTGATTATCTTGATTGAGGTTCCTGGTTCAGGCTTTTATACCTTCGATTTTTAATTGACGTGTAAAAATCGGCTTTATATTATCATTGTTGATTGAGGCTTCTGAAAGCTTGACAAGATACCAGTGAGACGGTTTATTTGTACTGTTACATAATTCTATTAATTGTGGCTAATGGAAATTAAATTTTGGTAAAGTAATTTACGTCCAAGACGTCATACGAGGCTATTGCTATATCAAACATTTTTAAACCTAAAAAACTTGTAACTAGTGGAATCCCCGTTCTGGAGATAGACTCTAGAGCTGTATGAGCTCGGTTCACACTCATAATATGCTGTCACAAGATTTAAATGCATACATACATACATAAACTCACGCCTTTATCCCCGAAGGGGTAGGCAGAGGCGCCACCAGGACACCCACATTTCGCCTTGTATGTTTCGTCCCATGATGTGATAGGGGGCGAGCCTATCGCCATATCGGGCACAAATTCCTGACTCCGGGCTGATAATGAATAGAAAATCCAATATCACTTTGCCCGACCCGGGACTCGAACCCGAGACCTCAGCTTTGTAACCGTACCGTAATACAACTACGCCACCGAGGCAGTCATTTAAATGAGTTTTTTTAATTCCAGTGAATGGCGAGACAAGCATGCCATTCATCTGATGGTAAGTATACGACCGCTTATTGACAGTAGCAAAACCAAACAACACCATGAATTACAAAGCAATTGTTGGCATTCCACTGCGCTCGCCATCCTGAGACATAAGATTTTAAGTCACATTATGTCTAGTAATTGCTCTAGCTACAAATGACTAGTCGACCTAAATTACTATTTATTACGTACTAATCATATGTGATATATTTATTGAACAACGTGGCCTCCCTGCAATGCATCGTTCTTTAAAGCACGAAGAAACAATAAAGTAGAATGGAATAGCCACGGCCTTCATTAAGAACCGCTCGTGTAACTAAACAATATTTTCTATGATACGTTTCGTTTTTATTTGGAGCCTATATTACGTCTAACTACTGGGCAAAAGCCTCCTCTTTGTTCCTTCGCTTGACCCTGTCCTCGGCAAGCTCTTGCCATTTCGGCCCGAATGCATCCAACTCGTCTTTTCACCGCATCTTTGGTCTTCTGCATTTTCTCCGGCCATTTGCGGGAATCCAGCCAGTAGCCAGCGTGACCCAACGGTTTGGATGCTTACTTAGCAAAAATAAAAACAAAAATTGCCTTCATAAATACTTAGTAAAGGCACAAAAAGCGTGTTTTAACCTTTAATCCACACAACATTTAACACAGCGCCATCTTTTATTTGAAACGCACGCTGTGTTAAACTCAAAAGGCCTCGTTTATTAAAATGCCAAGATAAATGTTAAAAACTCAGTGGTAAGCGTGTTTAAGCCCTTAACGCCGCGTCTGCAACACATAGGTATCCAGACATTCCCCTCACAGCTGTGACCTATTTAATATAATTAGAAGGAAAAGTTCCCCAGCGCCGATTTATCTTAATAAACTGAACCGATTGTACAAGGTCGGTTGAGGTTTCTAGAGATATCATTTTACAAAAATCAACACATGATTTTGTGGACCTATATTAGATGAGATCTGACAAAATTTAGAGTTTAAAACCTCATTTTAGTATGTACTGTTAATTTAAATTAAATTTTAAATCGTTACGCTTACATAAATGGTAAAAAAGGTCCCCCAGAAACGTGCGTCTGTATGTATAATGTATATAGATAGTTTTAATAAAATATTATGAGGTGGGGATCCTCATATAAATAAGAAACATGAGAAAGTTTCCCTTAAAACAGTTTATTCACTTACGACACATACACACAACTAGCGTTGCCAGGCGTCCGGATAAAGCCGGACATAGTTAGGCTTTTTGGTTGCATGTCCGGCTAAAATAAACGGTGTCCGTCTTTTGTTAGGCTTTTTACATTTCGCAAACAAGCGAGCACTGCCGCCGCGCCGTCGCGTCGAGCGTGGCCGAGATTTATGATAATAATCAAAAAGACTTGATTTTACATAAAAAAAAATTGTTACTAAGACAAAATTCTCAATAATATAGGGTGTCCGGCTTTTTTAACCAAATGTCCGGCCAAACTGGCTGGTCTGTCCGGCTATTAGGTTTGGCGACCTGGCAACGCTACACACAACTAACAACACATACAAATAGTGAACAGTAGTTTGTACATCGTAGGTTCGTGGAGCGCGCGTGTTACCGTGTCGCTATGAGAGAGATCCCGGCACGACTGCTTATGCGCAGGAAGTCACGCCACCGCTAGGCGACGCCGAACGAGGTGTGAGCGAGACGGTTGTACACCTACTTCTCTATTCCCGGAAACGCGCGGGAACACGGCCGCGAGAGGCACGGGGTGGCAACGTTGAGACGTTGCCAGAACGGTTTACTATATACTCCCCCTCTAGTCCAGGGGAACGACCTCGCTCCTGGACTAGGACTTTAGCAGATACAGCTGGGCGTCCTCGCTTTCTTTTAGGGATAACTGGGTTAGGCAGTGCAGTATCGTTACCTTTGTATAGAAAAAGGTCTTGGAGATGATATTTGCCTAGTTTTTCACTAGGATTGTTTACATTAGACAAGACATATGTTGTTGGACTTATCTTTTCCGAAATTTGGTACGGCCCGTCACGCTTTGGCGCAAATTTCGCAGTTAGATTCTTGCGAGCGCTGCTCAGTACGTGGGATTTCAACAGTACCAAATCACCTACCTGAAAGGTTTGAACTGCAGGACGGCGAGACTGGTCGGCATATTCTTTAGTCTTGTCCTGTTGTTTTTCCACGCGTTCGCGGATTGCCGAAAGTGAATTAATAAACTTCCTTAGGTAAGGAGTTATTTGTGGTACAAAATTATCTTTGTTCAGAATAGCGCGAACATCGTGTGTGACGTCAGTAGGAGTCCTCATTTCGCGGGCAAAAGTCAAATAAGCTGGTGACATACCTGTTGTTCGACATTTTGAACCGTTTAGGGCAAAGCGAACGAATGGCAGCATCTTTGGCCAAGATGTGTGGTCTTCTTCCACCAGGTAAGCTAACATCGCCTTTAAGTCCCGATTTTTACGTTCTGCCGGGTTTGCCTGTGGGTGGTAAAGAGGCACGAAATTGTGCTTTACGTTCAGGACAGACATGCACTGACGCATGACGGCAGAGACAAATTGGACCCCGTTGTCGGATATTATTCGACGAGGCAAGCCAAAACGCATAAAGTATTGCTCAATTAGGACACGGGCACAGGCTTCTGCTGTAGCGTCTTGGAGGGCGAACAATTCAACCCACCTGGTCGCAGTGTCCTCAATGAGAAAAACCCAACGCTCCCCCTGGTCTCCTTCTGGTAGAGGGCCGAAAAGATCTATGGCGAGCACCTCATTCCGTTGACTCATTACTGGGGTTTGTAAGAGGCCAGTAGGTTTGGTGTTGGATGCTTTGTATTTTTGGCAATGAACGCAGGCTCCAACATAGTTATTTATTACTCTTCGCATGCCTGTAAAATAAAATGACTGCGCCACCTTTTGGTATGTACGGTCAATTCCCGGATGGCCTGCTAACGAAGAGTCATGTAGTTCTTTAAGAATACTTACCACTTGACCAGCAGGAATCACCAGTTGAGGGGACTCGCTCTCTGAATCCGGATTGTATCTATATAGGACACCTTGATTCATGAGGTATCCTCGGTCATACCATCTCTGGGACGCGACTTCATCAGTACCTTCGAGATCTTTGATAATTTTTGTGAGTTCGGGATCGGATACTTGCTCTTTTCGTAACTCATTAGGAGACTTCGTAGGAAGATCGCAGACTATAGAGCAAATACCGCAATCGTTGACAGTTTCGCTTGAACAGATTGGTCTGCTGAGTGTGTCTGCTACGACGTTTGCTTTCCCCGGAGTGTACTCGAACTTAATGTCGAAAGACTGGAGTTTTAGTGCCCAACGGATTAACCTACCCGTTGGCGATTTTAAAGAGAGCAGCCAACGCAGTGGTTGGTGATCACTTCCTATGATTACTGGCTGACCATCGAGATATGATCTAAAACGTTCGACTGCCCAAACCACGGCGAGCGCCTCCCGTTCTGTGGTCGAGTAATTGCGCTCTGCGTCGTTTAAGAGTCGACTAGCATACTCGATAGGACGTTCCTGCTTGCCTTCTCCTTGTAACAAAACTGCGCCTAAAGCGTAGTTGCTTGCGTCTGTACGCAGAATAAAGGGAATTTTGAAGTCAGGTTGAACCAGTATCGGTGCAGAGGTGAGTAACCGTTTTAGCTCGTTGAAAGCTTTGGATTGTTCTTCGTTCCAGATCCAAATTTGGCTTTTTCTAGTTAATCGTGTTAACGGCTCGGCGACTTTAGAGAAGTTTGGAATAAACTTCCGAAACCACGAGCATGTTTGAAGAAAAGTTCGCAAATGTTTTAAATTGGCAGGTTCAACCATGTCTAGTACTGCGCTTACCTTTTTAGGGTCAGTGGAGATACCTTCCTGGGTGATTATGTGTCCCAGATATCGTACGCTTTCTCTCGCAAAAGCACACTTTTTACGGTTTACCTGCAAGTTAAACTCTTCCAGGCGTTTCATTACCAAATCCAGGTCTTCCAGGTGTTGCTCGAATCCCTCAGAAATCACGAGAATATCATCAAGATAAGCTAGAATAGTTACCTCTTTGAGAGATGCGCTGGAACGGAGTCGGTCGATTAAACGTTGAAAGGTTGCCGGTGCATTTTTAAGACCAAACGGCATTCTTTTGAATCGGTACGTGCCGAGAGGAGATATAAAGGCAGTTTTGTCTTTATCGGACTCTCTGACGCTAACCTGATGATAAGAGGAACGAAGGTCTAAAGAACTCATATAGCAGTTCCTCTTTGTTGATTGTAGAAGCTCATCGATGCGTGGCATCGGGTAGTTGTCAGACATGGTGATTGCGTTAAGACGTCTGTAGTCAACGCAGAACCTAATTGTACCATCAGGCTTTGGCACCATTAATGCTGGAGAACACCATGCTGACTCGCACTCCTCAATTATTTCTTCATCAAGCAATTTATTTATTTCCTGCTTCATCAACTCCTTTTTCGCAGGATTGAGACGATACGGAGGCACGGCTATCGGTGGGTGATTACCTGTCTCGATGCAGTGCTCGGCGAATGGAGTTGGACCTCCCCCTGCTTCAAAAATATTCGCGTGTCTGACGAGGACCTCAGCGAGAGCATTACGCTCTACCGGAATTAGATGCGCACCTTCATCATCACGAAGAACATTTGCAGAGTAACAGCTTATTTGTCGTGAGACAGGCTCGAAAAGCAGTTTATGTTTGATGCTGTTGTTTTTGCTGAAATACCATATTTCTTTATGAAAGTCTATGACAACTCCTGCAGCAGTAATGAAATCGATGCCCAGGAGCGTTTCATTGTTGTCAGAATCCGGAAAAATCAGAAATGGGATCGTAATGACTGTGTGGTCTAAACTTACCGCTAATGTAGTTGTAAGTACTTCCCTGTTCCGTATGTGACCATCGGCAAGCTTAATTTGACGCGTCGAAGAAACTAGGGGTTGACCCTTTCGTAGAAGGAGATCGTACAGTGTGTAACCTGCAATACAATGCTTCGAACCGGTATCTATTAAGGCTGTACCACTAACACCCAAAATTTCGATTTTGAAAATCGGACGAATTTCGCGGCATGCAAGGGGCCTCTCACGACTGTTCCCGGACGTTAAAACATCTCTTCTACATATACCGTCATCACAAATACTATTCATAGACAACATATTTACATAATAATTTTTCGTAGGCAAATTCCAAGATTTTTGAATTTTACAGTTACGTGCTTTTTTTATGACACCCCCGTTACAAAACATGCTTTGACATGAACACATACTCTGGGGTGATTTTTCTTTGGATTTCGCACTATAACGTGTCACGTCATCGATTTTATGACAAAAATGTTTTGGCTCGACATAACATGCGCACTTAGTATGATTGTTTTTATGTGAGCGAGTACATGCACATGCGTTATTATGCGGGACCCAATTTCGAAAACACACATTACTACTGTTTTGAATGTTGCAGGCAATAATGTCCGATGAACACGTCGATTGTGATTTTGATTCATAAACAGGCACATCCCTAAATGATTCGCAAAGATCGGAACTGTGGGATTTGGAACTATTTTGCAAATAGTTACTTGCATCATTCGCAACACACAAACTTGAACACAAAGCATGGTTATGATTATTGTCACTATTTCTAATACTATTATTACTAGTGTTCATTACGTACAAATTATTATTTGACCCAGCACCAAGGTTAGAACGTACGTACTTCTTACGCGAATTTACGCACTTATTGTTATTACCCGAACTACGAAGTTCGACACTATAAAAGCTCTCTTTACCATCACCACTATCACACACTTCCGCGGAAAAGTTATTTAAGTTGGACTCACCTCGACTTGCCAACTTACGGCACTGACCCCGTGTGTGATTGTAGCGTTTGCAGTACGAACACTGTGGCCGTTGCTTTTTAGCACCCGAAGAATCGGTGTTTGCAGCCGGCGATGTAGCACCGAGTGGCGATGAAGTGGTGAAGCGGCGTTGCAGCTCATGCGCGGCACGGGGCGGGAGCGGCGCGGGCGCAGGAACAACGGGCGACAGGCGATTTCGCGCGGCATGCGCGACCGGCGTGTTTGATGACTTGAAAGCGGGCGGAGGAGCGCGCGTGCTCTGATCGTTTCGCGCCGTTTTCCGCTCTTCTTCACAGGAGTCTTCTATGTCCCTCGCTAAATGTAACAGCTGGCCAAATGACGAGAATTCTTCCCTTCGGAGCTTCACTTTAATTCTCGTGTGTAGAAGGCCGAATGTTATGTCCAATTTGGCATTTTCAGATATATCGTGTTTTGGAAGTTTCGCGAACAATGCTCGAATTTTCGACACGAATAAGTCCGTATTCTCGGTACTTTGTGGATTGTTAAAAATATCCATGTAGATCTTGTGGGGCGGTCGGCGGTCTCCAAAGGCACTAATTAAGTTTTCCTTCGCCTCAGCCCAATCAGTTATTTGTTCTTTCAAACCTTGCCACCAGATAGCTGCGTCACCTTGCAGCAGCATGGACAAGCCTTTTAATACATTCGCGTCTGAGACCTTACAGCAGTCGATGTAGCTGTCCACGCTGTCGGTAAAAGCGGTCACGGATTCCGACGTAGAACCACTGAAGCTGGCTCGGCACCGAGCTAAGGTTTGCGAGTCACTGACTACAGGAGGTGGTCTTATCATCGATTCTATGATATCTCGGAAGGCTTCAGTTTGTGATCTTTGTAATGCAGATAGAAGAGCTGATACACTGGCCTGCGAAAACGTCGCCTCGGAGGTAATCGGAGTCGATGTTACTGGCACGCTATCGTCCGGCACGCGGCGCGGGCGCTGTGGTGTCGGCTCGTCGTTGCGACCGGGTGCGGCGGTGTTGTCTTCTGGAGTCGGGGTTTGGGCGGCCGGATCGGTGGGCATCGGATTGTCCGTACCGACGTTGGCGTCATACGCGCCCCTTTGGCTCCTTGTTTGCATTATGGATCACACAGGACACTTCTCTCACACTCAAAAATACACTATTTGTGTGTATACTGACACGAACGTTGCGCGGGCGTTATTTTAATGTTGGGCGCCACATATGAGGTGGGGATCCTCATATAAATAAGAAACATGAGAAAGTTTCCCTTAAAACAGTTTATTCACTTACGACACATACACACAACTAACAACACATACAAATAGTGAACAGTAGTTTGTACATCGTAGGTTCGTGGAGCGCGCGTGTTACCGTGTCGCTATGAGAGAGATCCCGGCACGACTGCTTATGCGCAGGAAGTCACGCCACCGCTAGGCGACGCCGAACGAGGTGTGAGCGAGACGGTTGTACACCTACTTCTCTATTCCCGGAAACGCGCGGGAACACGGCCGCGAGAGGCACGGGGTGGCAACGTTGAGACGTTGCCAGAACGGTTTACTATAATATTAATTTGTTAGTGAAAGCTATACCATGAATTATATCATGTCTATTTTCCCGTATTTGTATCTTTATCGAGATTATAACGCAGTTGAGGGTAGTTTGATTGTAGTGTACCGTCGTGATGAATCGTTCGGAAGTCTCGTGTACGCTTCCCAACACGTGGTGCGTATTCAGTGAATGCGCTGTATTTTCGCTTCGTTTCGTGTATTATCGTGAATAGTGCTGATTGTAGAATATTCGAAAATGGACCACCTTACTCAGGGTTTCAAGGCCGTCTTAGTGACCCATGCTCGTGTGTCGCATTTCGGGATTTCTTTATGTATATTCGGTTTCGAATACGCCAGCATAATCGTGTTAAACGATGAGACATAGTTGAGTGTTTCTCGTAGGTCGATGCGTGCTAAGTGTCAGTGGTGTAAAAATTTAGTGCAAATGGTGTTTGTAGTAGTGTGTGTATTCGATTCTCCTTGACGACTTTTTCAGCTTCGGGTACGTGGCTCCGGTGAGTAGGTGGCTTAAATTATTATTTTTGTTTTTTGGATTTATATTTTGATATATTTACCTCTCCGAATGCACTTCAATTCCCGGATTACGCAGTGCTTAGGGATCACAAATACTGTTAAGACTTTAAAAAGGGTAGACAGAGATGTTCCAACACCGCTCTTATTTATTATTTTGAACTAATATGCGTATGGCATTAAATTATATTATTCACAGTGAATACCGCTAACTTAAAAATTATGGGATGTAAAATTGATTACACTCAATCTGTGTTTACATAATTTCCGTCTTGTTTAAGATGCCGAGAAATAATGTTTTTTTCCATCTACATCATAAAATAGAAAAAGAAAACGTTTGATCAGAACATAATTAGATTTTATGCTTAACTTGCACATTTATACGATACAACTCCACTTAGAGAACGAGCTACGATCGACAAAACAAAATAATAGGATATCTGAATTGTTTTTGATAAGTCTGCGTAAGAAATAGCCATGTTTTAATATAAAACCCTTGAGCCTTTCATTTTGTACCGAAGCCGTTTGATTTAAATTACTGGCGAGTGAAAAGACAAAACTTATTTTTATTGATAGAAGTATATTAAGAAATATTATTTTTATTTGGCTTAAGTAAATTACTTTTTTCGCTCCAGCAAATTCAGTCTTATGAAGTCAATTTTATTATTAATTTCAGCTAATGTGATTGCCTTCATATTTTTTCGATGTTAAAACGTTTTGATACCTATAAATTTAATTTGACGAGGACGTCTAGTCATCCTTGGTTGGATTAGAGTTAAGGCTTTCGGAAAAAACTATTTTATTTGAAAAGAATATCAGATAACGTATAAACTGCAAACTACGTAACAAATTACCAGGAAAACAGCTCGAATATTGTATAGGTACAACACCAGTACAAATTGTATTCTTTTATTTATTTTGTCAATAGAAAACATCTTTGCTATTTACACAATACGATTAAAAATACGGTAAATAAGCTTTTGAGGAAACTTTAATCTATTTGTAGTCAGAATTACTAAACTTGATATAATATGAGTTAATATAACAACAGCACATGAATTTGCTGTATATGCAGGCTGCTTTCGACTAATCATTGTAAATACCTTAAGCGAGGCATATCTGCACCAGTGGTCTTATAGTGGCTTAAGACAAAGAAAAAAGGGAAATAAAGACAGTGAGAGATATATAGATAATAAACACACCTCAAAAGTTGATTGCATATAATGTATATTCGATATCTTTTAAAAGTTTCTGCCAGTTTCTTCCAATATGTTGTCCTTTACAAACGGATGACAAATTTTAATCTTCCTAGTATAAATAAAAAGCTATTAAGCAAAATAATGAAGCAGGGTTGGCGAATCAAGATAGGCAGAAAATTTAAATAGCAATTTTGTCACAATTATCCTTTGGAAAAGAAATCTAATAAAATATTTTATCATTTAAAATGTTCTTAATATAATTTACTTCAAAACATAATTTGATATACCAGGAGAGTTTTATTTATAATTTATTTCAATCATTTCAATAGTTACCCTGTAGTGAGGCAGCCGAAAGCGTATTTAATCGTCGTTTATTAAAAAGTCGTCAAGAATTTTAAAATTGTAAGCAACACAACCGAATACAAAGTTTTTTTCGCGAAACAAATTTCTCAATTTATTTCCTTCATTAAATGTAAACGGAAACGTTGAACGGGGAAAACATCGCGTCTTGTTGCTCCCAAGTTACTACACTTCCATTTTAATGAGGGACTTTGAAACTGAAGGCGAGGTGAGGGGAGTTTTGTTTCCTTTGTCATAGTTCGCTAATTAACGCCGTCCGATACTCGACTTAGTGTAAATCACGAATATATAGACATGGCACCGGGATCGTGACATTTGACTTCTTACCGAGAAGTGTTTATTGTTTGCTCTTATTTTGTTCTGTTTGTCTTAAACGCATCTGTGTTTTTATTGCTACACCTTAATGCCCCGTGTGTTAGGGATCTAAATACTCATAAATTAGTAACTAATTGTCCCGGGATTTACATACATACATACATAAACTCACGCCTTTATCCCAGAGGGTAGGCAGGGCGCTACCAGGACACCTACATTTCGCCTTGTATGTTCCGTCCCAAGATGTGATAAGGGGCGAGCCTATCGCCATATCGGGCACAAATTCCTGACTCCGGGCTGAATAGAAAAATCCAATATCACTTTGCCCAACCCGGGACCTCAGTTTAGCAATCATACCGTAGTACAACTACGCGACCGAGGCAATCCGAGATTTAATGTTAAATATATAATGCATGATTTTAGGCAAATCACACAATATATTTTACGGGGGGTAGTATATTGGAGGGTTGACCACCGAACACAAAGGTTTAAAAGGCCATAGGGACCATGTCATGATGCTTCAGGACAACCTGTCAGATCCTATCACTAATCTTGCACAATTTGTTTTTAAGCTAAAAATGACCCCAGAGTTGTCATATAATTTAAGTTACATTAAAGTAAATGTTCCAGTAATTTGTTAAATTAACGATTTTGTAAACATCAGTAAACGCGGTTATGAATTCGAAACTTCATACTTTGTTACACGAAGAAGGTTTGAATACAGTTATTATGTTTCTGAATGTTGTAACATTTGGTTTCTGAATTAGATTTCATGAACCGTGTCTAGACCCGTAACTTGTAATATCATTTAAACAAGAAGTCATGTTTCGTTCTAATGTAATTTCATTACTAAAACTAAGTACGACGTATGAAATATTTGGTTGATGAAAGTAGAAGAGAACAATGTGTTAAATGAAATACGAGTATTATATACTTAAGAGCAATAAAGTAATATGAGAACAATACACATACTTATACAAGTTAAATAAAACAGGACATCTGCTTACCCAAAAGTATTCCACATTCTCAAATATTTGAAGTCTTCTAATTCGCATAAGATAAGGTGGAGAAATAATAAATAAATAAATACACCCAACAGTCACATGCATAGTCCTGACCCCACACTAAGATCGAGTCTTGTGTCGTGGGTATCAGAAACTACGAGAGACTTTTCGGTCTCACAAACACCCAGACCCGAAACAAATACCTGTGGATCACACAAATATTTGTTTCGGTGCGGGGATCGAACCCGCGGCCTCTCGTTTCACAGGCCGGCGTCTAACCAACTGCGCCACGGAGGCTGTCATTGTCAAATAAGTCCTCGTTTCTTAGAATCTTAAAGGAAATCTGCGACTTGTAGTGGGTTAGGTTAAATTTATAAGTTTTTCACATGGTGAACAAATCACCCCATACAAAATGCAAATAGTGCCAGGATGGAGGGGTCTAATAGGTTGCTAATGTGGTTCTTGAAGTAGGCTTATATTTAGAATAACACTTTTTGAGCATTTAATATATTTTATACTAAATTGTTATTTAGTATTTAATATCTTTTCAAACCCTGGCAACCCATTACGTAACATCAACAAAGACCTCAATATTAATTTCGTATTCAACTATAAAGCCGCTATAAATAGAATATTATAATTCTAAAGAAAACTTATGAACGCTCGAGTGGTAATATCTTATGAATTTACCAAACAAATTATAAATTTTAAACTATTATATAAACGAAAATTTACAGAAACAGACTCACTAAAATATCCTATTTCACACTACACTGACCGTAGCGGATGTTTTTAAAGACACCCCTAATAAATATAGGTGAAATTTATAAGGCCATTTCGACCCTTTGAGCTAGATAATTTAGTACAATCTAGTGGACCATTTCAAAGGTTTTATGCGGTCGTAATTCTCGCTGTGTATTCGGTTAACCGCAATCAAC
This sequence comes from Deilephila elpenor, assembly GCA_949752805.1. Taxonomy (NCBI): domain Eukaryota; kingdom Metazoa; phylum Arthropoda; class Insecta; order Lepidoptera; family Sphingidae; genus Deilephila; species Deilephila elpenor. Next base: position 12,123,656 of record OX457101.1, on the reverse strand, counting down.
ACGTTAATTATCTGCGTAATTATCTGTGGTATATTTTGACCCTTCTACAAATTCAGTAGTGGCTTATCACTCGACACTAATTACGAATTTCTTCGCTAACTTCACTTTCACTCAAACTAGAACGATGGGGGTTAAAACGTGCTTTACATTGACGCTTCAGAACGCCGCTGCGTTTGTACACGCGACGTGGAACAAGCTAATTAAACTTAAGTGTTTTGAGGTACGCACGCAAAACCGTGTTGTGGTATTGATTTGAAAATATGATTTCTAAAATGTTTTTTTTATTGTTTGTACACAAGTGGCAAGCTTTATTAATGTATTTGTTTCGCTGGAGTGAAAATTCACATCAGACAATTAATGACATAGCACATTTCAAGATTTATAATTTTATGTCATTACCGAATAGCATTTAATCACGTTTCCTATATTTTTTCTGAGGCAATAAAGAAATTTTATGTATAAATAATTATATATCTATGCAAATATACGACGTCGACATATTATGTACATTAAATGGATACAAATGTTCATTGATTGCAAAGATACTCGACGAAACGTGCAAACAAACTTGCCTTATAGAATTAATGAGGTCTTGTTACCGTAGTTTCAGAGCGTAGTGATATTTACCTTCTGAAAACTTTTCGAGAAACACTCTTTTTCTAGCGATTTTTTTGATCATTATACTGCTGTTGGTAAACCAAAAGATTATTTACACAAATATAAACGTTACTCATGATAAATAGTCGTATTCCTTATAGGAAGATTACATGTCGTCATCGGGCATATCAGAAATTACGGCAAACTGTGTGGTCTCACATTATACTTGAAACATAAACGAACATTTGTATGAAACACAAATATTTTTTTGCCATTACAGTATACAAAAGCATCTTCCTTATGAAGTTGTTTGCATATATCAAATAATAGTGCTAATGCTACCTGTGCTTGTTTATCCCTAGACTTTATCCCTGCGAGGTCCTAAGTGTTGGTCACTTCTGAATGTTCCTTGCTCTTCGCTCATTCCGAATACAACAACTAAACGGATTGTATTTTGTTTCGTCGAAGGTTTGCGAAACCTGATTAGCTGCAAAGTTTGACAAAATTATACGGTCCGTTGGAGCAGCATGGTGGAAATAGAAAACTGTATTTTAAGTACGTAATTGAACGATAATCTGGTAGGATAATTCGAAGTACTTTCCTGCGTACCTAAGAAAATGGCAGTAGAGAACTTTATCGTTTGAAGATTTCAAGAGTACATGAAATCGACTAACCAGCACCTTGTTAGTGTGAGAGACTGAAGTATAAACTCCTCTCAATTGTATAGGGGGCATGTGATCTCTCCACTTTGACTAAGCTAATGCAGATCTTGACGTCAAGGTCAATGTTATCAAACACATGTTCAAATTATCCGAAGTATTTGAACGAATCCATTTTTAAGACAATTTCCCAATCCATACACTCTCGGGGTTCGTACTCATACCAGGTTTTTTTTTTTTGTATTGTATCAGCCCGTATACGTCCCACTGCAGGGCACGGGCTTATTCTACAATCGAGAGTACGATTGAGAGTGGTTAGGCCATATAGTCCACCACTCTGGCCTAGTGCGGGTTGGTGGATTTTACGTACCATAAAAATTCTTACAAATAGCTATGGTATGCAGGTTTCCTTAAGATGCTTTTCTTCACCGTTATAGTGCGTGGTGGTTTACTACAAATACACATTTGACTGCGAAAAGTGAGAGGTGTGCTCTGGGATTTGAATCCGCGACCACCGTGAACATGTAGGCATTCGTATCTGGTCCGTTACCAACAGGCCACGCAATTATATCATGTACTTGGTCAGTAAAAATGTAAATAAAAAGAAGTATAACTTCAAAAATCTAAAGAGTACAGAGCATTATTTCTATCTATCATAAAAACGTTGTGAGTCATCAAGAGTGACTAAAAGGGAGTGTGTGAATGAAACTTAATGTCACAGCTAATGATATTACGCAATGTTTCCAACCTTTAGACGATAATGTTCATGGGCAATTTGTACCTATATTGTACTCAAGACTTTAAAAATATATTACTTAGTCATTGTGGTTGTAGACAGGTATTTATTGGGTACCCACTATCCACTAGGTACTTGATACCTGCTGGGTGTTAAATATTGACTTGGTACCTATTCAGAGTTGCATTAATTTATTTATACTTTATTGCGCCATAAAGAAAAACAATTACAACGAAATAATATTTAAAAAAATAATGTACAAAAGGCGGCCTTATCGCACCGAGCAATTTCTTCCAGGCAAACTTGAGAATGAGAGGGCAGTCCAGGAGTAAATAATAATCTAGAATGGCATGTGTAGAAATTGAATATTATTGGCCCTTCTGTAAATTGGGCCTCGCAATGGCCCGACTATACTAAGATTACAGAGGTTTTAGCCTATTGGTACTCACAGTCTTACAGAAAACGCACGTTAAATAACATATTTTTCTGTCACGTTCATTTGAAAGAAAAATTACATAATGCAAATATTGCACCTGTTTTTTGAAGGAAAGCTAAAGTTAGGCTTCATTCTTGCTTTTATTTTGGGTGAGCGAGAAACGTGTGTTGAAATCTTGGTTTTCCGGCACGGCGTTTCGAAAAATAGCTAAATGCGAAAATCCCTCAGAAAGAATAAAGTTTAAGAAAAGAGTTTGCTCGTTTCTTAAAAGTCAGCAATACATCTAAGTTTTCCCTGAAGATGTAGGTGCTTATGATGTGACTACTTATTAAGGTAAACCGTAAAAGTTTAGTGTTCTTGCTATATTAAATGTTATTTCAATGGTGATTCAATAATGAAAATAAAAAACTTTACAAAAATTTAAATTGGAGACAAAAAATTACGGCATCTAGGTGAAGCTGGGCCGCTAGGAGGTTATAAATTATCTAAAGTATAATTTAATCATTGTCATCATCAGCCTATACCATTGCACTGCCAATTATAGGCCTCTCCAATTGCACGTAATCTAACACTTCTTTGGCTTTTATCATTCACCCGTGTATGGGTATAATTTACCTGACGATAAACAAGGTTATTTCGATAATAAACAATAATTTTCCAAACAAATACCAGTGCAAATCCAGCATTCCTTAAAATTATCCGTCAATAAAAGTATTGTGAGAGCAAACACTTTACAAATCAGATCCCGCTGCAGTTGATCCAGTTATTGTGAGATGCTCGTTACTCGGCTCTAGCCAGCAGTAATAACCTTTATAGAGAATTTTATTTTATTCTCACATTGGAGAATGTGGATGGATAATGTTTATTCTTTATTATCATGTGCGTTTATATTTAGGAGGAATAACATGGTTATTGGTATTTTTATATTACAATTAGTATGGCAATTTTACATTTTAAAACGACAGGAGGAAGATACAGGGCGCCGGCAGCACAGTTACTGCAACAAACGGTTTTTGTAATTGCAGTCCTAAATTACATGTGGTAATGTACTACCAGGCTCGCACTGCCCTTAATATGATTTACAAAAGTCATATAATTCAGAAGCATCATAAGTATGCCACACTTGAACGTGCTTATTTTTTCGTCCCGTTCACGGTTGAGGCCAGTGGGGTGTGGTGCGCACAGGCTAAGGATTTTGTCCGTGAATTGGGGCGACGTCTGAGGCGGAATGGGCAGGATCACCGCGCCGAATCATTCTTGGTGCAGCACATATCTCTTGCAATCCAACGTGGCAATGTTGCAAGCATAATGGGAACATTCTCACGAGGTATGGTTCGAGGAGGTCTTTTTGATGAATTTTCGGAAAAAAAAAACAAGGGGAAGATTCAAATAAAAGTAAAAAAATGATTTAGATAGGAAATTATGTTCCCCCGAAGTCATGTTGCATTCTCAATATAATGAAAAAAACATTGCAGACAAATAAAATAAAATTAACTAAACCATTACACCAATACGCAGAAAAGGTATCAAGTAATGTTTCGAAGCAGATTTCGGCGATTCACCGCTATAGTCCCAGCCATTGGCACTTAATGATATAGAAAATACACCGACAAAATTTTAAAAGTTAAGGGAAAGTTTCCTAGGTGACTACTAAGCTCTTTCCAAGTATTAAGAGGCGGACCCTCGATTTTTTTGTCTGTTTGAATATAAATTCCCTTTTAGTTAGCTACTAAGTTGTGTTTCTGGTACGTGTCTGTCAAGTTTTTAAGGTAACGATATATTTTTTTTGTATTTGTAGTTATGTATACAGATGTTAACATCTTTATATTTCATTATTTATTTACATGTAAATGTTTTATATTGTATAGACTGATAGTGTAGCGGGTAAGAAACTAGCTCGAGTGAGAATTTCGTTAACTGAGCAGTGCGTACTACGCATTATCATATTCATTAATTAGAATGTAATAATGTCCACTAACACTATAAGCTTAAATGAAAGTACGTGGTGCGCAATGAAATAACAGCACACGCCAAAGCACACAGAATTTTTAGGAACTGAATCTGGATGGTGAGCGCAGTGAAATGACAAGCATTGCTTCGATTCGTGGTGTTTTTTGGTTTTGCGGTATATCAGCGGTCGTAGCGCTTACTATCAGGCGAATGGCACGCTCTTTTCACAGTTCATCATAAAAAAAATCGGGTCAGTTAGGCTGGCCAGTAGTCTAATAATATCTATTTTAAATCAACCCGTATTGATCGACCTCGGTGGTATATATTAAGATATTCATACACTTATTGAACTATTCTTAAGATCCTTTAGAAACTGGTATAAGTTATGGGAAATACCCAAATGCGTTTTTTGAACTCAGTCGATTTCTCCTCTTCGGTACATAAGTATTAATCCATAGCATGCCGTGAAGCATCTTACCGGTTTTTCATTAGTAAAACCTTGTCATGATCATTAATCATTATAAAAACACACTTGTCTACAAGATAATTGAAGTAACCGTAACAGGCAAAATAAGAAAGAGCAATTAAAAAGTGCTAAATATACACGATTATAAATGAATGGACAAAGGCAAATTCATTTATATTCCATTTTTAAAACTTTCAAGTGCCACGTCTGTGCACAAAAAGATGAATAATGTAAGTTGTCGAGGTAAAAGACAAAATGTTTAATTTTCATTAACTGTCTGTAACAAGCAACTTCGAAATTATAAATTACTTTTATACTTGGAACTATTCAAAGAGCAATAAAATTGGGAGATCTTGAACACCTTTTGCTAAATGGCAGTACAGAAGTTATAACGAAGGTTGGGTGTCTCAAAAATAATGGAACTTGTTAAGAAGGCTCGACATTATCTCTTTTTGATTACTTGGGATTTAGACTTGGAAGAACTCTGAGGTGACGCTTTTATAGGGCGGGTAAGGTCTTCAAATTCTTTTAGGTACAGCTAAAAGGACAAATGACTAATTGTTGGTCTATATTAAATGATGCCATATTTATCGATTAATTTGGGTCTTAAATGTTCTTGAACTAGTTTATTTTTTACCACTGACTTTTATTATAGGCCTCACTTTATTAAGCTGATTTAAGTGCGGGATAATCTTTTTACGTTCTTAGAATGTTGAATTACAGAATGACTATATTTTAAACTAGCATTTGTTATTGATACCTGCAATATTGAACCAATTGCATGTACATTTTGAAGCGTAAGAAGTGCAGAGATAATTTAAATCGTTTCATTAAAAACTGGCATATAAAACCTTACACAGAGTGAGGAGGAAACGCGAAGTTTGCCTTGGGGTACTCGATTATGCCATTAAAAAAAATAAAAAAATGCTTGTACTATACCATGAAAGGGAGAGTCGGTAGGGGTCGACCTCACCGTACCTACACCATCCAAATCGGTGATACCCTCAACAAGGGTCGGGTCAAAAGTACCCTGAACCAACGAGAATGTATGAAGAGATTGATGAAAGTTGATGAAGCGAAAGTAATATGTCAGGATCGAGCAAAGTGGTGATCCATAGTCTCTGCCTACCCCTATGGGATACAGGCGTGACGATTATGTATGTATGTATGTACTATACCATCGCCACCACTCGTTACCGCAGTAGAGTTCATTCCTAACGCCTGCAAACTATCCGTTCCCGGACGGTAAGTTTCCAGCGTTCTTTTATACCAGCTCTGGAATGAACTTCCTGCTTCAGTGTTCCCGGAGCGCTATGACCTGTCCTTCTTTAAGCGAGGCTTGAAGAGAGCACTTTCCTTACGGTAGGCAGCGCCCTGGTTGTGCTGTGCCCCTGGCACCGCGAAGGTCCATGAGCGGTGACCGCTTACCATTAGGTGGGCCGCATGCTCGTCTGCCTGCTAAGACTGATAAAAAGAAAACCTATATTACATACTACATAAATATTCTTGCCTTAGAAGTTTTGCACACAATACCATACAAAAGAGTGAAGTTTTATAGGTCGTTGCTAAATAAAGTATTGAAAAAGTATCCACATCACGCTACGTGTTCGTAATAAGCCATATTACTATTACAACGTAATTCCAAATTAACTAAACTGCACTCACACAAAACGTAATTATTTGTTTCGAGGCCCAAACACCTCGTTGTTTTGCAAGCACACAAAATTATACAATGACTTCGATAGCTCGTACAAACTTCGCCATAATATACTGATATGAAAATTAAATTTTCATCTATGCAAAGAACGCTGCCGGATCTAAAATGAAAATCTCCATATTAAGGTCAGGTAAACAGGGGCCTCGTTTATTTTCGGTCCGTTGATATTGTTCCTTATTATTGGGTGTCATAAATCATAACACCTGAGGTGCCGCGCCTGTACCCTCTTCGTAGGAATTTAATGTTGCCTGTTAACGTGTTTTCATGATTATAGATTGTGTGACATGGATTTGGTAAAATATAATGTATGAGCAATCAAACATTACATGCACAATTTTGATACCTCAATTCCTCAAAAGGTTCTTTTTGTTGCATCAGAAAATACATATTGGTTAATTGTCGGCCCATAATTCGAAACAAATATTGATAATTAAAATATTGTTTTGCGTTGGCACGACGCGAAAGTCAATCCCAGTTTGGCGTTTCGCAGTGCGCCATGAAGGGTAGTAAAACACAAGACTTCATTGATCTTAATGTAGGGTCTGGACTATGTATGTGATTGTTGGGTGTATTTATTTTACTTATTTATTTAATTGTATTCTCTAAAAATTTCGCCATGAATGTGACAAACATAGCCTTATCTGGGCACTATTTTCAGTAGAAGGGTAACCACAATGGATTATGAACAATCACCATGCGGCTGCACTAGGCATAAATTAAACAATTTCATCTATTTTATGTTTTATGAATTTTAATTTATCTTTATCATCAACTAATTCTTTAGCATTCACACTGCGGCATGCATCAGGTAATTTTCTACGTCTTTGCCCTTTTGAACCAACATTCTGATATAAGATATCATCATATCGTATAGAATGTTCGCCCGTATCGAGGAAGCATCGATGTTTACCGTTTTAATAAACGTTTGTTTTGCGAAGTGACCCGATTTCGACGCTTGATGCTACAAAGCTATAAACTCGTTGGAGTATTGATGGACCGTTAAGCACAAGACGAATGAGAAATTTATACAATTTTATAGCAATTTTAGATTTTACTACAGTTCGGAAGGGCGTGTTTATTGGTATATTTAGATATGGAGTTGTTATACTTTTGATCGCTAATGTATAAATATTCGGAAGTAAAACAAAAGGATTTAGGAATACATCTATTTTAGTTTCAAATGTCTGTGGATCTTGCGATAGAAAGTTCTAGTTAGTGCTGGATATTACAAGATCAAATTTTATACTTTTGCGTATAATGTTGTTTGCCTTTATTATAAACAGAAAATATTCCTAAATTATACGGCAGAAGCGGCTAAGTATGTATACACTATCTTTTATTATGAGCTTACGAGGTCAATGTAGCCAGAAACACCTAAAAGTAAGCCTAAGCGCTGAGAATGGACCTTTGTAATTTCAGGTAACGCGATAAAAGCTGATGTAAAAAGTCCTACAATAACATTTAAGACCCAAGAAATCTCAGCGAGGCGAAATTATTATATTTTGTATCTTGCGGTGGAGCAAAATTGTTAATGGTCTTGGAAAGTTATGATGTTCGATTCTATCGTACTTTAAGTAAAAAGAAGCTTATTATATAGCGTATACCGACTACATAATTACAAATACAACTTTTGTAATCCAGGATTGATAGTGACATTCAAAGAATTGATACCGAGCGACGCAGCTCGGCATCTCGTATTGACAGTAAAATGTAGAAACAACATGATTAAACCAGCACATCCCACTGCAGGGCACAAGCCTTCTCTACAAATGAGCGTAGTTGGGTTATAGTCCACGTCCGTATGGCCTAGTGCGAGTTGACGAATTTCACATATACATACGTATTTTCTTCGTATATTTCTGTTCTGTTCGCAAGCTTCCTTATGATGTCTCCCCTCATCGTAAAAGAGCTTACCCAATTACTGTGAACTTTACTTCCCTGAATCCCCCGACTAGAGGCATCAACCTACAACCTTTAACTTACAACGATATTCATACAATTATTTAAAAATAAATATAAAATAGCAGTGAACAAATAATTAGCAACGTCACAGGATTTTTCAGAAGCCGTCAAGCGCAATAAATTACCGTCTGCGGTTTTCGCGAACAGTTACTACTTGGGACCAAGAAAACAGCCGACATAATTTAAGGACGGTTGCTCGGTCGACTTGTGGGTGTTTGTGGATGGCTTCAGTCGCTTACCATCGGGTAGATTTGACCTTTCGAGCTTGGTAAATGTAGTGGAAAATGGCCTTTGGCTAGGTAAGAAGTTCGTCGTAGATTGACTGACTGGTGTTAATAAAAGAAGCCGAGGATCTGGCTTATAGATGTGAAAATGGCCTATATCCAGTAAAAGATATTTCTATGTGGCATATGATGGCATGATGATGATAAAAGTATGGGGAAACGTATTTGTATCCTGTTTGATACGTTGATTATCAATGCTAATTTAACAAAAGGAGAACAGCATTCAGTTTCTCGTCTAAGAACACAGAGTAAAATATTGACTACTAAATATAATATTTATTGAAAATATTTTTTATATAATAATCAAAAAATTGCAAAATTAAAATATTTTCATTTCGGGTTCATATTTCGGAAATAACAAACCACATAGAATATGGTAACATGAAACACAATTAAATTAATTCTATCAACTACGACAATGTCAAAATATAATTCGTGTTAATATTTCGAGGAACGCCGCAAACATTGTAACAGAATTACGTCCGTAGCTTTATGTTCTCAATTAAAATCTCGCAGATCCTGAAATACCTTATAAGAAGGGTCGGCCGTTTATTCAATTTGCTTTTATTGTTTAAAAGAAGACTGCAAAGCGTGGGTTAACGATCCCGAGGCCGGGATTCAGGAATAAACCCGGAATTTCTTATGCCGGAATTAATATAGTGAACGAGACTAGCAATTTTGTGCGGAATTCGCGTCTTTTTTCGCCCGGACAGTTTTATATTCAATCTTGACTCAATTTGATTTGGTTTAAAATTTATATCGGGGGGCATTATTTGTAATTATAATTTATTGCTTCCATATTTATTAGGTATTTATGTTTTTTTTATCTTTATATATGAGACATACTGAGTCAAAAATTCATTTTGGAAACCCAGTAATTCCTGCAGTTACTTCTTTTGAGAAATTTTCGGCTTTATGTATGCTATTTGATTGTCCTGAAATTGATTCGACGTCTTTATAAACCTCTTGGCAGATACAGACATGAGCTTATGTACCTACGTGTTACTGTTATAAATTATTTTCAACTTCAAATAATTCATTATTAACTCATAAAATAATGAATAATTTCCTTAAAATTGTGTTAAACAACAATACATTTTAATAAGAGCAAAATTTAATGCGATACTTGTACTTAGCGAGCGCTCGTTGTGACCCGTTGCAGAAGTGGTGCAACTAACACCTCCAACACTTCGTCACAACTTTCGTCTTTGTTCACTATAAAATGACGCGTATAAAAATAAACATATTTTCTACCAGCTTTCGACAACCTTCTCATATTTTATAATGCAACTTTATACTTTTAATATCTTCACCACAGATCAATTTTGAAATGCTGTCCCTGCACACTATTATTTATTCTAGGTAAAAACTTTCGTACCAAATAGCGAATCCTTGCCGTATGTGCAAGTGTCTTGCCCGTTCTTCTCTAGTGAACACCGCTTTCCGAACCGTGTGGTAGAATAAAAAAATATGACTCAATCTAAATAATGTTGTACATTTTTATGTTGCGTGGTGGCCTGTTGGTAAACGGACCAGACGCGGCTGCCAACATGTTCACGGTAGTTGCGGGTTAAAATGCCAGAGCATACTTCTGACTTTTCGGAGTCATGTGTGTATTAAAAGTCAATCACCACACACTATAACATTGAAGGAAAACATCGTAAGGAAACCTGCATACCATAGCGATTTGAAATAATTTATATGGTATGTAAAGTCCGCCAACCCGCACTAGGCCAGCGTGGTGGACAATGTGGCTTAACCCTACCCAATCGTACTCTCAATTGTAGAGGAGGCTCGTGCTCTGCAGTGGGACGTATATGGGCTGATGCATTTATTGGATGCAATAAATAATTTGTATTTAATTTCATTTCCACGTGAGTGTGCTGCTTCACGGATTATATTAATATAATAATTCGGCTTTGACCAGAATGGTCAATTATCTTTTTCAAGTGCATTGCTGTCACTTTGTCCTAACAATAAAATTAACACACAATCATGCGGTCTATAATATATCTCGGGTTCTACATTAACCGAGATAAATATTTGTAAGATCAAAATATTAAAAGCACATGATATGACATTTTGATTTGATCACACACAAATTCAATTCTGAATAAAACTGAAATTTCTAGATGCCTCTGAAACAGAGGTATAATAAACGAGCAAACATTTCACCTGATGGTAAGTGGTGACCACACAATCCACATTGCAGAGAGAACGTATGTGCCGTCCATTGAAGGCTGTTGACTCACCGGCGAACCACTCATCACTCGAGTCGCAATGACAAAGCTTTACCCTCCGCCAGGATTTGTTGGACTATGTGTTATCTATTTTCATCCGGGTTAGGCTTTAAGAAATTACTATTGTGTGGCTCTTCCATTTGGTTATATTTTACTAAGAATTATTTTACTTATAATTATTTTACTAATTGATAGAAAAAAATTGGAATTCAAAGCTAAATATACTTAATTTAAAATAGGATGGCAGAGCTTGTCTTGCTAGTCACAGTTCGCCAAACTGTTGCCCAAATAAGATGTGAAACGAACTTTTCCCCATAGCGGGTATCAATTTCAATCAATATATTTTGTTGATTGAAATTAATAATTATATTTTATTAGGTATAATTCTTAAATTGAATTTTTGAAACTTAAAATTCACACAAATTGAACCTAGGCCCTCATTTTTCAAAGTTAACATATTAAGTTTCTACTAGAACTAAGATTTAAATTTAACCTTATGAAACAAAATATTCCCAATGCATTTTATCAAACAATATCAATTTACAATGAACCGATGGGTCAACACCCGAAGTCGGCGACGATACGTCTCCAGATGAAAAATAATTGCCTTAAAATTTCCTTTAAAAACAGTGTTGCGGCCTCGGAACACAACAAACTTGATTGATGTTAGTTATTAGACGTACCGACGCGACGGCCCGACCTATAATGTTTTTTCTCCGCCCTCGGCTAATTGCGTTTTGTCAACATTTTTTTTAAATTTCCAACCTAATGCCTTTCAGGATCTTTTGAAGTTTAAGTTCCTCGGGTTTTGTTGGTCTTTTGTGTAATTTTGAAGGCCGTGATCCTTGGGTTTTGTTTTAAATATTGGTACAATCTAATATTGCTTAAAATCATTTCTAGTTGAATTGATTTTGACATTGGTAGTATCTGAATTTTTAGGTTGGAACCATTTTTATAAACATCTTCATTACCATTTTCAACCACGAGAAGTCGACCGCTGAACATAGCCCACTCTAATGATTTCTCAGCGACCTGACAGAAATTGTGACGTCATGAAAAATGTTATTTAAAAATTCAAACTTAATTTTTATTTTCGTTCATATTTAAACTATTCCTCTGCTGAAAACGATTCTAACGTTGTGTGACGTGAACTTTTAACTCATCTCGTTAGTTATTTGAGAGTTCGTATATTTTACACCTTAAAAATTTAGAAGATACCTCAGGAAACGCGAAGTCTCCCTTCGTCGTTAATGTTAGCGCTATGCAAGTATAAATGTTACCTTCACACGTAAATTTCAAGAGGTATGTTTCTACAGTCAAACCCGACATTTTTATTTCTATAAGCCACAGCGTTACTAAAATGTTTAAAATCTGATCTTATTCTTCGCATAGACAAAATGTAGTTTAATAACAACATCTTGTATAAAATTTATCAGCAGAAAACTTACTTTATCGATCCAAACTAACTCAACCAAAATTCGAAATAACAAAACAATACACGAATTCCCAGTTACACAAACACATACGAAAATTTTAAAACGTGCAAGTTATGTTTCCCGTTCGGACTCCATCCGACCGCAATAAGCGATTTAACCAACTTTCTATACACATTGCCCGACAGATCGCATAAGCTTGATCCAAACTAATTCTTGAACGTCTGCCAAGAGCGTTTTCATCGACCTTATGGTCTGTGTGTCCCAATTCCGGTAGCAGCAAGTTGCATTGCAGACGTAGTAAAATCCTCCCTTCGACCCAGAATTCCCGACCCTTAATGAAGGAAATGCTCGGGCAACGAAAAACGACAAGTTTTTTAAAACGGGGAAAAATATTTTTTCTTTGCAGCTCCCCGCTCTAAAGTCATTTCGAAGAGTGTTTGGAATTTGGATTAATGGATGAGTGATTTTTCAAAAAGAATGTGTGTTTATGTTTTAGCTTTTAATTTTAGAAAAATAACGTTTGGAATAAAAGTAATAATGTTTGGGTTAAATTACGTATAATAACGTGTACGTCTATAAAGCTGAAAAGTGTAAGTTTAAATTACAAATATGAATTGGCTTTTCAACTAAACATCGTCGAGTTTAACGCGCCTATGTCTTTATTGAGATGCTAATAACATAAAAATATTGACTTTGTGCTCAATTACAATAATAATACTACAAAAGATAATAAGAGATGGTGTTCAAAATTGCTATCATAAACGGTACTTACGAGTACCATTTCTCACTAATTTTATATCAGATTCAGTAACTACTGGACATATTGAGACTTAACATCTTATGTCTCAGGATAGCGAGCGCAGGGCAATGCCAAACTTTGCTTTGTAAATCATGGTGTTGTTTGGTTTTGCTACTGTCCATGAGCGGTCGTATCGTTTACCATCAGGCGGACGGCATGCTCGTATCGCCATTCACCGAAAAAAAAGATGAGCTATTTGCTCGTTCACTGATATAAAAGCTAAAAAATAAATCGGCCCGCCTATTACAGGGATCTTGAAGACTTCTATACTTTTATATCATGTTCCAAACTACTTTTAAAACTTCGAAAGTAGACTAGTTACTTCAGTACCACTACTATATGCCAAAGGTTTAACGTAGCAACTATCAGTGTAGTTAACTATAGCGTACATATTATGTTGTCGAACCTTCATAGGCCTACAAATTCATTTATTCATTAAAGCAATAAAGGCCCTGGATCAAAGTTATGAAAGTTTTTTGATATCTCTAATCGATTTATTTATAGAACGATTTATATCTTTGATGATACGAAAGACACATTGAGGTAAAGACGAGAAAACTGTTGTCAAACGAGAGGCCATAGACTTGATTTCTATTCCAAAATTAGTGTTCTAGTGATCAAGGTTTTTTTTGGCAGAAATCGCTTTAAACGATAAGACCACAGATTGTTCTTTTTTTATTGCAATCAATACCGAGATGAGCAAAACTTTTAGTTACAAGACGTGTAAGTTTTTACTGTTCATGTAAATGTGTGTGCATGTATGTAATGCACGTAATATTGTAGTGATTTGCATTATATTTGTTCTGATCTAAGTGTTGTACGAGAGTAAAACTTGAACATAAAACACCCTTCACAATGGTCGAAAAGCAGCCATACTGACCCACGCAGATGCGTCGCGTTTTGATTTAGGCCTGTATATATTCGTTTTAAGACCGCCATACACATGATTGTGGTCCGTTTACCATCAAATGCATTTATTTCACTATGTCGCCCCAGCATTCAAAAAATCATAGATATATCACGGTATGAGACCCATTTTTTAAACAGACGTGGGAATTATATGTGTATCTTCCACGTATACAAATTCATTAATGTCAATTTCACGGTCTATACATTAAGTTTCCCAATTCGATTGTTTCAAATTCAAATTCAGGTCGTGTAGTTATTTTTTCGTCCTATTTACATAACAATTATTTACTGTAATGGACTTGCGAGTCGATATTGTCCATTCATTCCCGTGATTAATGGGATGCAGACTATGTGAAACGGAATTTATAGTATTTTCTGAGGTCGGACTGTTTTTAAAAATATTTATTTAGTCGGGTACAGTGGTTGATATTTGGAAAATAGTAATAATAACAAAAAACTATGGACACAGTGTAATCATCTTATTATTTATTTAGCGTATTTTATCAATATGGGAAAAGGGCAGGACACACGTTGAGAGAGAAAAACGAGAAATGGACAAGAATAATTTCAGAGTGGTACCCGGGGGACGGTAAAAGAAGAAAAGGTAGACAAATTAAGCGCTGGGAAGATGACCTTAGAAGAGTTGCTGGTTCAGAGTGGATCAGAATTGCGAGAGACAGAGATAGGTGGAAATCTTTGGAGGAAGCCTTTGTCGAAAGACAAGCTGTTACTGCGATTACCGTTCGTTAATATATAATTAATAATATGAATTTACATACCTAATATTGTAAAAGTGGAACAGTCATAAAGCCTTATTTTTGTTATCAATAATACTGAAGATTATAAAATTAAATTCAACAAAGCCAACACGACGAGTTGGGTAAAACAGATTCAAAACCATCATGTGAATTGCTGTTACCTTATAATTTTTGTTAATTACTTACCCTATCTCATTATTAATTAACCTATCTCACAATTTTTTTTCTCGCCTATCACTGTCCCACTGCAGGGCAAAGGCCTCCCTATCCTTCTTCCACCCGTCTCAGTGTAACCTTATCTCACAATAATGAAAAAATATATAAATTACAGTTCGCAACCGAGTATAGTTAACTACACCCACCAACGAGCCAGTGGTACCGCCAGTAACTGTAGGAGTGTTCGTGTACCAAGTTGTCACATTAAATTTGTCGTCACCCGCCAACATTTGCATTGCAAGTGGGATTCGTGAACTACTTAGGCTGTTCACAAGTTGTAAGTTCATGCGTCGTTTGATCAGGGATTCAGATGTGTTAGCAATATATGGGTATATTTATAAAACAATGTTGTTTTTTTTAATCATATAAAAAATATGTATAAAATTGTGATTAAATAAACCCTTTTCGCCTTGTTACAGTGAATAAAGATTGTAAAATAAATACATATTTAATTTTGGTTTTGGTTCAAAGTTGGTTGATACCTTGAGTCGGCTTATACTTTTGTTTATCCGCAAACGTGATAATGGTATAAAGCTCGTAGTGGACTTGGTTGGGAGCCGACTGCAAAACGAGAGTTAGTAAGTTCGTTCCACGAACTAAGACAAATGTTTTTGCGATAATTAGTATTGTTATTACCTACTTGTTTTCGGGTCTGGGTGTTGTGAGACGTCTCGCGTATTTTTCTTACTGTCATCGCAAAAGACTTGTTTTTTATTTTTATTTTTTTATTATTAATAAACTCTCTCATATTACGTGAGAGGCCGCCTGGGTAGGTACGACCGCAACATCTATTTCTCCCGCCAAACAGCAGTGTAAATGCAATGTTGTGTTTCCGTTTGAAGGACATTATAGCCAGGTAACTACTGGAGATAGTGAGACATAACATCTTGTATCTCAGGTTGGCGAGCGCAGTGGAATGCCAAGCATTGCTTTGTAATTCATGGTGTTGCTGGGTTTTGCTACTGTCCATGAGCGGTCGTATCGCTTACCATCAGGCGAATGGCCTGCTCGTCTCGCCATTTATCGCAATTCAAAATAAAACTTAGCATTGAGTCAGAACTTTATTTTGTATGTGACAGTTGTCAGGACTTTATTGTGACATTAACTATCTACACGAACACAGAGCTACAGCAAAAATATACTCTTTAATAATTATTCCTAAATAAATACAGCGACTCTCATACATATATTAAGAACGATTAAGGCCTAAAAATATCTTTTAGTAAACCCCGATCTATCTCTATCCATCAGTCGTTTGTCCTCATCTAGACAGCTTTGAAGGATGCTTATGCCCTTTTATTCTATAATCACTCTTTCATAACCTAGATTACGTATTACCTAGATAGTATTTTCGTGTGACTGCCTCGGTGGCGTAGTTGTATTACGGTACGGTTACAAAGCTGAGGTCTCGGGTTCGAGTCCCGGGTCGGGCAAAGTGATATTGGATTTTTTTATTCATTATCAGCCCGGAGTCAGGAATTTGTGCCCGATATGGCGATAGGCTCGCCCCCTATCACATCGTGGGACGGAACATGCAGGGCGAAATGTGGGTGTCCTAGTGGCGCCTCTGCCTACCCCTTCGGGGATAAAGGCGTGAGTTTATGTATGTATGTATGTAGTATTTTCGTGTATTCCTGGTTTTGTAGATTTCGTACGTAAGTAATATTACGAATTTGTTACTTGCTTAGTTTTCTAGTTCTGTATATGCAGTAGGAAGAGACAGCCAAAGGGGGAAGAATCCCTGTGATTTTTTATTTTTCTTCCATCTAGCTTCAATCTTCGAAACCCGACTAACCTTAATTACCCGATTTTTTTTTAACTTTGTGTGTTTAAGTGTCACGGTGTTCAATGTTCTCTCGATGACTCGTTTGCTCATTTGCTACATCTAATAAAGTAGTTTGTTTCAAGTGACGTGAAATTAACGATTCTTAGATTAAAATGCTTAACTTCTACATAAAATGAAATGCCAAATAGTAGCATAATACTGGGAAATTATAATGTACAAAATTGAAATTTATCTCTTAGGATAAAGGCTTTTAGGAAAATCCTCCTCAAACCCGTTGAATAGGACGTCAGTAGATTACATGAAAGCGTTGGTTTTGCCGTAAAAGAGATTAAAACTAAACGACAGGTAGATATAAGTAGTAATTTAGCTGCAGATGTCATCAAAGAACGTAATTTTCAGTGGCAAATTTCCCTGAATCAAGTTGAAACCCCACAATATCCGATAAAACTACATAATTAACAAACCATATACGTACAAGGCACACAGCAGTTTCCAAACAGCACGAGACGCACCGTTGCAAACAAACGGCTGTAACATATGAATGGCGAGAGACCATAAACCGGCGGCCCCGGTTGACCCAATCAATTACATAAATACCCAGCCGTTGTATCGGTTTTGTTGTGGACGCAGAAATCCCATTTGCATGGTAATAGTATCGACGAACCTTTAATAATGTTTAACCTATGTACTACCCGTCCGCTACAAACTAGCGATAAAATAGTTCTCATGAATATTAAAAACTTTTAGAACACCGCCGCCCGCATCTGAAAGGCTTTTGTTGAAAATTGTGAAAAGTAAAATAAATAGTATGAAATTGTTCTTTGTAATGAAGGATCATATCATTTTATCTTTAGTGCGGCGAGTCATTGTTCGGGTTTACTTGTTCTGAAGTTTATGCTTTGTGTAAAATATTGCTTAATATGCTATTTTACTTTGGTTTTAGAACAGTTGAATCACCGCCGGATTATATCAGTGTTGTAATATTATTAGATAAGTTAATTGTAAATTGCGAATGCTTGTTGACTCTGTAGTATGTTGTTGTTGTAGTCTTTAATATTATTTTTCAGGAAAGTATTTTTTAAGATCGCATTCACCCATCATTAAATAATATTATAAACTTTGCATCTTCACCAAGCCACTATTTTCTTAAAAAAATATTACAAAACACTTTTATATCAAAAGAAAAATAAATGAGTTCATCGGTTAATTTTGTGTACAAATTATTGAAATATTTTGTTATAAATAACAATACCGGTGATTGGGCTCTCGAAATTGAATGAATATGAAAAAAAATACTTCCAAATACAAATTTATTGAAGAACTCATAATATCTAGAAATGCATGATCATTGACGGCAAACTTCTTGGAAACTATTTCGAACGATACCTTTGAATAACTTAAAATCTTTTCTATATAAACAAACTTTTCTTATACAAATATTCTAAAATAATACACAAATTTTTGCATCATTTACCTGCGAAACCGGGATTGGTTTTCAAAGTTACAGGTGTTAGTCAGTACGTGCGCAACTTTTAAAACTTCCATAGTTTTCCAAAGAAACGCGAAAACGTAAGCTGCTTTAAGAAAATTCTTTGAATTTACCTTACTAATCTAGTCGGAGGCAATTTCTAGAAATTTTCCTTATAAAAGTAAATTTTTAATATGCAAGCTGTATTAAGAAGAACATTTACTTTTATTTTGAATAAACTTAGCTATGTCTTGGTATGTTTAAGCTGCCGACATTTACGTAGTTACTTAACAAGTCCTAGTTATTTATTTCATAACACAGGAATGATAAACGAACTGTTTCATGTTAATTGAACTCTCTAATTCCTATTTAATTTATATTGGCATGAAGAAGAGTCTTCGTGGCGCGTTTGGTTAGACGCCAGCTGTGGAACGAGAGGTCGTCGGTTTGATCCTCGCTCCGAGACAAATGATTGTGTGATCTACAAATAACTGTGTCGAATCTGAGTGTTTCTGAGACAGAAAAGTCGCTTTTTTTCTTATCTGCCACGGCCAGGCCACATATTTTGACTAAGGTATAGGTTTTGTGTAGTTAGGCATTGTAGAGTTAGAGCGTGAAAAGTAAGAACTTGGCTCTATATGAGATCTGATAACTTTTTACCGGTTTGAGTCATAATATGTTCTCGTCTTAGCAACATTTTACATGAAAATGTTTTTGGTGGAATACCCTTGACACAAAACTTGTATCTTCACAGAAGCATTTTGAGTTTATTATTGTTTAACTCTACTCTTTATACGAGCCTATTTTTTCCAAAGATAAAGGTATTTTAGCTTAAAAAAAGGGGATATTTGTTATAAAATTAGGCATTCATCGTAACATTTCAATGCTCACCTCAATTAGATAAGAACTAAATTAAAAATTAAGTTTGATTTCATGGAATAAAATGTTAGCCATTTTGACATTGAATTATCAAAACTTCAAAAGAATGGATTAGATAGACAAGATTTAGTACTCAAGTTTTAGGTTTTATTCAATTAGTAGCGATGGAATCGTCACAGATTAGACAGAGTTTTGAATCTTTGAATTTTGGCTTGAAAATTTATTCATTGAAATTATTAATTACTAAGGGACTTTAAACTAATAATTTATTTGTATAGATACCTTTGCTTTAACTCAAAACTTGGCTATAAATTCTTGAGCTGTATAGTCAGCTCCAGGGTTCTATTGAATATTCTTGTTCTATTTCTGTGGTTTGCCATTTCACTTTGTATGGGATTATAGCCTTGAATTACATACGCTTCCTGACACTGGAATTTGTGCTGGCAAAGCAATAGGCTTGGCTATCACATCTTGACTTCAAAATATGTTCGCCAGAATGTGGATGACAGTAAACGTGGTACTAAACCTGTGGCACCTCTACCGAAAAACAGGTATGAGCATACACGCACGGACTATGAAATTTTTGATACACTACCTTTTATTTAATAAGGTTCACTAGCATTTATCACACTGTCACTTAACTAACACAAAATTAAAAACAAAACTAAGTATGTTACACACTTAAAAGGTAAACACTACATACAAGTACAACAACATGACCAAAACTCAGGTTTATCAAGGAATCCTTGTTTTGCAATAGTTAAACTTAAACTCAGAAAATATAATCAAATATAAGAAATTGGAAAAATTAATATTTTTTATACTATACTATACGTAAGTAAGACCAGGCTCAATTTATTTTGCAGCTAATATTAATTTATAAATAAATACACCCAACAGTATACATACATAGTCCTGACCCCACACTAAGATCGAGTCTTGTGTCGTGGGTATCAGAAACTACGAGAGACTTCTCGGTCTCACAAACACCCAGACCCGAAACAAATATCTGTGGATCACACAAACATTTGTTTCGGTGCGGGAATTGAAACTGCGGCCTCTCGTTTCACAGCCGGCGTCTAACCAACTGCGCCACGGAGGCTGTCTTGCATTGGCCTCGTAATCGAGCAAAGGTTGACCAAATTTTTAGTGATATTTGTGAACACTTACCATCAGCTTTAGTCTAATTAATTTTTCTACCAACTGCAGTAAACGCTGGTATTCTGCAATGGGTCCTATCTGTTCGCCAAATGAGCAAGTTCCAGCAACAACATTGTTCCCCATCTGAGCTATCTAGCTAGCTAGGTCAGTCACACGCAGGAAGCAGACAAATAAATCTCTATTAGCATCACGTTTCCAATATCTCAAGGCTGTGTCATTCGGTTCATAAATTCTACGTCTCGTGAATAATAGACTCGTGGTGTCATGTTCGTCGGCAGCATACATTATGCGTCGCCAGCTTAATACATCTGTCTTATACCTCACGCCTTTTGGCATTTTGATAAGGTGATTGGGGAATATAGCTAGGATTGGAATTAGCTGGTATCTTTATATTTGTTATCTGCCTGTATCTCACAGTATTCTTGTACTGTATGCTTCCGGGTAGATATCATACTCCACCATAGTGACTCATATGAATGTGTCGTATTTCGGGTTCAGCTTGTATATATCTGGTTTCGAAAAAGCTAACATACTTGACCTGTGTGTCAGACAATCTTTTCTCGGCGGTGGTCTCTACTTTCTATTTGGAGTTTATTGCACTTATACTTTGTCCTGTTTTAAGAAAGTAATCTTTGAGTCAACTATGTTTTTTAATTTCCTCTGTGAAGTTAATTGATGAGATGACAGTTAATTTGTAAAAAAACTAGTTTCAGTAGAATTGTGTCATTAGAAATTAAAAAAAAAAAACATTGTTTACTCGATCTGAGAATAAAGCCTAGGGTCTAATGCTCAGCTTAGACATTTTACTTATATAGGTAATAGTCTAGAATGGTCTCTAACTAGTCTTAATGAGTTTGTAAAAGTTTATTAAGTATCACATGAAATTATTAATTACGTATACCCACAAATTCATATTAAACTTGTCAAATTGCATCTAGTTAAAAATTGCTCCCGCGGTGTTTCAACTCCGAGTAATATTACCCATCCATTTTAGTTCCCGAAATTTCAAATTTCATTGCTCACACCGTTTTACATAGAATTTCGGTGTAGGCCAAGTATACTCATGATCTTTTTTCTATAAATTTGACAGTATAACCCGAATTTGTGACTTTAATATGGCTTCGCTGTTATAGTTCGTTAAATTTACTGTGGCTGGAATGTCCAATATTTTTTTTATTATATGTCCTTGGTATTGTAGATAGTTAAGACAAAAGAGACCATGTTTTTTTGACCAGCCAGGGACTATTTTTTAAGAGCACCAATTACTTGAAGATTTCAGTAGCCGCGCACTCTTTAAAATTGTCTTCGAATGGAGCAAAGACCCAATACTGTTTATTAAAACACCCATGATATATTCTATTGAAAGTGTCCCACTCACTTCAACTCGGAATCATACACAAGTCATAAAAATATATGTTTTAAAACCCCTTGACACGCGACAAAAGATGAAAACTCCAATCAGCTGAGTTCCCAACTCGAATGAATAAAAAAATAACGTGAACGAAACGCGTTGGAAATGAAAAAGCACTTATAAAAGGTTGTAAAGAATATAGCCGAGCTATTTTTAGATAATTGACTAAATTGCCTGACGAATATTGGATTCAAGAGCTGTCAATAACTCTTCGGCTTATTTTGAGAGTTGAGAACTTAAATAATCCTGATATAGAGTTTGCAAAAGATTCTCTTATATTTTTATAAAGTAATGCCCCGCGCGAATTTGTATTTTTTATTTATTTTATGCACGGTTGTTAAACTTGATGAATCAGGTACATTATTCAATATTTTAACAAAACTTTATTTACCAAACATTGTTTTGCATTTCGGACATATCTATCTATGTTGAACCAAACTGGAATAATATTTTCATAAAGTTTAAGAAAATAACTATTAAAAACCTAAAGCACTGTCCATCTATCCAGAAAATACCAGACCTTACTCACCCTCACAAACTTTTGCATTCCAAATACCGTCCCACAGAACTAAAGTGACCGCAACAAAATTTCTGCAAAGCAACACCACACATTTTGTGAGTTGTGAATCGCAACCCATAATACCGTCATCCGAGGCTTCATTCTTGATTATATTTAAGGAAAACATCCACGTTGAGATTGCGGTTAGAGGAACTTATTAAGCCCCCAGCTCCTAAAGGCCGCGTCGAGTTCATCAAACGACTCATTTCGTGGGATCTTTTCAGATACTTTCGTCGTTTTGAGTTGTTCAATTTTACGTAAAACGCGACATTTCTTGCCGTTGATAGATGGTTATTAAAATGCGGCAGTTACACGATTTAGGTACTTATTAATGTGCTCGGAATTCTTTGCGGAGCGTTTAATGAAGTTTGTGGGATTGCTAAGTGATTGTGTTATTAGAGATTTTTATTTTTAATTAGTAATCAGTGTATAATTTGGAAAAAATGTTTACATACTTCTATATCATTGAATACTATCACTTTGGTTGCCTGTACACAATAAGCATGTGTTCCACATAATTAAACTGAAATCATTATAACCTTTGCAATTCAGTTTGGCAAATTATTCTCCCTAAAATTTAATAAATTTGCTTTAATAATATTTATAAGTAATCAATATAGCATTAGATCACTTTCTTGATAGAATCCAAACAAAATATTAAGCTGGGTAACAACTCGGGGCTGATATGAATAGAAAAATATCACTTTGCTTGATCCGGAATACACAGGAGGCAGTCTAGGCCACAACAACAGACATTATATTCCAAAAGATTATCTCACATATTTTATTGCCATCAACATCTGTGAGTATAGCATACTTATTACGAGGTCCACTATGACATATTTCCCTACTATCGTATCGTATACGATAGTTGCTATGCTATGTATATATGTATATGTATATGTATACCACCAGTTTATTGACCTATACAAACCACAAAATCAGGAGTTATTTTATGATCAAATGTAGATGCAAATGTTACACTGTTATTCTGTTGTATTTGTCTTTTCTTTAGCTTCTTGAACGTTCGCCAAACACGTTTTGTGTACGGCCATGTAGATAAGGGTCTTTTTGTCTGGATTGTTTATTGCAGATACATATAGTTATTGACCTATATAGTCTTAGTGAAAGGCACAAATCTGGGCCTAAGTTATTTGCACTAGTTTTTAGGCAAAACAAGTTGATCTGCAGTTTGCCTGATTTTTGACGGATTATTTGTAGGGAAGGATTCTAAAATAATATAATTATCGGTAATAAAAGCGTTACGTTTCAAACATGGTTTGTACAGATACTAAAAGTATAAGCAATTTACACTGAATCAGAATGTTAATGCTTACTTCTAACCACCTTACGACTAAACCTATTCGCCCTGAAAGCTTTCAATGACGTATTTTATTGTATTTCTATTTTGCTTCAATAAAAACACTCTATGTTAAATTTATATACGCAAAGATGAAATTGAATAAACTTATCTATGATTCTGTAGCACCAGCAGCTAGCCCAAGTATACATTTTCAAGATAATTAGCTAAGAATTTTTCGATTCCATAACGAAACACTTCGTTAAAAGTATTTGACTACTTAGAGACATTTAAAGACCAACACACACCTAAACTACAAAGCTTTAAAACATATAAAAACCTACTTAAACATCTACTAACCTGATTCCTGCAATTGCAGTAACAAAAAGCGCACTTACACAAAGTAAGGTCCAGATCACACGTGTTCGATGGTAAACTTGCATTGGCCTTTCGTGGAACATTTTATCCCAATTAAAGCCGACTATCTCTGGTGCTACGTAAAAAAAAGTACTTTTTTTTCGTATAAAACCAGGACCCAGCCGACCTCAATAGCAATTCGTGCCCGGGCCACATGTAAAGGGTGAATAAAATGCCAAACGTCAACACGGGACAGAAGCAGAGTAATTAGATTTTACCCGGCACTGTGGCCCGGATAAAACTGATAAAGCTTGCTGTGTTATATTCGATAGCTAGCACAAAGCAACAATTTTACGCGCGTGTTTTCCACCCTGAAAGTTTCGTGTGTCGGTCGATATGACACGATAGAGCACACTGCAGCCATCCGAGTTATTATATTTGTCAACATAGTGGAGATCGCGTCTTGCCAAACGTAGCATGGGACGATCTCTGGCCAGATGGCGGGACGACTTGAACAAGAGGGCTGGCAGCGACTGGTTGCGAAAAGCAGCAGACAGGGCTCTGTGGCGTACCTCGGAAGAGACCTATGTCCAGCAGTGGACTGCAACAGGCTGATGAAGATGATGAAGTTTTAGTATTCTTAAGGCAAGGATGACTGAGGCCTGAACCATATCAGTCTTGACAATAACGTAGTCATAAATGAAAAATAACACCAATCAATACTTTTATACTTTTGTTGTTTACGTGGAAAGAAAAGCTGTTATCAGAAATAAGTCGTGGGCATAAATCAACAATAATCTTGTTTGTCAGAAGTGATCAAACAGCTGTTTTTAGTTGTTATGATTTTCGATGTGTAGGAGAAGTTTCTTATTACTTTGTTTTTGTAATGTTACGTCGTAGAAATGTATTAAATACTAGCGGCCCGGCCCGGCTCCGCCCGGGTGTAGATACACTTTTTTGAAAATATTCTATCGCCTATGTTTATTAGCGATAATGTAGGATTCTAATGGTGAAAGAATTTTTCAAATCGATCCACTAGTTTCAGAGCTTATTCAATACAAACAAACAATCACATCTTTTCTCTTTGTAATATTAGTTTAGATTTCGATAAATTCTTGTTTATATATGTGTAATATAAGCTAGTGGTAGAATAAACCCTGAATAGTGACCATTATTGTATCTCACCCAGCTGGCGAATTTGTGATTCAGCACGTATAAATCCAATTTCGAGTAGGCAGGCTGGCATAATTATGTCAACCTGCAGGGTATGCCGACTAGTCGGTGGATTCTTCATCAGGACTACAAAGTACCACTTACTGCTGGAAAAAAATATTGTAAGTTTAACAACGGTTATTCCCCGGTAAGGTAATTACAAGATTGAACACAATAATGTAGAAAATAACTAATATGACAGGTAAGCACACAAGCGCCATAAACGACAAGAATGTACAACTGGTCGAATAAAAAACTATTTAATAGTATTTATGTTTATGTTTTTCTTTGTTTAATTAATTCATCGCAAAAAAAAAATATCATTGATTCTTACTAGTGTTACGTATTCTTACAAAGTTCAATTGTACATCAACTGCCATTGGAACAACTGCTAAATAGGCTAAACGTTTCCATAGTTTGGAGAAGGCCATAAGCCATTAGCAAGAAGTATCTGACTTCTGCCGAAACTGATACAAAATGTCCCAATTATTCAACCCAGTGAATGTTTCTCTTTTTGCTGACAAAATTTAATATTACAAGAGATTTTATATTCAGTAAACAGACAGAAGACGGAGTCGCAAAAAATAAATTATTTGGTGAAAACAGTGTAAAGGAACTTTCACTGATATAATATTTTCCAAGGTCGCGCCTAAGACGCAGGGCTTAGTTCCGTCGTCGTGGACTTAAGGAGACTGAGCTAATCAACGTAAAATATATCAAACAATTCGTAAAAATAAATATGAGAAATAAAATTGTAAAAATAAATTTTACGTTTTAAATTATAAATTATGATGAATGAAAATCACTTTTTTGAAATAAATATGACTAATTAGATAATAATAATAATTAACAAAATCATATTAAAAAGTAAACTATTTATTAACTATTAACTTAATTAGATATTCATTTATGCCTCACATAATATAATCAAGCCATCGTCCTTGGTTATTGCCATTTAGTAACGCTTGAGACCATCATTCGCTATAATAATAAATATTTTAAAGGATATAGTGATTCACTATATCCTTTTTTGCATCGAGGTTCTTACCCGCTAATCCTCAAGCTTACGCTCTTAAGCTCCTCAAGCTCATACACGAAGAGTTTCTCGCGGCGAGAATTGTATTATCGCTTGACATAGTTTCCGCTATAGATTATAATTGTGTTCTGACAAATGATTACGCGATGCAACTTTTTCATATCTTTACGAAAATCGTATCTTCTAGGCGAGAAACTCCCCGTGCAAATGGGCTTTAGTCTCTCTAATATCTAACAGTGATTATAATATTCCCGTAAACTTAGTTTGTTACTCATGAACAAAGCTTAAATTATAAAAAATGCCAGGTAATTTGAAGGAAGCAATTAAAACAAAAATTCCCCGCAATTATTCACCATTTTCCCGACAATGCATTAAGAGGAAAGGATGGAGGTTTTTTAAGACAATTACAAATCTGTTTTACCGACGGACTGGAACATTTTCGTTGAGCAAATGGAGTCAACAAAACCAGGGGTCATTTTAGTTGCTATATCAAAGGAAGTTGTGTTTGTTGTTAGAACTAATTAAGCATTAGGAATGAATGATCATCCTCGACGTCTTCAAATGTGTTGTTTGGTCTAACATGGTAATTTTTTTACGGAATGCATCGATCGTGGACAATGATTACCTATATCTGATAATTTTTTTTCGCTGGATCAGTAATTTGCTACAAGTATAGATACAACAACTATTAAGTACATACATAAATACATAAACTCACGCCTTTTTCCCAGAAAGGGTAGACAGAGTTGCAACCAGAACACCCTCATTTCGCCTAGTATTTTCCGTCCCACGATGAGCTAGGAGGCGAGCCTATCGCCTAATCGGGCACAAATTCTTGACTTAGGCTGATAATTAATTAAAAAATCCAATATGACTGTCTGACCCGGAATTTGAACCCGAGACCTCAGCTTTTTAGTCCTATCTTAGTACAACTACGCCTCCGAGGCAGTCATGTCAAGTCCCTATTAAGTAAAATGCGTCGAAATAGCAACAAGGCCCGATACAAATATTAACATTTCATATAATACAGTTTTTTATTCGTTCATAAGGTGATATCCAACATTGAGACACGAATTTCATTCAATGATACTCGTTAGAAACTAGCAACCAAACTTATAAAATATGAACTGCACAAAGCAAAACAACAAAATTATTTATGTGACATTATCAAAATAATCCACACCAAAAATCAACAGTAAAAGTGAGATATTCGCATTTTGCCTTCAAGTTTCTTAGAAACGCAAAATTTGCCGTAACGGCCCCTTATAAATCAGCTGTTTTATCAGTTCGCGGGTGAGTTTACTATCTAAGGGTTTGTTTTACGGCGGCAGCAATGCGTAAATTGAAAAATAAGAGTTGCAGCTTTGTTCTAGGTGTCTCGTTTTATGTTTTGTAGATTTCATCCGCTGGGAAAATATGTTTTCGTGTCAGCGTGCCCATTGTTTTTAAGGGGAGATTGTGTTGGAGTAGTTTCAAAATTATCAGTTTTGTTTAAGGATTAGACACACTCTTGTTCTTTCTATTGGATTCAGCTAATTCACCTGGGAGACTCATTTCACTCAGTCTGCCTCCAATCAAGCAACTATCTATTCAGCCACAGGAAGTCCACTGCTGAACAAAGGCCTCCCAAAAATCTTCACATCGGTCTGCTGGAAGCGGTTTGCATCCAGTAGCTTAATGGAACCTTTACCTTAATATCGAGCAACAACTAAGATAATTTCTAGACAGCAACTGAATTTATCTTAAGACAAAAGTAGATGTGTCAGTGAAATAGCAAATATTGGTGACAGTTCATACATAATCGTAGACGAATATTGAGCTTAAAAATTCTAGTATAATATTTTAAAACGTCATCGGTTTAATTAGTTAATATGTTGTAGATATTACAACATTAATCCGAAGAATTTGCCATCGAAGCACCCTTTAAATGTGTGTTAAATTGTGACAAAAAATGCAGCACCTTTGAAGAGCCGTTGGCATTTTACGTTTCGTTTTCAGTCGCTGATTGAAAGCGAGTGGAATTTTTTATGAAGAGCACGTTGGTCACATTTCTGCAACATTTTATGTCATCTTTGATAGAAATAAACCGAAAAATACGAAAAATCATAAATAGATGTTCCTTTTTTCTGTAGCCGTTCTAATTTGTTGTTATTTATTTTTTTATTGTTACTCTAAGCTAGTTAAATGCAGTATATTCACCAGTATGGTGGGCCCAAGGCTAAGACGCTTGTTAATTACCTGATACTGTCGTTACCAATAATACAGCTCTGGTGGAAATTAAATGAAATACTTATATGCTACCCTCCAAACAATACAGACTTAATTTTTTTCTATTAATAAAATAATTACACCCAACAGGCAAATACATAGTCCAGCTGACCCCACATTAAGATCAATTAAGTCTTGTGTCGTGGGTATCAGAAACTGCGAGAGACTTTTCGGTCTCACAAACAACCAGAACCGAGACCAATATCTGTGAGCTTCACAAATATTTGTATGGAAATCGAACCCGCGGCCCCTCGTTTCACAGTCGGTGTCTAACCAACTGCGCCACGGAGGCCGTCAAACTGTTAACTGAAATTTAACTTTCTTTGTGCATCCCAAATCTCATTTAATTATAACCACATCCAAACTATAATTTCACGAAAAATCTAGCTTTAAGATACATAGGTGCAAAGTCTCGCAGCGGGCCAATACTCTTAGCCCCACTCAAAAGGTTCACAATTTATTTTACCACATTGAATTTCCCCGGTCTTGGATGCCAGAACAAATATTTTGCACTTAACCGCTCGGGATTGTGATGCACAAAGGAAACCTTTTGTTTGTTGTTGACGAGTTGTGTATGTGTCTATGTTTGTGTGTGTGTCTGTTTGTATGTGTGGTACATTCATTGTGACATGTTCTGTGTGTTTGTGTGTATTATCTTTATTTCGGTATGTGTCGCGAAGGCTTTTCTGCCGTCCTCAAGCTAAAATGCCGTTAACTACCATTATCCACTTTTGAGTTATGCGCAAAAAAAACGTTTTTTTTTTTTAATATGCTACTCAATAACTAGAAGTTATATTTAAAACTTTGAAATACTGAATAATAGATCTCAGGAAGCACTTTTCAATAGCGAAACTTTCAATTTAGAACGAAGCCATTATTTTAAATAAAAACGCGAAAAACTTGTTTTTCCTAGTATTTTTCCATTTATCTATTCATGAATCCGCGACTATAATGCCGTTAAACATACCTTAACGGCATTTTAGTGTTTGGTTTTATTAAGGTTTCATAACCATTTACGAAACTTAAAAAAAAACTTATTAATACTAACCAAGAAAGCCGTTAAAAGATGTTAACGTTAATATAAGTTCGCATTATGTTTTCTGATATAAAAAATACTAGATTAAAACGTGGTTAAACTGACTTAGTCGCAATTAAGACAAGTGAGTTCAAGTAAATCATAAATATGTGTTTTGTTCAGAATATTTTAGATTCAATGCAATACTACATTGCCGCTACATACAAAACCTATTACTGTAACGGCAGTTTAGCATAGTATACTACATTAGATTTTTGGAATATATCACACGAAATTGATACTAAAATGAAACAAGTGTTGTAATCAAAATCTTGTTTAATCATATTCCTATAATAAAAGTTTTTACTTATTCTATTATTACTTATACTCTTGGAGAAATCACATTAAAATTATCATCATTAAAATTAAAATACTTCTAAATTGAACAATAGTTATCACATTTTAATCAGCTAAGGAACATTTTTGACGTCAGTCATTATTTTAGTCAGTCTTATAACTTCTTATAATTAACAGTCTTAGCCAAGTCTCTTCATATTCCTTGAACTACATGCAGTGGCAATGGTATCTTTATCAATACTATGTGTCGGTAAGTTTAACTAAATATACTTTCGGTTATCAACGGGATTTATGTACATCAATATGTTGTTAAATAGCTTAACTACCATGACGCCAAGCTACCAACATGACGAACAAAAAATATATCTACGTTTTTGAAGATGCAAATTTATGATAATGTTCTCTCTATAAATTAAATACTCTAAGGCGTAGAGATTACCTAAAATATTTTCCATACAGTGACATTGTAATACTGAATCCATCAATAACTTCAGTTTCAATTAATATGTCATTCATATTAATATGTCAATTTTATTCTGTACAGTATATCAAATGTATTTATTTTTACTGTGGCGCATTTACGCTATTGTTTTAGTGTATTTTGCAGTGACATTTCGTGAAAAAATCGGCGTAGCGTCGACTGACGAGCTGGTTCGAACGCCTGCAGCGCTAAAAATTTTAGTTTTTATTTCTTCATAAAAAATTTACAACAATATTATAAAATGTTTTCTTACAGATCCCTAATAAATTAAAAAGCCTATCTTTTGATATAATTTTTACATGATTTTGATGGAATCTCTCAGTAATAAACGTGTTTGAAAAAACGATTTAGACCCATGTTTGAGATGATTTTTGATCGAGTTAATTATAATAATTTGTGTTTTCAGCTTTACAATTCCCTCGGTTGTACTCCTTATTTTGCTAAAATGCTTGTTTTTTGCATATAATTAAGGTATCCACGGAGCTGTAGACGTTTAAAAAAAGTAAAAATCGGTATAACCCGCCCTTAACTACTTTTGTTTCCTTCGGTTTCAATGAGGTGGTTTCATTATTCTGATCCGAAAATATGATCGTCTTGGATGTCATTGGTACCATATTTAAAATGGTTTGAGCTCTTTGTGAAATTGTATAGCGTCTGTAACAAGGAAACACATATGTAAAATAAAATATTCGGATAATGAATAATAATAACAAGACTATTGTGACGAAAATCAAGTATAGGAAAGCTAAATGCATTTTTTTAGAAAGCTAAAAAAGTCTATATGACTTGTCTACTCACGTAGACAATGTTCTTAATGAAGATGATTGTTAATACAAATCTTCCCAAATAAATTTTCTAATGATAATGTAAACAAGATCAAAATATGTTACCTACATGAAAACAAAATGCTCAGACACAGAAATATTAATGGTATGTAAGGAGTGTTAGTTGTTGTAAGTAAAAAGCGCGCGCTTTAAATAATGAACGATTTTACCTGGAAATATTGTCACTCATTTTGACGAAACTGGCGGGAAACGCGGAGCGTTGCGTGTCTGTCTCCTTCAACCTCCTGCGCCGCACCATAGAGTAAGTAATCACTACGTTCTACGCCGCACTACACTCACTAGTCGCACGCGCCATACCCCGCACCATACCTCGAGCCATACCCCGCGCCGTAACCCGTGCGAGACACATCGTCGGATCAACCAGTAGCCACGAACGTAGATAGCCGCATTTTAGTTTAGTTTTGCGGGATAGCGACAATTTAGTCTTGCAATTGTACACAAAATATATGTCGAGTTATTTAATATCTGTCATTAATAAAGTAATTGTTTTGTAAAGGAAGAAATAAGTCATTATGAATACAATACTAAAATGCCGTTAAGCGTCGTTAGCCGCATTCTTGTCTAGGATTTTGGTTTAACGGCTTTATAGTGTAGGATTTGTAAACTAAATTTATAATGAAACTAAATTAGAAAAAAGTTAAGGTACCATAACCGCATTAAAGAGTATAGATATCACTTAACGGCAAAATAGCTAGGCTAAAGTCACTTAAAAGTTATGAAAAATTGACACTTTGCACCTTTAGCGGCTTTTTAGGTTAGCAATGATACATAACGGCATTTTAGCATTGAAATCATATAGATTACATGCATATAGCGGCATTATTCTTTTTTGTAGCTCAACAACTATAATAGTTATTGAAATACGGGTAAGATAGATAGATAAAGATTTTTTTCTGATTATAATTGCATTTAAAAGTAAAAATTGGTCAGATGTTGGTTAACGGCATTTTAGCTTGCGGACGGCAGTTTTATAAATGTTGATATTTGAAGTTAAACGTTGGCATTTCAACTTTTGCTCCGAATATTTTTGCGCATTTATGTTGATTTATTTCTGTAAGTCTCCTTTGGTTTCTTTTCACTTATTTCGTATTAATACGGTTTGATTTCGTATAGCTTGTGTCACCTTTTCTCTGATCTAAGACTCGATCTTAGCGTGGGGTGAGGACTACGTATGTGACTGTTGGGCGTATTTATTTATATGATTTCTTGCTGCTTTTATATAATTTTATTTTTTTTTAATTCAATATTTTACAAAATAAGTACATTATTTTAAATTCTTTTCAATCATCTTCGGCCCCAAACCCGTGATATTATAAATGATTATATATTGGAAAAATTCTTGTTACGAAACGCCCTGGAATATTTTTACTAAAAAATCAATTTAATACATACCACCTTAAATAAATTACATACCGAATACTAGCCAGAGTCAAACCAAAAGGCTTTATTGTTCCTTTAAACTTGTTTGGATAAGAGGTATTTAAAACGGTAGCTTAGAGCACTTGTCTGTAAATCCTGTTCTCAACCCACCGCCAGTAAAGACGGAGAAATCTTAGAGCACAGACGTCTTAATTGGTATTTGCAGAAATATATTTGATAGAATTTTGTTTTGAGCTGGTTTTTATTTTGAGAATGGAAATTAACACTGTCGCTAAACAAGGTGAGACCTAGTATTAAAAATAAAATAAATGACTATATGATTTTGAACTAGTTGTACTATTTAATACTCGGTGGCGCAGTTGTATAACAGAGTTTGGAATTTGTGCTCGATATGGAGATAGGGTCGCGCCCATCACATCGTGGGACGGAAAATATAAGACGAAACGTGGGTGTCCTGGTTGCACCTCAGCTTACCCCTTCTGGGAAAATTGACGTTAGTTTCTGTATGTATGTATAAATAAATCCACTCAACAGCCACATACACAGTTGAGTCTACACCAAATAAACACTATTGGAAATTATGAGAAACTCTTTAGACTCACAATACCCAGACACCAAAAAAATGGCCGTAGATAACACAAACATTTGCCTCGGTGCTGGGATCGAACCTGCAGCCTCTTGTAACACAGCGAGCGTCTTAACAGTTGCGCCACGGAGGCTGTCGTTTATGCCGTGTATTATATGATTCTTAAATTTAAAATAGGCTCTACTTACTTTAAACATGAGAGACAACCACAAAACAAGTACTTTCGCAACGCAATTCCATAAAAAGTACCGTTGTACACGGCTGATTTGAAATTGCCATCTTAAATCCTTTAGTTTTTTAAAAGCTCATAAAACGCAGCCAGCGGATCCATAAACCTGTACCAGTTGGAGTAAAAAAATAAAAAAGGAAAATGGCTTAGCTGGCAAGTCGGTACACGGTGGTGGCTATCTGTGCTCGTAAACAAAAGATTGCCAATGATTTACCGCAGTACAACTTTGCTTTGTCACAAAGAAAACTGAGCAGGCATAAATGGTGTAATTATTGCCCTTTTTTCATTTGCAGGTTAGGTAGTCTGGGAAATATATTGTTTAGGTATTTTATTTCAGCTTTTAGGATTTCATTGTGGGGAAATCGATAATGACTTAAATAATTATCTATGAGTTTAATTTACAAAGCTGGGAAAGTAAAGAGTACATATCTCAATTATAGATAGGTATGTAAAGAAAAATTTAAACGGCTACTTCGAGAAGAGTAGTAACACCCTATTGTATACTTGTATGCATAAGGTATGCGTTTGAAAGAAATTCCACATGGTAATCTCAGATATTGATAATTCAGATTGCAAAAATGTTACGTAAGACGTAACTATTCTAAAATATGATATCTTTTGGGTACTTTAGATTGACTAACTATATTTGTCGATAATAATAATTTTAACAAATATTATAGGCCTTCTGTTCTTCTTGGTTTGTGGCATAATAACATTTAATTACTAAAATAAATTTAACAAGGCAAGCTATAGTCAGTTCTGTGTAAACTGTAAACATTTAAGTTTATCTTTTAGTAATATTGTTTTGAATTTATCAAAACATTTCTGATACTTTTATTGTTTTAATATAAATATTGTTCGTATACAAAGTTGATACGACCGATGGGCATTTTTTTAAACTGCATATACTAGGTACCATTTCAAAGTTCTGTACTAAAAATCAATTAAATAGGAGCACTAGTTGAGTCATAAGTGATTTTGTAAGTGTTTGCTCCATTTGAACACGATGTAGCTTTTCTAACAGCTGATTACGTATAACGCACAGGTCAAACACCTTAAAACGATAGATCCTACTAAAATCTACGCGCTGTTGCCGCTCTTACACAAGCCACACAAATAAGTACAACTAAATTACTTAAAAACTTGGCGATGCAAATAAGGAAGCAATAAATACACACCTGCACTTTCATTATGAGACAAATCATAGCAAAACATCCCGCGCGTAAAAGAAATAGAAATAGGTCAGTGTGTTGCTATTGCATCTTAACAAATAAAAATTGTTTGCTAAAGAAATTGTTATTTTAGTGCGCCGTCGCTATCCTTTCGGAACGGATGTAACACGGAAACTCCTGCGCCGCCGCGCCGCGCCGCTTTTATCTTGTCGATCTCGCGCCGACAATTGTGATTTTGTATTGTTGTTGACTGTTTTTATTGTCGAAGACACGTAATTAAATTGTGTTTGTGTTTGTAATTAAACTGTTTAACAATGCCTCGTGTAACTTACACCGCGTCAGAATACACTGCTTGGTTTTTATTTACGGCGAATGCCATGGAAACACAGCTTTAGCTCTGTGTACATACCGCGAAAGGTATGGTGACAGCCACAATTGCCCCAGGAATGCCCGCACAATAACATTGGCAGTACAAAGATACGAGACAACAAAAGTATAGTGCCTTATCAGGAGGGAGTGCCAGCGCGGCAAATACCCGCTGCTTGGAAAGAATTTTAGACTTAAAACTACCTTCAAAACTACGTGACTACGCGCGGTGCGCCGGCGCGCGGCGTCTCGCCATGACACGACGATAACACACGCCCCGCGCGACGTTGCTAGTTCAGTTCATCAATGGTCAGTGAAATTTATTTACAAAGGATGGTTGCGTTTTACTCTTATTTGTAGGTTATTTAGTTTGCTTGAAACAAACAAAATCTCATTTTTGGTATTATTAATTTTTGTGCCGTGTCGAATTAATACCAAGGTAATTTAATGCCCATCTGTCGTATCAACGCGGTATATTGTGCCTCATTGGTATAATAGCAGCATGTATAAAACAGTTATGCAAACCTGATCGAAACAGTCTTATAGCCAGAATAATTACTGGACATATTGCAGGATGGCGAGCTCAGTGGAGTGCCAAGCAATGCTTTGTAATAATTCATCGTGTTATTTGGTTTTCTACTGTCCATGAGCGGTCGTATCGCTTACCATCAGGCGAATGTCATGCTCGTCTCGCCATTCAAAGCAATAAAAAAAAAACTTAATAAAAAAATGGTTGGTTATACAAATAACAAAACATACAATTTCGAAACCCACTAGATGAATCCCGCGACTCCCAAATGAAAAACAAGGCCGCAAAATAAGATTGTGTTGATATAATATGAAGTGAAGCAAATGAGATTTTGTTCAAACATTTTTGGCCTTCACGGCCTTCAACCAAAAGGTTAGACAAAGGTGAATCACGCATATTACTAACCATCCGTCATGATCTGTTTGCGCTAGACACAGGTAGGGAATAATTCGGTAATTTATCTTACGGCTCATTCTTTCAAGTACCTACACACATTTATGAATAACGTGGAGGTATAATATGAGTCTATTTTGGTATAATACGATTTTTAATTTGTGCCCGATATGGTGATAGGCTCGCCCCCTATCACATCGTGGGACGGAACATACATATCGAAATGTGGGTGCCTAATGGCGTCTCTGCCTACCCCTTCTGGGATAAAGGCGTGAGTTTATGTATGTATGTATAATATGATTCCTAATACTGTTTAGTTATAGTTTTTAGGTAAGTGAATAGATAAAATAAATCATTGTGGTTTGTAATTACTGCCAGCCGAATAACTTCAAAAATTATAAATGCAAAAAGGTAGAGATCATTTAAGTCTACAATCAATGTAATCTATATTGCAATCCTTTAGACAAACTAATATAAAATAAGTATTATCTTACAAAGTTCCTATAAACATCCAAGTTTTATGTACACATCCGATCCGAGATCCGCATAACTAAAAACCATTTAGTGTGTACTCGTAATATCATACACTAAGCGTAAAATGTAATATTACAAGGATCAACCTCACCTTTAACTAAAAGTAGCACAACTTACTACAAAAATACACAACAAAAAATAAAAGAAAATAGTGATTTGTCACAAAACAGCAAATCATCCATTAAAATGTTTACCACAAACGCTGGACTGACGTCAGAAGACGTCTCTCTTAGATAAGGGGCCTTTCCTTTGCAAATGATTTACAGCGTCTGAAATGTAACATGATATAAAATTGTGGGTACATTGTATCCTTTGAACTTTGCCCTTTCATGTAACAATAGATTGTGAAGCTGTTCTAGTGAGCGAGCTGGCTACGATGTTTTGTTTAATGAGGACATTCTTGATAATGATAAATTATTCGGATGTATTCTGTTTGTGTGTTACGTCTATATTTAATTTTATTGTTGCCATAAAACAGTTGGCTTTTTAAATTTAATTTTAGTGGGGTTTAATAGAAAGTTTACGGCCGTAGGAGAAAATATTTTGCAAAGTATTTCTTTTACTACATTAATATTTAAAAAATCGACTTATAAAGATAGGAAAATACTACACTAGCCCTTTACTTGTGATCCCGTTGTGTTATAAAGAGGTTGTCTTCAACGATAACACTTTCCTTTTGCCTATAGCAGAACTTCTCAGTTTTTGTTTATGCTTTACGTATGAAACCATCTTAGATATTGTATTTAACTGTGCATTTATTTTTATACTTTCATAATATCAAATACTAACAACAAATTTCATTAAATCTTTCAAAAACACCTGGTACCTACGTGCTTCAATCAGCCGTTCAAAGGTTTATTTTTTATATCAAGCTTGACAGATTAGAGGTTTTCATTATATTCTACTGCGTCCTTAAGCATAGTCACACTATCGTCTGATCGCAGATTAAGGTATACTGAAAACGAGTTTTATGTTAATTTGCGTTATTAAATAACATACATACATTTGGTATTAAGTTTTGTATTTATATTGAAAACATAAATATAACTTAAGGCTTCTGGGAATGAAAGATGCGATCTTGAAACTTAGAATATGAATCGTCATATTTATTTGTATATTTTTTGAAGAATTTTCTAGTTTGAAATATTTATTTTTGCAATTGAAGCACTTTACAAGAGTATTTTTCTAATGCAATTTCGTTATGATTTATAATGCGAGCAGCTAAGGGTTATAATTTGTTACAACCTTTACGTACTTGATGTTTTTATTCTTGGGCTCGAGGCCAGAGCATAAGAATTAGATATTGTTTTTAATTTGTCAATGCAGACTTAGTGGTGGTACGTCTCTCTATGTCAGAGGCCGCCTGGGTAGGCACCGCCGCAAATCGCAATGTCTATTTCTCCCGCCAAACAGCATTTTAAATGCACTGTTGTGTTCCGGATTGAAGGCCATTGTAGCCAGCGTAACTACTGGAAATATTGAGACTAAACATCTTATGTCTCAGGATGACTAGCGCAGTGGAATGCCAAGCAATGCTTTGTAATTTATAGTGTTGTTTGGTGTTCTACTGTCCATGAGCGGTCGTATCGCTTACCGTCAGACGAATGGCATGGTCGTATCGCCATTCATCGCAATAAAAAAGACCCATTTTTTGTTTATAATAGTGATTCTGATGGACACGATTTTGTTGTACATATATCTACAATTTAGACAATTAATGAATGAAATGATAATAATGACTTTTAGTGCTGACAGATTATAATTATAGTTCATCCAGATATTTTATTTTGATGGTGCTTTCTTTAGTGTTGCTTAATACCTTACTAAGCCAGGGCCATAAAAAAACATAAATTCTCTGAATAATATACCGGGTATATCAAGACTGCCACCGAAAACGAAGCCAGGTGGTAGTTTTAACGCTTAAGACATAATGCAACAAAAAATTTCGCATAAATTCTTCGCAATCTTGATATACCCTGTATAACTTGACAACCAACATTTAAATATATTACCTTCATATGGTATTATTATAAACATAATATTGATTAAAATTATATATTAAACTGTACAACAGTCCGCACCGATAAACACATAGCACCGCCAATATAACGTGGCAGTGACCTTTTATTGGTAAAATTTTCCAATGTTTTGTCCACAGTACAGAAATAATTAAACGAAAACAAATATGAACGAGAGCAAACAAAACATTTGGAGTTTTTCCAAAGTAAACAGAGCGTTTATTAGTTTCTCCAGGCGACCGTTGAGACTTTAGTAAATTAATAAAGTTGTAGTCACAGGTGTTGAAATTCTCACTGACTGGCTAAGTTTTACATAAACACGAGGTGGGAATCTTGTGGACCGTGCTCTGCGTAGTTGGAATTTTACAATTAGTTTATGTGTTCGTGTGGAGCTTATACGTTGAGTAACCGCGGTATTGCACTGTTTGGCAGTTTTATTGTGCATCTACTGAGGATTCCAGGGTCGATAGTATTTAATATAGATATACAAGTTATACAATGTTAATATGCATGAGATACCGAGAGCTATTTTGCTATGGATCCAGCATTATTTCTGTGGCTCTTGTGATGAGTGATACAAGTCGAAAATCATCATTTTACAGGAGAGCAAAAACAAGATTTAAAAAATTCTCGGTCGTAAACTAAATGTGCTAGATTAAACTTGAATACCTTATTTTGTGGGGAAAAATGTTTTCTTTCATTGTGCGTTTTAGGTTTTTTAATAAATATTATGTTTAAAAAGTAATTCACGAGAAACCTGTGAGATATACCTCGGCTTATGAGTAACATGTGCAAAAATGTTGTGATAAATAATATAAGTGTAATTATATTACGTCGCACCTAAATACTGTGTTTAAAGTGCTTTCGTGTAAACTGATATACAAAAGTTTACAAAATGTAATAACTAATTTGTATCAGTTCCTACGATAATGTTGCTCAAACAAAAGATAAAGGTATAATCCGTAAGATAATGTTTTTTTAATCCGCAACCCCCTACTTTCATAAATTACTTGAATAGTATCTGTTTGCTAATATTCAAGTCTATTGAAAATATGTGTTAAATGATACAAGTCAAGTTATATCTCTCGTTAAAATGATATTATGTAATGTGTAAATAGATACAAGTTTCATATTATTAAATAATCAACTTTGTTGCGATGTTTTTAATAATAAATAAAAGGTACGATGGGTCTCCCATGTATTACCGGATAGTATAAAAATCCCTTAACTGTTAATGAATAAAATAATAATAATAAATCAACTTTAGTCGAAAATAACTGCTTGATTTAGCAACTCAATCGATATGGAGTTTGGTGTAGATAAAGGTGCAGTTATCCATGTCAAGCGAGGCGAGGTTGCAGTCTCTGATGACATAAATGTCTCAGAGACTGTAAGACTCAGATCTCTTTCGCAGACGGAAACCTACAAGTATCTGGGTATGCCTGAGGGTCTAGATATTATAGGTGCAGAGGTAAAACAATCAATGAAGGAGCGTTTCTTTAGCCGCCTGACAAAAGTTCTTAACTTTCTTTTATCAGGTGGAAACAATATTCGTGCGTTTAACGGTTGGGTTATGCCTGTACTCATGTACTCTTTTGGCAAACTCAGATGGACTCAGACGAAATTGGACGCCCTGGATCGTAAGGTCCGGACTCTACCAAATGCACATCGTATGCATCATACAAGTTCGTCAGTGATGAGGTTGTGCATCCCGCAGAGATGTGAGGGCCGAGGCGTTCTTAATGCTAAGGATCTGCATAATCGTGAGGTGTGCAATCTAAGGGAGTATTTCCATCACAGCTACGTAGATATGCATAGGGTTGTAGTTATAGTGTGTAAAGGATTTACCCAGCTCTCATTGGCGAATGAGAACTGGCAGAAGCCTTTGGTGATGAGCGTTTAAGATCGCGAGGAAGTATGGAAGAGCAAAGAGCTGCATGGTCTGTTCTATCGGGCCCTACACGGGCCTAAAGTGGACCGGCCTGCATCTCTAACTTGATTACGTTTTGGTAACCTCTGGGGAAACTGAGTGTTTTGCTTTTGCAATCGTGGACGAAGTTATTAAGACTATAGAAAATACATCCTGAAGGACGGTACGGTCGACATTTGTAGGGCATGCCAACGTCCTGGCGAGCCAATGAGACATGTAACTTCCGGTTATTCGTATCTTGCTAACGGCGAGTACTTGCATAGACACAACCTAGAAGCCAAGATCATACATCAGCAAATCGCTCTTCGATATGGACTATTGTGACTCTTGAAGTGCCATATTACCAGTATGTTTCCCAACCAGTTCTTGAAAATGGTCATTCAACGCAGTATTGGGATCGTTCTGTTATCACAGATAGGACTATTGCTGCGAATAAGCCTGATGTTGTGATAATAGATCGATTGACGCGCCGAGCAATACTTGTTGATGTTACCATACCGCATGACGATAACCTCTTTAAAGCTGAAAAAAACGAATTGTCTAAATATTTCGATTTGGAACACGAGGTTACTGACATTTGGGATGTAGACTCAACAATTATTGTCCCGATTGTTATTTCTGCACATGGACTGATACCAAAGAGCCAAGACCAATATCTCCAAAAGCCGTTGTTTGTCGTTGGGTCAAGAATCAGATCCAAAAGGCAGTATTGCTGGACATACCACTCATAGTGAGGATGTTCCTTACTTTGTATCCCTAACCACTGCACCGGTGGCTTGGGACTTGAGCCTCGCCACTAAAGGGTTAACTATTTGTTTTATACTTTTTTAAGTAATTTTTTAAATGTAATATGAATGTACATAAATGTAAAAAAATCTTACAAAATAAACACAATTACAATAAATTAACTTTAATAAAATTTAGATTCAAAACTAATTTAATTAAATTACTAATTCTTAAGGTACAGTTTTAACACAATTATTAAAATCTTAGACTGCCTCGATGGCATAGTTTTATTACGGTACGGTTACAAAGCTGAGGTCTCTGGTTCGAGTCCCGGGTCGGGCAAACTGATATTGGATTTTTATATTCATTATCAGCCCGGAATCAAGAAATTGTGCCCGATATGGCGATAGGCTCGCCCCCTATCACATCGTGGGACCGAACATACAAGGCGGTATGTATGTATGTATTAAAATCTTATAACGTACTTTTACAATATGAATGGTAAAGGTCTCTAATCTCAATAGTATAGTGTCATATACTCAAAAATTCGAAAACGATGCAAATATTTTTTAAACTAAGAAATAACACAGATGAGTATTATACAAATACTACAATGAGAAAACATGTAAAAATCATTCCAGAACAGTTAGAAAAGAATAAGGAGTTTCTTTCCATATGTAAATCAAAGATAATTTGAGTTAAGCAGCAGTAATATTGATAAATAAGATTTTTATTTTACTTTTTTTTGTATGTGGTATTCAATAAAGAATTTATAAATAAATAAATAAATTATGTACCAATACCGTTTTGACAACTGCCATTTTTCAATAAAATATAGAATAATAATATAATGTTTCTGACAGCTACGTAAAAATTTTAGTTTTCATATATTTACCTTGGATATTGTATCTGATGATGGAATATAATATTATAATAAATCATATTTATAGTACAAAAGTATTATATATTTGGACATTTGAATTATTGGTTCTGTTGTATTTAAATCAATATACTCGTAATAATGTATTGCCGCGCATAATTGTCTCACTTAGCACATGTTATTCGATATAAAATATTTTTGTAATTTGTTTGAGTTTTAGATACAACTTGATTTGTATTCGTTTGCATATAAAATAAAAAAATCTGTAGAATGATATATGTCGAGATATATCACTTAGCACATCAAAATAAAAAAATCACATTTGAATTGGTAGGTACATGTCGAGTTGTACCCTAGTCAATATTGGAAAAAAATGGTCCAAAGTGATATAACCCTCGATATATCAATATTCACGTTAAATGCACTGAAAAAAATATATGCGAAAATAGTTATAATTGTACTTATACCAGTATCCACAAAAACTGCGTGTTAATCGATTACAAAAACGAGTTACAACTCGAAATATATCAATATTCACGCAATTTTCGCCAAAATAGCAGCACTTGTATCACTTTACACAAAATTATCTCCGTAACTATAGCAGATAGAAAATCGTGAGTTAGACCAAAAAAAAGCTAATTTTTTTCTTATCATTTCTATATAAAAAACTCAAAAAGGGTACAACTCGAGTTGTATCACTTGTAACAAGAGCCACAGATTTGTATTTATATTCTCACATTTCGTTTAAGAAAAGAATGTATTTTAATTTATTTCTATTTTGACACAAACATACATAAACTCACGCCTTTATCCCAGAAGGGGAAGGCAGAGGCGCCACCAGGCCACCCACATTTTTATAAAATATTTTAACAAAAGGCAAGGTATTTAAAAATTCGATATTAAACAGTTTTTTTTTTTTTCAGATAATATTCTTTTAGGATTTCACTGTACTAACCATGTGTCATGCCTCTGTAAAAATAGCTATAGCGAAACTGCCCAAAAAACCTATACATAATAAATAAATACACCCAACAGTCACATACATAGTCCTGACCCCACATTGAAATCAATTAAGTCTTGTGTCGTTGGTTTCAGAAACTACTAGAGATTTTTCGGTCTGACAAACAACCAGACCCGAGATAAATATTTGTCTCGGTGCGGGATCGAACCCGCGGCCTCTCGTTTCACAGCCGGAGTCTAACCCACTGCGCCATGGAGGCTGTCGCTATACATATAGGCATAGCTATTTTAAGTAAAATGAGTAAGAATTATTATATAATAACTAACTACCCAACCAAGCCGAACACAATACAGTAATTAATACGTCCATATAATGTTTCATAGATAGCCTACCAATTTCATAGCTTAAAGATTTACGTTCCAACCCGCATAAATTAAGGCCTTTTCATAAAATATAATATATTGTTAAGAACAAGTACCCTATCAGCGGATTAAACAAATCCTTATAATAAAGTCTGTATTTATGAACAAACTGACTATTTAGAATTTAAATTAACACACATTAAAATCTTGTTTAAATTTTGTTCTTCTGGTTGCCACTTTGGTCTAGGGGCACTTTCTGAGGACTGTCAATCGTAAGGTCCCGGGTTCGATTTTTAATATACTTTCTGTGAGTTTTCTGAGTGATATTTAG
Organism: Deilephila elpenor; assembly: GCA_949752805.1. Taxonomy (NCBI): domain Eukaryota; kingdom Metazoa; phylum Arthropoda; class Insecta; order Lepidoptera; family Sphingidae; genus Deilephila; species Deilephila elpenor. Next base: position 12,079,959 of record OX457101.1, on the reverse strand, counting down.
GAGCTAATGCCAGGTAGGTGGCATCACGTAATTTTGTGATATAATATCAAAAGCATCTGGATGGTATCAGCAATTGACAGGTATAAGTGGAAAGAGTTGAAGGAGGTCTTTGTCCAGCAGCAGGACAGTATAAACTAAAAAAAAACACCAAAGCACTAAAGATGTAGTATTTCTCAATCATATACATTACGGAGAGAAGGCTCACGACCGATAATTAGAATCTTCTATCAATCTATCTATATCTATATAATCTATCCGAATCTATCAAAAATTCCTTAAATTCCTGGACGTCCAATGGAGCCGAGATTAAATTTTCAATTCAATTATCAGATCTAAATCCAGCTTTCAATAGGTTCAGTTATTTAGCTACACAGTTGAATTTGCGCATTTTAATAAAGTGATTAATATCCGAAACAAAGATTTTGAATTATTGAACGTCATCGGCTTACAATAATTAAGGGCAGTTATTGAAAGTTTGTTAATAGGAGAATTTTTGGTGCTGTAATATGTAAAATAAGGTGAAATGGGGGAGATTGAACAGGAAGGTGGACCCTGACATCAGCAGGTAAAATTTTTTTAAGGCCTTCTTATCTTCGGATTATATTTGCAAGCGTTGTACAGACGAACATACATGGTTGTGCCAGACTATGTCCCCAATGTAAATTTCCTTAAATCTGCATACCGACTAAAATCGTTGAGTAGCATTTTTCTCTTTTTCATTTTATTTTACTCAGATTATACTCGTAACAACCCTCAGAAACTGATAGTCAACCCTATTTTTAACTTCGAGAACGCACCTAAAGTAATTTAAAAAATATATTAAATTTTATTCATGCGCGCTGCTAAGTTGAGAGTACCTCGGCCCTTTCAAAATGTATGAAAAAAGTATCAGTACACATGAGATTTTTGACGCGGTTGTAAAATTCCCCCAGCCAGCGAACACAAGGTTGCTGACATCAATTTAACGGCATCTCGCACTAATGTCATTAAAACGACGCCGGGAACTTGGCGAAATTAAAATTTTCCACCCAACAGCCACAGCACGAGTGCTATCGGAATAATTTACATAGCAAAAGTTGATACTATTTTAAGCAACGTGAAAATCAGGGTGTGTTTTAAGTAATTCATTTAGATTGTAATTGTCGTTCAAGTGAGATTTAAGCGTGTGTTTTGAAGAGAAAAGTAGAATGTAAAAATATTTAAATTCCAAAAAAAAAGTGATGTATCGAATTTAAACTTTTATATACTTATTTTAGGAGGTAGGGACCAGGTATTAAAATTTACTTCGGGGCCATTTTTTTAAATCATAGTGCTGTATTAGGCATGGCTCGAATTTCTGGAATAATTATTTTGATGTATTCAATGTCGAGTGGTACGTATACTTGATGAAACTAAAAAAAGAAAAGTTCGTCAACCGTGTAGTTTTCACGTGGGCGTAGATTAATGGACATGTTTTTAAATTCCACTGCAGCCTCTTTATTATTAATGACGAAAGTTCAATGTTTTAGCAAACTCAAGTCACGTTTTGACTTTAAAAAAACATAATCACCCGTACATAAATAAAAAAGAAAAATAAATAAAGTTCATTTAGCTAGATAAATAAAATAATGTATGAACTTATCTAAATAATATTTAAATTCAGAGCTCTGTATTAAAAACACTCATCATAATGAAGTCTATAAAAATAAAGCTCTCTTAAATTAGCAAAATAATTTAGTCGAAAACAACGAGTTCTTTTCAACGCAACCTAAAAAATGCAGTCGAGAAAAATAAGAAAGGTTATGCACGTCTTTGTATCAGAAGAATTTATTTTTCAAGTGTAAGTAATTTCGCAAAGTTGCATTCGTAAAAGACAGTGAGAAAGTAACATTAAAATATTCACTTCACTGTGTTTTACTCTTTAGAAAAGATCTTGAAGAAAACGGCATTCACTGAAGCATTTTGTTATTATAGGCGCTAGGATAAAACGCCAGTCTGGGGGCTAAAAGCGAACTCAACTTTTATTTTTAAACAGACAAATGCAATGGTTTGGCTAGCTTAAAAGAAAATGCTGAAATTGCTTGAAAATTTAAGACCATTAATTGCTAATTGAATTCAAATTCAAATTACAAAAATATCTAAGATAAATTATCGAAATAGGTATCGCGATGAAAGCATGAAAAGCGCTAGTGCACGCAAACGACACTGAAAATTCAGCGCTTCAAGCTCGTCTACGAAATTAAATATTAAAAGTCGATCCGCTTTATCGAGACGCGAGTGGGACGCTTTACGCTGCAAGAATAGGAAGCTCAATGCATTTAGTCAAGTAAATAGCGTCGGCGTCTTGAATACTATCTCGCTATCGTAAACATGCAGTGAGCGTAAAACCCCGACAACCCGCCCATATTTACTAGTTGCTGCTCGCGGCTTTGCCTGCATGATCAAGTGTAAGTTCTGTCAACATCTGTAACTTAGAGCTGTGTTCACGCCATACTTACAAAGTTCTATTTAATTATAAATCTAGAACAAAATGTTGTCTATTCAAAAAATCGTTAGTAATGCCTTGAATAAGGATATCGAATTCTGATTAAATCACGTTTCTGAGAACAAATAAGTGATGTAATATATGTGGGAATAGTTTCGTGTCGGTTCAAATCAAACAAAGATTACCTTAATAATCTTTAATATATTATAGTCTTAATGGTTTCTTAGATTTACGCGTATGTTACACATTGAAATAAAACTATTTTATACGGATTTTATCGCGATTTGGTTTAATTTTTCATTTTCAGTCCGCCCCGTGACCACGTAAGCTGTAAAGTAATCGAAACGTCGGGAAGTTAAAAAATGTAAAAATTAAACCAAATCGCGATAAAATCTGTATAAAATAGTTTTATTTCAATATTATAGTCTTCTTTGATAAATCTTTATTTCATCGTCTTCCATCGTCTTCCAAACTGTTCTCTCTTATTCAGTCCTGACTTCATTATCTTAACCTTTCATTCTCTATCCCTTTCCATCTTTAGTACTTTCTTTCTTCATCTCTTTCACACAAACACATTTCATAAAACACACATTGGTTGTATCAACTTGTACACATAAGTTGATACAACCAATTTTCTTCACACGCTGTTCCAAATAAATTCGAAGAAGACGTGCTACATTTTCAGAGCTGTGATAGCTGGCACTCGCATTTAGATATATCACTTTTTACTGTGTTATATTATTCATTTAATACTTTTTACAACTATTTCCTGCGTTGGTGAAACAGAGTAGGTAAACTGATTCTTCGCTTCTCTCAGACATATTAAATATAACGTAAACGTATTTGTATAAAAAAATATCTTACTTGCAAATTATTAATCAACTGCTCTGATTTAAACCAACTTGTAACTTTTGTTGTAATCGCTTTATTGTAAACTGTTTTTGAAAAGAGCAACACTAGAGTTTCTTGCTCGTTCTTGTCTAGTGAAACCCGCCTTCCGAACCGTGTGGTAGATCTAAAAATGACTGAATCTAAATCTGTGGCTCTTGTGATGAGTGATACAAATCGAAAATCATCATTTTACAGGAGAGCAAAAACAAGATTTAAAAAATTCTCGGTCGTAAACTAAATGTGCTAGATTAAACTTGAATACCTTATTTTGTGGGGAAAAATGTTTTCTTTCATTGTGCGTTTTAGGTTTTTTGATAAATATTATCTTTAAAAAGTAATTCACGAGAAACCTGTGAGATATACCTCGGCTTATGAGTAACATGTGCAAAAATGTTGTGATAAATAATATAAGTGTAATTATATTACGTCGCACCTAAATACTGTGTTTAAAGTGCTTTCGTGTAAACTGATATACAAAAGTTTACAAAATGTAATAACTAATTTGTATGAGTTCCTACGATAATGTTGCTCAAACAAAAGATAAAGGTATAATCCGTAAGATTATGTTTTTTTAATCCGCGACCCACTACTTTCATAAATTACTTGAATAGTATCTGTTTGCTAATATTCAAGTCTATTGAAAATAAGTGTTAAATGATACAAGTCAAGTTATATCTCTCGTTAAAATGATATTATGTAATGTGTAAATAGATACAAGTTTCATATTATTAAATAATCAACTTTGTTGCGATGTTTTTAATAATAAATAAAAGGTACGATGGGTCTTCCATGTATTACCGGATAGTATAAAAATCCTTTAACTGTTAATGAATAAAATAATAATAATAAATCAACTTTAGTCAAAAATAACTGCTTGATTTAGCAACTCAATCGATATGGAGTTTGGTGTAGATAAAGGTGCAGTTATCCATGTCAAGCGAGGCGAGGTTGCAGTCTCTGATGACATAAATGTCTCAGAGACTGTAAGACTCAGATCTCTTTCGCAGACGGAAACCTACAAGTATCTGGGTATGCCTGAGGGTCTAGATATTAAAGGTGCAGAGGTAAAACAATCAATGAAGGAGCGTTTCTTTAGCCGCCTGACAAAAGTTCTTAACTGTTTTTTATCAGGTGGAAACAATATTCGTGCGTTTAACGGTTGGGTTATGCCTGTACTTATGTACTCTTTTGGCAAACTCAGATGGACTCAGACGAAATTGGACGCCATGGATCGTAAGGTCCGGACTCTACCATATGCACATCGTATGCATCATACAAGTTCGTCAGTGATGAGGTTGTGCATCCCGCAGAGATGTGAGGGCCGAGGCATTCTTAATGCTAAGGATCTGCATAATCGCGAGGTGTGCAATCTAAGGGAGTATTTCCATCACAGCTACGTAGATATGCATAGGGTTGTAGTTATAGTGTGTAAAGTATTTACCCAGCTCTCATTGGCGAATGAGAACTGGCGGAAGCCTTTGGTGATGAGCGTTTAAGATCGCGAGGAAGTATGGAAGAGCAAAGAGCTGCATGGTCCGTTCTTTCGGGCCCTACACGGGCCTGAAGTGGACCGGCCTGCATCTGTAACTTGACTACGTTTTGGTAACCTCTGGGGAAACTGAGTGTTTTGCTTTTGCAATCGTGGATGAAGTTATTAAGACTATAGAAAATACATCCTGAAGGACGGTACGGTCGACATTTGTAGGGCATGCCAACGTCCTGGCGAGCCAATGAGACATGTAACTTCCGGTTATTCGTATCTTGCTAACGGCGAGTACTTGCATAGACACAACCTAGAAGCCAATCATACATCAGCAAATCGCTCTTCGATATGGACTATTGTGACTCTTGAAGTGCCATATTACCAGTATGTTTCCCAACCAGTTCTTGAAAATGGTCATTCAACGCTGTATTGGGATCGGTCTGTTATCACAGATAGGACTATTGCTGCCAATAAGCCTGATGTTGTGATAATAGATCGATTGACGCGCCGAGCAATACTTGTTGATGTTACCATACCGCATGACGATAACCTCTTTAAAGCTGAAAAAAAAAAACAAATTGTCTTAATATTTAAATTTGGAACACGAGGTTACTGACATTTGGGATGTAGACTCAACAATTATTGTCCCGATTGTTGTTTCTGCACATGGACTGATACCAAAGAGCCAAGACCAACATCTCCAAAAGCCGTTGTTGGTCGTTGGGTCAAGAATCAGATCCAAAAGGCAGTATTGCTGGACATACCACTCATAGTGAGGATGTTCCTTACTTTGTATCCCTAACCACTGCACCGGTGGCTTGGGACTTGAGCCTCGCCACCAAAGGGTTAACTATTTGTTTTATACTTTTTAAGTAATTTTTTTAAATATGAATGTACAAAAATGTAAAAAAATCTTACAAAATAAACACAATTACAATAAATTAACTTTAATAAAATTTAGATTCAAAACTAATTTAATTAAATTACAAATTCTTAAGGCACAGTTTTAGCACAATTATTAAAATCTTAGACTGCCTCGATGGCATAGTTGTATTACGGTACGGTTACAAAGCTGAGGTCTCTGGTTCGAGTCCCGGGTCGGGCAAAGTGATATTGGATTTTTCTATTCATTATCAGCCCGGAATCAGGAAATTGTGCTCGATATGGCGATAGGCTCGCCCCCTATCACATCGTAGGACCGAACATACAAGGCGAAATGTGGGTGTCCTGGTGGCGCCTCTGCCTCTCCCTTCGGGGATAAAGGCGCGAGTTTATGTATGTATGTATGTATTAAAATCTTATAACGTACTTTTATAATATGAATGGTAAAGGTCTCTAATCTCAATAGTATAGTGTCATATACTCAAAAGTTCGAAAACGATGCAAATAATTTTTAAACTAAGAATTAACACAGATGAGTATTATACAAATACTACAATAAGAAAACATCTAAAAATCATTCCAGAACAGTTGGAAAAGAATAAGGAGTTTCTTTCCATTTATAAATCAAAGATAACTTGAGTAAAGCAGCAGTAATATTGATAAATAAGATTTTTGTTTTACATTTTTTTGTATGTGGTATTCAATAAAAAAATTATAATTAAATAAATAAATTATGTACCAATACCGTTTTGACAACTGCCATTTTTCAATAAAATATAGAATAATAATATAATGTTTCTGACAGCTACGTAAAAATTTTAGTTTTCATATATTTACCTTGAATATTGTATCTGATGATGGAATATAATATTATAATAAATCATATTTATAGTACAAAAGTATTATAATATATTTGGACATTTGAATTATTGGTTCTGTTGTATTTAAATCAATATACTCGTAATAATGTATTGCCGCGCATAATTGTCTCACTTAGCACATCTTATTCGATATAAAATATTTTTGTAATTTGTTTGAGTATTAGATACAACTTGATTTGTATTCGTTTGCACATAAAATAAAAAAAATCTGTAGAATGATATATGTCGAGATGTATCACTTAGCACATCCAAATCAAAAATTCACTTTTGAATTGGTAGGTACATGTCGAGTTGTACCCTAGTCAATATTGAAAAAAAATGGTTCAAAGTGATATAACCCTCGATATATCAATATTCACGTTAAATGCACTGAAAAAAATATATGTGAAAATAGTTATAATTGTACTTATACCAGTATCCACAAAAACTGCGTATTAATCGATTACAAAAACGAGTTACAACTCGAAATATATCAATATTCACGCAATTTTAATTGTAACTATAGCAGATAGAAAATCGTGAGTTAGACCAAAAAAAAGCTTATTTTTTTCTCATCATTTCTATATAAAAAACTCAAAAAGGGTACAACTCGAGTTGTATCACTTGTAACAAGAGCCACAGAAATAATGTTGAACATTTTAATAAATTTAATACATTATTTTCATAATACTGAATTTATACTAGCATTATAAATAATGTTCGCAAGTTTATACGGGATAATCTCCCTTATTGTCCCTATACAAGAAAATCTTTCGTTGAAAATATACTTTATTCTAGTTCAACGTAGGTAATTTTTTATTTAAGTACCAATAATAAGACTCAAGCCTGTAATAATCGGGCGGACGGGGAGTTAAAAAGACTGGTTTTTTTGTTATATAAATTCTAGACACTCTTAAATTTTGTTTTCTTTTAAACAACAATAACAAATTTAATAAAGGAGAAATCGGCTTTAAGTTACCGACTTATCGGCTTACTCAACATCTATGTTATACAGGGTATATCAAGACCGCGACCGAAAACGAAGCCAGGTGGTAGTATTGGTGACTTCAGACACAATAGAAGTAAAAAATTACAAAAAAAAAATTGACGATTTAACATCGTATTTGGGTGATATATACATAGGTTTCCTAAAATAATGATGTACACCTTTTTATTTCTTAAGCCGCAATGGGACGATTGGGTTTAAAGTACTATTTTCGCAATAACTAGGTATTTACTACCCAAAAGTAATGGTTTTAAAAAAAAGGCAAAATAAAATCTGGCGCTTATTTTACGAAATTTTTATTTGCATCGTGTTTGTAACTACTAAAACTACCACCTGGCTTCATTTTTGGTCGCAGTCTTGATATACCCGGTATAACAGGACACCATACTCAAAACATAAAACTGAATTTCCACATTAACATTAAAAAATCCCGCGCACGTACCAAACAATCATTTTTAATGAGGAAAATTCACCTCACTTCTGACCTTGACCCTTCCATTAAAAATTCAATCCAGCAGCGCACCGATGGATAAAAAATACATAATTTGAAAGGGAAAACCTTAACCGTCCTACATAAACATTGAAAAATACAAACTTGCGCATCTGTTATTATTAATGAAAATGTGTAAGATGTGAATGATAAAATATAGGGTTGCGGATTGAATAATTTAATTAATGGAAATACAAACACTATAATAACTTATCAGATTTATTAAATTGTTATTTGAAAGAAAGTTTTTATGTTTCATGTTAAATGTTTTCTAGTTGAAATAATGATTAAAGAAACATACTATTTAATTTATTGAAACAAACACAATCTCACGGCTGTGTTGTTGGAGACTTTTATCATTTCTATACCCATTTCTCACCATATTTAAGGTCTGATTCCAAGATACCTATGATTTAATGATTCATTTAATAACTAAGGAAGAAATATAATAGACATTTAGAATGTATAGTTTACCTACACGCATTCACCCATTTACAAAGTAACTAGTACTACACACATTTTAAAGTTACAAAATGAACAAAATAAAAACATAATACCTATATTTAAATCCCGAAATTTAGCTGCGCCAGTAACACCTGAACTATTTAAATATCGTGGCTATATTGCCAATACACGCGAGCATCGAACCATACACACAGATAGAATGACAAAGTACGAGTAATAAAGATGTTTCGAGTAGAAACTACTCAATCAGTTCAGACGCTTCAATGTGACAGAAAGTAGTGTTTAATATCTACGACATTGTATTTTATTTAAAGCATACTGTAGTGTTAAGTAAATACCAGGAACAAAATAAATTATATTGAATAAGTTCATTACCTCGTGGTAGGCCGCGCAGAAGGTGGAAAGATGGTAGTGTTTAATTTTATTTAAAGTATACTGTAGTCTTAATACCAAAAACAAAAAAAAATTGAATAAGTTCATTACCTCGTGGTAGGCCGCGCAGAAGGTGGAGAGATGATTTAGATCATTTGATGCCAACTGGTGGAAGAAAGCTTTAGATAGAGACGGGTGGAAGAGGAAAAGGGATGCCTTTGCCTTTGATAGTAAAGGCTAGAAAAAAAAAGTTCATAAGCGCCAATTGCTGACTCTTCCATAGTAATTTACAGGGTTGATGCCGTTCACCATGCTGGTCTTGTAAAGTGAATTTCTGTACGCAATTCATTTTGTTAGGCCTCGTAAAAGCAATGCATTAGAAAAATAAGTGTTCCGGTGCGGGGATTGAGCCCGCAGCCCAGGCTTTATATTCGGTTTCTCGATCAGTCGCACCATAAGCTCCCTACAATGACAAATCTTAAGTAATAATGAATTAGAAAGACATACAATTTTGTACAATAAAGTTAGACTCAAACCATTCCAGCACATCGAGAAGAATAAATAATGAGAGCTTTCATACGTAAATCAACGATAATAATTGAAGTAACGAAAACTCGATAAATATTTACGAGGACCGGTTCGACAATGTCGTTCATTATTACTTCTCCCGCCCCTCCGATTCTTATAAGCTGCTACGCGCACAGATTTTATTCGTAATATCGGCTTCGGCACAATACCTTAATTGTAATCAATTAATATATTCTTACACAGATAATGGAAAATAACTGCACATCAAAACGCCTGGACAGAATTCGATTGATGAGAGAATCAGGCCTGCATTATTGTGTTGAATGTTGAGAGATCTTTTTTTTAAAATATCGTTGGGCACTTCGTCTGGACGGCAATTGTACTTACCTATTCAATTGTACAACCTCAAAACATGTAATTACTCACGTACTGTAAATAAAACTATTTTTAAGGATTTTATCTCAGATTTTATTCTATATATTAACAGTTTTCGTAGTCACGCATCTGCCTGAGGTGTTAGCAATCAAATAAAATTCGTGTATACGTAACTACTTTACTTGCGTAGGTTGGTATGGCCAGTTTTATTTACAGCGGAGTTTTTATCTAGACGTCAGATAAATCAAATATATAAGATTTTGAAGAGCTGTCTCCAAAGTCTGTTTTGCGATAAATTAGCCGGGTCCAATTTTGCTTAGATGCAACTAGTCCGTGTTGCAGCCAATTTATGATGAGTTTCTGGTTGGCATTAATTAATCACGTTTCAATGACATACTAGATAAGTTCATCACCTCACAGTAACAGATAATTTTTATACAATAAAAATATATTATTCAGGTATGCTGTGGTAAGCTTTGTAGTGTCATTTAGTTACAAAAATACATACATAGTACCTCTAGCATTTTTTATGTCACTCAAATATCTGACTAGGACTATAATTATGTCCTACAATGGGACGTATTTAATATGAGCTGATATAGATTACAGATAAAGAAAATGTTGGTTTACTTGAATGTCACACGAAAACACAATTTTAAGTAGGTACTTATGGCGATAGGCTCGCCCACTATCACATCATGGGACGGAACATACAAGGCGAAATGTGCGTGTCCTGTAGGCGCCTCTGCCTACCCCTTCTGGGATAAAGGCGTGAGTGTATGTATGTATGTATGAACTTATTGTGTTAAAATACTGATTATAAAATAAAATAAAAGTTTACTAAACCTTTTGTTCAATTCTCACGTTGTCTCACTTGACGCTTACAGAATACTATACAATGTCTTGCACTTTGTATCGTGATTGTTGCATAAAAATCTGTTTGGGTGTGTAATTCTCGTTTTCGTTCGACATAATGTGATAAATTATTTTCAACTGAGTAGTCCATATCATAATAGTGATTTGTTTGTCCACTTACAAACTATTACATAATACCACGGTCCTTTGAAACAATAAAAAATGACGTACCTAATATTAGAATCCAATACACTTAATATTACCACCGTATTTCGAAATATGAACTGCGAAAATATAAAAATAAATTTAAAAAGTTATATTAATACAATTTTAATATAATATGACGTATTTCCGAACCCGTGGAATACTCATTCATGCGTTAGGTACTTATATCAATACACATAGTCCATATAAAAAAACCGATTATGCAAAAAAATAATTTACAAATGCTTTAACTGAATTGACACTATCAATTATATTAATATGAACGACTTGTATTTTTTTTTATTAAAACACCTAATTTTGACGTAATCAGTTCATTTTATGGTTCCTCAAGTTTTTGCAATGCTACAATAGAAGCCACGTTTCTCAATGGACAGTGGCTGAGTAATTATACAGATTAGGTAATACGATGGCTTCAGTTATTTAATTTATCGTTGAATTCATCTAATTTAAAAGAACAAAACAGTTTTTAATCACAGCAATATTTAGAAGTGTCAAAAGAGGTCCTGCTTCTCTAACTACATTTTCTAAGAAATTTTATTAGTTGTGAGTTGTTTTGAACCGTTTATAGATAAAATTGACCTTTAACAAGTAAATTGGTTCTTGATATTCTATTTGAAAGTTTATATTTATAAACAAGCCTTAGTACCTTACAAGTTCAATACAATATTCATCGTAGCATCGATAATAACCGCCTGGCTGGGTAGAATTAAACGCGCCCGTGGAAATTGCAATCTTCCAAGAAATGTCAGATGTCGATAACTACCCTCCGGGTTTATCACAGTCGAGATCTTCGGATAACAAGCATACAAATGAATACTTAGGTATTTTGCAAATATGCATAAATATTTACTGGAATAGTTTCTACGTACAAATTATAGGTATAAATGAGCAATAGTCTAATTCGAATGAAAACCGACTGCAATATATTATTATGTCTACCAAGGCATTAAATCTCTAACACAACGATATTGTCCGTTTATTCGTAGACGAATTGCTCATTGTGATAGCAAAGAAAACCTGAGTCTAGTGAAACTGTAGGTATATACCTAAACCTGACTGACATAAACTCTATTACATCAAAAGTCGCACGACTTCGAGAATACTCCCTCTAGGTAGAACTAGACGTGTAGCTCCCTTGGTAGTGCGATCCTCGAAGAAATGTCGTCAGTCGTCGATCACTGCCCGCGGGCATTATTCACGGACGAGATAAGTCCGAAACGTACCTGAGACTCGACACCTTACGATGGATACTACACATGCAAGTTACAGAGGTGGAGCGTTTTGTTGGGTATGGTTCTTTTTTTTTTTCGCTTAGCCTTATCAAGATACTATGACAGAATGGCTTTGAGGAAATACAGTTAAAGTGTAAGAAACATTTTGAATGGTTTTAGTTAACTGCCAACATTTAAAGACTTTTTAAATTAGTTCCTGATAAGAGTAAAAAAATAATAGGATAGGAAATTACCAGATAAAATATAAAATAAAACCATCTTATTTGTTACAAATAGAAGGATATCTGCTCGTTTTTTCAAAAGTATTAATCAACTTCGAATACAAGAGTATAAAAATTAAATGTGGAAATTGAAATATTATTTTTTTAACTGGAGATGAGCTGATTATTTACATACATACATAAACTCACGCCTTGATCCCAGAAGGGGATAGGCAGAGGCGCCACCAGGACACCTACATTTCGTACACATTTCGCCTTGTATGTTCCGTCCCATGATATGACAGGGGGCGAGCCTATCACCATATCAGGCTCAAATTCCTGACTCCGGGCTCATAATTAATAGAAAAATCCAATATCACTTTGCCCGACCCGGTATTCGAACCCGAGACCTCAGCTTTGTAGTCGTACCGTAGTACAACTACGTCACCGAGGCAGTCGAGTAATTTAGATTATTTAACTGCAATCAGTTTCCGTAAGACATAGACAAGCCGGAGAGATGTTTGGTTGCAAAATTCAACTAAATATGTTCGCAGCATGTTGTGTGCTCCCATGCTATTATTGGACAGGGACTTACAATAGATAATAAATGTTACGAATGAAGTATTAAAAAACGAATGAAAATCCAAAGCCTTTAAATATTAACATAACAATATTTAGGCCTGTTTACGCAATGCCTCGGCTTAAAACAATTTGCGTCGCCTGTCGCTCGTCCCTTACGCAGCCAATAAGAAATATCTAAGGGTGAATCGAGCAGCGACTGTGAGTGCGAGATTGGAGTATAAATCTAGCTTTGAGCTTTATGTTATGTCGTCTCACTCTATTATAATTACTTTTGCCATCTCCACTGTAGCACACATATTCCTCGACGCTAGGTCTCGAAGTATTTTCAGCGCTTTCAGCGGCTGTAACTGATACGTTGATATTATTTTTAAGAGATTCAGCTGATTTATGGCGAAGCGTGAAGTTTCTTATTACTGGCAACATTTTTTTTCAGCTTTAGATTTTGTTTCTCGCTTTGTGTTTACTTTTTTATGTGTTCTAGTAATTTTAAAAACCATCGTTATATTTTTATAAGCGTTTGATTTTCATTTAAAACTTGTTTTCAGAAAAGCCAATAACTTTTTATTACATTATATCCTGTTCCAACCATATCCAATAATTCAATGATATAAATAATATAAGTATCGGTATTCGCAATTAATTGAAATTTTAACAGCGTTTATTCCATGACTTCCAATGAATTTCTGAAAATTGAATGAATTGCTTGCATTTGCTAGTCTCAATTCTCAAATGATATTAATTGTATCAGAGTTATATTTGAATTACTCTTCGTATTTGTATTAAAATTAGCAATATCAGCAGGTCAAGATTGTTTAGAAAATCCACTTGTCAGATACAGTACCTACTTGATCCCGCTTTAAATCAGTTCTGTCTTTAAAATAATACAGGGTATATCAAAACTGCGACCGAAAACGAAGCCAGGTGGTAGCTAATACTACCACCTGACTTCAGATACAATGAAACTAAAAAAAATCAAATTTTTTTTTACTTATCGTCATATTTGGGTGATAAATACATAGTTTTCCTAAAATAATGATGTACACCTCTTTAGTTTTAAAGTTGCAATGGTACGTAAGGGTTTAAATTCCTTTTTTCAAACGAAGATTTCCAAAAAAAAAAAAAACTGTCGCTATTTTGGCGAAATTTTTAATTGCATTATTTTTGTAACCACTAATTCTACCACCTGGCTTCGTTTTCGGTCGCAGTGTTGATATACCCGGTATAATGTGATACTTCAATCAATTGTAATAAAACGTATAATCAAGAGAAAAATTCATACATGTAAAGTCCAATAATATTTGAAATACCTATCCAATTTAAATTTTCTTTTACCACTGAAATAACACGAATAATAAAACGCAAATGGTTTCATTAAAAATCAACACATTAAAATTCGACGCAATCCGATTAAAGTATTATCACATACGCCTTCCAATTTTAAATTTGAGACCATACTTTTTACTTTTAATATTATCCCGATGTTTCAAACCATCTGCAAATGCTCTGATACAACGGTCGTCGAAATCTTTTTGATTTGCTCTCGGGCGGCTATTACGGACGCAAAGCTGTTTGCATTCGACATATTTTTCTTTGTTGTCAATCCGGTGGTTTATTTCATATAAACAACGTCAGTTTTGTTTGTGCAGCTTGTTGAACGCTGGTATTCTAAAGTACAAAGACTTTGTTTAGCTTAAAAGTGGTATTAATAATAAACGTTCAAAATTTTGTAGATGGCTTAGCTGTTATTGAGGTGGTTATAACAAAATTAATTTTATTAACTTGCATTATTTTAATATATTTCGAAGGGATTTTTGGGTCTATTAGTATTAATATTTTTAATGTGCACCTTATAGCTTTAGTAATTATATTTGCATATCTTTATTAACGATTATAATAAAGTATAAGTCCTGAAATTTGTAGCAAAGCATATTTGTTAATGCTATAACAATTTAATCACAAAGTTTTGCTTCTTATAAAATATCTTACTTTATTAAGCACACAGCTATTTCAAACTCTTAAATCTGTGTGCAAAAACAGGGTAAAACCATCCTAATTTTCTTCCAATTTCCTAATCTGCTGTAAGTATATAAACAAAACTGTATATTATTTATGTTTTGTGCCATCCGAGCGCTCTTTGTTGTGTATTCTGTTCAGGTTTTCCGCACATAATTTACGCAGAATTCGCGATTCCACTGCGTCCATTTTACTGTCTCCTTTGATACGACTGCTAAGGTTCCGGATATAGGGGGTAGTTCTGTTTGAAAACTTGTTTCTTCTAAACACGTTACAGTACAAATATGGCGCATATATTAACACTAGAAAGACCAAGGCAGTCAAATTGGCGGCAAGGCAATTTCATTGTTAAATATTTCGCAAACTATGTTTTTGTTTCTTTTCATATTTTATGACTTTTCCTAATTTGCTATTATTAAGCTAAATCTATATAAAAAATAAATTAACAATATATTGTAAATGAGTTTCGATCACAAATACCTACTAAGACCGCGCACCGTCAATGTGACGGCATACATATAAAGGCGGCGATAAGAATAGTAAGCAACGAATTCTTCAAACTAATGTGGGTACTTTTGTTTTTATTTATGTTGAATTGAATTCTGAGTAAGTTGTTGCTGCCTAGCTTGTTTATATTTTACAGTAGACATTGGTTTCGTTCGGAGAGCAGTCGTAACTTTTTATAAAAAAATGAGTCGCCAGCTCTCAAATTCGGAAATAGAACAAGAATTGTTGCGATATCGGGATATACAAGAACATGTGTCAGGTGATGAAAGTAGTGATGATATAATAGACAGTGTTAGTGAAAACCTTGATACAGAATTTCAGCCGGAACAGGTCACTTCTTCATCAGAAGACTGCGAAGTAGATTCATCTGCTACAAATAACAATATTATTGTAATTTCGCGCAGAGGACGCGGGGTATCTCGTAGATCCATTAGCGGTGGGCGTACAGCACGCGGTGGAGGTTCAGCTAGGACATCTTCAGTACCGGAAGTCGGTATGTTACAAGTAGCAAGTGACGGCACAGAATGGACTTGTATTACTCCAGACGCTAGTGGAGTAGGCCGTCGTAGCCAGCAAAATATACTTCGAGAAATCTCTATATCAAAAAGTCACAGGAATAAAAATTTCTCGTCATGATTTTATCCTTCAACTAGTGAGCGAACTACGTGAAGAGTATGTAAAAAAAAAACACTTCAACTGCGACTCAGAGACAAGGAACTAATTCTGAAACGAGTGAACCATGTACCTACTACAAACAATAAGAGGCGGCAATGTCAAATCAATAGTAATTGTAAAAAAAAAAACAAGTGAAAACTGCACAATCTGTAAAAAAGCTGTTTGTGGAAAATGTACAAAAGAGTCTAAAAAAACTATAACTTGTTACAAATGTTACTAACTTTAATGCTAAATTGTTTACTATTAATAATAAATAAATTTGTATTATTTTTATTTTATTTTAATTTAAAATATGTAATAATTTCATAAGTATTCTCACTTAATCTCTAGTACCGTCAAATTGACCGCTGCGGTCTTTGAAGGTATAGCATGAAGCCCAGCCCTTCTAGTGTTAATCGTAGGTATAAGTAGCAGATATCTATCAGATATCTTCGCTAGCTTATATCTTAAAACTCATGCATTATTATAGGTTAATTATTGATTGCGAACAGCACTTCCAATACGTCGTGGAAGGGAATATTGCACCTATTACTATCTCGCTGGGTCAACGGGAAGCTGTGACTTTCCATCGATTTTTGGAGTCTGGGGATAGGGAATACAAGAACTTCACACAAACTCTCGGTTAACAAACCTATGGATGATAAATTGCGAATTGTCTATCTCTCGCGTTTAAAATACTATATGTCAATTATAAGATAATTTTAGTGTATAACTAACAATTTTATACACACTTCATTACACTTGCTCTATAGTAAAACATTGCGTACATATTACGATGTCACAAAGCAATATATTCATGCCGTTGCTAACAGCCCACGCGGCGTGCAAATTGACTGTTGTTGACCGTCAACTTCATGAATAGTTGCCACGATAAGAGTCATTAGGGCACGAAATATGATTTCCTATAGCATAACCTTTAAATGAAAGCTATAGCGAACAGCGAAGGCTACTGAGCACAATGGAGTCTGATTTGTGACCGAGGGTCCGTAGGGGTGCTAGTACCTTTGTTTGCCGCCGTAATATTACATTGAGGTACAGTAAACAGATGAAATGAACGGGAAGTAAACAAACAGGATGACGTGTTGGAGAAATATAGATGGCTCTGGTGATTGAGAGGTGAGGTTTGGAATGTAATAAAATCAAACATTTTGAATTGGTAGTACAGTGATCGATTCTATCAATGTATTTTAACTGCTGCTGTCAATTATAACTTCCTATTATTGGACTTCTTTACATAATATATCATAGTAGTCCCAACCATCCAATTTCAATAATTCTAATAATGATACTGTATTAGAAGATTAACTAGGTAACCTATTCTCTAAATAAATCATCATTCGTTTTAATATCATCACCAATCACGTTAAATACAAATTATCCTCATTTGCACCTGGCAACCCTGCGCCGCAAGCTACGCACTATCCGCAAATATTACCCCCCATTGTGGGACAAAGATACAAACCACTCCGCTAATATTATCTAGATTGAATCTGCGTTAACATGAAGTGTAAACACTACCGCGGTACCCTTACAATATGCAGTAATGAGGACCGCTTAATCTTATGGGTTCCGGGTACGTTTACTGATTTTAGTAAAGGTTGTTAGCATTTTGTTCAATTTTGGATAAAGGTGTAGGTTTGGCTTGTTTAGATCATGCAGATAATTTAGTAAGTTCATATTTTTGGCTTTTTATCGAATTTAAATTTAATTATTTTTTTTATCTATACCCATTGTTTTTATCTAATTTACATACATCGCTGATACGTGCAAATCGTTGTTTCCACATAATATGATTAACATCAGTGGCAATTAAAATAAAATATGAAGCAATATAAACAAAATATATTTAGGACTAAGTTAAAATCTGCGTTCTTCGTAGCCATTGAAGTTAATATGATATACAATAAGCTGACACCCCGCATTAAGCTCTTTGTGCTAAAATTTTAACGCACCATTTATTATTACAAAGCGAACTTTTACCTTTCAAGCACAGAGCGTTGAAAAATATAAATTCGCCAAATTCAATCCCATATAAAGTTTATATTAGAAACACCCACTTGGAGGTAATAAAATTGTCTGCTACATGAAAGTGTGTGGTGGCCTATTCACATCAGACTCGACGCGGCTGCCGACATAGTTATTACAGGTTAGAATATACGTGGTTAGATTTATGTAGTCAATTACCACGGTTTTTAACAGTAGTAATAAAACAAATAAATACATCCAATAGTGACATACATTGTCCTGGCCCTACACTAAGATCGAGTCTTGTATATTACCTACAGGAACTACGAGAGACTTCTCGGTCTCACAAACACCCAGACCCGAAACAAATACATATGGTTCACACAAACATTTGTCTCGGTACGGGGATCGAACCCCAATCTCTCCTTTAACAGTCGGCATTTAACCAACTGCGCCACGGAGGCTGTCGTGAATAGTGAAGGTAAACATCTTAAGAAAACCTTTCTTTCTCCTATTTAAATATCTATCCCATGGTTGCCTGTAAGAAATTACCTAGTGTGATAAGGCCGCCACTTGTACTATTATTTGTATTTTATAATTTTCATTTGTATATCTCCCTGTAGTGCAAAAAATATTAAATAAATAAAAAATAAATAAAACCTTGGTACTATTGAGATCTTAAGGTTTTCTGTGGTATATGAAGTCAGCCAAAACGCGCTAGGCCAGCGCGGCGTGGTGGACAATGGTGCAAACCCTTCAATTAGTTTCGTTTGTAGATGAGCCTAGTGCCCTGCAGTGGGAGATTACGGTTATATAACGATACATACATTACAGTGCAGATGAATCGTCACCAAGACCCATAAAATGGTGCATTACCACCACAATCGTCACAAAACCTGGGAATACGAGTAAATCCAATTTGGTTGGTACAAAAATGCAGATAGGCCAGAAACGCCGGCTCGTTAGTGGAGACCCGCGGCCCGAAAATATTTTTAATTTTCCTTCCTACGGTTTGGTTGGGCATTGTGACCTTTTCAGTCCGCTCGTTCCGTCAGGATTTACATTTTAAAGAACTGTAATAGGAATAATTTTACGTGCATTGTCTAGACGCGCATTTGACTAATGCTGTTGTATTGTTTTGGGGAGCTACGGTCTTGCTCTTTTTATTTGCAGCTTTTTTATTACCACTTTAGTTTATCTTCAAATCCTTCTCACTAAATTATCGATTACTATGCATCTAAGTCTTAGATCAATGCAGATTTCGTTGAAAGAATTCTTATTGAATTTATCTCTTAGCTTGATAATGAAATGTTTCAAAAAGACCAACATTATTCGGATTAGCAGTTTTTTTTTTCATTTAACAACAATATAGGTTATATATTCATATATCAGTCAAAATTTGTGCGCAGTCATGCGAAGAATATTATAAATTGTAGCATTAGTATCCATTAGACACAATCAATTTAAAGAACAATGTTTCAAGATAAAAGCGAGTTATGATTTAAATAGCTTCTAATCTTTTTGAACTCAAAGGCTTTGACATCGAAAAATATAATGCCTTACAAATAATACTTTTATAATGTGATATTGTGAACGAAGGACTTCAAAAGACGTACAGCTTGCTTTCAATTATTATAGACTAGCGCATTAACCTTTTAATCATAATAATAGCTTTGAGGTCTGTGATTATGAATGCAGATCAAACTGAATAGAAATTCATATTGTTTAATAGAATCGATGGAAAGCTACTCGTTTTAATGCGCTGGTTATATTACGTCTTAAAATAATTTTGTTGTTGCTTTAAAATAAAGTTTTTTTTTTATTGCTGCCTCGGTGGCATAGTTAAACTACAAAACGACTACAAAACTGAGGTCTCGGGTTCGAATCTCGGGTCAAGAAAAGTGATATTAAGTTTTTCTTCTCATTATCAGCCCGAAGTGAATACTTTGTGCCCGATATGGCGAGCCCTATCACATAATGGGACGGGACAAACAATTCGAAATGTGGGTGTGCTGGTGGCACCTCTGCCCTCCCCTTCTGGGATAAAGGCGTGAGTTTATGTATGTATCTATATATTTTTTTATTTAAAATATTTATTTAAAGCTAGTTATGGCTGTAGCAAAGTATGTGTCCTATTTTTAAAAATAACTCCATAAACCATAAATCTAAAAATAGTGTGTTTAATATAATGAATCTTGAATAGTTTAGCTCGGCAGATCTCTAGAGACGTTCTGTGTGTAAAACTCCAGTAATCTAGTCCATTCCCAGGGCTTGAACGCAGCGACCTACTTCACAGAAAACTCGGGCTTATGTCGAGATTTAATTAGAAGGGAATAGGATGGGGAAAAAAGAAATTCTTCAAGCTGACATAGCCCGGCTTATAATGTTTTTGTGGGCCATTTGTTATTTTTCTTGAAAATGGACTGCATTTTTTAAAATAATTTGTTGCGGGATTTTTTATTTTGAAATACGAGATATACTCTTTGTATTAGATGGTTAGGATTTCCATGCAGTTTTTTTTTGCTTCGACTTGTTACTGCAGTCTGAATTTAATTTGAACCTATTGATAACATTTAGGTCTTCAGTAGTCGGTGATGGTTCCAGCTACTTAACAAGCAGGTAACCGTAAGCTGTGATTGAAAATGTTATTTTAGCAATATAGAAAACATCAATATGTCATAATTTTTAGAAGCTTTATGGTTATTCATTAAACTGTACTGAACGTTGGCAGGAAATCATGTCGATAGACTGCAGCCACTTTTACAAACATTTTCACTGTAAATCGTACTTCAGAAACCTCTCATGCCTAACTATAGCTCGTTCGTTCCACCTAGCATTATCGCAGATAGTGCTATGATGTTACTTCATGGTTTGTGCAACATCGCTCAATCTTTGGCCACTTCAGCTGTAAGACCATCGACTCATCTTCCATAAAATAAATCTGCCTACAGTACTTAATAATATTTAACCCACACAAACCCTCGACCCCCGAAAACACAATAAATCCAACAACATCAAAAGCCGACAATTGCAAGAATAACATTCTGTAACGGTCCGTAACAACATTTTATTAGCGAAACCTTTTTGCAGTTCGTCAAAACATTTGAGTGCTAAAGTTTTATCATCAATAAATAGCCATTAGGCGCACACTCAAACAGTAACTTTTCGAGATAAAGCCGTAGAACGGTTTTATACAGCGTCTATTGCCGCAGACGGCGCGACGGGTAATCTGTACTTGAAGTTACATGTAATGAGAAAATTTGGAGTAATTCCGTGAATTGGGGACCGCATTAAATTTTCGAGTTTGAAAATACATGAAGTAAAAGTTTAAGAAGATACAGATGTTTAATTTGTACATTTCATTGGCTTTAGTGTATGTCGTGATTTTGAGTGTTGAAATTCACAGTGAAGGTGATAATTATAATGTTATAGACAAATATATTGTGAGTTACAGCAGCTCTCTCTAAAGATTTAATCTGAAATATGATAACCTAAAATCTAAAATCTGATGATTAAAAAGAGGACAATTAGCAGGCAAGCGATGGTTAGCGCCGGTAGGAATAGCAATATAAAGACAGAAAATAAGTGGTCTAAACGATCAACTGTTATTTGAATGAAATCGTGATGATGTCAACTCAATTAATTTCTAGATTAAATTTTATATTTTGAAGTATCACGGAGGTGGTTTACGTTATGAAAACTGATTCTATTTTTATTAATAAGAAAGCATTACAATTTTATAATTTCACATGGTACTTAAGCAAATTGTTGAGTAATACATGCGCTATGTTTTGGAAGAACTAGGAATAATCGAGTTTCCTCTATCTGTACCGTTGATTAATTTTCAAACAATTATTTACAATTTGTACTCAAAAATTTTATATTATTAAATGAAAAAGACCAATGTTAGTGATAATACAATGAAATCTGGTAGGTACTACCGGTTTAATCCAGGGAACTTAAAATTTACTTGTTCTCGTAAAACTAAAGCACCCATACAGTATCAACGGGATCTTACTTAAATGGCTGAGCGTTAAGTTTTACTGAGGATATTATTTAGAAATGTTCATCTTTTTCTATACTTAAGGAGTAAAAATAAGGTCTATACACGAGTGTGGAGTAGGGTATTAACCTCAAGAGTATTGTTTACGCTATCAAAAGTCCTGAAGGCAATGTTTTGATAGATAAAATTCTCGGAACGTTGTTATGCATTACATCATGTTTTATATAAACTGTTTTATTATCTTTAATATCCGACATACTTAAACATACATAAACTCACGCCTTTTTCCAAAAGGGGTAGGCAGATGTGTTACCAGGACACCCACGTTTCGCCTTGTGTGTTTCGTCCCACGATGTGATAGGGGCCAATCTATCGCCATATTGGGCACAATTTCCTGACCCAGGCGGATAATTAATAGGAAAATCTAATATGACTCGAGCTTCGAACCCGAGACCTCAGCAATACAATCGTTCCATAGTACAACTGCGCCACCGAGGCAGGCAGAATCAGAGATTTTTAAATATCTGTATATTAGACGTATACAGTAAATTTTATTTTATTTTTATTTTTAGAATCCTCAAATCTATCTTATGACTTTGATTTTTAAGGCCACTATCTGTAAACCAGAATTTAAATATATTTCACTTCATGTATTAATAATCAAAACAATTTATACAATTAGAATTCAATGCGATATTTTCCGTTGGTTTTTAACCTTCAACGAACGAATATTAAAATGTTATAATAAAATAGCTCGAGTTTTACAGTTGATTCTAGAAAACAGGAAATATTGGCACACAGCGGTCTTTATCACAATACTCGTATAATATCTGCATTGTAGATTTTCGTAGTTCATCCACCGTAAAGAAATTCCACAGAGCCCGGCAAAAGTTTGGACAGCTCTTCAAAAAGTATTAAAATGTCAGTCATAAATACGCGAGAACATTTTGGACTGGCGAACCGGCCATAAATAAACTCTACGTGACATTTCATTATTTAAACAACACTACACTGCCCATTTACATGTTTTAGTGCACCAATTTTGGTCGAGTGGATAGGTGTTCAATTGGTTGTATGTTACGTGTTCTACCTAGAGTAGGACTATCAAAATTAGCATATTATTTTTAGACCAACCGAAAATTCAGGTATTATCGTGGTGGATGTTAAAAATCTGGCGATATCACGAAGATATCAGACCAAGCTTGCTGTGCGCTGCTTTAAATTGCTACATAAGATTTATACTTTGTATTCATTATTTCGACCTTCACAATTCTTAACTTCTCTTCATTTGAAATCAATTTCCTCTTTGCAGACAGTCACACTCTTTTATCAATTTAACTTATTGTAGTTCTTTAAGAGACATCTATCGACAAAAGTGTATTAGTTTCTCATTGCATTAACATATTTTTTCCGATATTACATTTATTTTAAATTATTACACATGTAAGTACTGAACTTATGGGCTAGTGGCATATTTCGTTATGTCAGAAGTCCATATAATATTTAACCATAATTTCTTCTACATTTCACGTCTAGTTCGCCAAAGATGCAAGACTATTTATACCTACATAAAATGTCTGTGAAATACCTATTCCCGGGTTATAAATAAGAGTTGGCCGGCGGTACGTATGGCAAAGTTTGGCCATATATCAGGACGCTGGAATAAGCCGAGGAGAAATTGTTGCTTTGGTGCAACTTGGCGAAAAGACACGCTCGTAAGGTCGTGTGGTTATCGTTTGTCGTGTTGTAACAGTGTTGAAGCCGTCATTACTCGTGCAGTTGTACTGCGAACAGAAGCCAACTGTAGATATTTGTATGGTATTATTTACCTTGCAATAAATAAATAAATACACCCAACAGTCATATACATAGTCCTGACCCCACATTAAGATCAATTAAGTCTTGTGTCGTGGGTATCAGAAGCTACGAGAGACTTTTCGGTCTCACAAACACCCAGACCCGAGACAAATACTTGTGGGCCTCACAAACATTTGTCTCGGTGCGGGGATCGAACCCGCGGCCTCTCGTTTCTCAGCCGGCGTCTAACCAACTGCGCCACGGAAGCTGTCAGAATGCAATTAACATTTATACGGTTTATCCACAGCATGTAGATAATCCAGAATGCACGAATTAATGTTTTTCTACATATTTTTTTACCCCGGTGATTAAAATTTGCCCGAAGTTTTTTAGTTTCATAAAATCAAGCAGAAATATTATAAGGTGCCCTTTGTCTTATTAAATTAAAAGTGAAGCTATAAATGAATTTAAGAAGTATGTTTTTGAAAAAAATAAATTAATGATTTCAAGACCCCCAATATAGTTGAATGTTTCGACGACGGTTTTTCAAATTATACCAACAACATTATTAACACAAATTATAATTAAGCATTAAATAATATTATATTATATGAAGTCCTAGCAACTATTATATAATTTATGATGACTAAAAATTACTACTTAATCATATAAAATGGAGTCGTATGTGGACGAAAAAGTCGAATGTTCAAGTAATGAAATCATAGCGAAGTTGGTTGAAAATTATTTTTGAATAACAAATAAATGCACTTGACAATCATACCCCTATGGGTACGGGATTATGTCCCGACCGCATGAAACTTGTGACATTCGTGACTTGTGAATATTAAAACCCATTAGGGACCTTTTGTTCCCACAAACATGAAACCAATGTGTTAATCACTTAAATATAGTGTTGTTGATTGGATGAATGCAGTTCATGTGATTTATAAATGTCGCGTAATGTTTCAGTTATGCTGTTTTCTTCATTTGCTTCTTCTGCAAATCCTTCCTTCTTATGCTATTATTTTTCTTCAAATTAAAAATGGAATATGGTTAAACAAGATTGACCAAGTAACTTTGAAAAGTCGGAAGTGGATTATGTGTTCTGGTTTCTAGACTACCTCCATCCCAGCAATCCGACCTACTTAGAATTATTTTAGACACATTTTTGAAAACATATGTATATAAATTAAAAATATGTCAGATTCTTTTTTAAAGAAATTATTTAAATTATCGTTCGGCACGTCGCTTCTACCTTAAACCGCGTAATAACCATATTTTGAACATGCCGCGGTGCATCTGCTCTGCTCATCTAACTTATTATATTCCGGCTGCTGTTGGCTACTGTTTGGCTCATAAATTATGCCAATAAAGAGGACCCAAGTATCATTAGTGGTCTAGAATAGGCGGCTATTCATGAACCACGTCCCTAACCAGCATTATCATTGGCACAAGTCAATCTATTCAACGTCATTTTCGTTCGCATCATATTAAACGTAAATGGAGTGATTGGATAACGTTGATCCATGGCTTTTGTTTTGGCACTGTGTTATTAAGTGCTCGTGTACTTGGTAATCAATATAGAAACGCTACATCATCTGAAATATGTATGTTAGTGTGTTGTTTTCGGTGTTGTATTTTTGGGTTTAATATCTATCATCTATAAAAACAGTAACCGTGCCACAATTGACGAAATGGGTTGTAAAAGGATAAGTTGCGGGTTCGATACCTACATTAGGATAATTGTATATATAATAAACAATGATTTGATACTTTTTAGATACGAATACCGAAGCCAGGGTCTCTAAATTCACAGAGGGCTCACCCGCTACACTTCAGAATCTGTCAACGTTCAATTTTCATCATAATCGCCCAGTTTCCACCATACTAATAGGTAAAATACAGAAAGTTCCTTTAACTTGCAATAAGCAGCGTCAGTAAATCAAGACGAGACTTGTACGACGTTCCTCCAACAATGTCGAGACATTAAAGCCCCTTGAAAGATATTAATTTCTCAGCTGTGCCGATAGAAGGCAATTAAAACTTAAAGACAGAAATGTACGGTAGGGGAACTGGAGACACTTAATTCTTTTTCATTTAATTTGATCTCCGTAGTGGAAATAAATCTGTGATGAAGTTGGTCTGAATGACTATTGTCTTTAGAAATGTAACGGCGATTAGTAAGAGAACCATGCTGAAGGCCCTTTCTTTGATGTCAAAGTGAAATATGAAAATCGAATTGGATAGCAATTGTATAACATCAACAGTTAAGTTATTGTTTTGAGAAGCATCAGTTCCAATTAGTGGGAACCAGGAAACAGGGCTTAACAAATTCAGGGGGACCGTTTTGTAATTGAATAATTTGACAATTAGGTCACGCAAATGTCTCTCTATAGTTTATCAAAGTCCATAGAAATGGTGCTCCAATTATTCATTGTTAATATTGTATAGAAAATTCAATGTAGTTAATTTATAATATTGAGACAATGACTCCGGGATTCAAACAACTTTACCTGACCACGGTGAACCCGCCACTTGAATAGTCCTATTTAACTATCAAAAACAATCATATACAAGACTTTTAAGGCTTTCAACAAATGCATAGGGCATCACTAGAATAATGAGGAATTACTTTTTTCTTTAATGGAGTATGTTCTTATCTAAATAATAAACCCTATTGAGATTTCTGTATCAAAACATTTTTTTTTTGTGTATTTACTTGTCTGTCGGTGGTCGCGGTTCAATTTCCAGGGCACACCTCTATCTTTTCGGAGTCATGTATGTATTGATAGTTAATCACCATGTATTATAACGGCGAAGGAAAACATCGTGAACCTCCACATCATAGCGATTCGGAAGTATTTCTACGGTATGTAGAAGTCCGCCAAACCGCACTAGACCAGCGTGGTGGATTATACCGCATATTATATATATATTAATATTATACCCCTCTCAATCGTTCTCTCGGATGTACCGGACGCCTGTGCCCTGCAGTGGGACGTATATGAGCTGAGACATACTTATCTGACGACTTCAATAAGTTCCAATAAGAAGAACTTATATTATAAATGTTTTTCCCTTTTCGAATCTGTGAAGGACGCTTACGTATTCTGACTGCATGGCCCTTTTATAACGGGCTGCTAAGCCATTGACCCCTCGAGTTTCTGCAGGGTGGTAATAAAGAACACAGAGGCCTAATACCACACTTCAATCAATATTCAAATCTGAACATTTATGTAGGTCAAAGTAGAAACTTGCTGCATACATTTGTCGCTAGTGAATAATATACATGCAACCAGTTGCAGAATTCAGAACTAATTTTATATCGGAAACAATTGGTCGGGCGAGAAATAGGATAAACTGCCAAAGAGGTTGTGGATTCAAACCTATGTCACACACGACTGAATTCATATTCAGAAAATACGCGTGTCTGAGTGTTATCGAGAAGAATAAAGGTAAAGTCTACATAGACTTAATATATTATAATAATAAACCCTACTACTGAAGAGGTTGCTGTCAGTAAAATATTAGTTAAATAATCGTATAAGACTAGCGTGAATTTAAGACATGCAGAATATATTAATATTCTTTCTGATCATTACGTAAGTACATCAGCATAAAACCCAACAATTTATGAATAAAAGAGAGGAAAAGTAATCAATGGAACGCGAACAAACAACAATTTCCAAGTCAGAAAAGTCGCGTTCCTACATAAATAATGTTATTTTAGCGTATTATTTAATATTAAAGAAACCTTGTCAAGTCTCGCGGCGCCCACGCTCCCCTCTATTTGAAAGAGACTGTTCAACATTATACGTAAAATAAGCTGGAATAGTAATGTGGAACTTTATGCGCCAGACAAACTCTTATATAAACGACCAGAGTTGAAAATTTAAAGAAAATTTCTACGATAAATGTTTTAAAATTTATTTCGGCTGCTGCAATTACGAAATGTTGATTAAAATCAGGCGTATCGATAGTGATTTGATCGATAATTGCTTACCGTTGGAAATGTATTTTTTAAAAGAAATAATGATGCTTTGTGTCTACATCGTTAATAATCACACTTGTTTGATTCCATGTGGTCGGATGCCAAATTTTTTGTTTCCTACTAGGTTTTTGTCAGTCAAGTAAAATATAATTACAAGAACAATTAAATCCCTTTAAATAACTAGTACTAAAAAGACGTAGGTTACATTGTTTGTATCTGCAGTTTCTATACCAAACTTGACGTATACAACTTGCGTCAAATAATTTATTGCACATTTTTACTCAAGCACATATTAAGTCATCATGAAATAAGCGAATAGACCAATATATCCTTAGTTTGTCGGCATTACCATACTAACTGCACAGATCATAGTTTACCACCAAACCGCTTTGCAAACACCCCCTCCCCGTGCCTTGTTGTATCAGATTAAGGAGAGATTAGTAAACGTCGTGCGGCGCGATGAAGATGCATTGCGTGAAATCGACTAGTGGCCGCCGCTGTGACATGATTGATGGCGTCGCTTGTCTTGTATACAACAAACTAATCGCACAGACTAATTGGAAAATTTGATAGAGCTGACGCGTTGTATTATTGACGTTCGGTCTTGAAATGGTCATCTCTATACCTTTGTCCCATATTTAGATATAAGTGTTCGTCGTTGAACGTTTCAGCTATGTTACAAAATTATTATTAGGCTCGCTTCCTATTACATAGTGGGACGTAACATACAAGGCTAAATGTGGATGTCCTGATAGCACCTCTGCCTAGCCCTTCTGGGAAAAAGGCGTGAGTTTATGTATTTATGTATGTATTACAAAATTATTTTACTGTTTGCAGTATTGATAGAATGTTGCTGTTATTGTAATTTTGTAGGATTGAATGCCTCAAGTAGAGGTCACAATATGTATAAGAAGTATTGTAATGGCAGTGACAGGAAGTCGTTATATACAAGTAGCTGTGAAAGTTCTTAAAGTAGCTCTTTGTAGTTAAATAAGATGTTGATGATGAAATATTGACATCAGGAATTTGCACTATGCAATGAGAACACTCTGTGTTTTGTACATTAAATTTATTCTGTAATATGTAGCCAACTATGTTAAATACTCATAAGTAAAAGTGAATATGGATGAAGGATATGGCAATAGGATGATCCATGACCAATTCGCAATGGTAACTCAAATTTTCGTCAAAAAATAATGAATATAGCAGGCACAAACATTTCGATGGCAAGATTCCAGGAGGCCAATAACCTTTTATATTAACAAGTCAAACGATCTTGTAATAAAAATATTTTTAATTAATTTCGTGTTGGGACCTAAAATATGAATTAAAATCTAACACTTTCTCATCAAAATATATACCTTGCTAAGTTCTTTAGAGGTTCACTAGACCGAAGAAAACCGATCTAAGAGATTTTGTATGCAAAACGGAATAAAACTGAATTTTAATATTGCTTTTTATTATGGAAAGAAGAGAAAAAACATTAAATAATTATTTGATTTTTTAAAATAATGTTCTTAACTAAAAGAAAATAGATAGTTTTATAGAGAAATGGCAATGGTTCACATCAAAAGTTGTTACAGGTAGAGTAATACGAAATGTCTATCTGCACACCATGTTTTTTCAATTGTCTCTCAAACTAGGAAAATCTGTATCTTGAGAGTCAGTAATTCAGCTTTAAATTTCTTAATTGGGGACAGACATTGGGATGTGCCAGTCTGCCACAGAGATGCTGTTTCTTTATCAATTACGTGAAATTCTGTTATAATGTTTTCATGCCACTTAAAGATCCAATTTTTATCACATTCACGGAGAAAGCAGAGCAAAATATCTTTGTGACAGCAACTTTGAATTTTAATGGTTTAAAGTGAACTCTCAGTCGTGTTCCAATTGCTTGAAGCAAACGAAATTACTGGATCAGTTTTAATGGTATGTTAGTTTCCAGATAAAACCGTTTACGAACGCAATCGACCATCATAGATCAAGGCTCAAAGCTTGATATAGTCAACGAATGAACATACAATACTCCAGAAAGCACCATATCTGTAGGCAAATTAAATTACCCGACTCTTCTGTTGTGTACTACAACTCAGCTTACTCAATTGTAAACTGACTATGGATTAAATCGATTAAGGATTATCCTTAGATTCTATTACATACAGGTTGGGTTCTTGTTTAACTTCGGGGTTCAACAAACCCCATGCCTGTATGTAAATAGCATATCGCTCTATTTAACATCCCAGATACAATATTCAACTTGTAGGATACAGTATTCGAGGTAAAAGGGACGTTAGTTCTGGGTAAATTTAATTTAATATTATTAGCTGGAAATTGGTAGTAGTTTGGATATGTTTTATTTGTTTGTAATTTATACGAGCAGAAATTCAAATGATATGTAGATAAACAAAGTTCCATGAATATTGGAATAATTTACCACTGCTTTGAAAACATAATTATTAGAACTATCAGTATCGCATGTAGACCTTCAAGAAATACTGAGCAATCACAAACGATTAATATATTCAAACCTTAAATTTCTTTTTTTTTTGTTTCGTAGCAAAAATAAATTATAGTCTTTAAACTAACTTATAGATAGAGCTTATAAACATTAAAATAATATAGTTTAGACGAACCTGTTACTGTACCGTTAAAAAAGGTAATTAATCAGATGAAAATCATCGACCAATCACGTAAATTCACCATTAAACAGAACAAGTTAAGACGTCATTGGTTACAACTGGCATCCTGATTAGAAGACTATACATTACGGCCGGTCGTCTCACCGCACCGTCATTACTGACCACGATGTCGTGCAAACACATTCGGTTTGCGGTCTCACCGGCCAGCCTTAGAACCTATTCACGGAGTGTTGTAAATCAACCTGAATAGTGGGTGATTGGTATAGTGGGTGATTGGTATAGTGGGTGATTGAAATGGGTGATTGGAGTGGGGTGTGACGTGTAGGTGACGCCGCCTTTGTTAGTGTTCGTAGCTAAGGGAATGATTTGACGTTTTGCGGGTGCCTTTATGTTAATTGATTTTGGGTATTTTTTTGTGTTTTTTTGGGATGTTTTATTTCTATATGGATTGGCTTTTGTATCGGTAAGTGAGTAGGCAGTGATGACACTCATATAGGGCTAAGCTTATTCTTGTCTCAATTTGATAGTCTATCACACCTAGCAGTAATTGCAGCTCTACATTTCTAATATGTTTTTTTTTAAACCGAAAGACATAAATTGCTATTAGACTCAATAAGTCAATTCATATAACATCAAAAATATTTTTAAAGGGGTGGTGTGCAATGTAAAACTTTCACATAACGGCAGTTTTAATTGAACTCTATTTTGGTGGCACTATATCAATGTTTCCGCTTTTGTTTCGGAACAAAAATGTTCTATATTTCATTGCTTTCAAAGTTGTTAAGCTCTGATAGATATTAACATAAACGATGGTTATAAGCCGTATATAATGCAGTTATAAATCCCTTTAACTGATGTAGTTTTGGTAAAAAAAGTTTTAGTATTTGAAAATCGGTTGCACCAATTAATCATAAAAGTTATCATTACTTCACCTCGGTTGCGGTTTATTCTAATATTCTGTAAAATTCTTATTCACATTACTCTTTAATACACAATACGAAAGCCCATTGAGATTATTTTAATAATTCCGAAAGTCATCTTTGTAAACATTTAAAGTTTCGTACCCGTGCCGAAATGGAACATGGCATTATGAAGGACATCGCTGCCTTCGTTTTTAACGTCATTCTTTAAATTTTAATAAAAGACGGTGGCTTATTGGCCATCGCAACACTTTTGGACTATCCCTTTCATAGTTTCATTTACGTTTGTTCTGTTCAAAAGATAATTTTATCGCCATTTTATTTTTAAGTCGTTCTGTGTGCTATAAACGTCTTTAACATTGAGCTTTTTATTTAGTCTCTTACACCAATTAATTATAATAGGTCTGAGATGATATCAGTGTTTTGAAAACCAGGCGTTAAGTGAACTAATAGTAGGCTATTTTATAATAATGTTTACATCTTTTTGACAGTGTGCAAAATCCCTCTGTGGCGCCGTTGGCTAGACATCGATTCTGAAACGAAAGGCCGCAGGTTCGATCATCGCACCGAGACAAATATTTGTGTGAACCACAGGCACTTGTTTCGGGTCTGGGTGTTTGTGAGACCCAAAAGTCTGTCGCAGTGTCTGATAGCCACGACAAAAGACTCAATCTTAGTGTGGGGCCAGGACTATGTATGTGACTGTTGCGTGTATTTATAGAGTGTATTTTATTTTTTTAATAACTTAGCTATTACAAAATATTAGGTGAAGTTACGAAGTATCAAAATTATATATTGATGATCAAAAGCAATAAAGTGTTTGCCAATTTACTGACATCATCATTATCCATTACAGTAACCTGTAAACTTCAACATACCTAAGAAATAAAACGAATGTGTTTACATTTCTATGATTGTAATATCCTAGGTATAATTCGCCATTAGCCCGCTAGGGGGCGTACGTTACATTGAAACCGCAGCGCATTTAGAATACAGAAGGGCACTTAAACGTTAACGATCAATTTTGCAGGTAAGTCAGGTGGCCTTTGGCGTACTAAGAGTTCTGCAACGCGTTTGTGGCGTGTTAATGTGTTATTGTGATTCCATTTGAATTTATTTGTATTTTTTAATGAATTGTTTGGATTGTAATGACTGAAGTTTCTATCTTCAGAGAATTTGTAGAAGATTATATAGAAAAATCAATTGTAGAGGCTGAAACATACAACTACACATGATGTCTTTGGTGTTTAATTTATAAACTGACTTTAATGTACATGATTATTGAAAATCAAGGCTAAGATTTCAGGTAATTATTTAATTATAATTACTATTTTATAATCATATAATTATCATAAAGAAATGGTTATATATTTTTCAAACAAGAACAAACTGTTATTATCACGGACAATTACCCTAACATGAAAACAAAGAGAAACACCTCTAGTATTTCCAAAGGTGTTAATGATAGTAAATTAAATACACTGACGACTAAAAAAACGGTATAAGTAATTAAACGGAAAACCACCAAACAATCAATTAAGCCAACTATCATTCACAACAGTACGTTTAACGTTGAAGCCAGATTCCGGTGCCCTCGAGAGCTAACCTTTATTATCTTTACATAGTAAGGGAATAAGGCTCTTGTTTAATTCATAATGGCGTGCTTTGATACCTCAGGGTTAATTCTGAATCATGAATACGATCAAGTGGGTGGGGTTTGTGTATTTCAAAGAATTAAACGACAAATTGGTTTGGCGGTAACATTGGTGATGTTGACGTTTTGTGGTGAACTCGTAATAATGAATCATGCTAATATAAAGGTGAAAGATTGTGGTGACAATTTTAATGAAATTCGGTATACTGACGCCCTGGATTAACACAAAGGGTATTTTTCCGTCGGATGAGGAAGGAATTCTAATAAATATTTGTTACTCTTTCCAACTCAAATGGATGGAGTTGGATAGATTATAGGGCGGATGAAATGGGACAAAAGAGAACAAGATTGCCTGTCTCGAGTCATGGGACATAGTAAGACGGGATCGGATGGGACTATCGAGACAGAACGAGAAAAGCAGTACAGAGGATGGCGGTCGCGTTGAGTATTAATATGAAATATGTAGTTAATACGCGAAATAATATGTTTCTGATGTGGACTAGACTCCAAAAGTGTCTGCACCCAGGTCGGACCGCTGCACTGGTTCAGAATATGGAACAACATTCAATTTTCAGATGTTTTCCTTGATGAACGAAATTTATTATGAATACATCATATGGAATATTGAAAACTTAGAGCTCTGTTACTTGTGCTTCATGATTAATGTTAACGAAAATTGATTATGAATACATCTTCGAACTTCGAAAACTTAGCACTACTTGTGGTTTATCGTCTGTCTGTTGTTGATGTATTTACGTAAACTCTACCTATCATCTTCAATTGCTGGACTTAAGCCTCCCCAATTATGCGCCTTACCATGTATAATAAATAAATAATACAGAAGTATATGAAATAAAAAAATCACAATAACAATACAATTTGGTTTAACATGAACAAATCCCTGGCCTAAAATGAAATGAGAGCAAAGGTTTCCAAATTACTGTAAACGGTAAGAATTTCGGTGCGTTTCATCAAATAAATATCTATTAAGGAAATAATTTAAATAAAACACAAGCGCTCGACGCTTGCCGCGATGAATTCGCTTAATCTTGAAAGATTTAATTTAAGTGTGATTGCTGGATCTGCTGCGGTGAAATCTCTTGACTTTTTTGTTCTAAAATTATAATAATATTATTTTGCGTTCTTCCATTCGTTCTATGCAGTAGTCTTACAGCTGTTTCAGGAAGAAATTGTATACAATATGCATACGGAAATTCAGGTTTTCTTCAGTCTAAAACCATCTCATTCGCCTTTCCAAGTACAATTCATTTTTAATACAAAGAGGTTCGTTCCGAATTTAACTTATTTTGAATTATAATACACTCACTGGTGTGTTATTCCGAGTCTGTATTTTTTAAAGAAAGTCATTCCTGGCATAATACTCCAAGCTCTAATTTTTCACTGACGCTTTTTTATTTCTGTATTTACCAAAAATACCAATCCAACTTTATCTGGATTACATAAATTGTTGCTTTAAGTAAAATATGAGGAAAGATTAAAACACCATAAATCTCCCAATACAAAGATCGGTCGGCGCTACTTAATTTACCTTGATAATTACTGAAACACAAACAATTTTCCAATTACCACTGCAGCTGAAACCTGGACTGCTGTGCACAAACAGTTACTTAAACTATTTATTCATCTCATCCCCTCTACCGTAAACCGAGCGACAGTTATCGAAAACACACAAAACAATTAAACCATATGAAAGGCTCAGTATTGATTCCCACGGACCGCAAACCAGAAAACCTGGTATCGTTAACTCTTACTGGAAGCGACGCATTGTTACCTAATTGAATGAAATCAATCAATTTTATCGTTTGCTTTCACAGCGGGAGATATTGTGGGCGTGTGGCGAGGCAGATGTTTTGTGCCAATCTGGGTATTTTTATACGATTGTGACGTGTTGACTTACTGATTAAAGCATTCAACTGTCAGTCATGAGTAAAATGAAGATTAATCAAGTCTTGTGTCGTGGGTATCACTACAAGTTTTTGCAGTAGGGGTAAGGCTCAGACTTGAAACTAATATTTGTGTATAACCAAAAAATCGTCTTGGTACGGAGATCGAACCCGTGGCTTGACGTTTTACATCCGGTAACTAAACTATTCTAACTAAATGGCTGTTTTAATGTCGGTTGACTACTGACGGCCTCATTCATAGACAGATTTAAAACCTATTTTAGTTATCTAATATTTTGTCTTATTCGCTCAAACTGAATTTTGAAGTCGTTCGTAAAGGACAAAACATGTGATGGCTAAAATAGGTGTTAAATCTGTCTATGAATAAGGCTGTTATAACTTGAACGTGAAGGCAAACTTAGCGGGATTCATTGTCACTGTCCGTTACAGCGTAGCAAATACTATACCATGACCGCATTGTAAACGTATCGATTGTATTTTTTCAAATGAATAAGTATGGAAAGTCACCGCTTGGTGGCAGAATGGTATGATGGGCAGCGTTCCACAATTGAATAATTCAAAGGATATTCTTAAACTTCATATTCGTAAAATTCCAAGTTTTAGTCAGCAGATATCTTAAAATGGCACACATCAAGAACACCAAGTGACAATCTTTCTTGACCTATAATATTGAGTAGTACCATAGTAATAATATAAAGAAGTATGACTCTAGATTTCTGTAAAGACTTTGTACCGAGACATAAAAACATTCATACCTTTTATACAAGCAATAGTCGTAACTTAAGAACCATGATGTTACGACAGTATCCACGATAAAAATCTTGTTAAAAACACAGGTCTACAGTAATAAGTTAGCCAACATGATATAAAACATACCAGAAAAATACTAAGCCGTTGTCTTAACACACGTGTAGGGAATTTAGCGAAGTTTCATTTGATTTTATTTTAGATTCTTATCTCTCTTTATTGTAATGTCACTTATAGACATCATATTACTTCGTCATTTGCCTAATTGCGCAAAGTTCTCTTTCATACATACATACATAAACTCACGCCTGTATCCCCGAAGGGGTAGGCAGAGGCGCCACTAGGACACCCACATTTCGCCATGCATGCTCCGTCCCACGATGTGATAGGGGGCGAGCCTATCGCCATATCGGGCACAAATTCCTGACTCCGGACTGATAATGAATAGAAAAACCCAATATCACTTTGCCCGACCCGGGACTCGAACCCGAGACCTCAGCTTTGTAACCGTACCGTAATACAACTACGCCACCGAGGCAGTTCTCTTTCACTGAGGTAGATAGAGGCTATGGATAGACTACGCTTAATGTTGACTGACTTTGTTATTATTTTCATCAAATATATGTACATTCGGTGTGATTGACCGCTTCTTTGGAGTCGAAATCTTATTCTTATATCTGGTCCAATCTCACACTTGCATAGTGTCGCCACGACATGAGTAATCAGGCATATTTAAAATTCTAGACAAAAATAATAATGTCATTTGAAATTACAAAATAAATAACGCAACTAAATATAAATTTATTTGTGTTTGTTACTATTCCGGGTTTAAACGTTCTGTTGATATGAGACGCGATGCCGTGTGTGCGGAATACAACGTTACGTATGTATGTTACTAACGTCACACGACGTATTAAAACGTTGCAGTTGCCATCTCGTATTTAACCTCTATTTACATTAAAATAATATTCGCAACAGAAATGTAGCATATTTGCGCGCTAATTAGCTATCTAATTAAACGGGATTTTTCCACAGACGCGAAATTTAGGCCAAGCCAGTGTCTCCGTGTGACTCTGTCCTTGAGAAGCATTGCTTGTTTTCTTTTTGTCTCTGCTGCATTAGTGCTTTCTATTTGTCAGCTCTGTTTGTAATCTATATTAAGGAAGAAATTAGTACCGCGTGGTTGACTATGGGTAATGAAATGAAATAGTTTTCCCTAGTCGGTGGATTTCAGTTTAGAATCCCAGGTCTCACCTTTGACTTACACAGTCAGGTATTTGACAAGCATTCTGATGGTTAAAGAAAAATAAGGAAATCTGAACACAGAGATTTATTAGAAATTGTATGGTACGTAAAACTCGGCCAACGTGCGATTGGTCGACGTGTTGAATTATGGTCAAATGGTTAAATTACCTTAAATAATGGTATTATATTATTTTTTTACCTCAGTTGTGTCATCTGCCGTGCCCTGCGCATCTATCGGGCATCATTATTTTTGTATGGTGAGCGGGTTTTCTCACGATATTTTCCTTCTTCGTTACTATACGTGGTAATTGACTAACAATATTCGATTTACAACCGAATTCGAACATTCGGAGGCCTAGGTATTCGAACCCATGCCTACCTTGTCTGCAGCTAAGTTCGTTTCGTTACCAACAAACCACCACATTTAATACACAAAATTAATGAACCCATAAATTATGAAATAAAACCACACATACATTACCCACACTGTCACCCGAGCACTACATCGAACATAATTAATTAGTTTAGCCGAGTTTTTCAATTTCTCGCCACGGGACTCGATTACGTCACACGATAGCTGGCCCATGTTAATGTATTGAGTGCATCCGCCAGTAAACCTGAATAGATGGTTCAATTAATGTGAGTAGCGGACACCTAGTGCAAACGTAAATGCCGCTCTCGATACATTTGAAATTGGAAACAGTCTCTTGTAATGTGCAATAGTGGTCCCTTTGGACCTCAATTATTTACTGTTTAAGTGAAGTTGTGTGTCTTCGAGCTTTGTTTGCTTGACATGGTCTCCTTATATTAAGATTGTAATTAGTGCTACAAAATTGTCATTAGACAGACTACGCTGCTGTTCGAAAGTAGATGTCATATAAATGAATATTTAAAAATCAAGGATTTTCACACACATCAGCTGGAAGTGGTAAGCATCATTTCTCCATTCATGACATCCCTCATTAGGTCCGTCAGTCTGAAAATTAAAAGATAATTATTACCTGTTAGCGATGTTACTACCGAATCCTGTCAGAGCCAAACAAATGAATGAAGACGAATATTCGGCAACATTTTGCCTTTAGTAAAATTGCGAGTGAAATATGTGCAGAACAATTCAATATTAATCAACAAAATATGCATTCCATTAATAAATCCTCGCGTTTCCAAGTATCAGATTGTTCATAGCGTGTTGTAATTAGTTTAATGACTACAGGATTACGTGGTCCAAATGTGAATTGTTGTGTGTGATGTATGGTTTAAGATTTTCTAAAATTCTTATTTTGTTGAGACCAAAATTGAGTGGTTTTGGAGGCTGAAATGTAATAAAAGATATGTTGGATTTCTGCCTATAAAATCCTACGAATATTTCTTTATATCCCACGCCAGTAATCAAACCGGCTCGTGGATAACTGTGAAAGATTTTTTCTATCTTTCAAAATTAAAACATTTACAAGTCGATACTGTCCGTTCTTATAATTTTCTCATAATATTTTTATCTCTGATTAGTTAATGATACCTACTCTAAAGCCTATATTGTATCAGTCCATACACGTCACAGCAATCGAGAGAACGATTGAGAGAGGCCTTAGGGTCAATAAAAGCTTCCGATCGACCATCTCAGCGATTCTGCGGGTGAAAACACAAGCGGAGGAGGCAGTAGGCCGGGGAAAATGTGTTGTGGCGGTGTCGTTAGATATCGCCAACGCATTTAACACCTTGCCCTGGCCCTGCATTGAGGAAGCACTGCGGTACCACGAAGTGCCCCTCTATCTTCAACGTTTGGTGCAATCGTACCTTTCGGATAGATACGTGGTGTACCCGGGCGTTGAAGGGTGCCACCGTAGAGCTATGTCGTGCGGTGTTCCACAAGGTTCGGTTCTCGGACCTCTCTTGTGGAACATCGGTTACGACTGGGTGCTCCGTGGTGCCAAATCTCGGGGTGTCGACGTAGTTTGCTACGCCGACGATACGTTGGTAACAGCGTGCGGCGGGACATTCGAGGAGGCTGCCACCCTTGCTGCGTTGGGCACTAATAACGTAGTAAGGAGAATACGGCGGCTGGGCCTGGCGGTGGCCCTTCATAAATCTGAGGCTATCTTTTTTCACGGGCCTCGGAGAGGGCCACCAGCACAAGCCCACATAGTGGTCGGTGGCGTGGAAGTCTCCGTCGGCTGTTCGATGAAGTATCTTGGAGTTATCCTAGATAGCCGATGGAACTTCCATGCCCATTTTAAAACCCTAAGACCAAAATTGGTAAAGGCAGCAGGCGCATTATCTAGCCTGCTTCCTAACCTCGAAGGTCCCGGCATCCCTTGCCGGAGAATGTACGCGGGAGTCGTACGATCGATGGCCCTATACGGGTGTCCCGTTTGGGCTGAATCTCTGAGCAGAAACTGTGCTGCTCTCATGCGTCAACCGCAACGAGTGGTGGCGCAGCGGATAATCAGAGGATATCGTACGATCTCCCATGAGGCGGCCTGCGTTTTGGCTGGTTTCCTTCCCTGGGACATCGACGCCAAAGCCCTGTCGTCGATTTATTACTGGCGGGAGGAAGCGTCTCGTCGAGGGGAAATACCAGCCCTAAGAGAGGTCGAGGCCAAACGGGCCTCCCTGCGCGTGGCCGCCGTGGAGGAGTGGCGCTCCAGGCTGGACAATCCCAGTGCTGGTGAGTGGACCGTTGCGGCAGTGCGTCCTGTTCTTGACCAGTGGCTGAACAGGCGCCACGGCGTGTTGACGTTCCGCCTGACACAGGTCCTATCGGGGCATGGATGCTTCGGTAGATACCTGTGGCGGGTGGCAAGAAAGGAAGCGACCGCTGTGTGTCACCATTGTGACAACTGCCCGGAGGACACAGCCCAGCACACTCTTTCGGAGTGCCCAGCCTGGGGTGTTGAGCGCAGAATACTCCGTGCAGCCGTCGGAGTAGACCTCTCGCTTTCGGCCGTGATTCCCTCCATGGTCGAGAGTCGGAGGTCGTGGCAGGCGATGCTCTCGTTCTGCGAGATCGTGATCTCGCGGAAGGAGAGCGCGGACCGGGATCGTGAGCGAAACGATCCCGCTCGCCGCCGCCCGCAAAGAAGGAGGCGCCAGTTGATAAACGGCTGAACTGGCGCCGTTGCCCTGTGGTCCGGGGGTGCAAGAATTCCGCCACGGTATTCCCTGCCCGTCGTAAGAGGCGACCTAAAGGGGTCATCGGAGTCGCTGGGCACACTGCGGGGGCGGTGTGCCCACACGTATAACGACTCCGAGATGCAAGACAGAGCCTCGTCTCTGTCAAGGACGCCCACAACACCTTAAACGGGCGTCCAAAAAATAGGCGTAAGTGGGTGTCATCCGCGCCTCCTACACTGAAGGAACAGCGATGGTTTTGCGCGGGGCGGTAATGCGGACGTAAATCGGGGCGCTTTTCGCCCTGGGATGTCCGGTACCGCCCACAATGCGTATGACGATTAACGAGGGGTTTTTAGTCAGTATGCTGGCGTAGATATTGTTAGGGACCCAGCTCGGTCACAACATCCGCATTGTTCCGAGCTGGAAGGCCAGTGACACTGACATACCCCTTTCGACCTCCCCCGGGGTACCGAAAGGGGAGCTTAACAGCTTTTCCTCTCGAAACAAAAAAAAAAAAAAAAGGGTCAATAAAAGCCTAAAAAAAATATAAACTGGAAACCTAACTCAAATTTCAAGCACTATCGCACTAGACTGATCCATTTCAAAACTTAGATTTTTTGTTGTCACAAACACATTGTAGCTATTAAACGAATGATTCAACATTGATGTTTGCAATGTACGTTTGTCAGTGGGTACGCGCCGCTGACCTATTTATCATTACACATCTATTTATCACTCGCCCGACAATGGACGGCAATATTTCTCCCTGCCGTGAAATTATGATCGCGGTATCGAATACGTACAATTTGTTTTAATACGTCTAATATGGAAGTGAAATTGGGTCTGATTTAATGATGTAAAATTTTTCAAAGCAATATTTTGTTATTGGAGAGACTTATTTTGAGAGTCAATTTCGTTGCAATTGAGGATGCTATGGATTAAAAGATTTTAAATAAAATGGCTATCTGTCTGGTTAAGTTCTTTGCCTATCCATATCGACCAAGAGAGCTCACAAAAAGTAAAAAGTTTAAAGCATGTGATAAAACTAAGAAAGATAAAGGTTGTATTGTTTCATAAATTATTTCATGGTATGTTTAATATATATGTATATATATGTGTTCTAAATAGTCACGCGATCCAAAATACTATCATTCAAAGCCCGACCTAACGATAAATATAGGTAATTGCATTATTAGGCTTATGCCTACAATGACGTTAGAATGATGTTAATATACGATTATCAATAATTTCAAATATAAAAAAATATATAATAAAGATTTTAAAACCTTGTATTATTACTAAAACATAATATATGAAAAAAGAGAATATTTACATACAAATATCACAACAAATAGACTATCCGCACTCTCCACCCCAAGTAAATCCGCTTATCGAACAAATAAAACAGAAATATATTCATCACATACACCTGAGCCCCTACCACGACCACAGATACCACACGAGTCGTATTCGACAGTGAATATAGTAACAGCACACGCATGAAGGATTTATTCCAGCTGATTCAGTGCAAGGCCGGCCGGGCGATGTGATTTGCGGCCGACTCACGGAATAAGCAGAATTTGATTGAACCACGACATGCTGACGTCAGTTGGACACTTTATAGTTAACTTGATGTACGTGCTACAGAAGTTCGGGTTAGGGGTTTTGTTGCCGGTCGTTAATCTCCGAGTTGGGTTGATGATTCTAGACTAGGTTTAATAAGTTCTAGTCCTTGGATAAGTTTCGTTGGCTAATGGGTTGCCATAATAGACTAAAAATAAAATATGGGATAATCTGGATTTAAATTTGTGCCTTGCATACCTAAAACACGAGTTGATTTATAAAAAGGGGTCACATTTAAAATATCTGGGGGTAAAGTAGGGTAGTAAGGGTTGTAGTAAGGGAGGGTAGTAAGGGTAGTAGTAAGGGGGCTAGGGTAGGGTAGGTAGCCCCCGCCAAGTCTAGCAAAAAAGCGGCACAGTGGTACCTTCCTTTTCTCAAAGCAGTTTAGGCCATTTTCGACTATTACTTCGTTGTGGGTATATCTTAAAAGACTAATATACAGATTTTTTAAATTCTGCTTTTCATGTTAATAAAGGCAATGTTAAATTTAATTTTAGCGATATAGAGCCCTCCATATTATTACATCTTAAAGATGGCTTTAAACACTGTTTGCCTCTAACAATAAGAACTAGATAATTATTTTCTATCATTTCCATTTCTAAAGTTATACAAAAAGTCCAAATCTTATATTCTAGACCCTACCTATAATTCGCAAAAGTCTAAAAATATAAAAAACGCGACACCATACAAATTTGCAAAAGTCACCATACAAATTTGCAAAATATCTAAAAATACCTCGTATGTGTTGAACTCAATGTTTTGTTCAGTTGCACAAGGTCGTATAATAAATATCCATACCACACAAGCCAATTCTGCCGTAGCATTCACTCATTCTACTTTACAAGCACAATAAATACCGACGCGAACCATATTATCGAATTTACATATTGCTTATTTATTTCCACTAGACACGTGGAGGAAACGGAACTCATATTTTCGGCTGTTCCGGCGTAATATCGCAGAAGTGATGTTGTATGTTCGATTTTACGGTTCAACACTCTGCTTATGGCTCCACTCGACAGATTATACCTTCCCGTGATGATTGCTAATACGTTGTTACGATGCTAGTAAAATGTTACTGCTTGTATCTTGTGGTTTATGATATCCTGGTACTTATTTTTTCCTAACTATACTCAACTATCAACAATACGCATCTTAAGTAATAATAATTATTAATTATAAACATAAATTATTTTTCAATGAGTTTATTGCTCATTTTAATGAAGGAAAACAGTAAATTTTTTTTTCAGAAATATCTGCATACCTTTTTCATGGGTATGGGCAGCCCGCCAACCCACAATGGGCTAATTTGGTGGACTAAATACCGATTCCCGAAAAAGATGATGCAAGTCGTAAAATTGTACATACATACATAAACTCACGTCTTTTTCTCAGAAGGGGTAGGCAGAGGCGCTACCAGAACACCCACATTTCGCCTTGTATGTTCACGTGGCACGATGTTTTCATTCACCTTTGAAGTGTGTTGTAATTAACTAACAATATACACAAATCTTTGACGGAACTGTGCTCTTAGGTTTAGAACCAATTAATGCCTGGGCAGTTCGTTGCTAACAGGCCGCCATGCACTTAATCATATATTATTATTAATTAAAACTCTACCAGAGCCGTTCACTTTGATTTTGAGCTTCTAATATGTTGTCGCAATCAAAGTTAATTGATGAATGATTTTTAAATCGATGGACACATTTTCATTAGATTTTTCAGATAGGATTTTCAACATTTTAAGCGATATCTTAAGGATAAAAAATCATTTTATGAAAAGAGCAAGGTGATTTAGGAAACATTAAAATGTATAACTTACAACACAACGTAATATACGGTTCAATCCTTAGGGTAATGAGCTTTTTCCAGAATGATTTATTTTTTTCGCAAATAATAATTATTAGTATAATATTGAAAGTATAATGACCTGCGTTTCCCGGATATTTGTTATGTTTGTCTTTTTCCTGAAGGTTAACATTGAGAGACTTAATTAAATGTTATGAAATAATAATATTATTTAATCATTCACAATAGCTTGTCTTGTATAATAAATCATTTTTGTTTAGTGTCGACGATGAAATACCAGTATTAGTTACTCGAGGCCTTTTCACCAGTGATACATTCCTAATTTTTTGAATATACAGGGAGATGTCCCACGGAGATGCTACATAGAGGAAAAGTATTTTCAATATTGTA
Organism: Deilephila elpenor; assembly: GCA_949752805.1. NCBI lineage: Eukaryota > Metazoa > Arthropoda > Insecta > Lepidoptera > Sphingidae > Deilephila > Deilephila elpenor. The sequence continues at coordinate 12,036,035 of OX457101.1, read as the reverse complement.
GATAGACTATTTTACTAAAAGAAGGCAATATTTTAATTTTAAAAACAATTTAAACTGCATTATTTAATAATCGCCTATTTGAAGCAGGAATAGAAAGAACTCACTATATGCTAACAAAGACCCATAGTTTTACACCAATTAAAAGACTCAACCATAAGTATTATTTTTCTCCAAATAACATAGCATCTTAACTAAAAGGAAGTTACATCAGCTTACTCGATAAAGGCTGACTGATTCCGAAACACGACAAAAGTCCATTACTGTAATACGTTTTACACCTAGTATACAATATTCCCTGTCTAGGTGCAAAATAGCCATCCAGAGCAATACGTTTGATTCTACATGATTTCTATGAATTATCTTTAATCTACAACCCAAGGCTTAAAAACATACAAATCTATACCAGTCTCTGGCAATTTGCTACAACAATTCTCTAGATGTTAGTTTGATCTGTCGCCTGTTTGTTATCAAAATTGTACTGTACGTACTGTACAGTACATTTTTGCAACAAAGCCGTCTCAATGCGGTACAACATAATATCTCTTTATTGAGAACATCGTTGTATGTTCCCGTATTCTTTACTTAAGTGGGGTTTGAAGAAAATATGTATTTATTTTATGAAAATAAAATCAACGACCATTTCTATTTTTTTTTATTATTTATCCATAATGTCTTTATAAATTAATAACATAAAAACATCCTTAACCATTCCGTTACCACAGGAATTTTTCCTACCGCTTGGAAAGAAGCGCACATTATTCCTATCCCTAAAAAACCTAACGCTTCTGCACTTTCCGAATTTCGACCAATATCCATTCTTCCATTCCTATCCAAAGTTCTTGAACGTTTGATCCATACCCAACTGAATAATTTCCTTTCTAAAAATAATCTCCTTAACCCTTTCCAATCAGGATTTCGTTCTGGGCATAGTACAACCACCACTCTGACGCATATTACGGATGGCATGAGATCTGGTATGGAAGAGGGCAAGCTGACAGTCTTAGCGTTGCTGGACTTCAGCAATGCCTTCAATACCGTAGATTTTGACGTACTACTTAGCGTGATGTGTTCTCTTAACATATCTCCAACAGCACTTGACTGGTTTCGAAGTTACCTGTATGGGCGCCGGCAACGCATCTGCATCGAGGAGAATTTTTCCTCTTGGTGCTCAGTGTCTGCTGGCGTACCACAGGGCGGCGTGCTTTCTCCCCTACTTTTTGCTATTTTCATTAACTCTATCACTAATCACCTTCATTCTTCCTACCACCTCTACGCTGATGATCTCCAAATTTACTCTCAAGCTCCACTGGACAGGATGGTTGATGCAATCTCAACAATTAATTATGATATCCAACACATTTGCGATTGGAGCAAACGGCATGGCTTGACGGTGAATCCAAACAAGACTCAGGCCATTGTTGTTGGCAGTCCCAGGTCGATTTCGAAACTTGACTGGGCCCTACTGCCGAGTGTTACTTGTGATGGTGTTACCATACCCTACAGTGACACTGTGAGAAATTTGGGTCTGAATATAGACAAAGGCCTCACCTGGGGTCCGCAAATTCGGGATGTAAGTCGAAAGTTGTTTTCTTCGGCTAGATCCTTGCGAAGGTTACACAATTTTCTACCCGTTACCACGAAGATATCACTTGCGCAAACACTCCTCCTCCCCATCCTTGATTATGCAGATGTCAGCTATCTAGATCTCACCGAGGAGCAACTAAATAAACTTGACCGTCTCCAGAATTTCTGCATAAGATTCATATTTGGTCTACGTAAATATGATCATGTTTCCGAGTTTCGTACTAAGCTCAAGTGGTTGCCTATACGACTTCGCCGGAATACTCACATTCTTTCTCTTCTTTACAATATTTTATTTAATCCTCTCACCCCTTCTTATCTTAAAGAACGATTTGTTTTTCTTCATGACTCACATACGAGGTCCTTGAGGTCGTCCGAGAACTTAAAGTTGAGAATGCCCGCCCACACCACAACATTTATGGACAAATCTTTCGGTGTCGTAGCTGTTCGTTTGTGGAATGCACTTCCCGTTGTGGTGAGGCAGGCTCAAACTCTGCCATCTTTTAAGAAGTTGGTAAAAGAGCACTACTTTGCTTCTTAAACAGATATATTGATCAATATTATTTCCTTAATTTAAATATATTGGTAATATACTTATATATGTATGTTTATTTATATATAAATGTATTTATGTATGTTTATATACATTATTTATGTAGTTTTTGTATATTTATGTATAAATAGTATTATTTATTTGAGCTTTTGTCTTTATTATACACTGCCCTTTCTTTCTCCTTCTCATAAATCCATCCAATGGTTGTCTGGTAGAGATTGCCTTAGTGCGATAAGACCGCCATTTGTACTTTGTTATTTTGTTGTCTCTATACCTATTGTTATATTTATTGTGTACAATAAAGAATAAAAATAAATAAAATAAATAAATAAATAAATAAATAAAAAGTAAATTTCCTGACCTGAGATCGAACCAAGAGTGAAGGCCAACTCTCGCCTTAATTATCTTTTTACTTTCTGATCTCTATACCTTTAAGTTATTAGAGATACAACAAGCATAAAAGATAAATACATCAACACGCAGAAAAAATTGTAGAATAACGCCTAAACCTTTCTCAATCTTAGAGCAGCCGCGTTCACAGCAGTAGAAAGTGTCAGCTGATATTTTTTATCTATAAAATAATATTATGAACTAGTGACTCGAATTATCACGGAGCTCTGGATCATAAACTCAACTATCAAATAAATCTATTGAATAAATACCAACGGTAAAGTAACATTTTCGTGTGTCAAACGAATTGAGTAAAAATTGGCTACGTAACTAGAAATTTATTTCACATAATTCTGTAACTGATGGCAGCTGGGGTACAAAAACTAGAATAGAGGCTTTTTGACGTCGCATCAACAAGATTAGGTAATCTGGGAATGGTCACAAAAACTTGTTGAATGTAAGTCATCTATAGGAGTGACCCATTCATGTTTAGAAGTACCCACGTATTCTGTGGCTGATGGAAGAAACCGATAATTTCCAGCGCCTAAAAGTGTTTTGTGAATATAATCACCCCCAATTTCATAATGTTATTTCAATTTTCTATTTACAAATCAATCGGCAATTCAATTAATATACGAAAAAAACATTTTCCTATTTACTTCCTCCTTGCGTAAACTTACAAATAATTTTCCGTGTTCGCCTAGGGAACGGTTACGAATAAAATTGTATTCGGCAACAATACCCAGACGGGCGAAATATGTTCCGCTACAATTCATGGAAAATTAATGTTTACTTTCATAGATGTCGACGTTTGTGTGTGAATTTCCTTCGGCCTCTCCCTTGTGGTTGAGCGGAGGTAAGGTAAAATGAATTGACTGCTGTGTTCCCACTTCATACATCTGTCCTTTAGGAATTCATAAACAATTGGACCGCTTGTCTCAGGAGACTGTGACAACTGAGCTCAAGATGATTGATGGAATTGAATAGTATTACAGTATTAGTTGGCATCGCAGTTGTGGACGTCAGTGCCTGCGGCTTACTCTTGGTTAATTTGTTGGTTCTGGCGCTATACCGGCCAGTGGGAGAGTCCGGGTTCCTGTTAAATCTCCTCTACTTTGCCCAATCTTCAACGTTTTCTAACGCAAGAAATTTACTCGCATTTACTGTGTTCACCATGTCTCATATGTTGTTCCATATCAAAAACAAGGCCTAGCTTAATGGTTGTTCTCGTTATTATTTTGATTTTCAATTGAGACCGTTTATTGACTCTGAATAGAATTTTATCCATAACCCCTATAAAACTGACCGGAAGGACACGCTGAATAAATGACACGGCACGGAAAATTTCGATTCACTTCCACATCAAACATCCAATAAGGGTACAGTTCTTTTAATATACAGTATGATAAAAAAACCTGTCCGATCCAACACGTGCATTTGGGTATTTCAACTGTAATATTACTCGTAGAAAAATATGTATAATAAAAGATAACATAATTATCGTAAGTTATAATATACATTTACTAGCAATATTACTTTAAATCTAGCAAAGTTATAAATTCTTATAACATCGTCTTCCATGTCGGTGTTTGAATGCGTATCGGTGCTTGACACAAGCGGCTTCTTTTGACGCAGTGGTGAAACGATGCACCGCCGGCACATCATTTGATCGCCGGCATCTTTGACGATGCTGCTCACAAAAACACTGCCGGCACATGTATGGCGGCCATCCCGTCCTTGGAAACATCGCGCCGCACGTTGCTTGTTACGAACGCGGTTGCTAGCATTGTCACGTAAGTTTCGCTATTATTAAATTTAGTTGATAAAAAAATATCATGTGAAACGGATCATTTAAACACAACACATTAATGATGCCTCATAACACCTTTACGTATATTGATCAGATAGAGTTTTTTGTCACTCTGTATACTGTAATAACCACACAAACCCGAAAATTAACCCAGTTGCTGAAAGCTGGTTTAATCAGAGCCAAAATAACGTGGTTAAGGAAAAATAATTTTTAACCCTCAAAGTTAGTAAGCTGAGCGGCTCTCGGCTGATCACATCGGTCGTAAAACTGATAGGTTTTCAAATCGAATTCTCGAGTGGAGATCACGTCCGGGAGGCGTGGTGTGGGACGTCCTCAGTCGATCGTCGAAAATTTGAAGAATGCGGGCTTTTTCGAACCGTAAGCAAGTGAGGGTTTTGCAAGCCAAGCATTTGCTGAGTTTTGCAGATTTGTGTAGGTATTTTAGGGTTAATTTTAAAAGATTATTATTTTTTTATGTTTGATGTATTCTTCTTAATTAGATGTTCGGATATTCTACATTTGAACTTTTTTGGTGTGTTTTGTTCACAATGAAAGTAAATCATTTATCATCCCAAACCATACGCCTAATTGTTGAATAGAGATGTCCTAATATACTTGAATAGTGAGTTAATCCAGAAAAATTATAGTGGTAAAAATTGTCTGCATATAAAATTTAGCGGCATACAATTTTATGTATTGTAATGCAATGAACCGGGCACTTTATACATTTTCAGTCGTCACACCGTTTTATAGCTTTTATAAGAGTGCATAACGAGGATTTTACATTCATTTCTATGCCAGAATAATACGCGAAGCCGGACATTACAGCGAAGATACTAAAACAACGTACATTGTGGTTAAATCCAAATGTAACACAACATTGTGGAACAAAAGTTCATAACACTATCCAGGAAATAGGAATCTCCTGAGTGTTAGAAACTAAGAACGGAAAGCAACTTTAGCCGAACAAATAACCATATATTTTGATATAACAATATTAGAGAGTTTTCCAAGTGTTTGTTTTGAAGAAATTATCAGAACATTTTAACAGTTTACATGTCAATCAGGAACACTAGAGTTGGGTTCATAAAATTTCGAGTCCCATTGAGCCTTGGAGGTATTTTTAAGCTGGGAGCGATTCGTGCCAATTGATTACCATTCTTTATTTAAAAGGAGTGATTATCTGCACAAGTCATAATTTTATGACTATAAGTGATGCAGGATGTAAGACGTTATGTTACATAACATAAAGTATCCAGATTCATAGGTTCACAGCCTCCGTGGCGCAGTTAGTTAGACGTCGGCTGTGAAACGAGAGGCCGCGGGTTCGATCCTCGCACCGAGACAAATGTTTGTATGAACCACAAGTATTTGTTTCGGGTCTAGGTGTTTGTGGGACCCAAAAGTCTGTCGTAGTTCCTGATACCTACGACACAAGACTCGGTCGGAGTGGTCTGGGCTATAAATAACTGTCGGGTGTATTTATTTATTTATTAATAAATTTGCCCATATTTGTCTATTTCATAATAGACCTTTGATATTACACGTTTCTGATCATGATCTTCAGCTTTACGTATTCATCTAACACCCTTATCTACAGTTATCGAAACACGGCCCTTAGTCAAGAACTTATCTTACTCATCTATAACTTATCTAGGTTCCGAATCACATCAAATAATTTAATTCCTCACGAATTTTAATAAAAACAAATTCGAAACTATTTAACTAACCACCCAATAACAGAGCGAATACTTGCCAAACCAAAGCGTCCTTATGAAAATTCTTGGTGAAATATCTGATGCATTTTCTTTGTAAACATTCGCATCTAAAGTTACTGAATGCAGTCGCCAGTCGGAACTTTACGTGTGGAATGCAATTTCCTTTTGGATTCAATTACACATAGCGTACGATTCGACGTTTTGTTCGTCGTGTTATTGCGACATCACATTTGCATGCTTATGTCTCTGTTGCGGTATCTTGTATGGGATTTGATTGCGCTGACCGTCGCTCCCTTGATTTTATTTCTGCTTTAAATATAGTGCCGTTTCGGGAAATGGTTTGGAGGCATAAAAATGTTAGCGTGTAGTGAGAATTTTTATTTGTAGCGACAATATACTTAAACAAATTTGTAAGAATTGTTTTACAGCTTAAGTGCAGAGATTATAGTGACGGTGTACTTGATACATATGGACCCACAAGACACTAAATAATAATCAGATACGTGAAACTGATTTTTTGATAAATCACGCACGAGAGGTGCCAATATGCACCTTTTCTCCACCACCAGTTTCTTGTCCACATCGTCTTTCTCACATGAATAACAAAATTACACGCCACCCTTACCTCAACAAAAATATTGTGAAAAATCTTCGTCCATTAGCCTTTTTATTATACCATAGCTTGATAAAAACATTTTCAAAAAATATGGACAATGTTCCATAATCCTCCATTTTCGTAATTGGAAAGAGAAAAACACCAATACAAAATATTTAATTCCAATATTCGCATCCATTACGAAATATGAATGCAATATCTTTCGTAATGCGAGAAAACATTTAAAAATTCCAATTTGGGCTTAATGCGGCGGAATCAAGTGGATTGGTGTTTATAGAGTGGGCTCATAACGTCACGTAGCCACCTCGTGAATTAACTGAGGTTTATATCGCCGGTGCCCATCGGCTACGGCGTTAGTGCTCGTTTATAACACGGATGTAAATTAATATTTTTAAAATAAATTTTATTTTCTTTTTAATATAACTCTAGGATCTAATTGACGTCATATAGAGACAATACTGGCAGATCACAAAGAAAGCAAGTTTAAATAAAGAATGCCTATTAGACCTTCTTCATTCAACTTAGATGAGCATAAAGACATTCTATTTTTAAATTCAGTCTCTAATGGGGCTTAGTAGAGATGAAACTTCATATAGAATGAATGAGAGATCGCGTTGGGAACATGCCTAGGTTACATAAAAATGAAATAACGTACTAAATAATTAAATAATAAGTTGATTACACAAATCATGGTCATCAGTGATATTATGACAGCCTCAGTGGCGCAGTTGGTTAGACGTCACCTGTGAAACGAGGGTTGGCGGGATCGATCCCCGCACCGAAACAAATGTCTGACGGAAAGTAATTAATGAGAACATTTTTAATCAATAAGGTTCGTAAGAAAAAGTATAAAATATTGTTGAACATAAATAATTTAATTTCTGTTATATATTACCAACATAATATATTCAGTCTTTTGCCGTCCATTGATGGATGTAGGCCTTTCTAAATAAGCGATAACCGTCTGGAACTTGAGAACCCTACATCCATCCGCTATCTACCAATTATATCAAGTTGTGGATTCATCATTTATCAAGAAATCCTTTACATCGTCTATTACCATAACCAAGCTAATGATTAAAATTTAAAAGTAACAAATATTTGTATATTTTTTTACTTACATCACAATTCGCACTACATCTTCATCCATAGCCCAATATTTGCCGAAGATCGCTTTCCGCTCCGCTTAATTCAAAGCACGTGCCCGTCCCGGAACACGTGCAAATAACGGCAACAGTTCACCGAGTCCTGGGCCGCTACATTATCATTAATTTAATAGCCACAGGGCTGGGTAGTTTCCATGTCGGATCGTGACTTCACTTGTTATTTGGACCCCTTCGGAACTGACCGATATTTCTGCATGTGCTCGAATGTGACTCGTAAGTTTTTCAGTTGGGGTTTCATTTTCTTGTACTTTGGTAGGTTTGAATTTATTTTTCACCTCATATATTCTTATACATACATACATAAAATCACGCCTTTATCCCCGAAGGGGGTAGGAAGAGGCGCCGCCAGGACACCCACATTTCGCCTAGTATGTTCCGTCTCATGATGTGATAGGCGAGCCTATCGCCATATCGGACTCAAATTCCTGACTCCGGGCTGATAATGAATAGAAAAATCAAATATCACTTTGCCCGACCCGGGACTCGAACCCGAGACCTCAGCTTTGTAGTCGTACCGTAATACAACTACTCCACCGAGGCAGTCAACAACAAGTCATATATTGTTATTCTTTGAATATATTTTGATATCCGAGGTCCCAATACTATCCAAAAATATATCGCACTTATTGTGCTTTCCCTAGTCATTAACTTTTCTATCCTTATGTGGAAATCCAGAAATAAGTAGTTCGTATTAATATGGCGTAACATTGACTGCAAAATCATGATCACGAATTTTTCTTTGAAAAGTTATTTCTTTATTTTATTTTATTTATTTATATAAGACATAAAACAGAATACAATCAGACACAAATAAAAATATTTTATCATAATTGTTAAAAACTAGATTGCATTCCCAAGCTTAAGTCCTAATCAAATAATTATAACTTATGCTTAAATAGTTCAGATTACTTTTCTTTGCATAATTTTTTTTTTTTTTTTTTTTATACAAAGAAAACTAAGACGACTCGCTTACTCTTAGTAAATATTAAGTACAAAATAAAATATAATTAATAATATATTATATAAAAGAAAAATTGAGTAAAAATAAATATTAAACTTGAAACTACAACGTACACAATCTGGATATATCTCGCTTGAATCTACTAGATCTATTATCCATTATATCGAGGATTTTATGTTTTTCCGACAAATCGTTGTACAACCTACACATCCTAATAATGGGATTTAAATACGACGTGTTATTCTTAAATATTTGAAGTGCGAACATTTTAGGCTGACGTATTCTGTACATTGTATTGAAATTAATTAGGGAAAGCAGTTCAGGAGAGTTTCAAAACCCTTAAAGTATTTTCTTGTTTGTACAATTTCCTTCGTATTACTTTTCCAGGAATTTGAGTTTCTAATCATTCCCAATTTTGTTTATTCCATTTAATATTTCGTTTGTAAGTTTTCATAACAACTCGTTGACTGTGTTTGGTATCTTACTTGACATTTCATGAACTTTCACATTTACCGCAGTTCTAAGTATTTTCATGTTATTCTATTTAATTGTAATACTTTTTTTCGGTTATTTTATTTTTATTTTTACTTCTATGTTTTCTAGTAGGTACCTCTTATTAGATTTATATAACTTAAAATATAATTTCACAAACACAAAACATTTTATGTGATTAATAAACACAGCTAAATGACATAAAATTTCAAAGTTGGATACGTGTCCCAGTTTAAATAAATAGGACGACAATTTTAGTGCATAGAAATGTTCAGTTCCCTTTGAATACCCGATAAACTTAACAGTATGGTACGCGAATAAGATATTGCTCGCAATAACGCACTGAAGCAAAATGTCGCATTGCCGCTTTATCATTGGGCTATTAAGACGTCTCTGCAGCGATGGCCAGAACTGTACTGTAACAGTACATATACTTCCCACTGCAAGGCACCGGCTTCTTCTACAATCGAGATTGCGATTGAAAGGGATCAGCTCATATAGTCCACCACACTGGCCTCGTGCGGGTTGACGGACTTTACATACCATAGTAATTATTACAAATTGCTATGGTATACAAGTTTTCTCACGATGTTTTCCTTCGCCGTTATAGTGCGTGGTGATTGACTATCAAAACACACATGTCTCCGAAAAGCCAGACATGTGCCCTGGGGATTTGAACCCGCGGCCCCCGTGAACTTGGCATCCGCTTTTGGTCCGTTACTAACAGATGGCCATAACGTTATAATCAAATAGGCCGGGCATATTTTCAGCGACATCTGCCAGTAACGGGTATTAAATAAGTCCTCTTTTAGTCTCAAGACTTTGTAACTTTGGGTCGTTAAAGAGATTTGTCAGTAATGTTCCCACACCGAGTGTTATGGCTATGGCTATGTGCACTTTGCTTACATTGAAATTCAAGTCCGGTTGGGTTAACTTCACGAATAACCGCGGAGTCGAGTGCGTTAGAACCTGAGGAAAGTTGAAGCTACTGTTATTGCATTGATACTTATCCAACTTGTGCAATATTCTTTATTAGTGCGAAGGAAGTGACTCCATTGTGTTAATAACTTTTCATTCTATTTGTTACATATATTTAGTCTAGTAGATATTTTTACAATGTAATGGGTATAGTGGAATTTATCAGTCTATAAAGATACATCGAAACCTTCAAACCCACTTCGTAAAAATAATTTGATGCTAGTAAACGCCAATAAATGAGTACTCTTCAAGACAGTGCAGCTGTCGAAAGGTTTTGTTTAAATTACTAATGAAATATTATTAATAAGTAATTTCGTGGTTCGTAGGACTCTCTGAGCATATCTTTGACATTGCCTTTTAATATTAATTACGGGTAAAGTGATACCATACTTCTTGAAGTAGTAGAGCCACGCTGTTGTCAGTCTTGACACAGCATAAATGTGTAGGCTCGTCCGGGGCGGTACCACTGTCACCAGGAGATCTATGTGAAGCGGCAGCTTTGTTGCCAATACCCATTACTTCTTCCCTTCCTTTTTACTTCTCGTTCTCTTCCCAATTTGAAAGGCCGGCAGCACATCCATGACCCAGCGTTCTGGACGTTCATGGGTGGCAGTGACCACTTACCATCAAGTTAACTGTTTGCTCGTTTGCCAGAAATTTGCTTTAAAAAAATCACTAAAATGCATCTCTTTTGTCGTAGGCATTAAGAATACAAATTAATTTGCACTCCCACAACAATCAAATCCGAAACAGATATAAGTCAATAACAAAATTTGAAAACACCGTCACTCCAAAAAGACACCGAAACATCTAAACACCGAAAGAACGTCATACACATGTTTTGTATTAAAAGCAAAAGAGCAGATAAAATGTAGTTCGATATATTTAGGTCACAGCCAATCTCAATGCACCTAACAACTAACGAACGGGAACATGAAACACTATTTTCCATTGCGTTACCTGGAAAATACGGCGATTGCTTCAGCTAAAATTTCGAAAATTCTGTAGTCGAACGCGGAAATTTTTGCCGGGAAGCAGCGCAGCTTATACGGATGTAAGAAAGATGACGGCAAATGTATTGTAAGCCGTTTACGCTGAAACTGCAAGCTGTGAAATAAAATGTTATTATCTATGCTATATTATATAGCCATTAAGCAAACGAAAACCAGATTCGGTGAGAACAAGATTTTGCGGTAATTAGTTTTCAAAACGATGTGGGTATCCTTGGTCAGTTGACTTTAACCTTGAAAGAAAACACCCGAGAGTTCTTCACTACTGTTTCGATATGTAATATTTACCAACAAAATCAGGCCAATGTAGTAGAGTAAATGCCCCATCGCTTAAACTTTGGTGTCAGATCGGTTCCTGGCGCGACAAGTCATGTTACACCACCCTATGTAAGTAAGGATAAGGACAGACAGAAGAATAACATAAGTACTTTAGAAAGCCAGAATATATTCATAACAAGCTAAGTTGTACTGAACGATGATTCATAATTAGAAACACTAATAAAAAAAGATTTATCTCTTTCGAACTTTGATCGTGTTTCAGTGATCATGAAAAACGGAAAAAAGAGGACAGAAATAAAAATGGCTGGCCCATATCAACCATTTAACATCTAAACGCCTCTTAACTTTAACGACGTTGACTAATTGAACGGAATGAAGGCAATTCTTTTTTGTAACCACTCGAACATCTGTAGTAGTTTATAGAAATTGGTAAAAGCAAAAATTTAATGAGAAATGAAATTACAGCACCAAAGGGTCCACGCGTCTCGACTCTTGATCCCCGTTTTATTCAGAGTCAAACACCGTTTTGACACCGACCTATATCACTCACACTTGACAGAACTGACAGACGAAAATGTCTTCATTGTGTTTGAAAATATAATTGAAATCTTGACGTTTTTATTGAAAAAATATCATATGTAGAGAAATGAGGCTGCGGCGACCAAGGGCGCGTCTATCAAAGTTCATATACTCTTTTGGGATGTTACAACGCATCGCTTATGGTTTCCATAACATCTCTTCCTGTTTGCGGATATTAATTTGCAACAAACAAAACCTGTTTTTTCATCAAAATATCTCACCAACTCTCATTTGATGAAAGCTACATTAAGTCCCATTTCAACACTCTTAATTTCATCAGCATCTGCTTTAATTATCACTTATTTTACAACCCAAGACAAGTCTTCAACTCTAATAACTGTTTCCTTAAATCCAACCCGACTTAATCCTCGTTCATCAAACAGTTTCCTTTCAAAGCTATTCGCAAAGAAAACATTTCTACTATACTCAACGACTAATTCCAAAAGATAAACTATTACGTTAAACTGAGCACATTCTCTGAGTGTCTTGAACAAAACAAACTGCAAACGGTTGTTGTCGCTGGCGTCACCTTTCTACAAGCTTCGAGGGGCAAACAAACAAACACGTTACAGCGTAGTATTTAATTAAGTCCCTAGAAGGTTTCACTCGGGCACAGTATTTATTTTAGCTGAAGCCTTCATGTTTGGAAGGGTCTATTTGCCCTGACTTTATCGGCGTGACGTCATATTTGTGGCTCTATTGTTATTTTATGCCCGTTTGCTTAACCTCATGTGTTTTCTGGAGTGATAAGATTGTATTGTGTGTCACGTGTGATTTTAATCGAAGTGGAAATTCAAACTTAATATATGAAAAAAAAACTTGGTTTGATATCACGCGTGTTTTTTAATAATATTTGTTGATGCTGTAAAATATCCAGACATATTATTTTATCATCAAGCTTTTGAAGAAAAATTGAGAATTTTAACATAACACTGCCTCTCGCCAGACACAAATTCAACTTTCAATAATTATATTTTATAACAAACTCTTCGCTTACATATAATGTAATCAACTTTATAGTAAATAAATAAATAAATACACCCAACAGTCACATACATAGTCCTGACCCCACATTAAGATCAATTAAGTCTTGTGTCGCAGGTATGAGAAACTACGAGAGACTTTTCGGTCTCACAAACACCCAGACCCGAGACGAATATTTGTGGGCCTCACAAACATTTGTCTCGGTGCGGGGATCGAACTCGCGGCCTCTCGTTTCACAACCGGCGTCTAACCAACTGCGCTACGGAGGCTGTCAAAATATATATTATTAATAAAAATCATAATATATCCTTACATATTTCATAAATATCAACAGAAACCATTTGAGTCATTATTACATTTGACGCATCTGTCTCGACTATTACTACATTCAATGTTTGGTTAGCAAATTGCTCCTGCAGTAAAATAAACAGAGCCAAAGTCTAAAACTGCTGGTAATAAATCTATTCAGACTGTGTCTAAAGTTTCAACCCCTTGACCACCCACACGAACCAACTTGATATGAATATTCACTAGACGAAGCATATCTTGTTGTTTCTAATTGGATTTGAATACGCTTTCAACATCAGTTAAAATGTATGGCTGGAACGTTTTATTTCAAATAAAATTCTGTTTTAGGCAAGTATTTTATAAAGAGTCACATTTGACAAATTAACAACTTATTTCGAACATACTTGGTTGTTTCTGTCGCAAAAATCAACCGTATGCATTGGTGGAATATCTGTCATAGTGACCCACACTACACTGTCATTTTCCCGATTCAGCCATAAAAAATAGAGGGAAATTATCGCTGTCAGCGATGGAAACTCTATCTAGGCTAAACTGCGTCAGATCATGAAATGAAACTTACTGGGAGGGCTCTCATATGTGAGAGGCCGCCTGGGTAGCTACCACCGCAATGTCTATTTCTTCCACCAAACAGCAGTGTAAATACACTATTGTGTTCCGGTGTTGAATATACTCATGTAAGTAGGGACCGCTACGTCTACGCTAGGGACATTGGTGTCTTTTTCTGTATATGCTCCAGATAACCTTGACACATGGAAGTAGCTTTAATGGTTGTATGGGTTGAATAGTTTCTGCAAACTATTGGCTGTTATTGCAGCTTCAAGGTCAGTAAGTTTTTTCTTAAACCGTGCTTTTTATTTCTATTTCTTTTCATCTAAACTCGCTTATGTTATAAATGATGAATTTTTCGTGTGGCTGTGGATGGCCAACTATGAAATATACACTATACTATAAGATGAGGAAAAGCAAAAAATGCTGAAAGGAGTCAGGAGCCCGATTTTCATGGAAACTAAAACTGCATACTTAGATTTTTCTTAAATCGTTAAAAGAAAATATACACATGCTATATTATTCAAATGTCTGTATTGATTTGTGTTGATCAAAATCGGAATCGTGACTCCTTTCTCCATTTTTCGCTCATTCCTCATCATAATTGGCCATCCACGTCCACTTGAAAAATTAACCTTGCCTAGTCGTGTGCATTCGAAATCATCAAAATCACTTCCGAATAGGCGGAGATATCCAGTAACAAGCATGCCGATATTGAGTATATTCGCATTAAGAACCTCCTTATTTTGAGGTCAGTTAAATATATTGACCAGCGAGACAGTCTATTATCGACACGCTAAACCCTGTCTTCTTTTGGAGGATAATATTATTAACGTAAATGCCTCCTAAACATCTATAAAAATTCCGAAATAAGAAATTCTCATATACGCGTCACTACAGCTCACAAGTCCATCCTCGACGAGTAAACTTTATAAAAACTTCACTCGTGTGCGATGCCTGAGAACTTTGCTTGTTAGATGCCTTCATTAGTAAATCTTTGAAGTTTCCAAATAAGTATTTCGTCTAAAGACGCAGTGAGGTAGAAGGTACTTGTACGTGCAACTTGTATGTAAAAATTCATGTGACTGAAATATGCTGTAGTTATCGTATTATTAATTTTGAAAGGCTTGTTATTGATAATGTCATAAGGTTACATTTAGTAGTAAAGTAACTATTTAAAAGGTTTTGCTAGACTCGTGTTGTCTAAAAGGTATAAAAGTAGCTATTTTTATTTATTTACCGTTCCTATCTGTCTTATAAATCTCAGAAGCCAATAACATTTCCTAACACTAACACATACCGTAAAAGATTTTTGTCAAAGCAGATCTCGATAGAAGTCATAAAACATGCAAAGGAACTATTCATAAAACAGATAAAATCACACCATCATAGGTAAATGACATCATAAACTCGAAATCAATTCAAACAATTCGTAAACTCTTGTAAAATATTTGAACGTTCCTAGATACTATCAGAGACATAAAATGAAACGTGATTATATGATATACGAGTACATTATGTATGCAAAATGCAATACTATCAATTTTACAGCGAATTGGAAACGACGCTAAATTTTACGGTTTAGAAAGATTTTATTGTTAGCAACGTCCCAAGGATTCTACAATCGTGGATTGGTATTCATATGTTCGTGAATTGGTTTTAAATATTCTTGCTAGAACTCTGTTGTAGTTAATTTAGATTCCAATCTGAGTGCATGCTGGCCACTTTAAGCAGTTGCTTCCATTGAAACTTTCCTTAGATGGTCCGCTTCCTTGGGAGGGTGGGAGTAACACAATATGTTCAATTGTGGACTTCCTATGGCCCAAAATGATGATACATGTGAATGACCAAGACCAGGATCAGGACCAGTTGTTTTGAAGTGAAGGCTTTGTACACACAATATACTGCATGGTTTGGTGAAATATATTACCGAATGCTCGTTAATCCTCACTCCTTCTGCTTCGATTTGTCTTAAGTATTGTGATTGCTTATAAATGTCAATGACCACCCTCTACCAGACGAGTCACTTGTTCGTTTATTGAACCTATGTTAAAAAAATATCTTTTGTTTTTTAAATTGTCAAGATGTTAATTTTACGTAAAACGATGAAAATAATTCCTTAATTAAAACCATGTTCTCTGAACTGGAATACATCAGTTACGCAAAAGTCACCGACCTTTGCGTCGGCTACAATTTTTATTTCTTATTGTAATTTGTTTTCAAATTAAGACTATCCAATTATTTTGAAGAAATCCGAGAAAATCCAAGATTTTGTACTTAAAATAATATAAATATTTATAATAATAAAAGCCGCATATCAAATTATAATTGGCTTATAATACGTGTACTAGATTCGTAAGTACGACCATATATCGTCTTACCGTTCTCAACTCAAGTGGTTACCTATTCGCCAGCGCCGAAGTTTGCGTGCTCTCACTACACTCTTCTCTCTTCTTACATCTGCTTCTCCTCCTTCCTATTTAATCTCGAAATTTCAACTTCTAAGTGCCAGTCACGATAAAAGTCTTCGATCCTCTAATAATCTTCTTCTCATGTGTCCCCCACACCGTTCTAACTTTATTCACTCTTCCTTTTCTGTCCAAGCCATACTTCTGTGGAATGCGCTCCCACTCGTAATCAGGACGTCCACTAACCGTACCGCATTTAAAATGAAGGTTCGTGATTTACTGCTCAAGGAAGTTGCAGAATTAGCACATTAGTTTCTTGCTATTTATATATAGTATATGTATGTGTATATATGTATTTATGTAATATATCTATATGTATGTATATATGTATATATATCTTATCTATAATATGTTATATGTATTATATTATGTATATATTATTTAGTTTCTTTTGTTTTAACTATTTATAATTATTTATACGCCCACTTCAGCTCATCTCTGCATCACCGAAAGGTCGGCTGGTAGATAATGCCTCTGGCATTAAGTCCACCTTATATACAATGTATATGAAGTATAAATAAATAAATAAATAAATAAATTATGAGCTCAAACAACTTTTCATCTCAACTATTTAATTTTCTGAAAATGCTCTTATCTTATCCAGTACACATTGTTGTACAAAGTGCGCTACACAAAGATAAATCTTTGAAATTGGATGCTTCTATCTCCGCTGGTGTTATGGTGCCGAGTGGTAAGAATACTATCCCCGTTTATAACTCACAATTGTGGCTCGCGGGAATATTCAGTCTTTTATACAGCTCCAATTTGATGAGTCTACGCGATAATAAATTAGATCTGGTAATCATAGGATGAGTGCTGTAAATATTGCTTATTTTGTAAATATTTGTAAGATTCATTTCTTATTATTTTGAATTAGTGAAGTGATTGCATTTGAGAATATGTGCGGTCCTATGAAGACGAACATTGTATTCGACTCAATAACTGTGACAGCCTCTTGCTTCATCACGCTAAGTTTAAAGGGACATGACTATTGACAGGAATATGTGGCTCAATGAACCAAAGGAAAAATATTAATTATGAAACATATATCCCTAGATATACAAGACTTAATTTTTATAATACTATTTATTGTTCGATAAATAAAATTAAAACCCGAAGCAATCTAGCTAATTACAGCGTTCATATTAAAGTAACATAAGTGAACAATTCAACTAAATCGGTACTTCACATCATAGAAATCGAAATATTTGTTTTCTTCACAACTACCTCACACGTTACATAACGTCAAAATCTTTTTTCACTGTTATATTTATCTTGAAAGTTCGCTAAATTACACGCCACATTTGCACGTACAGATTTTTCCCTACATTTCGTACATCCAAATAAGACGGTGGAAATGTGCCTATGACAGTCGCATTACCAACCCGGAATACAACTACCTCCCCCTTCCACTTTAGTTTTGCCTCCCACCGTCCTTGCTATATCCAAAATATCTCCTATAAGATGCTCTGTGTTTGTGTGATGTTCACAAGTGATTTTGTTGAAATATGGAAAGAAGTGTCGAATATTAGCTATAGAAAGAGGATTGAATTATGATTCTTTGATTTTATTGAATAACATGTTTAATATCTGGTAATAGCAGTAAGAGCTATTCTAGTATTGTAAGACGTTTCTTCCTTTCTCTCAGCCATAGGAAGTCCACTGCTGAACATAGGCCTTCCCCAAGGATCTTCGCATCGACCTCTTGGAAGCTGCCTGTATTCAGCGACTTCCTGTAACCTTAACTAGGTCGTCCGACCACCTTGTAGGCGAGCTTCCGAAACTTCGCAAAAACATGCAAACACAAATACAACATGACAGATTATACTGCCCGATGGGGTAGTTATATTACGGTACGGTTACAAAGCTGAGGTCTCGGATTCGAATCCCGGACCGGGAAAGTGATATTGGATTTTTCTATTCATTATCAGCCCGGAGTCAGAAATTTGTGCCCGATGTGGCGATAGGCTCGCCCCCTATCACATCGTGGGACGGAACATGCTAGGCGAAATGTGGGTGTCCTAGTGGCACCTCTGCCTACCCCTTCGGGGATAAAGGCGTGAGTTTATGTATGTACAAATACAACATTATCTTTAGAAATAAGCAATAATACATAGAAACTCTACATGAATCAATTCAAGGTGTCTGCCAAGGTGTCTGTCTGTGCCTATATCTGAATTATTTCAGAGGATATAGAATTTATTCCATGTTACCTGCCCGCTGTAGATTGATCTATGGCCAGATTAGTGTAAGATTTTGAAAATACGCATTCGGTTCGTGGATAGATATAACGACAGTTGCCAAATATAACAGATATTAATGGCTATCCGATTTCATCGAGACCTCTAGGTCCTAATAATTTTCATTACCAAACGTGTTCCATACCTATTATTAATTCAAATCTCTCCCGTAACCTTGTACCACCATAATCCAAATCACCAAGTGAGCTGACATACCTATACATTAAATAATAATTTACACAAAAGAAGACTCTAATATCAGAGAGAAAAGCAAGAGAAAATATTATTGCCTCTTCTTTACAACGCAGACATAACCGCCGATTGTAACTAGCCAATAAAAGTAAATTTCATTTCACATTGTTCCACAAATAGATTAAGAAACACGCAAACAGGCGTTGGATGATTTATTTTGGCAATAAGTGTCGTGTTAAGCTTTGCCATTATCGGTAAGGGTCGACAGACGGCCGACGAACGGTATAAACTACAGACGTTAAGCAATTTTGTCATTATTTATTTTAGTTATTCAAAATAATTACTATATTAATTTCGTAATGCATTTATATGTTTTATATTTTCCTTTGATTGTAAATTATTCTTCTATCACCTGAATGATGGTTAATAATTATAGTTATTAGTTTTCGGCAACAGCCTTAGGGAGTATACAGTACTAAATTGCTAGCTTATTTTCCACTATTTTGTAAACCGACACTATTTTTATACCTACTTCTTAAAAATGTCCTTATATTATTTTGAAAGGTTGTCTAGTATTGGGTTGTACTACTCGTAGTAAGAAAAACAGAAGCGAAAATAATAAAAAATAAATAACACCCGACAGTCACATACATAGTCCTGACCCCACACTAAGATCAAGTTTTGTATCGTGGGTATCAGAAACAACGAGAGACTTTTCGGTCTCACAAACACCCAGACCCGAAACAAATACGTGTGGATCACACAAATATTTGTCTCCGTGCGGCAATCGAACCCGCAGCCTCTCGTTTCACAGCCGACGTTTAACCAAGTCACGGAGCTGTCAAAATGGGACTTATGGAGTCTCTATAGCAGTGTAAGATGGGCCGAAATATTACAAAGTCTACTGTCTAAGTATAAATTTAATCAGTCTCCCTAAGCCTAAGTCTTAGGCCATCAGCTTAGAAAAGTTAAGAGTAACATTACATGTTTATAACATTTATTAAGCGGGCTATGATTGACGTTTGTTTAATAAAAGCGGGATGTCGTGGTTCCAACTTGTTTACGTTTACGCTCAGACTCAGCCGCGATCGATTATTCTTGGCTTGTTGTTTTTACGTCTACTTTTCGTGGTTTATTTAATTTTAAATGTTTTTAGTTATTTATTATGATAATATATTGTTGTTTACCAAATATAATTACGTTTTACTCTTATGTCTAATAATGTTCTTACCCGAAATATGTAAGTGAATGACTCGTTTCACAGCAGGAATTTTCATCTACGGTGTCACGAAGTATATCAAATTATACATACATACATACATAAACTCACGCCTTTATCCCCGAAGGGGTAGTCAGAGGCGCCACCAGGACACCCACATTTCGCCTTGTATCTTCAGTCCCACGATGTGATAGGGGGCGAGCCTATCGCCATATCGGGCACAAATTCCTGACTCCGGGCTGATAATGAATAGAAAAATCCAATATCACTTTGCCCGCCCAGGACTCGAACCCGAGACCTCAGCTTTGTAACCGTACCGTAATACAACTACGCCACCGAGGCAGTCAAATAAAAAAAAACCAGTATAAATCCAGTAATTTTTAAATTATTCTGATATCGCTATAAAATACTTTTGCCAATAACTTAAAATAATATATTTTTAAAATATAGGGGCTAATTGCCTCGGTGGCGTAGTTGTATTACGGTACGGTTACAAAGCTGAGGTCTCGGGTTCGAGTCCCGGATCGGGCAAAGTGATATTGGATTTTTCTATTCATTATCAGCCCGGAGTCAGGAATTTGTGCCCGATATGGCGATAGGCTCGCCCCTATCACATCATGGGACGAAACATACAAGGCGAAATGTGGGTGTCCTGGTGGCGCCTCTGCCTACCCCTTCGGGGATAAAGGCGTGAGTTTATGTATGTATGTATGTATGTAGGGGCTAATTTCTTTCTACCCTGGTTCATGTGCGTTTAAAATGAACTGTAACACTTCGTAGTTGGGAAAATATTACCTTTTATATTTCAAAACTTAAATGGATCTTATCAATAAGTATGTTATATGATACTTTTGTTCTCAAAGAGATTATGACAAAAGGACTATGTCCCACAGTGGACTTTAATAGACTGACTGTCACGTGCGTTATTGGCAAAATATAGTCCTAATGAAAAAATTACGTTTTTGGCAATGTTGATAAAATAATCGAATGTAAAAAGGTGTGATAAAAAATCTCAACTCTTTATTAAACCATTAAAAATACAATCTAATTCTGGCTTCCTCGAACTATAATAAACATAAGAAAATATAAAATTACGCGGACAATCTGCTAATGTGAGTAAAGCAAAGCGTAGTTCCCGATTACTGATTACACTTTGCACCCCATTGAAGCGATAAGCTTCATTTGCCCTGTTTACCAACCTAATGAGACCCGCAATGGATCCCTACCTTTCCCCTTCGCGGCCTTATTAACGTAAGCCGAGGGGAGCGGTGATAGGCCTACAAGAATTTGTCCCCCACAAGGGTCTTTTCAAATTAATTTGATGCCCTACTTTTTTGATGCTGAATCATGGATCGACTTTGAAATTGGTTTTTGTTTTAGAACTTATAATTAGGTTTATCGATATTTTTGTAATCTGTCTGAGAGAATGAGGCTGCCGTTCTTTTGGTGTTTTGTTTTTGCCTAATATGGTTATTGGTTTGAAGAAAAGAGAAGGCACTAAGTTTTTTTAATGACAAAAAATACGTCTTACATGGGACCATATTTTTTGATGTTATAATTTTTTTTTTATAATATTATAAAAACTAGGTACGTTTTACGAAGATCAGGCATGTCGTGCGCAAATAAATAAAGAAAAAAATACGCGTTTCATTTAGCAAGCGTAAAGTGCGGACTTTGTTCTAATTAAGTACGTAAATATTTCTGAAAGTTCACTCAGCTAATTAACTCTTTTAATTCAAGAAAATATTACGTACGCTGTAAAGTTTCGTTCCGGCCGGTAAAGAAACAAAAATAATAAAAAAAAAGAAGCTGTTAAGGAGGCTATTGGGGAGACAAGCTTTGATACCTTTACTGAGCGAAACTTTTTGCGCAACTTCCCTCCACTTAGAATATTTAACAGAAATATCTTGTTGATTTATTATTATCAAGAAAATATTTCAGTATTTTTAGTAACATGAAAGGAAATGTCTTTTTAACCTATTAATTATTAATTGTCTCATTATTCCCAGTTAAAAGATGTCCACTGCTAAGTGTAGGCGTCTCCCAAAGGTTATATTTAGGTATCACTTTTTATATCTATTTCATTATTTCAGTGGTATGTCTATTAACGGCATTGACCCAGTGCAGTGGGGTAGACCTGCTCCCAAAAGGTTTGATGTAAGGGACGCAGTTAGTCATACGAAAAGTAGTCAAACGACTCTGCAACATGTATCAAAAATCAAATTGTGTCAACTCAATGTATATTAAGGTTAACGTGGAGAGAAGAATTTAAAAAAATGCCAATGTGCTGAGATACAATTTGAGAGATAGCTTGTTCCAGAGTTTAGCTAAATTTATCTTTCATGAATTGTTGCTAGTACGAGCTGTATATCATCACATTCGTAACCTCTAATTTATTTACGTCCTTCACTCATTTAAAATGCATCGAAATATTTCGATTCCACAGCGTCATTACCAAGACCATTAGTCAACGGAAACCAATTCCAAAACCAAATCAATAAATTAAAAAGTCCATTAAATCAATGCTAGCAAACACTCCAGCCTGTGATTAACTTTTCACACGATCCGAATAGCACGTTAGCGCGGCCCATTAGTCCGTCCGTCAGGCTGGAATGGCGGAGTAGTTATCACCGAGACGAATTACATAGCAGTCGCTCGATTAGCTGCAAGCATCTTGCATAATTAGAAAAGCAATATCCCGCTTTCCGCAACCATACACGACGGACAGATAGCATTCTTAATTGAAACTTGAATGCGCTCTTATCTTTGGAAAATCTCCAACAAGGAAATGTATTTGCTAGACGATGCAATTACACCGCAGTACAATTGGTTTTTCAATCGGTTGCTAGATAACTGCGAGTTGAATTAAAATTTTGCTTAGAGAGAACTTATTTTGGTTTGTTATTTCTACGGAACCTAAAGGACCAAAATGGCGGAATAGAAGACAGTTCGTGTTGATGAAGGAGTTTCTTGTGCCGTTTCTTTTTAGAACTGTAATCTATACAAATAATAAATTTGTAGCCGATTGATGTCTGTAAATGGAAGATAAATAAGAAAAAACTAATACGGGGGGTCTGTATTAACGTAATAGAACCCAAAACAATGATTTTTAGAATATTTGACTGTTTGTCTGTGCAGTTGTGCGCGATGAACTCAGAAACCGCTTAACGGTTCTTAACTAAATTTTGTATGGAGGTAGCTGACACCCTGCATTAACACTTAGGCTACTTTTTAATCCGAAAAATTTAGTGTTCCAGTGGGATGAGAAAGGAATTCCGATATAATTGTTACATTTTTATACTCAAAGAGATGGGATGGGACTGGATTACATGCCTTGAGTGAGAATGAAACGGGACGGGCGGGATATAACAGGACGGGACGGGATGGGAAATTCATACGTTAGCCACTTCAGATATTTTAATCAAAATATTCCTTTCGCAATCCATGTTATGTGCGCCGATGACCAGACTTTCAGTGTATTTGAGTCCACGACGTCGTGTGCGGAACCAATTTGCTTTGAATAAATTTCGCTTTAAATGTCCGTGCATTTTGCTATTCCGATTTGGTTTTCATACTAGCTGTATGTCACGAATTCCTCTGCTAACAGGAATGATCATATAGCGTATGCTTCATATTGTGTGGTGTTTCTTGCATTTGCATCGTGACTACTTATTGTTCTATTATATCTCGTAACTATTTATTGATTTCATACTTGACGAGCATACTGAAAGTCATCAATCATAGTTAGTATAGCAAAAGCAATCAATAGAGCACTTAGCAATATATTCTATCGTATGTAAAGACCGTCTATGGTCAAAGTCCTCTCAATTGAGTTCTCGTTTGTATAGGAGTTCCGTATTCAGCAGAAGGCTATAATGTTTTGATGCAGGCCAGCACAGTACAAAACAAACCAAAAGACCTATTTTTGAACTATAGTACCAATTGGTGCTCTATTGTTTCTCTCCACTCTAATATAATTCAGATGTTGGTTTATTTATCCATAGAACTCGTTATATAAGCAATCAATTAAATCTTGCAATGTTTACATTCTTGCTAAAAACTTGGATTTCAATTTGAATAAACACCAATGGTATTTAATTGCAAAGTTCTTTCAAATCAACTCCGCTTAAATTGTGTTTATTAACGAGAAATAGCGGAGGTATCTTGCTTGGGTAAACTTAAAGATGTTTTAATTCAAATTCTTTTTGAAGGTTTTATTTGCGACGAAAATATATAATCAACAACTTTCTTAAATCTTTTTCGATAAATATTTGATTTTAGTAATTAGAGTCGAGCTTTATTTTAGTTAAAGTATTTTACCAATTATGTTGAACTTATTTAATCGTAATCTGGAAAGCCAGTATATTACTATAGTTTCGCTCTCTCTATTTAGCCACAGGAATTCCACTGCTGAACATGGGCCCTTCCAGGAACCTCCAAATCTTATCATTATTTATAACCTAAGCTACCACAAATGAGACGTGCCAATATTTTCTTTTTCACTCATCCCATAAGATATTCGAATATCCACGTCGAACGCAAAGTTCATCCCTGCGCATTCACTCATACACCAGCCCTTCTACGACATAAATTGCTAATTCGACGCGCGTTTTAGTACCTTAATTTTATAACATAATGTGACGTCTACATAAAAGTCGTAAAATGAACGTAGTTGTTTAATATTAATGACAATTAAACTGCAAATAACCCTAACAATTCCAAGCATACTCAAACTTCCTGAAAGGATGTAACAATATAACAACGGAAAATGGTAACAATAAACACCGAGCAACAAAACCGAGAAAATTTTATAAAGAATAATCACGAACAATTACAACACATTAAAACTGGTATAACTGGCGCAGCACATACGCCACCGCGCGCATAAAACTGAACTATTAAAGAGGCCATTGGAGTAGTGAAACGCAAAGTAACAAAGGGAGCGAACCACTTAGTAGCCACTTGGCTTTCTTGGCATTCTTTCAGGTCTATTTGATACCACAGACCGGGTCAGCGTCTAAGGAGTTTTAATATAATTGTGTTGCGAGTTATGTGAGGGCAAGTCACTCAAATGTGTGGCAAATGTTTCGTATGCGATGAGGAATCGTTTGATCTCATCCTTTCCTTCTCCTTTCCTTAACAGAACCACGTCTGTTTGTTTCACAAATCACAGTTTGTTGGTGACCACCATCTCGGCCCGAGTAAGAAGTTTGCAAATTCATATTTCTAAGGCATCATCAAGCCGTGAAATAGTTTGTCTAGGTGCTCCTCGTTAACGGGCCCATCTACCTTAGTGTGAAAAAGCATTTGTGTAGCTACGTAGATCAGCATAATTGTATCAAATGGCAGAAGTGAAATGTTATTATGGATGATTCTCTGACACATGCTTTAGGAATCGCTCTCATATAATATTATAACTGCAAAAATGTCGCAAACCAATTCATTCATTTCTATCATAACAAAAACTCCAACCTTTACTGTCATATACAATCAAAATGCTCCATCTTCATCTCTAAATCCTACAAAAGATGCGGTCGAAGCCATGTTTTACTTTTCTCCAGTTAACGGTTGGACTTAAGTCACTTATGTGTTTTCTAGAGTGCATTCCGCTCGGTCGCCTTTGCGTTCACCGCCCATTGGATTACCTCCAATGACATTACTTGTGGTTGAACTCGATAAATCTGCACTCTGGAACGGTGATTCAAATCCACTGTCAACACTTGGCGATCGGGACTGCATTTTATTCTTCTGAGAAATCGGGCAGCTCTGTTTTACCACTATGTCGTTTGAATCAGAGGTTTTGTTTGATATTTGGAATTTTATAGATGAGGAAAGTCTATGAATTTATTTAATATTTCTTGCAAGTATTTGAATCACCTGAACCGTTTAATCACTAGGATTTCAATTTCAATTTTTCAACTCCTGGAATTTCAATTGAAAGAAACGCCGTATAATAATTTTAAATAATCTTTGTTATTTTCACTTCAATTTGTTGAATTCAGCCATCAATATGATTTGTTTAGTTCTTTGAGAAATAAAAGTTGATTACAAAAATTGTACTGAAAATAAAAATAAAGCGGATTTAGAAAAGCTTCTCAAATTGCTTCAAGGTATTTTTTATTCCATGCGTACATTAACCTCCTTTGGATATTATTGTGGACGTTCTTATAATGAAAAGTAAATAGGGTGAGCATATCAAATCAAACCAGGCGTTAAATTCTTAGCGGCAACGAGGCTAATAACAACTGCGGACTTCGCGCTGCGTTGGGAATATTTATATCGTCCAACGCTTCCCGCGTAGTTTTCAAAGAATTCAATACATATGCTCATACTTGTCTCTTAAGAGGTAGTCAGTCGTGCACTTCTGTTCCTTTTTTTTTTTGGCTGTCACATTTTAAAACATTTACATGATTACTAATACATTTTAAAGTGGCTTAAACTATCTCTAAGCGAGGTTTCCTAACTATTTAGGACGTAAGGCCATCTCTTTCTTAGGGCCTTTGCACACGGCGTATTTTTATCGCACCGACATGACAACGCGAGTTTTACGCGCACTCACTGCGCTATAAATGACCAAAAAAACATATGCAAAGATTTACTCACAACGTCTCAATTAAATCGAGGCAACGCGCGACTCATGCGCGTTAAAAATACGCCGTGTGGACAAGCTCTTAGTTATATCCCAGAATACTAAGTGTTAGTACTTACTTATAGTTAGTTGATCATATTTGCGTCTCTAGATTATGCTTGTGTGAATTTTTTTACGGTTAGGCCTATGTTCAGTAGTGGACTTCCTACGGCTGAAAAGAAGAAAAAATAATCTGCCCGTATAGCGATTATCGTACATGGTTATCTTAAATCTGTCAAAGTGTTGCTAGCCAGTGTAACACGATTCAATTTGAAAACTTTGTTTTTTTTTTGAACAATATGCTTTATTGTGCCAGTATAAATGAAAATAAATATGGTACGAGGGCGAGCTTATCGTACAAAGATTACTCGACCTTGAAAACAAAGCACATGGTTCACAGATTATAGACTCTCCACGAAGATCTAGTCAACTAATATTAATTTGAAGAAATATAAAAGCGACAACCAATAAGACTTAGCTTTCAAAGAATTAGCTCGGTTTAATTGACAAGGAGTTTGCGGTCACCGCATCGCCCGGATCCGCAAATTGTGTCGCAAAGTGAGCGCTTCAATTGTTCCTTAAAGAGTTCACGACACATTTTGTCGTGTAAAGGAATTTCTAGTTTTATTTATCGGTAATAAGTTTGTGTTTAAGCGAAGTTAATTCGTGTTTCTTATGTTATAGATTATCTAGTGATACAAATATATAATCGTCTTATTATCGTTACGATATTAATGAATAACGATATTCAAACAATATAAATATGGAATACTAACCTAATGTGTCCAGCACAGTGGTGGACAGGGACAAAAAAATATTTGCGGATCTAAGAAAACTGGCAATTTTGAAATATTGCTGCAGAAACGGAATCCACTGGAATGATGTACGGACAAAAAACTAATTCTGACTAACAGATGATGCATGGAATAGCAATATCTGTGACAAAGTGCGTTAGTGGATTTCAAGGGCAGAAATTATTCTTAGTAATATTTCGGAATGGACGACATAAAATGCAAAAAGTCGTAATGCTTCTACGCAAAGCCAGTGAGTCGTCCCTAGAATATAGGTATATTTTGTCATATTTTTCTTCACACAAAAATGATTGACGAATGTAGTTGACAGCTCAATTTTTAGCCTTTGAAAATATGCGAATGAGGAAATGATGTCGGTTACCATACTAGTTTATGACCTTTTTGTCGCCTGAATGCTTATTTTGCAAGAAATAGTTTTGCTTCAATATTATCGCTTCATTTATTTAAGATTCAAAATAAAATATCGTATAGTCATCATCTTAATAATGCCTAATCATCCTGATAATGCATCATAATTAATGTAGACCGTATACAATATGCGTACTAATATTTCTTATAAATCTTGCTATAAAAATATTGTTAGTAAACATTTGGCTTCGACTGAGCACTGCGGCGATTTTACATATTTTCCTAGTACCCAGCAGTTTTGATTTCATAACAAACGAGCAGCTGAGCCCTACAAATAAAAAACTAAAATAATAAACATTTTGTTCCCAAATATTGTTGTTCATTCTGTTTACACACTAATTGTTAGAGAACGAGTAATTGAATTTTGTATTTGGAAATTTTAATTGGAAAAATTGAGAACACCTCAGGGACGTGGTATTATTTTGTTAACATTTAGCGGCGCGTTTATTAACAATTTCCAAATTACTCTACTCTATTGTAACAAGTTTTCAGTCAGTAGTTAATTAACGCAAACCGCAACTCTCTGTATCGTCTAGTTTTGGGTGGTGGGTTAAATACCATAGGAGCTAGCGATTAGAATTTACATTGTATATTTATTTGAAGTCATTTTTTATTATTAACTTCATTCATTTTTTATTATTTAACTTTATGTGAAATAAAATTGCCTGATTCTCTCAATTGACAACCTCGTTGGCGTTATTTTACTAGGATACATCAGCCCGGAGTCACGAATTTTCTGCCCGATGTGGTGATGGGCTCGCCCCCAACACTTTCGTGGGTCGGAGCATACAGGGTGAACTCTCGGTGTTGTCATGGATCGGATGAATGGAAGAAGACTTGGCAGAAAAACAATGGGTAGAGACCCGTGTTAGGGTCGCTTTACTAATTGAACACATGGTAAAACGAAAGGATATTTTAGGCTTGGTGTAAACGTGCGTTATAATTTTTAAATATGTGTAATACGTAGGGACAAACTACTACAATATGAGAAAATTATAAGAAATAATTATTCGATATGGACAACTTATCTAAAAAGAAATTCATTTTTTTTTTCTATCTAATCTAATAAAAAATGTACATTATTTTGTCAGTAAAATATTTATAAGTATACAGTTAGATGAATACGCTGGTAGCTTAAACTTGATGAGCATTATCTAAATGTAACAATAGCCAAAGTTACAATATGTCAAATGTCTCTATTAAAGCAACTACATCTTCAAAACATCCCCACGTTGCTCGGTCTAATCACAAATTTAACATTCAAATGCTTTCTAAACGTCATACATCGTGAAACAAATGCCCCTACCATGGACCAAACAAAAGCAATGAGCATTCGCGTGAGAGAACACAGCGCCGCGCAAACAATTCACCAAGCAAGGGGTTACGTATGTACTGTCTTATCGCTACAAGCGTCACAGACTCTATTCATTACCCCATAAGATCTATATTCGCTAAACACTGCACAAACAGCAATAAAGGATGGAATATGTCGAGAGACCGAGAGATAACATCGCGTTGATTGTGGTGAACTTGAAAATTGTGTTTGTGTTCAACTAAGATTTATTCAGTTTGATGTTTATTTGATATCGAGGCACAGCCCTATACGTGAATCCGGCGGGAAATTGAGCTAAATGCCGCTAACGCGTAATGTATTGCAAATAACATTGCGTCCTAACGCTTTGACGCAATCAAAGTGGATTTGCTGAGGTATCAAACACTGACAGTAATCAGAGGTATTACAATTGCCATTTGATACATATGGCATTGTGAATAAAATAAAATTACAGAGAAAAAAACCTCTAGAAATTCGTGAAATTTAAATAATAAATAAATGATAGGTCTTCAATATCAGTTGAGAATTTTAGGTCTTAGTATAACATGCTGTGCCGACCCTATTCGGGCTTATAAATGAAATAAGTGAACGATCTGCAAATTATTCTTGCCTTGTGAATTTGAACTTATTAGCATTATCGACTGATAATATTAATACTATGCACTTTTAAGTAGACTTAAAACTGTTG
Source organism: Deilephila elpenor (assembly GCA_949752805.1). NCBI lineage: Eukaryota > Metazoa > Arthropoda > Insecta > Lepidoptera > Sphingidae > Deilephila > Deilephila elpenor. Next base: position 12,006,075 of record OX457101.1, on the reverse strand, counting down.
CAGCACCCAGATTCAAAATCAATATCTGATATTCATAGAGTATTTTAATTATAAATAAAATAATATTATATAGATTATACAGATTATAATCAAATTATACACAGATCAATTCCTCTTTATCACAATTGAACGCAATCCATTCCTTTGCTACCGTACCAATGCTGTCACAAATATACATTTTAATTCGATTAATTAATAGCTAAACTGAGCGACCTAATGAGCCGTCCGTCTGTGAATATACGCTGAAAATATCTACAGCGTTGTCGTCTCTATATTAACTTTATACCTAAGTTTTAGCCGACCTAGATATCTATTAAAAACCCTAAGTACGGACACACGCCGTTCATGTTGTTATTTAGGATATATTAAAATTAGTAAGGGTCAAAATAGCTTGCGCTTAAAATTTTATGAATCGAGTGAAATATTTGTGAATTAGTAAAATGTTTTTTGAGTTACATTTGTGATAGTTTAATTATTTGTGACTCGTTTTGTGTCCGTATAATTATGATGCGAGTAAAAATAAATAAAAAATTAACTATTAATTATTTATAAACTCAATCGCATCTTTAAAATATTGAAACATTCAGTACTTAAATGTAAGGCAAAATTTAATACTACTATCGCTATAAACAGGCTTTAAATAAAAAAAATATGACACGTATTCAGTGTCACAACGAGACTGTCAGTGTGTCGTGCCCCTAACGCGACCTCATGAATTTTAATTAGAAAAAAATCTGCGCTGGATTTTTCCACGAGCCGCAACATAGCAGATTATAAGGAAGCTTATTATTTTAAGACTTGCTAAGTAATCAGGTGCTTTTATCTCGCGTTCATAAATTAAGGACGTTGTGAGAGTGGATGACGAAATTGCTTCGTGTGCAAACTATTTTGTACATTTTTATGAGGTGCCTTAAAAGGTTTTCGGTAGTTTACATTATGTTTTGCGTATGAAACTGGAGTGGGAACAAAATGTTATATTACAGTGATAGTGTTTTTGGGTGTGGTGACGCACTTTGAATTAAGATTTTTAGGCATATTTACTAGCTTATACTGCTTCGGTGGCGTAGTTTTACTATGGTACGATTACAAAGCTGAGGTCTCGGGTTCGTTCATTATCAGCCTGGAGTCAGGAATTTGTGCTCGATATGGCGATAGCCTCGGATATGGCGATAGCCCCTATCACATCGTGGGACGGAACATACAAGGCGTAACGTGGGTATCCTGGTTGCACCTCTGACTACCCCTTCTGGGAAAAAGGCGTAAAAGGCGAAAAAGGCGTAAAAATGTATGTGTGTCACTGGCTTATATCCATTTTATGAGCGCAAGTGTTTACTGATCTTTGGCGTATTAATTATGAAAATTATGTGAAAAACATTTTTAATACTTACTATTTTCTTGTAATTAAAAATTCACGTGTCCTACAAGAAATAAAATAATAAAAACTTGTGTGTGTACTTATGCACGCACGTAAGAGGTAGATATAAAACACATGTATATTTATGAATATTTTAGAAACTACTTTGAATATAGTTACGAGTTGTTTATCATATCGATGTCGTAGAGCGCGTTTAAAAAAAACTCTCACAAATTTTGTAACTTTTCAAAACAAGTATTACTTCAATAATTGTATGTGGGAATAGTTCCGTTTGGGCCAAAATCAAACAATGATTGTATAGATGTTCTTCAGTTTCTTTTATTACTCTTGTAATTCGTCTTCATCGTCTTCGTCGTACGTCGTACGTCGTTCTATCATCTTCCAAACTGTTCTCTCTTATTCCGTCCTTTCATATTTCAACATCTTAATCATCAACATCATCCTCTAACTCTTTTACTCTGTAGTACTTTCATTCGTTATTTCTTTCACATAAATTACATTCCATATCAATCATTCGTCTCACATTCAAATCCTACATCTATGTTAGGATATCTATAGAAACTTTTACTATTGCTTGGGAAATCATGCTTTCTTATAAATTACAGACAAAATTCCAACAATATTTGTGCTTATACCACGAAAAATAATACTAGTTCTCGAAGCAATTCTGATGCAAGCGGTTTAACACCCAGGATTGAACGCGTGAAAACTCATCGAACTAACTACACGTAGTCAGCTAATGTATTCCGACATAACCGATAAATGTCATTTAATGACACTCTCGGCATAATGCACACTTCATAATGTTGATAGAAACCCACTTAAGTGAAGTCAGATTAGTCAGTCAGTCGTGTCGGGTCGCCGAATACGAACTCTCTAAGTAGGTCAGAGCGTTGGAAATGCTCGACAATTACTGCCACTTACCTAACTGTATTGTAGGTTTTATTGAGCCTTTTAGATTTTTTTTTATTTTTTTTATTTATGAATGTAACATTTTTTGCTGATGTCATGTCTATTTTGCGGGAGTTATAGTGAGACAAACTTTTCTGGCCCGGTGAGAGAGTCGCTGTTATCGCATTTAGTGTTGCCAGTAAAAATAAATTAAACAACAAAGTGGGTAAATAAGTCGTCGAATTAAAAATGTTATCCAAAATACTATTATATTATTATGTATATATAGTGCAGTTCAATTAATAATACATTCGTATGTCACTAAATCATAACTTACTTGTTTAAAGTTCGTTAAAAATATGAGAATATGCACACACTACATAATATGTATCTGGACTTGACGTTAAACACCTGGCAATTTGAAAGAAAGTCTTTAGTAAATATGGGTAAAATGTTGGCGTAATGTCAGCGAATGGCAAGCAGATTGACATTTCAAAATGGCGTCGTTAGTTCCTCTTTTGGCCACACCCCTTTGGGCCAGATAAGTTTGTGGCAGTGTAATTAAGTTTATATCAGTGACACACTGAGAAACATGTAATGTAGTTGCTTAGTATAGATTTTAAGAAGAAAATCTGTAATAAGGGATCATTTAATTGACGTTCAATCTACCTAAGTATGGCAGGAGATATTCCTTCTAGAATTATTCTTGTACCTGTTATTCAAGACAATCGCTGAATCGACATGATTAACCTCATATTGACATGCATCTTATACTATTGGAAATGGAATCATTAGAGCATTAATATTGTGATAGAATAAAATGAGAAGGATTAGTGTATAGTCGGACAGAGTCATCATCGCGAAATTATGGTTTTACGACAAGTTGCCTTCATGACGTCAATCCTTAAGAGAAAGCTACTTATGTGAGTTTTTGCCATACAACAAAATATATTCCCTTTGGGTGAACACTTTCAGAAAGTTGGTGAAAGTAAATACTATATTTTTCTTATCTCTTCTATGAGAAAACATTCATGGCCTGATTCAGAGACAGCTTTAAAACCTCTTTTAATTATAGAATGTTTCGTCCCTTTCGAACGACTTTAGAATTCAGTTTGAGCGAAAAAGAAAAAACATTCGATAACTAAAATAGGTTTTAAAACTGTCTATAAATAAGGTCGTGAGTTTTATTTATAATTGTAATAATTTAACTAATTAAAGTAATGTTTGGAATTGTAACAAGTAAGTGCACTTACGATAAACTAAGAACTATAACAATACAAAGTAGTCATTATGCTAATGTGTTGTGTAAAGTAGTTTAATTTATATAACTTGAAGTTAGCTTCAAAAGTTAAGGATTTATAGTGACTTATATAATCTGAATATACAAGATAAAGTCTAGATTTAACGCGCGAAGATTTATTTTTATAATGATAAATTTACGTATGAATACGAATGGTTAACCTACTATTCCATTTAAGATGTCATAGATTTTACTAACAGATGCTGAAAATGCAACGGTATCGGGAAATTTAATATCAAAGATTCCCTGAAATCCAATGAGTGTTTATGAACTATTCAACTTTGATACATCAAATTATTAAGCGATTAACAGTGATATTTTGTAAATTCGTGCGTTTGTAAGGGTAAATAGGTTAAAAGTCAGCATAATATTTTTAATAAATTTTTACAGTAATTATACAAATTATTTACAGTTATTTTTTTACAGTAGCTAATAGCTACCTGCCGTGCTCAGAAATATTTAATATCAACTAAATCATTACTTAGTGTAGATTTTACAAAGAGAATCTAACCTAAACAAAAAATTAATTGGCATTAAACTTCTCTGAGTGCGGCCGTAAAGTCTTTAGTCCTTTTTAAACACCTCACTTTTTTTTCTACTTTCCAAAAATTAGCTTATTCAGGGTATATCAAGCCTGCGACCGAAAATGAAGCCAGTTGGTACTATTAGTGACTTCAGACACAAAGCAAATAAAACGTTCGCAAAAAAAGCGCTAATTTTTTTCGTAACTTTATACTTATCGTCGTATTTGGGTGGTAAACACATAGTTTTCCTAAAATAATAATGTGCACTTTTTTATTTTTAAAGACACAATAGTACGAAAGCGTTTAAATTATAATTTTAGCAAAAACTAGGTATTTACCATCCAAACAAGATAATATTTGAAAAAATTAAAAAAAATATCTGTCGCTTATTTCGCGAAATTTTTACTTGCATTGTGTTTGAAATCACTAAAACTACCACCTGGCTTCGTTTTCGGTCGCAGTCTTGATATACCCTGTATAGCGAATTTTATAAAGACCATCCACTTAAAAATTTAAATCACACCAGTCCAGCCCTCTCACACTGAAACCTTATTTTCCCTGGCCAAATAGAAATGCGGCAATATATTTACGTAGGTGTATCATTAGGGCACAGTCAATAGTTGCTGGAAGTGTATAAAAAGATCTCATACAAAACGTCACGCGTTACGGCACAAAGGAAAGGTTTCCAATAAGCATCTACATACATGTAAGGGACTCGATAGGCAAAGGGTTTTAAGGTACAATTCCGATAAAGTAGGTGGGATGGCGGATGAATGCGAGTACGTTTTGAGTTTTCCACGTTTTTTGTAAGAATTTGAGTCTTGCAATGTGTACAAATTGAAATGGATAGGCTACGTGTGCTGGTTACAATATTTGTTAATAGAAATGTGATATTGGGGACATTGTGGTTAGCAATCACCACCAGTTAAAACCAGCGATGGAAATGAGAAGTAGAGGAGAGGATTGTAGCAAATATTGATTAGACTTTAGACCAAACGTCATATGGAGTTACAAAAAAATCTCTTAAATAAGAGATGTCTAGATTTAGATTCTTTTCCCATCTTTTTTCGTTCCCGCTCTCCTCCCAATTTGATGGGCTGGCAACCCATCTATGATGTTGTGGATGTTCATAGGCGGCAGTGATCACTTACCATAATTACCTGATTGCTCGTTTGCAACAAAAAGTTACTAATCGAATAAAAGGGGGGTATAATGATGTTTTTTTTATTGTTTTGTATCGTAATAATATGACCTAAGGAGAACATTATAATTAAATAAAATAGACATAAAAAATTCTCAAATGAATTTCATCTACCAAACCAATACCTATAGAAATAGCAATCAATAATTTTAACTGCTCCGCAGCCGTTCATTATTAATGCGTATCACATATTAGCTTTTATTGGTTTCATATCTCTCGCAGCACAGAAGTTTTCTCGTTATCGACTTGGCCGGTTTCCTAGCTGAATCCTAAGAATAGCGTCTTACCAACAGTGGTTAATTAAAGTTCAAAATCAATGGATCGCTCTAAGATATTCGAAAAGTTTGATATAATTAAATTATTTACTTAAACTTGGTACACTGTAAACGTTGATGTTTATTTTATTATCAGCCTTAAGCGTTTTTGTAATCCTCGAATAATATTAAGAAATGAAATTATATTATTTATTTTTAGTTGACTTAAAAGGATTTTAAAGTAAACATCTTTAGACTATGCAATTTGTATTTATATCTATAGCCCTTCCACGAGGTATACAGACATCCTCGGACCTACTTATAGTAGCAAGAATTCACTTGATGCAGACCGCTTCCAACAAATTGCTTTAAAAATCCTTGTAAGAGACCTATGTTCAGTTGTGGTTTTCATGTAACTGAAAAGAGACACAGGATCATTTTTATATATTTCTATTTTTGCTTCTTAGGCCCAATCTCCAAGACAGTCTTTTAACAATTCATGAATATTTTTAACACATTATAAATTCTATAATAACAAAGCAGGCAAAATCTTAGTTCTTAAATAATGATCATATTCTGAATGGAGTTACAATTGTAACTGATATATACCTCTTGCTTACACCGTCCCCACGTCCGGTGGCTTTGTGTCATTGTTGCCGACAAACAGCCCCTTAAACAGGGGAGACTAAAGGCCTATACATATTATATGACAGTATACATATATGAAGGATTTGAATGTTATAATCAATGATTTGAATGTTCTACTCATCTAGTATAACGAAACGAGAGACGAATAATTGATATGGAGTGTGATATGTGAAGCTACCAGATAAACTCCATATTGTAATAACTAAAAGCTGCAATTCCACCACCCTATCACACCAATAGCAATCTGTTTATTCTAAGTAAGTGTTGAATGGAGATATGGGAATATCTCCATTCAAACCGCCATCTTTATTTACCTGCAGTACTCAAAACAGCAAAGTCCTTTGTTCTCAAAGACGCACCAAGCCTCCTTGAATGAACTTCATTTCTGAGAATTGTTAAAGCATAGCGCTTCAGGCTTCTCAAATAGACATGTCCGCTGAATAACGGCTGTTGATTCAATGTCCGGTGCGAGCAGGCCAGTGGCACTTTGAGTTGCCAATTTGGGTTATTAAGCACTAGTCTGGCTTGAGACGTAAGCACCGAGCAGGTCACTCGTGTAGTCCTTTGTTGTCTTGTAACTATTGGAGAGCTTGGAATTTACTGGTCCAATTCAGTTTCTTTTCATATTACCTCTGTGTTTCTTTTTGTTTTGAGAGTATTTTATTTTGTGACTTTTATTGCAATTTTTTCCTCTTCTATAAGTATTAAATCACTGCAAATACTGACACCCTTCGTGGCGCAGTTGGATCGACGCCGGCTGTGAAACGAGAGGCCGCGGGTTCGATCCCCGCACCAAGACAAATGTTTAAGAAATCCACTAGTATTTGTCTGGGGTCTGCGTGTTTGTGAGAACGAAAAGTCTCTCGTAGCTTGTGATACTTACGACACATGACTTAATTGATAATGTGGGGCCAGGACTATATATGTGACTATTGGGTGTATTATTTTTTTAATTACTACCTTTTTCTCTCTCTTCCTCTCTCAGAGATATTGAGATAACTCGTTTCTTGCGCGCTTAGTGGCGGGGTCAGGAGTCTTGTCTCTTTATTGTTGTTGTATTCCATTTTACTCTCTCTCTTCAATAATACAAATAAACTAAAAGAAAAGTGTTCTTTCCTTAATTTCGTATTTAAGACACAATTTAAATTAGTTTACAGACTCTACATTTATGTAGGTCAACCAGCTGCTTACTTTGGTTTTACAAAAAATCTGCCGGAAACTTGCTTTACGACGCTGTAAAATCTAGATCTTGATTTTATGCGTCTTCAAAATTAAGGACAAAGGGTGTTTTAAGGAGCAAAGGTCAGCCCGTTAGCAAAAAGGTACATCCTAAAAATACAGATAGAAACGTACCAAGGTTTTACGATACACATTTTATCTTTTTCAACGCTCACATTTTGCGTCAAAGAGTAAGTAATATGAAATATAAAAGTTTCGTGTTATAATAAAAAGGGATATTTTTTTTGGAATTAAAATGAAAAGTCCCCTTTATTGCGGTTGATTCGGGTTAACATAGCTTGGACTCTGACGTGTTTGTTTTATTTGAAAGTTAACTTTTTATCAAAATTAGTACAGTTGTTTAGGTGTAAATTTAATTACAGGTTGCCCTAAGTACGTATGCATAGGATTCGAATACATTTTTTAATAAAGTCGTTATGATGGTTTGTATAATTATTTATGCAGTCAAAAATTCAATATGTTTCACTTTCGGTATAGGCTTGTGCAATGTATATTCATACACTTTTCTCCAAAATTTTAGATTATTTTTATAAAAATTATGCGCAATTAACACTTACAAATTTCGCTTTTTGATTTATGCGAGCACACAGGCCACCTCAATGCTCTGGCAATGCCTGGGGTACACCGCAATCTACAGATCTATCTTACCACGTATAATATTCTGATAATACAAACCTAGCTAATATACTATCTTAGCCTCGCTGAAACATAACCCGCTATAAAAACAAATCATTCGCTGCGGCCTTCTCAGATTTCTATTACTCAAACGAAAAATTAAAGTTGCCAGTTTTGAGACCGCAAAATCATTTAAAAAATCGTAATAACGTTTTTTTGAACGGATTGTGCACGCGAAATGCACCATCCTAAATACAGTGTTGCGTGACTCCAAATTGGCTCGGTTTTATTGGACTTGCAATGGCTTTGTGAAATTATAAGGATGTATTATTATATCGCAATTTTAAAGGCGACGTGACGCTGGCCTGTTGTAAGTTTTGTTGTTCTTTAATTGAGTACGTGTATATTATGGAAATGTTTTATTTGCATAATATAATCGGCAACGCATCCGTAAACGTAATGTAGATTTTATTGCCTAAGTTTTTCTAATGGGTGTTTTTAATAATTTCTTGGTTTTAATAATGATTTTTTATTGTTTTACTAATATATTATTTACTTGTTAAAATAAAATTAAGCCCACACTCATAATACCGTTTTAAAAACAAATTGTAAAAGTAATTGTATCTGATAGAAAAAAAAGTGTTACATAACATTTTCAAACAAACTCCTTTTTCGTTGCCCAAATTTCGATTGACCACGCATACGGTCACGCGAAGCGTCGCTTAAGATTTTTTTTTTCATCATTCGTTACACTAAAGAAACGTATTTTTGCTGTATACACATTTTATAGAATTCCTTTGACATGGCATCCGACCATTACTTCGTTTGATTGCTACGGCGTAGCTCACTACGGCGTAGTGCCATGTGCGTAGCAACTGACTTGTTTTTTGGAGTGAATTAATTCGTTTCCTGCTTATTGTTTTGTTGATGTAACTAATTACGTTAACATAATGTTAGATACAGTTGTGACCTACATTTACAAAAGAGAAACAACACTTTCGTCGAAACGTAAATTGAAAATTTTCTGTTCATAGCAATACAATATTGTGATGTACTCAACTACACGCTAGTGTTACACGTTGCTTTAAACATAATATAAATCCCAAGCGAGCTTTATATTTCCGAGAATAAAAACTATGAATTACCCCTTATGTGTAAACAAGCAAGCCTTTGGGAATGATTGATTATTCTACAGGGAGCTAAAAGGTAATAACGAGCCACATTGTTACGGATATTGTGAAGACGAGTGCTATTTCACTGACATGGTATTTAAAAATAATGATTAATTATACAAAGCCTTGTTGGTAAACAGTGAATGACCTATTTTTGCCTCGGTGGCGCAGTCATACTACGGTATGATTGCAAAGCTAATTGAATTCGAATCCCGGGTCGGGCAAAGTGATATTGGATTTTTCTATTCATCTCACTTATCAGCCTGGAGTCAGGAATTTGCACCCGATAAGGCAACAGGGTCGTTCTATCACATCGTGGGACGGAAAATACAAGGCGAAACGGGGGTGTCCTGGTTGCACCTCTGCCTACCCCTTCTGGGAAAAGGCGTGAGTTTATGTATGTATGTTACCTGTTTTATTGATTGGTAGTATATGTTGTGTGCGTGAGTGCTAAACGGCAAAAGAAAAGAAGATCCCACCATGAAACGATAATAATCTAATGTTACTTCAAAAATAGGCCCGTTGTATACAGTAAACATTAATGTACCAAGTTCCAAAGAATTATAAACGTAATTGTAGGTTAATACCCACTTAGTTGGACTTCCGAGATATAACAGGTCACTGACCTCTCTTAAAAACTGGTGGCACGCGAACACTCCGCAACGGTCGAGACGCAAGGAAAACTGCTCAACTTCGTCTATGGTTCATTTTAATGGCTATTGTGAAAAACCTTTATTCCGTTGAGTGTTTTTCGACCCGTTTCATTACTCATTTTTCACAGTTTATTAAAAATTCACATATTTCGCTTTTTAGTGAGCTGGAATTTATAAATTTTTTTAAAGACAATTTGCCTCGGGATTTTAAACTTTGGAATATGACATTGAATATTTGTCCGCACTTTATTGAAGCCGCGTTTGAGAAGGCAATGTATATTTTATGACTTTATGAAGTGCGTTAAAATATTAGATACAACAAACAATTTCATCTAGATTGTACACAACGTTACCAGATTTTCCACTTTTCTTTTTCATGATTAGTTTCTGTTTTCTAACTTTTTATAGATATTTAGGAATTCCATGTTAGTAGTTACCTAACATTCTTTTGCAAACGGTTCATATCTTATTTAAGCATAAATTTTCAATGATAAACAGAATTCCATACTAATGTGTCCACCCACAGACTTACCCCGCCTACACTTAAGAAGTTTTCCCTATTATCATACCGTAATAACAACATCAATTATCTAACCTCTCGACAGCCCTTCAACAAAAAACTTACCAAATATTGCCATTTAATTAAACCTTTGAAAACGTAATTGTATACAACGCTGCTTATTTCTAAGAAATAAACCGCTGTATGAAGTGTTTGTGTGGTCCCACGGCGCGATAATGGTCTTTATTTCTTGCGCCCTAAGGACCAGCCGTCAATAGCCCATCGCCGCGGCTGGGTTTAATCAAATTATTCAAATAAAGCGGAGTCCCACCGCCTCGCAGGCGCCCGGAGAGTATTCAACAAATACGAGTATTTACTGCGGACTTGAGTTCGTGGTTGCGGTGATTGCAATCCATTGTTTGTGCCTTTTTTATAAGTGCGGGTAATGTGATGATTTAATGTTTTCACTAATTAGTTATAAGCTACAACAACAATTAGGGATTTAAATTATTGTATTAGTAACTTAATACATACATACATAAACTCACGCTTTTACCCCAGTAGGGGTAGGCAGAGGCAACCAGAACACCAACGTTTCGCCTTGTATTTTCTGTCCCACAATGTAATAGGGGGCGAGCCTCAAGACCTCAGCTTTCCAATCATACCGTAGTACGTAGCACCACCAAGGCATGTTATATACGTCATATAACTTCATATTTATTCCTGTGTAAAGTAAATATCGCCTCTACTATTGAGCTATTGAGAGGGATTACACATAAGCTCACTATATTGGTCTGAATGTAGTTAGTATAATTAATACTTCGTAATTTGTTTAGTGTATTAATTTTAACAATTACGTTATTTAAAGCTTTTTTTTATTGCGGTGGGGAGACGAGCATTCCGTCCGCCTGATGGTAAACGATACGACCGCTCATGGACAGTAGCAAAACCAAAGAGCACCACGATTTACAAAGCAATGCTTGGTATTACCCTGCGCTCGCCATCCTGAGATATAAGATGTTAAGTCTCAAAATGTCCGAAAGATACTCTGGCTACAATATTCTGCAAACCGGAACACAACAGCACATTTACACTGCTGTTTGGCGGGAGAAATAGAGATTGCAGTGGTACCTACCCAGGCGGCCTCTTACAATATGAGATACCTACCACCAGTAGAATTTTAAAGTATTCTCATAGAATTTTTCAAACAACGGTTAAAATGCATGATTGTGGTATTCATTGTTCGCAATTCCATTTAAATTTTAATGCCAATCAATTTATCGGTAGTATGGAAAAAAATACCCTGAGTAAAGCAAAATGACGTCTACTTCTTTGATTCAAATTTATGATTATTACAGAACCATTGATACCATCGCTTTTTCTACAGTTTTACAAAGTCACTAACATTTTCAAACAAGAAAAAAACTGCAATTAAACAAATTCTCATTCCAAACTGGTTTTGTGCATCCGATAGCAATCCATTCCAGCGGAAGAAAAAATAAATTTACAAAAGAAACAAAAGCGGGGTCGTTATCTGTCAGATAGCGATCTCATGACGATTCCATTAAGAGAAGCCGCGGATCATTGCAATTCGACACGCGATCCGATGCCGCAAAATACGTGTAATATCTGTAAGATATCAGGCATTTAAATATTATTTAAGATCTATCTAGAAAGATCAGCAATTATAGCAAACATATTTGATTATATAAGCGCAAACGCGAAGATTATTTTCATTAGAATAATTGTTATATTGCGTTATGACGTAGTTACGTGTTCTTAACGTTATACGTCGCAGAATATAATATTTTATACAGAGTAAAGAGAAATATTAAATTATTTAAAGTCAAAATATTAAATTACTTGAACTGTTTAATGGAGAATATTATTCTACAATATTTCTATTGGCATATAAAACTTAAATTTGGCTTTACATCACCATTTAAATAAAAACAGGGACAAACATTCTCTATTTCCTTCATAAAGCCCTAAGAAATAAGCAATTTCTAAAATAAATGCAGCACGGGTCACATCTGTACTTTCAGCGCATTTGTCAAGCCACATAAGCTTAATAAGTTTTCAACGGAGCGGAATTCCCAAAATTCCCGGCAAGAAGTCCCGTCGTGTGGTCACTTCACTTGATGACAGTTCATTCATGGAAATGTTTGTGACACGCTTTACATTTGAAAACAAATACAGCAATGAAAAGCAAAAGCAATTAGTGAAAGCATAATATTACAATTTTATATAAACAAATATTTTGTGAATATCAAGTATTCAGTAAATTCTATAGAAAATTTCACGGTTGATAGAGTTCACGATTGGTTTGAAAAGACATTGACTTTTTGAGTAACTTAAATTGTTTAAACTACCAGCTCCGAAAATCCTGACACCGATAATGGGATGGCTAGTTCCACAAAACTATGCTAATGGACCAGAATAGTGGACAATGGCCCAAATACAATATCCAATAACTATGCGCGGTATTAGAGAATGTTTAAGCTAGATACTACTCGTATATGCAAACTATGTAACACGAGCTTCACGGGTTATTGATTTTAGCTAAAACATCCGACAACTGAATTAGTGACCCTCATTTATCTTTAGTAACACTCGTGTGCGCTCCGACCACGAACCTGAGTATAGCATAGCAAGATATATTTCACAAAATGGAGTTTCAATGCATTTTGGTATGGTGTACATGCATCGAGGGTTGACCAGGTTAGCATATTTGTGTCCACCATTAAAAACACATAAGCACATACATACATAAACTCACGCCTTTTTCCCGAAAGGGGTAGGCAGAGATTCCCCTGGTGGCAACCAGGACACCCACGTTTCACCTTATATTTTCCATCCCACGATGTGATAAAGGGCGAGCCTATCGCCATATTGGGCACAAATTTCTGACTCCGGGCTGATATTGAATAAAACATTACTTAGCATCGACCCGGAATTCGAACCCTGGACCTCAGCTTTGCAATCACACCGTAGTACAACTGCGCCACAGAGGCACTAAAAATAACCATTTAGAAATGGAGTATACTCCATTTGTACATGAACATTTACTTTCCGATACATTGTAAACAATGTTGAACCATTACATAAAAATATTCTTTTTTTGTGGTTGATTTATAATATGTGAGAGACCGCCTGGGTAGGTACCAACGCAATGTCTATTTCACTGTTGTATTCCATTTTGCAGGACATTGTAGCCAGAGTAACTAATGGACATAATGAGAATGGCGAGTCTCAGAATGGCGAACGCAGTGGAATGAATTTAGCCCCATAATATATAAAAAAGCGTTGTATGTCTGGTTAATTTAAAATACATAAACATACTTCGATGTAGTCCCGACACAATACTGACTCTTGCCTCGTCAACATTAAAAATTTAAACGCGAAACTTTTCAAACAAAATGTTGGTTTACCCACGAGAAATTCTCTTAACGCAGCCTTTTGTTTTACAGACGAATTCCCATCAATTGTGCCAGGAAAGCTGTTTGAAGACAAGCGTCCACACATTCGGAGCGTAGGAAACGGACCGATCGCATTAAACGGATTATTTTTTAAACGCGTCCACAGTATCAGCAGCGATCGGATTTGCCGACATTATATCTCATTGGTACGAACAGGACAATAATCGAATGCAAATGGTGCACGATGCGGGGCGAGCGAGCGCGCGCGGCCATGGATCGGAATGCCGTATGACGTCATCGCCACACATCGTAAAAGTTACCCTTCCATCGTCATTATTGACAGGTAGATTCGTGAGATCCGTACGTTAGAGATCAGTGGACGCACTTGTATGAATTCCTATACAAAGAATACTACAATCCGTATAATGCGACGTGTCCGATACGTACGGTGCGGATATGTGGACGCCTGCCTTAAATCATCATATTATTTAACATACAACTATATTATAATAATTTAATTTAAAATCAGGTTTATATAGTACCTAGCATAAAATTAAAACTCAGATTTCTACGTTTAGCCATAACCGAAGGAAAAATAATAAAGGCACGTCATATAAACTATTGTTTTTTAGCTAAGGAGATCGGTCGATTTGGTCCAACTGTGGACAAGAAATTCATTACTACCAAAAAATTTGGCGTATTTTTTTAGATTTATTTCTCTATTTACTTTTATCCTACACCATTGGAATTAGATTTACAAAAAAATGAGGATATCATGAAATATTTCTACCATTTTTGTATTTGTCAGCAACATTAATAGAGTTGACATCTGTCACGAGACTATTATCTGTCAAATTGTATTGTTTAATTCGTCGTGTACTAATGTGTATTTAAAATTGAAAATCATATAATTTCGTTTTGGGGCTGGGTGTTGTGTTTATTCTCTACGGCGTGCCTTGCAGTCAATTGCTTACCTCGATTCAACAATACTATAGCATATATTAAAATAAGTTAAAATGTTTATAATCCTCATGTAAGCAAAAACTACGGGAAATCATTGATGCGCGCCTGAAGCCAACAACTACGAGACACCGATCGTAAAGGCGCAAAGGCTTACATGATCTGTAATGTCTGAGTGGATTCATCCTCAATCATTGTTTTATTTTTTCATTATTGTGTACGGTAGCTTCAGATATTTTTTAAACTAGCGCATGACAAAGTGACTAACTACATACAATAAACCTGATATCAAAATAATATACTTTTAAATATTCAAATGTGTTTTTCTGTCTTCCTTGATAAGCTTACGTACTTTATAATAATGTATATTCATACTCATCCCAAACTTAAAATATAAGCCAACTATGACATTACGTATTCAGATAGCAGAAAATGGTAGATTTTGTAAAACTTTAAGAGGATAAATCTTAAAAACCCCGTATCCTAGCTCAAGAAGACTATGTTATATTTGAAGGATAAAAAATCCTTATTATTTAATTCTATGTCTCGTTTGTCTCCACCATGTTCCCACTACTAGGCCCAATATTCATAGGAAAACGACCGATCTCCTTTGAGGTATTGTAATTCAGTAAATGGGCCGTCACGTTAGCATTGGAATTGTTTGAGTTATTTTTCCAATATATGTAAATGTGAAATGTTAATATTAAAGTGTTTGAATGTTTTTTATCCAAAAAAAAACATATTGTTGTGTGTATCTGATTATTATTTATAATGTGGATCGATATCAATATGTCTTAAGTGACGTCATGTTTTTTTTTTTAAATGTTGTTTTACTTCTTTTTTGCCATAAGACCTTGGTGTTTAAGCAATATATTTTCATTTGGTGCGATGTAGTCCGTGGAGAAAATCAATAGTAATTTAGTTTTGGCAAATCTAAGCGAACGAATCCGTGAGCAAATACTAGTAGTTGTTAATTCCCCGCCAGCGCCGTGATATTGAAACTTAACGTGTTTTTCTAGAAAGGTCACGCTGAGATGTTCAAATAAAATGTAAGCACAAATACTGTGTAAGGTTATTAGAGTCGTACATAATAAAGAACTTTATTGCGTTGTTCTTTGTCTGAAATAAATATTTATTAAACAATGTGAAAAAAATGCCTTACAAGCTTATAAAATATTTTAAATAATACACAAAGGTAAAGTCATATTTTTTTACAACTAATGATTTTAATTCATTACTTTGTTGTGGTGTAATTCGTTTTGAACCGTACAGTCTGAGACGCGATTTGAATGTCAAATATTTCATTAAACTTTTTCGATTAGGTCTATGTCTATCTTTTTATGCAAAACATTTTGCTCTTACCAAGAGGCAGAGCTAAATAAAAAAATGAACCTAGCAGTCACATACATAGTCCTGAACCCAAATTAATATGTACCAGTCTTGTGTCGTGGTTACCAGAAACTATAAAAGGATAAATGCACTTTTTAGGTATTTTATGTTTAAATATTCTGCTGGCGTCACTAAAGTTGAGTCACTGAAAATCTGTGTTGTGTCGTGATTCATAGTCCACATCATAACGTAAGCTGAGTGAACACCTACGGAACACAGTCACGACCAACCTTTTTTTATTATTCTGTATTGTTTATACTAACCATGTTTGTTTAAGTTGCGACTGTGACCAATAAATAGTTTTTCTTTCTTTCTTTACCAGAGACTTTTCGGTCTCCCAAACATCCAGATTCAAGACCCTTATAAAACAGAAAATAAATTCTGAAAGTGAAATTTCAAGCTCTACATCACAATTTGCGTGTAACTTATTTCAATTCAATAACATAATAAACGTCTACTCAAATGAATATTTCAATAGTCCTATAAAGTATCACAGGCATCTCGATCTCCAGCAATCAAAGCGCGGGGCGCGTCCCATCCCGCTGCACTTTTAACACTTCATAAGATTCCTAGCTGCTATTTTGGAGCAAATTGCTTTCATTTCAACAATTTCTCGGCGAGACGTCTCCGCTCCTTTCAGAATGTATTGCATTATTTGCATAGTAGCGACGTTAGAGTTGTTTAACGAGCAGCCAATTTGGTTTTTATGTGCGTGCTAGTTGCAACGGTATTTGACAAAGTGAATAGGTTTTTGAATAGAAATATTATGAGTACCTACGTGTGCTAAAAATATTCTAAAACATTATCAAAAAGATAATGTTTGGGAATATTTTAGTGAAGAAAATATATTTAAAAGTATGTCTGCATAATTTAAAATGTAGATTAATAAATGGTGAGCAACAAGGTACAAAAAATAGACCCTTCTAGATAACGTATTATTTCGAAATACCGGTGACATTATTTTAAGTATCAAGTATGTGAACCCAGTTATAAAACGTTGATGGTTTTTTTTATTCATATACGCAAATAGTTTTATACTGAGGTCATGTTTAATAAACCTTGCAGTTATTTAATCAACATAGTTATCGTACAATATCCATACTAATTAACAAATATCAAATTGGCCTGATTTATTACCATAATTAGTTGTATAAATGATGTATAAATCATAAATTTGCGCATTCACTTAGGAATAATTTTGTGAAATTACATACAAAGGTGGGTAATATTTGTTCATAAATTGCGTTTGATGTTTTGTGTTATTTGCCAAATGATCATTTGGATGTATAATAATTAATAAATAATTATAATTTTTCGAAAAACCAGGTACAGGATTCTAAACGGAAAACTACGCAGCCTAATCCGGATTACTAGACATCTAATACCATTGCAATTATTGTAAATAACTATTAGGTCTGCAAGCTTACCGTCGATGTTTTTCTTCACCGTCAAAGCAACAATAATAGTGCAATATTGAGCAGCGAGTTAAGAGTATTGCATAGTTGTGGGACCCATGGTGCCGGAGACGTAGGGGCGCCTCATATCTAATTGTATTGTTAGTGCATAGTTTTGGATGATAGATAGGTGCTGTTGATATCACGATCAGGCATCATTAGTTGTAGCAACCTTGCCTAGAGTACTATACGGTATATGCCCATAATCGCTCAGTTAGTGAGAGTTGGCAGGCTCGTACCATAGAAATAATAATAAATAAATAAATATACCCAACAGTCACATACATAGTCCTGACCTCACACTAAGATCGAGTCGTGTGTCGTGGGTATCAGAAGCTATAAGAGACTTTTCGGTCTCACAAACACCCAGACCCGAAATAAATACCTGTGGATCACACAAATATTTGTTTCGGTGAGGGAATCGAACCCGCGGCCTCTCGTTTCACAGGCGGCGTCTAACCAACTGCGCCACGGAGGCTGTCAATACTTAGGCTATCTGTGGCATGCATGTTTCCTTATGATGTTTTCCTTTAGCGTTAAGTTGCGTCGTAATTGACAATGAATACACACATGCCTCGAAAAATGCTCAGGGTAGTGTCGAGTAACAGTAGAATAGGCAACAGCAAATCAAATAAAGAAACGATAATTGTCTCCCAAAACTAGTATTGGTTACATTTGTCCACGTTTGGGACTTCACATGCATTTAAACATTCCAACTTAATTCCAATTCGAAGAACTTAATGAGCCGGGGCCATTATCAGTAAGCTTCATTACATTTTACGTTGCCTAATCTACTGGAGCCAGTTGAGCCAATTGTCAGGCAATTTTGAAGTCTATGCAAATGCGATTACGGCCGGCGGATCGGCCATTGTCGGTAAGCGAACGGAGGTAATCGGTTTACCCTTTCGACTGAAAAAATTCTAGAACTCTGTTGTGAGTTGAATTTTAGGTGTTCAAACGAAAATGTTTGGGACTGGACGTGTTTTAATACCTTTCCAACTGCAGTCTCTGTTGAATTCGCCATTATGTAGAACATTACCAGGGCATTATGAGTAATTTGCTTTTTCTATTTTGTCCGCTATTTTACTGAGATTAAGAAATACATTTCATAGTTCGCCGACGACTAATATATTTTCTAGTATGTTAATTTTTTGATGTAGTTGTTGAATACAATTTACATTAATTTGTTTTTGGACTGATTTATGAAAATTAGACATAATGAAACACTTAATCTCTATTATAACACAAGGAAAAGTACTGTATTGCTACAGGTGGTACAAATATTTTGAGGTGTCGTCAAAATAGAATATCAGTCAGCGAGGAACAATTTATATATAATCGGTTGATACAGTTATGATAGCCTCTACTTATATTATTTACTAGCGCTAGCCCGATAACTTCGTCTGCATGATTAACTTTATTTGGAATTTACCATCCCGTCCCGTCCCATCTCGTCCCGTCTCGTCCCGATCCGTCCCGCACCATTCCGTCCCGTCTCGTCCCAAACCGTCCATATTTGCTATGCACACATGTTTGCTAGTGTGTGCTACATCATTAGATTATTAATACATTCCCCTTATACCTAAGCAATTCCAAATGTTATTATCGTACCAAATTACATCACAAGACTCGCCTGTACATTCATCGGAATTACTTCATTTTTCCCTAAACATATTCGCGAAACTTATTCAAATAACATGTAAATATCGCCACCGTGCGGAGTCGACATCAGTTAGCATTATGGTAATGCGTTGACGACTCGCCGCTTCTACCGCGGTTAATCAACTTATACTTGTATAGCTACAAATGCTTCACATTGAAATGGAGATGTTAATCGAGCCGAATGTGTTTATTTCTCAGCCAAATAATGGATGTTTGCTCGATGTTGCTAAAACGAAATATTGTTTATGTTAGTTGGATGATATAGTTTATTTTTTTTACTATTAATACTTTTCTTCTATTATGCAACTAGTATTATAAAGGTACAATAGAGTTGGTGTGTCCATGTGGACAAAACCCTGTCAAAATTAATAAATAAAAAAAGATTTTTATTTGGTTTCGAATAGGCGGGAACAAATGATTTTCAGCGAGATATATGAATCGGTTGCATGTTGATAGTATGAACATTTATATATTATATGCTTATGCCAGCATCGCTGAAGGGATAGGAAGAGGTGATACAAAAGTCAATACGCCGACTTAACGCGATAAGAGTTGAGCTTGTCGCCATGCAGGGTAGAAAAAACCAGTCCCGGATAACTGACAGTGAATTATCCGACCAAAGATTCAAAGCTAGCTCTTAATGGTTCACATGCATTCTGTATCATCGTAATATACAGGTATTCTACTAATAACTGATACTCATTACTCAGTCATCAACATCGCTGTTACGTTTAGTTTAGTTTTTCATGTTTATTTTTTGTATTAATTTATTTTTCTCAATTTATATTTCAATCCTAAAGCAGTGATATTAAAAAAATAATCAGCATTCACATCCCTGAATGATGTACAATGCAGCTAGAAAAATATTTTACTTCAGTACTCATCTGCAGATAATTAGGAGAAAAAAGAATGACCTAGCGAATGCGCTTCTCCCTAGACACTGGAGTTTTACGTGGTCAGCGTTCTCATGAACTATGAGTAAATAGTATTTTAGTTCGGTAAGCTTTTAATATCTTTCTTTCAGTAATTGTTTCAGTTCTCTTAGAAACTGGGTTTAAAATGATGCGATATTTTTACTGCGTGAATTTTTTTATACAAACTATAAATTAGTTAAAGTATTGATCAGGTTAATATTTCGCATTATTGAATTGAGAAATAAATGCTCCCAACTGCGATAAGGAGACTCTCGAAAAGTTAGAAACTTGGAGAAATGATTCGTAATATCAACGGATATTGTAAATAATTCAGAACACTGCGAACTTATAAAAAACAGCTTGAATAGTTTTACTCTGTCAAGATGTTTGAGTGTAGGTTATATTTAGTTAGAAGTAAACGCAAATAGATTCTAGGCTTTATGCTAAAAATTCCAACCGACCTAACGCTTCTTAACATTAGCATTTTATTAAAACAATATTTAAAAAATCAACAGAAAAATACTGACTTTTACAGCGTGAAAATTAAACTGTCGAATTATTTGATTTGCCAGATGGATCGGTTGTCGGTTATGCAATTGACCGATATAAGTTGGTCCCAGCCGCTTCACTGAGTTCCATCTCGTGTTCCCATCTTTGTAAGCAGAGGGGGAGGCAGGGAGGTCTCGATAAATTGGGCCGGATAGGGCACGTCAGTGTTGGCGGATTGCTGTCGGAAGTTGGAGGTCATACAGCGCCCGAGGTCACTATCCGGTTGCCAGTTGATTGTAGGTTTTAGAAAGGTAACAAATATTTGAGGTCACTTGTTATGATTGTAAGGAATATAGAAATGAATTTTAAAAGTATTCATCAGGTTTATGTTAGTGTAAACAGAGTAATGTAAATTCAACTCTCTGTAATTTCCACGCCAATGATAATTTCGGAGCTTCTATTTTCCAACTGAATAATGTTAGGTTTAACGAAATTCCAAAAATTATGAGTTGAATACTGTAAAATTACAATAGATATTTGCGTATTT
Organism: Deilephila elpenor; assembly: GCA_949752805.1. Taxonomy (NCBI): domain Eukaryota; kingdom Metazoa; phylum Arthropoda; class Insecta; order Lepidoptera; family Sphingidae; genus Deilephila; species Deilephila elpenor. Next base: position 11,984,870 of record OX457101.1, on the reverse strand, counting down.
TGTTTCAAATCCTAACTATATTTTCGGGAAATTTGGCTACAGAAATGAGGTAAATATCTAAACTAGTATAAAAAGGGAAAACTTCTGTAGAGAAGCCTCAGTTTACGTACATATTTCAAGCTGAATGTCATTTTAACGGTTCCATTCCATTTTAATGACCTTTAACTTTAAGCCTGGCTGGAAATCCAGCCAGCGCGATGCAACATTCACACGATCACTCTTTCAAAAGTATTCTTTTAATTCATTCAAAAAAAATCTGCTGGGGGAGCTGGGGGATTTTTTTTTAATATTTTTGTCTCAGAGATTATACCAATAGAGCTTTACGATTTTTTAATATTGAATTTCTGAGTTTAAACGAATCGAAATTATCATCTTAGGTCCACCGTCTGAGATTAACCACAAATATTAATTCTGATGACCACGACACAATACTGTATTTAAGTCGTCACTAAGATCAACGGTCCGGACTTTGTAAGTGGCTCTTGGTTTCAATAAAAAATAAATTACCTTCGAAAAATTCACAAAGTTCATTTTCCGACGTTGAAATAGAACCGCGACCATTACTGTTCAAACCCGATGCTTACACACATAACACAAAACAAAGAAATAATTTGTGCAACATCTAGAGACAACAATTCTGCATATAGCTGATTGGTTTTCATAATTCATTCCAACACTATTCACTCCCCAAACTGAATCGTAAGTTTTTATCAGCGCTGACGTAACATTCTACTCCCCCGGGCCTGTAGCATATAAAATATTCCTATTATGTTAAGAAATATGATCAGTTTTATGACTGAGGAGTCGAGTCAAATAACTTAGGGTACAATGTGATCGGGCTTTCATAAGCTCTCCCTTATATCACATCATTCGCACTATTAGTCAGGATTTTTCTATCTCCAGTCTTTTTGCTAGCTCATTTATGGGTGGATATTTGTAAAAGACCTTTTTGCGAATGTGGATTTTCGTGAATGGAATATTCCTTAAAAAGGGTAATTTTTGTGAAATGTTTAAATAAGCCAAGGGGCTTTGGGATGCAGTTTTAGTTTGCAGTTTTGGTACCTGCGCACTACGGTCTACGATACGTTGTAAGTATTGTTGATGAATTCCCAATCACCATTACGAGGTCAGCGTGCAACGTGTACAACGTGACAGATTAATTAAAGTTGCTGCATGCAGGCAGCTTGTAATAGATTGCCATAATCCTAATTCATCTCCTCCCTTGAAAATACATAACATCAAGATTATCTCTTTAGAAGCTTAAAAATAAAGATATAGCGATAAAGGGGTTAGAGGGTCACTGACCTCCGATGTCATAACAGTCACAAAATGCAAATTTTGTAAATTTATTCAATGTCCCGTATCAAAATATTGTCTAACATCTTCCGGGGTATAAAATCTTAGCATCGAGATAAATGTTGCCATAAAATGACGACGGGGAAAGGGTCAAAAGGCGCCAGTACAATTGTTATTGTATGCAGTATCACAAGTGGGGTCCGGAGACGGGGGTAACACTTCAATATATGTATGTATGTATGAATGTGTCAGTCGGGTTTTATTTCTTTAAAGAATGTGGTTTTTATACGGTAAATTATAGCCTTTAGGTTATTCTGATGTATTTTTACTGTCTTCGCAGGCAGATGCACATGCAGCCCGCCTAATGGTAAGCGTTTGCAGTTCCAGCGGTCTACCACAGCTAGGTCGCTACCTACCGTATAATCTATAGTACAATAAAGTTCATCAATATCCAACCAGTGCTTTTTGCGTACTAAAGTAACAAACATTCATACATCGATGTAGTTTTTAGAAATATTTTGTTGAAATAAAACTAATTTTTTACGGATTTTATCGCGGATTTGGTTTCAATGTGTAAAATTCGCGTCAATCTAAAAACCACTATAGAAATATTTTAATTCATATCTGAAAGTTCGGTGTTGACACACAAACATAGTATTCTATAACTACTATAATGTTGCACTTATAACAAATAGACACAAAAAAAAATCGACATTAAAAACTATATTTCGGTACATCGAATTATGCACTATTACCTAAGCACTGAAGCGTTGACTATCCCTACTGCTGTTGCTTTATAAATAATTTATTTAATTCAGTAAAACATTGAAATTTATTTATTACACACGCGTAGTTCATGTGCACATGGACACAGAGTGACATTGCATTTTTATCGTACGTCACGTCGCCGTATTTTACATTTACCCTCATATTTTATTTATGAAATTATATCTGTACGCCGAGGACAAAGAAACAATGATATGTTTAAACGTATGTTAACTAAGGACTGAATTTTTGAGCGACAATACGGGCGAAAAAATATGTATAGAATTTAAGTGTTATTGAATGGGAACATTAATTCGAAAGGTGTTTATTAAGTGCGCTTAAAATACGTTAATTTATTTAAGAGCTTTTTTATGCAAAGCTTTTGAAGATGTTCGAAAATGCGTAGATTTCAGGCAAGGTGTTTTAATTGAAAAGTTGTTTGTATTTTGTTTGTAGCTTTATCTTCACTGAGTTTTTTTTTAATAATATAAAGTCAATTCATTTTCATTTATTCTACCTTTTTAATTATAATATTGCCCTAAGTTATCAATTCGTCTGGAACATGAAAACTTATAAGATTTTGTGAAATGGTTTGTATACACCCTATGCAATCGCGTTGCTTTACTAGAAAAATACGCATTATTGGTTGATCTAGTATACGATTTTATATCTTCCTAATTTGAGTTTAATATTATAAGTACAATAATAAAAATAACCTGTTATAGTACCTATTCGATAAAACAAACGAAAACCTCTTAAAACAGGTTTTCATTGACAAAATTCACGGAACAAACACCTCTATTGTCTTGGAATTATCGATAATATCTCCATAAGCTATTGAACGGGACAAAAACGGAATATTACGTATTGAAACAAAGCAACGTCCAATCAAGATAATCCCCAACAATGACACCTCTCCAACTTTAAAGCCCCGAAACTTTCTCCACCCACAGTTCAATTCATTGTTAGGAATTGGCCGATATAAAGTTGTTGTAATCCCTGGGTGGATCAAGAATTCTCGCGGAGTGGCCGTGTACAATGAAACTAGTGTTTTGGGATTGAATTGATGTTTTTCTGGTAGTTATTCATTTGACCCAATCATAAGTAGAACTGTGAACATTATACCTGTCCTTGTTATAGAAACTTTTTACTGCGAACCAATTTTGTGTCGTCTACTGGTTTTGGAGATAAATATACAGACATTATTTTGATTCTAGTTCAGAAAAAATATTTATACGAAAACTAAAATTGAGAGCTTAGGAAATTGACTATGCATCTAGATCCGATAGAGAATCCGTGGTGATTTGATCGTGATACTGTATAATTCTCATTCGATTTTTTTAACATGTAATGATTATTTAAAATATATTTTTTTTGACCAAATCTTTTGTAGGATCTTTTGATTATTATGTTTATGCCATATGTTTCTTTTTGACTCACTTCATAGTGGAAAACATTCATTATTATTTGTATTTTTAACTTTATTCTCGAGGGGAAAATGAAACTCTACCCACCCTTTACTTTTAGGGTAAGATGAAAATTCAGGAGTCATTGACCTTTCGAAAATCAGCATTAACACCCTTTTAGTATAAGCAAAAAATGTAGATAAATTGATGTTTCATAATTTAGAGTTTATAAATAGAATTTCGAAAGATATTTTACCAAACCACACTTAACAATTTGTTCCACTAAGATTTAACAATAAGAGTTGATGAAGTTATATTGTAATTTTATTGTAAAATATTGATATAATAACGATCATTCTGACGAGTGGGAGCAACATCTACAATTAAAACAGTTACATCACTACGGATATGGGTAATTTGTAGTCGACAACTGTGCATCATTTCATTCGTTCTTTATTAAGAGTTGCACTCCAACATTGTAAAATGTAAAATATATTTGTAGTTTATTTTATTTGCAGCGCTATTGTGAGATACTTTTGATGCACTGATCCACATGTAAAATATGTCTAACTGGTAGTAGGTGGTTCTGTCACTGGTGGTAGGTCTCTCATTTGTGAGAGGCTGCCTGGTTAGGTACCACCGCAATGTCTAATTTTCCCGCCAAACAGTAGTATAAATGCACAGTTGGCTTCCGGTGTAAAGGACATTGTAGCCAGAGTAACAACTGGACATAACGAGACTTAACGTCTATAAATCTCAGGATGGCGAGCGCAGTGGAATGTCAGGCATTACTTTGAAATTCATGGTGTGGTTTGGTTTTGATACTGTCCATTTGCTGTCGTATCGCTTACCACCAGGCGAATGGCATGCTCGTCTCGCTATTAATCGCAATAAAAAATAAATCTAATAATAGTGTCCAAATACCCATTAATACCATCACTCCCCAACTTGGTCGATTTTATCTTGGCGTTTGATCATGTCCTTATGTTTACCGTTGCTATTAAATCCTGCAATAATTGATTAAAGTTACTAGAAACGCTTGAATGGACTAAGAAAGCTATCTACTTTAATCTGTAAAGAGCATTGATTTAACTAGAGTAAGACACACACAGAGTTGTAATTGAATAACCCGTTGAGTCTTAGAAAGCCATAAGAGCACTTAAGAGATGAGTCGAAACCTAAACGATGTTATAAATATATCTGAAACAGACTAACTTAGTTTCAGTTGATAAGTGCGTCGTAAAAATGTGAGGGAGAAATTTTATAAACGGCTACAAAGCTGAGGTCTCGGGTTCGAGTCCCGGGTCGGGCAAAGTGGTATTGGATTTTTCTATTCATTATCAGCCCGGAGTCAGGAATTTGTGCCCGATATGGCGATAGGCTCGCCCCCTATCACATCATGGGACGGAACATACAAGGCGAAATGTGGGTGTCCTGGTGGCGCCTCTGCCTACCCCTTCGGGGATAAAGGCGTGAGTTTATGTATGTATGTATGTATGTAATATAAGGATGGCTATCGATATTTCAGTAACGGAGGATTGTGATACAAATGAAAATCTAGAACTATTATATACACCCCATAAATTATACAAAACACGTCGCGGCCGTCGTAATGTGTCGCTTTTTTTGGTTAATTCTTGTGAAAAATAATAAGTCGCAGAAAGATTCTGACTATGAAAAGAACCACGTGGAGTAATGCTCTCACCTCTGGGCAGGTGCCCCAAAATACCAGCTCAACCCACTTGACTCCTTACAGCGACGAGCTTGTCGAATAGTCGATGATCCCAATCTTACGGACAAATTGGAACCGTTAGGACTGCGGAGAGACTTCGGGTCTCTCTGTGTGTTCTATCGTCTGTTCCATGGGGAGTGCTCCGAGGAATTGTTTGAGATGGTACCAACATCGCCCTTCTACCATCGCACCACCCGTCACCGCAGCAGAGTTCATCCCTACCACCTGGAAGCGTACCGCTCCCGAACGGTACGTTTCCAGCGTTCTTTCTTACCACGTACGTGCAAGCTCTGGAATGAACTCTCTGCATCGGTGTTTCCTGAGCGCTATGACCTGTCCTTCTTGAAACGAGGCTTAAAGAGAGTACTATCCTTAAGGTAGGCAGCGACTTTGTTGTGCTGGACCCCTGGCATCGCAAAGGTCTATGGGCAGCGGTAGCCGCTTACCATCAGGCGGGCCGCTAGCTCGTCTGCCTATACGGCAATAAAAAAAATAAAAATAAAAACTACCTCAAAATCCTTGAGGGAGATTTTCTGTGACTGAAGTGAGAGACAGATAAGGCAGACGCCTGCTTCGCCCGTCGTTAATTCGTTCGACGGTAGAAACAATATTTAAATATGTACCAGAATTAACTGCTCATTCCAAACCGTATATAAATTTCATGTACCAATACCTCGAACTTACTAATTGAAACTATTCCGGAACAGTTCTCTATTGTTGGCAACACTCCGTACGTGAGGGTTGATTGGCCCAAGGTTCTACAACGCGATTTAGTTAATCACCGCTCGGTAATCAAACGTGGTGGAATACAGTCGATTACGTGTCGGTGCCGTTAGCCTGTTTGTGCCTCTTCTAATAGGTTCCTTAATCGAATGGGCTGGTGGGTGTAGCTAATCGACAGAATGAGGAGCCATATTAAATTATTTGTTTGATTGAATTAGGTACTGTTGTATTTGATTAACGAATTGGATAATATTTGTTGAGTCTGAACAGTGTTTTTTTTTTTTTTTGTAAATACAATATTAATTTGATTTTAAGTTATTTCTAACTCTCATGAAGATCTACAGCTTTTTTATGGTAGGTCCTTTTTCGATATCTCAAATTGAGAGGGAGAAGGATATAAAAATATATGGTAGGAGGCAGGGTAATATGACCTCAGAAATAGGACACCACTAACGAAAGACAGCAGGAAAGTCGTCACTCGAAGCCTTTTTTTGTGAGACAGAAGTACCAATACGGTCCAGCCTATTTGCACTGTAGTTCAAATTGGTAGCCCTGCTCTATTCTATTGTAGATCCTGTAAAGAGTTGAATAGAGTAATAATTTGCTTTGAAATTACAGCTAGGAGAAGGCTGATTTCCTGATTGAGGTCTTTGATTAAAAAGTAGGCAATTATGCTTAACACAAGATGACCTAAAATTGTGGATCAAATAATAAAATTGACTCGTAGTGTGAATTTAACTTGAGGCCTTTTGTTTCATAACTATTAACCAATGTCGCCACAAACGCTATCACTATTGGGTTTATTTATTTATTACACTCATAATCTAGTGCTGTTTTAAAGAATATTGTTTTAAAAACACCTTTTTTAAAGCTCTAACTTTTAATGTTCAGTTAGGTTTGAGTATCAAGAAAAACTTCGTAACACGTGCAAATATGCAGAAAATGTAGTATTTAACTTTCAGTTTTTCTGGAAGCAGGAAAATGCATTTACTCACTGAATTAAAATTGTTACTTTATTTGATTCAGTGTTCTTTGTTCCTTATTCTTTTAATTGCGACTAACTTGAAGTATGCCGAGTTGGTTGTATTTTGCTCTGGGCGTTGTTGGGTAGGAAAAGCGGGATATACATATTTGAACATAATATAAAGCCACTTAACTTTAATAACGGTAACTTTCCATGGTGACGGTACCGGGTTTCACCAGCGTGTATTATAGATTATATATTCATTGGTTTTAAGATTTGTAAACATACAGGGTATTAAGACCGCGACCGAAAACGAAGCCAGGTGGTAGTTTTAGCGGCTACAGACACAATGCAACTAAAAATTTTGCAAAATAAGCGACGGATTTTTTTTTTAATTTTTTAAAAATCATCGTTTTTGAGGGGTAAATACCTAGTTTTTGCAAAAATAGTAATTTAAACCCTTACGTACCATTGCGTGTTTAAAGATGAAGCTATGTACGTCATTATTTTAGAAAAACTATGTTTAATCACTCAAATACGACGATATGTAAAAATTAACAAAAAAAAAATTTGACGACTTTTTTTGTAAAATTTTTACTTGCATTGTGTTTGATATCACTAATACTACCTCCTGGCTTCGTTTTCGGTCGCGGTCTTGATATACCCTGTATAATTAACATTGTACATTATTTATTTAGGTCATTGTGGAGATAATCTTAAATAAATTCATTAGATATATAGGATATATAAAACCAAAAAATACAGGGTATATCAAGACTGCAACCGAAAATGAAGCCAGGTGGTAGTTTTAGTGATTACAAACACAATGTAATTATTTTTTTTGCATAAAAAACGACAGATTATTTTTTGCAATTTTTTAAAAATCATCGTATTTGGGTGCTAAATACCTAGTTTTTGCGAAAAACGTAATTTAAACCCTTACGTACCATTGCGTCTTTAAAAATAAAAAGGTGTACATCATTATTTTAGGAATACTAGGAAAACTAACTAATTTAACACCCAAATACGAAGATAAGTAAAAAAAAAAAAAAAAAAATGATGATATTTTATGGAAAAATTTTAGTTGTCTGAAGTCACAAATACTACCACCTGGCTTCGATTTCGGTCGCAGTCTTGATATACCCTGTATATATGTTAACCTGAAGTGGCGGTAATACTAAGTTATATTGACATTCAGATTATTATAAATACCAGTCTCCGGATGACTCTCTCCCTCTCTCTCTCTCTCTTCAGCCACAGGAAGCCATAAATGCCTCCCCCATGGATCTCTACATAGAACTGTTGGAAGCGGCCCGCATCCAGCGACTTCCAGCGACCTTAACCAGGTCGTCCGTCCACCTTGTGGGTGGGCGTCCGACACTTCGCTTGCCTTACGTGGCCTCCAGTCTAGAACCTTTCGGCCCGAGCGGCCATTGGTTCTACGTACTATGTGCCCCAGATGAATGTAGGCACATTTTGATCGAGAGTCGTCGCGTTGAGTAGAAGCTCTGAAAGTGAGCAATACGCTGGTATTGCTCACTTCCACTTCCAGTTGCCAATCCTGATTGGCAAATTAAGTAGTTCTAATTTCATGTTTTGTTATTTATTATTCTGTAATATTGTTGTACCGTTTCTTGCTAACTAGCACACTATTAGATTGTAGTTATGTATTGTAATTGGCCATTGTGGTGGCATAATTAAGGTGTATCATTGAACTTAATTATGTCTGTTGCTGTGTAATAAAAAATATATTTGAGTAATTGTTATAGTTTATATTAGTAGTTTATTTTCTCTCGAAGTACTCCTATATTCATCATCAGCTGCTGTGTAGTTACTTTAACATGTCCGTCACCTTATCGCGTGAATAGACCAGGCATCGTGACGGGCTGGGTTCGATACCTAGATCAGGCAGTCAGTCGATCCGTCCTATTCTCCCACATTTCAGGCGTGAGCATATTTGAATATGTATTTGGTGTAACAAAAGTTTGACACATTCCAACAAGTTAAAACAAAGAAGTAGAACTGATTCAATAATCCACCGCTTGATTCTATCCAAGTATGAAAGACATGAAGTGGCGGCACCTAAATATGCATCATTGAAAACGAGCCTGTTTAAAGTATAGGCGCTCGTCAGTTCCCAGAACAATTTGTTGGGCCCACTCGGAGTAATTACCATTTATACAATAATGGAATGAAACTTTGGTTTTATACTAATTGTTATTTAACCGTCCCGGAGACCGTTACAATTTCATGCTCTTTTAATTATTTAACCCTTCATTTTTGCTGTTGGATTTAGTGTTATTATTGTTGTTGTATCGCTGGGATATTTCCTGCGAGCTTACCTCGGCTGCTATGGCTTAACCCTATAAACGCCTGGAGGGTCTTATTAGATTATAGATTAATATATATTGTTCTTGTTTGTATGCTTTTATTATTACTGTGGTCCTTTTTGGTGCGTGGTAGATAGTTACACCGTCGAACACAATACATACAATTATTAAACATACCTATGAAACTTGTAAATTATGTCTTCCTGATAATTGAAGCGAACGATAGCTTAATATGTATTCTTACTTAATTATAGCTTGTATGAACGGTGAAAATTATCGTAAAGAAACCTGCATACATGAGAATTCTCTACAGCAATGAAGGTATTTGAATTTTACCAACCATCTTATATTAACGTAGTAGACTAACACGAACTTAGGTTGATGTTAGTCTAGCAGCCTAGCCCAAATATATGGTAAGTCATGCAATTTGACTGAAAACCTACATTGCTCCGATCCCATGTGAGTGTGGAATATGGCCTCGCAGAAGAAGATTCAGCTATCTACAGTTATATTGTATCATGCGAGAACTCGCGATCTTTTCACTTCAAAATAGGCTCGCTGTGAGGCCTTTATTACACAGAAAATCATCCTCCCATACACATTAAGGGAACAAAGGTACTTCCTAATTAATTTATCGCCACGTCCGTTCACAGTCTGTCGCGTTATCGTAAAAATACCTCTCTATTCGGCTCACGACAAAAACTTTTCCAAACTTTAGTGTCAGCCGACATAATTAAATTCCTTAGACGTTTATCTAACTCAAAAAGTTTTACTTCACAGAAAAAAAAGTTGTTGATATCTTTTTTCTTTTCCTTTGAATGAAATTTAGTGCGTTGGGAGAGTGTAGTGTGTGACCTTTCTGTGATTAATTGCGGCCCTGTGGGATACGAGGAATGGTTGATAGTCTTCTGTTACTTGAACTTGGGAATTTAGAAGCATATTCTTCTCGTTATTTAGTGTAGTGGTAGTATGTTTAGAATCTAAGACGCGAGGTTTAAAGCCTAGGTGGAGTCGTAGAGTTTATGTAGATTTTTCGTTTTGACTTTTTATGGCATGATTTATTTTTATGCCCAGCATGGTAATATGCTTACACTGTTTTATTATATTCAATCCTGAGTAATCTACTTCAATGATGTCATCTAAACACAATTTGATGTAAATAATACACCAACGAATTTCATAATCAAATACTCACACATACCAAAGTCATTATAACGCATTGAAAATCTACACGATGGACACCACAAAGTAATTATACGAAAGCTTAAACAATTTACTGATGCATTATTTGTTCAGAAATCAAAATCGAAAATCCAAAATCGCCCTAAACACTGCGCAATTATGGCCGCTCGTTCCATGTACCGTCATTTATTATACAAGCTATCAAATAAATATTCAATGTAAACCGTACCTGGCTTTGGGAAATTGTAACTGCTAGATAGTAAGGGCTTTGCCACATAGAACGCGTATGTAGCGCCGCGTTGGGGCGATGTAGAGCTGCGTATGTTTAACCTACTATAGTATCGCGTAGTGTTGTACTACTGTCTAACTACGCGTGCTAGCTGTTATGCAAAGTTCTGATGCTTTCTTTGACAGCATAAAGGCTTTGCCACACAACGCGTACCTAACGCTGCGTACTGTCATCGTGCTATAGCTTTGCATTGTTGTACTGAGACAATAACATTATCAAACAGCGCGGGTGCTAGCTGTAAGCAATTAACACTCTGTTTGATTTTAAAGACTTTGTTACGCAGAATGAGTACTTCGACTCCTTGTGACTGCGTTTTACTGTAACGGTAGTATGCTGTCAAACAGAGTGTTAAAGCGTCGCATCGCTAGAGAACGCCGTGCTACGTAGTTTTTGTGTGGCCAAGCCTTATGGATAGTCGGAATAGACAAATGAACCGCCGGGTCAAAAGATGTCTCCTCGCTTTACTGTATCGGGACGGAGGATTTTCTCCTAATGCCGATTGAATGGTGGAGCTGAAGTAAAAATAATTGCTTTTGCGGTTGATGTTTATTCATGCTCGTTGTTTCTTGTTTCTGATAACGTGCGCTTTAATATTGGCGTATTTATTATAACCACGAATGAGAAATTAACCGTTTTTTAATATTTGTTTAGAAGGGTGGTGAACAAAGGAATCTGCCTTTAAAGAATTATTTTCACATTGCACATCATTGTATTTTCTAACCGGTTATTCTATTATGTAGTACATACACCATTAAGACGATTTGTGAATTTGTTTTTCTGACTAACCTTTTAATTTACGTATTCATTTACAAAATTAATAAACCATTTTAAAATTGTCAATTCAAAGCCCTAAATACATCACGTTTTTAGGATTAGCCCGACTTTCTTTCTATACATTTCAAAATAAATGACATCATTTATCATTTTTCAAACATAAATATTGTTAGCTGTCGTATTTTTTCTCTCCATCCATTGCTCCGCATATAAATAACTGCGTAGGTTGAAAATGTGAAAAAATATGAAACATCGTGACAACCTTTGTAAACGTGGGAGCGACCCGTGGATTTAAAAACTAACAACTTTTACTAACCTTTAGGCGGGCGGATGTTATCGGTTCGCATTATTACTTTAACCTCGAATCGATTCTGTGAGTCTTGGTTGTACTGGGAGCAAGACTTCATTTATTATAACCCTGCTCCCGAGCTTAAGAAAGAAAATTGCTCTGAGATACCCGATCTGAGAATTCGATTTTCATTTGACAACCTCCGGGGCGCAATTCAACAAAAAAAAACTGAGAAAAAATAAAATATTAAATTAACATAAAAAATTGAAACTTAACTATTAGTTAATATAAGTATTCAGTACAAAGAAAAAAATCTGTTGATTATTTTTATTTGCACGTGAGCAGAAAAAAAAACTTTTGCCAACATTCAATAATAAGGATAAATGTGACTTTAATAAGCTTTTTGAAATGTCAATCCCTAGCATTCCTGGCTTTAAATTATCTACACCACAGAACAGCAACAGTATACGCATATCACATAAATTGAACGTCAAATACTTAACCCTTCGACCCGAAGTAAAAGCTAATGGCCCTGGCCCAGTGTGGCGCGGGGCTAACCCAGCCGACTATAGCAAGTCACGCGGTCCAATTTGTTGAAACACTCGTGGGTACGACCTGAGCGGTGAAAGTAGACTACGGTCCTAACATTCAATGTTGGTATTTTGCTGTGATCACCCGAATTTTTTTTGGGATCGATAAACCAAAATTATGACGTTAAGTAAAGAGCAATAGGGCCAACGTGGCGCTAATAACGAAAAGGGTGTTATGAATTATATTCCGCTGCCGTAAAACTCGCACTTTAATATACTTTTGGTTCTCACTGTATTCTAATCTCAAAAATCATGAGTATTATATTACTGGCTGCTCCAGCCCGGCATCGCCCGGGTGAAGATACTTTTCGAGTCCGGTCCACACCAAAAATATATTATTATTTCGCGTACTGTTTTATATTTAAACTCAACGTTTCTGCAGACCTTGAGACTGCTTTTCCTGTCGCATCCCATTACATCCCACCCTGTCCTGTCTTATTCTGTCCCATGGCTAAAGGCATGCAATGCTATACCATTTCATCCGCCTTATACTTTTTTCTATCCCATCATTCTGAGTTTGAATTCCTTGTACAAATAAAAATTCACTGCTTGATGTTTTAATTATTAGTTCTCAATTAATAGAAATAATAACATAAAACGATTGTATTAATAGTCAATCATTACGCATTATAACGGTGAACAAAAACATCGTGATGAAACCTGCATACCGTAGCGGTTTTGAAGAATTTCTATGATTTGTAAAGTCCGCCAACTCGCATTAGCCAACGTGATGGACTATATGGCCTAACCCCTCCCAATTGTAGAGGAGGCTCGTGCCCCGTAGTGAGACGTATATAGACTGATACAGATATAGAACATGTAGAGAGGACTATAAACATATATACAGAATACTTCAGGTATTGGATATTATTATACAAGCAAAACCACATACATTTACAACAAAGTTTCTAATGACGCAATTTGTGTCTGACATACTGAGGTGTTCCGCAATATGCTTGAGTAATCTATTATCAAGCTGTCGACAATGTGTGACGTCAGTAATCAATAAAATGGCGATGTATAATACATATACTACATACAATGAACGAATTTGTTCTATTCATTTCATATCTTTCTCTCTCTTCAGCCTCAGGAAGTCCACTGCTGAACATAGGCCTCTCCCATTGATCCCCACATAGACCTTACTGGTGGTAGGTCTCTCATATGTGAGAGGCCGCCTGGGTAGGTACCATCGCAATGTCTATTTCCCCCGCCAAACAGCAGTGTAAATGCGCTGTTGTGTTCCGGTTCGAAGGACATTGTAGCCAGAGTAACTACTGGACATATTGAGACTTAACATCTTATGTCTCAGGATGGCAAGCGCAGTGGAATTCCAAGCATTGCCTTGTAATTCATTATGGTGTTTGGTTTTGCTACTGTCCATGAGTGGTTGTATCGCTTACCATCAGGCGAATGGCATGCTCGTCTCGCCATTCAATAAAAAAAACAGACCTGTTGGAAGCAGCCTGCATCCAACGACTTCCTGCGACCTTAACCAGGTCGTCCGTCCTCCTTGTGGGTGGGCGTCCGACACTTCGCTTGCTTGTACGTGGCCTCTACTCTAGAACCTTTCGGCCCCAGCGGCCATCGGTTCTACGTGCTATATTATATAATGATGTTTTTTTTTAAGCTTCACGGGTACTGAGTAGTACCTATATAATGAAAATATCGTTCGTTATAACGTGAAACATTTACAAACGCAAATTTTAACAAGTGCACGATAATAAATGCATCAGTTTATGCTGTATCGCAGTGGCTAACGCCTACGGAAACATAGGGACTAGCAAACAAGCAATATGGAAAATATAATTACAATGAAAAATATTCACCCTTAAATACGAGTATGTAAAATGATGTGTTATATTTTCGTGTATAATGCATAGGTTTTTAAACCTATAAAACTAAAGTAAACTATTACATAGTATATTTATTTAAATATGTTTATTAGATTCGACAAGCGAGTAAATGGGTCATTGGGTTGTAAATAATTTCCATTCAACTTTAGGCAAATATGGATGTACAGCGCCACCTTAGAGCCACAGATGGGAGACAATTAGAAAAGAAGTAGATTGTATCAAGTTGGCCGGCACAATTGTGTGGAATGACTTAAGGTAGTCAATGCTTTATGAAAACATAGTTCCTACCATCAGATGTACAATATGTAGCTGAAGCAATATATTAAATAATATTGATGTTCATAATATTGTGTATGCGTCATTAAAAAAGTGAGAATTAAAATAAAAGACTGAAAAACTCATAATCAATGCACAAACAATTGATATTTCTACAAGGGACGTAATAATAGAATTCGTGCTTGAGAAAATGCCATTTAATTGTACCAGCTACGACTGTTTTTCGTATAACAATGCATTCAAAGCTTAATTATCTGTGACCTTTTAGACGAGTTCATTTCTCACTCAGTCACATTGTGTGTTGGAACGTAATTCAACCGTTCGGTTGACGCTCGCGTGACGAAAATTATACCGAACTATAAAAAATAATTTTATCGATAAAAACATCATTAAGAAGAATAAAACACGCTTTTTACTCGAGATTTAAAAGAATAATTTACCAAAAGAAAAGTTGACCTTCGATATTTTAGCAGTGTGTTATTAATCACTCTGCCATTTAAAAACAATTTGTTAGAGAAGTCATTTTTTAAGTAGTATTTGCTCATTCCAAAAATTTATTCGGTATGTGATATAAAATTCGTAAAATGTTAAAAAATAAAAATTTTATTTTTTGTAGATGAAGTTGAATTTCATTTTATTTACATTTTAGGAACAGCTTTTCATTGAAATGACATGATAAATAATATATGTGATGACAAATGACGTTATGTTAACAAGATCTTGACCATTAAGTCGATGTCAGAGTTTCGTAACCAATTTAGATTTATTGGTAAGATAGCTTTGTTTTGGTATATTTTGTATACAGTATGCGTGAAACAGAACGAGCTGGGTACTAGTGATACTAGATGGATGGTATAGTTAGATTTTTGGGACTTCATAGTCTCTTTCTCCTCTCTATCTCAAAGCCCAGCAACGCTTCTACAATTCCCTAGATTTTGTGGGCAACCACGATTCATGATCGTAATTTTCCATCACAATTTACATCACCTAGTTTTACTGTACCCGCTAAGGCAGGAAATTAGCACATTTAAACCCATTTTGAAATAAATACGACGCTAAAAGACACTTAATAGCGTGTTCGCAACATTTAAACAATAACTCAAAGAGACGTCCACAGAAGCATTCGAAGTCACAAAACTAGATCGGTAGGTAAGCGTCGAACTTTCAAGAATATCAGCAAAAATTTTCACCGTTTCCTACGTTGCTCCAAAGATACGGACAATGTTTAAAGGAATGCTAAACTCAGTAGTATATAAAACTAGCTAGATATTGCTGCGTTTGACTGTGTTGGCCTGGTTTTCTAATCTATTTTTATTAGTCTCTGAAGTAAGTCCGGTGCTTTGCTTTTTATTGTTGTCCAAAGCAATATATAAGGCTTAGACTCGTTACGTACCTTCAGCTGTAAATATTTAAAAAGTCCTGTTTTAGAAATTTAAAGCTTGCTTTTAAATGTAAATCTAGTTAAGAGTTGAGATTTATAAGTATTTATAACTCTTTCGCATATCAGCGCACGTACATTTCAGTGAGAGAAGACAAACTGTATTTTCAAAAAGTAAATGTTACTCTATTTATTATCAAACCTACATATTTGTTGTTTCCACACAATTTAGCTACCGAAATCAACACAAATCCTTCGCGACCTACAAACGTCAGATCAGATAAGCACGACCCGATACTCGCAACGTTGTACACGCCTATTTAATATTTTCTATCACAAACACGGCCGATGTAGCATGTAAATAAGTCTTTACGAATTACGAATCATATCTTTCAACAAGGCTTCCCTATTAGATATTCATAAGAGCGCCTCACACCAGCCGCGCCGCCCGAACGTTTTTGTGATTTATATTTGTAAACAAAAAAGTTTCCTTTCGTCAGAAAGAATATGAATCTATAATGCTTTATCCTTCCACTTGGCGAGGGAAAATTACTTTGTATTCGTTTTGCGAGGTTATGGCGAGGATTATGTTATCTTTTGTATTTATCATTTAGTAAATCGAGGTTTACTGGATTTCATTGTATTCGTAAATTAAGCCTTTGGTTGGTAATAGGATGGCGCAAAAATTTATTTCTAATATCAATATATTAGGTAACGGGTTTCACTTTCGCTATTGCTTAGCCTATGTGGGCCAGAACACGCATGAGAAATAACAGGTTTTTTAGAGTAGTTGCTTTGAACTTCCAGCTTATTATGACGGGGCGGTGGAGTATACTTACCGTCTGGTTTCCGTTTATAGTCTAGTGGGAAGGAAAAGAAATAAGGAAGGGAGTGAGTATGTATAATAAAATAATATAATCATCTTCTAGATAATAATGAGAGGTGGATTTTTGAGTTTGTAGTTGGGAATTCAAGTTGTTTGCATTTCTAAGACACTGCCTACATTAATTATTAATTATAATAGGATGAAGCTAACTTAAAAAGGTGACGTAGGTAAAGACTTCGGACGTTTGAAATTGCTGTATCGCGTTTCCTTAAATATCGCAAAGTAAAACCGAATATAAAATTTGAAAATCTTTAATGTATCAGCCCATATACGTCCCATTGCTGGGCACGGGCCTACTCTAAAATTGAAAGAATCGATTAAGAGTGGTTAGGCCATATAGTCCATCACGCTGGCCTAGTGCAGGTTGGCAGACTTACATACCGTAGAAATTATTTAAAATCGCTACGGTATGCAGGTTTCCTCACGATGTTTTCCTTCACCGTTAAAATGCGTGGTGATTGACTATCAATACACACATAACTCCGAAAAGTCAGAGGTGTGTCCTGGGATTTGAACCCGCGACCACCGTGAACATGTAGGGATTAAAAATCTTTAGCATCAAAAATTGTGACCATAAACCAATTGGCACTAGATAAAATAAAATCATAATAATATGGGATATATTTTTTACAACATTTTATATCCGAATTGTTAGCCATGGTGGAGGGAAAACAATCATAATTAATCTGTTAGATGTTATAAAAAGTAAAATTCATAGTAAAAAACGCAACTTTTTTTAAAACTTTATTGTTTCTTTATAATGTTTATTACACATGTAATTTATATCGCGCGTCACACCGCCCAGTATCATACATACAACAAATTTATTACTATTGTTACTTGTATACAATAATAAACTTTCGACATAATAATAACTGGTTATATTAATCCAGAATCGTCCGTACAATATCCTAATTCAAGAAAAACACTTCAATGAAATAGTTTATTTGTTTTTTACATCAAATTAGCGGGTGGTTGGAGCGTTATGTACATCTAGGGAAACAAATTAACATCTATATTTTAGAGACAGCATCTGTCATGAAAGCACTTGGATATTTATATTTGAAATATAAGAAAGATGCGGGACGGGGCGCGAGACTGTGAATACAGCGATGATGTTCAGGAACTTGTTTTATGGATCTTCATGTTGGCCAATGCACCAAAGTTTGGTCAAATCTGTCAATCATTTCCCCAAACCTTGGCCATATATTTTTAACTGCATTCAAATTTACCACCATTTATATCTCACAAAGATATCTGAGGCAGAACCAATAGCACATGATATATTTGTCAACGTGAATAAGAGCTTTTAGTTGAAAACAATGAAAGAGAAAGTGCGATTAATAAAACACAGAGTTAAAGTAAGAAAATTGTTACAAACTATAGTTTCTCCGAATTGGATGAAGACAGAGACGAGCACATTCTGAAATAAAAATAAATTACATGCTTATTTTTTACTGGCATGTTAGAGCAACATTTAACAGAAACAACGACAGGTTTTTGTATTTTATTAAACCTTGAGCGTTGATCCACATTAAGTTATGCCTGTCACATTTATCTGTGGGACCGAAATCACGATTATTATAACTTAGTTTTAAAAAAAAAAGGAAACAAAAACCAATCCAGGTGCTGTTAAGATTACTTTATTAAATAAAACACAGTCTCGCATAAGAGAGGAACACATATTACCATCCTACTATGTTTCACAGGAAGATCATTTTAAACAATATTCAAATCAGAATTGTTTTCTAACTAACCTGTAAAATTTATATATCCTAACATTACGCTTATATGTCTACCCTAATACAATATTCTTTAATATGTTTTAATTACAATGAGTTTTAGTTTCACAGATATCCTAAATAACAATCTTTGAATACGATTCGAGTGATATTTCATTTAATCTATCCATTTGGATATCTAGATGTTATCGGGTTTTATTTAGAAAATCTGCAAATATAATTTACCTATACAAAATATTTACATTTTTATTTAGTTTCACATGTTTGCCGAAAAACTTAATTACAATGTACATCACTTAAAACAGGTACAGTAAAGCTAGATAGATTGATTCGTATAACTTTAATCGTTATTATTTACAGTTTTTTCCTCTTCTAAACATTTGTGTTTAACGTAGTATTGTCAGCTGTTTATACATTTCATGTGTCCTCTATCTTTTACTCAACAGTTTAATATTTTTACGTCATTTCAATTTTCTAATCACCTATTACATTTTGCCAATAAATGCGTAACATGCAAACGAATAATACATTTCTATCTGATACATTTAGAATTTCATTTTGATTTAGGTTGTCAGGAGCTTACATTTTATCGTCGGGTAAACGAAACGTACGTCAAACGTCTATATAGGAGTGACAAAAAGAAAATTACACCACTTGTATTATATTACACTATTTACACTATATGAAACAAGCGTTTTACCTACTCGTTCAGGGATTTTATTTAAATTTATATTGTACATAACACAACCCACACTATAAAATAGCGAATGTATTCGGCTGCTTACATTGACGCTTGCGAGTGAATCGATGGAGATGTCAACAGCGCGTGTAACTTCACAAGGGTCATTATAGTCAGCGGAATATGATAAAAATCTTTTATTTACACCGTTTGGATTATAGTTATATGTCAAGATAGGGTTAAGAAGAGGCAGGCAGCCAACACGAGGCAGTGCGTCGGCGTGGTGGGCGCGAAAGCCTGGCCGCCCCGCTGCATCGCCGCCGGGTACTCTCCTGATAAAGGAAAAATAGAATTTGCTTCTTTGGCAAAAATTAAAACCGCCCTTGACAATATTGCTTACGCTAGATTTAAGACATTCATGAATATTTATTATGTTAAATTAGTAGAAGTGAATTAGGTTTAAGAGTCCTCTGATGATTGTTTTCATCTTTATTTTTATTTTACAATAGTACTAGTTGTTTTTATCGAGTCGTTATCCTCTGTAATTATTTCATCAACTTTTTTGGATACACTATTAATTTCTATAGCAGAAGAAATGTAAATTATAATCGACTTAGTGACAAAATTATTGATTTATGTCTTTGCGTATTCAATATGTTGAAAGGACCACAAAACCCTTGCTATTTTTACAAGACTGAATATGAATTAAACAGGACGTAACAAATTTTAAATTAAACTTAGTTAAAATAAGGAGTGGATAACATCTACATTTAGCACAAAAAAGAGGGGAGTACAATAAATCGCAACTAACAATAAAAATTGGATAGCAGATAACAACACCCTTGTAAAATAAAAAGATTTCACTCCGCGATATTATTTGCGGCTTTTAAGCACCTATTCTCAGGAAATATTTCATTTAATCTGATCCATCGTTATCTCCGCCTTAACAGCCCTTATTCCCAATTGTTATTCCTTGTTGTTCTTTTAATGTATCCTGCTTTCGCAATCTGAGGTCGTTTATCAAAGGGATGCTAATGTTTTTTTTACTTTGCGGCTTCGAAATCCACTGAGATTAGAGGCGTCATAAATTATTAATCGAAAGAAGTTAAATCCGGAAGAATTATGAAATTACTTGTGACGCTATGTCTTTTCAATTTAACGTTACTATTTTCATTTTATATATAACTGTGACTTGTTACTATGGTTTTATGTTATCCTGGTACAGCAAAGTTATCGCAATGGTGTCGAGGTAGAACAATGATTGGTAACAGCCATTAAGTTTAGAAAATCAACATCACGATGCCGGAAATATGAATTGAATTTCAGTGTACATTTCTGTTTAATTCATAAACAATTTTCAGATATAAATCAGTCTTGTTAATGTTTTCAACTGTCACTCTATTTTCATTTCCTTAATTTAATTTGTATTTCTGATTTTCATTTAGGGATCAGACAGTTTGACACGGCTTATCCCGTTTATTATCTCGACAAAATTTTACCATCATTTTCTCTCGTCTATTGACTTTTAAAAAAATTACCTAATTATTTTCTTGAATTACGAAATTCTAGTAACTATACGATAGCGAACCTTAAGTTCCAACCAAAATTTGGTTACAGTTTAAGAGTATAGCTTATTACTTATGATAATTTCCGGGCATAGTATTTAATTATAGCATCAGCACTTATTATTAATTTTGATTTATTTTTTGTTTAATCCTTATTTTTCTAAATCATAATAATAAGAAAATAATTTCGCACTGTATCCCAGTGCACAGTACTCACCATTCAGCACGTGTACCACAATGCTCTTAGATTGTGCGTTACTCGGGTTGCACTGGTAGGTCCCGGAGTCGGATGGCCTCGCTTGCTGGATGAGGAGGAACGAGGTGGTCGTCTCCCCTTTCTCAGTGACCACGGATACTCCTCCACGAGGCGAGTCGTAGCTTATGATCTGCGAGAATGTGTTGAAATTAATATACTATGTTTTTATTTAAATGGTGAAACGCATGAACCATTATTCAATTTTAAAGAAATAAAAAATTGAAGTGCCTGTCGGTGAAGGCTAATTTAGCTGACATTTTAATGTATTATAGTACATGATTCTTAAGTAACTTGAGTATTTTTTAATTTTGTAAAAACAAATTAAACCGAAATACCGTAAGTAACTACAAATTTGCCTTCAAAGAGAGGCTCCATCAATATGAGTTTAATGATAGTCATTAGTGTCAATTAAAAATATTTATACAGCACGAAAGAACTCCTAATGAACACAATCATTTATATACAGTTAAAAGCATAACAAAACAGGAAACCTCAACAAGACTGTGTACCAATTACGTAACAAAAACAAGATACGAAAACATACCGCATCATTATGATTCCAAAATATGTAAGCGGGTGGCTCTGGCGAGTACAAAACCACGCAAGTCAGATTTATCGTGCTGCCTCTGTCTATGTAGAGTTCGGGGCCACCGATTATCTCCGTTGTTGGCTCTGAAAGGAAAAATATAATTACATTTTGCCGGGTGCTTGTTAGAGAATACTTGTATTAGTGTTTTCGTAGAATATTGTTATCTGCTTTAAGTGAGGCCTGTGGGTCGTAGAAGAGGTGTGATTTATGTGATGTTTTATTTTTGTGTTTTCGAAGTAGGCTTACCATTAAATCTATTGTTGGATATAGAATAAGTTTGTTTCTGGTAGTGGGACGAATGTAGACACATATTTTCAGGGTTATATATTTGCAGTTTATGACGCAGCATTTTTAATCTTAATATCAATATTTGATAAAAAATACCCAACGGGCTCGATGACTCTTTTTGTAGTTTCTTATTCTTTATATTTACAATTTAATATCGGATACTTTCCAATTATCTATTAAATATTTGTTCTCAAAATAAGTATCAATATATACTTAATATAATGATATGTATCAAAACATTACATTTCAAATACTTTGTTGGTGTGTAGGCGTCTCCATACAATTTTAAAATATTTAACATTTTCACTGCACGTGACAGTTCGCCCACGCCAAAGCGATTACAGTAGCATTGATTTATTCCCTAACGTTCCAAGGTTTCATTTCGACCTCTCGAAAAGGCGACGTAAATAAAATTGGATTCATTATAAAACGTTCAATGGACGTCAATCTTGGCCCGTTTTTCCATTGAAACCTTTCAAATAGATTGCGAAGTAATACATCAGGTAATTATAAGAATGACCTAAGCAGAAAGATTTGATGGGGTTGATGACCAAAATTAACGACATGTAATGTGAAAATGACCGTGAAATTAAGAAAAGCAACGGGCTGAGTTGAGTCATAACAAAATGTTTTTCGATTGAAAAGTTAATAAAAAAAACTATGTTGAAAATACAATTAAGAAATAAGTACATTAAAAATCAAGTCGCAAAACTATTTTTAAGTGTTTTTTGTTGGTAAAAGAATGAACACCGATTAATATGGTGAAAATAGAGCGAATACAATCATTAGAGCTAATAATAAACACAAAGGTAAAAATCAATTCCAAGTAACTAAAACTGCTTAGGTGATGATGATAATGAATTAAAATAATATTCCGAAAATAAATTCAATTTTTTTTTTATTTTCATATTATCTATACTCCGGCGTTTTACAACTAAAAACTAATTCTATAAGAAAACATCTATAAGAGTAGCCTGCTTTAGGCTCATGTTGATGATAATAATTTAAATTAATGTCCCGAAGAAAAATTCAAGTAAGCGCTTTTTTTTCATATGACCTATACTCCGGCGTTTTATAACCCTATATTAAAATCCTGATAAAGCATTGTCACACCGAATAAATTGATGAGAGCGTTGAAGAATTTTATGACGGCGTTATTTAATTTTCGCCTTTTTATAGCTCAGTGAAGATATTTATCTGCGCTGTAAAGTGCCGTTGGGCGATTCAGACTATCAATCGCCACCCCTTTCTTATCTGAAATGTGAAACGTAAAATAGAAACCCTCAGCTATCTGGACGACTGAACAAGATAGTATGTTGTATGTACTATTGCAGTTAGCGTTCTTTCCTATCTACATACATATGTAGTATGTAGTTGGCGATTGTGAAAATTATATAAAGGAATTTTCTATGATTTCCCAATAGCCTATCTCAACAACATCGCTCTATAATTCAGTGCATGGGTTTTGTTAAAATCACTCCAAGATTATTAGTTTGACTTGATCTAACCCAAAAGTTCACTACTAAGTAGACTACTGTTACCGATTCTAATAGGCCCTTCATATCGGATATTTTTGATTATACAGTAGACTGTACTGCTTACTGTCCGGATTTGCCCCATGTATACTAATATAATGGCTCAGTCAGAAGCCAATTTTGAAACGAGAGGCAATAGAACGAATCGCACCGAAAGAAATCATTGTGTGACGCCAGTATTTGTTTCACGTCTGAGTTATAGTCTAGATTCGAAATACAAGCTTTGATGTAAGTTTTTATTTAGAATTGTCTTCTCTAATAATCTAAACTAAAGCTTAGATGTTTAAAAAGTCTTTTTCCTCTGTTAAAATGGCTAAATGTTACTGTAAAGGTAAGTCGTTTCTACTAATTCTCTTTGTAGTTTGAAATATTATTTTCTCGTTTATTTTTCCACTGTATATTATAAAAAGTTGTACCCTAATGGATTTGTAATTGTCTTTGAACCGTCGCGGATACGGCCTTGAGTATTACACTAAATGTTTTATAGTGTTGTAATATTAAAGTAAAATATGATCGCATGCAACGGTGAATTAATTTCTCGTTCAATATTAATTTTCAATCAGTGGACTACTTTCAGTTGACCTTTGTATATGGCGGCTTGTATTGCGAGGAAAGGAATTTAGTTGTAATTATATATCTACAAAAAGTTTATGAAAATAATTATACACTAATTTAGTTGACTATTAATATTTAATATCTCAAAAATGGTTTTGATATTGCGAAATTTTCAAATAAATAAATCTTCTCGATCTTACCGAGGCTCAGCTAAATAGACTTGAATGGCCCCAAATTTTATATAAGAGGTTTATATTTGGATTACGCAAATATGAACATATTTCTGGAAATCGTACTAGGCTCAAGTGGCTTCCTATACGTAGCCGCCGGGATGTTCATATCCTGTCTCTTCTCGACAGTGTTCTGGTTAATCCCTCGTATCCGCGCTGCCTTGAAATTACCAGACTTTTAACGGTATCTAAGCTTCTAATTTCTTTAACTCTTTTCTCTACGAAAGTCTACTATTCCCTTACTATCCCAGGAATTTGCTACGGTAATCACTTACAATAAGAGAACCGCTTATCATTTACTTACTCAATACAAAACACGACGCCGTATAGTAAAAATATGGAATTATTGCAATGAGCCCTCATTTCTTATGTTCCAACCTTACGACATATTACTTGTAAGGTCGTTTGACTTTTGTTTTTCTTTCCACCCCCACAATTCGCGTGCGTGCCTTTAATATACCACTGTTAATTAACCGACTTGCCCAAACATGAGGAACGTAAACATTTTGGTACTAACTTAACGAACTTTGTGACGCGAGTGACTTAGACACCCTCATTGAACAAACAAACACACCGTGCCTCTTATTAACCCTGTCTCTCGTTTTGTTTATGCCCTACAAACGAGTGGGTAAAGTGAAATAATTAATTTTGATGAAAATAACAAAAATAATCCCGAGAAGGGTGATTGTGTAGCGTTATTATTAATTACAGTTTTCGAAATAGAATTTTAATTTACAATTGAAAGTTTTTGTTTCATTCCATTACGTACATAAAACGCTTACGATTCTTTCCTAGAAATGGATAGAGAGAGCAGCTATAAGTGCCACCAATAAAAATTTGCATGATATTCATAGTAAATAAGTTTTTGTTGATTCCTTTGAATTGTAATTTATAAAGGTAATTGAAAAATACGTTTTATAAATAATAAATAATCTTTACTCTATATTATTACACTATACACAAAAACCCAATTATTTAAAAGAATATACATAAAACAAGGATCTTTTACCCTTAATGATAAATTTTATTCAACTCTCTAACAATGTCGCCTCATCAATACAATAATATAACGTTACAGAGAAACGTTATCTTTCACTTCTTTGTTTAAAAAGGTCCTTTCATATAAAATTACGATTCCACAAACAAAGGGACAGATATTTAGGTCATTAATAATACTCAGAAAAGCGTATAAAAGACGAAATATTTAGGTCTGTAATAATACTGGGTTCAAAAAGAGGTTTGCGCAAGTAGTATTAATATTTATCGCAGAAACAAAAACGTCTGTATTCTTATATTGGGCTCTCAATATAAGAGGACGTAAGCCTCTAGACGTGTATAAATAGACGCTTCTCAAAGACTTGTTGGAAATATAACTAAGGGCTAAATAAGTTTATGTAACCGACGATACATTGATTGATGGCTTTAATGGAACGAAAAATGTGTATTTAAACAATAAAAATGTTTTATAATATTTGCATATAATAAGACACTTTTTCGTAAACACCGATATAATGATAATTTTGAAACCACTTCGGATAGTTCATTTGTTTTTAATTTGATAACTCAAAGTCTAACAACGCCCATTATTCTCTATGGGTTAGGGCGGCGATGATTAATTATAATTGTGATTAATGATAATAATAAATATCAGACGGCCCATTTACTCCATTGCTTATAGTGTATAATAAAGGAACAGGTAAAATAATTAATTTCGTACACAAAGGACTGGCCGGTGTGTCGATAAGCTCGCCTCCCATCTAATTCTTAAACGTAAATGTATATGTTGCCTCTCTCTACCTCCTTGGAACGCAAAAAAGGGTATGTTTGTAACTATGATAAATAAATATACTTACCAACAACGTTTAAGTGTATGAAGTGGCTCATATGTGGCGTCGTTGATATCTGGCACTCGTATATCCCCGAGTCTCTGTGTTGGGGATATTTTATCTGAAACAAAATGTATGGTTAGCTTCATTAAATTAAGAGTGTCGTGTGCTAAATTTGATAAACTGACGACTCAACAACTCTTAACAATCTGTTACATAGTACTAGTGACAGCTTAGGTATAGTACGTTTTGAGTACCTAGGCGGCGGGAGATGACTGATTACTTGGGTTCGATTCTCGCGATAAATTTTTGATATTTCTTTTTACGTGCGGATTTCGAATTGAAAATCCTGTTTGACGTCAAGTTTGTTGTAAAATTATAATCCACATACTGCGACAAATTTACGTCAAGTTAGTTTATATTCGAAATATCCGAGTTTTAACACGAAAAAAACTGGAAACTCACGTAAAGTTACACGCAACACAGCCTAACGATACTTGATGTTAAATCGATACGAAAAAATACTCGTGTTACCAACAAAACCCATCCACTCACTGGAATTAATGTTACAAAAGCTAATATCCGATATAACAGCACCCAGTGCATTTATCTTCGTCAACGCTGCAGCCTTTGTATTAAAAACTTTTGTGGTATTTCGATACACGGTCTCGTAAAAACAGAGAAATATGTGTTATGAAGGAAAACATCGTGAGGAAACCTGCATACCGTAGCGATTTTAAAGAATTTCTACGGTATGTAAGTCCGCCAACCCGCACTAGGCCAGCGTGGTGGACTATATAGCCTAACCACTCTCGATTGTAGAGTAGGCCCGTGCCCTGCAGTGGGACGTATATGGGCTGATATTTGACGGCCTCCGTGGCGCAGTTGGTTAGACGCCGCCTGTGAAACGAGAGGCCGCGGGTTCGATCCCCGCACCGAAACAAATATTTGTGAGATCCACAGGTATTTGTTTCGGGTCTGGGTGTTTGTGAGACCGAAAAGTCTCTCGTAGTTTCTGATACCCACGACACGAGACTCGATCTTAGTGTGGGGTCAGGACTATGTATGTAACTGTTGGGTGTATTTACTTATTTATAGATGTGTTTTATGGATTAACAAAATTTTGCACTGGGTTAACCTTTACGCTCTTGATCAGGTATAAATATTGTCGATTTGAGCAATTTGCATATTGAAAATTTTCGATTTAAAAAATGAATTTTATTCAAATTGGATAATTCAGGCATAATGCAGCCTTGTGACGTAAATTCATTAGGCTAGTAGTCTGATTTTTAATTAACGTTATATTCCTTAAAAAAGGACTAGTTTTTGGATCAACCTTGATGTCGAAGCCATTTTACGAGCGCACTACCACAACCTGTTTCAACCAAACTATAATTTAAATTAAAATAATTAAAACTCACAGTTTATTAAGTAATTTCCGCAGATAGCAAATAGCTGATCATCCTTCAGCGATGGCACAGATTATTATGAAAAATAATTGAGAATTATTTTGGCTAATATGAACTTTTAAACAAAAAAAAAACTTGAATGCGTTGCGTCCGTTTAAAAGTTACAATGAAACAGCTACACAGATTTAAATATCGAACGCATCGTACGTTTCGAAAATGAAGGAGTAAAAAAACATTCCTACATATTGATATACATTGTTTTATGTTTATGGTGTTACACTTGCGTGGCGTAAAATTAATTTATTCAACGAGACAGAAAATAATAATACTGTGTAACTCAATTTTAAGGTCTGGTGAGCACGAGACAAATCTGCTTTAAAACTTCGTCTTCGAAACGCTCTCAAGACACGTTTACACTGTGTTAACTCTTGGATTTCATGTTATTTTATGAGATGTTAATTTACTTCATCTTTGATGTATTACGTAGGATAAACATATGCACAACTGTATATAGCTTTTTAAAAAAATCAGCCAACATAATTTAGTTATCGAGATATTTTTTAGAACGATGTTATTTCGGTCCCATTTCTGGCCACATATATACGTATTCCTAGGATTGGTACTATATTATTAATAATAATTATAATAACTTTATTAAAAGTTTATACGTAGCACTAGACCCAACACTAGGATTCCCTGTATCTTGGGATCTAGTTATATTAACCCTGTTTATAGAGTCCCGTTTCCTTTAACTTCACAAAATCTAAGCCTGAATACATAATGCATACATAATATTACGCTGGATAACCTCGGAGACAATAGCGTACAATCACAATCTCTGCCATTACAATTCCAAACAATCATCATTATAACTCACCAAAGCCTTGTAATTAGGCAATCGCAGCTAAACGCGAAGCATTATCTTAGATCCAACGTCTTTAACTTTAAGTTTAGTTAATATAATCTCACATTACGTAAGATAATATCATTCAGCTTAATAATCCAAATGTTGACGCCCTCTGACGCCGAGTATTATAATTTTCATTATTACAAGACTAATCTTAAGTTGGATGGAACTTATGTTTCGTATTCTTATTAGTTATTAGTCTCATTGCAGTGTGGCTTTAAATTGTGTTGTTTCTAAGATTAAATAATTTAAACTTTAATTATATTATCAACACAGTAATTATAATACAATTTTACCACAAAGACATAATGCTGATTGATAATTACAATCTTTTAATTTTTCTTCAGAACACTTAATTAAGTATGTAGATTGTGTAATAATAAATACCCTAAAGATCCGAAAATTCATTAAGAAATTACATCATCTTTCAACATCTTTAAACATTAAAAAGTGTGTTCTTTGCACTTCGCTACAATTTTATGGTTCGTAACTTGCGCACTAATAAGCCTGTAAGAGCAAAGAGATTAGAATAAAATTCATTTCAGGAATAGGTCTCTCTTATCTTATGTCTCCTACACAGTATGCCGGCGACACGGCTGGCAGGCATCAAACACCCGCTGGCAAAGCATAAACAAGCCGCCGGCATGGCCGCCGGGATGTGCCGGGATGCACGGAGTTTTTAAATACAATTACTAGCATCCTACACGACTGTGACAACTAAAATGATGCTCTGCGGCAAATGCCGTCGGCTTGGTGTTGACGTCGGCATACCCACGCAGCACAAACACACCTGCAATGCCGCGGGCATAGTATGTATGAGCCATTAAGCCTAGTTCTACCCAGAACTTCCATTTAAAGCGCCTTCAATGGATGTCGCAAAAACTGACTTATTATTATAATTTGACTATCGACCTGGTTTTATACCTCTGTAAATTCCATCGAATGAGTTACATTTACCAAATCCAATATCCTTGTGCACTTTACTTACAGTGTATCAGTCACCATTGTATACAAACACGTCTAAGCCGTGCACATATTCATTTAATCCTAGTTTACAGCTATCAAAGCGCTATACATGTAATTCTAGGAGCGGGATTGAGTATTCACCTGTAATGTCCAATCTTCGGAATGTGGGAGATGTATTGCCCGAAATCGCTGGTCGCTCGTGTATGTGTATCGACCGACTGTCAGCAGATGAATGTCTCGGTGCCGCACCCACGATACTTGCATGTTTAACTGTAACAAACATATTGGATAAAGTAAATGAAATATATTATTTAATAGCCTTCAGACGATTCATACGACGCGCTGTTCAATAAGGTTACACAAAATTCACATACAGGGTATATCAAGACCGCGACCGAAAACGAAGCCAGGTGGTAGTATTAGTGACTTCAGACACAACGCAACTAACTAAAAATTTCGTAAAAAAATTAACAATATATTTTTTTTACTGATCGTCGTATTTGATACCTATTACTTCTAATACATATGTTTTTCAAAATTCCGCTATTTCAATTTGAGTTTTCTTCAATATCGGGCCCGTGACTCCTTAAAGCATTTTTGAACAATACCTCATGGATACAGATTTAAAATAGACTGCCAATTGACAAATGCACCATTGATTTACCGAGTATTTGATAAAAAATAAAAAAATCTTTAACAATTTGAAATACAAAAACGCATACGATGGATACTGCATCATACTTATCGATTTACCAACTATACCTACGTTATCAAAGCGGCTCACCAAATCAATATTTAGACTCTGAACTGAATACTATTCCCAAATTGAGGCAATTAGAAATAACAGTAGGCGAAATCACGTCAAATTATCCAAATAGATGGTAGGAAACCGCTAATGTATGGTAACGTCCACGCAAAACGATTACCCCTAAATGTTCCAAGTGGAAACCAGCGCGCATCGTTTCTGTTATTAGGCCTATTCACTACAAAAGCTTTGCTCTTGTTGAATCGTCTGTATGAGAAAGCCTAAATTATGAAATTTTGTGTTTAACCTTTGTTGCCCTCATTAAAATACTAAGAAAGTTCGCTTCATTGAACTAAACTCATTTGACTTACTACATATGTTAAATTAATTTGACCGAAGTTAAATGGAACACTCTTTAAATGTAATGTTGTATAAATGCAATGCAAAGTGATATTGGATTTTTCTATTAATTATCAGCCTCGAGTCAGGAATTTGTGCACGATGTGATAGCGGGCGATAAGCTCGCCCCCTATCACATCGTGGGACGGAACATGCAAGGCGAAATGTGGGTGTCCTAGTGGCGCTTCTGCCTACCCCTTCGGGGATAAAGGCGTAAGTTTATGTATGTATGTACATATGTATGTTGTATAAATGAGTGTACACCGCGCGGACTGATTCTTGGTATTTCGTCATAATAATTGTTTATGCATTTTGAAATTATTCGTGGAATATTGTATAGTTGAAACTAGATTTATAACGTATGTGATAAATAATTAAAGAATGCAAAAAAGAAAAAAATTGAAGTCCTACTGAAAAGAGGATGCAAATACTTATTAAAGTCATTAAAGAACACATTCTCGTTAAAAGTGCTCAAGTATTAGTA
The DNA here is from genome assembly GCA_949752805.1 of Deilephila elpenor. Classification (NCBI taxonomy): domain Eukaryota; kingdom Metazoa; phylum Arthropoda; class Insecta; order Lepidoptera; family Sphingidae; genus Deilephila; species Deilephila elpenor. The sequence continues at coordinate 11,953,959 of OX457101.1, read as the reverse complement.
TAGCCCTATAAGCAAATTGATAACACAAACAAAAAGTAAGTTGATTTCCAATTGAGGTCAAGTGGGGCTCATAGCTCACTAGATTCGCGAGCACATTGCGATCTGCTCATAAAACAAGCGGACGAATTAAGAAGTCAGTTTATACCGTCTCACTCCAATTACCAGGAGGTAAATTAAAAAAATCCGTATAACCGTGGCATCAAAAAGTCCGCGTGAAAGAAACAGAGATATCTCGTTAGCCAGACTTGTTATTTAGGTGGGAGATGTGGCGTCGCGGCCTAATGAGACTTTTATTTATAAAGTTGAGCACACAATAGGGACTTTAAAGTTGCATTGTGCTATTGTTGCTTTTCATTTTAAACGAGGAGTTTGCGGTACACCGCTATGTAAATTGGACGGTCGTTGTTGGCATGAGGACTCGTTAGTAAGGGAATGTACATACGTGTATTCCGCTTCACGTGCGTCTGTATTGTAAGTACTGCGGTCCCAATGCCAACTCATTTGGCCGCTTTTTTAAATTTATTTTTAATATATTTAATAAATTGACCTCATTCCAAATAGAAATTGAAAAATATTTTTATTAAATTTACAGGGGAAACGTTCTGGTAATGCAGATTTATTTCAAGTAAGTTGGGTGACGGTAAAATTATCTGCGTGCGAAAATAAAAAATATTTTTCACTTTCCTAAATGCTAATTAGTAACACTATAATCTCTTGTAAATTGGAACTAAAAATTAAATTCCCAGAACTCCTTAATATCAGGAATTGCGATAGGCTTTCATAAAGATAAGTGGCTTCTGAATAAATTAAACCAAAAAAAGGAAAAATAAAAAAGTCCATTAGGTTCGAGGAAACTTGAAATATCCTGTTTAATAATGCACAAACTACTGGCTTTTCGATATACAGGGTCTTTTAAAGTAACATAATTTCTGAGATTACCTAACAAAATATTATTGGTTATATTATATGCTGGCTCGACAAAAGGACACGGTGTGAGAAGCAATGCAATCCAATTCGTCTATTTATAACTAGAAAGCTATGGATAACTCGCTGTGGCTGACGAATGATGCTTGCCCACTCGAAATCGGTATATACAAGCAGAACGTACTACTTTATAGATTCTGCCTATCCCAAACAGAACTAAGCATAAAGAGTACACTTAAAGCATTCGTTTATCAAATAATAATGCATATTATGTATCTAAAGAAAAACAAATTGAATTGAGTACTCAACAACAGACAACGTTGATAAGTTATGAATTAGTAATCAAAGCAGACAAACGCAGAAATGATAGTCCGATCCAAATAGCTTTTCAATATGTTTCATTATAATAGCTCTTGAATGAAAAATTGATGACTAGATGACAAGATTGATGCTAGACATTTAAATTCAAAGATTAGTAGTTGAAACGCAGTTTTCTGATACCGTCGAGTTAGAGGACGGAAACCAAATCCTGAGTATACTACAGCTTTATTTATGTCAAAGTTGAAGTCAGCTCTCCCTGCTGTCGCAATTTTACCTAAGTTGACCATGGTACGTCAGAGATTTGTGAGTGGTTCGAATATTGTATCAGGCTGGTTCAATTGAACGAGTTAGAGATAGGACTCCATTGTTCATAGACAGTGTCCATTTTCCTTCTACATCAAATTTGTAATAGGTATTATAATATATGCACGCACGAGGTTGGCGGGTGTTCTGCTACTGACCGTGGCCGAGTGAACATCTCAATCCTTGAGTGCGGATATTTCTACACCTCGTGAAGTATAAAGTGTGTTTTATTGACACCAAAAGTACTACAGATATCAGCCCTCAAAGATTTTTTAAGCTAAACTACCAGATGCCCAATAATGCCAAAAAATCTTTGATATACATATGGCACACAAGTAAAAATACACAAGTTGAGAAATGAACCGTGAATGTCACACTTACGAACTTAGCAACAAAATAAGTGGACGGTCCAAGTCTTTCAACTTTAACACCATTCCACGTAGTCGCCGTCGAAATAAACTTAATCCGGAAATGGTATGGCGACGTGGCTTTTGAAAAATTGCATAGTTTTATTACTGTAGATATAAAATTTTACATTGAATTATGGTAATGCAGCTGTAACGGCTGAATTTGGTTTGATAAACAAGATATCTACGCAATTTTGTTGTTCGTTATTAAGTTATTGGAACCGTACCAAATATGAAAGTTAATGAAATTGGAATTATTTCACGATAATCCTATTTTTATTTTGTAATACGGGGTTAGTATACTGTTACTGCAAACAACAGTACTGGTTGTTTATTTTATTAATAAACTACTTTACAATGTCGGTAATAAGTGTCTAATTGAAATTCATGCAAAGTAATCCAAGAACACTACGTCTTACTTCATATCTTATGGGTATGAATATATATTGCATGGAATATCTGACTGCCTCATTTTAAGTAAACGTAGAAAATTATTGTACTACAAATATTACATTAAGGTTTTAAGGTGTGAGTACCTGGGATACCTAGTCCACCTTTCTTAACGTTGACGAAATATTATACATAATAAAAATACTCGTAATTTAAGGATGCATAACACAGTCATACATACATACAGCGCTTTATAAAAAAAAATCCGAATAGTGTAGTTCTTGTGTATGTACCTAAATCGGTGATATCCTCAACAAGGGTCATGTCAAAAGTACCCTGAACCGACGAGAATGCATGAAGAGATGGATGAAAGTTGATGAAGCGAAAGTAATATGTCAGGATCGAGCAAAGTGGCGATCCATAGTCTCTGCCTACCCCTATGAGATACAGGCGTGATGATTATGTAATATGTATGTATGTGTAGTTCTTCTTTATGGGCCACCATGACGCTTAACACCAAGTGAGCGTCCTGCTCCTCACATCACTCCTACTAATAAAAAATAAAAAAGCAACCCACCGTCTTATTCCCTAAATTCTTCACTCTGCAGTTCAGATACGCTGTTTTCCCAAGCAGCGCGGTGACATTCTTGGATGCCACCAGGTCGAAGTAGGGCCCGGTGCGCGGGGTGGGGCGGGGCGCGTCTGCGGCGGCCGCGCCGGACTGTATGGCGTTGTCCACCGAGCCCGCCGGGGGTGACGTGGCCGATGTGTTCCCGAACACACTCTTGCCGAGCTCGCGCTGCGCTGATGATACTGGGGAGAAAAAATATTTGTTAGTTATAAACTTTTTGGTGAATTTGATGGCATAGGTCGACAAGAAAATCTAAGGGCGTTGTAGATTAAAACATTTTTGGTAGTGTTGGTGGTGTTGGCCCCAAAGCTGGGAAACAAAAATTTTGGAATCGAGATATTTGTGCGAAATACGTTTGTTCTTGGTAGAATCGATGTGGGCCTTCAAATAAGTATAGATAGTATTTGAGTAGTAGCATTAAAGTATTTTATGTAGTATTGATAGCCATGAACACATATCTAAATATTGCTGTGAGTTTATCATTACGAGAACAAATCCTATCACATGAAACCATTAGTTAAGTGAATCCACAAAGTCGCTGCATTACCCGCCTTCAAAAACTTATTTACGTTTCACAACCATACCCCAATTAAACACCAACATATCTTTCAAAACACATTCATTATTCCATAGCAATAAATAGCCTCGTGGAAACAGTACGCGCAAAAATAGAAGCAATAAAATAAAGTCAAAAACACAAGTCACACGACTTAATTAAGTGGCTTTATTCGAAAATACCCTTTGAATTTCTTGCTGAGAGCTTATTACCGAATTTCAACTGGTATAATGAGACGTTTTTGCCTTCCAGACATAGTTTTGCGAGGATCAAGTTGCATGTGTATTGTTGAGTACATTCCACCGCTCCCTTTGTTTCAATGCAGATGTGCCGTTGAGAACAATAATAATATTGTGTTTAACAATGAAGGAATTTTCAATAGTAGTCTTGGTTATGTGGTATGATAGTGGTAAATGTATACGTAAAAGAGAGAATATTGTTATTAGTTATATTTTTAACATCATTTGTCCATTTTAACTTTTGATCACGTTGTGAGGACAATTTCAAAGGTATGTTAGATCCACACTAGACTAGCCTGGTGCCTAAAACCCTAAAGTCTTGGCTAGTTGTCTAGTTGGGAAAAGCTGAATAGAGAACGAAAACTGAATAGTAAGCTTGATGCTTGCACCAATATAAATGATTATATAATCATCAATATAATCGTTTTTTTATCGGTAGTGTGGAACGGAAAATAACGCAATGCAATGAACAACCTTCGACTGTTGGCTTTTATAGGTTTTGGTGGTCAGATCATATTGAACATCTTCAGTGAACAGAAAAGAACTACAGACCTCCTCAAAGGGGTTTTAAAAATACCTAATCAACATTGTTGAACGTCACTGCAACCAAGCGACTTGCTACTGGCCGCCGTGGCAGTGTGTGGGACAGGGACTAAGCCAATATAATAAAAAAAAGCGAACGCAATTAATAATGATTATATTATATTAATAAATATAGATCAGTGAACGGTACAGCGCGCCAACTCCATTATCTAGGTTTGCTCGCGCGGAAGCTCCGTAGAACCAATCACGTGTGTGAACATCACTTCAGAACGCGAGTGACGTCATTCTGGACATTTAAACCGCGGCCGTGCTGTTACTAGATAAGCTTGCGGCGTACACCTATCAATGACGTCATTGGTTTTTATGATGTAAAATATGTGCGAGTTCAAAAGTAAGAGTGAATATGAGGGCTAGTGCAAAACTGATACTGAAAATTAGGTGAAGAGAAAATTTGTGAAGAAAATTCACAAATATAATAAACACTATTTGAATGTAGGATCTTACGGATTAAAGAATACACAATACACATGTTACTCAATAGCAATATGCCAACATCGATTGACATGCATTAACCATACACGACGGGACGAATTGAATTACAATAATATTAATTTAGCTAATTAGTAATACGAGTAGTAAGCCGACAAACGCCCAATATAATAAATATTATTTAATGTAATTAAATACTATCTATTATATTATTGTGGTCACTGTGATTTGACTCTTAGTACAAACAAATATTATTATTTATATAAATTTGAAATTAAAACAGAATTTACATATTATAGTTATAGTTATTGTGTAAGAAAGGTAAGTTTTCCTACGGTGTTTTCATCTTCCTGTGACGCCAGTACTTAACTGGAAATTCACATACAGGTAGGTTAAAAAATGTGAGGTTGATTGAATTCAAAATCTCTGTTTCGGCTGGTTTTCATTTATAACTGCTGTTACCACTTACACATATACAAAACTGGAATTATAGGGTGAAGGAACCATCATCTTAAAAACTGCATACCTGAGAATTATGAATAAGAATTTTAATATTGAAGTCAGCCAACCCCTCCCCCAATTATAGAGGAGGGTGCTCCTCTACACTCGCCTGCCTTGCAGTGCTTTTATTTATTAAAATTCGTAAGCTGTCAGCTCATGCCACAGTAAGTACCAAACTTTTTATTTTTAATATATTAAACGGTACCATGTAAATATAAAATAGTAAATTTCTTCCGCCGTTTTTGTTTAAGTTAAACAACAACATTTCATAAAGTTTGTTCGAGCCCAAGTTTTATATTAGTGTTTGTGGAAGTAAACTAATATTGTACCGTAGAGTTATAAGAAACTTGACTATACAGTAGTGCACCCAGGTTTCCAATAACATTTGTAACATATCTGTGATAGGGCTAGTAAGATATTTTTGGCCCGCCTGATGGTAAGCGGTCACCATCGCTGATGAACCTCCACAGTGCCAAGGGTCTAGCACAGCCAGGTAGCGAAGAGGTATTATGTGTTATGGTAAGCGACATGCCTGACCATTTGCAAGATCAACGCTACCCAGAAATAATTACTTATGCCCTGCGTTAGACACCAAGACATTATGTTATAAATTTCTTATTACACGGTAATCAGTACCTTTAATGTCAAAGACCAGAAAACATTGGTGCTTAAACTCGCTCGACAGCAGAGAGAAATGCGTCTATCCCTAAAAAATCGTTCCATCCCATGCATACGAGAAACTTGCCACATATGAATAAGTATCACTGTTCATGGAAAGTAAACCCGCCAAGTAATCCACGCAAACATGCGAAGCGGAATAGTCATAAATAGAACTCAATTACATCCATGCAAGTTTAATAAAGATTGACTGCTCGTGGTGAGATTATATTCCTCTAGATAGCAACTAAATAAAACCGTGGTTCCAGATCCGAGAATCCAATTACATGTGAGCTGTATAATTGAGAACGATCGGTATTGTAATTCTGCAGTACATAAATTACCACCATATCAGTGTCGTAACATGAATATTATTTGTAATTTCAAGACCATGAGCGTCACTAAAAATATAAAGTATATCGACGTGACAATCCAAAAAGTAATATAACATTCACCTTAATTTTGAAAAAAATCTTCCTCTTGCTATTATTTGTATTGGTGTGTTACCCTGGTAAATAGTAGGTACGTGTATTCTTTAGAATGCGCATCCACTGATCTGTATAAATCTTATTTTTTATATTCTAGTAGACAACATCTAAATTCTAACATAATTTTCCATCATGGCGTCACGCATTTTTATTCGATTACGTCACAATAAACACAAACAAAAATGGACATTTATTTATGGAAATAAGAACGTAATAACTCTGGAATTCGTGGTAATGCTTAATAAAGAAAATCGTATTTCATACAGCATAAATCCTTTAAAAGCGTGGGATTTTTCATACAACAATGCTCTGAGTGCGGTCAGTGTGATCCCAAGCAAATGCAGATGACGTATTAATTATACGCTTGTAACAATTAAAACCATTGTTTTCTGCCTCTTTATATTCATAATGTGTAGTCAAAATGATTTATGTTTTATTTAATAAGCAGTAACCCATTAAAACATTTATAAGTATTTATATAGTAGGTGTAGTTCGCACATCTGCACTACGCCAGCGTGGTGGACTATATGGCTTAACCCCTCTCAATCATTCTATGGATTGTAGAGGAGGCCCGTGCCTTGCAGTTTTGTGGTTATACAACAGCTTTTAAGATGATTTTCAATACTGAGTTCTTCATTTTACATGTAGAAATTGCATACAAACCCAGTAAATTATTGTAAAATCAAGAATTTAATATAAGAGCAGAGCCGCTTTTCATGATATAATATCCATCCATCCATCCATCAGCCAAAGGACGTCCACTGCTGAACATAGGCCTCTCCCAAAGATTTCCACAGTGACCTGTTGGAGGCAGCCTGCATCCAGCGACGTCCCGCCACCTTTACCAGGTCGTCTGACCATCTTGTGGGTGGACGTCCTACGCTGCGCTTTCCGCTACGTGGCCTCCATTCGAGAACTTTTTGGCCCCATCGGCCATCAGTTCTCCGCGCTATGTGCCCCGCCCATTGCCACTTCAACTTACTAATCCGCTGGGCTATGTCGGTTACTTTAGTTCTCCTACGGATCTCCTCATTTCTGATTCGATCTCGTAGGGAAACCCCGAGCATAGCCCTCTCCATAGCTCGTTGAGTGACTTTGAGCCGCCTAACAAGGCCCATAGTGAGAGGCCACGTCTCGGTGCCGTATGTCATCACTGGCAACACACAACTATCGAAGACTTTCGATTTGAGGCACTGAGGTATTTTGGACAAGAAGACGTCACGTAGTTTCCCGAACGCTGCCCAACCGAGTTGGATTCGCCGATTGACCTCTCTCTCGAAGTTGGACCTGCCTAACCGGACCACTTGTCCTAAATAGACATATTCGTCTACAACTTCAAGAGTCGAGCCCCCAACTCCAATGGGGGTGGGCACAACATGGACATTCGACATGATCTTCGTTTTGTCCATGTTCATTTTAAGACCCACCTGTTGGGAGACTCGATTGAGGTCTTCGAGCATAGTGCTAAGGTTCTCCAGCGATTCTGCCAAGACTACAATATCGTCGGCAAATCGAAGGTGAGTGATATACTCGCCGTTGATGTTGATGCCGAATCCTTTCCACTGCAAGAGCTTGAAGGCGTTTTCCAGCGCGGCAGTGAACAGTTTCGGAGATATGACATCTCCCTGTCTCACGCCTCTCTGTAGTGGAATAGCCTTCGTGCTCTGATCTTGTACTCGGACCGACATGGTGGCGTTGTTGTATATACACTTCAACACTTCGATGTACCGATAGTCTATGTGGCACCGCTGGAGAGACTCTAGCACAGCCCAGGTTTCGATCGAATCAAAGGCTTTCTCATAGTCCACAAACGCTAAACAAAGCGGCAAGTTATATTCCCCGGTTTTTTGTATAACTTGCCGAAGCGTATGAATGTGGTCTATGGTACTAAAGCCTTTTCGGAAACCGGCTTGTTCGGGAGGCTGGAAGTCATCAAACCTGCGTTCGAGACGATTTGTGATGACCCTCGAAAACAGCTTATAGACATGACTCAGGAGCGAGATGGGCCTGTAGTTCTTCAGCAAAGTGTTATCACCTTTTTTGAAGAACAGTACCACCACGCTCCTGCTCCATGCCTCTGGCGTTGATCCCTCGAGGAGAACGGAATTGAAGAGCCTCTGAAGGACTTTCAGTATCGGCGCTCCGCCCGCTTTCAGAAGCTCTGAAGTGATTCCGTCCTCACCCGGCGCCTTGTTGTTCTTAAGCTGCTTCAGGGCCATCTCAATCTCACACAGGCTGATGTCCGGGATATCATCGCTAAAGTGTCGGATCAACTCGGCTCTCGGGTCTTCGGCCGAGCTAACAGTAGGTTCGGCAACCGAGGTGTAAAGCTGTCCGTAGAAGCTCTCGATCTCCCTTAAAACCTCTGCCCTCGTCGACACTACGCGGCCGCCGTCCGTCTTCAGCCTACACAACTGGCTTTGCCCAATAGATAAGTCTCTTGCAAACACTTTGGAGCCTCCATTCCGCTCAATTGTCTCTTTGATATAATAGTATAAGTGAAATTTTAAACATTCATTTTTCAATAAATGTCTCTTCCATTAATTACAATATCATAAACCAGTGGCCGAGCGAACTTAATTATAAGTATGGTCATAAATATCGAGGTTTATACATTGTACTGAAATAACTTTCAATATATGAAACATTTTGTGATTTTGCGCGTGATATTTTATCAGGTCAAGTTTGAGAGCTAGACTAGTTAAATCTTTTTTCATAGTTGAATTGCGTAGTTATGAAGGTTTAACGCATTTTTGTAACACTATAAATTATCAAAAAAATCATACCCAAAATTTTATATTAATATTTGTGGCCCATAAAATTATCTGTCCATGCGTCCTTACAACTTTGTCTTTGTTTGCCTAAGAAAATGTTTTGAATAATAGAAATCTTGCTTGATGTAATATGATAATATAAAAAATAAGTATTGTATATCACGCTGTCAGGCAATTTAGTAACCTAATATTTCTAATCCAAATACATATAAAAACAATACGTGTATTTTCTCAGCAAAATCCCCAATTTCCTAGTAGAGTAGCAAAATCAAATACTCGGGGAGAAAGCATTGCCGTGAAAATCTCCGAAAAGATACACCCCTGTGTGCTTGTATCATGTTACTGATATACGAGTGGTTTCGAGGCTTCCAGAAATTTCGTCGACTTGTGTCTTAAGAAAAAAACGATATAAGTGACATTACATTCACTAAGATTATATTTGTCAAAAGTACTTGTTGGATAATTTGAGTTACTGTAAATTGCCATAATATTGTTCTGACTTCAGATGGTGAACTAAACTAGTAGGCCATGACTCAAGTCCCAGTACGTTATGAACACAACAGTCTGATACATAAGCACATTGTATCGTGGCATGAGACTCTCAACGGCTACACGTGTTGCTACAGCGTAGCTCCGTAGAGCATCTGCTACGAGCGCTACGAATATTAACGCACATTCCCAGAGCGATTTTATAACACGGTACAGATACAAATGCGGTTTAATTACAGTACAAATTAAATACATATTTGACAAAATCTCAATGAAATTACATAATGCGAATCCTCAAGCACAAATAATGAAATTAAAAGGGGTTGTATCTCGGCACCGTATCGAAGAATGACACAATTAGAGTAAAAGCATTGTCGACTCTATCAATTATACTGTCATTCAGACTGGCATCTGCTTCTCTAGATTGCCAGCGATATTTTACTCTAATTAATTTTATCTCTCACAGTCCTTGATTAAATATTATTTATAAAGGATACAATGGCCCAAAATGTATTCTCAACGCTGTTTTGGATTTATCAATTTGTACGCCAAATATCTTGTACGTTTTGGGTAATTTTCAGGGATAAGCTCTGATGAATTAGTATTTCAGTTATTCTAATAATTTTCGTATTATATGTTCTTTGATTTCGGTGTTTATATCTGTAACATTTGATATAAAGTTTTAAGCGTTCCAGGAAAAAGTCGTGCCGCAACTACTCCCCTACAACTTGAAAGTTCTTAAATGGAACATGAAGAAGCAATTAAGCAGGTCGACATAATTATGGTCGAGACATATTCACTATTTCCGTCTCTCGTCATTCGGTATTCGTATGAAGTACTCTCACCATCAAAGGCAGTCATTGAGTTGCGACCGTACAAAAATGTAAGGGTTCTGATACAATTTTTAGCAGTACTATTTAAAAATTTGAAATATTTTTTTCCAACATATATTCTGACAAACGATCAAGCGGCTCGTTTGATGATTAATTAAACTACACTGAAGCGTAGCACTGTTTTATGAATTTTGAAAATGGGTGAAATGGATCATTGGGTTATTGAAATGCAAAGTTATTTTATCAGCGGTCATCTATAAGATATTCTTGGTGATTTATTAATTAATAAATGGAACATAAATCAACTGCATCAAAATCTCCTATGCCGCTAAAAAACGGCGACAAAATATTTATAAAACGCAATTCAAACACAATTCCAATAAGACGAATACCCAAATAACTTTCTAAATAACTAAAGCAGTGCCTAAACACAAATAAACTCTGCAAAGTCGGAAGCCGAATTTTCAATTACTCCTCAGAAGCATCATGAAACACAAATGAAAAAGCGGAACAATATTTCACGCCGTCTCAAATTTCAAATTGAATTTGAACGCGACAGTAGCGCCCATTGTAGCGAAACTTCGACGCCGTGAATCGTTGACAAGTATATTTAAGCGGAGCCCGTAGCATCCTCGCTAAATTTCGTGCAACTCGACTTTAATTTTTTTAAAGTGACCGCAGTTTTTCATTGGTGTTTAAGTCCTTTACTAAAGTGTGGATTTTAATTATATAACTGAAATTCAATAATGTAGTTCTAAATAAATTACCATTTCAGATCAAAATTCTTTACTGCATGTAATTTGGTGATTTGGCTTACCTGCTCTACCCTATATTAGGTAACAATATTATCGTAGACGAGATTCTAACATCGTCTGAACTGCTCGATTTGTTTTGATTACTATATTTCCTCCAGCGAGGATAGTAGTTGGTTAGGGAAATTGTAGAAAGGCCCTAAAGAAGCTCTCGTAATGGACTAACTTGGAGGACATTAAACGCTGCAATGCTCTCTGCCTCCCAGAACGGGACGGATGCATAAGTTTTTAACGTTTATATATTTATACAAATACAAATACAATTTGTATTTATATATTTATATTTGGATGTAGCGTGCTTTGTGATAGAATTCGCATACAATCTACACCACTCAATAAACAGTGGTATAATTTTTAACCATGTTTTCTATAAAAATCTTGCCGCTCCAACTTATAATGCTATTACATACAATATGATAATAAAGAAGCTCCCGGCGTTCTTATTGTGCTGACATTGAATATCACAAAATGGCGACGCAAGGGCTCGAGTGGAACAAAACACGAGAGAACATGGATGGCTGAGGTAGTATTTCATAGCTCAAGCTTTAGGGCCCTCAAACTTTTTCCATTGAAGCCTTACTGAATTTAGGTTACAGCTCTATATAGAATTCATGAGGTAGGTACATGCTTTCCAAAGAACAAGTTGATACAAGATAAAGTTACATCAACTCACTTCTATCTAAAATTTTAATAGATATAGCTCTATTAATTTGTTAAGTAATTAGATCCAATTACTGCATCAAATATAGAATTTTACGTAAATAGAGCTTTCGTTTAATTTTTAAGTTCAGCTAATTTTTCAAAGGGTTCTATCTGATATCACACCTTAAAATATATAACAAAAAAATAAAATTAACCGTCTAGAATTCGATAGTACTATTCAGTGTGAAAGTAAAAATATATATCACTACAAATTATCTAACTATTGTAAGCTAAAAAATAAAAAATTGAAGCATCAGATGGTTGAAGTAAACACAATACATTTACTGAATCCACTGAAAATAAAATATCAAAAACAGTCTCCAAACACAGTGATACGCCCCTAACGACCTTCAAAGCAATCCACTTTCAGAACCAACGAAACGTATTTTTCCTCCGTTGACAAAAGTTTGTCCCGAAGATGTACTTGAGAATTAAAAGTTATCTCATTTGCATTGTGATATGTTTTGCACAGTGCGGCAAGTTAACGAACATTCCTCGCCAGCGTAACACAATACGCATTGCAGATGCCGTATTGTTCCAACTGTTTTGTGTTCTTCAATAAGATTTGAACATTGATTCGAAACCTTTTCGCTATTGTTGCTAACATTCTACGGACATTGTCCGGTCTTTGGAAGTTGACTTGAATTTTCGTTTATGAAAGTTATTTAACCTCGTTTAGGAATCGTCTATGACAATACTAGCCTAATTTTATAATTACATTTATTATAGCATTTTTAAATTCTATTTATTTAAGTACATAAAATTAAAATGTATCGTTAAAATTTCTAAAGGAATTAAAACATAAATATAAATAATTAGTGAAGAAAAGCATACAGTCTACAGAGATATTTACATATTTTTTTAATAAGTCCCCAATCATCTATAGCTCAGAGTCGTAAACTATGGCTCGATACCTCTCAATTGAATTCCTAGTACTTAGCAATGGTCAAACATGGGCTAATGTGTTACCCTTGAAAACATAATTACATCTATATGATAGCCCTCATACAATTACAATAAAATGTAATTTATCAGATATTTATAGCCAGCAAATACGAAAACCAGTTTTGGGACAAATATTTTTATCTCGCAGGGTCATCAAACACCTCACCGTATTAACCGACCAATAGTCCATAACGGAGTCGAATGAAATAAAACAAACCGACGGATCGCTGCAATAAAACTGACCATTACCGAAGTAAACAATATTAGAGAAAGAGTCGTAGCGATAAATCCCGACTCGAATGCCTCGACAGCGATAGCCGGCCAAATTGTGGCAAAAGAAATATATTTACGTAATACATACGTTGGATTGTGTTATGTGTGTATGTTTGGACATATTTGATCTTTTGTTTCTAAAGTATGTTGCGCAAAATATAATATACCGCCCTGCGCAATTTTTCGTTTTTGATCTTTGGTTGGTATTTTCCAAAAAAAAATAATCAGAGAGAAAAAAATAATCTGTCTGAGAGGATTGAGGATTCAATATTTGTTAGAAAAATCATTAAAATTTCCCCGCATCTGATTAGCAAAATAGATAAATTCACTTTGTGGTATTACTTGCTCCATTGTCCGTTATATTTGATCTTTATACATGCGCAGCGGTCGTGTTTAAGTCGAATTATTTTAATATTTATTTTGCTTCGTACTATACAAGGCTCACAAAAGGGTACTTTATGTGTAGGCTGACACTTAATGATGTTATTTCGACATAAAATGTACCACAAATCTTCGTCGGCGTATGGCTTATACAAACACAAAAAATAATGCCTCCTTAAAATTCTGCAAAACGCCGACAGAAGGTAATTTGGAGAAATAACAATGTATTTTTTTGTACAAATAATATAGTTTTTGTGCTCTACATTACATTGGATATTACAATTGTTATATAAAAGGGAATAATGCCTAGATGAAAGCAGAAATAATATGAAAGTTATTATAGAACAGAGAGAAATAAAAGATTCATAAAATATTCAACGTAACAATTACGTGAGCCCGTGACCCTTGTATTTTACCGTCGGAAACGATATTTTTGTAGGCGTAATCACTATTTCATACTGATCGGTAACTTGTGACGTAATTTATTTTGATACGAAATTCTTTTTGTACTTTCCAAAAGGCTGTTATTTCAATGCTTTGCTTAGACTTATTTTACCTCTACAATTTGTGATTGACATAGTCTTTCATGGAGAGACAGCATCATACTGTAACTTTCATTTATCACCAAATCCGTTCCATGACAGTTTTAATCCTAGGTTTGTTCCCAAATTAAGTCTATCATTATTCTTCTTTAATCCCATACGGACTGAAAAAATACAGATCTCTTTCCGCTGAAAAATCTTGTATGGTTCCGTGTAAATTGTAGACGAAGTTCAAAATAAATTTTAAGAATGTATTCTAAGCGTAAGTACTTGATTAAGTATATGAATTCAAACAATTATTCGCTGTTCGTTATTGATCGTAAGCGAGGGTCAAATTAGGCCGTGTACGTACACATGTTTTACGTAGCTTACTGCCGCAGAACCCGTTTGCGGGTAGCCGTATCGATTTGGAAAGACTTATGAAGGACACTGGCCATCTCGTGTGGAGGGTAACCCACAGAATTTGGCTCCAAATATATATTTTGTATAAAAAAAAGTTAACTTTTCAAACTGAAGAAGGTATTTTAATAGTGGTCGTCAATTTTGACCCTGTGATCTAATTTCATATTATAAACAGTTCATTAGCTAAATGATTGAGATAAAATTTAACCGGTCGCTGTGAATAAAGTGAAACCTAGTAAATTCGATAACTGTTCAAAAATAATTATTTACAATCACCATTTTCGATGTTTCTCTCTACAAGTTAAAGGATGAATATAAAAACTACCTTCATACACGCAGTAATGAACCCATACTAGTGTCTGACGAGGAGCCCCGGCGAATCATATTTCGGAGACAGCCTATATCCAATTACTTTGAAGACTGGACTCAAGTGTCTACGCCTGGGATTACGTCTTGTTCTATGTTAGTCAACATTAAAATAATGTTCAGTGATTTTGCGTCTCGGTGAAGTAATCTCTGTTATTTTTATCCAAGGACGGATTATTTCATGAAGAGAATTTTTGAGAATTTCATTCTAAATACACGTTTTTGTTTGTTGTACATAATCGATTGTAGTTTTACAACGAATATGGTATTGTAGCTGCTAGTTCAAACCACTAATAAAAGAAAATAAAATTATTAACACAAATTAATAATACACCATGCACATGCACATCTAACACAGTAAAAGATGTAATATGAGTTCATACGACAGATTTTTTGGGTTTCACAACACTCATAATTCTTTAGGAAACTCTTGCTCTCGCAGCCAGTTTCTCAACCATCAGTGCCACAGACGCTGTCGTGATGAAAGAAATCAAACAATACAAATATAATGATATTAATATATACATTATATTATATACGTACTGCAGCTTAACCCTCTCCGTTTTCCTAAGCTTGCAAGCCCCATTCGTTCAATTACGAATGGGTATAATTAATCACGGCCCGGTATTGATCGCCAGCGAGACCTAAATTCATGTTTAGGATGACTATCAAAATATCGCCAACCCGGATTTAGCCCGTATTATTCAGGAATGTACGAAAATTGTACATTTACGAATGTTTCGGCTTAATGTACGTTCGTGCTGGTGACATTTCAGTTTTCAAACGTTAAAGCTAATTTTATACCGATGGATTGGGTTTTATAAATTTCGTTTGAGACGTATTTGTATGTACTCGTAAAATATCATACCCATGCTAGTTTATGATCGTCAGATTCAGAAAAAAATGTTTTTAATGTGAATTTGTTTGTAACAGAATTGAAAAATATTATGTTATATCCATTTTTATAACAAAATATACATTTTGTCTTCGGAACTTTCTTAGCGTGTGTATAATTGTGACAGCCTCCGTGGCGCAGTTGGTTAGACGCCTGCTGTGAAACGAGAGGCGGCGGGTTCGATCCCCGCACCGAGAGAAATGTTTGTGCGGCCCACAAATATTTCTTTCGGGTCTGGGTGTTTGTGAGACCGAAAAGTCTCTCGTAAATCTGATACCTGCGACACAAGACTTAATTGATCTTAATGTGGGGTTGGGACTATGTGTGTGACTGTTGGGAGTATTTATTAAAAAAAAAAAAATACACATAACCCTTAACTCCCTCTCAAATTCCACGGAAAGGACGGAAAACAAATTCATTTGCATATTGACGACCATGTCAATATCAGAAATTTCTTTTTTTATGTGGCTTTGTTATTGGTACTGGTGGCCTGTAGTTGGCACCCAAGAAGATTGAGAAATAATGTAGGACTTTTGTGATGGACTGAAAAATAGTAATTGTTTTTTTCTTCGTATAAGTATACTCAATGATGTAATTTGTGTTTTTGTTTTATGAATATTAATTGACACATTTGTGGTAAATCGATATTTTATTTTGTTATAAAGTTATTGTTGTTTGTTAGACGTTCCCCCTGTGCCGAGCTTATGTCCGTCATTTCCTGGGAATGGTACCGAACTCCTCACAGCTTACAGCACTGACATTAGTTAGCGCCAATAAATTAAATAGGTTTTTTTAAGACAATTGGTATTTATAAAATGTTTAGTTATAACTTACTCGTCCCTACGATCAAACTACAGTAGATCCATTCAAATTGCCTTATTAACAAATAAAAAAATAATCTCAAATTAGGCACTTGTTTATTAAAACAGGCCTAATAGATGCGTATTAGGTTACCTTTCTAACTAGCATTTAATAAAGCCACCCGAATCGCAGCGCAAATTGCGACATTCTAGGCCTACCCTAATGGCATACAATTAATATTATGTTGTCGTCGTTGTAGTCAAATGATATTCAACCTTTGTACAGACAAACAGGGCACAAATTACCTATTGATTATGATTACGCTGCGAATGAGCTTGAAATTACGCAGAGCAATTAGGTATTTAATCTTGATTATGTTTCGTATGACAGTGGTTGTAAGATGTAGTATTGTTTTCTTTTGATATAACAGAACAGTTTCCTAAAATTATAACGTATTGAAAAGATTCGGGTATTCTAGACATTCTAAAATAGTAATCATCGTGTTATGTTGATTTTTCCCATACGGAATTCTAGCTAACTAATTAGGTGTCCAAGAGCAGCTGTTTTAAAATAATAGGAACACTAGAACTGACAAATAAAAAAGTATAGTTTAAAAACACACATACTCTAAAGGTTAAATACAAATGCATTATCCACAAATTACTATAAATCTACAAATTACTTTAACGGTGATGGAAATATGGTACATACTGTAGCGATTTTAAAAGAATTTTTACGGTATGTAACTCCGCCAACCCGCACTAGGCCAGCGTGGTGGACTATATGGCCTAACCACTCTCAATCGATTCTCTCCATTGTAGAGTAGGCCCGTGCCCAGCAGTGGGACGTTTATGGGCTGATACAATAAAAATATTATAAATCCAAGAATCAAACCTGTGTAACTAAACTTCAGTGATAAACGTTAGCGAATGAGCTACAAAAGCCCCAGTAAAATTGATGGAACATTGAGCGGAGCGTTAAGATATAATTGAGTGTTTCCTAACTGAAAGGTTTACGGTAAATTGACTACAAACAATGCGATTTCATTTTGATAGTGTCGGCGCTGTCGAGTGGATAATACTCGAGTTCAGTCGTAATTGAAATCATTTTTAAGTGCTACAAATTGAAAGGAATCGAGGAGCGTTATTAATTTATAATTTATATAGATGTATAACTACAAAATAATTGAATGAAAGAATTTTTTGAATTGTTACAGGTTTGAAGTGAACAAGAATAGTTACGTGGCGAGGTGAGTATTAGGTATTGAAATTCAGTGCCGAAACTTAAATACCACTTATTTTATTATTCATTGCGCCTCGGTAGCATAATTAAACAACGATACGATTACAACACTGAGATCTCGAGTTAGACTCCCGGGCCAGCCAAAAAAATATTTGATTTTTCTATTCCTTATCAGCCCGGTGTCAAAAATTTGTGCCCAATATGGCGATAGGCCACCTATCACAAAGTGGGACTTAACTTACGAGACGAAACGTAGGTGTCCTAGTAGCAAATCTATCTACCCTTATAATTGCATTGTTAAAGATGAAAAAAAATAAAATATTGATAGGTAAATAGCATATGGATTTGGTTTGGCAGTGAGGTCAGTAAGATAAGTGTCTTACAGTGTAAGTTTTAAAAACCACGGGGGCTCCACGCTACCCATCATTATCACATCACATAGAAACAATTATTTATCTTCCACACAAGCTTTCGTATCAGTCCCAGCATTGATTTGTTTTACAGCTGACTTTACCCTCCCCTCTATAGCCCATACGCTGCCGAGTCATAAGACCTCTAGTCGGATGTGTAGATATAATATGCATACTAACGACCTACAGCATGATCGTTCCATCCCAGGGGTCTTGTAATTTGTAACGCGTCGATGTCAGTGGCTCGAGACACTTGCAATGGTAAGAGATATCACGCTCACCAACACATTAATTTGTTTAAATGGTTTCTTGATTTGATCCTATAGGAATTATTAATAGGTGGGTAATCGTTAATAATTTAATTAATTTTATCATGATAAGTGCAATGGTTTATCAATTGAAATTCAGAAACACAGAGTTCTAGATATATTGGTTATTAAAAAAAGCAATAAAGTAATCTACAGTTGGCAAAAAATCATGAGAATTTATTTTAAAATAATGTTATTTGGTAAAAAGCTAGAAGCCTGTAAATCAAATCGCCGAAATCTTCAAGCCAGATCAAATACATAAAACCCGTATATTACATAATATGATTTACTTAATATTATTAGAATAAACTGAATCCTTTTTTAAAATCCAAATATAGCATAACCAGATAATGGTAAAAGTGTATAAGACGCATAAAAAAACCTCTTTCATGTTTAAATTCGAAATTACCAAGAACTCTGTAGGTAAATATTTTATTTAATTCTAGAAAGGGTCTTTTTGTTTTAAAATTCAAGTCGGTGTTTCGCAAAGATACACAAGTGAATAATGAAAACATATCTCGCTCCGGGCCTTGTATTAGCTGGACCTACGCAAATTTAAAATTTCCCAACTGATCCCTGGTCTTTATGTGTGTGAACTCTTTGCTGAATAAAAATGTTTTTGATTAAAATTTTTTTTTGCGTGATTTGGTTTAGAAGTCAGAAAAAGGAGGGGTAAATATGGAGGATATATGCAGACGCAAATAAGTCATACTCGGTTTTCTAAGCTCTTAAAATTAATTCATTTTCATTTCATTAATTCATTTCACATGCAAATTTTCTTGAAATTTGTAACGTCCTTTTTATAATGGTTTCTTAGATTTACGCGAATGTTACACATTGAAATAAAACTATTTTATACTTTACAGCTTTCGTGGTCCGCCCCGTGACCACGAAAGCTGTAAAGTAATCGAAACGTCGGGAAGTTAAAAAATGTAAAAATTAAACCAAATCGCGATAAAATCCGTATAAAATAGTTTTATTTCAACGTCCTTTTTTATTTTCTTTCTTTTTAGTTATCTCCTTAACGTCAAAGTTCATGGAATAATGTTTATCCGGACTTTAAATGTAATCATGCTTGTAAACATTACAAAAAGTATTATTTTCAATTTTTATAAAGATTATCCTGACGATATACACTTGCAGCAACTGTATAAGTTGTATTTCAAGGTTTTGTTATATTAATATGATTATAATTGGCTATAAACATCACACACGCTGCAATACAATAAACAACTTTTATTACAATGATTTAATGCCACATTTCCCAACAAAACTTTAAGAATAGCTAACAAACAACAGAAAATATAAAAACCAACCGTAAACTACAAAAGTATGTTCTTCGGTTCTTAATCAGACAGATTGAGTGGAAAATAAATGGAAGAAAAAACCCGGTGACCCAAATTCGAGGCGTCCCGGCCTTCAGTTGCAGCAGATTGGAGAAACAGCTTGATAGCATGTCACGTATCAATCGCTGTTCGACAAATCAATAACAATCACTGCAAGGTTATTGGGTCTAGAGCTTTTTAGAAGATAAATATGTATAGGAACATAAAATAAATAAAAATTGGTGTATAAATAGGTAGGATATTATACTACTCTTCATCGACAATAAAGCCCCATTTACACGGGGACAGTTTCTCGCCTCGAACATACGATTATTGTAAGGATATGAAAAAGTTGCAGCGTGTAAACATTTGCCAGAACACGATAGTCTATGGCGGTTATGTCATGCGATAATATATATTATAATCAGTCTCTGCTTAGCTGGCCAATTCCAAGAGCGGTCAAAACTAATATTTTTTCATAAATATAATAATATATTTTCTGTAGATCTTTAATATCTAAAAAAAAACCGTGTTTCCCATGAATAACAATACCTCAGACGTCAATCCACAAAAACATCCAAAAACGAAGCCATTATCTGAGATAAGGCTCGACAAACAATGACGTCACCAAGAGATAAACAACAGGGTAAAAATGAAGTACTCGCAACGCACGTGTTTGGATAAACGTTAATCTAACTTCTTCAAGTTAATAAAACTTTGCTTGTTTCGTATTCGCGCGAACATATTTTTGGTAAGTCATGAATAATAATATTATGGTAATACGCAATGCGCAATGGTTCGGTTACTCTCGTACGAAATTGGATGCACGCGTTTATAAATTTGCTTTTTACATTTTGTATACGCTGTTTAGTATTTATTTATGTATTTATTTTTATGACAGAGGGTAGATCGGTAATGTATTATCAAAAATTCAGATTCTGAAATAAATTGTAACTTTTTACTTGATAGCTCTGCTCTATCTCATTATTGTGTAAAATCTTTGTATTGTGTTTCTTTTTATTAATGAAACCATTTACTTATGATATTCGGCCTGTTTGACCTAAATTGACACTCTAATAAATACTGCCGTATTTCTAAATTAATTTGAGTAATCAATAAATTAATAAACAGTTTTGTTGACATATTATTTATTATTTTTGTTCATATCAGTCTAATATCCTACTTGCAATTCGATGAAATATCTAAGAATACATCCCGCTATTGATAAAATACCAAATTAAAGTAGGACCTTGTTAAATATTAATAGATTTACGACATACACCAACCTCGAAACTTGCTGAGGCATTACCTTACCTATAAATAATTCGTACGTCGCTATCAAAGCTTTTTCCCTTTTTCATCGTTTTATTTTTTTCTTATTTCTTTGCCGAGCGAGGATCGTGCGTTACGCGTATTTCTGTGTGTCATTATTTTTTTGCTTTTTCAGGTAGCCTACGCAGAATAAATATTGATGGCGTATGGCTTTTTTTTATTATTGAAGCCTGCTCAGTAAAGTTTCGTTTCGATCGCAGTGTGTATTTAAAAAATTGTTTAGTTATACTTTTAGATATGGCAGCCATAATTATTTTGATTTATATTAAGCTCTTTTACCAACAGGCCACCACTCACTGTGTATTGATAGTCAATCACCACGCACTATAACGGTGAAGGAAAATATCGTGAGGAAACCTGCATACCATAGCGATTTATAATAATTTCTAAGGTATGTAAAGTCCGCCAACCCGCATTAGGCCAGGGTGGACTATATGGCCTAACCCCTCTCAATCGTACTGTCGATTGTAGAAGAGGCTCGTGCCCTGAACTATATGGGCTGATATAGATAAAAGCTCTTTTAAGTCTTTAAGCCTGTAAGACACTACAGATGAAAAATTTTGTGACCATAAATGTAACCTGCTGCTACAAATAGGTTTATATATTTTCTTGTATGAATTTTTTTAATGGATATTTTACCATCTCTAATATTTCCTGTTTGTCACTATTCGAGCCCAGAATGATTGATTATCGAGTCCTCACAACCTCCCGAAGGTTTTTATTAATACTACTGCTAAAATAAATTTATCCGTCCACTGGCATTTCACAACCATCGTCCTATAATTTATATTTTGGATGAGGCATCTATAAAATATAAACGTTAATTTAATTCGCATATAGGTTTTTTAAAAAAGTAGCGTAATAAATAAAAAATCCGACTCGCAGACTATTCATTAAAAATAAATACATATTTAGTTTGAAACAAATTAAAGGAAACGCACGTTATGGTTAGTCACCACGCTTTTTGTTTGCGTTAATTTAATAGCGGACTGTCAGGCACACATTTGAATGTATAAAATGAAAGCCGACGGAAATTTTGCAGCCATTTTCACCTTTTAATTATTATTCTTTAATTGCATAGATCCGGGAAAGGAGAAAATTGCTCACCTAAATATATATAGCACTTGGATTGAAGGTGGGCTGTGTATTTTAAAAATAGGACAGAGAGAGACAAAATATAGAGGAAACATAATGAAATTATAATGGGTCACATCTAAAATTTAATTTTGAACGACACGTATAGTTCAAATATTATATTTTTCTCAAATGCACAAACATACATAAACTCACGCCTTTTTCCAGAATAGGTACACCAGGACACCCACATTTCGCCTTGTATGTTCCGTCCCAGGATGTGATAGGGGGCGAGCCTATCGCTATTTCGTGCACAAATTCCTGACTCCGGGCCGACTCTGGGCTTTCTCAAATATTTCCTTCCAAATCACGTATTCACTGATCTGTCATACTACATAACTTTAATACGTGTTAACATGATTCCCATATTAACATTAAGGTAACAGCCTACGCAGTCTGCTTTTGTAATGACGACACGTATGTGACGTGCAAATTTATGATTCCAAGAAATAGTCATAAGATGTACACTTGGAGTTATTATATAACATCGTATAACTGAAATACTGTCGGGTACCGAAAACGGTATTGCGAGAGAAGGATGGACGTAGCGATGTCCTTGTCTTACATTAGTTGTGGAAATTGACATAAGTAGCTTTAATCACACGACATAGAAAAGTTATTACGTAGATCGTAGAGACATAATTATCGAGGCTGTTTTTAGCTTACGACTGTTTCATTGGAAATTAACTTTATTTCTTACGGCTTACGTCATTTATTGCTAAGTAAGGCAGAATAAGTTGTTGATTATTTCATACAACAATAATAAAATTAGACAGTATAAGAAACACATATCCTAGATAAACCTGTATCTCTATCTATATCTGTATCAGCCCAAATACATCCTCCTGCAGGGCATGGGCCTCCTCTACAATCAAGATTACGATTGAGAGGGTTTAGGCCACATAGTCCGCCACGCTAGCCTGGCGGACTTTAGATACCGTAGAAATTCTTCAAAATCGCTACGGTATGCAGGTTTCCTCACAATATTTTCCTTCATCGTTATAGTACGTGATGATTGACTATCAATACACACAAAAAAAACCCACAATATGTAAAAGATATTCATATATTATAGAACAATAGGTATGATAGTAAAACGAACATAAAAGATTACTTAAAAGCATCTATCACAAAAGATTATCCGAAAATAATATAGGACCGAATTTTATTTTAAACTGAATCCATTGGAAAATCGCAACTTAATGCATACTTAGTCTTTAGAACCATTCATGTGCAAACTGGATGCCGAATTTCTAACAGAGTTGAATAAAATTGTTATTGAATTTGAATAGGTACGCTTTGCGTATATTCGATGGTAGTCTTGGAATAGGTCGGCCAATTGATTTTTAAATATAGTCATAAAATAAATGTGGGCTGAGCTCATTCCTTTTTCATTTATGCACACTTTTGTGTGTAAATATTTAATTCCGAATTTGTTTCCAGAATTTCGATATGCTCGCCTGCGATATCGTAGGACGAAATTACGTACGGCGAACTGTACGCAAAATTACTGCAGAATTGCCCACGCATTCTGAGTTACAGACGTGATCTTATGACATAGTAGTATTAATGAGTTTTCAGAATTAGAACGAGGTTATATTTTTGTACAAATATAACCTATGTCCTACATTATTCTTTAATCTCGATTTAGATTTTCGTGAATGTACAAATATGTAGAGCACGAGTGTTTGTACCGACATGATCTACTTTAACCGGCATTGATCGACGGCCGATTGTAATATTTTCGCCCCCAATGCATATAAAGCACAAAGGACCTACTTACAACAATTTTCGTAGTGCACAACAAAATTTTTAACACCTTCGTGCCGCGTGGGTTACAAACATTTCACTACACTTTAATCCCGTGGAAGTTTGCGCGGAGTCACGCAGGCGAGCCCCCTTGCCTGGGAGCCCTTCCCTCCACCCCCCCACCCGTGAGAGACGATTAACACAATTGTAGAGACCGGTTCACGGCACTGCGCCACTCTACCTACTTAACTCTACAAAAGTAGAGTTACTCACGCACCTCTGGGACACAGTGAAGGCGTAATTATTTTTGTCAGTTCGCTGTAAACAGTACTGTGTGACAACCATGGTTATCGCGGTTTTTTAATCAAACAGCTTAGTTATTACAGCGTCCAGTGTACGTTTAAAACGTCAAGCTTTTGCGATAAATGAAAAGTAATTAAAACTGTTTGAATCTATTACTTTAAAACGTTTCTTTTTCCGTTCTAACTATTGCTATTTATGTAAGGTGAGTGTTTGGTGGGGCTGAATTACGTTCAATGTAATTTATCAAGTAGATGTTATGTCAAATCTATTTATGTAGCCAGTTCTGTTATATGTGCTTACGCACTTATAATAGTCTAGCGTGTATGTAAATATGTATCACTCCTGAAACAAAATTGTGATTCCTAATCATGGCAATCCTTATACATTATTTCTTTCTTTTTTTTCCTCGTGAAATATAGATACAAATAAATTTAATAGAATTAAATTTCTGAAGAAGAATGGAATTAAAGATATAAGGAAAAAACACAGAAAAAGTAGTCAGTGTTGGAAAGGATAACTAAAACATTCATATGAGAGAGTTACGCTCAAGTTTCTACTCCGCCACATTGAAATAGAGAAAACAGATAGTCATTTGTCACAAAATATCACAGCAATCATTTTCTAAATCCTTTCAGCTATACGTTCTGAATTGCAAAAATATGGAAACACGTGAAAATTCCACAAAGGTACGAAAATATGTGTATTTTTATCACTCCAATTTCACAGAGGTAGAGCACTTGAAAAAGAATACGTAAGGCCTCGCTAAAGGAAATTGCAAATCGATATATTTTCACAAACTGCGAAGCCTAGAACACATTCACATTCCGACCGAGACTAACGACCCCACTTAAGTCTTGGCTCTCATATAGTCTCTTGTAATGGCAAGTTTACGCTCTTTATCTCAAGATAGGGGCGTTCAACCCTTGTTTCAGTATAAATTTTGCAAATCTGTGCATTAACACATGAATAATACCAGTCTGCAAATATAAAGTCGAAACTGACTTGGGGGATTATAATGTATTTTATTTTAGCTCAAAGACACTTTTAGAAGACCAAGCATATCCAAGTCGAAGTCTTTTAGAAGTAAATTTTATCCCGTTTCTATATTTCTCGAAAGATCTTTAATTTATATACTTATTTAAAGCCAAATATAGCATCTAAATTATATAGTCACAGCGTGCATGATTAGAAAATTGATAAGTAACCAAGCAAAGTTATTAATACTACATACATACATAAAGTCACGCCTTTATCCCAGAAGGGGTAGGCAGTGGCGCCACCAGGACACCCACATTTCGCCTTGTATGTGGCGTCCTATAAAAATCTAAAAATGCTTATAAAACTCTACCATCCCAGACGCATCTAATTAGTCCCATTACACATTTATGGACTACCAAGCTGTAGTGCCACGTTGGTGACGAGTATGACATCATCGCAATCCGATGCTTTCCGAGTTTTGCCGATGTAGAGGGCGCGACGAATGCGTTGACATCACGGGACACGCCGTCGCTACATCACTCAGCCATGACTGGAATATGACGTCATGTTGATTCTACTATCCCGGCTTTATGGAATTAACGAGGACGGTGTTTACCACAAAAAATTACAACAATGTACTATGGAGCTTCAATTATTATACTTTAAAAATATAACGAGGTTAAAAAAATATATTGCAGTTTTTTTATATATTGCCGTTATAGGCAGACGAGCTAGCGGCCAATATCTTTGTAGCCAATTGAAATGCTGTTATATGTGAAAAACAAAAAGGTAATTAAGCCTGAAACTAGTCAACTATCACTCCAGAAAATAAAACATATTTCATGTATAGCATTCTGCGCGAATGAAATAATTTTCTCAACAAATAACGATGTGACATCAAACATTGCACTGTAACCAGACTTAAATAAAAAAATCCAGGTATTATCATTACCATTAAAATCCAGCGTGCTTTGTAACTATGAAAACTTATTTCAGTAGTATTAGTGACACGAATAAATAACTGGGTCGAAGAACGTTGACAGTCTCGCAAACAATTTTCCCCTCTAATGAGCTTTGGGCTGTGTGCTTTGTTGCAATAAAGGTAATCCCGCAAAAAAAGATAATTTACCGCCCTGTAGCGCAAGGGGGTTATTTTCGTTGTATAGTCAACCTATATATGTATGTATTTTATTTTGATTTAGAAATATTTATAATAATTTTTTTGTGATGGCTTTGCCATAATAAATTGATTTTAGATTTTGTAAATTGATGGTTTGGTATTTATAACGCAAATTTTGTAGGTCTAAATTAGTTGTATGTCAACTTAGTCGATTTCAGCTATGAGGGCTGTGCAGTACGGTAATTATGGTTTGTTTTATTCCCCTGAACCACTTTTAAGTGACGTCAAAATATAATTTATAGTAAATTTGCGACATACATATACGAGTAGAACATCATATCAAAATAAAACTATGGTTTATATAATTTTCAAACCATATAAGATTTGAAGCAGTACACTATATTTTTATTCTATTTTCGTTCTATAAATATCCACTTTAAACATTTGTTGTTCAAGAATAGTAAATATCGAACCATAAAATAAAATTATTATCTGCTCTATCGTAACTGAAAACGAGCCCGCAGACGATGTTCAGTGTCAACTACCAAGAACTTCAAGGAATTTGCATCCGTAATTTTACAATTTCATTTTGCTTAAGCACTGTTGGGAATGCAGTGCCGTATTTTATATTTGATCTTCGGAAGTTTCAGCAATTGCCAGGTATTTATACAACTATCCTCGAATAATTTACTAGGATATGAATTACAATTTTTATTATTACATAACGATCCGATTTTTAATAACCTGAAGTAGTATTTTAAATGAGTGTAGTCGTGAGAAAAAATAATTAATGAATTTACATATCATTTATTAATAATAAAGAGTGTTTTAAGGAATATAAAATAAAATGGAATGATTTGCGCCAAGCAATTCGCAATGTGCTAACTCTGTGGCTCAGCCACACCATTACAGTTTAATATTTCGAAAACCACGATCCTAAATCATTCCTCCAATAAACCAAACAACATCTGCCGTTTGCCGTATATTCAACTAAATTATAAAAACAAAAACATAAACTCTATCAAGTCAACTTTATTGCCAACAAACATCCGATATATACTTTTTAAAATTATTATTTCTCATTTCCTTTTATCGCGATAAGATCAGAGCCAAGCGTAAGGTTCTAGCGACTGTACTGGGTATACCCGGCCCACTTTCTTTGTTTGCCTTCAATAAATGAACTTCTATGTACGTTACGAGCTTGCTCCGGTAAGTTTGATCAGCGAACGGTTTTATCAAAGTTATTTACACAATAACTTCAATATTCAACTTAATTAAATAAATACTTGGCGATGTTTCTCTTGGATACATTTTATGACGTTTTGCGGGGAATATAGGGCAGTAATGGTATGTGCACGCGACCTAGTTTGTGCGGCTGGGATTTTGTTACATAATAAAGAGCAACTTGTTTTTATATTTATTCTAGGTGTTCGTCATCAATGCTTTTGAAAGTGCGTGGTGGCCTGGTAAATGCACTAGACGTGACTGCCAACATGTTCAGGGTGGTCACAGGTTCAAATCCCAGGGCACACCTCCAACTTTCCAGAGTCATGTGTGTATTGATAGTCAATCACCACGCACTTTAACGGTGAATGAAAACATCCTAAGGAGACCTGCGCACTATAGCGATTTATAATATTTTTTTATGGTATGTAAATTCCTGCCTCGGTGGCGTAGTTGTATTACGGTACGGTTACAAAGCTGAGGTCTCGGGTTCGAGTCCCTGGTCGGGCAAAGTGATATTGGATTTTTCTATTCATTATCAGCCCGGAGTCAGTAATTTGTGCCCGATATGGCGATAGGCTCGCCCCCTATCACATCATGGGACGGAACACACAAGGCGAAATGTGGGTGTCCTGGTGGCGCCTCTGCCTACCCCTTCGGGGATAAAGGCGTGAGTTTATGTATGTATGTAAATTCCACCGACCCGCATTAGACCAGCGTGGTGGACTATATGGCCTAACCCCTCTCAATCGTACTCTTGATTGTAGAGGAGGCTCATGCCCTGCAGTGGGACTTATATGGGCTGATATAGATAGATAAATACTCTTACAGTTGCAACAGCAAGTACATCGTAACTTTTCATATTTGTTTAATGGTGAAAAGCATTACTAACTAGAGTTATTTTATGATGAAAATAACACAGTAAGGAGTAATTACGACGTATAAATTGTTAGAATTAATAACAAAATAAGAAGTAGCCCTATCCTTTGATACTAATTGTTAAACTGTATTGTTTATGGTATCTTAGTTGCATTATGTAAAATCGTTAAATGTTTTAGAATAATAGTCAGTTTGCAACCGCAATCCAGATTTAATATAAGTTACATACGTATATACTAATAAAGAAGTAAAATAAATGCTTAGGAAAAGATATGTTGAAGACATAAAACGTAGGATCAAAACAAATCTTTAATGAAAGCCACAAATGCCTTTAAGCATAGTCTAAGATTGGCGAGAAGATAAAGTTGTCAAACCGCCTGACACCAGAAACACTAATTAGTTAAACACTTCAGTCAAACTTCAGATCGTAATAATTTCAAGTCCGCAATAAATAAATTCTCGGCAACTTTATAATGACGTAATAACTTTTCTTTTGTACCTAAACTTGGGCCTACAAATTAAAATATAATGAAAATATATCCTTATAAAATAACTTTAATGACCGACGAAGAGTCGTGTTATTAATTTGTATTGTTTTTGCTTTTTGGAGTACCAAACAATTAGTTATTGAAAAACGGTTTCTGGTTTAACTAGTGCTACGAGAATATTTTGTGAGAAAGATATTTGAAGGATTATTGTCAAAAAGATAAAAACTTAATCATATGCATAACAAGGTACTCGTATCATTTTTAAGTATGATATTTAAATAGTCTTCAATTATAATTAAAAGTTTTAATGATGTCTAAAAACCTGACGTGCTGGTTTACAGGTTTTTTAAATTTATCTTGTACTTTGTAAGCTTAAATGTATAATTAACTGTAAAAAATGTATAATTCTGGACATTTGTAGTCGAATAATCAAATTTAATAATCCTATTTCTATAATTCCATACATTTTTTAAAATCTAACCATCATGTTATTTCTGTCATCTTGTAGTAATAACCACGAACATAATTAACAATAATTGTAGTTCAGCCATGTATACCGGCCGTCCATCAGATATTATAATTGGGTATAATTATGTAATAATTGATGGTGGTTATGATATCATCAATTTCAGCCGTCGAAGTTCACGAAACTGCGGTAATGTACTAAACTGTGATAAGAACAGTTTTATTTAAAACATATTGAGTTGTACATGAAACAAAATATGTGTATTTTAAAATTTGGAATGAAAAAGATAAGCGTCCTACAACACATAAGTCCTGACCTCAAGTCTTGAGCCCTGGGTATCAGAGATATGCAAATTTTATGGTTTCGCTATACCGGGTATATCAAGACTGCGACCGAAAACGAAGCCAGGTAATAGTTATAGTGGTTACAGGCACAATGCAAATAAAATTATCGCAAAATAAGTGACAGATTTTTTTTGCAATTTTTTAAAAATCATTGTGTTTGGGTAATAACTAGGTATATACTAGTTATTTAGGCAATAACTAGTATATACCTAGTTATTGCCTAAATAGTAATTTAAACCCTATCGTACAATTGCGTCTTAAAAAATAAAAAGGTGTACATCATTATTTTAGGAAAACTATGTATTTATCACCCAAATACGACGATAAGTAAAAAATTACCGAAATTTTTAGTTGCATTGTTTCTAAAGTCACTAATACTACCACCTGGCTTTGTTTTCGGCCGCAGTCTTGATATACCCTGTATATTTTTGTGGGTTCCACAAGCATAACTCTTTGTATAGGGAATGGATTTAAACATCGCGTTACTTATCAGACTTCTTGACCATCTGCGCCACGGATGTTAAAGTAAGTCGGTACATTGTATGCGCTGATTTGGCCTTATAATTGTAAGTCCACCTACCTGACTAATATGAACTGTTTCGGTGAAATATGAAATTAAAGAGAATTCGCATTTCACGATTCCTAACGTCAAACAAACTAGCGCCTCAATACTCAAAGGCCATTTAAAAATTGCACTCAATTACGAAAGTCCTGCTTAAATGTATTGATTAAGTGGGACGTGAGTAGTTAAGTGCAACTTAATATTTAAACCGCGTTTGAGTTTTCAGGCGTTAGTCATCCTATCTAAAAATCGACCTCAAGACGTCACAACTTCCGGCCCTTACACGTCCAATAAGTGGCCAAAGCCGTCGTTAAATATCCTCAGATAAACACCTGATAATCAGCCAATGTAAAACAATTTGGATACCTACAGATAAGTTGTAACAAACATGTCAACAGGGCCCGTAGCGCATAATCGTCGATTTGCGTGAGCCCACCCGCCCGTACATTAACGGCCTTAATTATTTTTATCGAGTGCTTGTACAATCGCATTTACAAAGATTAATGTGATATTTCCAACAATGTTTGGCAATTTCGACAGAATTTCTGTGAATTTTGCGTGCTTTAATTCTGGGGAAATTACGTTTGTTTTGCGGAACATGCATGTATATTAACTGTTAAGGTAATGCAAACACGTTCAAATAATTTAAATGATCAGTATTTCGATAAAATATTACATATAGTACAAAAAAGCATATATTACTATTATTACAACAGAAAACTGAGCAAATCATAAAAGAAAATCAAAATGCCCATTTACATGATTAGTAAAGTATCTAAAAAAGATTACAAGAAGTCGCTGGATGCAAGCCGTCTCGATGTGGATTCCTTGAACCTCCCCAAAATTTCCCTTATATTCAGCAGTAAGTTCTACCTAATAAGCTATGGTATAGCTGGATATGGTATAAAGATAAATAAATTATAAATATCCGCCTGGAACAACAAGCATCCTAGTCCGTTGAAGGTTTTATTACGACATCCCGTGAATTTTTTATGCATTCACCCCATGACTCGTAAATTGCGACACAAAATGGAATAAATGGAACAAAAGATGCAAGTTCTTACCAGTGTTATAACTTTCCTAGTATTTATAAATTCTTCTTATAGAAAAATCCAATGTCACTTTGCCCGACACGGGATTTGAACCCGAGACCTCAGTCTGTAATCCTACCGTAGTGAAACTACGCCACCAAAGCAGTCAGCAAATGCTTTTCGTAATTTGCGAATACGATTTCATTAACGCATCGTGAAACCGCTTTTGGACAAGCTACTTTTTAGATTATTAAATAAAATCAGGTCAAACGCGAGTTGTTTTTGTGAATTGATCTGTTTTGACACATTCAAGTGGCAATGTAAAGTACTGCATGCGTTGGCAATACTTTATTTTTGTATAATAGTATGATTTCGATAACATTGAAAGTACCTCGTTATTGATACCTAATAACATTCTAAAGGTAGGTATTATTAATGATCCTTCAGCTCAATCATCTATTTCCTTAACATTGTTCATACTATCGGTACTCTATAATATATCGTTGTTATATGCACAATATCGTCATCATTTTACGAGTCATAGACAATTCATATTTGAAATTCAAAGAAAATACACGAATTTATCATAAACCATTGTTGTTACCATTTCCTACTGCCAAAAAAAAGTAAAATAAATAGATATTTTAATCCTCCAAATTACCTTAATATTACTAATAAAGAATGTTTATATTTTAAAAAACTATATTCTAATTACCAGTATTTATAGATACCTAACAACATTAAGCTCTTTACCCGGCTCAGCAGGCGAGAAATCTAAATGTCTCCTTCAAAAGATATTCGCAGAACGATCTTCATTAGCCCTCGTTAAAGCACTCGCGGTATTAACGCGCGCAACACCTCAAGCGTATATGCTCCTTAAGGCATACGTAATTAGTGTCACTATGCTACCAATGTTCAGTGCAGTGTGTTAAAAAGATTATAAATCAATTAATTTTATTGTTAATATATCGTCAGGTTAAAAGCAAGTTCAATGCTACATACTTAGGCTTTGGGTCCCCACAAGGACTATGAAATAGCCTGTTTTGAAGATATTTATTAAGGTAATTTTTAGGGTCGGAATGGGTCGGAACGGTTCTGGATAGTGTAGGCAAAAATATGTGTTGCTGGTCCATTAAATGGGGAGAAGAGTGGGAAGGAAAAAGTATAGGAAGAGGAGATAGGTAGTGGGTATCCGACAATCTAACTCACCGGACGAAAACCGACAGCAAAGCTGTCGCTTCACGTCGATCTTCTGTGAAACAGTGGCACCACCCCGGACGAGTCTGCCCAATCATGTTGAGTCCTCACTGACAACAGCATGGCTCTACCACAATATAAATTACAAATTTTACTTCATTTTAAAATTATTTTAGAAATTTTATGAGTGTCGGTTGTCTCATTTCAAATATGACGTGTAGAAGATGTCTCATTTCAAAAATATATTTCAAGTGTAAACAAAACACTCATACGTGTAGATATGACAATAAAAACGAATTGTAGCCAACACACACGAGAGAAAAGTGGATTGCTTCATAAAGACGCCGTTTATTTTAATTCAAAACGTCTGCTATGTTTAAAACAAACATTCGTCACTCAGAAATTTCGTATAAAATATAGTTTTATATTCACTTTTACATATTTTATTTAAGTAACGTTGTTTCCATACAAATTAGTTTTGGTGTCGTGTACGTTAAATGAATTATAATATATCCTTTGCTTAAATAGAAAACCTGAACTAGGTCTATATTCTTTAGTACGTGATAAATTTCTAGCGATTTTTAATTTAAAACATAAGCTCATTAAGCATAATATATTATATTATACCCACGCAATATAAAAAACTTCCACGAAGTTTTATTCATAAACAAAGACTGCTTTAATATTCATCAAAGAACTTTGAGGACCTAGTTTAAAAAAATATTTCAAAGGACATAAAATAAAATATTGTTAATTATCTTAAGGTTCTGAGTCATAAAACTATTCATAAAGACATGAATTATTCGTGGTTCTGTGCTCTTGAATATTATTTTTTGATTATCAAGGGCTCGAATTTTGAAAAGTTGTCTTAATCGGAGTGGTACTACTTTTTAATATAGTCCTGCATTCTCCCAGCCTAACTTTCGATTTTCCTTCGGTGAATGAGATTGTCAGAGGATAATTATTAATTCTCTAATACAAGTACTTTCTTCCTGCTAATTATTGTATTTTCAAAGTCTCTCAACTCACTTATGATCCCCAGGTATTGTATAACTTTGTATGTGTTTTAAAGAAAAAATCTCTCTCCATCACGGTTATGCAAACTTTTTATCAGATTATTTTTGTATCAGAGCTTTATTCAGAAATGTTTCCGACGTACATTATAAAAGTAAAACCCGTTTCAGATTACACAATCGCCCATAATGATTGAAAGACATCGTTACCCCAAACAAAAATCAAAAACATTTTTCCATTAAAACCACACCTTTCAAACAACTAACAAAAATAACACTACGCTACGTGCTACGGGGCATTCACCCGCACAGATTAACAACAAAAACTTATCAAGAAGCGTATTTTCTTTTTAATTTTTCAGATTGAGCTTACGGATTCATCCGCCCGCTTACTTGCTCGCACGTGCCAGCTTCAGTGGGCTCTGCAGGGTCGGTAATCCTGAATCGAGCCATCGAGTCATTCACGGAAATTTTAAGCAGGACTATGTAGTTGCGATTTCGCCAGGTATTGTTCCCGGTAATTGAGTCCACGTTCGAAATTCGTTGTCCGCTATTAAATGTTATATTGATTGGATTTTATTGTATTTACAAAGTGAGATATTTGTTCGGGGAATTTTCTGTCGGTTTGTTATCAGAATTTGTGGCAAATGTGGGTTTTTAGGTTAGGCAAAATTAACAATATTTCCACGTAATTAAGTGACCTGCTTTTGAGGCCCTTGGAGATTCACAGGGCACTTTAAGTCAGAGCTATCGACTCTTCGCTTCACGCAATACACAAAGATATGTTTCATTTATTAAACACTGGCGTAATTAAACTTGTCGTTATAACGGAGATTCACCCCACAAAATATATAAGAGGTATTAAATGCACTAAATAACAATTATGGGATGAAATATCGATCATCCAAAAATGTTTTTTTTTTTCAGCTGACCCAGCCAGACTTACAGAGTACTGACTGGGTTTAAATTATTTATTTCGTACCTGAATTAAAACACCCTGGTCTAGGTCTGAATGCGTAATACTCAAATTAAACATAAAACGTGAAAAACTTAATTTAAGTATGGTAATTAAGTTCCCCGCTATTGTACAGAACGCTCATTATGAAATGAAATGATGCGGATTTAAATTATCATGTGGCTACTTAATTCTTTATTTAATCTATGCGAAATCTCATATGTGGGTAGTATATATATTTTCTTAATTAAAATTAATGGCGCCCATAAAACTTTGGTACAACTGTTAATTCTTCGATACAATATTTGACAGCCTCCGCGGCGCAGTTACTTAGACGCCTGCTGTGAAACACGAGGCCGCGGGTTCGATCCCCGTATCGAAACAAATATTTGTGTGATCCACAGGTATTTGTTTCGGATCTGAGTGTTTGTGAGATCGAAAAAGTCTCTTGTAGTTTCTGATACCCACGACACATGACTTGTTCTTAGTTTGGGGTCAGGACTAAGTATGTGACTGTTGGGTATATTTATTTATTTATATCGTATCAATATTTTTGAACAGGGGAAGGCAAGATTATGAACTAAGCGATTCTTGTGGGCTTAGTTGCGGATTGAGTGAGGTCTAAATTAGATTACAAGTTCGAGCAAACCAATTCCAGTGTCTTTAGATGAGAAATATAATCCCCGGCTAGATTTTATGCTTGGCATGGCAATTGTTAACTCCTATTTTATTTTAAGGACTGAAATGTCGGCGTTTTTTTAATAAAAATTGTGTGGCCTCTGCCTACCCCTTCGAGGATATTCTTATAGTTGCTTTTATACCAGCCTAGCATACCTTCATGTTATACCCAAGCTCGGCTATATGAATGACTAACTGACTAATTAGGGACATGTTGGAAAATATTAGCAATGTCAAGCATTGTTTTGTAATCCATGGTGTTGTTTAGTTTTGCTACTGTCCATGAGGGGTCGTAGCGCTTATCATCCGGCGAATGGCACGCTCCTCGCCATTCAATGCAATAAAAAAAAAGTAAGTTGCCATGCTTTATTGTGTTTCATGCTTTATTTATATACAGGGTATCTCAAGACCGCGACCGAAAATGAAGCCAGGTGGTAGTTTTAGTGGTTACAGACACGAGACAAATAAAAATTTCTCCAAAACAGCAACAGATATTTTTTTAGATTTTTTTAAAAATCATCTTGTTTGAGTGGTAAAAACCTAGTCTTTGCGAAAATAATAATTTAAACCCTTACGTACCATTGAGTGTTGAAAAATAAAGAAGTCTGCATCATTATTTTACGAAAACTATGTATTTATCACCCAAATATGACGATAAGTAAAAAATTACAAAAAAAAAAGTTGTCGATTTTTTTTACGAAATTTTTACTTACATTGTGTCTGAAGTCACTAATACTACCACCTGGCTTCGTTTTCGGTCGCAGTCTTGATATATACCCTGTATGTATATTTATTAGACAATAGAACTTTTATTGATCGCCTCATTGTTTAAACGTCTGTAGATACGTAGAGACGAGAGCAGTTGAGATCGATTGTAACGTCGGGCAAACTATTTTATCTCACTTACTCAGCTCTTCGATGGATTTCGGAACTATAATTTGTCTGTGATCAATCTCCCTTTATATCATATTAATGGGACCATAAATCTATTAAATTGTGAGTATTCTTTATATATTATTACTTCCATTTTACCTTATGTTGGTACAAGCTTTGTATTTTAATTATACTTTTTGATTTACTGTGTTGTTCTTCGACTAGAAAATTTAAAAACACGAATTAAAGTATAATTTAGACATCTAAAACTTATATCAGCCTCCGTGGCGCAGTTGGTTAGACGCCGGCTGTGAAACGAGAGGCCACGGGTTCGATCCCCGCACCGAAACAAATATTTGTGTGATCCTCAGGTATTTGTTTTGGGTCTGGGTGTTTGTGAGACCGAAAAGTCTCTCGTAGCTTCTGATACCCACGACACAAGACTCGATCTTAGTGTGGGGTCAGGACTATGTATGTGACTGTTGGGTGTATTTATTTATTTATTTATATAAAAAATTACCAATACTTCTTATATAGTGTACTGTGAACACGTACCTACAATTTTCCAGAATATTCTACTCAAATGACGTTCTTCAATACTCACAAACTTCACTCGCACATCTATATTTTTCAAATCCAAACTGACGCTAATATATTTTTAAATAGCGTCATTCTCTATTTAAAATGAAAGCGACAGCATCTGCATTTCCGCAGCCTCATCAATCATATTACAGTTTCAATTCTGTGTGGAAGCGGAGTCATCAGGCGTCATATCTTATTCACCGTGAGGAAGCCCTGTGGCAGTACATACGCCCTCATTTTAGGGAACAGTTGCTAGAATTCTGCCTCATGTTTTTATATTGGATGCCAAATAAGCGAAATCGTAACTTTCCGAATTAAATTTCCTGGTTCGTTTGTAAATGAATGCGGTTAATATTTGGAATGTATCATTAATTTTATGTTTTGAAATTTAGGTGAATTTGTCTATAAAATATTTTATTTAATGATGTATAGTATTTCTCATAAATGAGATGCTAATCACGTAGTGTACCAATATCACGTAAACCATGGGTTTATTTGTTTATTTTTCAGAAAAATGAGAGAATTGTGTCATAAAGTAAAAAACATGCTTTTGGTGCATAATGCTGAAATTAATCATAGGCTATCCGCCCAGCTCTAACACTAACTTCATTATACTTATTGACTTACTAAACGAAAAAATCCTGACAAATTATGATAGGTAACACAAAAAAAAAACTGAATGCATCGAAATTTATCATCGACAAAGGATTTTGCACTCAACACGTCTCCTACACCTAAATTTAAAAAATAGTGTTAAAGTGCTAAAATGTGAGAGCTAAAATACTTTTTTCTGGTACAAAATCGTAGGAGCCCCGAATAACAGCTTAACCCGTTTAGCCTGGCACTCGTCTGGCTCGTTCGGGAATCGTTAAGCCTTCTCGGATAACCTATGAAAGCTTTAAAATTCTAACACTAGACTAGTCTAACATCGCAGGATATAGCAGCTTAACGTGTTTTATAGTCTGTGTTAGGTGGTTTTGAAGAATTTGTAATTTATTCAACTTGTATGCACTTGTATTTCGCATGTGATTTTTAAGCCTTCAAAAAAAGGATTGATATGTAGTTGTATGTTTGTAGCTTTGTACATCTTAAACTGCTGAACTCATATTGATTAAGATAATGATTTATATTATAGAATTAATTAATAGAACACGCGAACATTGTGTCTTCCCCTTAATAGAGACAATAAGAAAAGTGTTATTGGACACATTCTTAGTCATAGTCTCTTTAGAAGTTTAGGTTAGATTTAAATAACTTATTAGTCATAAGGCTAGATTGTTATCCAAATGATGTATTCACGCCAGAGTACATCATAAAAAAAAAAAAAAAAAAAATATTGATTAAGGTTTTTTTAAACTTCCCGTCTAAAATTTTGGAATATAAACATTATATAATTATGTTCAAATAAAGTTACACTAATTTTAATAACTTATGCAGGATTTCGCTTGACATATATTAATATTTATAGTATACATTATTTTTGTTAAATATTGTTTTTTGACATCTAATTTTAATATCTATATTGAAGCTTTCTCAAACCAATTTAACCTACGACAAAACTGAAACCTTTCATCTATTACAAGGGATTTAAGATATTAAGTTACGCAACATCCCTATTTAATAGTAACAAAATTGAACACACTCAGGAATTAATT
Organism: Deilephila elpenor; assembly: GCA_949752805.1. Taxonomy (NCBI): domain Eukaryota; kingdom Metazoa; phylum Arthropoda; class Insecta; order Lepidoptera; family Sphingidae; genus Deilephila; species Deilephila elpenor. Next base: position 11,915,447 of record OX457101.1, on the reverse strand, counting down.
TAAACTTCCAATGACTCACTGGCTTATTTAAAATGATACCGCAAATTGAATCGCGGATCCCTTAATCGAAATGTTTACAAACAAATCAATCCGGACTCAACCCCTTTATGTGCCGATAATAAAGCTGTGCGTTTGGAACGTCAAAATAAAGCGACCATGTAGTTTTGTCTGCAAATTTGTTAGTTGGTCACAAACGGCCCTCGAATTTTGGGTTCGGCTCACGATAATTGGGTCTACCCTGGTTAGCCTTTGTGAGAGGAATGGCATGCAAACCCATATTCAGTACTTTATTGTTACGAAGGTTTCGCCGGCGGTGGTTTGCTTGTTATAAATGAAGTTTGTCAAACAACGTGTGAAGAATAGAGTTTGTATTCGTCGAATTGGAGAAGGTTGTAAAATGATAACATTTCGAATATAATATATTGTTTCTATCTATCTATATCTATATCAGCCCATATACGTCCCACTGCAGGGCACGGGCCTACTCTACAATCGAGAGAATCGATAGAGAGTGGTTAGGCCATATAGTCCACCACGCTGGCCTAGTGCGGGTTGGCGGACTTACATACCGTAGAAATTCTTTAAAATCACTACGGTATGCAGGTTTCCTCACGATGTTTTCCTTCACCGTTAAAGTGCGTGGTGATTGACTATCAATACACACATAACACACATATTGTTTCGTTATATTAATATAATATACCTATCAGGCCATTTACACCTACTGCTGAGCACCGCACATTCCGTTATTAAGTACGATTGAGACAGCTTCGGCCATTGTCACATTGGCCTCATGCAGCTTAGAGTCTGCAAAAATCTTTATGCCGTAGAAATTCTTACACAACTTACACTGAACATCATTTGTTAGACATGCATGTAAATACGCAACTTATGTATTTTTTTTATGTTACATTTAATTCGCATTAAACATACACCCAACAACGGTTTAGTTTTATAAAAATACTTGCTCGAAAATACCGAAAAATCCTTCGAAAAGATACAGTTGACGTAGCTCCAACCGAACACCGCTAATAATCCCAAAAACCCCGCAAAAGCCAAAGATTGTTTTGTAAGAAGCGTGGCTCGCGGTTATCCTGTTAAGGAAAATGTTTATCTAAAGTACATAATAACGTCAGTTTAGTTGGTGACGACGGTGGGGTCGCAGACCGATGTCCTCGACTAAACCAAGACGTCTTTGTCTGATCCCAAGATCTCTTTGATTTATGAAAGAGCTGCGCTGGCTTAGTTGAATTAATCCATTGCCAGAATGGGATTGTAAGTTCGGATTGTTGTACTATTAAATGTAGGAGATATTTTTGTTGTTTGTGCTTCCAAAGGACATACTTGAAGTTGTAGAGAACAGGAAATAGCGCGGAGAACTGATAACCAATGCGGATAAATTATTCTCGTTTAAAGACCACGTACCGATCAATGCAGCATTGGACATCCATCCAGCAGTTACAGAGTACGATCTTAGATAGTTACAGGAAGTCGCTGAATGTAAACCGCTTTTAAGAAACATAAATTCGTAGTAACAGCTCTATGGCTGGAGATGATAATGATTTTTAAATCAAACCCAATATAAAAAGTATTTTAAATAATAATTTAAAATAATTGAAGCAATGCCGGCGGATCACGTATTATAATCGGTCTCGTAACGAATTCGCCACGTATCATTTTCAATTATTTCTGTAACGCTCAAAAGTTATCAATATAAGTGAGGCAATACATACATTTCTATACGCGATGGTATAGTTGCTTAAATAATTTCCATTATAAATGCATTTTATAATTTAAAAACAAGTAAACGCACGTATCTTTTTCAATTTATCGCGACTATAGGCACTCATAAAGTTAGATAACTCCGTTTCATACACATACAAGCATTAATATACAAAATATATGTTTTTTTCTTTTTCTATTTCCCGTTTAACATTTAGCTTCGCTCTGTAATTGTAAAAGATGTTATCTTGCGGAAGGCGTTGCTAGCTGTAACACAGTTAAAGCTAACTACTGCGGTTGGCAGTTTAAATGTTACTTTTTATAATGTGGTTTTGTATAATAAAGTTATTTATCTGATTGATTTTATCTACAAGTAGCTTTTTTACAAAATTAAGTTAATACTAGAATCTAGACAAAGAAATACTAATTAAACTTTACATTTTTTAGTATTTAGATTAAATATAAAATTAGTAAAAAAACTTTACGCAAAGTTATTCCTGATTTGTTTTCAGTGACTAATTTATGTAAATAATATGTTTATCTACTCTCAATAATATTGTACAGACATATGGCAGATAAAACGTACATAAATCTACATTAACCAACATAACATCGCAATCATAGAAATTCAATTAATTCATATATTTAGATTTCCTAATTAGATCACGTAGACAGAAATGTCTAGACATCGTAAACCATTACATCGGTAAATCCCACTAAAAGTGAAAGCAGATCACGTAATTGAATAGATCTTAGTGCTCAAGTCTCAGGAATTACACAATATCAACTAAAGTAAGGAAACTTGCTAATAAAATATGACTTTTATTACAACGCAATATATTTGAATATCACTTGGCAGTTGACTACAATTGAAAGAGAACTTTGTGTCAAGAATGACACGCTGGCAGGAGGTATTTAATTAAATTCCCTAGTAATATAATATAATTTTTAAATAAGTTGCATAAAATACTGAACTAAATTGTTGGTCTAATTTCTCTAACTGCCATTGAAATGAACTAAAATAGCACAGACATGAATCTGAAATTAGAGTAAAATCGTGCGTTACGCTAGCGTTCAAAAGTACTAAAATTACAAGTATTCAACCCTTATATTAATATCAAAATAGAACAAATGTCAAGAGTAGGGCAAATAATTTTAAGTTATAGCACTTTTATCATCGTCAAATATTATGTCAAAAACCTGTCCTTAATGACTTCGTCTTTTTCTTAACTTTACACTAAAACTTTGAATAAGTACTATTCGAGTATTATCTAATAAGGAACTTTCACTTGTTTTAGTTTATTTCAAAGATTTTCGACTTAAAAATCCAAAAACAATATGCGCACTATTTATTTATAAAGTTGCCAAAGAGTATTGTAATAATGTACTCACCATATTCAGGGCAGGTGACACAAAAAGCCACAGCGAGGAGGAACCCGATCACCTCGCCCCCGAACCCTTTGCCGGCCATTTTCTCTTTTTCTTTAACCAACACTCGCTTTTACCGACATCTTTTTCTCTTCTATTTTCGCAAAATTCACTAAAAACCTTCAGCTACGCTCATCGTTCTTTGTTCAGCCCTGGAGTGCTGTATCGGCATTTTTAATTGTAGAAAGTTTTTAATTTATCTTTGCTTTTACATCTGCAACAAAGAACAATTAGGAATTAAAATTATTGTACTAGATGACTAAAACTATGCATATTGGATAATAAGTAGCGAACGTGCAGTTTGATTTGTTGATGTATTTTTAGTGTACACACATATAAATGAAATAGAGTAACAATAATTTCACGAAATTTATAAAATATTAAGTATGTAATGATTTCTGTAGACTAGAAATAAACTTGTATTAACATAGTGTCGAAATATAAAACTTCGCAAGCAAGATAGATATTGGCTAAGTTATATACCTCTATATTACACTATTACAGCAAAACAGATAACACAATTACCAATTTATTAATACTCGTAGTAAACACGACCTAAGAAAGGCCATAGATAATATTAGTAAGCTCCAATATTATATAAGACTTAAACTTAGAAGCCGTTCGATACCCAGAAATTATAGACTATTGACCTTCGTTCTCTACCTTGTAAGAATAAAGGCTAATAAATTAATTCCTATAACAACAATTTCCTATGTCAATATAAGATATCTTTAAATTTTGATCTAAAAGTATTAATACTTAGTCTCATCTTTAATCTATTGTCTAATAGGATTAACAAAATTAACTACATATGAGTAGAAACATAACCTTTACCAAAAGCTTGGCGGGTTTCAAGCTTTGTATTGGAGACTAATTTTATGCATGAATATTTTTTTTTTCATTTCGTATTCTTTACTGCACACAAAAGAGAAAAAAAACCTTAAGAAATATTACAAATGTAACAATTGCACTATATTGTATCAGCCCGTAAACGTCTAACTCCAGGGCATGGGCCTACTCTACAATCGAGAGAACGATCGAGAGTGGTTAGGCCATATTATATCCACCACGCTGGCCTAGTGCGGGTTGGCGGACTTTATATACCATAGAAATTGTTACAAATCGCTATGATAATTCACTGTGTATATGATACAAATACGATAATAACCGTAATGTTTCTAATAATGTTAAATTTTCTTCTTACAATCCAAGTTTAAACTGTTCTTACTATAGTGTAGTTGCTGCTATTCCGTAGCTTCTTATTTCTTTCACAATAACAATTATTACTTTCGAACTCATTTTTGCTCTTTTACCTTTGAAAACTGTCCCGCTTACGAGCACAAAGCACAAATTCCTTAATGCCTCAGTGGATTGTCGTAAGTAAAATGAAGTATGCAAATATAATATATAGAACCAAATCTCTGATGTCTACGCAAACTTGTAGTAAGAAGTTGTATTGTATTGTTAACAACAGTAACACAAATATACGCTAACAAAACATCCCGTCAACTCCATTTGAAATCCAGTGGTTAGCTTAAACGCTAAACAAACGTTTTTTTCACACAATACCAGTCTCATAATAATTATTTGTTGAACACGTTACAGCTGGAAGTGACCTGAAAAGGACGACACGTATTGTACAAAGGCGTCCGAGGCAGAAATTGTATTGTACTCATTGCTTTATGTTCGCCAGTGGTGTCGCTTCACTCGCTGCTTACTCATGTCCGTTCTTTGTAGTGTCACCTACATTAAATATCGGTTACTAGACGTTTGTTCAGTTGTTGTTTGTCGTAATGAATTAATGTTGTGTGAACCTCTGCCCTGCCCTGAGTTTGCTCCTGTGTAGATCGTTGTCTAGAAATGGCGGTATTGTTACAATTCGTTTTGAATATTATTATGTGATAATATATGTGTTTAATAAAGAAAACTTAATATTCAATAGTAAGTACTGAATGTAATTGAGTTTGGACATATGACTTGTATATAAAATTTGGGTGCTGTGGTCACATACACATTAGTGACTCTTTCTATTCCAAACCAAGGCGTGACTGTTTAAGAGCTTTGATTGATTTACCGGCCTCTCATAATGTGTATGTATATTATAGCATAATAAATCATCAATTTATAAAAATTAAGCAACAGTACATTCATTTCTTAACGTTTCATATATAATTTATATTAGTCGGAATCATTTTTCATACTCACCAACAGTTTACGACAATGCTACTAAGTACATAAATCCGTAATGTTAAATTTATTTAAATTTAAGAACCATTGATTTAACCTGTTACATAAATCGTCCTAGCTTCGCAAACATACCTTACAGTTGTAATACTTTTAAAGTTAAATTCCCACCAGAAGTGGCTACTTAATCTTGAAGTTAGTCAATAAATTTCGGAACTTCCTAGCATGCAAGTTCTAGTAGAGGATGTAACGTTTGTCCATACTGCTGGCAAACATAGGTATTAATGTAGACCTTTTCCTTGTATTATATTATAATTTAGTTGTATTGTGTGTGTGGAAGAAATAAATAGTTTAAATAGTTTAAACAGTTGGATAGTTTGAAATTTAAAAAATATATTGAGATTAATATGAGGTTTGTATGTCGATTTATACCATGATTAAATAATTCTTCTGAATAGTGGAGAGACTAAAATATTCAGGACTTAAATAGAAGCAGTTAATTCTAATGAATTTTCTATTACAAAATAAAATAAAAAGCTCGTAATAAAGCTCTTTCCATAATTCCGAATAAAATTGTATTGTTGCTGCATTTTCCATTCTAACTATACTCCCAACAATAAATAAAAGTTTTTATTCTCCTGGTACAAATAAGGAAGAAAATAAATAAAAAACATTGCTCGTTTGAGCGCGTTTCAACTGCGTCCCTAATCAGGTTCGCTCACTCGCATTGCAGCACTACCCTAAGGCTCGCAAAACATAAACGAAATACCCAACTAAAATAAGAGAAAATAAATCCTTTCTCCGACCGAAATAAAAGGTTGATTTCGAATTTCTGTTTACTTAAAATACGCCGTTGCAATTTAACTAATCCTAATGAAGTAATAAAAATAATTTGGGCTATGGAAATAAGGGGCGGTCGTGATTACTCAAAGAGACTGGGAAATCCTATCATTTCTTTGGTCTAAAATCTTTTTTTCAATTTGTCTTAATGTTAACGCTGAGGAAACAGGATTCCGCGCTCTTGCTCCAATTGCTTAATGTTTGTACCATGTAAATAAATGTAGGGAGAGGGATGGGGAAGATTCAATTACTATAAAATTGGGATCGCATGTCGTGACGTAATGATATTGTCTTTCGTATTTGCAAAAAGAAAATATTTTATTTATGCTTTTTCTTGTCTCGTCGAATGTGGGCGCATCTGTTTACCTCTGCGCATGTCAATTGCGGAAATCAATTATTTTTAACATACTTGATGAGTTGATCTGGGTTTTCTCTCTCTCTCTCTTTCTAAGGTGCTTTAGATAAGCGTAGTACAGTATAATTGCCGTTTTATAGTTCGTTTTCATGATGTCGTTTTTCCACATAACTATCCGTCCAACGTAGAATACTCATGTAGTGAAATTACTATTTAGTGCTCCAGTTTGTAGTATCTATCTAGTAGCAGTATTAATGCTATGAAAAATAGCTATTAAAAAAAATCGTTAACAGTAATTTTCTTTAATGTCTCGTTTCTTTATGTCGAATTTCTACCTCCATCTAGCCGCTTGAACATTCTTTAATCAATATTGGCTCTAACACTTAAACTTAGGTCACAAAACGTTGCGTAACTTTAATACCTTCTACGCAACACTTTTTCTTTGTTAGTACTCTCATCAGTTTTCCTTCAATCTATTTTACACGTTGAAATAGAAAAGTTTTTGTGGCCCTTTCGGAATATATTACTATTTCCCAAATTACATACACTTAGGCGTCAATAAATTTGAGATCACCCTCATCCGTATATGAGCCATCTATTCTTCAGCCGACGCCGTATAAACAGACCATAAAAATAAGTTTTGTATTGTCGATAAAAACATTTTACGGTATTCCTGTAAACGTTTTCCAACAAACATAAAGTTTACTGTGATTATTAGGCTTTGTGTGTTAGGTTTTAGGGCTCTTTTAGGGTTTATTTTATAGGTCGCTTTACGTAACGTTAGGTGAAATAGTTTTAGTATACAATTTAAATGCATTAAATATAATAGATGATTTTTTTTTATTGCAATGAATGACGAGACGAGCATACCATTCGCCTGGTAGTACGCGATACGACCTGTGCTTATGGATACGCTTACGGCTCATGGATAGTAGAAAACAAAACAACACCATGATCAACAAAGCAATGGTTGGCATTTCACTGCGCTCGCCATCCTAAGACATAAGATGTTAAATCTCAATATGATCAGTTTCTGTTTTAGTGCTTCGTTTTTGCGGTCTGGATACAACCGAATTTGTTGATCTGTTTCAATTTTAATTTGTGTTTAATTTGTGTTGATTTGTTTCAATTTTTAATTTTATTTTTATTTGTGTTGAGCATTCGTTGAGCTTGTTGTGATTTCCTATAAATGAGGAAACACGCGGATTGATTTTATTTGTGTAATATTGTTATTCTAATGTTATGTGTATTCCTTGTGGGAAATCCTTTAATTAATAAAATAAAATAAATTAACCGAATCTTAGGCTTCTACAATTAAACACCACACTTCTTGTTTAATTTTTGAGTAAAAAATGTAAGTACATAACATTACATTAACCTACTTAGTAGTAATTTTCCTATCATCTACACTTAAAACAAGCACGTCTCAGCAACTAGCAAAGATTTAAATAGCCAGTTCGCAACTACAGAACTCATCTGCATTGTAACACTGCAAAGTTGAGTTGATGTAAAAACTTCACGATCCCAAGACAAGCAAGCACCAACTTAATTTATGGTTTGCAATATCATTGGTCTAAATGTCCGGATATTTCTAGGGATAGTCAGGCTACAATGTTCAGTGCTTTCTGTAATTGAGTGAGGGTAGTAAACCTTTGTTATGGTGTATTTGCTAGCTAAGCACGTTTAAAGTCTCGCAAATATTTTACGAGAAGGTTCTGTGTAATCGTATTGTAAAACAGGAAATTTTCGTACGAAGTTTTTATTGCAAGCGATGTTTTGTGTTTAAAGACGAATATAGGGGAGGTATCGTGATAAACCTTTTTAGAACGAAATATGACCCTTTTAATGTAAGACGAAAAGAGATTTTTATACGTAATAAATTATTAATAAAATTCCTGCGTTATTTAATTAAATTTATTTTGTATATCATTTATTTGGTCGCCTCTAATAACCGTGAGATACTTTCTACTTTGTTGTGCCGGCATAATTTTGTTTTTGTCCTCGTCCTGTTTTGAAACAAAATTCAAACAAAGTAATATTGTCGTGATAGAACAAATGGAAATTAAAAAAGCGTGCAGTACACACGCCACAAATTTTTAATGAGTTTATTGTGCTCAAAACAATAAAACATAGTAACAAAGCTCAAAGTAATTCTGCGACTGCACCGTGCAATTACAGACAATGTCCACGCAAGTTTGCAATTCATGACCAGCGTAACTTGAGCCGCGCTAACTGCAGTTGTATTTCATTTGTCCTTACTTTGCTGAAGCTTCTTAGTTGAGTTATGTAATAATGGGTCTGTTTATTACTGAGTAATTCCAGGAAATATGTACCTATTATGAAATGAGTTAGTAGGGGAATGACGTAGGTAACGAAAGGGATGACGCCAAGCAGGCAGTGTGATAAAGTTATACATCTTAATAAAAACATTGATGCTTTACCACGCGTGCAAGATTAGGGTACCTAAAATTCTGCTTAATCCTATCCGTTAATGCTATGAAAATTATATAATTATTATATCTATGTTTCAAATCGAAAACCTTACATAAAATAAATATACTGTCAGTTTTGAAAAAATCATTCTGCACATATATTGTACATTACCCCTAAGCCAATAACTTTAAGGCAAACATATAAAAAATAACAACCAAAAGCCCCTTACTAAGCCCTCCCCGAACATGAATAGTTATCCTTTTTTTCTATTCGTACGAAATCTTGTATAAATATTTTGTATTCCAACATCGCAACTCATTATAACTTCGCTAAAGGCAAAACACGTCTTAGTATGTCGACGAAGAACCTTCTAAAGGACTTTATTACCCACAATATTTAAGATATAAGATGTCTGTATATAACGCTAAAATGAAATTGTACCGGATTTGGTGTGGTTTAGTAGACATTTAAGTCTTAACAGACGCTCTGTAATTGCCCAAGTTTCTCGGTCGGAGTAATTTCGGTAATAAATCATACGCTTTGGGATTTTTTTTTATTAAAAGTTCAGAGAAGATCCTTTTTGGTAATAAAATGTAGCACTGTTAAATCTCGGGTTCGTTCAAATGAGGCGGATTAATGTTTTTGCCGGATAACTAGGAACATTTTGCTTTAAAAACTGTGAAGATTTAGGATTAAGCTCCGGTTTTTTATACAAAACTTGATTATTTTGATACTGTTAAAAGTATACCTATTTTATTTGGGTAAGTCAGTTTATTTTGATTTATTATCGTCAGACGAAAACAGAAATTCTTATTTTAATAAAGAGTACTAGACGAGTAGCTTTTGTCTTAATTTCAATTTCAATCTCGATGTATTTAATCTTTGAAACGCGTACATTTCCTACTTTCATTTCATAAAGGATGCCTACAATCGATAAAAAAGTAATTTGCTTTGTAAAATTTTAGCTCCTTGATTTTACGATGTGCCAGATTCACAGACGTGATAAGATTTGATATTATGGTTTTTATTTTATTCAAATGCGCGATTTGTTCATGTTACCTAGTATTTCTCACATGTAGATTGTTCATTACATTACTAACATACATTTAAAATATTAAAATAAACCATTATACAAACATTTCGCCCGAATACTCAAACGTCACTTAAATAATATTATGTTACACTTAACTACGCAAGTCCCGCTTAAATGTACTGGTTAAGCGGGACGTGGGTAGTTAAGTGCAACTTAATATTTAAATTGCGTATGAGTATTCGGGCGTTAATCTTTTTTACACTACATTACTATTTTTAACACAATTACATACCGCATTCAATACATTTACATACATACATGAACTCACGCCTTTTTTCAGAAAGGATAGGCGGAGGTGCTAGTTGCTACCAAAACACTTTTCGCCTTGTGTGTTCCATCCCACGATGTGATAGAGACCGAACCTATCGCCATATCGGGCACAAATTCCTGACACCAGGCTGATAATGAATTGAAAACACCAATATCACTTTGCCCGACCCGGGATTCGAACCCGAGACCTCAGCGTTGTAATCTTACCGTAGAACAACTGCGCCACCAAGGCAGTCAATACTGATAATAGCTAAAATATGATAATATAGACTAATAAAGCAAAAACTAGGTAATAAGTTATAACTACAAAATGTCACCACCAGAGCTAAATACCCTTAACAAACGTCACCTTTAACCCGACACCCTCACAAATCACAACAAATCCAAAAAAGATACAAAAATCACAAACACCCATCCGGAAATTGAGTTTATAGATACAGCCGTCACAATTCGCGACAAATGTGACATCCGAAGAAGGAATAGTATATTTAAACAGGAAATATGTATGTCAAAACGTGCCCGGTCTAGTTGGTTGGGACGTGATGAACGAATTCCTGCGAATCAAGCAACCGACATACGCTGAATATCAAAACAGCACTGACTGAATATCCCGATAGCACTGATATATTGGATGGCGTCGCGGTTACATATTGAAAAGGCGCGGGTAAAGGATAGGCGCGTGGTTTTTACTTTCGTAACATTATTTTTAGTTTCGTAGGTAGGAATGGAAAACAGAACCTTATTTGTTGGGTGTGTAGAGTCAGTTTGGATTGCGATGTGAATGAGAGCTCGATCGGAGTTAGATCATGGACTGATGTGATGTAACTATTTTGCTGTTGCATTTCACGAGACATAACAATATTTTACAGCCTAATTTGTGGAAATTCATCGGTGATTAGAAATAGTTACCTCCACTCGGGTTTGCTTCCGATATAGAAATATCACGAAAAGATAAGTAATAAAGGAGAAATGAAAATTGACGCGATAAATAAATTGGTTTAAATATTTCAATAAAATATTTTTCATAAAAAATAGATGTACCCATACTTTATTCGTAAAAAGGAATTTGTTCGTTTTATTTTTTGTTGTGTTCATTGTACTCCGTATAATGAAGCTATCCAACTGCTGAGCAACGTATAATAATTTAGAAAAAGGTTTTACTAAAATATACGATAGTTTGGAATTGCTACTCCAGAATTTATTTCTGAGAAGACGCTGCCAATAATAACGCAATACTTGAAAGCAAGAAAAAAATGTAATAACTATATTTTTATTTCAATACCGTTGAAGGCAATACGTGCCGAACACACTAATAGACTTATGAGCCGTTCTTATAATACAAATACGGAGAAGCTATTGCATGGCACTTCAGTATTTATTTGTACATGTATTATATTAACCTACACTTTCTCGATTCTATTTTGAGGAACGCCATATATATCATAAATGTACTTGGGACTAAGTCCTCGATCTCGACCTCATACAGTTTGGGTTCTTAACTTTTGTACACCTAGCAGATTTATCTGATGCCAAATTGCTGCTACGCTATAGAGCAGAACGATGTCAAAACGTGTTTTCGCAACCATAAAGAGACTTGAGATTTTTGGCACCAAACCTGGATACTCTCCATCATCGTTTACCATCCAGGTCAGAATGTTTCTTAAAATTGCTTGTATAAATCGGGTTAGAAGCCGCCAAATAAAGTAATATGATTCAGAGCTGAAGCTCAAAGTTCAAAGAATACAGGTTCGGTATCACGTTACTATGTCACAAATATGATATGACAAGACGTCTGAAACCACTTTACGGAATCTGACATCCACATCGTAAAGAGTGGTGACGTTTGCCTGTTATTAATTATCATATTTTAGAGCGTTATCAAGTTTCATGTGCTGGAATATAGACGTAAATAATATTATGTGGCAGTGTAATTTTTTTAAATGTTATATCACCGATATCTTACTTACAAAGGCTAATACTTGTCTAAGGGAGTGTAATGGGGAGGTATTAAAAAACGGCACTAATTAGGCAGAAGCCTAGCCGATAAATAATAATGAGACCTTGTGATGAGCAGTAGTGCTTTTAGTTAGAGGGCTCCAATACTGCGTCCATCTACTCGGCTGCCTAGCATGTATGAGTACGAACATTTCTTTCTTGATTAAAATTAAATTTAATCAAGAATTTGCTGCACAATGGCGTCTCATAATTTGACTTTGACGTTGAATTTGTCGTCTTTCTTCTCCATCGATACAGGCTGATGGGACATAGTGGTATCATCCTGGTCAAATTAGTCCATTAATGTTGTGATCTACACTGATAATATACAGCTTTTCTACTTCAAAATTGACTATACGTTTTATTATCCTATTCTAAAATATTTTTTTCTGATGTTGATTAGGTTTTCCTTATCCCGGCAATTTAATATTTCCTTATTCTATAAGGCCAAGAAATTGTTTTTAATTAAATTTTATAACACCACGGTATTAGGGGGAAAAGTTTCACTTATGTAAGGACAGATGGCGTTGGATGTTCCAAGCAGTACTTTTAGCAATTTTCGTCCATGAATATTTTAGCATGTTGCTACATAGTACGGTCGTATTATATTATGTTTGCCTTTGTCTTAGATGATATTGTAAGTCAAAGTTGTAATGTTTGTTTTCAAATGTTTAGATGTAATATTCATGCGTGTATTTTTAGTTATTGTTTTTATTTATGCTGAGTACGAGAAACTTACCATTCTTGAAGTATTTAGTTTCTTATTTACGTTGTTATACTACGCGGAATTCTTATCTACAATTTATCGCCTACGATAGAAGTGTTTTGCTTTACATTAGATTCAATATGATAAAACTTAGCATTATAGATACAGTCCTAAATCACTATACTCGAAGGAATTGTAATATTACGGGTCTCGTATTAGATACATAACTAAACGACACGTAATTTTTCCAGAAATAAACTACTGACACTGACATCACTCCCCTCCATTACCCATTAAATTGTACAAAATATTACCATTATTCCATACTGAAAAAACCTAATTTTGTCGCAGCCATTCCGCGTGAACTGGCTCATTATGTAAAAACATTCTGATGTTTATTTCCCGCGTTAATACTAACGCAATAACTTGAAGATTACTCCGGGGGGCGTCCCGTCTCTGAAATGGCAGTGATTATTCACAACTCAGAATGTTTTTTTCATTTGATACGTCCTTTGCTGGGTTTTAGGTTAGATAATGCTTGGTTAACGAAGTAGAGACCTTGCAATAGTTTTTTTGCTGATGAAATTTCTTAATGGGAATTTAAGACAGCCTTCTGTTAGTTATATGACTTGTTGTAGACAAAGTTGGTGTAAATTGGTTCAGTGAGATGAAAACTAAGTGAAGACGTTGTGACTTGTGATAAATCAATTTTGTTTATACTTCAGTATCTTAAACTTAAATTGGATCAATTTTATTTATGAATCAAGATTTTTTTCTACACTTGTTATTCAGTTATCATTTTATTTACTGAAGAAACCAACAGCGTTTACAATTTGTATCTTATTCTAAAAGTATTTAATGCCTCGGTGGCGTAGTTGTATTACGGTACGGCTACAAAGCTGAGGTCTCGGGTTCGAGTCCCGGGTCGGGCAAAGTGGTATTGGATATTTCTATTCATTTTCAGCCCGGAGTCAGGAATTTGTGCCCGATTTGGCGATAGGCTCGCCCCCTATCACATCATGGGACGGAACATACAAGACGAAATGTGGGTGTCCTGGTGGCGCCTCTGCCTACCCCTTCGGGGATAAAGGCGTGAGTTTATGTATGTATGTATTTACTGTAAATAATAAAAGGTTTCCATCTATAACTTTGTAGTATATTTATATTTATACAAAGTTGATACGACCGATGGGCATTTTTTTAAACTGCATATACTAGGTACCATTTCCAAGTTCTGTACTAAAAATCAATTAAATAGGAGCACTAGTTGAGTCATAAGTGATTTTGTAAGTTTTTGCTCCATTTGAACACGATGTAGCTTTTCTAACAGCTGATTACGTATAACGCACAGGTCAAACACCTTAAAACGATAGATCCTACTAAAATCTACGCGCTGTTGCCGCTCTTACACAAGTCACATAAATAAGTACAACTAAATTACTTAAAAAGTTGGCGATGCAAATAAGGAAGCAATAAATACACACCTGCACTTTCATTACGAGAGAGACAAATCATAGCAAAACATCCCGCGCGTAAAAGAAATAGAAATAGGTCAGTGTGTTGCTATTGCATCTTAACAAATAAAAATTGTTTGCTAAAGAAATTGTTATTTTAGTGCGCCGCGCCGTCGCTATCCTTTCGGAACGGATGTAACACGGAAACTCCTGCGCCGCCGCGCCGCGCCGCTTTTATCTTGTCGATCTCGCGCCGACAATTGTGATTTTGTATTGTTGTTGACTGTTTTTATTGTCGAGGACACGTAATTAAATTGTGTTTGTGTTTGTAATTAAACTGTTTAACAATGCCTCGTGTAACTTACACCGCGTCAGAATACACTGCTTGGTTTTTATTTACCGCGAATGCCATGGAAACACAGCTTTAGCTCTGTGTACATACCGCGAAAGGTATGGTGACAGCCACAATTGTCCCAGGAACGCCCGCACAATAACATTGGCAGTACAAAGATACGAGACAACAAAAGTATAGTGCCTTATCAGGAGGGAGTGCCAGCGCGGCAAATACCCGCTGCTTGGAAAGAACGAATTTTAGACTTAAAACTACCTTCAAAACTACGTAACTACGCGCGGTGCGCCGGCGCGCGGCGTCTCGCCACGACACGACGATAATTACACACGCCCCGCGCGACGTTGCCAGTTCAGTTCATCAATGGTCAGTGAAATTTATTTACAAAGGATGGTTGCGTTTTACTCTTATTTGTAGGTTATTTAGTTTGCTTGAAACAAACAAAATCTCATTTTTGGTATTAATAATTTTTGTGCCGTGTCGAATTAATACTAAGGACGTATAGTATACGTAGTGTAATTTAATGCCCATCTGTCGTATCAACGCGGTATATGCGCAGACAGAGAATAAATTGATTAACTTAAATCTGAAATTATAAACAAGACCTACTATAATAAATGTGTGAAATCTGTGTCAGTATCATTACAACTAGAATATACCGTAAAACCTGCATTAAACAAATATGCGAGAAAGAATCAAGAAAATGCGAGCCCATTCCATTTATAGTCATAATAAACAAAGTAGGAATTTATGCGCCTACTTTTGGAGATACGAGAACGGGGAAAACGTTTGTTACTGCTAGTTAAGGTTATTCGACTTGGCGAAAGTTTTCATGCTCATTAAGCATTACCGATTTAATCTTAATCCTTTCGGATTTAGCAGTAATTAAGACCTCTGGGGACGTAGCTTTATTGCCATCACGCAGGTCGTGCCAACGTTACGGTCGCGCGACGCTGATTCAGCTCGTGAAATCAATGAGACGCATGACGTCATAATAAACGTTAGTATGTCATTATTTTTATTGATTATCGTCTGTATTAATACTTTAAATGACAACATTCTTTATCTATTTAGTTATTACAGCTTATAAGTTAGTCTAAGCTACATCATTAATAAGAAGGTTCGATTCAGTACTGTTTCTAATAGGGTGGCAAGTTTATTTCGCAATTCCCGTGTCTCAAAGTATCTTCTTTAAATCAATTATCTTTTCTTTATTTCTTCTTTCTTCCATATTTTGCGCCTATTTATCGTCATCAGTGATGAATTCAAGTCAATTTAACAGTTATTGGTGCTATACCTAAAAATACTTACCTTTTAATTGCTTTAAAACTATTACTACTATTCATTGCTTTGGTGAAGCAGTGCACTGATTCCGCGTTCTAGGTGACTTTACTTACCTAACTCAACCGTACAAAATCACTTGACCAATAACACTATTCATCATTATTCTTCTAAATTATCTATGAACTGCTCTGAATTTAACTGCGCTGCAATCTCTGTATAATTATTGTATTGTAAACTTGTTTTAAAAAGAGCAACGCTAGAGTTTCTTGCCCGTTCTTCTCTGGCGAAAACAGCCTTGTGAACCGGGTGGTAGTGGAAAAAAGTGACTGAATCTAAATAATGTATGACATTTCATGGGTTCAATAAATATTTTCATTTCATTTCATTTCATTTCATTTCATTTCATTTCATTTCATTTCATTTCATTTCATTTCATTTCATTTCATTTCATTTCATTTCATTTCATTTCATTTCATTTCATTTCATTTCATTTCATTTCATTTCATTTCATTTCATTTCATTTCATTTCATTTCATTTCATTTCATTTCATTTCATTTCATTTCATTTCATTTCATTTCATTTCATTTCATTTCATTTCATTTCATTTCATTTCATTTCATTTCATTTCATTTCATTTCATTTCATTTCATTTCATTTCATTTCATTTCATTTCATTTCATTTCATTTCATTTCATTTCATTTCATTTCATTTCATTTCATTTCATTTCATTTCATTTCATTTCATTTCATTTCATTTCATTTCATTTCATTTCATTTCATTTCATTTCATTTCATTTCATTTCATTTCATTTCATTTCATTTCATTTCATTTCATTTCATTTCATTTCATTTCATTTCATTTCATTTCATTTCATTTCATTTCATTTCATTTCATTTCATTTCATTTCATTTCATTTCATTTCATTTCATTTCATTTCATTTCATTTCATTTCATTTCATTTCATTTCATTTCATTTCATTTCATTTCATTTCATTTCATTTCATTTCATTTCATTTCATTTCATTTCATTTCATTTCATTTCATTTCATTTCATTTCATTTCATTTCATTTCATTTCATTTCATTTCATTTCATTTCATTTCATTTCATTTCATTTCATTTCATTTCATTTCATTTCATTTCATTTCATTTCATTTCATTTCATTTCATTTCATTTCATTTCATTTCATTTCATTTCATTTCATTTCATTTCATTTCATTTCATTTCATTTCATTTCATTTCATTTCATTTCATTTCATTTCATTTCATTTCATTTCATTTCATTTCATTTCATTTCATTTCATTTCATTTCATTTCATTTCATTTCATTTCATTTCATTTCATTTCATTTCATTTCATTTCATTTCATTTCATTTCATTTCATTTCATTTCATTTCATTTCATTTCATTTCATTTCATTTCATTTCATTTCATTTCATTTCATTTCATTTCATTTCATTTCATTTCATTTCATTTCATTTCATTTCATTTCATTTCATTTACTAATAGTTTTAAAATATGATTTATGTTTTTTTTTTCAATTAACATACGCTAAAAGACTATCAAACATTAATTTTCCACAAAGTGATAATAAACTACCACTCTTATTAAATTTATAACAACTTGGCTTTAAATTTAAAGGTGAGCAACCGTACTAAAGCGTTGTAAACTGGTAACATCGTTAATTAAAAAGATGGCGTCAGAAAGATAATAAAAGATTATGAGAAATGACCTCGAGGGGAAATAAATTCGCTTTAAGGTTATGAGGAAATTTGCTGCAATTCAATGGGAATAAACTGTTAATAGATTTTCAGGAGACATGTTTTGTTTAATATTTTTTTCTTTTTTACGACACTACTTTTTTGGTAATACAATAAACTTTATAAAGATCAATTTTTATTTATCAAAAACTTGAGTTCCTATTCTTAGATAAATAAAAAAATAGTCACATACTTAGTCCTGATCCGACACTAAGATCGAGTCTTGTATCGTGGACATCAGAAACTACGAGATACTTTTTCGGTCTCACAAACACCCAGACCCGAAACAAATACCTGTGAATCACACAATTACTTGTTTCGGTGCGGGGATCGAAACAGCAGCCACTTGGTTCACAGCCGGCGTCTAACCAACAGCGCCTCGGAGGCTACGTAAATTACTTCGCTAAATGGTATGTTTAATACTTTCTAATTAGATGCGGTAATGATGATGAAAAATTCTCCAATTACTATAAAACTGTGACGCACGCATTAACTAAGGGGCTCCGCATAATGGCTAGAGAACGCAATAAACATTGCAAGGTTTTATTGCAAACAATAAACCCGTGTAGAACGAAATAAACTCTTTAGGGTTAATTGATTAATTAACGCTGATGGTTTATTAGATGACAAACCGGCAGAAGCAAACCAAGATTCAATATATTTATAAAAAAAATATAAAGTAACTATTGCAAGTGAAGAAATCGCAGTGCGTCTAAATAGTGAATCGACTTTCAAGACACGAATATTTCTTGCTGGTCGGCACAATTATGCCGGCCTGCTTCCAAGAAACTTACAACTGATCAGTCTGAATGTTGCAATTTTTATCAGATGTTTTGATATCTGCTGATGGTTAAATATTCTTATCCGTCCAAAAAAGAACAACCATGCAGGATGGTAGAGTCATAATGATTCTTGCAAGATAAATCATTTAAACCCAATCTCGACCAGACTGGTTCAATTAGACTGCACTGCACTTTTCATCCGGTGTTCAGACATTACTTTTTCGAGTCAGTATAAAACCACTTTAAATTATAAATCTATTATGAAAACAAAATGCCGCAAACTCAGTGCCGCAGTTGTTCTCCGCTATGATTGCAAAGTTAAGGTCGCGGGTTTGAATCCCGGGTCGGGCTAAGTAATACTGGATTTTTCTATGGCGATAGGCTCACATCGTGGGGCGGAAAATACAAGGCAAAACGTGGGTGTCCTGGTTGCACCTCTGCCTATCCCTTTAGGGAAAAAGGCGTGAGTTTATGTATTTATGCAAGTCAAACACATTGGAGTTATACTGATAAGTATTAGGATCAAGATATTTCATGATACTAATAAAACAAAAGGTAAACATCCATATAAGTAAAAGTTCTCGAGCTCCGATCATTCCTTTTCATACAAAGACAGTGAAAGACGCAACAACAAGCATTCGATAAATTGGTGTTTCGACTTCTAGACGGTCTAATCCATCTTAATGAAAATGTTGCGACCTTCTCGCTGTACATATGATTAATATTTGTTTGTTCATGTCATTTGGAATTTTATTTTAGTACAATATATCAGTATAGTATTACAATGCTACTTTTTTATGAAATATTTTAATTTTTTATTATAAATATCGGCGATATATTGATTTTTTTTGGTACCACTTAAGAGGTCTCGCATCAGAAGTCACTACTCCGAATATCATTAATTAATTATCAATAAATATTATTAATTTACTGAACGCCTCTTTATATTGACCTTAATTGAGGGCATTAAACTACGCTTTTTAGGCCAAGGTTCTGTGACGTTAAGACGACTGTATCGTTGTTTCTCTATGGTCCTTTCAAGACGTTATCAAATTTTCCTAAGTGACATTACTAAAGCTTATTAGCTACATTACAATCACAATATTTTATACGTAAGTTTTTTAATTAATTTTCTGTATGCGATATGATCATTTTCATTTCATGTCCTATGACAACTTGGGACGGAACATACAAGGCGAAATGTGGGTTTCCCTACTATCGTTTGCCTACTCCTAATGGGAAAAAGACACGAGTTTATGTATGTATGTATGAATTGAGATTTAACGCGCATAATAAAGACATATTTTACCCACCGCATACGTGTGGTATACACAGAAGAAGAAGGCAGTAAGTCAAACAACACGGTACTTTGTAACAAGGTACTTATAGTTATGATTTAAGGTCTAGTTAGCCCGCTGGTCCCCAAACACCAACTGAAAGCAAAACTAACGCGAATTTACAGCTATTAATATAAATTACTTGCGATTTACAATACCCTTTGGGCGTTAAATTGCTGTTATTTCCCTTTGCAGTACATAAAGGCTTAATTATGACGATATCGCGGACCTTTACGTGCTCGCATCAATTTAAATTATTTATTATTGTTCTCTTTAATTGGGTTGGCTCGCCTTCCAGGCCCAGGTTAATTAAACGCATCATCTGTGATTTGATTTTAATTAAATTATTTTGTTTTGTAATTGCTGGGATCGGGTTTGTAATTACAAGTTAATGTATAACAGATTTATGAGATAACTTACCATCGGATGTTTTGTTGAATTTACCTGCAAAAGTATGAAATGTTTGTAGAGATTGGTTTTGTACGTCTTAACTAGATTATTTTCTTAAATGGAAATAACGACTGCATGAGGTGTAAAACTAGTCACGGTAAGTCATGTGTGTCGCGTATGGGAATCAGGAAGTGTAAATAATTCGATTTCGGACCAGCGGGCATAATCATGTCATTTTTTTTTATTGCAATGAATGGCGAGACGAGCATGCCATTCGCCTGATGGTAAGCGATACGACCGCTCATGGACAGTAGCAAAACCAAACTACACTATGAATTACAAGGCAATGCTTGACATTCCACTGCGCTCGCCATCCTGAGACATAAGATGTTAAGTCTCAATATGTCCAGTAGTTACTCTGGCTACAATGTCCTCCAAACCGGAACAGAACAGCGCATTTACACTGCTGTTTGGCGGGAGAAGTAGACATTGCGGTGGTATCTACCCAGGCGGCCTCCCACATATGAGAGACCTACCACCAGTAAATGTTTACCAGCGTTATATAGTTATTTTATGCTATTCGATATTCTTTTAGGATTTCGATATGCTTCCCATTAGGTTTATTTTAGTCACTTTGTCGTGCTCATAACAAAAAATACCTATCCGGTCTCTTTAATAACGAAGCTTTTAGTACTAATAAGGGAACAAAATGAGCCATATTAATTTTAATTATTATAAAAGGCATGCTGCTATCATCCATCACATGTTATTAAAATATTATATTACGCTTAATAAAATAACGTGATGAGCCCAATGTTAAGAGTGAGATCACGAAACCTAACCTTTTCTACATACATATGTATAAGTAGATACTTTATAATTGACGTAATTCTAGTCTACCGAACCAATATGTTATACCATCACAACTGCATATTCAAATAGGCATTAAAAAATAAACAATCAAAACAAAATATTAAAAAACAAAGGTTTATTAAATTTGTGACAGTAAAAACTCATCAAGCGCTCCACAGAGGGCGCCATTCGAAAGCGCTCGCATCAATCGCGTGATTTGAAATGCAAACGCGCCAAATTAACTCGAATTTGTCAACACTCCCTGTTAACAATGACACGGAAATTGCCGTGACTTTATGGACGATGACAAGTTTCTCTAATTTGATTATTAGTTTTAGAGACTGTTTTATGCATGACTGGCATTACGTATTTTATTTTATGGCGTAACTTTGTTTCTATTTGGGTATTTAGTCCTTAACTAGTAGCACACTAGTTAGAGACAGCACTATATAGTTTTTTAGTTGAATCGTAACATAATATTTTATCTGCAGCTTCGTCTTCATACGAGTTTTGTATACTAGGTGCTCTATATTCACAACATTTACTATAAAAAGAAAACCACGTCGTTGCGTCACTCATACAAAGAATTATTAACTTTTGTGTCTATATCAGCTCACATAATATGTCTCACTGTATAGCACGGGCCTCCTCTACCATCGAAAGTACGATTGAGAGGGGTTAGGCTATATAGTCCACTACCCTAGCCTAGGGTAGGTTAGCGGATTTTAAGTATATAGGTATTTATGTATCGTGATATTAGTGTAAGACACCACATTTAAATGGTAATATCAGAGAATCTAAGCCCATTATTCACACTCGTTAAATCAATATTTAAATGTTAACAACAGATTTTTCGAAAACCGCGCGAGCATTCATAAGACCGTTTCCATTGTAAGTAGCGCTTTACATCCATATTTCAATAGGGGAGTTCATTGGCCTGATGACCTAACATTGTAATACCCGGGCCGGCAGCCAACGATAGGGAGATTTAGATTCATCCCGGAATGGGGGCTCCTGAAATATGGGACCCAGCCGTTGCCCAAATAGATGTTATTTTTAGAGGCGAGGGTAAACTCCAGAAAACAACCAGTTCCAACATGTTTCGGAGCTTACATTTGTGTTTATCATTTTAGTTTGACAAAGGATTAATGTTTTCGGTTCAACACGTTTTTTGGAGGAATTTGGGTGTCGCTAATGCCCTTTCTTGCGAGTGGAAAGTTTCGTTCTTTTTACCAATTTATCATCGTAAATTATTAAGATGATTTGGTTCGGAGTGGTTAGTTAGGACCAAAATTCTCGCAATATATTTTAAGGCTTGCGTTTAGCAATTGGACAAAACATAATATGTACATACTTTGACAGCCTTCGTGGCGCAGTTGGTTAGACGCTGACTGTTAAAGGAAAAGCCGGCAGTTCGATCCTTGCACCAAAACAAATATTTGTGTAAACCACAGGTATTTGTTTCGGTGTTTGTGAGATCGAAAATTCTCTTGTGGTTTCTGTTACCCACGACATAATCCTCAATCTTAGCGTGGGGTCAGGACTATGTATGTGATTGTTAGGTGTATATTAAGACTATACATAGACCAATGTATTACAGAGATTTTGTATTTCTCTTTATTTATTTTACTATTTTTTTACATTTTTACATATATAATAAAAAATCAAAATACATATAAAAATATAAAAAAAAGATATTAACCCAACGATGGCGAGGCTCGAGACCCAAGCCACTGGTGGTTAGGACCCCAAAGTGAGGAACCTCCTCACTATACGTGCCGTGTCAAGCAATACTGCCTTCTGAATCTGGCTCATGACCCAACGGCCCATTGAGAGCCTCTGGAGATGTTGGTCGAGGCTCTTTGGTATCAATCCATGTGCAGAAACAACAATCGGGACAATAATTGTTGAGTCGACATTCCACAATTCAGTAACCTCGTGTGCCAAATCTAAATATTTTGTCAATTTATCTTTTTCTGCTTTAACGAGGTTATCATCATGCGGAATGGTGACGTCAACAAGTATTGCCCGGCGCGCCAATCGATCTATTATCACAATATCAGGCTTATTGGCAACAATAGTCCTGTCTGTGATAACAGACCGATCCCAATACAGCGTAGCATGACCATTTTCAAGAACTGGTTGGGGAACATACTGGTAATATGGCACTTCAAAAGTCACAAGTCCATATCGAAGAGCAATTTGCTGATGTATGATCTTGGCTACTAGATTGTGTCTATGCAAATACTCGCCGTTAGCAAGATACGAACAACCGGAGATAACATGCCTGATGGACTCGCCAGGACGGTGGCATGCCCGACAGATGTCGACGGTACCGTCCTTCAGGATGTATTTCCTATAGTTGTTCGTCTTAATAACTTCGTCCATAATTGCAAAGACAAAACCCTCAGTTTCCCCAAAGAGGTTACCGAAACGTAGCCAAGACACAGACGCTAATCGGTCCACATCAGGCCCATGGAGGGCCCGATAGAACCGACCATGCAGCTCCTTGCCCTTCCATATTTCCTCGCGATCCTTAATACCCATCACCAGAGGTTTCCGCCAGTTCTCATTCGCCAAAGAGAGCGGGGTAAATCCTTTATCTACCATCACTACAACCCATTTTGTATTATTATTATCGTTGCATCACATTATGATTACCTTCTTTCGCTCTTCACAATAGTCGCTCTACACTCATTAGCTCACGCCTATAACAATGGAGAGAGCTGGCAGAGGTGATACTATTGCCAACTTGATATTAAACACTTTCAAACATTACGCTGCGTAATAAATGCCAACCAAATATTTCAGCTTTACATTTTTACAATATCGTGTCCTTACTCAATTGTCTTCATTATAGGTCACCCTACAGCCGCTATAATCTAATATAAAGTGCTGTTACCATAGGCTGTTACTCTAATGACTGGCAATCGATTCCAATTCCATGGCAAATTGTTCATCTGAAGGTTGTCTGGAGGGCGATTATAGTTATAAAACCATTATAAATTATATTAATGGTGATCTATTTATAAAATGTTTCAAAGTGAAATGAAAATCAGGTTAGTCGTTAATATAATTGTACAAAATTATCAATAAAGATAACTAAAAAGAGACAAATTTTGTAACTGAACATTATTAGTATTATATTGTTGTATTATTTTATTGCAGTACCAAAATAGATATATCTGTGGTGAAACACGTAACCATATTTTCATAACACTCAACTTATTTTATATATCTCACAGAAAATATTACGTTTGCAAACCACAATAACACTCATGAAATGTAATAATAATCCTATTTTTAATTAAGATTTTTATACTTTCAAATAACCAGCCTTAAAAATACTTGCTTTAAAATACGATGGGTATGGAACCATTACTTCAAGATCAAATCAGAGATCTTCATAAAACCTTATAAAGGTTTTCTCGAAGCCTACATTCCCGTGCATTGATGTCCAGGCGATGTGGCCCACAGGATAGGAGTCGAGTGGCGACCCATTTATGTCAATGCGACGTACAGTTTGCAAAAAAGTTGCTACGTTGTGCTAGCCTGATGATATAAAGTGTTAGTCATAAAGGGATTATAAAGCCGAAACGGGGATGCTACACACGTCATAACGAACAACTTTTGCTACGGGTCCAACGCTGAAATCAAGAAAAAAAACAGTTGTGCCATACAATAATAATCGTTTGAAATTGCAAAATTTATGTAATAGCTGTTTTTTTTTTCTCGATTTCAGGCTTGGACCCATAACAAAAGTTGTTAATTATGACGAGTGTAGTATCCCCCTTGCAGCTTTATATATCCTTTCTGACTAACCTTGTAATTGCTTTTACAAACTTATGGCCGCGGATGTTTCCTGGTTTATTTAAAAAAAAGTACTTCCATAGATTTAAGTATGTAGCTCAATTTTTTACTTTAATAATTAATTTAATTTTTATCTTTAATTTATTCCACCAACAGTAACCAACAGCTAACAGTTAAGTATACCTCCATGATTGTAATCAACGAAAGGGTAGATGTCAAGCAGGCAGCCGGTCATAAAATTATAAGACAAATCATTCCACAAAATGGCTGAAATATCATGTTGTAAGTGTGCTATAAGACCAGGTAGAGGAAGGTTAAGATTGCAATAAAGGAAGCATTATTTAAGGGCGCGTTAAGTCTTCATAAGGCTTATTACTGTTTAGCCCTATTAGTGATTTTAGATTACGGGGCAGCCCTAACAGTATCAAACAAAAGTCTAGACAAACTTGAGGCACGTACATAATTATGCTTAAAATTTTACAAAAGATCTAGAATACCACACGACGTTGCTAATCGTAATTCGTGGAATAATTTCCTTAAAAGCCAAATGACTTGAACTAGAACACAAAATAAAATTGCGAATGTTCGATGTTTAAACTTCGAGTGAAGGCGACAATACAGCTTCGTTGAAGCTGGCAAACGATGATTCAGTTCATTGCAGATCACCGGGAGCCAAAGCAATCGGAGTACTTTACCGTCCTTTGAAGACCTATTGGTCTATCAGAAATCCCACTGACCTCAAGAAATGCCAAAGCTGTTACTTCACTTCAATATTCTCTGAGCAATGTTCTACTTCAGTCAAGCTGATTAATTCAGGCTGTAAGTACTAAATTACCTACCTGTGCTACTCTTGATTTCCTTGCTATTCATCATCATCTTAATTGCATCATCTTAATTTAACGTGAGGTCAGCAATCTATGAGGTATTCGTATCCTAGATCGCCTGACTTATGATTTTTTCTCATGATTCAATTCTAATGAGTTATTGAAGAGTATGATATGGTATTTGGATTTCAGAAAGAGAGGAGATTAATCTAATTTTTGAGATAGTCTACTTTTGATGCGGTACACTTTTGATATTATGAGCAGCTAGCTATCTGCGTGACGTTGACAATTACTGCAATTCCCTTACAAGGCTTTTTTAAGCAGCAATTTATACATATTTATAGTAATCACTACCGTTATTGCATTCATCGTCTTACAGTAATACATTAGACGTAAGTCTCTCTAATTGCGCCTCACGATTTGCCACTCATTCTGAAGATCCAACATTCCGTCATCTAGAAAACAATTATAAACCCAGTAAACCTTTAACTACCGTTGCTTCTAGCTCAATTATCCGCCACTCTAAATAATCTACTTCGCTAAAGAAGTAATCATGTCATAATAGGCGTATTTTATTAACAGCGCCGAACATTATTTGACTTCGGACAATAAGAAGTCATGATTGCCCCAATTTTTCGTGTCTCGAGTGACAATCGGGATTTAGTCGCGAAAAATCTTATATCTTTTGAAAGAGGAAAAGTGGCTGATGATCCTTATGGCAATTTTTATGGCTCAACAATCGCTTTGTTGAACTTTGTTCTGTTTCGATATAAAATTGTTTATTGTCCCACTTTCATTTTCTTTGAAGTAATTATCGTTTAATTATACATTGAGGTCAGGTCGTCTGGGCGGTATCTGAGCTTATGTTGGCTAGCTATAAAATTAATATATGATAAGTTGGGTCAGCCATCATTTTATTTATGGCTCGTAAATTAGATGGACTCGTTTGGCTTATTACTTTAGTTATTTACTGCTGATTGCTTTATACCAGCTCATGGATATTTCCAGTGAGTACATGTTTTGGTATTTTTAAGTTTGTTGTTTAATTGTGTGGTTGGTACATATATAATAATGCTTTTATAAATGGTTTTCTCACTTTCAGCCTTTTAAATAATTCTTACAACATTTTGATTAATATTAGTACCCCTAACAATCATTCGTACAAAAAAATCATCACTGAAACTCCCATAAACCAAGATTAACAGAGGCACGCAAAAATTAAGTCACCACCGAAGCTCGACGAGACTCTGAGAGACTAGCTAGATTAGACTGGCTTCAAACCGCAACGGAATTAATCATTAGTTAATTACATCCCAAATGATGGAAACAAACAGTTATTTAGTTAAACGATAATAGACATGGACTTAAATTATTGTAACAGACATTGAGCGGATGACTAATACCTCAGTCCGCCCCGTGACACCAAAGCTGTAAGGCAATCGAAACGTCGCATCGGGAAGATAAAAAACTTTAAACATTAAACCAAATCAGCAATAAAATCCTTAAAAAATAGTTTTATTTCAATAATACTAGACATAAAAACGCACTATACAACATTATTTCCATTCGATAGTGGTCCATTTTTGCCTGTCGTCGGTACACGGGCCGTTAAGTCAACTCATCTCGTGGCAAATATGTGCTCTATACTGTAAGGACGCGCCCTAGTTAAATGCCTTATAAAGACATCCGCTTCCCTACATAAATCCACTTTGGCCACGCTTTTCAGTTTATGCAAATCGGTTCTTTTTATTGCGCTGAGTGTTTTTTTAATTAGACTTAAATACTGCTAAGCGGCTTCTGGCAAGGAAGAGAAAAGTGATTTTGGCTTTTTTACTGGTAAGTACGCTGCACCTAGTCACAATAATTAACTCAAAATACAGAGTATATCAAGACTGCGATTATGTGTTTAGTATTATTAGTATATATTGTGACTTCAGACACAATGCAAATAAAAAATAATCAATTTTTTTTTTCACTTATCGTCGTATTTGGATGGTAAATACATAGTTTTCCTAAAACAATAATGGGCACCTTTTTTTTTTAAAGACATAATGATACGCAAGAGTTTAAATTACTATATTCACAAAATTAGGTATTTACCTTTTACTAAAACCACCACCTGGCTTCGTTTTTGGTCGCAGTCTTGATATACTTACCCGGTATTTTACCAGCTAATTACAATTGTACATTCATATTACCACGTTTTGACAAAATTCAAACAGACCAGCTCTGCTTATTTGCTTCATATTTTTTTAAATTAATTCCTACTTAAGTGGAGACGACTAAAGTGTGGTTTCAAATTAAAAAGGTGTCGCGCCCGCAAGATTTTACTTAAAATTAACCCCCGGCCGTTATTATCACACACGAATTCTAGCGAACCGCATCCATATATACATACATAAACTCACGCCTTTTTCCCAAAAGGGTAGGCAGAGGTGCTACCAGGACACCCACATTTCGCCTTGTATGTTACGTCCAATGATGTAATAGGGAGCGAGCCTATTGTGATAGGGGGCAAGCCTTTCGTTAAGCTACTAAGCTGAGTTTGTAACGGAAAATTCTATTCATACCCTCACGACGCTATATATAAAACACCGGTAAAGAAAAGTGTTCCTTATTATATACTTCCTTTCAAAGGCCAATAGGTGGCGCCACCGGTCAATGCGGCAGGTATAAAATACGCACAAAACAAAGCCTTACTTGCGCAACCAATTAATTTTGTATCATAAATAATTTGCTAGGAAATAATAGAGGGAGGGTACCATACTTACGCGGTACGGAAATTCTGTAGTACTACCTAAATGATTAATATTCGAATAGGGTTGTTCGAAACAACTTGTGTATTATAGAATTACAATTATAGACGGCGTCTAACTAACTGCGCCACGAAGGCTGTCACGAATATGAAATAAGTATTGTTTTTCTGTTGTTTGAAAATACGTATTTGTATATCACAATTCACAACCTATACCTCCTATCCTATCCTACCTATTTTATACTAACACGAGAATGTACATATAAAGTGGACCGTGATGGTAACGTTCTGTTTAATAAGAATACCGTACTATTTTAAATTTTATTTGTTATACAGGGTATATCAAGACCGCGACCGAAAACGAAGCCAGGTCGTAGTATTAGTGACTTCAGACACAATGCAAGTAAAAATTTCGACAACTTTTTTTTTGTAACTTTTTACTTATTGTCGTATTTGCGTGATACATACGTAATTCTCCTAAAATAAAGATGTCGACCTCTTTATTTATAAACACTCAATGGTATGTAAGGGTTTAAATTAGTATTTTCGCTAAAACTAGGTATTTACCACCCAAACGCGATGCTTTAAAAAAAAATCTAAACGAATATCTGTCACTGTTTTGGGGAAATTTTTATTTGCATCGTGTTTGTAACCACTTAAACTACCACCTGGCTTCCTTTTCGGTCGCAGTCTTGATATACCCGGTATTTAATGCCTATCTAATTTAAGAACGACAGTTGGCGACGATGGGCTGAAGATCGAGCCCAGTGGCGTGCTATTGGAGAGGCCTATGTCCAGCAGTGGACGCAGAAGGGCTGATGATGATGATGATGAATTTAAGAACTAATATATAAATTAATACCAACTAATGAGTGTATACTATCATCCTTAGTTATACCAGACTATTCGCTATCCAATTTCCACTGGTGCTTATCTGAACGCAACACATTGCTCGGTTCACTTTGGCGAATTTAACACCATTGGTATGTATAGTCGCCCCTGCCAGATACACATATAGCACCAACGAAAAAAAAAACAACAAACTCAAACCTCAAAAACTCAAATAACTTCTCAGAATATACCGCATAAATTAGGCCACATAATTAAGAATTTCACCCGCTCTTACGACCGAAAATGTTCATAACTTAAAATTTCTTGGTATTTGTCACAAAGCTAAAAGTTTCCTTATGAGTGTATATCACAAAGTTTATAACTAGGTAGAATATTTTACGGAGCTCATAACATATTCCACCTAACTTTCCACTTTTTTGGACGTTTTATTTAATATTTCATCCGAAAATGCGGGTAAGAGTGAAAATAGTAAAAAACATAATAATAAGAATTACTTTGGCGTCTTGGGATCCTTTCTTAGGTGGGTCTTATGAGGTGTTTCTTGACCAGGAACGAGACTTAATATATATATTTTTTTATCGAATTAATGGCGAGACTAGCATAGCATTCGCCCGATGGTAAGCGATACGACCGCTCGTGGACAGTAGCAAAACCAAAGAACCCCATGAATTATAAAGTCAATGCTTGGCATTCCTCTTAATATATTTGCACAAGATTAGACAAATTTTCGAAAAGGTCTAAACTTATAAATTCGTATTATACCTACGGATAGCTATCATTCTCGGCAGACCTCTCCGTTTATTCCGTTTCAAAAAGTCCTTCATCTGCCCTATTTGGTAGATTTCAATGCCCTTACCAGCAGATGAATTGGAGTCATTGGTCGTAATATAGAGCACGATAGGTGTTGAGGTTTTAGGATTATTTAATTATTTTCATATTGTATCTGTAACCAGAAGTGCTGAGCTCATTACTAAACCATCGCAGCTATTACTCTTCGGAGTTACAATAGTGACAGCATGTAAGTGCCCCAATGGGATTCATTCACGTCATGATGACTAGTCACAAGGGTATAATCAACAAGATCTGAGGGACTTAAGTGTTACAGCTCATTTACATTGCTGTTGAAGATTAACATGTGGCGTAATCTATTGTGATTTAAACAGATATCTATATAAACAAAAGAGATCTAGTTTAAAGAACGAAAATGCTTTTTGTGATGATAAATGATCACAGCTACTTGCTGCAATTTTTATGATTTCGTTAAGATCCATATTTTAATTTAAATGTTGTGATTCCTAGGACTAAATTAGGTCTTATTCCATCATAGGTCTTCCTCAGGGGTCCCAACAATTTGTTATGAATGGCATGCATGCCTTTGGTAATTTATCATTTCTTCAGTCCAACTTATAAAAAAACCTCCAAAGCTAAAATTGAAATTATAGTAGAACTAACACTTCTAACATTTCTACGAAAGCCTTTAAAGTAGATTTCGTCCTTTAAATATAAATAACCAGTAAATTCAAAAGTCGCTGTATCTTTCTTATGTTTATGGGACCATCTTCCTATCCATTACGCATGTGAGTACCACCTTATCTTACCTATTCATACACATACTCTAACAAGCTAAAATTTTGACATGACAAATTTCCTAACTTCAACAATTTTCTTAAAGTATTTAATCTCATCCAATTGATTTCTTAATTTTATTCTTCACATCGCCATCTTAAGTGAACATATTCCTCCCCCTCACTTATGTAACTCGGTTACAAGGAACGGGAGTTAACGAACCGTATAGGATCCTGCTACGGGATTCCATCAAATCAAGTTGACGCACAAAGTTTCATATTTATGCTCCAAGTTAGACACTTCAAGTTATACTATGATTTTTTTGGAAGAGTGGAGAATATGATATGGTTTGGCAGATCGATATTCTGTAAGTGGAATCGCGTCGTGTCTTTCGAATGAATAATCAAATACTATGAAATATTTTTAACACGTATATTCTTGCTGTAAATTCGTAAATTTACTACAAATTTACTATTTTATAAAAAACAACAATATTCGTATTCTATATACTACTTAAGACACGGGCGTTTTGTAGTAGTATTATTTTTTTACTACTTATATTTAACACAACACTTTTACTTTTTGCTGTATTTGACAAAGATAAGAAGGAGAACTCAACAGTAAAATATATTTTCGGCTAATTTAGACAGCTTTACAACATTATGGACTCTACTTTTAGGTTTCAAAAATTTGTTTGCCACACGCATAATCAGGTCGTATGAATTTATTATTTTTTTCCTAAAATCTCCAATTTATTAAGCCCTTGAGGGAGAACTTACAACATACTTAGAAACCTGTACATTTTGAATAATGCAGTGTTAAAACCTCCTACGCGTGCTAAAATGTGAGCCCAAGTGTTATATAGCATTCTGACTCGAAACACGTGCCTGGCACGCTGTTCATACCTCAACAT
Source organism: Deilephila elpenor (assembly GCA_949752805.1). NCBI lineage: Eukaryota > Metazoa > Arthropoda > Insecta > Lepidoptera > Sphingidae > Deilephila > Deilephila elpenor. The sequence goes on along the minus strand of OX457101.1, from coordinate 11,883,491 downwards.
GTTAATAATGTATAAGGTTTTCTTGGCGTGTTTATTCTAAACGTGTCGGGTGGCTCATGAACTTGACGCTCCTTTGAAACATGTGTTACGAGTACATATATCGCTTTTTTTCACTGCTGCACTTATTGTAAAAGACAAAGACGGGGAAACGAGAAAGCAGGTTGTGGTTTGTTTTTTATTTTTGAGGTAAGTGCACCACAATAAGCAGAATCGGTGTTCGGTGAGATTTAGATATGTATAATTATATATAATATATAGATGGTATATTTGGCGCCTTCATGCTACAGCTAGTGCTGTGTAGTGTGTGCTGTGTAGTTCTACAACTTAAAACTATAATTTAAGTCAGCTAGAATAAATTGTTAATGAAAATATGAGATCAATATTTTTTTCTGATAAATTGATATTAGAGTCGTTTATGGTTTTGTAACATCAAAATGGCTTTTGCAGTTTGTTAAATCGGACCTATATACTGTCTACATAAATACGTAGTTATTTTAAAGTACTTTTTCTACATGAAAAATAAAAGCTTTTTCTATTCACTGACTATACGTATGTCTAGTTACTTTAGGTAAAACCTCTTAAACAAACGTAGTGGGTCAGTAAAAATGCAGCAGAATTTCAAGTGAATTTCCAGGCGACGCGACGTCTTAGTTGTTTGGTTAGAAAGACGTTACTGTACACTTAAACAGTAAAAACACGAAACAGAATCTACGGCATAAAAGGAAAATCCAGAATTGCTTTGAAAATATATTCGTTCTTTTATCGAAAATGAATCTAACAAGTTTGTTCAAAGAAAAGGATTTTGTAAAATAAACAGATTTTATTTCTGTTCTTTGGCTTGACGTAAACGAAGATTTAAATGGAGTTGCCACAACATCTTAGAAGCGAGGCGAGGAATGATTTCAATTTTGATTTTATCACGTTCTGACCATTTGTAAAAATGTCTAATACTAAAAGATTTTTGGAAATAAAAATAGAAACAAGTGATCACTTGAATCAAACCCTGAAAATATTTTCATGTTTGTTGGTGCTTTATCAGTTATTTTCATATTTTATTACAAAACGCAAAGAGTATAGAATGCGTATTTTAGTACAAGCCACATATAATTTCTAATTATGCCGTGCCTTTGAAGCCTAGTAAAGTTTTTGTTTTCATATATTTTTTTTTTATGAATATTAAATTGCTTAAATTTATATTCGTCAATGATCTTTCGTTTAAAAATAATTAAAGATGGATAATTCATAGATAAATAATATATTGTGGTGGACACTGCTATTGGATATATCTAACAATCATTAGCACCCAGGTTTCATTATACTGTAGCGATATTCATCGTAATGATTTCTTAGATTTACGCAAATGTTACACATTGAAATAAAAGAGATAGAAAGAATACAGCTTTCGTAGTCCGCCCCGTGACCACGAAAGCTGTAAAGTAATCGAAACGTCGGGAAGTTAAAAAATGAAAAAATTAAACCAAATCGCGATAAAATCCGTAAAAAATAGTTTTATTTCGATATTAATCTTGATTACCTTAAACAATAAAATGGATAACAGTTTGGGATAGGTACTTATAAGAAAACCAATCTTATAATAATATTCATGACGTTTAGTCAAAGAACATGCGTCATGACAGATTGCATGTTTTTGATGTACATTGCGTTGTTTTAACCTAACTCCATTACCAATAATGAGTAATCAGAGTAAATGGACGCGCAACGTGCTTCGTTTTATGTCATGTCATGTGCCTGTAATTATGTAATACGAGCATGTATTAAATTGAATGTATGAGCTATTTCGCATATCATAATTACTTTTAGTTTAGATTGATTGTAATAACAACTGATTTTTAAATTGTGAACACTAATAGATGTTTGTTGTTTGAATTTTTATTTATCTCTTAATATTTCCTCGTCGTTTCATACCATGTTATTTACAAGTTAACAAATCTTCCCCTTACATCGTTTTCAAGGGTTCCTGCAGGAGAAGCAATTTCCTTAAACCGAGATTCACGAGCACCGAGCCGTATACTTATATCGCGTCTCTCATTGTTCCAGGTAATTACTGCATGTTACGACATTCATATTATAAGGATCTTGTAAAAGAAGTAAGCGAAATATTTTACATTATTTTTTGCAAGATGCCATATGAGTTTTGGGCTTATACATTCTTGAATTTGTTTTGTGTGGTGACTTATAAGTGAACGTTAACTTAATCAAATGTAATCAAGCAATGAAATCCCTAGGTAAGATCCGCAGGTTAAGCTAAGCTCAAGAGCTTTAAAATTTTGTATTCGTAATTTATCAGCCATTTTAATGGTAAATGATAACAATGTCAGAAAATATGCACCACTGAAAGTTTTTACAAATGTGGAAATTAATAATAATAAAATATATTAATCAAACAAGTAAATAAATTAATTAATTAATTAATTTTAAAATATGAAATTCCCAAATCATGTTCCGAGCACTAAGAATTTAATGGATTTTACCTGTGTCAGTAATAAAAACCATACACCAATTATTATACACCACTGAATAAAAAACACAATATAATCAGTTAAGTACCAAAAGACCTCAATATATAATGGCTGGTCACAAAGGATACCACGATATATCCTTGTAAACACCCGATTTATCCCAACCCATACCATCTAAAAGGCACTTTAATAAAATACACGGTGTTAAGCGAGCACATTACTATTGCAGAATAAACGCTGTTTCGCTGTATTTTATACGTTGTTTAGTCATTTCACGTCACATTACGTATGATTGCTTTGAATTGATAATTTACGGTTTGATTACAAGCGTTTGCGTCGGCGAAATGTTCGTATGATTTCGACGATTAGGGGTGGGATGCTCATGGTTAAATATTATGTATGTGTCTGTGCGTATAGGCTTGAAAGCTACTGATACGATTTTTTTTGTATGAAATTAGAGGACTAGCCTAGTTTTAGGCTTGGAACCAAGGATATTTAAATTCATACATATTTTTTTTGTATTGTATGACTCTCTCGACGTATTATATTATATCATAAATGATTGTGTAGCACTCAATTTTGATTTGTTAATTTTTTACTTAAACCTTGTAGACAAAAATGTAGGTAAAAGTAAAAGTAACTAGAATTTTTTTACAACTGATAAACTCCTCAAAAAGTATGTCAAAAATATCGTAACGTAGTCAACTTTAATGTAGTTTTTGCAAGCACATTTTCATGAATGTTCCACATTATTATTATTATTACGAGCCTGTAACGTCCCCCACTTTCAAATATCGTATTGAGTACAAACGCAAAAAAAGAAACACAAACAATGCAGCACGGGAATCAATTTAATTTATTGAAATATTTTGGCGTGGCGTCGTAATAATTTGACATTATGGATCCTAAAGTCTTACACATTATCTTTACCGTACATAGTTATCTTTCATGATAGGGACTGTTGTGTAATTATTATCTTTTATTACCTATTCTTTTTATCTAGCATGTACTTACCCATTGCTAAATACAGGCCTTGTCGAGATTTCGCCTTTGTACTGTAATCAAGAAAGACGTATCCAAATTCACACACGCTGGGCAGATGAATTAGTGAGCGCAATACCAAAGCTCTCTTACTAGTGGCATTGCCGAGCACCACTAGACCCTGTCATTTGTAGTCCATAAATATACGGGTACCGGATCGATCTTGCTGTACCGCCTGGTTATTGCGTTTTGTAAATATTATTCCGTATCCTACTCCTGATAGCTCCGAGTTGGTTTGCGGATAAAATAATGGTTCGCCAACAGTTGAATCCGGCACCGACTTTACAACGTCAAATTTCATATTATCCTTAAAATAAAGAAACACGTACTTTACAACTTGCACGTACTGTACTTTGAATAACAGCCTCTGTTGCGCAGTTGGTTCAACGCCACCTGTGAAACCAGAGGCCGCGGGTTCGATCCCCGCAACGAAACAAATATTTGTGTGATCCACAGGTATTTATTTCGGCTCTGGGTGTTTGTGAGACTGAAAAGTCTCTCGTAGCTGCTGATACCCACGACAAAAGACTCGATCTTAGTATGGGGTCAGGACTATGCATGTAACTGTTGGGTGTATTTATTTATTATTAATTCAACAGTTAATAAATTTGCAGACTATGTTTGTAATTCTCTATAACGTGACATATGGAAATCATTGTACATCAAGTCTTAAGCCCACCAAAATTTTCCCCACATATTTTAAGGTCAGACAGAAAACAACATACATGAAACAATGAAATTACAATTATAATATTGTGAATTGTTTTTATGGCGTGTAGCTCCCACATTACAAGAGTATAAATTCATTTAAATATTTCCGAACATGACAGTTACATTGATAATTGTTTTGCGTGATAAGCGAAAATATCATTACCATATTAATTGCCCTATTCATAATTTATTTTTATAGGTTGCCACCTATTTCATATTTATTTGCTTTTAATGCAAAAGGTCTACATGTTTTTTACTTTATCGCCGAAAATCAACATCAATCCTTACTCAGCTATTCCAATTTACACCTCAAAAAGTCTTGAATATTTTTAGTCTCATCTGGGACCACAAGTCAGGTCTCACTTTTCTAGTCCATGTATTTAAAAATACTCGAATCAAGAAATATTATAATAAAACATGACTTTCACCGAATGTCAAAAGTAATCACAATTCCTTGCCAATATTTCACATTGTTATGTAAAATTATTTATTCATAAACTCCGCGCCTTTGGAAAAAGCCTGATTTATTTAAATCACCTTGAAGTGACAAATGTCGTGAAAGCGTCGTAAACGTCTCGGACGGAATTAAATATTCATCTCATTTACAAATCCCCAAAGAAAATGGATCAGCGCGGAACCCCGAGCGTTCGCGAGACATCATAGCACAACATTAATTCTCTTCAACGGAAAGGTTCTCAACATTTATTGGCTCGGTGCCAGAGCTCTACCAAACTTTTCAGTCCGTGTTACCTCACCACGCCATGCGCGATGCCCTTGCCTAAGCGCTTCCCCTTTTGGGAACCAAAGCTATCTGATTGAAATTAATAACAGTTCCGCCTTTCGTGAAATCGCAACCAATGGAGCGAAAAATGCCATCTCAGATTAAGGACGGTTAAACATCCCCGATTACACAGCATTTTGCTTTGGTGTCACGGCACCTTCGAAAATAAACCCCCCGATGTAGACGGAAATTGGGAATTAGAAGGTCAAGTTATACTGGTCTGTTATTCCGAGGATTTTTGTACAGTTCATCGTGCCAGTAACCGTGACACAAATTTCAATCAAAGTATTTGTTTTTTATTAAATTACGGAGGATGTATATCTAGGGTTTCTCACATTAAAGGTAAAGTCGGTCACTATAAATAATACCACGAATCTGTTTGACTGTTGGCTCTATTTTTATTACATTTTCTATCAGAAGCTTTTATTTTACGAAACGTGGACTTGAAACGTAGTAGATACGGCATTAGCGGGACTAAAGACCAATTTTCACGGGTACATTACGACACGCGCAAAGAGCGCCCCTTTTCGTAACCCCGCAGGGGTAAAGCTTCAATAAAATTTATTGACATTCTTACAATGACATTACTAACATATTTACTACAGAATTTGTATCATTAGGCATTACAGCATCAAAATCATCTACTGAAATCGAAGCTATTTGGATAATCGATTTTTTCTCTAAAGTAACCAATCTTTTGGATTTTTATGCCTGTGTTATTGAGAATAAAATATTATATATACTTCATATACGCTTTTGATTAAAATGAATTATATTAACGTACGGTTTCATAGCAATCGGATCTCTAGCATCTGATATAAATCACGTACAATATATATCTACGTACACCGTGGTTGAACTGTAAATCATAACCTGACAGAATGATTTATGAATTTTAGACATGAACTGAATCATCCCAACGAACCGTACGCTATACGAATTTTACTCTAATAACAGGAGTTATGAGGATTTCAAATGTTTAAGAACTAGGTACTAATTGATTGATATACATACATACATAAAGTCACGCCTTTTTCCCAGAAGGGGTAGGCAGAAGTGCTATCAGGACACCTACATTTCGCCTTGTATGTTCCGTCTCATGATGTGATAGGGGGTGAGCCTATCGCCATATCGGGCACAAATTCTTGACTCTGGGCTGATAATGGATAGAAAAATCCGATATCACTTTGCTCGACCCGGAATTCGAACCTGAGAACTCAACTTTGTAATCGTACCGTAGTACAACCACGCCACCGAGGCACTCGGCAGTCGTACAGTGATTGATATTCACCACTGGATAGTATGTAAGGTATATATCATTGTCTTCCTGAGTTAATGCACTCTATAGCTATATATAAGTAATTATACTTCTCCAACTTCATATCAATGGGCACGACTATCGCCATCCTCTATACTCTAGCTTGAGGGCGTTATATAACGATACTATCATCCCTAAAATTTATCTATCTTGCTTGCATGAAAATTGATTTTTGATAGTGTTAATTAGTAATAAACCAAATTCATTCCAAGTTGTACACTGGTCGTGATCAACCAAACGATGAAACTACAAAACCAACATGTTATGTAGTTTTTTTACTCTCTATTTTAAGTATAACATACAAGGGGACAACACCATTTGCACCCATGCTTAATTATAAACCGCATAAAAGTATTTTATCATAAAACACACGCTACTACCAACAAACAAACGGTTCGCTAAACTACACAAGAATACACTTGAAAATATTTCAAACGGGCCGATGAGACCAGACGTGGCCCAGAAGGGCACTTTTCGACTACGCTCCGGTTACTACCGCCCTAATGAGGCTGGCCAAATGACTTCGCATTACCGCGTATAAAATTGTGACGTGTTCCGGAATGGAAGTCAGACCCTTTGGTCAAACCCTTCGCAAAGATTCAGCTTTTTGGAATTGAATTGTTCTGTGAGGTCGTTTGATCATGCTCGCTTTTTAATTGCAAGTGTTCAGTTTTGGTTTTCAGTTTCGTAATATTATATTTATATTACTTTGTAAGTCTGAAACAAGGCGTCAAATTTTTATTACATCGAATTTTATTAAAGCAAATGAATGAAGAAAAGTAGTGTAAAATTAGATTTTTAAAATCCCATTTAATTATAGAGTTTTTACAGGATATAGACAAGACAATATATTTTACTAATAAGACTTACAAACACCATAGAAATTTAACCATCCATAAAATGCACAAAGCCTCCCAAAAAAGTATGCAAGATATTGGATTTATTGATCCAACAAATTCAACCCCATTTCAGTACATCAGTCGAACCCTCACACCATAAAAAATCAAGCCCATAATCACCCCAAGTCACGATCACACATTTAGTAATTGTAACGGAAACCAAACCGATAACCAAGGATACTTTTATACCAATATTATTAGTAAATCCATTCCCCTAAGCGGATATTGTAATTAATAATGAAACGGGAATAAAGAACGAAATGTATTAGCGTGGGGGAATAAAAATGGGAATATTGTGAAGGGTGAAAATATTGTTTGATCGAATTGAATGAACTGCTGCCTCGATACAGATAACAATGTCGCTCGCTGCACTTATTTATTTGCTCAATAGTTATAGAATTGGATTTTTGTAATCCTATTGTGGAATACAAATCATGAAATGGCAATTTAAAGAATGAAATAGTAAAACCTATGTTGATTTGGATTTTTAATTAAAATTTCCAACTACTAGAGAAATTATTATGAACGAACGCTTCTTGTAATTTTATTGCATTAACGCAGGTAACAGATAATATAAGGTGTTCTTTGCTGACTATAAATTCCTATAATGGCTAGGGTATCGCAAATGTATTACCAACCTGTGCGAAATCAAACTGAAAGAAATTATACCAAATTAATCATACATATGTACATACATACATAAACTCACGCTTTTATCCCCGAAGGGGTAGGCAGAGGCGCCACTAGGACACCCACATTTCGCCTTGTTCCGTCCCATGATGTGATAGGGGGCGAGCCTATCGCCATATCGGGCACAAATTCTTGACTCCGGGCTGATAACGACCGGAAAAATCCAATATCACTTTGCCCGACCTGGGATTCGAACCCGAGACCTCAGCTTTGTAGTAGTACCGCAATACAACCACGCCACCGAGACAGTGGATTAATCCTGTAATTTAAAGCAAGTAGTCCCATGGAAAATGCAATAACTAGTTTTAAATACACTGTTCAGCTTTCGTAGTCCTTAGAGACTATTTTAAGCGGTCCCAGTGGTTTTAAATCGCAGCGTTAGTTGAAACATTTCAGAATCCCTGGAGTATACTAAACGAGTTAAAATTTTAATACCCACCGGTTATTTTCTAACAAGTATAGCTGGTAGCCCCTCATCAACATGTGCCAATAACAACGTTACTTAATATTCTATTCATTAACTAACGACGATTAGATCCGACGCTTTTGACAGCTTGCTATGTGAATTGAAAATTGGCACTTATCATGTACTCAAGTTTATATTCTATTAATTATTACGCGTACCTTCTTCAATAATGGGATGATGTTGCCCTCTAGAAATATTGAAACGTTTAGACACGATAGATATTTAAGATTCTTATTGTTTTAGTTCAAGTTTGGATTTAGTGACGTTGATTTTAGTAAAGTTTACAACTCTTAAACTCGTAATAATTATCTTCTATAGTTTCTGATCACGTGTGATCTTAAAAATGTAGTGGTTTAAATATGAATATTTATTTAAATAGTAATGGTGGATTTTTAATAGGCTTGCTTATTTGATAAGGAAGAATGAAACGAAAAATATTAATATGTAATAGCAATGGTTAATTTCTTAAAAATATCATAATTTTACGTGCATAGATTTTAATTTGATTCTAAATTAAATTAATGTCCTAATTTAATGTTTAAGCAATAATATTATTTACCAATTATGACCATGAAAAAGCAAGGCAAAAAAGCCCTACATCATCTACCAAAAATAAAATTTTACATCTTACATACTATTTTGAAGTTTATTCTGTAAAGTACATGTTTGCAACATGTCAGCTTGTTCAGCTGCTGTTTATGTGCGTCGTTTTACCTATCTGAAGCACGCTCTACATTACGTCTACTTAAGCTTAGCGAAGAAATTGTGGAGACTTTTGTACTAAGAAATTTCTTAAGTAGACTATGTCATAATATTCTCATATTTAGTACTATGAAGTATGATGTACGATTAATATTGAGATATTGAGTTTCGGTATTGTTACGTAGGCACTCTATGGATAAATTAATATTAAATTGAGTAACTTAAATACTAGGAGATAAATTACATTCCGTTACATAATAACATTCGCGAATTTTTTATGAAAATACTTCTCATATTTGCGACTCATTAAGGAATTAATGTAACTAAGTTTATTGCCAGTAATATGCGAGTGTGGTTAAAATACGACGCTTTATAATATTTATTTTTAAGATTCAACTCCATGCAAAAATAGAATCATCAACACTTAAATTATTCAATGACACTGTCTTCCACGCATATCAATTACACTGAAGCCGTCAATTTCAGATCACCAAAACAATTTCCTACAAGGGAATAATTAAAGCCCCAGTTACGTTATTCATGTAGCGAGTAAGTAAACGGTACGTGCTCGCGTCATTACCCGAGTCGAGTCATTACTCGAACTAATTTATTCATTGGAATGTTATCTCGTGTCGTAGCTGTGTTTTGTTGATTGCATAAAATTTTATTGCGTAATTGCGATGTTCCATTTGTTGTGGGTAATGACGATGGGGTGGTGAGTGGGTGGCTAAGGGTCTTGTCACAAAAAATAAATAAATAAATACACCCAACAGTTACATACATAGTCCTGACCCCACACTAAGATCGAGTCTTGTGTCGTGGGTATCAGAAGCTACGAGAGACTTTTTGGTCTCACAAACACCCAGACCCCGAAACAAATACCTGTGGATCACACAAATATTTGTTTCGGTGCGGGGATCGAACCCGCGGCCTCTCGTTTCACAGGCGGCAAATCTATGTGGAGTAATAGGTTTGTTGTCGTATCTCAGTTTAAGTTGGATTGTGGAATGTCAAACTTAAATTAGTCTTATTATTGGTTATGAAAACACAGTTAAAATCAAAAACAATTTTGCTTAAAGTGTTATTATTGTTTCAATGTCGTCAAATCCGTAGAGAGCAAGGATTTTCAAATTTATTATTCTAAAAAACTACTACATTATCAGAAAACGTATTGTATGCCTAATTCAACGGTGAAGTGAAACATAGTAGGGAAACTTGCACACCATAAGTATATTTATAAAATTTTCCATGGTATATCCACCAACCCGCGTAAGGTCAACAGAGGCCAACTACAGGCCGACACGGTTCAGCTAACTACAAAAAAGGTCGAAACGGAAAGAGCAAAATAAATATTTCATTGACTTTACAAATAGCCAATCGGTTCAAGATATGCAATTTTTATTTACCCCATGTTAAACAACTTCATTGTGTACGGGTACAATCGATATAAATTATATCATACATACCAAGGCGGAATGAGGTCGAGTTGTACAAAAGAATAAAATACAGGTAAAATTGGGCGTGATTCCTTTTGATTGTTAGCTGTGTAATTTACGTTCTCGGAAGGATACATTAAACTGTGGATAAATCCAAAAAATATATATCATGTATTAATTAATGAGTGTGAACATAGTTGGGTGCGAACCTAAATGGACCTGGAAGTCAAGTTGAAGAAAGTTACCTCTGTTATTACAAAATTCCATGAGTATGGTTACTTTAAGGATAACGAAAGAACTTCGCTGGAAAATCCTGTCGAAATCTGCCGACTCACACTATGCTAACGACTAAAGTAATCCCCTCTAATCCGTAGGGTAGGCCTGGACCCTTACTAGTGCTTATATTATGGACCAATGTTGTATTTTTAGTACACTACTAGCCATACAGGCATCGGAATATCAAAAGCCACATACACGGTTTGTGGCCTTAGTTAACGACTGTTGTCATTGCCAAATGGCATCAAACTGTATCGTCGGATTAACGTGAACTTCGAGTTTCGGAACTTAATATGTTTGCCATCCAAGCGCTTGCTCTTCAACCTGGTTTCAAGCCGACGCGACGTCATTTCAGTACGCAGTTTGCAACCTATACAGGGTATATCAAGACCGCGACCGAAAACGAAGCCAGGTGGTAGTTTTAGCGGCTACAGACACAATGCAACTAAAAATTTTGCAAAATAAGCGACGGATTTTTTTTAAATTTTTTTTTAAAATCATCGTTTTCGTGGGGTAAAAACCTAGTTTTTGCAAAAATAGTAATTTAAACCCTTACGTACCATTGCGTGTTTAAAAATTAAGCGATGTACGTCATTATTTTAGAAAAACTATGTTTAATCACTCAAATACGACGATATGTAAAAAATTACAAAAAAAAATTGACGATTTTTTTTGTAAAATTTTTACTTGCATTGTGTTTGATATCACTAATACTACCTCCTGGCTTCGTTTTCGGTCGCGGTCTTGATATACCCTGTATAACAGCATACATTTAGTATAATCTGGAATATTTTTTTTTATTTTTTTATTTTAGATTAATACATAACACGTTTGTTTTAAAACTAAATCTAAAAAAACATTTGAATTAAAAAACTACTTCAAACTATAGATGCAGAATGTACCTCACCTTGTTATACCTTCAACTCTAATTTAAAAATTACTAAGATAAATTCAGTCAACGTGGAGAAAATTCAATCATTGGAAAAACGTAAGGAGCGATGCGACGGTGACTTGTTCATTACCTCGGGATGAATCTTTCTGCTGACGCGACACTAGCTAAGGGATTTTTCAATACTGCTTGCCGCTGATTCGTGGCGTGAAAGCCTTTGTAATACAAAAACTGGCACGTTCCATTATATCAAGTGATAAAAAAGTATATGTTTTAGTTACGTAAATTGGAACGTTTTACGTTAACAATGATATTTAGTCAAATTAATGTTTTTTACGTTGTTCCATATTTAGTTGAATGTAGTTAGTGATAATATTACAAGAGAGTTTTTGACAGGCCAGGATTATTGTGGATCCTTTATGTATAGAGGCTCCTTGGTTCTATTTTATGGATATTCACGATTATCTTTCTTTATCTCTGAACAAAACGGCCAACAAAGAAACAACTAGAGCGTATCACTTTATACTATCCCTTGGAGGTACGTTAATCATTTATAAATATTGCACTACATCTGATTAAATCCAGCATCAAAGCAACACAATTAATTGTTTACGTAGTTAAACTAGAAATACAAGCACCTCCTGGAGGCACTAAAAATCTAAAACAATAAAACTTAAAAATAAAAGTAGCAGGCACAGCTCAGCACAGCATTCGAGTGGAGGAAGTCATAAATATCGTTTTATTCGAAATGTGCTGGAATACAGACGGAGTTTACGACACCCACGGGTAGTGTTGCGCTCGATTCTGGGCATTTTATTCGCGACCAACCGCAAATTTGGGGCCAAATGTTGTGACTTTTACCATCTATTTACCATTTACTATGTGTAAAGTACAGTTGCCGAGTGGATCTTGCATCTGTTTGGAAGATGTTGGATAGTTAAGGTGTGTAGGTATATCCTTTTTTTCTGCTTATCACGAAGTTTTAAAATGGTATTGAGGGAAAGATGATAGAAAAAAATACATGCTTTTTATTGATAGCATGGTATTTAAAAGGATAGGCATTAGGTAAGTACTATTAATACTAGTATTTTTTTAAGTATACATCAGTCATCAGCGTTTTGGCCTTTTCCAGAATAGGAGTAATAAATAGTAATAGTGATCCATTGGTATTAAAATAAAGGCTTGATTAATTAAATAATATTAACATGGCACATAACATGATGCTTAGGCCCATGATAATGGACATGTTTTACAATTTTTAATTCATTTTGGACAACATTTCATTTTCAACATACTTGCAATCTTACATTAGTTGTAGGATTTCATGAAAATAATTGAAATATATTTTGCTACATGTGTTTTCTTACATGAAAATATATTTACAAGTAATTGAAAACACTTTAACGTTACTACAGTGTCATCTAGAAGCAATTTTTTGTACTACATAACTCCATCAAAAGTAGCAACCAGCATTCTCTATAAATCACTTATTCGTAGCTCTAATGGGCTTTTTACATTCCTTTGTAAAGAAAATTAAATAGATGACAAACAAGATACGCTGTCATGATAAAACCTCCTTTAATTTATGACTTTTTCACTAAACTTTTTCCAAAGTACATTAATAATTTGGAGCCGACGACCGTAATGCGAGGTCCGCTGTCCGTATATATCGTGTTACAGCAAGATTATAAAATCAGGTGTGCAGTAAAGCAGCTAAATTGGACAGGTTACATGCTACGCGTGCTTAATCTTTGTCTACGAAATTAGGTTAACGTGTGTTTAGCTTAGTTAACTTAATTACGTGTAAGTTTGAACTCATGTGATATTAATTTGTTTAGAGCTTTATCGAAATAGGTGCGTTGAGAGTATATTAGCTTATTTACCATCTTAGCCTGGTTTTAGCGTTGGTGGTTTTAGTGTAAGTACATTTTAAGGCATAGTTGTGAGTTGTTCACACAAGTCCAATGTGGAATATATGATGAAACATATAATGTTTCGTGTTAGTGTGTCTCATAGAGTTTTTGGACATACAATGTGCTACCATTATACGAATAGCTAGATGGCGATAACTGTTACTGTTGAAAAATGTCTCGTCCCATTTTAATTTAGAAACATCGATTGTTTCGTTTTATTGAAACTAAAGTATTCCGTTTTAAATAGGTACTAAACAGGCCAAATCAAGTGAATGTACCAGGTATAGGAAGAAGCCGTTACGTAATATTTCCCAGTGCTTTCATTTAGTGCCAATATAGTAAAGTCAAGTCTAGTCAAGTCGATCTCTATGAAATTTTTCTATCAATAATTCATTGCTACATCAAGGAACTAACAACTAGCAAATGCAATATACAATTTTTAATATTATTACGACTATAATTCACAATCTAACCTCTACTTTTTAAACAGTCCACGAATTCAGCAAAATAACAAACTTTTCAGCTTCCTGCAGCGGCGCTCACTGGCACCAGTAACAGCTAATACCTGCTCCATTTTCCAATTTACTCCTTTATCAGAAATTCTGTGCGCGATCGTAACGCGAGGCATTTTGTACGCGGTCACCGCTGGTAAGCCGGCCGTTTTGTTTTTTTCCTTATTCTCTTTTAATTCACTACACACTGGCTTGTTCCAATAAATCTTGCCGCAAACACAATACTCCTGTCACTGATGTAAGAATTTTTTGCCAAGAATTCCACGTCCGGAATATTTTCTCTGATAAAAACATATGATAAATGTAAGTGCACGTTGAAGAAAACTTATTAAACAAACTCATCCACAAAGGAAGTGGCAAGAGTATCCCTCATGTGGATTGTCGGGAAATATTTATTGTTCTCCGCTCTTTGTTTGTAGCCGCGGTTTGTGATATATCGTTTTAGACTTTTGAGCAATCGGATTACTGGGCTTGTGTGGAAATATGCTGAGAAACTATTTGTTTTGAGTTTTCAAATATGTGTCATATGTTTTACAAACATCGAAACATGGAGCCGATGGTTCGTTGCTCATGCCGAGGAAAAATAGTTCTGTGGCGGACAATTATTTTTATGAATCCATTCTATAACGACATACCACATGAATCAATGTAATTGATAATGATTTAGACTATATACAAATGTATATGAAACTGTTGTAAAAACACATTTTGCCGTATTTCAAAATGTTTTATGTAATTGTTAAATTGACATTATTATGCAAGAGCAAACCGTGACAATCCTGAAAAGGACAACCAGCGAACTGAAATTGAATATTTAATTCAACAAATTGTTGATCAGAAAATTGATGCTCATTCTGTTATACGGAAATTCGATAGCCAATCATAAAATATTGGATTTTAAATTGAAAATCTTTAATGTGGCATTAAAATTATTGGACATGTTTAAATATTTATTTAATTTTGTTCATTTAATTGGGATCAAGCTTACTCGGGCGTGGAAAGCTTTTGGCATGCAGAAATTTTAACAGAAATGTATTATACTTTAATGTTTTCAAATAAAAATGCAAGTCTCACACACTCTTAAATCCAAAGTTAACGCCTTGTGTCGTGGGTATAACTACATGAAACTTTTCAGTCTCATAATCCATTGCCAAGACTAACATTTATGTCGCCGCAAGTCATGTATGCTGACAGTTTAACATCCAGTAAGGTATATTTATACATATTGTTTTGACGGAAATTCTGATAGTTTTATAAGTTGGGAAAAATACAATCTATAAAAATCGTCTTATTTTTTTCCTTTCTGGCTCGGTAGCGTAGTTGTACTGGGGTCGGGCAATGTAATATTGGATTTTCTATTAATTATCAGCCCGAATTCAAGAATTTGCGCCGGATATGGCGATAGGCTCGACCTAGAGAGCGACGGTCCGTCCTAGGATGTGATAGATACAAGGCAAAATGTGGGTGTCCTGGTAGCACCTTTGCCTACCCCTTCTGGGAAAAAGGCGTGATTTAATGTATGTATGTATGTAATATTGTCTAAAAGTGGTAGAATTCCTGCCATCTTTAATGGTAATTAATGCAAATTCGCCGTGAATGTGCATATCGGAACACGCACGCAATGCAGTCGATCATTTCTTCAGCCTGTTGATGTCACGCGAACTAACAGATGTTATGGACACCCTATTTTTGTGTTATCTGCACTATACACGTGACGATGTCATTACTCTATAAATCTGTATGCCACTGTGGGGTCGTGGGGGTGGAATGAGTAGGGGCTCATGCGTATTGGTCATGACATGGAATTTGAGTGATTACAGGGTTGGTGCATGGATCGATTGCTAGTTGATCTAATAACTGGTATTCATTTTGATTGATTATGATTTGATTGTTAGAGATACTTTAAATCAGTGTTGTTTTTTTTTTCTTTTAGTAATTGTCACGGTTTACGATTTATTCATATACAAATATTAATGACACAGATAAAATGTTTACTTATTAGAAATAACTTGATTTTAAATAATTTGATGAATAATCAAACTAGCCTATATACGTATACTCCCTTCCCCTTTCATTCATTTTACTTTCCTTCCTATCGTATATGGAGATACCGGCAACTCACTTCCAACCCAAGTATGTAAAATGTTTGTAATCACTCATATAATATGTAATCACTTATCATCCAGACATATTCAATAAGAATCTTTTTTTTTAATTTAACTTAATGCTTTAATTTTGCGCAAACTTGCAACCCTAACAGTACGTAAACAAGCGCATCTTAACACATGTACACCGTACAACCCTGAAAGACGACCACCTCGCACTCATAATTCGTGCAATTGGCATAGAGCCCAGTACCACGAGCCAGCGTAAGCCTGCTTTGAATACCCTGACATTATGTCACGTGATAGCTAACTAACAGTCCCGAAGTTGGCATGCTGTTTGGTTACCGAGCGGACCATTAGGTGCTTGGCTCGTGTGTTCTAGTTTTTTAATGAATGAATGCCTACGTGTATGATTGCGGAGAATTGTTTCATATTTTGCTCGTAATTGGCTTTTGAGTAATGTTTGGTTTTGTGAATTTTATTGGTGGAATGTTTGTTGGTGGTGCAGTGTTGTAAAGGATGGAGGTAAGTACTGCATTTATTATCCTATGTTTATGAGGAACGTGGCTATGTAAAACTAATAGTTATTGATTTGTTTTCTCATTCAAGTTTTTTTTTTTGAGTTTTTTTAATTTAAAAAGCACAAGACGTTGATGGATGGTATCCAAAAGTGTTCATGTCATGTAGTAAAAAAATATATGAGAAATTAAATACTGTCAAAAATTATACATTAACTCGTTGGTTTGGATAGTATGACAAGACGATACTACAATAAATAATCGGATTTTGGAAAACCACTAAAGTTAAGCTTCTAAAAAAATATGACCTATACATATTAATAATATAATCATAGGTGCGTAACCTATATTCTCAGAACTAATTACGCTTATAAACGATAAACGGCAAACGATCATAAAGGTACGGTAACACGAAAAGCAAGGCCTCCCGGCCGAATCCGGCTCATACGACAAAATGCGGCAGTTAACCCAGATTTTTATCATACGGTATTGTTTGCATTGCACCCATTAAATTCAGTATTTGAAATATTTACAGCGACCTCGATTTCATTTTTTCGTGACGGGAAATTACGTGCGGAAAGTTGGAGACAATTTTTGGTGTTTCAATATCACTTGTAAGAGACGATTGTTGAAAAGCAGGGGAGCAGGCTCACCCCTGTCATACTTTAGGACGGAAATAGAATTAGTTGGTGGTAGTAAGTAACATTAGTGGCAGCCCTACTAACTACTTGAAAATACAAGCGTAAGCAATAATACCTAACTCTCATACCCCCAAAAACACTTGTACGATTTCTTAGGTGGTTTTATAATGACTGAATAATGTAATAATTTCCATCAAGTCGAATTATTCTCTCTTTATCAGTTTTACTATGAAAACCTCTTCAAAGATGAATGAGTATCCATTAAAAATACTTCACAAGAGAATAAATACGAAGACGCTACAAAAAATATGCTAGTAAGGCACGGTAACGAATTAGCCGGCATTTTTCTCTTGTCTCGACTTTTTTGCTAGTTAACAAAACCCTCTGCAAAATATGAAATTTAAAATGTAATTTGTCAAAACTGTGCAAGCGTTTATGATGTTAAAATAAATGAACGAGTCATTAACGCAGTGTACATAAAATATACATTTTTGGTGTGAATTTTATGTTTTCAGCTTTTAGAGTTTCGGATAATATCGTTTCATAGTTCTGGATGTTTCTGTTGTAAGAAATTAACAACGATAATTACATACGTTCTTAATTAAATTATTAGTCTATACTAGAGTTTCTTGCTCGTTCTTCTCTAGTGAAAACCGCTTTCCGAACCGGGTGGTAGTTCAAAAAATGACTGAATCTAAACAATGTTGAACATTTTAATGGACTCAATAAATTATTTTCATTTCATTTTCATTTTCATTTCATAAAGTTTAATAACTAATCAATATTACAAATTTATTTAAGTTCTAAGAAGGATTTGGAAAATATTTAACCGGGGATGAAATCACAACGATATTTTTTTAAATATGGAACATAAAAATGGTGGTTTGATTTGCTTTTCAAGTCTCGCCAATTGAATATTCCACGAGGCACACAATATTAAAAGCTCAAACACTATTACATCAAGGTAAATTAACTATACAAAAACCGCAAACACTAACATCAACTAGGTAGATAATATCTAGTGTTTAATTACTTTTCTGTGTACATTGGCGACAGTGATCACGAATTTCTCAGACTTTCACCATAAAGCCCACACATTAGCAGCAAAACACGGTAAAAATAGGTTATAAACAGTAATGCATCACACAAGGCCACTTACGCAAGCATTCCTAAATATTAAATAATTTATGAGGGCACTAAACTAAGTTTCCTTTTACAACGAAGCTGCAGAGAGGAAAGTATTTTCCCTCTTGCGAGACATTAACAAGTTGTTTATATGTTTAGTGTGACTCTTTTATGTCCGAGACATCGTTTCTTTTTACTTCGCCGAGAAGCCGTTTTTGGTAATTTTTGGCTTCTTCTAATGCTGTTATGTAATATTAGTAGGTATTATTCATAATTATTACACTTTTTAAATTGCAATCATGCAAAAGTTCAATATTAGCGGCCTATTCATTCAGATTTAAAACCTATTTTAGCAATCGAATGCTTTGCCTTCTTCGCTCAAACGGAATTCTAAAGTCTTTCGAAAGGGACAAAATATTCGGTAGCTAAAATAGGTTTTAAATCAATTTATGTATACTGCCGTTTATTAGTATACTGTTGGTGTGGCTTGTTGCATAATAAAGCTAAATTATGAAAATATGAAAATTACGGAGAACTTGTAGCTGACAAGCGTGGTTATTGAATGTAGCAATTGCCGTTCAATAGTCTCTGTCTGTCCAATGGTAGATAAATAATAAACACACCCAACAGTCAGATATTTAGTCCTAACCACACACTTAGATCGAGTCTTGTTTCGTGGGTATCAGAAACTACGTGAGACTTTTCTGTCTTACAAACACCCAGACCCGGAACAAATATCTGTGGTTCACACAAATACTTGTCTTGGTTGTGGAATCAAACTCGCCACCTCTCGTTTCACTGCCAGTGTCTAACCAACTGCGCCACGAAGGCTATCAAGATATTATTCATAGAATCTACGGATTGCCAATGGGTTGACGAAAACAATATCCATCGGCTATTCGGAATTTTGCCGACGTAATCGGTACACCTCTACACAAGACGACCCCAAAACGTGAAGCAATTACATCAGACTACAAGATGTGCTTTAAACAATTGCTATTCCATTCAATCGCTTTTCAATTATATATTAGGATACGATTATCCTACTACGAGCTATAAGTTCCTCGTCAATGACCTTTAAAGCAATTACAATTTAGAGAAAAAATGCGATAAGGTAAAAACATTCCCTAGATTTACATAAGGGCAACTGCATTTCCAACAAAAAAATCTGATAAAGAAAAACATCGTCACAAAATGTTTATCATTCTGACTTTATAACTTCGCGTAACGTTACATAAGACGATACTTTTGCATTTCAACTCGGAGATGTTTACGAGTGTAAGTTTAAACGAAACTTCGAGACGCTCTCGGTTAACTTCAACAGACCGCGGCCGCAAATAAAAACAAGGCATTCGTAGGCTGTTCGCAAGTTGCAGAAGCATTTATTGGTTATTTTACTGAGCGTTTATATTTATAAGTTTATTTCGAGAATTTTTGTTTATTTGTATTTATGTAAGATTTGCCATAAAATCAACAATACCATGTACTTTTAGTTAAATAAAAAAATTAAGTGCATTTATTTATTTCAATTTTAAGTATTAGGCTTGTATTTAAATGTATCATCTGTTATTTAAATACGAAACTTCGAGACGCTTTCGGTTAAATTCAAACAAACCTCGGCCGCAGATAAAAATTACAGCGTTCGCTGTTCGCAACTTGCAGAAACGTTTATTGGATATTTTTCTGGGATTGTTTACGTGTTTACTTCGAACATTTTTATTTAATCATATTTGTTACGGATTGCCAACGAAATTTAAAATATCACACCGATAAAATTTTAATTATACATAAAAATTGCAAATGTAGGCTTGTATGCAAATCTGCCATATTGTGGAATCTCTACTTTTTTGTCATAATTTTTTTTTTGTAAATTACCTGTTTTAAGCTTTCAGAACTATACACTATATACCTTTAAATTATTTATACAGGGTATATCAAGATTGCGACCGAAAACGAAGCCAGGTGTTAGTATTAGTGCCTTAAGACACAATGCAATTAAAAATTTCGCAAAAAAGTCGTCATTTTTCTTTTTGTAGTTTTTTTACCGATTATCGTATTTTGGTGATAAATACATATTTTTTCCAAAATAATGGCGTACACCTTTTTATTTTACAAGACGCAATGGTACGAAAGGGCTTAAATTACTATTTTGGCAAAAACTAAGGATCTACTACATAAAAATTATGATTTTTAAAAAATTGCAAAAAAAATCTATCGCTTTTTTTGCGAAATTTTTAGTTGCATTGTCTCTATAACCACTAAAACTACCACTCGGTTTGCTTTCGGTCGCAGTCTTGGTATACCCGGTATACGTCATTCTGGTTTCCAGTAACCTTCGTGTTTGGTGCCGTAAAGATTAGAATAAACCTAGACTTCAATCAAATATGAGCTGTAGCCGTATCAATTACATATTTGATCAAACAATACAGAGATAATCTGTTACCAACTCGGCAAGAGTAACCTTGATTCATACCAACACGCCATTTGAGTATACTGTACGTCATATATGTAGAGTTTCTGCTCGTTCTCTAGTGAAAACTAACTCCGAACCGCGTGGTAGAAAAATGAACGAATCTATAACATTTCATGAATTCACTAATTAATTTTCATAATATTTTAATCTATTAATTTAATAAATGAGATTTAATAATTTAATTTCGGGTCTGGGTGTTTGTGAGACCGAAAAGTCTCTCGTAGCTTCTGATTCCCACGACACAAGACTTGATCTTAGTGTGGGGTCAGGACTGTGTATGTGACTGTTGGGTGTATTTATTTATTATTTTATTATTAAATGACCATAAAAGAACCCAACAATGCATACAATAGTATTAAATAAACTGCGGATTCCGCTCCACTTTTCATATTAGCGTGCGGGTGGGCTGTAAGGAAACGTTCGGAAGGTGGTTCATTATCATTTGTAATGACTGCCCATCGCATTACGCGCTACTGCATTGTTTCCACTATTTATCTTCAGTTTAAAAACGTTTATTTCTATAACATTTATTAAATTATGATACATTTACTTTAGAAAACATTTGACATCGTGATGTATTATGTTAAAGGTTATCACTACAACATATTTTTTACGATTTGTACATAGTTCTATTCATATGTCAATTGGAAATCGTAATCATCAACTTCTCATAATGATGAAAAGTATACTAGTTTATATCAAAACATACAAGATCAATAAATTATTTAAAAGGAAGTTCTATAGTAAACAAAACCGTATCATTAATTTCCACAAGCGTTGGTTTTGAGGCTCTCCTATCTCCCTAGGGTGCTATGCGAAGCTTGTGGCTTTCAGCAACAAATTTCTAAACCGGGATAGTATCGGGCTGACCGTTAATTGTAGCTAGAATATGTTTTATAAAATAAATGAAAACGTGACACGTTTAAACAATTACATTGAAAGTAATTGTACCAGAGATAATAGAGTAATTGTACCGCCAACTCGCACTAGCCCAGCGTGGCGGACTATATGGCCTAACCCCTCTCAATCGTACTTTCGATTGTAGAGGAGGCCCGGCCCTTTAGTGGGACGTATGTATGTATATGGGCTAATACAATACCAGAGATGGTGGCATGAGATAATAAAAGTGGAGGATTCAAAAACATTATAATTTTAAACTTCTCATTATAACTTCTCCTGCTAAGCCCATGAAGTGTGTTTACCATTGCATTAAAAAATGAATACAGCTAATACTGTAAAACTAAAACTATGCGAGGATGTTTGTTTTTAGTTGTTCACTTAGAAACTACTAAACCGACTTAAATGTAATTTTAAATTCTTCAAAATACAAGGGTAACTAAGTAATTAATTATTATGTGGCAAAAATCCAAAATTATGATATTATGCATAGGTGTAACCTTGGATTAAAAAAATACACAAGTATATATTTACCATAAAATTAAACCCTTAATATAACGTTGAGGCAAATTTACAGATTTTCAAATTTAAGATTGATAATAAGTGTACATTAATTAAATGTACCCAGGCGAAGTCTCGTCGAGCTGTTATTAATAAAAATAGGTTAAATCAAGTTTTCCTAAATTGTCAATCATGCATAGGTTTATAATGCATCTGCAAGAGCTATTTCTATTTCGTCTGCGGTCGACAATGACTGCACCACCAAACTAGAACGGGATCGGAATAGAACCGCTCAACGGAAATATCTTGAATAAATTATAAACGTATTGACGTTTTAATTGATGGTTTATTGAGTGATTCGATTGCTCTAATGGCTGCATTAGTAAAATTATGTGTATATTTATTATTTTTAGTATATGTTATTTTGTTTTTTCGTAAACCACACTAGTTTTATGTGTGCGTTAATATATTTATTATATTATTATAATATTTTTGTTTGTGTTTATATGTGACTATGAAATATCTTCAGCACTATGGTATCAAAGTTAGAGATTTTTGTTGTTGAATATTGACTTAATATATCACATGTTGCGAGCTTTATGAAATACTTGATTAATAAGCAGCTGTTAGGTTACAGCCTAATTTTATTTCACGATATGATGGAAGGCGAGCCAAAAGTTCTGGCAATCCAAATTATCTTATGGTAATCCAACGTCATGTTGCTTATAAGTGACTAGCCGAAATAGACCAATTAAACTTGTACATTCATTACATAGTCAAAGTATTTATGACGTACTTTAGAAGCAGTTTACAGATATTAGAGATACATTCAATAGGTAGGTACTACATACAATCTTATTCGAATTAACCGGATACCTAAATCAGTTTGGGAATTACAGATCACAGCAAAAAATATGAAATATCTCTTTAATTAACAATTCTATCTCATAATTTTTTACTCATTTGTCACTGATTATACAAAAAGAACTAATATGTATAAAGTGAAAAGGTATTTTGAACTTTTCGTTTAATTTTATAAAATATTTTCGATAGCTGTATTGCGGGTATACCATGACTACAAAAAAAAGAGCAACGAAACCTTTTACGTTATTATATGCAAAGCTGCAATGAAATTCTAAGAAAAGAATCTGCAGGAAACGCAACTTTTTATAGGCGACGTTGAAATGAATTTCTGGAAGAAATATATATGAACAAACGCAACTTAATATCAAAACTTCAATTAGGACCGAGCAATTTTCGTCTATAAAATTCATATACGCAGACGAGACGGTCCCAATTTGTATAGAATTCCATAAACGATTAAGTAATATCTCAATAACATGCCCTACGTTATGAACTAACAAAGCTTATTTAACTTGCTCTTACTATAAAAAATATTTAACCATATTTAACCATAATCTAGATGAGTTTTTTATATGATACATACCTAATACTCGAAATGTACCAGCTACTGAATCGTCTACTAGCTCTACAAGATATTTAAAAACACAAATCTTATCTTAAATTCTTCATGCATGAATAAAACGATAAGTTTGGGAGAAAAATCAAAATCTTCATTAAAATAATCATTCACAAATTCTTTTGGAGCATCGATGAACAAGTGCAATCACTTCAAAACGCATTGGACCTTAAAACTACGCAAACAGTGCCGATTCAATACGAATACATAATTATCTTTAAACGTATTACAGCTTCAAAGCTCCCAAAAAACACACACACAATACCACAACCTCCTCAATTAACCAATACTTACATGAAGTGAACTCGATTCGAGACCAAAACGAATAGGTCGGCAAAGTTTAAATTCCAAGCGCAACACGAAACGGTAAACGTACATATAAAATAAACAGAGGTTGTTCGCTGTTATTTTTGTACAAAATCAATATTGTTACTGACTCCCGGTCCAAACAGTTCCCCGCATAAATTATTCAGGTATTCAAACTTGAATACAGATCAATTCGCACTCATACATCGCACAGAACGTAACTTCGGCTGTTTTCATTAGTAAGGTATATTTTGAATTAAATAACATAAATTAACGATAGAACAATTAGAAGACGTATAGATTCGAGCCGACAAAACACGCTTCTGTCAATTTTAAGATTTTTTATTTCAATGTTGCCTTACTCTTCCATGAGCATGCACAAACTATTTTAAAGTAAAAATAAGACAAGCGAAGCCGTCGCTTAAAGTATGTTTTCTGTAAAATAGAAACAGCACGGTCAAGCCGAACCATTTCAAAAGAGAACATCGCGAGAAAACTTGCATATTCTCGTTTAACAAAGAATTTCAATGCTATGTAAAGGTAAGCGCTTTAGTAATGTAATGTATCTGCCCAAATACGCTCATTACTGAGCACGGCACTCTACTATACAGGGTTTGATTGAGAGGGCTTAGCATATAATCCAGCACGCTGGCCTGTTACGAGATGGTGGAATACACATTCAGAATATTGTAATAAATTTATTAGACGGCCAATTTAAAAAAATATATCCTAATAATATTATTATTATCTCGTAATGTCTTATTTATCGGGTCGTGAACATAAGTTTCTTTGAACGGGATCAATTCGGTAGGATCAAAAGTTAAAATTGGGGTTCCTCAGGGTTCCATTTTGGGTCCCTTTTTGTTCCTAATATACATAAATGACCTTCCTTACATGGTACAGAAATGGTCAGACATAGTTTTATTTGCTGACGACACATCGATTATATTATTATATATGCTTATATAATAATAACAACACATCGTAAATGTTAATTGTTATGATTTAACGTAAATTAGGAAGCAAAAGCAACAAAATATTAAATAAATATAAAAACATATACTAAGCTTCATATTTTATATCAAGATAAAATTTAATTTATTTGATGTAATTAATAAACGCTCTAAGCGTTCATTCCTATTTTAAATTTATATTCGAAAGATAAATAATAAAGTCCATTCAGCCTCACACTCCCGCTTTAATTCGCATATTTTAAGTTATTACATATAAAAACATAAATTAAATTAATGGTAGATAGAGCAAATGTTATTACCCTACGAATCGTGGTTACCCATCCTGAAAACACGTATGTTTAACGCTTATTAGGAACCATAAAGACTATTAACCCACCCTGAAAAGATGCATGTTAACAATTATTAGGACTTAATTTGAAATATATCCATTTAAGTGGACCTTCGTAGTATTAAATAGTAGGAAAAACACCGTGAAAATGTATTTATCCTTTAATTTTATTATAGTGGGCAATTATTTTATACAAGGCAATTCCTATACAATGAGCAACTACAACGTTCACCCACATACCATGTTTAAAAAAGTATGATGAAACGATAGTGAAGTGAACGTGTGTATTTCTATGGCCATATTCGATTGTACGTTCATAAAATATTTCAAAGCTCTTTGAGAGATCTTACTTTTCTGTATTGCACGCGTAAATTCACGTCTGCATTCCCAAATCCCGCAAGGACCTGAAATCGACGATTCCAGCTATTTCTAGACTTCAATTTATTTATTTCCTTTGATAGATGTCTCTATGTATGATATTGCTTTTGTAAGTCTCAGGACAGTATAAGGAGTGAACCATTAAGACTAGTGCAATTTTTTAATTTTACTATCACAAGCAAATGTTTCAATGTATAAGATTATTATTTATGTTATGGCCAGTATTTAATTTATTTCCACTTGACTAAATATTTTTTTATTTCATGATAACAAAATTATACGATGACAAATTGTATAAAACTGAATATTACCACAAACATATTACATACATACGTTTTATCTCTACCGACCCCTTCGGATACACCGGAATTTACGTATCTTTCTCCGTTTATCCTATATTTCCGTTTATCCTTATTTTTCTGTTTTATTCTCTGAATAGTGAATATCTATTTACACACTTAATAAGCTTAATAGAAATAAATTAATATACTCAATTATAAATTACGGGTTGAAATAGTAGCTATGGTTGATAGTTTAAATACAGCTGATTATTACGATCTTTTGTTAATTTAATGCAATATTCTACGTCATCAGCGCCTGAAACGAAGTCTCTTGTCAAGCGTAGCAAATATTGATAGTCCACTCCACGTCCCCCCCCCCCCCCGACACTTCAAATTATCCTTATTAGAGGCCTATGTTATGCAATAGACTACCTGTAGCTGAAACTGATGTCTTGTTGTAATTATTTATTCAAACGCACGAATGCATTGAGTAAATGCAGCTATAGATACATATATCTTCCATAACTATGCTTACGGAATCGTACTTTTAAGGCAGCTTTGCATTTGCAAGGGCATTTAAGGACTAAGGGATCTACCGCTCTAACCTTGCACGCATTAGAGG
The DNA here is from genome assembly GCA_949752805.1 of Deilephila elpenor. Classification (NCBI taxonomy): domain Eukaryota; kingdom Metazoa; phylum Arthropoda; class Insecta; order Lepidoptera; family Sphingidae; genus Deilephila; species Deilephila elpenor. The sequence continues at coordinate 11,856,748 of OX457101.1, read as the reverse complement.
ACTTAAGCCATGCTTCAACAAGTTACTTAAACTTTGATGACGACAGATATATTTGGTATCCCAAATGTATGGCGTTAACATGGGTAAAGTTAAAGGTACGGTCAAAGTTACTTAATGCAAGTAGGACTTAAAATATTCTGGAAAGTTAAAACATGCGTGCCGATCCTTCAGGTAAGCGGGTTTTCGGTTTCTATTCATGGTTTAAGCGATCAATAATAACCTTTGGATACATAAGTGTTATGGGAAAATAAGGTTAGAAGAAAAAAAAGTATTAGTAAACGCATTACGTCATAACACACTAGTCGTACTGCATGCTAATTTGAGATGAGAGTGACGGTTGTCAGTTGTTATCGTTTTGCCGGCTTCGATTATGATTGCAAAAACACGTGATTTCTGATACTCCGTCGGTAATATATCCACATAAATACTGTTAAATTAGTATTTCTTGACTGATCATGCGTAATTTTTAACATTAGACGCTGTTTCGAAGTATTTTGCGTCATATCTTCTTCACAACTCTGATCTTTCGGTGCGTTAGTAGTAACTATTTTGAATTTAAGAATGTCGTTCAAAAAATCTAGTAATACTAATAATACAGATAATTAATTTTATAATACACGACTCTGTAATTATAAGCGCTTATATGCTGACGTTTATTGCGCAAAGAGTTTTCTTCTGCATAAAAGAACTTCTAAAGAATCAGACTATCCCATTCCCGAAGACCTTATTATAATATGTATAAGTAAAACGCAGTTTCAGCTAGCTAAATTCGTTCTATATTAAAACATCTTCCCAGTATAACTAAACGTAGGTTATAAATGTAAATTTGACGTCTAAAAGAACCCTAATTAGGACAATTGAAGCCTAATATCGTTCACGTGAAGTACCGTAGCGCAAACTTCATTTTCAAAAGGTCTTTAACTCCATGCGGAAGATAATAAAGACGGGAAATGTATTCATTGAAAGCTTTTGACTGATTATTCAATCAAAACTTTTATTGGCGCATTGAGGTACATTTTAAAGCTACTAATTAATTATTTTTTTGCTAATTATAACCGTGATTAATGATAAGTTTTCTTTTAATGTTTGTTGTTTTAATTAGTAATTAATTAATTTAATTAAAGAGTTAGGAAAATTAATGTGTAATTAAATCAGTAATTATTAGCTCCGCTGTTTATGTACCTACATTTTAGATAATTATATATAATTAATTTATGCAAGATTAATATTTGCTTTTTAATGGGGTCAAATTAAAAAATAATAAAAATCCCTGTAATACAAATTAAGCGTCAACCACATCCCACTTACCGGTGAAATCCAATGGTAAATCAGACACAAACACACACAACACAAGTCACAAACTCACAGACCGTCACGCATGTGCTGTGATCACTTTCACGTCACTGACACAGTATGGCAGCTCCGGGCGCTCGAAGGGGTAGGGACGGGCGTCCGCACTGTCGCCTCAGCTCGACTGGCCAGGGCGACGCCAACGCGCGTGCCTAGCTCCCCCGCCCTCTCCCCCCTCCCCGCAACCCGCTACAGCCAAATAGAAATAAAGTATGCGCTGTAAGGACAGCGTTGAAGAAAAAACGTATCTGCCTCAGGCCAGTTACTTAAACGCTTGCCGTTTGATCTGACCGTGTTATTGATAATTTTGAGTGTAAATTTTAATGGTTTGGACTAAGTCGAAATGAAAATTGATTTTGTAAGAGCTCGCAAGTTCTAAGTTTTAGTATAGTCGTTTGAAAATATAGGGCGGGATAATATTGAGATTTTACGTTGAAAAATATGTTCAAATGATGTATGATGTTCCAAAGTGAAACCAAACAACACCATGAATTACAAGGCAATGCTTGGCATTCCACTGCGCACGCCAGCCTGAGACATAAGATGTTAAGGCTCGTGTTCAATAGTTATTCAGCTACAATGTCCTTCAAACCAGAACACAACAGTGCACTTACACTACTGATTGGCGGGAGAAATAGATATTATGGTGGTAAATAGCTACCCAGGCGCCCTTAAACAAATATGAGAGACCTACCACCACTAAGATTTCTGTATCTTCTCGTAGTATGTCTTCCTGTACGATGGGCCGACGCGACGACATGAACAAGACCGGGAAGGTTGCGCTTACCTGGGGAGGCCTCCGTTCAGCAGTGTTTGGCTAAAGGCTGACTGTAATTATGTCCTATGTCATAGAAAGTTCACTTATGTTTTCCCTCTGTCTCGCTCTCTTCAGCGACAGGAAGTCCACTTCTGAACATATTAAGGCCTCGCCCTAGGGAGCTGTGTTAATAGTTTGAAACTCTGTAACAATTTTTCAATTTAACAACACCCAGACCCAAAACAAATAGATTGATTATTTCACAGCCTCTTCAACCCTACCTCCTAGCCCATTATCCTGACTCAAACTTCTAAACCATAACGAGTTTAAGTCGCTTACCATGTAGGTTGTCAAGGTTTCAAATCCACGAAGTTCGAACAATGTATGTCTAGCATATTACCAACTTAGGTTAGAGTTTCTTCAAAATACCCTTGAAATCAAATATTCACTCTCCAGCATACGTGACCTCTGACATTAGTGAGTTTTAGTTCACTAAGCTCGTTCAGCGCGATTTAGAGGATAAGCTTAAACTTGAATTTTAAGATTTAAGTTATGCTATAGCTTTCGGATTGTAGTACGAAACAGCATACTAATGAGCTAAGGAGTAATGATATTAATATTTCTCTGTTACCATCTTCTTAAAATTATATTTTATGTTACTAATAATTTTATTTAATATTCGAAATACTCTAGAGCAAATAATATTCGACTTCAACTAATTTTTAACACAAAGTACACAAAAAGAATGTTTTACTTTTTGTGTAGCTTATTTAAAATAGCACCATCTTTCAGCATACGCTTGAATGACTGTAACCCCGAGTAAAACTAGATTTACCAACATCTTCCAATTAAACCTGTTCCCCTGTACAAATGCTACTAGCGTTTAAAATTGCCTAATTGCAGTGAATGCATTGGATGAGCGCCAGCGGCTGATTTACAAGACTCTTTGCAAACCGCCTCGTGTAATTCATTCTTTTAACTTAACCTAATCTGACTGGAATAAAAATGTATTGTACTGGATCATATGCAACTACCGAGTATTGTAAGTATTTTGCTCAGGACCAAAGTGCTAGATTACTGATATTATGATGTAGCAAAATAAAAATGGGAAACCAAAATTATTTGTGTTTACCATCGACTATTACATTACATACTAAACGTTCACAACTATTAAGATATAAAGGCACTTTACTGGCCTTCTTTATAAGCAGAAACAGCGAGACGAGCATTCCACTTGCACTGTGGTGAGCATGACGTACCAATAAATAAATAAATAAATAAATCACCCAACAGTCACACACATAGTCCCGACCCCACATTAAGATCAATTAAGTCTTGTGTCGCAGGTATCAGAACTACGAGAGACTTTTCGGTCTCACAAACACCCAGACCCGAAAGAAATATTTGTGGGCCGCACAAACATTTCTCTCGGTGCGGGGATCGAACCCGCGGCCTCTCGTTTCACAGCCGGCATCTAACCAACTGCGCCACGGAGGCTGTCAATGTCAAACCAATGAACAGGACCAGCGGAACTCTAAAGTTATATTTAATAAATTCTCCACGGTACGGTATTATATTCGTCATTCGAAACGTCTTGAATTCTCTGGTTAGCCACAGTATCTCTGCTTTCAGTATAGCATTTAAGTATTGAACGGTGAGGTGGAATCATATATCACTAGTATATATCACTAGGTGCTCGACAGATTCAGTGATTTGTTAATAATATAGTTTTCAATATTCAAATTCAAGCCTAGTTCAAGAATTTCTATTTATCTAAGTATCGATACGCTTATATCAGAATTGTCACCAAGTTTTTTTTAGCTGACACCTGCGCCTACAAGACAGATTGCGGCCCTTAAGAGTTCCATTTTCTCATTTCAACACGATTTTCGTGTACAATGTAACGTGTCGCTGTTTTATAGACATATGTGTAATTTATTTTGCAAACATTCTTTGTTTATAGCTTTCTTTGTTAAAGGTCATAAAGTTTATAGCGTTTTGTAATGTTTAGTGATGTTACGTTTCTTAGTAGACAAGAATTTATTTTGATGCGTGCAGTCCGTTTGTCTGGTTAGGTCACTTTTAAAAATACTTTTATTGTTCTCTAAAAATATTATCGATATGTCAACCCATATACTTCACCAGCGTCCTTAATGATTTAGATTTGTTAAGATATTGATCTGTCACGCTGGCCTAGTGCGATTATTAAATTCAAACCCCTAAAAAATGTTTCAGAAATCTCCTAAGTATCTTTAAATATACTTATGATATACACATATTATGGTATCTAGGTAGGTCAAAGACGAGATAGAAGGAGAGATAGAAGGATGAAGTGCGGAGGCACATGCGAGTATGTCAGATCCCCGAAGATGACATCAGGGATAGAGCGAAGTGGAGAAGAAAAACGAAGAAAGCTGACCCCATCTCCATGTGGGATTCATAGCTTAGAAGAGAGAGAGACATTTTTGCCTGCATGACAAGCGCCTAGCATCTCACAACACGGGTATAAGTATACTCATGAATTGTGGTTAGGTTGGCAACTCTGCTTACCCTTTCGGGGACATAGACATAATCTTATGTAAACGACCATATTGCATAAGATTTCGTATTCAAAGATACTTAATCAGAAACCGAAAGCAAAATTGGTAAAACTAATAATCTCAGCACTTCATAAAGTTCAAACAATACTTAGAAGTATATAACTGCCATTACTCGGTAATGTTTCTCTTACGTTTACATAAAGGCGCCTTTACAAATCATTATCGGTTTCCAATGCTTTTTATTGGGACATTAGTACGTAATATATGCAAATCTCTACAGATACTCTGCCGCTATTTACGAACATTATGTGACTTTCGTCATTGTTGTTGAAGATAATTGTTTTATTGTGGTCACAATACGGGGAAAAGAAATGAATATTTCAATCTATGAGATAGCGTATTCATACATTAGGTTTTAGTAGTTAGTTTATATACATTGTTCACATTATATCATACATATTGTGTCAGCCTTTAATAACCCACTCTTTAGGAAAGGATTTCTTAATAATCGAAAGTTCTATCGAAAGAATCAAGTCACTTTTTACCACCCTTCAATTTTGATGGAGATCACATTAAATAGGAATTCTTTGAAATATCTCTATGGTATGCCAATATCTCTCAATATCCATCACTGCTAAAGTGCGCCATAAATGACATCAACACCCACAACTCCAAAAAGTCATAAACGTGTGTGTTAGAACCTCAAACCTTTGACATATCAGTGCAAGCTGATCCTAACCGGGCTACTTCATAATAATATGGACTAATATAGATATAAAATTCAATACCCATTTTTCCTCATATTTTGCTCAAGAACTCCACAAAAAAACTACAAACCATTAAACAATAAAGGACATCATTCAGTCATAGCTCTAACTTCAAACCGGACCGAGTCATATCGATCTTCTAAACCAATTTCACGAGTTATTTTGTAATAACAGTTCTTAAACGTTTTAACATTGACCTCGGTGGGCGCCCAGGCTTTACAAAGACTTGACCTATTTGCAACACTTATAAGGATTAGATCCCAGTAACCCGATAGCAGGAGGTGATAGAGATGTGAACTAAAAGGATTTATGCGCCAATATCGTGCTGTATATTGGACGTATTTTATCTGCTTGTCAAAGGTTGGACCAAACTGGACGGTTTGGATTAGGGCTAAAACGCTAACGCTAAAAATCTCGCGATCGTACCTAAATGTTATGGCATCGGTTAAGTCCATGGTTTTTGCTAACAAATATCCCTAGGGTTTATTTAATCTTCGTCTATTAGCCCATATAAAACACTTGCGGATAGCTACATATGCTAGAGCCGTTGCGTTACCTTTAATATTAAAAGCAAGTGATTATTTACTATGAATACTCACTTGGCTACAAAAATCAGAGTTGTGCTTCGATGGAATCAAACCTGCGACCTCTTGTTCGGCACATGATTTTGCTCAAAACAAGTATATCACGCAACTAATCTAAATATCATACGTATCCAATCGACTCATTCGAAAAATACGTTACTTCGTTACAATAAACCAATCAAATCCTAATTAACGTCAAATACCACGTTTGATTATATAAAAGCTGATTGAAACAGTACATACAAAAGCTACGTTCACATATACAACGGTTCAAATATGAATTACATGGCGGCATGTTATTATGTGCCAATCAATATGTCGTAGCGACGTAGCACATTGCTACGACATGTGCTACGATGTAGGCGTTTCACGAACTGCGTAGACCCTAACTATTGGCTCAATTTCCGTAAAACATTTAAGCCATGTAGGCCTAGGTATTATCCAATTTTATCATAATACCTTATCCCAGCTATGATTGCCTATTTCATAACAGGAAATTGAAAATACTTATCATGGACAGGTGCGTATGTGAAAAAGGAATGTCAACTACTTTATTCATTTGTATTAATAGTTCTGTTTATTGAATACTTATATTGAAATCCGAGATATCTTCTATAGCATTGTTGAAGAAAGAGCTATTTAGTAAATATAATAATCGACAATTAATTAATGTTCAATCTCTTAATTCTTTTAATCGTTGATTTTTCTCGTTGATCGATTATTGTACTGTAACAGACCATATCTGCTTAGTACCTACCTCTGTTGAGTAGTGCTGAGAACAGAGACTCCTCTGCAATCGAGAGTTTAATTGAAAGGGCTTAGGCCATAGTTGACCACGCTAGCCTAGTGCGTATTTGTGGACTCCACACATCTTAAATCTTGTTAAAAACTCTGTGGTATGCAAATTTCCTCACGATGTTCTCCTTCTATTCTTTTTTCTTAAGTAAATTATATTACGTTACAAGAAGACGAATTATTTACATTTGCAACTGAATATCTTATGATGAACAGAAGTTACCAAATATTTCCACCACTTAAATTGATGTAGCGTATCGTTCTCTACCCATTTTATTAGTAGACATCCAACGCCCACCCTCATAAAGTATGAATTAATATTTATATTCCATTAATCTGTTTTGAAATGCGTGTATAATAGTTTCAAGCCCGCGCGTTAATTTTTGCCGGCAAACTGTGTTTGTTGGCTCTGTTTATTTTACGAATAAAACAACGCGACCATTATTTCATATTTACAATTTGTTGATGGAACAACTAGTTTATGCAACTTTTCGCATTGATAACGAATTTTGTTCGGAAAAACTACGCTCCATATTTCACAGGTAAAAAGTATTTAACAATTTGGTGTGTTTTTTTTTTGTACTTAGTCAATTGTAAATTGCTGACTGTGCTTGCTGGTTGCAAAAAATAATAGTGAATTTTGTTTTTATATATTTGTTGAATGTATAAGGACGTCTCTATTTCGAATGCCTCGGTGGCGCAGTTGTACTAAGGTACAATGAAAAAACTGATGAATGAATCCTGGATCGGCCAAAGTGAAATTGAGTTTTTCTATTCCTTATCAAACCTAGTCAGAATTTGTGCCCAATATGGCGATAGGGGATGGTAATAGGGGTGAGCCTACGCCCCTATTATCGCGAGATGAAGCTGTCCTGGTAGCGCCTCTGCCTACCTCTCTGAGAAAAAGGCGTAAGGTATGTGTGTGCACATTCAACTGGTATTTTTAATTGTTGCGGTTGGAGGGGTGCAGGTGCACCTACGGTTCGCCGCGAGCAGTACTGAGCGTCTGACCCAAGTGCACTCGGGCGCCGGTAGCCCAGTGCATGCAACTCCGCGATGCTAGCCGGGGCACTTTTGACGCCGAAAGGTGCGCTTTATATAGGACAGGGTGAAAACAAACGCTTGATATATTTATAATATGACGGGATTGACCACGCCGGCCCTATACATAATATATACATACATCATGTGGATGCAGGTGCGTTATCAACATGCATTATACTATTATCAGTTTTTTATTTCATTGTTTCACAACTAACTGTGATGTCATACCTTTTCGAATATGGCTTTATAGTTGTGACCCAGAAATTAGAATCAAATATTTTCCCAACTACTTTAGGCTATTCGTGCTAGTTAGTATGGAAACATTGACTTTGATATTATATACTTATTTATAGTAAATTATATCTAATATATCGGCCACCCTGATAAACGAAGCAGCAGAAGCTATTTTTAATCCTATACATTTTGTGAATTTGATGAATACGTGTAAATATACCCACTCCAATTACGCTATATAATCTAGGCCATTTTGAACTTATAAACAAATTACATATCATACATGAACGCCCACTAGTGAAACATAAGTAATTTAATTTATCACAGCATTAATACAAAATATACAGGCTTTACATTTTATTCTGTACTAGCTTCTGCCCTCTAACTTCGTCTGCGTGATTAACTTTGTTTAAAAAAATATACATGTATAGATTATTTGGTATTTCTCATCCCGTTCCGTCCCGTTATATCCCGCCCGTCCTATCTCATTCTCACTCAAGGTATATAATCCACGCCCATCGCATCCCTTTGAGTATAAAAACTAACAAATATATCGAATTTCCGTCCTCATCCCACGGGAACACTTAATTTATCTGGATAAAATGTAGCCTAAGTATTAATCCAGTGTTAATATGGGGAATATTAGTTTTTCTCATTTATCTTCCATGATACAAAGAAACACTCTGTATGTAAATAAGACATTTGCCAGTTTTTAAGTTGGACTTGTACCTATATAACTGTGAAACCGCATCTCATTTCGTCTTGTAGTTTTTGCGTTATGCGCAAGTAAATAAAAAGAAACACCCTGTCTATAAATAAAATATATACCAGTTTTCAAATTGGACGTGCAACAATATTACTGTGAAAACTGCATCTCATTTCGTATGGTAGTTTTTGAGTAATGTGCAAGCAAACAAAAAGAAACATTCTGTATGTCAATGCAACATATACCAGTTTTTAAGTTGAACCTGCAGCAATATAACTGTGAAAACCGCATCTCATTTGATGCGGTAGTTTATGAGTAATGTGCAAGCAAACAAAAAGAAACATCCTGTATGTCAATGCAACATATACCAGTTTTTAAGTTGAACCTGCAGCAATATAACTGTGAAAACCGCATCTCATTTGGTGCGGTAGTTTATGAGTAATGTGCTAGCAAACAAAAAGAAACACCCTGTATGCAAATGCAACATATACCAGTTTTTAAGTTGAACCTGCAGCAATACAACTGTGAAAACCGCATCTCATTTGGTGCAGTAGTTTTTGCGTGATGCGCAAGCAAACATACAGACAGACAGACAAAAATTCTAAAAAAAAATGTTTTGGATTCTGTTGCTGTTATAAAGACCCCCCGCGTTGAAATTTCGTAAATATCTTCCATGTACAGACATCGACCATTTACATTTTTATTATATGTATAGATATTCACTTATAAATATATTTAGCGCTGACATCCAAAACACAAGTTGACTCTTACCTTGGATGTTAGAGTCTAATTTTATCCAATTGCCTGTTATACTTATAAAAATGGATAATGTACAACCTTGTTTGTTTGAAATAAAGATTTTATTTATTTATTTATATGTCGTCGTATACAAATAGGTTGTAAAAATGAATGTGGCTCCGGTCCTTGGCTAATGTGATTACACGGGGTATGTCCTTCCACGTTTTATTTCCCCGATGTGTTAATGAGCGGGCCAAGACAAGGGGACAAATTAAGTCCGTACACGAAGCACCAAGTGTTGATATTAATGACATTGTATGAATTTCTCATCGTGATATGGTTCTGATATCATTTTTTTCGGACAGAAGGGGGAAGGAACGTCAAAAGAGCAATCGACTCACTTGCTGACATTGTAAACCTAGGTGCGTTTCTGAACTTTAAAGTACAAATTTAGAAGTTAAGACGAGAAAAAAACCTTGTCCACAAAGCCTTAAGCACATTTTTTATGTACTGACACATTATAATTACCAAAACTCTATGTTGATTTTCTGTCCACGTAGGTTTGGCGATAAGAATTGTTCTATATTATATTTTTACCCGTTTTTGTTTACACTCTGATCTATTAACATTAATCAAGACTGGTTTTTATACGCCCAACTATTTACTTGGCCCTGAAAGCCGTATTAATCTAATGTAATACAAACTATTTGTATCGCACATCATTAGTCAATTGTTGTTGAACTTATCAGGAAGTTGAAGTGGCAGGAGGCGGGGTGTATCGACGCACCGGAAACTCTCTGCCCACCCCCGCATAGATGGACAGACGACCTGTTGAGTATGTTTAGGAGATATCAGGAACTATTTAGTTATACGTTACATGACATTATTACTGTAATATTTGAACATTTAAATAAGGGTCATATTTCTACTGGCATTCTTTCCTTTGTGCTATAAGCTTGATAATGATAAAGAAGCTCACCTAATAGAACTCTTTTTTATCAGTGCAGCCTATCATCAATATCACATTTACAACGCCTTAGGAACCATATATGACTTATGGACAGGAAACAAGAAGTATTAGGAAAATGAGCAAAGGTCATTGAGACTCTGGATTTTTACCCGCTCAAATACTATATTTTTACGGTAAAAGGTCTCTCATATGTGGTTCATATGGTGATCTCATAGGTGGGTACCACTGCAATGTCTATTTCTCCCGCCAAACAGTAGTGTGAATGAACTGCTGTGTTCCGTTTGAAGGACATTGCAGTAAGAGTAACTGCTGGACATAATGACATAATACACATACTGACACTTAACGTCTTATGTCTCAGGATGGCGAGCGCAGTGGAATCCCAAGCATTGCTATGTTATTCATGGTGTAGTTTGGTTTTCGTCGTCGATCGTATCGCTTACAATCAGGCGAATGGCATGCTCGTCTCGCCATTCATCGCAATAAAAAAAAACTAAATGTTACATCAACATCCCTACTTTACTACAATAGCGATGATTCCCATGTTTATTTTTTTATTTAATTATAGCGCCTCATGGAAAGTAACGTCACTGCAAGATAGTTGCGTGCTAGGAGGAACACCCGCTACCACCAAAATTTAAATAATTCACACTTGTTTATTATTTAAAAATATATTTCTGTTTACTATTTTGCATATCGATATAATTCATTATTAAAACGTAATCATTACAACTCCACTCGCATACTGTACTATCTGAGACTAAACGATGCAGGTACACCATTACACAAAACAATAGTTGTCAACCTAGTCTACAAGATTAGCAAACATCGGTGCTCACGTCACATTGCAATGCAGACCGCCGCGGTAACCGTGTTTGGTGCCATAATCCACCCCGATGCATGTTCGTAAACGATGTTGTACCGTCGACTAATCCCGCTTCGATTTTAGGGAACACTTACTGATGACTGATGCCCCAATACCTGTGCTAAACTGTCTATTGAGTTTCCGAGTTAAGGCTTGAAAGTGCTTGTTTAATACGAATAAATTAGATACCGATCATCGTCTATAATTTAATAAGACCGGTAGATTAATCTGCGTGGTGACAGTTTTATTTACCGCTATTTCAAACAAATCTTCATCACTTTGTTGTACAATACAGACAAGTTTATATAATTGTATCCACCATGAGAAAAAGATTTTTCTCGCTTCTTGACATTGTTAAGTCCTTATCAAAACAATATTTCTTTGGAGTTATATGTATTTTTTTAACTCCGACTCATTAAACGATAAACTAATACTAAACTAATATTGCAATATAAAGAACAAACAATGGACCCACAATTTTAAATACGTTATCATATAAAAGAAGACAATCATTAGTAATTTTACACTAAAAAAATTAACGACAAAGTTGTTATTTCACCCAGATATATATAGCAAGATACCCCAGACGAGCCTATTCGTTTGTAATATTGAAAAATTCGCAACCACTCAACTGTTTTGCATCAAAGTAACAACTGCGTGTGATTACGATAGGCCTTCAAAGTCTCAGTCTTTTCAAAATGTAAGCCATCAAACATTTGCTCCCTGTTTAGGATTCAGTAACCGACACTACAAAATTCGGAACGTAAATTCAGGTACGAAATATATTTTTATTTCGTTTCGCCCTTCGCGTGTTAAAATTCATCGACATTTAATAAAACTTGGTAATGAAAGACTTATGAGTATTTATTTAGGCTTTAACCTTTTGGTATCTGCGCGTCTCACTAATTAGTTTTCCAATTAAAAAGGGAGTTAAATGATATTCAGTGTCAGTGAGGTCAGGTTGTTTAGTTTTTATTAAACTACTAAATAAATAATATTGATACGCTCAAGGTGAAATAAATTAGAGGTAGAAAACTTGCTTTGTATTGTATAAAGCTGTGGTTAGAATGGTAAACTAAACAGTGAAAACTATCGCAGCGTTAGAAACGTTCAAGGCAGGGTTTTTCGTATAAGAAACTTTTTTTTAATTCATCTTATTTCATAAGACCTGCCCATGAATACTCGTGTGTCTAAAGGAATCGTGGATCCATCGCTGATCTATAGGGAATCCTACTAATATTACAAAAGCGAAAGTTTGTGAATACAACGAATTTCAATGAAATTTGGTTTGGAGGTACCTGATACCATAGGTAAACACACTGTACTTTTTTTCCCGGAAAATTTTATGTTTATATGGGATGTGTAAGGAATCTTCCCGCTCAAACGACTGGACTAATTTTAATGAAATTTGATACAGTGATAGCTGATACCCTGGATTAACAAATAGGCTACTTTAATCCTGAAAAATTTAGTATTCCCGTGGTCTGACCAAGGAATTTAAAGACGTATTTTGCTACACTATGAAACTCAAAGGGATGAGATGGGATAAAATATAGGGTGGCTGAAATGGGATATAAAAGTACAGAATTCCATGTCTTGATTCATGGAACCCAAAAAGCGTGGGATGAAACAGGACGGGGTGAAAGAAGCAGTATAATGGTCGGCAGTCACGTTGAGTTTTAATATAAAAAAGAACGCGAAGTAATATATGTCTGATGTGGACTGGAGTCATAAAATATCTGCACCCGGGCGAAGCCGGGTTGGACCGCTAGTTTACTATATTTAAAGTTCTATAGATTATGTTATATAAACTGCACTTTTTACGATCTTTACCAACCTAATGGCGACTCTGGAATATTTACAACGTATACATTCCGAGACGACGTAATATTTATACAATTCCTGATATTATTTAATTTAATAATAAATAATAATAAATACACCCAACAGTCACATACATAGGCCTGACCCCACACTAAGATCGAGTCTTGTGTCGTGAGTATCAGAAACTACGAGAGACTTTTCGGTCTCACAAACACCCAGACCCGGAACAAATACCTATGGATCACACAAACATTTGTTTCGGTGCGGGGATCGAGCCCGCGGCCTCTTGTTTCATAAGCGGCGTTTAACCAACTGCGCCACGGAGGCTGTCAATTTAAAAAACTACTACCGTATAATTTCTTACGTACCCTATCAATGTATTCACTTATAAACCACATCGACACACAAGTTCACTGGTAGCTGATAGGATATTGGTATTCACCAACTCTACACGGTTATAGAAAACACGTAGCACTAAGCAGGTTTGTCCTTCAGATTTATCCTGGTACATACCGGGTATATCAAGACAAAGCCAGGTGGTAGTTTTAATGGTTACAGACACGATGCAAATAAAAATTTCACCAAAACAGCGACATAATTTAATTTAAGATTTTTTTAAAAATCATCTTGTTTGTGTGATAAATACCTAGTTTTTGCAAAAATCTTAATATAAACCCTTACGTACCATTGAGTGTATAAAAATAAAGAGATTTACATCATTATTTTAAGAAAACTATGTATTTATCACCCAAATACGACGTTAAGTAAAAAAGTACAACAAAAAGTCGATTTATTTTGCGCAATTTTTACTTGCATTGTGTCTGAAGTCACTAATACTACCACCTGGCTTCGTTTTCGGTCGCAATCTTGATATACCCTGTATGCAGTTTCAAATAGGCCATCATTATTATTTGCATCGGCGAGGGAGACCTCTGCCCAATTAACACTTTATCATGGTTGCAGTAAACTGAATATCAGGTAACGCAGTGGTCATTCGATTGTATAAGAATAAAAAACTCGTCGATACGAGACTGCCTCGGTGGCGTAGTTGTATTACGGTACGGTTACAAAGCTGAGGTCTTGGGTTCGAGTCCCGGGTCGGGCAAAGTGATATTGGATTTTTCTATTCATTATCAGCCCGGAGTCAGAAATTTGTGCCCGATATGGCGATAGGCTCGCCCCCTATCACATCGTGGGACGGAACATACAAGGCGAAATGCGGGTGCCCTTGTGGCGCCTCTGCCTACCCCTTCGGGGATAAAGGCGTGAGTTTATGTATGTATGTATGTCGATACGAAAAATTCAAACAATATTTTCCAGACGGTTGGTAAATCAGGGCGACCCCGGCCTAAGCTATAATTTTATAGAGTCTAATCTGAACATAATTTCGGTTACCCTTGGAACTTATCGATTTTACCTACGGTCTTTGCTAATGGTAAAGTACTTTCGCCTAGGTAAAACTTGGCTAGACCGTTTTTTATATACCTATTAAAGTTTAGTCGTTCGGTTTGCAGTACAATCGAGAAGTTTTTACGATTGTGTTTGGGCCAGGAAAATTGTATCGAATTATTCCAAGCTAAGCTGTTTATCACTGTTTTAATACCTATACATCGAATAGGAATTTAATTCAAAATGCATTTAACTTATTATATTGCGACATAATTTAAAATATTTACAAAAATATATGGAATTCAAAATGCTACCAAACGCTAATTGAACGAAAGAGGAATATAATGTGGTACAAATTGACAAAGGCATGTTACGATGGTTTGGTCATGTAGAGAGGATGGATGAAAGGAGAATAACTAAGCAAATATACAAGGCGAGTGTGGATGGAAGAGTCGGTAGGGGTCGACCTCATCGAACTTACACCATCCAAGTGGCGATCCATAGTCTCTGCCTACCCCTATGGGATACAGGCGTGATGATTATGTATGTATGTATGTACAAAACAGAAAATTTTAAATAAAATTTAAGTCTCATAGTAGTTCTGAATCGATTCAATAATTGTATTATTTTTCTTCAGATATTTTTGGATACAATATGTGCTATGTATACGAAACACCTAAGACTAAGTATATAATATACGAAACTGCATCTGCAGGAACATAATAATAGTAAAATAAAAGATATTTGTGCGTTCTGGTATAAATCGGTACGTACCAATACGATATCCTGCATATCGGCATATTTATATCGACTGACGAAAAAAAATTCCGATTTATCAATATACCATCAGAGTAGCACTGTTCTTACTTCTGATAGTAACTAAAATAACTACATTATAATACTTGATCTTTACTCAGTGTACATATTTTTCAATACCAGTGTCTAAAAATATTTTATAAAATCTACCTTAACCACCTCGGTTTCAAGTTTATATCACCTTGTTACTAAATATGAACCGCATGCGAAATTGGGCATTAAATTTGACTGCTCCAGTCACAATTTAAAATAAAACCCGTTGAAACATATAAATTAGTGGCAAGTATTGTTCATCGTGGCGTGCGCACCGCGAATAAAAATGTTTATTACAGCAGTTTACATAATAAACACCGAGTAATGTTTAGTGGTTATTACAATCAAATTTGTTTGCATTTTTCACATTTAAACAGCAGGTGGTATAAATATTTATATGTATGTCAGGGGTATAAAGTTGTTATGAATATTGTCACTATAAATGCGCGTGAATAATCTGATTCGCAAATAAATATAGTATTTCATTCAGCAATTTTTGACGTGCACAAAAAATGAAAAGGAATCAATTTCATATTACTGCTTGATTGGGTTCAAACCGGTCTTTAAATCAATTTGTGTAATGGAATTATTTCATTACAATATGAAATGTTTATTTCATCATGCATACAAAAATATTTTACCTTTGCCCTGAAAATATTGACAAATAGCCATTATTGGCATTCACAGTTTACTATATTTTCATTCGCTTCTTTTCTCCCATGATGAGATAGGGGATAAGACCAAAGCCATGCCAGGTACCTGTTCAACCTTACAGTTAATCTTATTAGTGAGACAAAATAACAAACTTAATTAATCGTTGAGAAACGTTGAAAGATGAAAAAATGTGGAGAATAATACAGGTTTTAGATCACCGAAATAATTTTGGGCCTTGCAAGCAAACAGTCATAAATGCAACATCTAACTTTATAAATACAGTATTTTCAGGTCTGATTGTAGTAAAACCAAAAAAATATTCCCATGATTAAAGATCTCGACACAAGACTACGTGTGTTACTGTGTAATCAGGACTTTACGTGTGACTTGTATGTATTATGTGTTGAAGTTGCCTAGTATGTATTATGCCATTTATTACATACTAGTCAACTCAACAGTCTCAACGCAGACGACGGATCAGTCCACGTCTAGCAGACTTTCATAAATTGAGTTGCGAGCTGACAAATCACGTATTGTCCCAAAAGATAAACACAGAGTGAGTGGGGAACCGAATGTAAAGCAAGATTGATGTTTCCACAGAGGGATTTTAAACTTCTTGATCACAACATTTTGCTGTGTTTGGTGCAAAGATAAAGCAGATCCATGAACTATATAAAATCATATAACTATTACAAATTCTGATCGTATTCTATGTATTCTATACACCGATAGCACCTAGGTAACCGTAGGTGCTTTCCCGTATTTTCTGGATGTAAGATAAAATTGTGGTCAAGAAAATCTTTGGCGTGACTCTTTTTTTAAACTACAATAAACATCTTTGACTGTCTCGGTTCCGTAGTTGTACTACGGTACGACTACAAAACTGAGGTCTCGGGTTCGAATCCCGAGTCGGGCAAAGTGATATTAGGTTTTTCTATTCATTTTCAGCCCAGAGTCAGGAATTTGTGCCTGATATGGCGATAGACTCGCCCCCTATTACATCACGGGACGGAACATACAAGGCGAAATGTGGGTGGCGCCTCTGCCTACCTCTTCTGGAATAAAGGCGTGAGTTTATGTATGTATGTACAATATACATATTTAAGTGTTAAGTTAAAATATATATTACAGTAATTATCTGCTATTTATTTAATTAAATCATGTATAGAGATCACGTCCACATTATAGTTATCAAATCATATGGCTAATTGAATCATCACGGATAACGCGTCAATAGTCAAAGCAACCAAATGTCTGCTTAATAATAGACTTATCTACAGGAAGGATAGCGATAATCTAGATACAGTCAATATAATAGGTAATTGATGGCTAATTGAAGCAGCAACTCAAAAACTGGCTTGTTATGCTAAAAGAACCAGATTCGATTCTTACAATGCAGGAAATTTCTTCTTCTGTAGGTGCCTCTCTATTACTGAAGCTTGGCAGTCAGTTCCATAAACCTCTCGCTGTCCATGGCTAGCCTAACTCTTCATGGCTAACTCTTCGACCGTTTTTACTCCAGTCCACTTACGAATGTTGCGTAGCCAGGACTTCTTTCCCCTTCCCACACTTCTATTCCCGGAGAATCTAGGAAATTTCTAGAATAGCATTTTTATTTTATTATATGGTTCTGAAGAAAACTTTTCTGTAAAAAAAAAATACGCATAAGCTTGTGACTCAAGCTTCGTGTTAAACGCGAGTATAATACTTTGCTTGTGGATAATGTGTAGCGAAATTTAAAATAAAGTTCATCAATAACATAATATAAATAATATTGTTTGTTTAATGGCCAAAATTTTGCAGACGTAAACTATTTGTGTGACGTTAAATAATTGGTAATGTGTATCAGAAAAATCAACAAAATCGTAGACCCAAATAAATAAAAATAATGTAGGATTAAACCCCTTTTGATGTAGGATTATAGCCCTTAGGACAAGCAAGTTGAAGTGGCAGTGGGCCGGGCACATAGCACGTAGAACTGATGACCGCTGGGGCCGAAAGGTTCTAGACTGGAGGCCACGTACAAGCAAGCAAAGTGTCGGACGCCCACCCACAAGGTGGACGGACGACCTGGTTAAGGTCGCAGGAAGTCCCTGGATGTAAGCCGCTTCCAACAGGTCTATGTGGCGATTCATGGGGGGGGGGGCTATGTTCAGCAGTGGACTTCCTGTGGCTGAAGAAAGAGAGAAGAAATAAATCACGACCGTTACTTATAATTACAATAATTGTACCTACGTTTGTGTCCTAAACATCATTCATTCTGTCACTTCATTTCCAAGAATATAAGATACGTAGTTTTTACACTCCAAACAGTAATAATTTATTTTTGTATATTTAATTGACGAAGTTTATTTGTTAAATCTGCAATTTTATTAATTGACTGCAGGGCTTTGTAACCATAAATTAGGTGTAACATATTTTGCTCAATAGCAAACTCTACTTCGCATCGGTTGATACAAATATACCTATCTTGTCGAACTGGATGACGGATATATACGCAAATTGAATCCGAAATGCGACTTGCGTTAATCACTATGGCGGCTTTTCCACCTTCATGTATGCTGGTCATTATCTTGACAGATACGAACATCCTGCCACAATTGCAACACATATTAATGCAACGTCGATTATAATGTGCACGCCTGGTGATTCTACCGCGTCAACTATTCAACACCAAGACAAACCATTAAAATCTAAAATGGAAGCACTAATAGTACTAGTTAAATATTGAAGCAAGCGGAAAAATGGTTGAAAACGAAATTAACGGCCGCGAATCGGGAATGGATTGATTTAAATGTCGGATGGAAGAAGGCCGCTCGACCTCGAAACTCGAGATATTCGCTTTGATTGCTTCAGATTGTCAATTTGTATATTTACGTTGCTACTTATTTACTCCAATTCTCCTTTGTTCCCCGGATCTAACGATGTTTTTGAAATGGGGCAGAATCTGTTACTAAAACGATTGTGGCGTCACACCACGCTTTGATGGTAATGATATAAACGGATTTTTATGGAACTAATTAATGTTGTGCGGTTAGCAATGTCTATGTTGTGGGCACAGTATAAAAATATATATTGTATTATTTTGTAGAAATAGATCGAATATTAAATCATTTTTGAACCATTTGGAATTGTATGAAAACTGTCTTTAGTGAAATAATGTTTATTTTTGGTAAAACTCATGAATTAATAAAAGTACACGTGAAAGATGGCTTACATATTAAGGTTGCGTAAGTCTTTCAGAATAGAAATAGTAGACCAGTCGGAGGCTAGGACTATAAGTTCCCTGGCAGTCTTTCTAATTGAATGAAACGTTGCTAGTTCATAGATTGAAGTTAATTGTCGATTCCAGTCGAGACTGCCCATCTTGCTCTCGATAAAGCTACATAATATTGAGAGCATTGTATGGACAGAAACGAAAATAGATCTTTTAAAAGTTTGTTAGAGCTCTTTTGATCCAATCTTCACAAAACAAACTAAATACCCTTCAAAATAGACTCTCGAAAATATTTACTTTCTGCAAATTGAAATAATTTTGACAAACTGCTAGCTAAAACTCGCTTCTATTCAAGTCTGGCCGAATCCTTTCACCGTTTAATTATGTTATAAATTTGATATTGTAACAAAAGGCTCTTAGATACCTAGTGTTTGTTGAACAAGGGTTTACAGATCTCGTTATGACATATTTCGTGACAGGTGAATGGTTGGAGTGGTTCTGTGTAGAAATGTTCTAAATACTAAAGATTACAAACCTAAAGTTACGTAATGGAACATTTCCATCTGCGTGTATTTCTGACATCTATTTCTCCATTATTAATGAAATAGAGTTGAATTTGAATTTTATTTCTGAGAATGCTCTGGAGATTGTTTAGATTGATGTTAGTTTTCAAAGGTATTTGTAATCATTTTCTTACAAGTAACCCAGTAACTCACACTTGGCCAGCCATTTCTATCAACTATATCTACAAACTATCTTAGTATATAAGGCACGTAGGTACTGTTACTGGTGGTAGGTCTCTCATATGTGAGAGGCCGCCTGGGTAGGTACCACCGCAATGTCCATTTCTCCCGCAAAACAGCAGTGTGAATGCGCTGTTGTGTTCCGGTTTGAAGGACATTGTAGCCAGAGTAACTACTGGACATATTGAGACTTAACATCTTATGTCTCAGGATGGCGAGCGCAGTGGAATTCCAAGCATTGCCTTGTAATTCATGGTGTTGTTTGGTTTTGCTACTGTCCATGAGCGGTCGTATCGCTTACCATCAGGCGAATGGCATGCTCGTCTCGCCATTTATTGCAATAAAAAAAAAAAAAAAAAGTAATAAATTATGCCTTGTAAATAGTAAATAAAGGCAGTCAGAAAAATAACAAACTAGAGTAAATTTCCAACTCCCAATCAAAAAGAAAATATATTAATGTCTGGAATATTAAAATATAATAGTATTCATATTAAAAGTTGGCTACAACTCGAAAGTATCGATGATTTAGGTAGACAAGCCCTTGCTTCAAGGTTGTAGTTAAGTTAGTTATATCTGATAGTCCGTCAAAATGGGAAATAAGCATAAAAAGCCCTCATAAGTACATACATACATAAACTCACGCCTTTATTCCCGAAGGGGTAGGCAGAGGCGTCACCAGGACACCCACATTTCACCTTGCATGTTCCGTCCCACGATGTGATAGGGGGCGAGCCTATCACCATATTAGGTACAAATTAGAAGTCGTTAAATTAGAGTGAAATAATGGCCATACAAACATGCATACGGGTCGAAAACAGAACCTTATTTTTATCTGCATCCGTTTGTGTCGGCTCAAATACGACCCACTGCAGGGCAGGGGCCACCTCTACAATCGCGAATACGATTGATAAATACTGCTTTTTAACTTGATTTAAATACGGTAATCTGTTTCATGGTAAATTATAATTATATTATGATGAACATCAAGTGACAAGAGCGACGGCGTGCACTGCCGACAAATAATCTACCTGCATAGAATTACATGTGATCCGAAACATCTGTGTCATTTCCTCAATATCCAACCAGTGCGGCCTATGAGCGTTAGATAACGCTTCAATCATATTGCGTGAGAGCAGCGGGTGGAGTTTTAAACTTATTATTAAACCATATTATAAAATATTATTTAATAGTTAACATAAGTTAGCTGTAAAAGATTTACATTTGGATCATAAATAAAACTACCACCGCCTTTAAATGTGTTGTGAAGAAGAAAAGGTGCAAGGAATTCCCTGAGCAACAACAATTGTCTCAATTTTATCTCTTTTATATTTTCTAAAACTTTTTATTTTTTTTAACATAACCTATAAATGAAGTGCCAGCTTGTTTGTATAAATTATATCATTCAACAATTTACATTTTAATCAATTATGTAATATTTAATTTTTTTTAATTATGACATAATAAATTATCTTGAAAATGTTTGCTGTAGTTGATAATCAGCCTAGATGAATAATGAGTTATCGTCATAAAATGACAGCTTCATTAAATTTACTTTTGTGCAGATATTCAATGCCTCAACTATGAACAATATTTTACCGTACAAAATTAAAATAAAACTGTTTGACAAAAATTTAACTCTTCATATTAAAAAATGAATTTGTTTTGCTTAAAATATGAGATCAAGTTACATTTTAATATTTATCAATTAAACAGCAATAAATCAAAGGCAATTAATCGTTATCTCCTGTAACATGACCGCACCTCGGCGTATGTTATGTAACAGGTCGCAAACTGCTGGGAAGGCGTAATAATACCAACGCCGCCACGCTCAGCCGATACAAGCTAGCGGAAATTAACAGCTTCTAGCTAGAGCGGAGCCGAGCGGAGTGAGCGCCGGCGCGGGGGCGGCCAATTGTACCGATTTATCGCTAAGATGTATACTGCCTACGTGTTCAGATCGATGAGTAATAATTTAGTGGCTTAAGCCAAGGTTTAGTATGCTTTAATGTATTTCTTGCAGATTTGAATGGAGAGTATTTTAACTAATGCATTTACTCATCCTTATTCTCTATCTGTCTCTCTCTCTCTCTTCAGCCCTAGGAAGTCCACTGCTGAACATAGCCCCTCCCCCTCCTGGAAAGCCAAATAGACCTGTATTATTACTTTCTTATTCTATCTGCACTAAAACCACATTTTACTCCGAGAGTGCAGAATAAGCAACCACTAATAAAGTGACTATTGCCTGTAACATCAATAATATTAAAGACATGCCGGTAAGTCCCTCCCACCATAGGAAAATAAAGTCTAGAAGGAGCAAGGCTAAATGAGATAATAACTATCACATTAGCTTGTATGCGTCCACAATTTTTTTCAATTACGTCATTGAACATTAAACACGATGATTTACGCTCCTTATTTAGGGCCTATTATATTTACCGGTATATGTTATGGATACGTTGCCACACGATCGGTATCAAACTTGGTGTACTGGTGAATGCCTTTCAGGAATACCGTCGTCTTACCATTCCTAGTAACTCCAGAGGGATTTCGAAACAGATTGTGGTATTTTCATAGATCAATCCGATATCGACTTCATCACGAAGGAAGACAGCTTACTGGTAATAAACAAGAAATACTATAATACAATAAGTATTATATACCCGCCAAAAAATAACAAAAAATAGGCGGTTCAAAAATATAAAAAAATAGCTTAACTAAAAACGCATTTCAACAAAAAATATCCATAAGGACTTAAATGAGTATCTAAGACATAACACAAAATGCATGTATATGAAATCGTGCATATTGTCCCCATTGGTTTGACTGTAGATAAACATTAAAACTCCGAGCAGCAGCGCAACCTCAATATTCCAACGCAAAACAAATTCAATAAATTAATATCCAATAAAGCGCTATCTGTTTTAATGAAAACTGGAGAAATAGTGGAATGACAGGAACACCTGCAACTCGGGCCGAAGTTAATTCCACCTATAATTTTCCGGTGTCGCGTCCCACGTTCAACTTCATTATAGCAAAGCAATTACAGTGCGGTGTAATATACCAAGTTAACACTTGACCGAGTTCAAGCATCCGGACTCGCCCGCGTGTGCACTTGCATAATTCATTGTCGTGCTTTTTAATTATTGTCGATGCGGTGTGGTGGTGTTGGTGTATTTATAGATATCGATTGTAGTTCTGTTTTACTGGTGGCAGGTCTCTCATATGTGAGAAGCCGCCTGGGTAGGTACCACCGGAATGTCTGTTTCTCCCGTCAAACAGCAGTGTAAATACACTGTTGTGTTCCGGCTTGAAAGACATTGTAGCCAGAGTAATTACTGGATATAATGAGACTTAACATCTAATTTCTCAGGTTGGCGAGCGCAGTAGAATGCCAAGCACTGCTTAGTAATTCACGGTGTTGTTCGGTTTGCTACTGTTCATGAGCAATCGTTTCGCTTACGATTAGGCGAATGGAATGCTCGTCTCGCCTTTAAATACAATTTAAAAAAATACACGCCAAGTCAATACATAGTGAAAACCGATATGAAGTGACAGCCCGCTGTCGTGAATCCTTTGGTGATTGAGATTTCTGAGTCTTTCCTCCTTGCGTAAGTACTCTGAACAATTATAATATGACCCGTCATAGTCTAAATTTAAAATCTCAATATAATATGTGTATAGTCCCGTTTTTCGGATCTGCTATTTAATTTATTATTATTCCACCTTTTAAACAGTTGGATCACTTCTCTATTAATTCGAATTAGATAACTTTTGTTTTATGATTCCAAGAACTGTAGATGTCATATTTTTACCAAAAACTGCCAGGGTCTTTTCTATCCCATCACAACGCAAACAAACATCTGGAGAACACAAACATTTGTCTTTGCAGAGGTCGAGGCCGCGGGCTATCGCCTTAAAACTGGCTTCTCGGGCTCTGTTTCCGGAGTCCATCGACAAAATGCAAGTGATAACTGACAAGAATTGGATTTTATAATATATGTAAACATTGTTTCATACTGCCTCGGTGGCGTAGTTGTATTACGGTACGGTTACAAAGCTGAGGTCTCGGGTTCGAGTCCCGGGTCGGGCAAAGTGATATTGGATTTTTCTATTCATTATCAGCCCGGAGTCAGGAATTTGTGCCCGATATGGCGATAGGCTCGCCCCCTATCACATCATGGGACGAAACATACAAGGCGAAATGTGGGTGTCCTGGTGGCGCCTCTGCCTACCCCTTCGGGGATAAAGGCGTGAGTTTATGTATGTATGTATTGTTTCATTACAATTTATGTTCATATTGCTAGTAGAGATGCAATAAAAGTTAAAGAAAATCATTATCTCGAATACGATAATGCGGTGTATACCATACCTAAGTAAGTAATTCAATATTTAAACAATTCAACAAGAAATCAATATAATTTAAAAACTTAAAGTTTGAAACGTAAACATTAATTCAGGATATTCGCAATATGTAAATGTTTCTGCTTTATTATGATACCATTGCGACCTAGCTGCGGCATAACCGTGAAATCGTTGAAGATTTACCGTCACTCCGAAACAAGCTCAACTGTACAATGAGACTTAAGCCAGTCCAATCCAGTGCCAGTCTTGCATAATAGATTCTTTTACACCGAAACCAGTTGCATTTCAATACTAGGGAATAATAACCAGAATATTTTTACTATCTGTAAATGTATTAGCACATAATCGCCCACTGCAGATCATAGAGTTCCTCTACAACCGAGAGTGCGAGTGAGAAGGCTTAGGCCATATTGCTGATGCTAGCCTAAATCTTATATTGTCTCTTAGTTTTCTGCACACACGACCTATCTATCTTAATGTGGGGTCAGGACTACATATGTAACTATTTTGTGTATTTCTTTATTATACTTAGCATCGTACATAATAAAATTATCAATGGTTTGGATTGGTCGTTTTTATCTCTTGCTAAGAATTAATTAATACATTAAACAACTTTTATGTAATGTAGCTACAATTTATGGTATTCGGATTAATTGAAAATTGCCAAACATTAGCTGAACTGAAATGATAGTAAAATACGATACATAATTTTAAGCTTTGCGTGAAGCTTTGGCTGTCAAAAAAAAATTCAAGGCCAATTAATTATAAACTTAAATGGTAAGTCAATAAAAAATAAAATTATATAGGGAAAACTGCGGAAAATGTGGTTAGTAGTAGCAACCTGCAAAATATAATTAAAAATTTCACCACCAGCAGCTTAAGATGGTGCCAAAAATAAAAACAGGTGGTGGTTATTACTAGGATATCCACAAAAAGATCAAATAAATTCATATTTGTTCCTGTATAATCTGTGAATTTATTTTACAATTTACAGCAAAGTTCCGAGTTGTCCATTGCAGTTTAAAGCAGTAGCAAGTTCTGATATAAAATTAAAAGAAACAAACATTCTACCCTGTTTTACTCTTTTGCTACGTAAATGTATTAACCAGGACCTGGCTAAAATTTATACTTTTTACTGTGTAATATCATCCGAAATATTCTAAATCTTTTCAGTAAATACCCGAATAAACGTACAGACAGCCTTCCACTATCCTGTCATACTAAACATATGAAAGACAATGAGTTATTTATAACATCACTTTTGTCCAATATAATAAAACTCACAAACAAACTTTTCATTAATCTTATTTGGTGTAACATACGGCCGTTTTCAGATGGGTCCAACAGCACCCGAAGCGTTATTCAGTTCGGTTCTACGTTGGTCGTTGCCACGGGGAATTACTGTCTTTATCTACCTCTATTTTATCCAAATAAATGAGTTTATATTTATTTAAGTGAAATACTGACAACGGTGCATCAAAAAGTAATTGGAATTCGAGCTGAAAATCTCAGTAACATTTACTTGTTGATGTGAAAATTGCTTTGTATTAAATAAATAAATACATTCAACAGTCACATACATAGTCCTAATCCTACACTAAGATCGAGTCTTGTGTCGTGGGTATCACCGTATTAGGAACTACGAGAGACTTTTCGGTCTCACAAACACCCAGACCCGAAACACATACTCATGGTCCATGATCGAACCCGCGGCCTCTCGTTTCACATGTGACGTCTAACCAACCTGTCATAATGTGTAATGCAATGCTTTTAAATAGATTTAAGATGTTTCATATTCAAAAATATCTTGATTATTTACATAATCCAGACATATAAAGATTGTCATAAATCTGCACATCCAATTTATTCTCACTTTATTCCGAATGGCGGCCAAATTTCCATATTGTCCACAATTTGACATGCATTACACAATTGTTTAAGCATGAAATAAATAAAAAAAAAAATGGTTTATGAAAAATCTCAAAGAAACACCAAAACGTAAATAACATACATCATTTTTATCATCCAACACTTTCTATTCTATTACAAACGCTTAGAAAACAGTATAAGTTTAGAACCATAAAAGAAAATTCTACTTTACTCCCGAGTAAAATACCGTGTAATAATTTAATACAAACAAAATATTCGTCTGTCAAAGAAACATCAATTCAAAAATCAGGTTGAAAGAATTCATTTTTGTCTGAAGCTTTTGGGTCTCATCACTTTCTGAGAGCCTTTGTATGCGGCTCTTCTCGCTAAGTACATTATGTAAATGTAATACCGGAGGCAGGACCGCTCGCTCCTTGTACATGGTTGATAACCACACCCATATTATCATACACAGAGGGTCAAAACTCCGTGTATTTTTAGCTATAATTCTGCAGTATGGAACGCGTTGGTAAGCTGTAGCTTTTGCGCTGTGACAACTATGTGAAATGTAAACGACACTAAAACGCAACGGGCAGCCTCGGCGTGTGAATGCGCGCGGTATTTTTCAAATATTTCGTGGTGCACCTATAAACAGTGCAGTGACTTTGTTGTTTTACTTTTAAAAGAGGAATAATTTGGGATTTTGGTGAAGGTTACATAAAGATGAATGAAGTTAGTACTATAAATTTATTTTACTTCGGATTAAAAATAACGGGCAATATATGAAATTATAAAAAATATCTAGTCTTGCAATTTTATGCATGTTAACATCAGGTTGGTTGTTACGAATTCAAATTAATAATCATTTCAGTCGCATCGGTTCCTGGTACAGTGCCTTACTACGTAGTCGGCACTACATGGGTCGTGGGTTCGATAGACAGACAATACTTTTTGTGTTTATTTTTACGACGATGACGAAAAGTAATTTTAGATGGAATACCAAATGGAGGTGTCAAATTGTATGACCGAGGTATAAGTAGATATTTTTAACCTCGATGTGGAGATCCTGTGAGAAGGCCAATGTTTAGCAGTGGACCTTGTGGTTGAAGTGAGAGCTTTGCGTGTGGTTAACCTATATGACTTGGATTAAGTGAAGATAATAATATTTAGAGAGGTTCAGACGTGTTTATCACTTCATTGTGCATATACAAATATTAACGACGAACTGCACTGTAGTCGAGGATGGTACAGGCTGGGTATAATGTCAAAGGTTACGCCGGAAATCGAACACTGGCACCGAACGAGATAATACTAGGTATACAGAAAGATTGATGAACGATTTTTAATGTACTTTTAAAACGAATAAATGGTGTCTAAATACAAATTATACACATACTGTTTTTTAAGTGCCATAAAAATGAAAGTGGTGTAATAAATAAAATTTGAAATTTTATTTCTAGCTTTAGAAAAACGTGTCGTTATTGCTTCTATCCTAAACTACATTTATTTTTTCAAACACTCGCAAATAAAACATTGTAATTCGTCTTAAACGCTGGCTAAAAGCAAAATAAATCCAGACGTATCAAATCGATTCCCAAACGTATTCGCCAAAAGATTTATTACTCAACCTTAACACGTTTTAATCTAAGTTTTTTGGTTTGACATTGCTTTCAAATGCACGGTTTAATTCAAACACAGGCGGTTGGACCTAACACAGGCGAATAAGTTAAAAAATTACCATTTTGAGTGAAAATTCCCTTTTTTTCACACTTTGTCGCCCCTGATGGCCGCGCCTAATGGATTCATGCCATTACTTTCTTGTATGCGCCAGGTACCGAACCGTGAGTTTTTTGAAACTCAAGTATAAAATTATGTGTTAACTTAATGTGGGAACTATTTTAGGGATTAGAAAAAGCCATTGTAATATGGACCAAGGTCATGTAGATGATAATCTCAATGTTAAAATATTAATTAGATAAGTTCTGTGATTAAACTTATGTTTTGACGTATGTAGAACTCGCAAAAATGTAATTTATTTAATACTTATGCGGCAGCTAATATTTTCTTTTATAAACAAGAGATTTGCAATTTCTACGTATGGATCGTAATATTTGATGAAGGTAAATATTAACACTCAGAGCAAACAAGCTAAATGTTTGCGCGTACAATATACAATATGGATATTGCATAATATATAAAATACCAGGACTTCAAAATAGACCAAAATAGGAGAAAAGTTCGTGGTACGATTTTATACAAAATACTTTACACAAGAGAACATTTTTGCTATATATTCTCAAGAAGAAGCACTTTCATATGCGCAATTGAGGGCTGGATTATCTCGATATTATTTCTAAGTCATCTGAGTCCCAACAACATGCAAAATGATTACGGCTGTGAAGGCATTGTGGGTGCAATTCGAGACTTTAAACTTCCTGGATGGAAGAATGGCAAAATTCTCATATTTTCAAATTACTTGGTCAAGCTAATCTAATAATGCTGTATAGAGAATTGCGTGGGTACGCATGTGCAATCATCATAAATATGAATAAACATAATAACTTTAATTGGAATCTAATGGTGGTAGGTCTCTCACATGTGAGAGGCCGCTTGGGTAGATACCACCGCCATGTCTATTTCTCCCGCCAAACAGCAGTGTAAATGCACTCTTATGTTCCGGTTGAAAGGACATTATAGCCTGAGTATCTACTGGCCATATTAAGACTTAACATTTTATGTCTCAGGATGGCGAGCGCAGTAGAATACCAAGCAATGCTTTGTAATTCATGGTGTTGGTTGGTTTTCTTCTGTCCGTATCGCTTACCATCAGGCGAATAGCTGGCTCGTCTCGCCATTCATCGCAATAGAAAAAAGCATATTCAGGATCTGACGTCTACAATTGATAATATACTAACATTGGAATTATGGAATGAGACCTAATGTAACAAATTCAAAGTATTTTATTCACTCACGATTGTCGTAGTGTAAGTTCATGTCATGGTTCCAGCACACTGCATGAAAAATAACTTACCAACAAATCCCAGACATTCGTATGAAAATCCACATTTTCCACGACTTTAAGTTGGCGACATCTTTATTTGCGTTTCTTCCTTTGAACCCGACAGGTAGCCCGCGGCGATACATCTACTGAGTTTTAATCCGCGCCGCCGACGGCAATCGCGCGGTAAGTCGTTTTAAATTAAAACTTGTACTACCCAATCCTTACTTATAGGAAAGTTGGCAAAAAACTTATTCATTGATCCTCAGGTACTCGTACAAATAATATATATTAAAACTCCGATTTTGGAAGGCAGAGTTTCTGCTTGTCTGGTTTTGCCTTTGTTGATATCTCTTTGTTGGCGTAAATGAAATAGATTTTTGTGTATAATGTGGTGATCTGTTTTTATTTTCTAAAACATAATATGTTTTCTATCCAAAAGGCTCATTGTCGTCTTGTTATAGAAATGCTACATAATCCGATTCACAATGTAGCCGCAAAACACAAAAAACCTATTGAACTGTATTATTATCTCAAAGGCAAAATATATTAATATATCGCCGATTTATTTTATTTGTCTTTTATTAGCCCTCTGGCTAAGGTCAACCCTTCTTGGAAATACACAAACTGAAATCCCATAGAACCGATTACCCGACCTCACCTAATTTAAAACGCCTCATTTCTTCGGTGCTTACGTAAATGGACTGTTAAAATTAAGGGAATGAAATCGACCTTCCCGTGCAACCCCCGTCACTTTTCATCCTGTTGCAGGCGCTAGCAACCGACTACGGTATACGCAAGAGTGTTCCGGCACCTAAGGGTCATTGATACTTGCAGTGACGTAAGATAAGTCACTATTATGAAAATGTCCACCCGTAGTGAAACTTTTTGCGAAATTATTTAAATTGTTTCCCGTGATGATTATTACAGTTTTTATGTTTATATTATCCTCAATTCCATGCACGCTTTAATTTTTACCTATGTGATATTGGGTAGTTTCAAATAAATTCTACAAATAAAACTTGTGTGACATCATAGTAATAAACAAAACAAATTATTGGCCCAGTAACATGGTTAGATGACATTTCAGACTCCCATATGGCAAATACTAAATAATGATCACACCGCAACGAACCACCGCATCATACCATAGTATATGTAAAAACCACAAACAAATTAGCTCAACTTGCGACCGCATATCAATTGGACTGTCAGAAAGAAAATTTAATTTGATGTGTATCGATTAAATTATTTGCTTAATACCAATTTATTATTTATACAGTCATTTAACTTTGTGCGCGTCGGTCTCTGCGGTCTAGACAGAGTGATTGCTTTTGTATCGGCATATCTATCGGTTTTTAGTTTTTGACCGCAGGCACGCGAACGCCTTGCGCATTGTTCAATTTTCGTATTTGATGACCCGGCCTAATTTATGTTTTTGTTTTGTGGTTACAAAATTATTCTTGTTTAAATGGGCAGAAAATCTTACCGTAGGGTATCTTACCGTTATAAATACTTGCGAAACAAGAAGAGTTTGATGTGCAGACCTTTGGAGTGAAGGGGGAAGTTGAAAGCGATTGAAAATTGTTAATAATTTAGTAATCAGTCATTAGACAAGCAAAACATCATAGCCAAACCATGATTTCAAGTCCATTCCCTGTTCATAGTCAATAAATCTGACAAACGAGAAATTTCAAACAACCACACAACCATGAAAACTACGAGAAATCTTCCACCATATCCCCGAACCAAATATTTGTGGTTCACAAAAACATTTTGCCTCCACAGCCGGCTTTCACTCGCAGCGCTTTGAAGGCTGCCTGTGAAATAAAGGCTGTTGGCGCTGTAAATAATTTATTTTGTGTCTCGATAACATAATTTACGGTTGTGATAAAAATCTATAAGCACGTTTCAAAGCCTACTATGATGAGGGATTTTTTATACTACACACGCGTTTTACTACCTCCTGCGAAATGAGGATTTTATCACAGATGTTTGCAGTCGGAATATTTTCAATTTTGTTTGAACGTCCTTCATACCGGGTATATCAAGACTGCGACGGAAAACGAAACCAGGTGGTAGTTTTAGTGGTTACAGATACGATGCAAATAAAAAATTCACCAAAACAGCGACATATACTTTTTTAGAATTTTTTAAAAATCATCTTGTTTGGTTGGTAAATACCTAGTTTTTGCGAATATAATAATAATTTAAAACCTTACGTACCATTGAGTGTTTAAAAATAAAGAGGTGTACATCATTATTTTAGGAAAACTATGTATTTATCACCCAAATACGATGATCAGTAAAAAATTACAAAAAAAAAGTTGTCGGTTTTTATTGCGAAATTTTAACTTGCATTGTGTCTGAAGTCACTAACACTACCACCTGGCTTCGTTTTCGGTCGCAGTCTAGATATACCCTGTATATTTAGTTTTGAGTATGTGTGACAATTAATTATATACAGTGTATTTCTTTTATTTTTTTATTTATATTTCTTAAAAATCCGTCTGTCTGCTGTGGTAGCCCCCGATAGAAACCTGTGCCAAGCACGAGGCTATTTTGGACAAGGACAATAATATTAGGAAAAATACTATTAAATATTTTCCAAATATATGATCTCCCTCCGATAACGATGTCTAGGACGTAAGGCACCTGATCAATGACTGAGGAAGAACATTTCACGTCAAACTCATGACTGTCCTCTTGAATTATGCCTTGCCTCTTAACACCGCATTTCAAACCCGTCTTCACCAACAAAAATAT
Source organism: Deilephila elpenor (assembly GCA_949752805.1). Taxonomy (NCBI): domain Eukaryota; kingdom Metazoa; phylum Arthropoda; class Insecta; order Lepidoptera; family Sphingidae; genus Deilephila; species Deilephila elpenor. Next base: position 11,824,727 of record OX457101.1, on the reverse strand, counting down.
GCTTACTGAACTTAAACGAAAATAACACAAAAACTACTATTGGTAGTCTATCGGCGATGTTTTCTTGTTAAAGGTTCTTTAGTATCTGCAAGTTTTCCTCGCCAATGAGCCTTATAAGACTAATGTTCATGGACACGGAATTAATTGTTTGTTGCTCAGCTTGTTCAAGTTACTCAAGTTTTTTAAGTCTGCTGTGAATTGAAGTTTCTTTTCTCGTTACTGTTGACAGGTCTAAGGCAAATGGAAACGATAACTAAATATTCTTTTTCTCATATTTATTTAAACTATTTTTGTATTATTTATTTGTAAAAAAAATTAAGGTATGTCAAGTGACACCGACTTAACTAAATTGATAGAGCTCCACAACGATTAATACAAGTATTCATACTACAAAAAATAAAATGACATTTTGTTAAAGATTCTGGTCTTGGATGATTTTAAAGAAAATATTCTTATTTAGTTTATACGTCATTCTTTCTCCAAGAACAAAATGTGTTAGTTCAATCTTAGCGTCCTAATAGAATTCATGGGTCCTAATGATCCTGCAATGAACCGAGAAGAAAATTTTCGACACACCATCAAAAAATCCTAAATAGAAAAACTTAAACCCTAGATAACATGAAATCCCATGATTACAAATTAACTTTAGGAAACTTCGAATACAAAATGCCTGCAAAACACGCTCATTATATTCCAGAACAGGTTGCCAAGCCTCCGGGTCGAGGCAAATTAATATGTGTAGGTGTTACCTTAATTTTAGCTCTAAAATCTTTTACATTTCCAACGTAATAAACTCCACAGTTTTCCTCTGAACATAATATGTTAAATTTTGTGAAGTGACGCAAATTCGCTTTAAGTAACTATTTTGTGTTGCTAAAATTACACTCCAAATAACATGTATTGGTGTTTGTCATATAAAAATATAAAACTTGATAAGGGCTTTTGGTATTCGATGTAATAAATGTTTCTATTTCTAAACTCGGGAAGTTAAAACGGAAGTTTTGTTTGCCATATGGTGATACAGTTTGGGTACATAACGTTGAATTATTTAAGTCGTATTGTGAGTTGGTTTTTCCTTTTGTTTACTCATAAATATAGTGTAGATGTGGGCGGTGCTTGTGTCAGGACAAAGAGCGGTTGGACGGCCTTTAGCGTCAGACATGATGGTAACATGACGAAAACCAGGTTTTATTACTTTTAACACGGCATTGAAGTGCTAGTAGTTCTAAAACTACTACTGTACATATATGTGACGGGATATTCAAAGAAATTGGTTTGCATTCCAACATCAATATTGAAATAACCCTAATATGGATGTAATATAGATAATCATTAAAATTCGGTTTACCCGGTGAAGGATTCAAGCGTTAGCATATAGGCAATTCATTATTTTAAATACACTTATTTAAGAACACATAGTGACTTGAATCCTAAAGCATAAACAAATTACATACCCCAGATATATCAAAATAAATACCGCGAGTATTACATAGCCCCATAAAACAAATGACTCATGCCACACTAAAACAAAGCAAAAAAAAATTTAACCCTCAAAAAATACCTGTGATTCATCGGCTAATCTCTAATAGGGACGGGACATATTTACCCTCAACCGAGTCCGGCGTCTTATAATTAGTTTGAATGTTTACGTAGCCGGGTAGTGCCCGAACAGGCTGCGAACAGATGCCTTAAAACTGTTTACATAAGCTGCCCCACTTGTTTTATTAGCCACTTGGCCCCGCACACGGCGATGCTCGCACAGGTTTTCAAATTGTTTCGTAAAAGTTAAAATTTTAAGCAAAGACGGGTATGTCAGAATATATTACACTCAAAAGCGTGTTGCTGCGTTTTTTTAGCGAGCTACATCGATTTTTAGTACTTTAAAGGTCGTTTTTGGAATTTTATTCTTGTTGATAAAAACCTGCGGCGGGTAGTTTTGACTATATTTCACGGTACCGTAAAACGGGATGGACTCACGGGTGAATAAGAATAAACGGGAGTTTATTCTTATTCATAAAGAAGAAGATTATATTTTACTAATCTTACAAACATATCATTCAAGAAGATTATATTTTACTAATCTTACAAACATCTAATATTTTCGGAATGATTACACCTATATGTCACATTAGACAAATAAACACTTGACTGATTTTGTTTCTATTCACCCGTGAATTTCGATCCAGCAAGTGTTACTGTAGTTATTATTTTAAAAGTGCATGTCTATCATAAATATAATTTTGTGGAGGGTAGTTTTGACGTTAGCCTTTTTGCTAGGTCTTCGCAGTCCCGTCAGTGACGGCTCAGTATTATTTGTGTGGTAGCCCCAGCCTCCGTGGCGCATTTGTTTGATCGAGAGGCCGCAAGTTCGAGCCCCGCACCGAAACAAATATATATGTTATTCACTGGTATGTGTTTCGGGTCTGGGTGTTTATTAGACTGAAAAAGTTTCTCGTAGTTTCTGATACCCACGACACGAGACACAATCTTAGTGTGGGGGCAGAATTGTGTATGTGGCTATTGGGTGTATTTATTTATTTGTCAGTGTATTGTGGACAATATAGTGCAAGTGATGTGTAATATAAAGTGATGTGTAGTATGTAGCGATAATAGATTATGTAGTGCTTCAATAGACCATCGTTTCCGTCGAGGCTGACTAGGCTCTACACACAAAATTTCAGTAAGTTTACTCGACATATATATGTTATTTATCGGGCCTTTCATTGGGATACAGGTTATTCTTAAAGTATTTATTATATAGAGAGAGCGTTGGTACTTCGAAAACGTAAAAATGGTGGTAAAGGTCACTGTAATAATGATCACGTTAACGTTGATCAATACTTATTCAATATGTTTTAGTTATTGATTTAATAGTAATTGTGTTTTTTTGCAAATCAATACCTACGACATACATACAATTACATGCATGAGTTCATACATTATCGTTCGCTTAAATAATTTAGATGTGTCAAAATAGATTAGTTATTTTATATGTATAGACATTTTAATGACAACTAAAGTTTTGAAATTGATTTTACCAACTGGCAGTATAAAATTGAAGCATTTTAACCGCTTCAAATTCATGTGGGCAGCTAGTAATTAATTAAACAATTTTAATTCGTATCCATCAGTTTAAGCCACATAGATCCAAACATTTTACACAAAACAATTTGGGACTAATATCATTGCATGAATGCGGGGATATTATTTTAACAATATATTTTATAAATAAATAAATTTCTAATTATAATATAGCCTTTATTTCCGAAATGATAGATACAATTTACAGAAAGGATTAAAAACAATATATGAACTAAAACTACACATTACAATATATCTCTCACTTCGGCGTGCCTTGCGGCAAAAGCCTCCTCCAACACCTTCCATTGCTCCCTGTCCGCTGCCACTCTCAACCAAAGAGGTCCCAAAGTCAATTTAAGGTCATCCTCCCATCTTCTTGCTTTACGACCTTGGCTCCTAGTGCTGTCCCTTGGATACCAAACTGTCACCTGTTTACTCCACTTATCCTTTTTGCATCGCAGCATATGCCCAGCCCATCTCCATTTAAGTTGATCAATACGTAACAATATGTCTGTTAATTTTGTTTTGCGCCTGATGTCTATACTTCTGACTTTGTCTCTTAGTTTCAGACCTAGCATGCTTCTTTCCATGCTTCTCTGGCATCTTGTTAGCTTGTCCCTATGGTGTTTTGTCAAAGCCCAGGTTTCGCTGCCATATGTAATGCAGGGTAGGATGCAGGTATTGAAAGTCTTCATCTTGATCTTCATGCTTAGTTCCTTGCTTTTCATGATTTCTTTCAGGGTCCAATACTTCTTCCATCCAGTCGCGATTCTTTTGTCTATTTCTTTGGACATTTGGTCGTTTGGCGATATTATCTGACCAAGATACACATATTCCTCTACATATTCAAGTTTCTGTCCATTGATGATAATGTCTATTGGTATTGCATTGGTCATCATTTTAGTTTTGCTTGTGTTGATTTCTAGACCTACTTCTTTGCTTTTGTCTACTAAGGCCTGTGTCATGGCTTTCAGTTTTAGTGGGTCTTCTTCTAATATAACTAGGTCGTCTGCAAATCTTAGATGACTCAATCGTGCTCCGTTTATGTTTAGTCCAAGATGCTCCCAGTCCAATTTTCTGAACATTTGTTCAAGCACTGCTATAAACAGCTTTGGTGAGAGTGGGTCACCTTGCCTTACGCCCCTATCAATTGGAAAAACGTCTCCTGTTGATTCTAGCCTAATTCTAGCTTTGCTTTCGCTGTAGATATTTTTGATGATATTCACGTAAGTGTTTTGGATCCCCTGCTCTTTTAGGCTTTGCCATACGGATTCGTGTTTGAGGCTATCGAAAGCTTTGGAATAGTCTATAAATGCTATGTAAATGGTTTTATTATATTCATTGTATTTCTGTATTAGCTGTTTAACTGTATGTATGTGATCAATTGTGCTGAAATCTTTTCTGAATCCGGCCTGTTCCAAAGGTTGATTTTCGTCGAGTGCGAGTGATATTCTGTTCAGAATCACTTTAGCGAAAACTTTGTATACGTTTGAGATGAGAGAAATGGGTCTGTAGTTTCCTATATCGTCTTTTGGACCTTTTTTGTGTAGGAGTATAATATGTGATTCTGCCCATTGGCTCGGAATGCTGCCAGTGTATAAGCTCTCATTAAAGACCTTTGTTAGAATAGGGCTTAGTTCTTTAATTGTCCCTCTCAAAAGTTCGATTGTGATGCCGTCTGGGCCAGGGGCTTTTTCCATCTGTTGACTTTTTATAGATTTTTCCACTTCCGATACTAATATTTCGGGTATATCTTCTAAATCTTCGATCCTATGGTTTTTTATATTATTATGAGCTCTATCAGGCGATTGATTGTTCGTCTGGTCGGAACTGTGGTTTTCGTATAGTAAGCGATAAAAGTTGGTTGCTATGTTTTGGATTTCGCTGCGTGACGTAGTTGACAGTTTTTTGTCTCTTAACTTTGGTATCCATTCTTTTCCCTGTTCTCGAAGTTCCTTGAGGGCTTTTTTCGTCCCTCCCGTTTTGCTAATGTGATTCTCTAAGGTTTTGATTCTTCTATTTTTTCTGTCTTTTCTCATATTTTCGCGTATCTGTTTGCTGAGGTTCGATATTTCTTTTTGGTTTACTTTCTTTTCCTTTTTCATTATTAAACTTTTTCTGTCATCAATTAGTTTTAAAGTTTTCTCACTTAGGTAGGATCCTCGACTCTTATCTATTTGTATTCTTGGTTGGTTTTTGAGCTTAATTTCTATTTTATTGTATTTTTCCTGTAGGTCCCTGTCTGAGGTAACTATTTCCACTAGGTCTATTTTGGTGTCGTCTGGGTTTTTCTTTTCATTGATTGTCTGGGAATAGTTCATTTGAATTGATTTTGGTCTCGGTTTTTTTATACCACTTTCTATAAGACTGCTGCGTACCATGCGATGGTTTGTATTGAAGTTTAAATGTTGTATTATTTCAGTATCGCTGAAAGACCTAACATTGTTGGTTATTATGTAGTCTATTTCGTTTCTAGTCTTTCCATCTGGGGATATCCAAGTCCACTTTTTTTTGGGCTTTTTGCAGAACATGGAATTCAGAAGTGTTAAGTTTTTCTCTAGCAAGAATTCTACTAATTTTTCCCCACTCTTGCTTCTTTTCCCACTTCCGTATTTCCCTATTATCTGTTCTTCTCCGGTTAGTCGAGCGCCTACTCGAGCATTAAAGTCACCCATTAGTACTATATTGTTTTTCGAATACTTTTCAGTAATGTCTCTTAGCGCGTCGTAAAAATTTTCTATGACTTGTTCTGTCGGCGAGTAGCCTTGGATGATTGTCCATTTTTTCGGATATTTTGGTAAGTTAATATGGATTGCCGCTATTCTATCGGATATGCCTTCAAACCCAATGATCTGGCTTTTAAGGTATAGCTTTACCAGAAATCCTACTCCTCTTTGTCCAGCGACTTCACCTTTGTGGTACATAATAAAGTGACTTCTCTCTTCTATTCCTTCTCCTAATCTTCGCATTTCGCTTATGCCTAAAATGTCCCACTTGATATTTGTAATAGCTAACTCTAGCTCTTGCAAACTTTCTGGAGTTCTAAGGGTTCGTGTGTTTAGAGTACATAGGTATAGACTACTTTGTTTCTGTATTCCTTTTTTTGCGCTGGAAATTGTTGTCAGATTTGTTGGAGGGTGGTGGTCGATTTCCCCCACGGTGACCGGCCGGCTTGGGGGACAAATTATTTGATATTTTCTTGCGGTTTTCTTATTTGTTGTATCTATATGTTGATTCCGGTCGGAGGGGGCCTTTACTTGTTTTTTGGCAGCTCTGACATCGAAGCAGACTTTTCACGTGCCACATATGTGAGGATGCTTGGTTTGATTACTTCCTTTGTTGAACTTAAGACAGCCTTTGTTTTTTCTGTATTTTTCTTGCTTGGTTTCTTCTGGGATGGAGTAGTTGGCGATACTGAAATCTCTCTCTTCCTTTTATCGCGTTTGGTTGTCCCTGGTTTTTTCACAATTAGCTTGTCGTATTTTATAAACGCTATGTTTCCATTTTCTCTTTCTTCTTCCACTTTCGGTTGTAGTTGCTTGCGTATTTCAAGAACTTCCTTGGGGAAGTCTTCATTTACATAAATATTTGTGGGCAGATTACGCTTGTTTTTCAGAATGAGATGTTTCTTCAAAGTTGTTGTCAGTGATATTATCACAGGACGGTTTTTATCGAAATTTGTTCCAATTCTTTTGATAAAGCTTATTTCTTGGCTGTCTAGGTGAGTCCCTGATTCTACTATTATTTCCTTTACATAATCAACTAACTCTATTTCAGTCTTTCCTTTTTCTTCAATGCCAAATAGAATTAAATTATTCCTGCGTTTTTCTTTTTCTAAGAATGTTATTTTTTGTTCCAAATTTGTGACTTTGGTTTTAAGAATGATGTTTTCTTCTCTCAGTATTTTCATTTTTTCGTCAAAAGCTTCCATAACGTTTTTTGTTATTTCTGTTGTTAATGTTTTTGTTTGTTCATTAAACTTTTCATTTATTTTGGAGAGTAAGATTTCCATTTGTTTCTCCATTTTATTTCGGGTAATTCGATGTTGTAACGTGGTAACACTTTTGTATAATGGTAGGATAATACTTTTATTTTTGTGGCAACACTGTTGTTATGGCTGTAGATGTTTTAAGTCAGTTGTCACCTTGATTGTCATTTGTCACTGACACTGATTTGTTTGGCTGGCACTACTTGTGATCTTTTTTGAGGTTATAACGAATACTAATTGAAAAATCTCACTTTTAGATAGTTATTTCGCTTAGATTTTTACTTGAGCACAGTTTCAGTTTGATTTCGCCAAGGCTTAGATATAGTATATGTTCACTTTGCCACTTATTGCACTGTTAATTCACTGGTATCTGCGGAGCTCACACTCGTACGTGTTTACGCTATCGTCACCGGAACCGGAACCAAATTTCTAATTAAAAATGCTTAAATATGAACAAATGTGGTCAGCTTCAACCTCATTTAAAATTATATATTATACGTGATTAAAATTCCTATCTCATATTTCATTACTTTTATTAATCTCTTCATTAGGTATGTAACGTAATTTAAAATTTGTAATATTAATCGATAATATAGACATTTATGTTCTTAAAGCAATAGAGATACATACACATACATGAACTCACGCCTTTATCCCAGAAGGGGTAGGCAGAGGTGCCACCAGAAACCCCACATTTCGCCTTGAATGTACCGTCCCAGGATGTAATAGGGGGCGAACCTATCGCCTATTCTAGCACAAAGTTCTTACTCCAAGCTGATAATGAATAGAAAAATCCAAAATCACTTTGCCTGACCCGAGATTCGAACCAGAGACCTTAGCTTTGTAATCGCAAATAATACAACTACGAGACAGTCATTGAAATACGTGGCGATAGAACAACCAAGCAGGCACTATCATAATTTTTTAAATTATTATATTGTTTATTTTATCACAGAACATACATACATACACACAAACACACAAAACCCGGATACTGTTAGTGCGTTGCATTACCGTTGCCGTCTCTCGAATGATGTTTACACAGGATCTGTGCTTGTTTTCCGTAATTTAAATAATAAATCTTGTATGTTACACCGGTGTTCTGTGTCCACTAAATTAGCCTATTAAATAAGATTAGTTTACTTTGCAAAGGTTGCTTCTATTAAATATTCTAATGGCTTGGTCACAGATGAAGTAGTCAGGCTGGTGAACTCAATTGATTATATTTAAAAATAAGTACGAGTACGATGTTTTGATGAGCTCAATTGATTATATTTTAAAATAAGTATTATGTTCTATGCCGGGCTTATTTTTTTTGACATTTGCACGTCACCATTGGTGAAACGATTTTTTTTCCATTTGAATAAATAAAACAAAGTATATTTCTTAACCGGCAGCTGACCCCAAAGCCACACGATTCTTTGCCCATACAAACGGAATAATACCCACAAGTACGTCTCAGCAAAAATAAGCCCAATATTTATATTACATTACGTAGTCCATTGCATAACTTATTCCCTTTTGCACGGCAATAGCCTATTTTTTACGAGGCCTTACGTAAGTTCCAAGTGGGAGCACCTCAGGATATCAGCTCGACGATTTCATTCTCATTTTATAGGCATCGTCATATAAATTCAGGCGGGTCCCGAATTCCGACGTATACCCATGTACTAGCACGGCTGAATTTCACGGGAGACTTTTTTATATCCCATCTGACAACGAGGTTTTTAGTTGGCGAATACCTTGTATTTATAAAACATAGTTATGGAGTCTTGTTCACTACTTTTATTCGAAAATAGAATAGGCATATGATGCACAATTGCTCTGGATTGAAATGAATCCCACTTCACGTTGAAGATTGGTAGCTAAAACATCGAGTCCGTATTTCATTGAAAACATGATAATTGGTCAGGTTCCTTTATAAAACAGTGGAAACAACATTAGGCAGCTGAAGTTATAAATTAAAACAATAACTCTCAATTTTTTTATTCTTCTTTGTCGTTGTCAGCTTGTTTCTCAAACTTATGCAGTATTTAAATATTAAAACAATAATCGCTTAATAACGCCCGCCTCTTTCGGACGTCCTTCATAAACTTCCAATGAAAAACGACCACAACCTCTGATTCATACTTAAAACGTTTGATACTCAGATTTCTGAGTAAAACAAGTGTACGAACTTGCCCGTAGAGGCGAACTGTGGTGGACGAAGTTGAAATTATGTCAGACTTATGAAGCTTACTCGGCCCCGCCATATCCCTAGCTTAAAAACTGTCACCACTTTTAGTTAGTACGAAAATTTCGCTCAAACTATTAACACTTTGGATAATATCCGTTTTTTTGGAGTTTTGACGTGTTTGTTAAATGCATTCGGGTCGTACCGTTTTTTGTTGTTTCGGTACAACTGGTTTGTTTAGGCGCGTGCGAATCCTTTATTGAATCAGTTTTTATAGGCTGCACTAATTTGATTGTTACAGCCCGGCGCATAGGTAAAATGAGTTCCGTTTCACTTATTTAGATTCGTATAAAATCGTACTCTTTAGTATGATAATTATAACCTGAATATAATGAAACATGAGCCAATCAATATTCTATTGATTGTAACTAATATCTGTTCATAATGTTAGCATATTAAGTCGCCACAAATTTATAAAAATGTACAAAAATTCATCACATTTTTTTGTAAAAATAAAAAATCTTGCACTAAATACACGTTCCAAACAACAGACAATCATCGAATGAGTTATTACAATATTGCATCGGAATTAATCCAGCTCAACTGAAACTGGGCGAAGCTATAAATAATTCATACCATTGTACTTATTTTCTTATCAATTATTAAAAGCAACCAGGTACAAATGATCTCAGAGTACTTGTGAAAAATTGATCCTTTTAGAGTTGCCACAAGGTTTCTTGAATAAACAAAAGCTTATGCAGCCTTATTCCGAACTAACTCAATGTTAACAAGTTCTGAAAGAATCATAGGATTTTCATCTTTATTGTTACAGTATTAAAGATCAAAGGAGCGGATGTTGATGTTATGATGAAAGCCACAAACAATGCTCGACCGTTAGAGAAACGATACCAATGTTTATATAAAAAATATAAATATATGTATGGGAACCGTTGTTTGTCATTTGTTTTTATTTGCAACAGTACTGTAGCAATATCTTTTGGCTAATTAACAGGAAGATATTGCTTAATGGAGTGAAATAGTACATTATCTCAGTATGCGCATGTAAGTTTTAAATAATATGTTTCTTTTTAGAAATATATTATGCTAAATTATGGGATCAGTACCTAAATTACTTTTATTAATTTTTAGTTTTAGTACAACCAAAAGTTCAATGTGTTTTTTTTATTATATATTCTGAAATATTGATTTACTTTCATAATTATCACATTATGTTTTTATCATGATGATACACCAGCAACAAGGAGTACTGTTGTTCTTTATTTATTACTTATGATACGTAACAATTAATTAGTACATTCTGACCAAAAACTTTTTTATTTCTCCTACCCACTTATTAATTTGTTTTGTTTTGTATTCAACACACCGTTCATATTATTATATTAGAATGTATAGTTTGATATATGTTCTGATGCTAGCTTTAGTTATTATTATTGTACTTATCTCATAATGTGAAATGTAAATTTCTTTTGAGAATAAAGTTCTTTAACCACAACTACTTAACCACATCCATTGAACACAACAGTACGCTACAAAAGAGAATTTAATTCCAGAACTCATCTGTTAATTGGTCCCTGCAAAGTCAATTGAATGAGCGGTTATTATCTCATAATTGGAGAAATAATAATGAAAAGTTTCATCAGGTAGCAGATGCGATACGAGACTGAAACACAATCGACAAGTTCAAGGCACGCCATTTAAACTTAGCAAAATAGCTTTCAATTTAATAGCAGTAATTTTGGTGAGCACCTTTGTTCAGTTTGAAAATATCTCTAAGTGTTTAGTTGATGTAGTATATTTAAAAGTTGGAGTGGATGGCGACGAATACTATGTTTCTGCAAATGCTTTCTAAATTGAAATTATGTGGGTAGAATTAATTTTAGATAGTAAATTGATATTGCTGTTCAAGGAATTTAGATTGAATTTTAAGAATTTTCTTGATTGATTTAGATTTTTAAAGATACTCAAGGTCGTCGAGGCCACGTGTAAAGAAAAGGCGGTGCGTTTAGTAGCCATTGGTTAAATCATTAAATTAGAAGCCCTACGACTGAACTTGACAACACATTAACTGGGCACTAATCATGTGAAATTAATTAACGCATTCTGGGAATGCAAGGTGCAGTCTACTCAGCTGGCCGAACATTAATTCGTAGAAGGTATTACTGTCGCGGCAAGATGGGTCGATGACATTGTCAAAGTAGCAGGCCGAACCTGGATGCGACTGACAAAGAACAAACAAAAGTGGCATAGTATGAGGGAAGCCTATACCCAGCAGTGGGACTCTACAGGCTGTGGATGATAATGCTTACTGTCGTATAAGAAGCCCTGTCATCTAACCAAACTTCGTCATTACTGGAATTAGCTTATTTATTTATTTATTTATATCGTTTATTGTACACCAAATAAAACAATATATTACATAGCAGTATAAAGAACGGTCGTATTGCACGAGGCAATCTCTTACCGACTACCTTGGGATGAACATAAGAAAACGATATTTTTTGTATTGTATCAGCCCAAATACACCCCACTGCAAGGTACGGGCCTAGTCTAGAATTGAGGGTACGATTGAGAGTGGTTAGACCATAGAGAAGGAATAATGTGTGGTAATTAGAAATGGCTCTTTATTCTATCGACTGTGAACTGTTGGAACACTGGTTCAATTTCAAGGTAAATCAATATATTTTATGGAGGATTTTCACATCTGAAAGTTTGCTAGGGATTCCATACACACACACACATCTCGCGTTTTCCTAGAAGGGGTAGGGAGATGTGTTACCAGGACACCCACGTTAACCTTGTATGTCCCTTCCTACGCTGAGATAGGAGCCGAGCCTATCGCCATATAAGGTCCAAATTCCTGACTCCTGGCTGATAATGAAAAGAAATATTAAATATCACTGACCAATCCCGGATTCGAACCCAAGATCGTTGTAATCGTACCGTAGTATAACTGCGCCACCGAGCCAGTAGGGACTGGATAAATTCCTAAAAAGGATTTGACTACATACAGGCAGAATTTACAAAAGTTATAAGCTGAATTATTGTGCGATGTACATACATGTCAGAAAAATATATTTCGGCTAGAATAAAGGTGGAATAAGACGTAGCCAGAAACAAATATTCTCGCACTTAAAGGCTAAAGCCACCGTACCCGGTTCACTTAGCTAAGTATACAAGGCATTTATGTCACCATCACACAAATTAACACAAGATAAAACAATAAACTCATACTGGTATCTGATAATTCCCTTCACGTCACACATGACTCGGTATCTCGTTACTTGTAAGTTAGCAAGATTCGACCTTTTTGTTCCGACCTCAGTGTACTCAGTTCCCTTTGTTTTGCTTCTGACAAAAGACGCACCTTTGAAAAGGAAATCCAGCGAGCGTGTTATGTAAATTAGAAACAGAACAGACTTCTGTGTGATGCCTGGATGTAGGTAGTTGTGTAAAATTAGTGAAATTCTACAAATAGTCCCGAACCAAACAACGAACCATCTAATTAAACTCACAGGAGGTCTCCGGATGTAGCGAACGAACAAGTCGCTTTGGAAGTCGTTGGACCTATATTCAGCAATAAGCAACTTGTGGCTGATGATAAAAGCCATTCTTATCACATAGTTTGTGAATCCTATAGTCTGAGGAATGTTATATGTTAACTACAAACTATTTATGTATCCAGACAATTAATATACAAATATTTATATTAATTTGCAAAATGTCCTAATTTTCCAATCTAAAGTTATATGGTTTCACATCCCAACACGATCTAATAGAAATATATATTTTTTGTTCACAGACTCAAGGTAAGTGGGAGACGGTGTCAAGCTAATCGATCAATTCAGCGACGGGTAAGTGCTAAATATTTATCGATATTGAATTGGACAATTAGATCGCGGTAGACTTTAATACGATGTCGATACAATTTCATATTTTTATCTGTATACTCATTTCTTCAAGGTGTCATGTTTATATTTTCATTTCTTAACCTATTAATTCAATACATCAAACGGAATTAAGGTGCGTTATTTTTTACATTTTGTTTTTCAACGTTTTTCTGTTCTTTCCTTTACGTAATTTATAAAATGTACGTTGTCTCCCATAACGTAATTTGCACGTTATCTATTCCAATGTAATAAAGTAGAAAGATGTGTTCGTTTGAAGGCGCAAATCTCTGGAGATACCGGTTGGATAAAAAAAATGTTTTTGCATTTGGTCGCCCAAATTATGAGCAAATTAAAATCACGCTACGATCCCCAGAATCCAATGAAAAAAGTAAATATGAAGATAAATTTTGAGTCAGATTCATTTAAGTAGGTTAATCAGTATGAAGAGTCGTTGATTAATTGTACCCGAAATGAGTCATAACTCTATTTACTTATGATAAACAAAAAATATATTAATCCTGTTAAGTACGACTACTACTTACATCAAAGCATCGAACGTACGTAACAAAGTATTCGGTTTTATTGCTATAAAATACGTGAACACTCAATTTCGAGTGTCGCGTCTCCGTGTCTTATGAAAATTTTGGATTATATTTTCACAAGCGGTATTACGTCAAATTGTTCCGTTTATTAACACCAAATTAGGTATTGTTTGAGCGGCTGCTCGGGAGAATTGGCTTGGAATTTCAATGCTACTGCGTTTATAAGGAAAAGATGTAGGATTCTTTGGATGTCAAAATATATTGAAGTACATTGTGCAATATTAATTTTTGGTGGTCACACCGCGCTACATGTATATTTAGAACTAGATTTTTCCCACCGCACAGTTACCGTTTTCAGTCATCCCACCTTAGCCCAGCGCACTCGCATCGCGAATAATCTGACTCCTCAGAACTTTTATGCGCTAGCTTCGATCATTCGTATACTTTTTAATAAATCGAAATTTTACTTGCCTTATGCATATGTATACAAGGAAACTATAACCCGTATGAGACAAATTGAATACGTTGAAATGACGTATATTTGTCATAAAAACAAAGATAAAGATGACGTGGCTCACCGCTAATGCCTGCGTAACCCTCCTCGCCCTTATTCCAGATCATAAATACCCTCGAATCCTGATAAGCTCTAAAAAGAAACCAAGTTTTACCTTACAACGGGAAAAGTACGAAGATAGTCCAAGCCTCGAATTCGATCTTTTGTTTGAAAGTTGATCGCCTCCTAATTTTCTCCGCGAGGTAAAAACAGGTCGCCTGGATCATTTATGAGGAAAGTAGTTAAAAGTAATTTTGTTACGGGTTTGGAATAATTTAACCTGATGGAGGCGATCGTAAAAACTGCGTAAAACTGTACGATATGAAACTATGTTAATAACAGTAAAGTATTTTATTGACGATATGTTGTAAATTGGAATATATGTTTTACCACTAAGTTTGGTTATGGCTTTAATATTCATTCTGTTTGTGAAAAATTTTATCTTAAAACCTTTACCTTCCCTTTCTAAATATCTCCCAAACTTTTCAAATGTATGCACATACGACACTAGATAGACAGACACATAGATAGATAGAAAAATAGATAACACTTTATTGTTCACCACATGTTCATGCAAGAATACCGTTAACATATAGATTTAAAACTTTTTTAAATCCGTCTATGAGTAAGTATATTTAAAGAGTTGCTTAAAGTATTTTGATGGTTTTATTTAAAGGTCTCTGCCCACTACAATTTAGTGTACCATGACCGTTTTATCAACGTATCAGATAAAATAGTATTATTACTATGACTTGACCTGCGAGATACAATTATCTCTCGCCGATGGGCATTCTATTTGAATCGCGCTACACTTAGGCTGCGCCCACGACGGCAGCGGTCCTCAGGCTTCAACCGCGCCCCTTTACCCGCGCTGCCGTCTCGCTCGCCGCTCGTGTTTCGCTGCCATCGTGGGCGCGGCCTTATGTACAATCAATTGCGCTGCATGCCAGTGTAAAAAATAATAAGGAATTCTCCACGTCAAAATACAGTTTGCCAAAACTGACTAAAAATGTCTATTCTCGACGTGGTTTTTGTCAGGCAGGTGGCCGATAGTAAAATTATAAGCTAAGTCAATCTGTAAAAGGAATAAAAAAGTTGTCTACATAACTAGTAGTATAAAGCCCTTCAATTAATACGGAATTTAATCAGCTTCAAAATCATAAAACTGTTTTATTGATCACATTAATTGTAACATACGCATATACCAAAACATTTGCCATGCTTATGGCCATATATATCTTCGCACCACGTCTTACAAAGTTTCTCATCGCATAGCCACCCTCTCTTCACTCTGACTTCTAATGAACCTTCTTCTGACTCTTCATTATCTGAAAACAATCGTACCAATGTAATTTAAAATATTACAGCCAAACTATAGTGAAGCAAAGCCGTAAAATTAGGTAAAACATAAGTCATAAGTTAATGAAAGCTTATCTGCGGTTTTTACGGAAAAAATGCATCCAAATGCTTACGTTTTATTTCCCAAAGTGTATATCGTGATATAACTAGTACGACCCTTATTTAGATGCGTAAAAAGGCGAAATATAGCGAGCACAAAATAACAAAAAAAAACAAAACTAAAAAATCCTGACAAACAAAATATATAATAACACAATCCCCAAATCATCATTAAGCAGTTGCCTTTCTATGAATTAATCATGAAAATAGCTCTCAGAGACGAAACTCGTTAGCATGGCCTATGTGGTAGAGTCACGTTGTCAAGACTCAGCATGAATGGGCAGACTCGTCCGGGGAGGTACCACTGTCTCACAGAAGATCAACGTTAAGGGGCAGCTTTGCTGTCACGTTTCATTTGGTGAGTGACATACATACATAAACTAACGCCTTTATCCCAGGAGGGGTAGGCAGAGGCGCCACTAGGACACCCACATTTCGCCTTGTATGTTCCGTCCCATGATGTAATAGGGGGCGAGCCTATCGCCATATCGGGCACAAATTCCTGACTCCGGGCTGATAATGAATAGAAAAACCTAATATCACTTTGCCCGACCCGGGATTCGAACCCGAGACCTCAACTTTGTAGTTGTACCCTAAAACAACTACGCCACCGAGGCAGTCGTTGGTAAGTGAGATTGCGGGATACCCAATATGGGTACTCCTCTTACCATTATTTTTCTTTCCCATTCCTCTCCCGATTTGATGGGCCGGCAACTCATCTATGATCCAAGCGTTGTGGATGTTCATAAGCGACAGTGACTAACCATCAGGTGACTTGTTTGCTCTATTCTATTAAAAAAAAAACAACTTACCTATAGACGCTGTAAGCACTACATCGACTATCAAAAGACATAATAATCCAATAATAAACAGATTACACTTCATGTTGAATTGATGTGTAGTCGACCAGGCGTGATACTGCTCTGAGATTTCATGACAGCTCCAGCTATTTATAAGGAAAATGTTATCTGTATTCAATATTCATACAAAAGGGGACTTTTTTCATATCATAGTGAGAAAACTTGAGATCACTGCAATAAAATTGTTGATTTTTTTCCATAATTCCGTATAGTTATCACAAGAAGATCATGTTGTTGATAGAATATAATATTAAGAAATAGTTTCTTTGGGACCTAAAAATCACTCGCCGCTTTAGTTGCACCAAAATTAGATAATAGTAGAAATCTTGCGATGTTTTTGCAAAGAAAATATAAACCTTCTGTCGTCGAGATTTTCTCTCTTATTTTTTTTTTTGTTTATAAAGGATTAAAAGGGATGCAGTAAAGCGGATATCGAAAATAAAAACACAAAAGAATATTTCTGTACCCATTTATTAAAACCAATTTATTTATTATTATAGGAAATTTCGTAATTTTTTTGACAATTATTATAAAGAAACGTTTGATTATAGCCGTGCCATTCTGATGAAAACCAATAGTATTTTATTACAAGAAAATAATACTAGATAATACGTAGTTTATTGCCAAAGATTTCTTGGTGTATTATTGAAAAGCCTCTGCCCACTATAACCCGGTATTCGTGGTGTAATACGTGATAAGGAAGTATTAGGCAAAAGAGTATTCTAGCGAGATAATATGGTCATCTTTCGTTCGTGAATAATCTATAACATTTTAATGTACTTATTACGTGTATTTCTCACTTAGGCTCAGTTGCATAAGCTAACTTTGACCATAACTTTAATTTCGACAATGTCATCGCCATACATTTATGACGTATTTGACATTGCTAATGTATGGGATTTACGTTTTCAAAGTCAAAGTTATGGGAAAAATAGTTTGTGCAATTGGCCCTTAGTCGTACTAACACTCGACAAATCTCTGACAAGAATGTCAAAGGTTAATAAGTCTACCTACGTGAATTATCATACAAAGCGTTCTCTGGAGAGAGTTGTCAGAGAAATGGCCATTCTTATTGTTAAAAACTAATTTAAAATATAATATTGATAAACAAACTGTATCTTTATAAATGGCTGGATAAGGGCAGGAATAAAAAAAAATCCTTTGATGAATATGGAATTGTTTAATTAATTTGAAAACCATTTTTTTCATTGGTCACATTAACTATAACATACCCATACGCCAAAACATTTGCCCTGCTGGTAGCCCAGGTCATTTTCGCACCACGGCTTACTATCTTTATTGTCGCAGAACCAACTTCTATTCACTCTGAGTTCAAATAAATTATCTTCGGGTTTTCCACTATCTGAAAATAATTTAAATAAATAAATTTAAATCTAAATTTCTTTCTTTCTTCTTTCTTATCGAATAGGCAGGTATTGAAGCCGCACTATCATAATACTGTCACCAGTCTTGACTGTCAAGTGACATCGCAAAACTAACACTATTTTGCGTTACGTTTTCTCCATAATAAAACATAAATATATTCATAACTTCACCCTTTTACCCACTAAGGTTCATACAGCGAACCGAGAGTCTTGTGGCATGGACACTCTCAGCTCGCAGAGTTATTTACCCGTCTAAGATGTGATAGAGGGTGAGACATGGGGTAACAAAATTCAATGCCGATATCTCGAGCAACTCACTTAAAAAAATTAAGCCGGAAACTGACACAAGGCGGATTGCTCGACCTGGTAATCCAACCCAGGATTTATAGTAATATCCTTACGCATTACCAATACATTATGTGTTTATCATGAAATCATAATTTAAAAAATGCGATCCAGGATTTAAATATAGGATCTCGAATCACAGTGTGTCTTCGAAAAGTAAATACAATTGCTATAGATCTCTCTCTCTCTCTCTATTCAGCCACAGGAAGTCCACTGCTGAAC
This sequence comes from Deilephila elpenor, assembly GCA_949752805.1. Classification (NCBI taxonomy): domain Eukaryota; kingdom Metazoa; phylum Arthropoda; class Insecta; order Lepidoptera; family Sphingidae; genus Deilephila; species Deilephila elpenor. The sequence goes on along the minus strand of OX457101.1, from coordinate 11,806,212 downwards.
ATAGGCCTCCTCCAATGATCTCAGCATCAATAGACAGCGGCCTAGATCCAGCGACTTCCTGTAACCCTAACCAGGTCGTCGAGGTCGTGGGCGTGCGTCGGACACTTCACTTGCCTGAACGTACGTACGTGGCCTCCACTCCGGAACCTTCCGACCCTAGCTAGCAAAAATAAATTAATCACACTCACCTATAGACGCTGTTAGTACGGCACCGGCAATTAAAATACAAAATAGAGCAATAGAAAACAGATTAGACTTCATGTTGAAATGATTTGTCAATCGAGCGTATGTCTACTGTGATTTCATGACAACTACAGCCATTTATAAGGTTTTTTTTATTTATTTATTTACTAAATAAATAAATTATTTACTAAATAAATAAATAAATAAATAAATAAAAGTATTTTCTTATCGTAAGTTAATAAGAAAACTTCGGATCACGTCAATGATTTGTTCAATATTTGTTCAATGTTTTCCCTCTAATCTCTCTTAACAGTCGTTAGCCCATACTTATGTATAGCCGCCGCATCAAGATTATGCCGGTGGTAGCAAATAGCGAGAAAACATGCTTTGGGGCATAGGTAACAACATATAACCCTCCCACTAATTATAAGTCACTGTCTGCCAAAATATCATACTAAATACTGCAGATTTTTCCGTTATTTAAAACCAATTCTGTAAAATTATTTAAGCCAACAGAACCCACATTGTCACCTGAGTGACAACCCTCCAAAAATACTCTCCTTAAAAAATCCTGCAACATTGAGAATTCGAACACTTGTTTAAGCTGAACGTAGTACATCGTATTGTCACGGAGAAATTGTCAGAGATTTATTGTCGGCTGTTTACAACCCTACCGTTCGGAATACTGATACGAATTTTCTGCTTTCATAATTTCTGCGTATTGATGCTCACAGGTGTGTGTAATTTTTAATATCGATGTCGATCACGTATGGGCGTTTGATAAATATATTTATACTATGTTAGACGTAAATTGACTGTAAACACGAGGGGATGGTGGTAAAAATATATAGTAATTTGATACATAACATTTTAAAAGCGAAATATTTTTATAGACTGCCTCGTTAGCGTAGCTTTACTTCGGTACGATTACAAAGCTGAGGTCTCAGGTTCGAATCCCAGGTCGGGCAAAGTAATATTGATTGTTTACTGTATTCACAAAAATACATAACATACGTAATTTAATTTCTATAAGTCATACAAATATGTAACTTTCCAGGAATTGCCCCCAGCACCTTCGACACAGAAAGGCAGCATAAACTCTCTACGCCAATCACTCGTCACACTTAGGTATTTCTCAAGATCGCTACTCATCTCGGTCAATATACAACTGATGGAGAAAGATAACAGTATTATGATTGTGACATATGCTTCAATATTTATTTACACTATCTGCTAACAAATCATTGCCAAAGAGATATTTGTTATTAAGGGTAAAAACATTGAAGTAATCGAAGGAATAGCAGCAGAACGAACTGCTATTATGAAAGTCGTAAGTTAAATACCGTGGTTACCAAACCTGAGTTTTGTAATTTGCGTGGACGTTTTTTTTAATCACTGAATATTCAAGATCAACTCATATTATGCTAACTCTCTATTCTTCGACTTCTTCAGAGTATGAATGGGAAGAAAATCATTTCATTTATTTTTTCATTATTTTTTTACGCTTTATTATACATTACATTTTTATTATATGCATAGATAAATAAAAACAATACACTTAGACTAAATGCACAGTAAAACTGGCAGTTTTATCGCTATTAGCGATATCTTCCAGACAACATATAAGGACATCCAAATAAAAAATATATTGAAGAAAGCTGCATACTTGACTAGACTAGTGCTGTTGATTAATAAGTTATATATTTAAACAGAACATCTGTAAAATTATATGCAAGAGCCAATACTGTAACCAGGACAGAAGCCACAATTAAGTTCATTTTGCACTCCAGTAATGCAGCTAATTATATTTCCGATACACATGTTAAATTCACATCCATTGTAATTAATTTATTACGAATGTTTAATGCAATGTTGATTTATGGGGTAGCAGACATCTTCATGGCAGTCAGAAGGCAGAAAATTTTACACTTTCCAAATTTTCTCTAATCTGCCTTTAATTTTTGCCCAATCAAGATTTAGTAATTAAGTGACGCTGTCTATATCGCCTATAATATTATTGCAATAATGTTCACTATAAAACCAAGCAGGGTATCGAATGAAAAAAAATAATTACCCTGCAATAGGCAAGCGTAATACTACAGCCTCGTCAAGAATTAATACAATAAATATTATACCAATAATACGTGTGTTACAAAAATGAAAACAATGCAATAAAATCAATTAATTAAAAGTATTACGTATACATTTAACACTATCAGACATATGCATCAATACGTCGATTAAACTGAAATACACGTTGAATCGTTCCGTTTCATTGTAAAATGTTCCGATCATCGAGATTATGTTATTGAGGGCAGGCGTAAATTCCTACGAGATTTGATCTCCGGTACGATAAATGCGAAATTGACTTTGGTTTTTATACTGTTGGCGTCACACTAGAATCAAGCTGTTGTAATAATTGTAGCTTATTGAGGGGTCATTTTTCTATAGAAAGCCGATTTATTAATATCAATCAATTCGCATTTGCTTTCCATCGTATGTAATCCCGTTTGGTGCTGGGGTCTCCTTTTCTTTCTCAATCATGCCCGATTTTAGGCGCACACAATTGTAACTCTTACCTTTTATAACATCATTTTCTAGTTACTACACCATTTTTACATATCCGTTCTAGAAATCGGATTAATGGTATTTTATTTTTAAATACACTTTACTGTAGGTACCCAAAAGATAAACCTTACTAATATTATAAACGCAAATGTTTTTATGTATTAATGTTTGTTACTCTTTCACGCAAAAACGGCAAAACCGATTTTGATGAAGTTTAGTATAGGGGTAGCTGGCACCTTGCATTAACAAATAGGTTTTTTATCTCGAAAAAATGTAGTGTTCTCGTGGGATGAGTAAGGAATTCAAATATACATAGTTGCTGCTATTTTAATGTCGAATAGATGGCACGGGACAGGAGAGGATACTTTCATCATGGGACAGAATGAGACGGGACAGAACGAGTTTTACGGATCGGGACGGAAAAAGCAATATAGTCGACGGCGGTCACATAGAGTTTAAATATAAAACAGTACGCGGAATAATATATTGTTGATGTGAACTGCACCCAGGCGAAGCCGGGCTGAACCGCTAGTAAACAATAAATGCGACAACATAAACATGAAAAAATATTTTAATAGTTAAAAACTTTTATGAGACATAAATAAATATTTTCTAAGTCCGATGAGTACAAATATTTTTACTAAATATGTTTGCTAAATTTTTATAGCCATTGGCTGATAACGAGGTTAAGAACCTCGTTGTATGTTTGTCTTCATAATGATTATTATCTTTGAATCATACATATTTCTACACAATTTTCTTTTCTACGCTGTACCTATTATTTTTGTTATGAAATATATTATACTCTTATAAGTGAGTACAATGACCTTTATTAAAATAGCTTAATATGTATTTACGATCAAATACAAATATGCTCGTTATCATCTGTTACTTTGAAGGTTTTTGCAATATATTCATTGATCAACGTGGGATGTCATTATATAAACTTGAGAGCCTGAACGTAATTGGTACTACTATTAATAGAGAAACTTTGAGTTGCGGTTAAAAAAATGATCCACATAGAAAGAAAAATAATTTGTTAATTGTCCATTTGACAGCTTCGTAGTTCTGTTGTTTGACTTCCGGCTGGAAAACGAGAGGCCGCGGGTTTCCCGCACCGAGACAAATGTTTGTACTCGTATTGTATCAGCCCATATACGTCCCACTGCAGGGAACGGGCATCCTCTACAGTTGAGAAAACGATTCAGAACGATTGTTTGTACTTGTATAAATATTTGTCTCGGGTCTGAGTGTTGTAAGACCGACAAGTCTTTTGTTTCTGATACCCATACGAGTAATACAAGATTTTTATCTACGTGTAGGATCTGGTATATAGCATGTATGTATTTAACTATGGGGTGTATTTTTATTTCTAACTATAACAAATAAACATCTCTAACCTTCTATCTTCCATGATTCTAGACTCAGTAAGTAAGATGTTAAAGTTTTGTTTGTGCACTTTAATTAAAAAATTTCATTACGAAAACATCGACAATAACAACATCAAAACATTTCTATATTTCTCTATTACAATTAACAAAACAACAAAACAAGATTATTACATCCATCGATGATATTTCGCAATCAAAACAAAACTCAGGCAAATTGCAATACTGATAAATCACATTCCGATATTCTTAACTGAACTAAATCCAATATTTCAAGAAATTATCACAGAATTAATCCATCAGGAGCATTTATTACGGAATGCCGTTGAAGCCCGTTCGCCGCAAGCCTCGCTTCGGATAAACGAGGTGATCTAATTTCTATCTAATAAATTACTTACAACTCTATTCGCCGGTTTAATTGTTTTCCATCCTGTTACGATTTATGAAAGTGGTCGCGTCATTTTCGAATACGTATCCTATTGTTCCTCCGCTGTTAACGTTACAGCCTTCAACTAAATTTAATTGTTTACGCACGACCCTATTTCGTGGGATTTCAATCATTCACGTTTTGATTGTGTCAACAAATTGTTATTTTTGGAAGACTTCCGCTTATATTATTATAAGTTGTGAAAAATTCTGGCTTCATTGTAAAGGTCAGTGCTATTTATACCTTGTAATAATATTTTACTTTTATAAACATTCTTAAGAAAGTTTCGCATTTCTAAAATAGGAACTCTTTTCACTTAACGATTTATAATATTTTTAAATGAATAATTCCTTAAATTCAGTCTTTTTGCCACAATAGTAGCTTTCGTTACTTTTTTTTACGGAGATCATAGAGATAATTCATTATAACATACGTACCTCCATATTTATTTTAGTAGTAACTAGATATGTGACATTCTTCATAAGAGTACCATATTAACTTACAAGGTTATTGCATATGGGGCACGTACTGTAAAACTGAACGTGGAAAAATGGTTTAAAGTTATCGTCAATGTAAATTTATCTTTCGTGAAGAATGTAGCTAAAAGTCTCAAAAATAGAACGTTTTAATATAAATAAGTAGGGCATGTCTGCTGCAAAGATGAACCAATTTCATATTTGCAGCTTCTTCGGATTCTTGTAAAATAAATCGTTTTAGTCAAAGAATAAAAATATTTATACGTTCTGTCGACGAGCTCGCAATTTAATACCAGACTTAATTAAACAGTCGTCTTGTATTTAACTTATGGCTTATTAAATAAATGTATTATATTAAAATACATCATGTCGCATACAATTTTGATGTCGTCTAAGTTTTGGAATTTGTAAATAAAAAAATACTCCCCATTGAAACCTTTTATCAAAAAGGGTTCGTATAGTAGCTATTATTAAACAAGACACAAATTTAAATACAGCGGGCCAAAACGTGGAACGTAAGAGACAAGTCATGGACTTGAAATATTTACTATATCCACTGTGTTTTAACAAGAGAAAATCCACTTAAGGCACATCGAATACCTTCAAATATAATACACCCAACATTCACATACATAGGTCCTCACCCCACACTAAGACCGAGTCTTGTGTCGTGGGTATCAGGAACTACGAGAGACTTTTCGATCTCACATACACCCAGACCCGAAACAAATACTTGTGGTTCACACATACATTTGTCTCGGTGCGGGGAGCGAACCCGCGGCCTTTCATTTCACAGCCGGCGTCTAACCAACTGCGCCACGGAGGCTGTCAAATCAAGCAAAATATGTGTCCAATTTGAAACTCTACTATCTAGAGGAGATGCAAAAATAAAAGCCAAGCCTCGCTCCCTAGGGTTACCGGGTGTCCCATCTATACCAATCTATGACAGAGAGCAGGAACGAAAGTCGCGGTTCGAGAGCTAAATAAACAGCGTGCATTCGAGAAGTTATTCCAAACTTGCGCCATTGCACTGGTACATCGGTCGGGTGCAATAGAATTCACTCTTTATGCATATCCGTTGAATTAAATAGGTATTTGCTTATATTGGATACCGTATTGCTGGTTGCATTTTGTTCCGAGCGTTTTGTATGTGATTATAGTTAGAGGGGAATTTGCTTATTCAAATATACGAATATCAAATTATAAATTACTTGATACGTTATAATAAAAAGTATTCATGTTCATCGGTTTATAGTCACAACAATAATACAAAGACACGGTAATCTTACCAACTGCACTTGGGGATACACAGGAATGCCATTATTAGTCTATACTCTTCGCTATAGGCTTCTCAACAAAAATAAAATAAACAAATTAATCGTATGTCATGTGCATTCTGAAACTAAGGTGACAAAATATTGATTTTATTAAACCATGGGCCAAATGCCAAAATTATCTGTACTGTACTTTTAACGTGGCGTAAAGAGTCCATTATACAGACTTATAAAGTAATAATATTAACTAGAAGAACACTAAATATTTTAATTCAATAGGTACACGAATAGCTAATGATAATCCTAATACAAATTGTTATAAACTTCCAAATTATCCAGCTGAGCCACAGATCTAATTCCAAGAGAAAAGTCTCAGAGTATTTAAACATAGTTAGCTTCTTACCCAGTTACACTAAACTGTTGAACTAATTTGAACAATACGTTATCCCAGATCAGCTCGACTAAAACAGATAATTGGCTCGAATGAAGGCAATTAATAGACATAAATAAAATCACACATTCGAAATGATAAACAAGAAAATACATAAAACTATTTATACGGACACGCAACCTCTCTGTATTATGTATTACGAAAACGTCAAATAGCGAAAGAAACTTGCTGAAACAACGCCAAGAAAACGTATTAATGACCTTCTTCACTCCAATATAGACCTTAATATAATTGTATAGGGTGGGAAATGGTTTGTGTGTGAGGTAAATATTTTGCTAGCCTACAGTCTAAAAACAATATTTAGAGACGGGCCACAGTTCTCAGACAGAGAGTGATTGTGACGCATGGCATCTTAACCCTCATAACTCGGCGAAGCGATCCAATTCAGCGCCGTACCTTTTTACGTATTTCGAAAATTGCGTTTCCTAATGTGACGGTGATGGAAGCATTTTGGATATAAATTGATCCGCGCCATTGGATCATAACTTTTGGTTTGTTGACGAATGGATTTTCTGGTTTAGTTTGATCTGCCTTAACTTTTGCAATTTTTGGCCCTTTATGTTGCATCTGCAATAGTATTTTTTGTTTTTGTAATGTTGCTTTATTGAACGATGCTTTTTTTTTAAACTTCATTTTTATGAAAATATTTTTTTTTACTAATGCTCAAATTTTAATATTGAAAGGCGAGTAAATTAGTTCTGCAAAACCTTAATAAAAATGATCAATATTATTGCAATATGTTTAAAAAAAATCAACTTATTTAACAGCAGCAAAATGAATGCACATAATTAAGAAACCCCACAATATTTACGCCACCTATTAAAGGCACATGTCGAATTTTATGGAGATTTCTAATCTTTACTGCTTCGTATATTTTAATTTGACAATTTACATTCAGGCTCTCACTGGCTCAAGTAAATTAACTACGAATCGTGGTTTGAGAGTAAATTTCAATAAGTGTGTACAGGGTGCAAATAATAACAAAAATTTAATTTATGAAAGAAGTTTTGAAGCGTAAAATTCTAATGTTTTGTGTAAAAGTCGATTGTGTTACCCCTTTTCATAAGAATCATGAAAATATTGATCACAGCCAGATTATATGGTTTGTTATATTGAACATACATTTTAATTAAAATATCCTTCGATCATTATCCTCAACTTTAACAGCAGGAAGTCCAGTATTGAACAAGCAGAAAGTGAGGTGAACATTCCATGTGACACTAGTACTAGTTCTATTGAACAAGCTCGTTAAAATTCACATAGAAATTCATACATAGGTACTAATACTCTCGCTTGTATCCCCGAGAGGTTAGTTTTGTTAAACACATCATTAGTATATCTATTTAAAAAATGCACAACTATTTTTAAAGTACCGTGTAATTAAAACATAATCAGCAATAAAAACTTCTTCAACATCCCAGGAAACATGTTATAATTTTTCACAGCCATTCCGTACTAATAATATAATTACACATTTCCTGGTGTAGTGTGTAGGTAGTTGCCCGTTACTCGCACCCACTATATCACAATCAATCCACGTCACTTGAATTTCATTTCTCTCCTTCTGATATCTGGAGTTATTCATTAGGGAAGAAACTTGGTAGCGGAAATGAAAGGATATGATCATAGTTATAGTTTGCAACATATGACTTGGTTTAGTTCTCTATATTGACAGCCTCCGTGGCGCAGTTAGTTAGACGCCGGCTGTGAAACGAGAGGCCGCGGGTTCGATCCCCGCACCGAGACAAATGTTTGTGTGAACCACAGGTATTTGTTTCGGGTCTGGGTGTTTGTGAGACTGAAAAGTCTCTCGTAGTTCCTGATACCCACGACACAAGACTCGATCTTAGTGTGGGGTCAGGACTATGTATGTGACTGTTGGGTGTATTTATTTATTTATTATATCAATCATGAAAAACTACAGACCATAAAGCTGATTTATGAACGTGTGTATTAAGTACTACGCTATTTTCACTGGAGGGTAAATGGCGAGCATTACCCATGAACACCCATACCCAGGTCAACCGTCAGGTCGGTGCGTTGAGAAAGGATTTAGCATCGGTGTAGAAATTGGTACAGCGGAAATAAACTGATACCCCAGGGATCTTATGATGAGAGAAAACTCCAGGTAAAACGTTTTTCATCAAAGGCTTACCGGCTAGTAGACGGTTTGACAAAAGTTGCACAGGTCGCGTGATGAATTTATATTATGACAAATCTTTGCAAGAAGTCTGTATTCAATAGGCATTTTGTGGATGATCATGATTCTTCAGGTTATTTTTGTCAGATGCTAAATGCAAATAAACATCTACATTTTTAGCATTGTAATACGATGCGCGTCATTTTTTACTTTTCGCTGTAAACCATTCCACCATTCAACCATTCATGTCGCTTTTTAAGTTATATCACTATCCATTGAAAAGTATACAGGCAACAGCAAACCGATGCTATGAAATGTACCCCGCATTTTCTTTTCCATTCGAAATCGATTTAACTAACGAACCGCGCTCAATTCATCGCGACGTGAGTTTCGTGACATAAAAAACGTTAACATGTACAAATATTCAAATCGAGTGGGACATACTGAAGTGTGCTTTTGAATTTTATTCGATTCGGTCCGGCCCTGTGTTTCAGTGCCGCCGAGTTAAGCTTCGGCCACACTCGCTGCACTAATTGATAAAAAATTTGGACTTGTTTGACCAATATTGTTTACCAATAATTTAAAGTTGGTAGTGTAGTAAATATATTAATTCAGACTTATGAGTGTCTGCGCTTGTTCATCCTAATTCCTTCAAGTGAATTAGAGCCAATATAAATTTCTCCAAGAAACTGCTTCGCCTATTATGGCCGCCCGGCGCAACACCCGAACCGGTCTCTCCACTTCTACGGCGCGGATTCCCTTTCTTATAAGTGTGTTTGGACGCTCAAAATGTGCCACACATCTTCCATTCTCAAAATACGGCCTGGGATATCCCAGGAGATTTATTTTTACAACAAACACTCGTGTTATATCTAAAGGTTTAGATATCTCTTGAACAAAATAATTATAATTTACACAACTGCCTGGACAGCGACCATCGTACACGACGGTGGAAAACTCATAATAGTGATTCATACAATTCACCTTTCGGTTAAGTCTGTGTATTTGGTTTCAACTAGCAATATTCTGTCAATCAGTGCATATTTGAATTGCATTTCATTGACTATCAGATACATTGTAGTTACTTTTGAAAAAATGCAAAAGCTTAATTAGGTTTTTAAGTACATAAACCGATACATTATTATTCCATTATATCGCACTTATTTCGTAGATAAGGAAAGTACTATATTTAATCAAACAACATCCACGTAACTCGACTAACACTCGCCCGATCGCGTTTGCAATTTTCCCTCCGAATAGGAAATTCTGTTTATTCTTATTTCATATTGATGAGATAGTAATCAAGCTATTAGAATGGCGGATATGATTGGTAGTTATTGAACAACCGCCCACTATCGCCAGTATTATCCGAGTTCGTATTGTTATGGGAAAATATTCTTCCAGCGGAGTATTTTCTCACGAGATAAAGACGAGTTTTAAGTGTAGCTTTGTGTTATTATTTGATTATCACTCGTTTACTAGATTAATATTTGAAGGCTTAAAAATTCGATCAATAGCACGCGTCATAAATTACCATCTAAATTCAGAATAAAATACATCTACCAAGAAACCTTTTTTCATACAACCAACGACAACCGGTTCGGTATATTATGCCAAGACAGAGAAATACTCGAGCAACTTTTTTTCGGGGCTGAAAAACCGTCGTAGTTTCTGCTGTATAAGGTACCTGATTGGATATTTTCTACAGGTATTTCCGTTGAGTATATTTATACGGGAATATATTATACTACTACTTATTCGCAAAAGTCAATTATCCATCCATCCATCAGCCAAAGGAAGTCCATTGCTGAACACAGGCCCCTCCCAATGGTTTAGAATGGTTTTATTTTTATTATATTACTTAGGTATGACATCAAATATTAAAAATCGATAATTTCTGTTTCACCATACTGTGCTTACATTACTTACTGCCATCACTACAATAATCCCCAAATCCGATTAAACTACACTCCAAAATCCTATATTCCGCAGCAGATAGAACCAAATAAAACCCGTGTACCAATTACACAATAACAAAAACTCAGCAATATGAGCTAATAAAGCCGCTACACAGGTCGTAAATCTGCGAGCTAGTTATCAGTTTATCGGCGCGTCAGATGTGGTCCCCGCCTTACCGTACGATTCAGTGCGGACCGGCGCGGCGCGAGTTTTATGGCAGGGGTATCTTTGAATAATGTAGCAGGCGCCGCGTGAAGAGACGAGCTGTGTGCTGCGAGAATGGAACTATTGGCGATGTTAAAAATATATCATTGTTATGAAAATTTAAATAAGAATAGAAGGATAGAGAGAAAGGGAGAGATTACAATTAATCAGAAAAGCGTAATTTACATAGATATCAATCAAGGGATGTTGCAGCATTGTCTAATATTTAATAGGCTTTAGTAATAAATGTCGGTAAGGTTCAATTACTTATGCTTGTTAAATTACTGACAGTATAAAGAAGAGTCAAATCAGGAATACTCTTAAGCGATGAAAACGCATGAAAATGATTTAAGCAAGTGACATTATTTTAGGTCGAGTCAAATGAAAAATCATTAATGTGCCACTAGTATTATGACAATAGAACCAGCAAAAGCTAATAGTTTTTATCTTACACCGCATCCTAAAACTGTCAGCATGCGATTTAATGCAAAGTGTCAGAGAATTTTAAATGGTTGAATATATTGCAATATATTTTATATCGTCGTTTTTAAAACAATTAGTTTAAATTAGACCATTAGCCAGTTTAAGTATAGAAAATATTATTTCGTTATTAACGCTGCTCTATTGATAAGATATATATTTTAAATTTTAGCTACATGCCTCGAATATATTCTCGAACGGTTACATGATAATTATGTTGATGTGTCCAGACTCTAGAAGATTCTTAAATAGTTTGAAAATAAATAAGCACTAAAGAGACTAAATGTCCAGGGTTCACAAATAAACATCAAGGTTTTTCTTACCTATACTCAGCATAATTAATTTAATTGCACCTTTAAACCTTGTTACAATTATTCCTTTAAAAAAAATTACATAATAACAAAAAGCCAATTCCATGTGCCAACACCCCCCAAAAGTCGAGAAAAGAAGTTAAACAAACATCATAAATTCCCGAGAAAACATTCGAATTTACATTTATCAAAAAACACGTACATGGCTGCATTAACACCTGTGTAAACAAAAAGACAAATAACCTCGTACAGGAGATTACGGCGCACGCAGCAATCCAATACCGCATCAAGATAAATATTTGCGAAAATCTCATTAGTGAACTCGAGAATTTCAATTTGAGGTCACGTATTCCTATCGTGAACGAATTAATGTCCTTTAACATTTTAAAATGTTTATTTACACCTACGTAAGTTGACAGGATTAAAATTAAATTCTGATTGGTTGTTTGTTTCCCGCTGAATAGCAATCGGCATAGGCAGCCTCCGTGGCGCAGTTGGTTAAACGCCGGCTGTGAGGCCGCGGGTTCGATCCCCTCACCGAGACAAATTTTGTATGTACCACAAATATTTGTTACGGGTCTGGGTGTTTGTGAGACCGAAAAATCTCTCGTAGTTTCTGGTACCCACGACACAAGACTCGATCTCAGTGTGGGGTCAGGACTATGTATGTGACTGTTGGGTGTATTTATTTATTATTATTATTTATACAACAAAGTGTAATAAGACCCGTTAGTAGCTTATGTGACATTGGGTTTTCGAGCAGACCGGCACTGTTCTGCCATGCTTAAAAAGTAACTAAGTCTAACAGGTGTATTTTCTATTTGGATGTCACTAACGGTGTCATTGTGACGTATCTTGGGAAAGGCCTATGTCCTGCAGTAGACTGCAATGGCCTGATGATGATGATGATTATGAAGATTAAAGGTTTCACAATATTATTATCAGGTGAACTGTTAGTACTTTGTCCTGCCAGTATATTAAAATACTTCTGAGATTATTCAGCTATTGTTCAACAATTTGGCGGTCTATATCCTTCTTTAAATAAACATCTAATTGATATCAATAGTTAAAGCACACATTTCAAACTGCAGTCACCCGTCAAGACCAAACCACACTTTACACTGCTCGCCCAGCCAGTGCCGAGTCCACATTAGCAAGCAAACTTCGGGGTTAATCTATCAAGCCAACCACTACATTAAAACAAACTTGCAACGGAAACTAATCCTTATAAAACATTTTGAACAATCCATTATTTAATCAAATATAAGGCGGGAAAGTGCTGAATAACTCACGTAAGGTGCTGTAACTTTTCACTCGACGCCACACTTATTGAGAAGCTCGTTACACAAAGTGAATGTTTCTTGAAGTTTCTAGCCTTTGGGTTGCCGATTGGAAGTATTCCCGCCGAGTAACCGGTAAAGAACTACTAATCAAACGTTTTCTTCACATCCGAGTTGTTCATACGAAATGCTTTCTACGAATGACGTATAGAAACCTGTTTTTAAGATACGTGTGGTTAGTACAATTACCGATATCTCTACATCTTAATAGGAATATTCTTATGCAAAATGGCATGGATTTACATTAGATGGTAGATATGGGTTGCTTTTAAAAATAAATTAGATTTCAAAGGTACAAAGGTCAAAGGTATTTCACTGGTGGGAGGTGCATATGTGAGAGGCCGTCTGGGTAGGCACCACCGCAATATTAATTTCTCCTACCAAACATCAGTGTAAATGCGCTGTTATGTCCCGGTTTAAATGACTTCATAGTCAGAGTAACTACTGGACATAATGGGACTTAACATCTTATGTCTCAGGATGGTTAGGACAGTGAATGCCAAGCATTGCTTTATAATTCAAGGTGTTGTTTGATGCGACTGTCCATAAGCGGTTGTATCCCTTACTATCAGGCGAATGGCAGTCTCGTGTCGCAATAAAAAAGAACAAAAGACTAAGAGAGAGTAACTACTAGTATTAAGATGAACAAATGGATTCTTGGGTCTTGCTTTCCAAAAAACAGCGCTAGATGTCACTTAATTTGTGAGACCATTATACTGAGATATTCGATTCAAGCCGATACTTTCATGGAGTAGTCTAACTTAGCTTCTGATTGGCTTTTCTATCTAAAACTATATCCAATAATGTCCAAGTACTTGGAATGACGAAGATTCTACAATCACCTGTGGTTGTGTTATTTGTAATGTCACATTACTAAGATTACCTTTAAGTTTTGTTATAGTAACACAAATGAGTCTATGTTACTTGAAATGCCAATGATTAATAATAATATAATCATTGGCATTTCAAGTGCGTGGTGGCCTGTTGGTTAACGGACCAGACGCGGCTGCCTACAATATGTTCACGGTGGTCGCGGGTTCAAATCCCAGGGCACACCTCTGACTTTTCGGACTTATGTGTGTATTGATAGTCAATCACCACGCACTTTAACGGTGAAGGAAAACATCGTGAGGAAACCTGCATACCGTAGCGATTTTAAAGAATTTCTACGGTATGTAAGTCCGCCAACACGCACTAGGCCAGCGTGGTGGACTATATGGCCTAACCACTCTCAATCGATTCTCTCGATTGTAGAGTAGGCCCGTGCCCTGCAGTGGGACGTATATGGGCTGATATAGATATAGAATAATAATATAAGTTCCTGTGATAAGACTGACTCATAGATTTGCACAACTTTTAGTTTTATGACATGTGCATCGAACGACTCCCTCGGGTCACACGAGCGCTTTACTAGGAAACGTTATAGCAAACCTATGAAGGTTATTGCTCTGAATATATTGCCGGATACCTTTGGGAGCAAAATTAATTCAAATTACGATTCTAAATAAATTTTTCAAAACATTTATTTTTTACTTTTTCATAATCCTTGCAATTGAAAGACATATGTAAAAATTAAACCAAATCGCGATAAAATCCGTATAAAATAGTTTTATTTCAATGTGTAACATTCGCGTAAATCTAAGAAACCATTAGACATATGTACATTTTGAATACTAGACGTACTTAATTCTACTAATTCAAAACTTAGTTTTTTAAATTAACTAACACAGTCTGTTATTGAAATAAAACTATTTTATACGGATTTTATCGCGATTTGGTTTAATTTTTACATTTTTTAACTTCCCGACGTTTCGATTACTTTACAGCTTTCATGGTCACGGGGCAGACTGAAACGTCGGGAAGTTAAAAAATGTAAAAATTAAACCAAATCGCGATAAAATCCGTATAAAATAGTTTTATTTCAATGTGTAACATTCGCGTAAATCTAAGAAACCATTATACAGTCTGTTATGTTATGTCTGTTATGTTCAACAGTGGACTTCCTGTGTCTAAATAGATAAAACACAGTCTAAAAATTAATAGTAGAGTGTGTTTTTTACGCAGCAACAAATCATAACTTTTTTATATAGGAAGAAAATTAACTACCCAGAGTCACAACGTTTTCCAAATAACATTTCGATTGTCCTCAAATTCATTCTGAGCACTCCAAACACGAATACGTTATTTTTTAATTATTCACAGCTTCCCGAGGAATGTACTTTAGGGAAATGAACAGGAATACAATATTCATCAAAGCATCGCTTTGTAATGTGTGGGCGTCGCGCAACTGCGTATTTATTGAAGCGAGCGTTATTTTACGCTTCATATAGCTTACATATCTAGAGCCTTTTAAATGTATTTTTTATTTATTGTATAAGCCCACAAGCTACCGGGCTGGCTGACTGAGTCACCGCTTGTGGGCTTTCGGTGTGCTAGGAGCACAGTTACGCCCTTATGTACTGGTTGAACTTTCATATTTTGTTATCACCATCTTTGTCAATCTGTAGGTGTCCATTGTTGGTTATAAGTCTCACTTCTTGCAGGTCTTTGAACAGAATCCTCAGCTACTTTTATTAATGTATAGCTGAATCTTTTCGAATATTTGTTTCTAGTGTGTCTGAAAATATGAATTTTCGTTACTACAGCACCCACGCGCAGGCAGTTAATCCCCAAGCGGTTTTAATGTTGAAGTTACGTTTAGGATTGTTTGATAATTACATCAAACGTAAAAACTTATGGTAACTATAAATTAAGAAGTCCATACGTGGTAATTGCGAGAGAAAACGCAGGTAGATAGTAACAAAACCCACATCAAATTCGAGCAATAAAGCCGAAATCAAATCAGAAAGATCAATTGGAACAAATCAAAGCCACTAACACAGATTTGTAATAGGGCCGGACGGTAAATTGACGGATGCCACCCACCACCCCTCGACACCGGCCACATAGTTCAGATCGAGTTAATTACACTTACTTCAGACGGAATCAGAAATGCAATTAGTCCCGTGCGTGAGGCACCGTGAGCGAGTTTTTACTGCCGTGGGTCACTTTATGAGTCACCGAACGGATGACTCGATAAAGGACACATTTTATTGCAAAAGTTCAAATGTATCTTATCTTTATCGGAAAGGGTACCGGGTCGATAGCGTCTAGTTTGCGCCTTATTTATTTTGGCGTGGTCTGATTTGACAAGGAACAATATCGGCTGGGTGTTTTACAATTGTTGATTTTGAATATTGTTATTTACATCTCCGACATCTTATTTTGTGTTTACAAAACTACATTACCAATGAGGGTGACATAATCAATGACCCCTCTAAAAATAAAGGGAAAATAAACTAGATTACATATTAAAGGCCATTGTTCAAATCGGCCTGTGAATCAACATCCGGTAGACGTAGTCAATATTTACCTACTAGTTTATTTCATAGTTTAAAAATAGATTCTAGCTAGGCAATTTAAAAATAATTGAAAAGAGTTACTATGCATTAATTCAAATTTTTATACAAGATCAAACAACGCACTTTATACCTTTGAATTTATAATTTCAACACGATAAAACAAAATATTAACCCTTCACAAAGTCTAACACAAAACACCTAGAAAAACATCATATTAGTTCAAGACAAAAGAATATCAGGAAAAAGTGACCCATAGTAATTTCTTACGTAATCCTTACCAATCAAGATAGGGTTGTCTCGTCTAGAAACGGCAGCTTTTCCTTGCGTATTCATTAGGGAATCGTTGCGACAAATGTTCCGGAATTATGTTTCCCGGATTATTCGCTTAGTCAAGAAAACAAGATGTGACGCTGTTTGTTGAAGGGAAACATTCGTTTGGCCCGTCTTGTGATTGTTGATCCCATTATCTGCCGGTCGATCTCTCACTTTGACCCGTTTCAAAATATTGCGCCGGCCACTATTTTTGATGTGGGTTTTCATTCAATGTTTTGTGCTTGTAAGTAATGATTTTTTTGTCGTTAGTTTGAGGTTTTTGTTTTTGTTTGAGTTCTGGATATTTAATAGATTCAAGTTTTTTATTGTATAGCATAGGTATGCATTTAAACATCTAATTGTAATAGTAAAATATCGTGTACATCAATGGCATAAAAATAGAAGAGTAATTATGTATATAGATGGCGGGCATACTATTGCAGGCAACCTCCTACAGATAGCTTTAGGCTGGATGTAAAATAAAAGTTATAAATATAGAGCAGAATCTTACACACATTACTAAATAAATTGAAAGTATACTCTCTATAATGATTTCTTAAATTTACGCGAATGTTACACATTGAAATAAAACTATTTTTTACGGATTTTATCGCGATTTGGTTTAATTTTTATATTTTTTAACTTCCCGACGTTTCGATTACTTTACAGCTTTTGTGTTCACGGGGCGGTATACTCTCTGTTTTAAACATGAATAGGTACAAGTAGAGGAGAGGAAAGGTACGGGAGGTGACTTGTAACATCTTTATATTTATTATGTATGTCCTTTTCACGGTTTTTACAAATACCACGAGTTTAACACTTAGTACTTACGAGTAAATCCCATTTCATTTTTACACATTACTTTATCATTTACAATCACAATATTTCTCAAAATAATTATGTGACCGATGCAAAACAAATATTTGGAGATTTTAACTGAACATATAAATAAATCATAACTTTCAAATGGATGACATGAGCGAGTATAGTAATGGATTCGCTTATGTGATGTTATCGTGGATGGGGTTTCGTAGAGTATACGTCAGATTTAGGATATTTGATATATTTGACATCCTCGGTGGCGCAGTTGGTTAGACGCCGCCTGTAAAACGAGAGGCCGCGGGTTCAATCCCCGCACCCAAACAAATGTTTGTGTGATCCACAGGTATATTTTCTGGGTCTGGGTGTTTGTGGGACCGAAAAGTCTCTTGTAGTTTCTGATACTCAAGACACAAGACTCGATCTTAATGTGGGGTCAGGACTATGTATGTCACTAATGGGTGTATTTATTTAGTATTTAAAATTTCAAATAAGCACAATTGCAAACACATGAATAAATGTCCACTACCGACCATGAATTATAAGTACACTGAATAAACGAAGAACGAACCCTACATTATAATTCAATGTCTTGTGTCGCGGCTACGGCAACTTCAAGAGACTTTTCAGGCTCAAAACAAACAGACATGAAAAACATATTTGTATATGCTACAAAATTACTTACAACACCTGATGTAACGTAGGTGTCATGAAAGTCTTCAGGAGAGAACAATACAATGGAATGAGTACTTGAAAGCAGTGGTAATGGACGAAGCTTAGTAGCCTACACCCCCTCTTGAATCAGACTGGTTTTACTGGTTGTGGTAGGTCTCTCATACATATGTGAGAGGCCGTCTGGGTAGTTACCACTGCAGTACTTACTTCCCCCGCCAAACAGCAGTGTATAATGCACTGTTGTGGTCCGGTTTGAAGGATATTGTAACCGGAGTAACTACTGGATATTATAAGACTTAACATCTTATGTATCAGGATGGCAGTGGAATGCCGAGCAATGCTTTGTTATTCATGGTGTTGTTTAGTCTTGCTATTACTATGAGCGGCCATATCGCTAACCATCAGGCGAGAGACATGTGCGTCTCGCCATTTAAATCAATAAAAAAAAGTAACCTCCTCCTGAATCAGATTAATGTACGCACTAATTATGGGAAGAAAACTATATTGTTTGAGGGAGTGCAGCTGTTTAATAAATTACCTAACGACATAAAAGAATGCGACTCAATAAAACAGTTTAAAAATAGACTTAAAAATATGTGTGTAAAGTGTGACTGTATTGTGCACCCAGCGTCCTAGATATAAGTTGTATTGTTGATTTGATCTATATCTCATTGTAAGTGAACTGTGTTTTTTATGAGAATAAATTCTTTAAACCTTACCTAATCAGATTCTCGGTTGTAGAATAGTCCCGTCCCTAGCAGTGAGCGATTGTAGGCTGAT
This sequence comes from Deilephila elpenor, assembly GCA_949752805.1. NCBI lineage: Eukaryota > Metazoa > Arthropoda > Insecta > Lepidoptera > Sphingidae > Deilephila > Deilephila elpenor. Next base: position 11,787,024 of record OX457101.1, on the reverse strand, counting down.
ACAGAAACAGATAACCTATCTGACGGTTTACCTAGTTGGACAAAACCAGACAGAATCTCTTCACATCCGTATTATACGAGACAGTGTAACTGCCCCGGTCAATCCCTTCAATTCGAGTTATAGGCGAACTGGCTTCATAGCTCCAATACGAGTAAATCAAAGTACCGCGGAATACGTAACGATAGAGAGTTACTGCGTGTTACTTGCCTTTAATCCTCAAGGGACACGAAAGGAGGAAATCTGCGTGAATCTCGCACGCGGATCTTCTTAGTGGTTGAAATGTGTATGCCGGTGCGTTACGGCCTGTCAGTCGGGATTGAGGAATGACAATAGTCACTGAAAAGAATAGATGCTGCGAATGATAAAATCATTTCTTTTAAAATCGGTAAAAAACAAAATATGAATGAAAAAAGAGAGATCAATTTAGACATACAGAAAAAAAATAGTTCTAGCAAAGTTATATAGGCGTCCTAAAACAAATATTTTTGGGCAACAACAAACATTTGCCTCGCTGCGGATATCGAACCCACAGTCGCTAATTTCACAGCCCATTTTTATCCATCTAGCGCCACGTAGAAAATGCAGGTGAAATATTTCTTCAAAATTTTCTCGTTCATACTTACCTGGTATAACTTCACCAGATTTCCGTCTACGTAATGCATGAACAAATGTTAGCTTTTATTTGAAAGTTATGATGAATCGTGCTATTATTTTGTTTACTTTTGTTCGAGTATAATGGTTTCAATGTTCCCAATACCGAATACGAATATGCACAGTTCTTTTTCTTTTGGGAATCGAATATTCACTCGTCTTTGTTCCGTATACGTTAATTAGAAAGAATTTTCTTAACCAATACATTTTATTACATTGAATGCTGGGAGTATTAACATTGTTATTTATCAGACGACCCATTTTAAAAACGGAACTTTCAATACATGTAATTCAACAAAGATACACTTTCAGAAAAACAAATCAGAGCCATAACTTCTATGAACCCAGATGTTAAAATTTTGGGTCAAAGCATAACTCGCGTGGAGAATGCTCGGAATTTGGGTCTAGTAATAGACCCGGGACTGCGGTTTGAGAATCACATCAATAGCGTTGCTAAAACATGTTTTTATAGATTGAGGGTTTTGTACGGGATAAGAGGTTTTCTTAGTGTTACCTTAAGAAAGAGGCTAGTAGATAGCTTAATCTTATCAAAATTAAATTATTGCGACACAGTTTACGGTCCGTGCCTCTTGTCACGCACAGAACGTCTAATCCAGCGTGTTCAGAACGCATGCGCACGATTCTGTTTTAATGTAGCTTTTAGAGACCACATTACGCCTTACTTGAACGATAACAATGTATTAAAAATGGCTGCTCGTCGTAAATTACATATGGCAACTTTATTATTCGGACTGATTAATACACACAAGCCGGCATACCTATACAACAAGTTAATTTGGAGACATGACCATTACAGCTACTCTGCTCGTTCGACATCTTATCCGCTCTCGACGCCTCATCATAAAACTGCTGCCTTTAGGGGGTGTTTCAAATTCGCGGCCACTCACTGCTGGAACGTTTTACTTCCTCCATATGTAAGATCCCTTAAAACAAAACAAACATTTAAATTACACTATAAAAGTTATTTGTTAACAGAACAAAAAAAATAAAAATATTTTCCAAAGTAAATTTATACTTACACATGTTTTATGACCTATGTGTATATGGAACGATTTCAAACTCCAAGCAGCTTCGACTATCACTATTCTATGTGATACTCAAATATATCCCTCATGGCGTGATTGAAATAAGAACGGTATATTTTACGGCGCGAAGCTATAACGTTATACCCACTTTAGGTGTTATTTGTTTGTTTCCAATTGTTGGATAAGTTATTTATTTGCACACGCAGGGCTCACTCTGCAACTTGCGCCTGCGACGGCGTGTACATCGCAACTAAATTATACAATAACGTCGCAGTTGTGTGCTCGCGCACAATGTCGATTGTGAAACAGATGTTATTTTAAAATATTGAACATTTTATTTTTTATTTTACTATTTCTGTTTTAATGTTTTTGAGTAGTTGGTTTGACGTCTGTACGTCACTTAAGGTGGCCACTGAAAATCAGCGTTGTGTTGTGGTTTGCACCACATCATAACATAAAGCTGAGTGGCCACCTACCGGTCACAGTCGCGATCAGCCATTTTTATTGTGTATGTTTGTTTTCATGCTTATTGTTACGTGTTGCAACTGTGATCAATAAATAGTTTTTCTTTCTTTCTTTCTTTCTTTCTTTCTTTACTTTATAATCTATGTGACAAAACTTATCGCCATCTTAGATTCCAAATGCCAAACTAATAACGATGTAACTTTTATGGGATTTTTCTAACCAAAACACTTATACAGTATAAATTGTCCCACTAGGATTTGAACCCAAGACCTCACTCCCCACAGCCCATACACACTGCATAATACCAACCAAGCAATCCAATAAATGTTAATATTATATTAAAAATATTCTCTACACCGCGGAATTACAACTACCCTGCATATTTTAAGTGGCAAATATCAAAAAATATAGTTGCCAAAATCTCCCAGTGTAGGAGACGTGAAGTGTTATATCTAGGTAATGTCCGGGATATATCACCACAATGTTTTTCCTCTTCCTACTTGGCACCCGACACCTTCTATTTATTTCGCCGGTGGAAATTGTCCTAATATATTGAAGCGGTGACTCTAATACTCCCTCCCTAATTTATTGGTGGAAACAATCATTTATATCAATTTGGTGTCGATTTAATCAATCAGTTGTTGCGCTCGGTTTAATTGGTACGTTCCTTGATTTAGTTAAATTGGAATTGTAGTTGTCGTGATGCTTTATGTGACGGAAAATTTTATTAGCTGCTATAAGTCATGCATCTTCTACTGGCGTGTGGCGAAACTTGGAACTATTGTTGTTTGAGGTATGTTTTTATAATATAAATAAAAAGCATTTATACTCGTAATCTAGTAATATTATCATGTCCAATATAATAAAATGTTAAGAGACAAAAACTGTTCTTAATATTTTGACAATAGCATGACAACAACGCTTTTGACGCCAGAAGATCATAGACGACTTATAAACAAGTTTTAAAACTCACGCCTTTTTCCCAGAAGGAGTAGGCAGGGATGCTACCAGCACACCCACTTTCGCCTCGTATGTTTTGTCCCATTATGTGATAGCCTATCGCCATATCGGACAATGATTCTGACTCGGAGCTGGTAATGAATAGAAAAATCCAATACCAATCTGCCCGACCCGGGATTCGAACTCGAGACCTCTGCTTTGTAATCGTACCACAGTACAACTACGCCACCGAGACTCAATAGTGACTCTATTGAGCGATGACTAAAACCTAGGACAGAGCTTTTGACTTAAAGTCGTAGATAATATTATAATATACAAAACAATTTAAATTGTGCAATGTTAATTCCGCGAAAAATATATCAATGTTTTAAAACCAATTCTCTGAAATAAACAACTTCAAATTCCGAATAATCCTCAATCAATTAATTCCATGTATCTCTGAGAGATCTACATTTACATACATACATACATACATAAACTCACGCCTTTATCCCCGAAGGGGTAGGCAGAGGCGCCACCAGGACACCCACATTTCGCCTTGTATGTTCCGACCCATGATGTGATAGGGGGCGAGCCTATCGCCATATCGGGCACAAATTCCTGACTCCGGGCTGATAATGATTAGAAAAATCCAATACCACTTTGCCCGACCCGGGACACGAACCCGAGACCTCTGCTTTGTAATCGTACCACAGTACAACTACGCCACCGAGACTCAATAGTGACTCTATTGAGCGATGACTAAAACCTAGGACAGAGCTTTTGACTTAAAGTCGTAGATAATATTATAATATACAAAACAATTTAAATTGTGCAATGTTAATTCCGCGAAAAATATATCAATGTTTTAAAACCAATTCTCTGAAATAAACAACTTCAAATTCCGAATAATCCTCAATCAATTAATTCCATGTATCTCTGAGAGATCTGCATTTTTACTGCAAAATAAAAATCCTGGTGATAAAAGCGGGTTTAATTGCCGTACGTTTTATTTGCTAACATCACTACGCTACGGCCCCTCATTTGTACAGTATATCAAAAAACCTGTTCATTTGTATGTGTTTTAACTTTTAAAGCGCTGTTTGTGAATCCTTTGTGACTGCGATGTAATCGCTGTACTGTTGGATGTTATTTATGCCCTTTTTCGAGGCATCTCATTGATTTTTTGGAGTTGTGCTAATATTTATAATGTAGTAATATTTTAATTTTGTTTGAAGTATTTGATGACTTTTTGGTACAAGCTACGAATCCATTTTGTTATGTTTACGAATTTTCTGCAGCATTTTCTATATTTGTGATAGTGTGTTAAAAATATATGTTTAATGAAAAACAATCTATTTAAAATAAAAAAAATTATTCAATAGTAGTGGTTAATGCAATGAACAAATAAAATTGCAAGTAGATACTACAGACTTTGCCTCTAATTTATGTCATTTACAATACATAAACAGATCAAAAATTACAAAACAATGGTAACGTATTCGGAAGTTCAAATATTGCGTCAGTCAGAAACTCCGGAGTGGGCTCAATGAAGAGTTACTGCCTTTGTTGGCCAACACTTTCTTATAAGAATGTATTGCTGTGTTGCGAACTCAACGCCAACTTTGAAACGCTGCTATTGATACTATTGTAAAGTTTTTTGATATCTGCGCTGGAATTTTGGTAAATGGAGACAGTTTTAAATGTGTGATATTACTGGTGAAGCTTCCTTTGCGTGGCGGGACGATCATGGTTTACGTAGACAGAGTATAGAAGTCGTTTATATAGATAATGCTTGAAAGCTGAATGGTTAATATAAGAGCTGAATGGTTACCAATATAAGAAGTGCGTGGTGGCCTGTTGGTAACGGACCAGACGCGGCCGCCTACATGTTCACGGTGGTCGCGGGTTCTAATCCCAGGGCACACCTCTGACTTTTCGGAGTTATGTGTGTATTGATAGTCAATCACCACGCACTTTAACGGTAAAGGAAAACATCGTGAGGAAACCTGCATACCGTAGCGATTTTAAAGAATTTCTACGGTATGTAAGTCCGCCAACCCGCACTAGGCCAGCGTGGTGGACAATATGGCCTAACCACTCTCAATCGATTCTCTCGATTGTAGAGTAGGCCCATACCCTGCAGTGGGACGTATATGGGCTGATATAGATAGATATAGATAAGTATATTGACTTAAGACACCGAAACATGACATTAAGAATCCAGAAAAATTCTTGCGGAAAAGACATTTAACTTTCCCGGCGATGCTGTAGTAGGACATAAGTATCTCCAATCACAGTTGCTTAAATTAATACAACAAATATCGAATACTATAGATTACAGAATATATAAAATGAAATGTTTAGGTACACTTCAATTTAATTCCATAAAATAGCTATGTCAGACATAGGTCCGGAAGTTTGTCGTAGCAGAATTTTGAAGTCATCCATTAGGTTTTAGGCTGACGAGTCGTGAGCTGTGACGTCAGCTGAAGCCAGTGGCTCAGCATGCTCTGAAGCATGAAGCCAGGCACTTAGCCAATCAAGTTTCTAATCCAAGTGATGTCAATACACCGAATGTGTAGTTACTATGTGACGTATTGAAAGAAGACTTGACATTTTCGTTCTACCTGATCTTAATTTTCACTAATGAATGTTGCCTATGGTTGTATTTGTTGCTACTAACTCTTTTAAGAGTAAAATTAATATATTACCAGTCTAGTCCTTACTGGAACGGAAGACTTTACTGCATCATTACCGATCATTAGCATTATCAGTAATTACTTAACAATAAATAAACGTAGCGTGGGACGTCCATTGGCCAGATGGCGGGACGACTTGCATAAGAGGGCCGGCAGCGACTTTATGCTTAAAGCAGCAGACCGGGCTCTGTGGCGTACTTTGGGAGAGGCCTATGTCCAGCAAAGAACTGTAACGGACTGATGATGATGATGATGAATAGAAAAGCAAGCACATACAGATTATTAAGAGTGGTCAAGAAATCAACTTGACATAATTATGATCCCTAACAACTAAGGCTCACTTTATCATAAAAGAGACCGTTGAGCAGTCGAGCAACAGCTTAAATACATAATTAATTACACCCTAAAATCGAAAGTAAACAAACACTAACCGACCGAACGAAATGTCCAAAGCACATCGAAAATGTAAGTAACCTTAAAATGCCACAAAAATGAACGTTTCCAGCCAATCAGAATAACAAAGACAAATTGTCACAAGTGGCCAATTTTGAGCCAACAAAAGTACGCTCTGTTTTCACAGCTGTGATAATTTTTTCACAGGCAGCGCGCGCTTCGCTCAGTTTTTTCAATATTTAATATCAAATTTACTTTTAATTGCACAATTTTTGTTGTATACTTTTACCGTAATATATGGGTTATTAAGAGTAATTTTCATTATATATTTACTCTTATTTAATATAATGTTATCATGGCTATTATACTATAGGACATTCACGTTTAAATCTGTGGCTCTTGTGATGAGTGATACAAGTCGAAAATCATCATTTTACAGGAGAGCAAAAACAAGATTTAAAAAATTCTCGGTCGTAAACTAAATGTGCTAGATTAAACTTGAATACCTTATTTTGTGGGGAAAAATGTTTTCTTTCATTGTGCGTTTTAGGTTTTTTGATAAATATTATGTTAAAAAAGTAATTCACGAGAAACCTGTGAGATATACCTCGGCTTATGAGTAACATGTGCAAAAATGTTGTGATAAATAATATAAGTGTAATTATATTACGTCGCACCTAAATACTGTGTTTAAAGTGCTTTCGTGTAAACTGATTTACAAAAGTTTACAAAATGTAATAACTAATTTGTATGAGTTCCTACGATAATGTTGCTCAAACAAAAGATAAAGGTATAATCCGTAAGATTATGTTTTTTTAATCCGCAACCCCTTACTTTCATAAATTACTTGAATAGTATCTGTTTGCTAATATTCAAGTCTATTGAAAATAAGTGTTAAATGATACAAGTCAAGTTATATCTCTCGTTAAAATGATATTATGTAATGTGTAAATAGATACAAGTTTCATATTATTAAATAATCAACTTTGTTGCGATGTTTTTAATAATAAATAAAAGGTACGATGGGTCTCCCATGTATTACCGGATAGTATAAAAATCCTTTAACTGTTAATGAATAAAATAATAATAATAAATCAACTTTAGTTAAAAATAACTGCTTGATTTAGCAACTCAATCAATATGGAATTTGGTGTAGATAAAGGTGCGGTTATCCATGTCAAGCGAGGCGAGGTTGCAGTCTCTGATGACATAAATGTCTCAGAGACTGTAAGACTCAGATCTCTTTCGCAGACGGAAACCTACAAGTATCTGGGTGTGCCTGTGGTCTAGATATTATAGGTGCAGAGGTAAAACAATCAATGAAGGAGCGTTTCTTTAGCCGCCTGACAAAAGTTCTTAACTGTTTTTTATCAGGTGGAAACAATATTCGTGCGTTTAACGGTTGGGTTATGCCTGTACTTATGTACTCTTTTGGCAAACTCAGATGGACTCAGACGAAATTGGACGCCCTGGATCGTAAGTTCCGGACTCTACCAAATGCACATCGTATGCATCATACAAGTTCATCAGTGATGAGTTTGTGCATCCCGCAGAGATGTGAGGGCCGAGGCATTCTTAATGCTAAGGATCTGCATAATCGTGAGGTGTGCAATCTAAGGGAGTATTTCCATCACAGCTACGTACATATGCATAGGGTTGTAGTTATAGTGTGTAAAGTATTTACCCAGCTCTCATTGGCGAATGAGAACTGGCGGAAGCCTTTGGTGATGAGCGTTTAGGATCGCGACGAAGTATGGATGAGCAAAGAGCTGCATGGTCCGTTCTATCGGGCCCTACACGGGCCTGAAGTGGACCGGCCTTCATCTGTAACTTGACTACGTTTTGGTAACCTCTGGGGAAACTGAGTGTTTTGCTTTTGCAATCGTGGACGAAGTTATTAAGACTATCGAAAATACATCATGAAGGACGGTACGGTCGACATTTGTAGGGCATGCTAACGTCCCGGCGAGCCAATGAGACATGTAACTTCCGGTTATTCGTATCTTGCTAACGGCGAGTACTTGCATAGACACAACCTAGAAGCCAAGATCATACATCAGCAAATCGCTCTTCGATATGAACTATTGTGACTCTTGAAGTGCCATATTACCAGTATGTTTCCCAACCAGTTCTTGAAAATGGTCATTCAACGCTGTATTGGGATCGGTCTGTTATCACAGATAGGACTATTGCTGCCAATAAGCCTGATGTTGTGATAATAGATCGATTGACGTGTCGAGCAATACTTGTTGATGTTACCATACCGCATGACGATAACCTCTTTAAAGCTGAAAAAAAAAAACAAATTGTCTAAATATTTAGATTTGGAACACGAGGTTACTGACATTTGGGATGTAGACTCAACAATTATTGTCCCGATTGTTGTTTCTGCACATGGACTGATACCAAAGAGCCAAGACCAACATCTCCAAAAGCCGTTGTTGGTCGTTGGGTCAAGAATCAAATCCAAAAGGCAGTATTGCTGGACATACCACTCATAGTGAGGATGTTCCTTACTTTGTATCCCTAACCACTGCACCGGTGGCTTGGGACTTGAGCCTCGCCACCAAAGGGTTAACTATTTGTTTTATACTTTTTTAAGTAATTTTTTTAAATGTAATATGAATGTACAAAAATGTAAAAAAATCTTACAAAATAAACACAATTACATTAAATTAACTTTAATAAAATTAAGATTCAAAACGAATTTAATTAAATTACAAGTTCTTAAGGCACAGTTTTAGCACAATTATTAAAATCTTAGACTGCCTCGATGGCATAGTTGTATTACGGTACGGTTACAAAGCTGAGGTCTCTGGTTCGAGTCCCGGGTCGGGCAAAGTGATATTGGATTTTTCTATTCATTATCAGCCCGGAATCAGGAAATTGTGCCCGATATGGCGATTGGCTCGCCCCCTATCACATCGTGGGACCGAACATACAAGGCGAAATGTGGGTGTCCTGGTGGCGCCTCTGCCTCTCCCTTCGTGGATAAAGGCGCGAGTTTATGTATGTATGTATGTACCTATTAAAATCTTATAACGTACTTTAATAATATGAATGGTAAAGGTCTCTAATCTCAATAGTATAGTGTCATATACTCAAAAGTTCGAAAACGATGCAAATAATTTTTAAACTAAGAAATAACACAGATGAGTATTATACAAATACTACAATAAGAAAACATGTAAAAATCATTCCAGAACAGTTGGAAAAGAATAAGGAGTTTCTTTCCATTTATAAATCAAAGATAACTTGAGTAAAGCAGCAGTAATATTGATTAATAAGATTTTTTTATACAGCTACGTAAAAATTTTAGTTTTCATATAATATTTACCTTGGATATTGTATCTGATGATGGAATATAATATTATAATAAATCATATTTATAGTACAAAAGTATCATAATATATTTGGACATTTGAATTATTGGTTCTGTTGTATTTAAATCAATATACTCGTAATAATGTATTGCCGCGCATAATTGTCTCATTTAGCACATCTTATTCGATATAAAATATTTTTGTAATTTGTTTGAGTTTTAGATACAACTTGATTTGTATTCGTTTGCACATAAAATAAAAAAATCTGTAGAATGATATATGTCGAGATGTATCACTTAGCACATCCAAATCAAAAATTCACATTTGAATTGGTAGGTACATGTCGAGTTGTACCCTAGTCAATATTGGAAAAAAATGGTTCAAAGTGATATAACCCTCGATATATCAAAATTCACGTTAAATGCACTGAAAAAAATATATGTGAAAATATTTACAATTGTACTTATACCAGTATCCACAAAAACTGCGTATTAATCGATTACAAAAACGAGTTATAACTCGAAATATATCAATATTCACGCAATTTTCGCCAAAATAGCAGCACTTGTATCACTTTACACAAAATTATCTCCGTAACTATAGCAGATAGAAAATCGTGAGTTAGACCAAAAAAAAGCTTATTTTTTTCTCATCATTTCTATATAAAAAACTCAAAAAGGGTACAACTCGAGTTGTATCACTTGTAACAAGAGCCACAGAAATATTCCTCGACCGAAAAATACTAAATTCAATTTGAGAATGGCCATCAACTAGTAACTTTTACCAGTGCATCAGTCCATTTTGTTGGTGGTAGTCTAATGATACCTATGTCAATACCTCATGTCCTTCGATGGTTCTGTAATATTTGTTAGTAATTATTTACAAAGTCTTTATTTCAATTTTACACGAATTTAACCGGACTCAAATTTCTAACAAAATCCTTTTTTCTCTAGATCTAAATAAGATTATGGAATCTCTTTCAATTGGTCTTACAAAACACGAATGTAGGAATTATCCCGCATCTAGATAGCGCTTATACTCGGGAGTAGTTCCTTATCTATCCTGATTAGATGCTTGTGAGCTAGCGAGCAGTAAATTTAGAGTTCAGACAAACACGGGTATGCAGTAATTTTATTAGGATTTTCTTTCTAGATTTAGACCTAATTCTGTTCCAATTATTGTTTATGTTTAAAACCTTTATATAAATTGTATAGCATTAGTAGGAGTATCTGTCTGTCTGTATCAGCCCATATACGTCCCACTGCAGGGCATGGGCCTCCTCTACAGTCGAGGGTACGGTGTAGTCCATCACGCTGGGTTAGTGCGTGTATAGTATTAGTACGATTATGTAAAGCATAATTATTCGTATGAACGAGGAAGTCGTGAAAATGGTAATTACCAACACCTTTTAGCGAAAACATAAAAACTTGCATGTGGATAACTAAATAAATAAGTTTTTAATTATTCTCTTAAGATGTATGTATGTGTCTTATTTGCATTTTCTGTTATTAAAATACACATTAAGTAACATTCAGTTGTAATTAAATACACACACATAAAAGTAACGATTTTTCGTGCAGTAAATATTTTACGCACAGTAAAGCAATTGTGTACCCATCCTTAGTCTTTAATTAAAACGCGAAGACATTAAAAACTTTAATAAAGGTAAGTTTTATATTACGAATAAAATTAATGCTTTATTCTGTTGGAGTTTCTTAATATTGAAATTTGTTATATTTGAACTGCCTCGATGGCGTAGTTGTACTACGGTACGACTATAAAACTGAGGTCTCGGGTTCGAATCCCGGGTCGGGCAAAGTGATATTGGGTTTTTCCATTCATTATCATCCCGGAGTCAGGAATTTGTGCCCGATATGGCGATAGGCTCGCCCCCTATCACATCATGGAATGGAACAAACAAGGCGAAATGTGGGTGTCCTGGTGGCGCCTCTGCCTACCCCTTCTGGGATAAAGGCGTGATTTTATGTATGTATGTATGAACCCAGAATTGATCCGAATTAGGTCTTTGACGTTATTGAAATGTAAGCATTTTAACGAGCAATTGCTCATGGGTTTATTTTTTTATACATATATAAAAGACAACAAAAAATTCTGCTTACACAATTAAATACATTTTATAGGCACTCAACCAATACATAATCTCACGCCTTTTTCCCAGGGGTAGGCAGAGGACCAGGGTACCAGGTGTCAGGTACCAGGACACCCACATTTCGTCTTGTATGTTCCGTCTCACGATGTGATAGGGGGCGAGCCTATCGCCATATTGGGCACAAATTCCTAACTCCGGGCTGATAATTAATCCAAAAATCCAATATCACTTTGCCCGACCCGGGTCAAACCTGAAATCTCGGCTTTGTAAACGTACTGTAGTACCTACAACTACGCCACTGAGGCATTTGATCTATGATGATTTGAAGATTCTACTTAAGGGTTAATCAATAACTACCATCAAATTCTACTGGTAAATGCACTGAATAGAATCTTGTACGCCTACTATAAAAATATTGGCGAAAGGGTAAAAGTGCATACCTACCTATGTATTTACCAACCTTATAACCTATGTATCACAAGTGAAATAAATGATTTGATTTGATTTGATTGATTTGATTTGCATTTTTACAATCCAACAATTTTATTCCATAAATATGACGGGAAAGCTTATTGCCCACTTTAAAACGAATATAGAAATATAAAATAAACATTAAAGCGGGCCGAGGTAAGCCGTCAAAAGGTACACACGATTCAATAGAAATTTAATAAAACGTTTCTGAATGAAATGAACCGTAAAATAGAGTTCCTTCCATAGATTAGACCCTTTTGTCGACCGAGCGTCGCCCCAGCGAGGAAATCACTAGGAAATTGACCAGAGGCCGCCTACGAGCTGAGGAATGCGACGAGCAACGAGAATATCCTGACAAATGTACTTTGAAAAAGTTCATTCGCTAACCCTGTTTTTAATCTATGTTTTGTGAAAAAAGGCTTCCGTTTTTCAGTCTAAGAAATTGAGTGTACCGTTCGGAAATAAAAGGGAATGGTCATAATAAAACAGGTCTGGTTAATTTATTTATTTTTGCTTTGGATGCTGTTGTCGACAATTCTGCCAGTGTCAGATGTGCGATGAGAACTCGTCCGTGTATGTTATCAATATATTTTGTAACTACCTACACTCTCTCTCTCCCTCTTCAGTCATAGGAGGTCCACTGCTGAACATAAGCCTCCCCCATGGATGTAACTACCTACTACACTATAATTATTGGTTCAACAGTGAACTTTACGTATAAAATTGTGGCGTCGTAGTTAGTATAGTGAGTCAAACACTATCAAAATTACTGCCATTTTGGTCAATATTTTTTGTGTATATATAGAACTCTTGAAACCTTACCCTCAAAACGACGAAAAAGCTCTTCATAAAAATCGTCGATGATAATAATATGTATACAACGCTCTCGCGTCGGGGATCTTAATTCAGAATCGCGACACGATTTGGCGCGATTATCGGGACTCAAGTCGATGATAGAGTCAGCCGTGCGATGCATGTCGAATAACTCGTCATGTGCCGAGCCAGGTGGAAAGGACCTGGTATTGACGGCTCTATTAGTTCGAGTCTATTTTTTAGACATAATTTGTAAGATATTGCCTTGCTCATAAGACTGAAATTATAATCCGTTTATAATGACTGTAATGTCTTTAGAGAAAGAGGAATGGATTAGGTTACATTGATAGTGATTAGTGTAGGTATTCCAAATTTGAAGTTCGTAAGTTCCTAAATTTCATTCTTGCAGCGGAAAATCAACTTCAAAATTTACATTTTAATAATATCTACAAATTATATTACAAATGCGCAATGGATTTTCTTTATTTTCTCTACAATTTTCACACACCGAAGAGCATTAATCAAATCCTAACTCCTTTGTGGTATTGCCGAACAAAAATAAATCCGATATACGATCGAAAGCATTGGGCAAACATGGCTGTTTGCTAAGCAAAAACGTAAAATAAATTGCATTTTATTGACCAAGGTCCGGCGTTTAAACTAAACGCGGTATTTAAAAATAGCATATTGGCGTATATAATTTTATTTATTTAACAATCAGTGAATAAAAGCATTGTATTGTAAGCATATAAACCTAGTTGAAAGTGGACTACAAAAACTGAGTTTGTGATATGAGGACCAGAGTAGGTATATTATATTCGTAACTTTGATGTTTATAAGTTACATGTAGTACTGGTGGCAGGCCTCTCACATATAAGAGGCCGCTTGGGTAGGTACCACCGCACAAGCCTATAGTGTGTAGTGGTTGAATAAGACATTAATTTGCCCCAAAAGGACTATTGTAAGACAGGCGCCAGGATGTAACAATATAATCATTCTAAAACAATTTCAACAATAAAATATTAAGAGAAAGAATGGGAAGACCGAAGAAGTGAATAATACAAAGTCTAGTATTGCACAGCGATTTTGTGTAGTTCTAAACATCTCTACTGTTTATGCATTGAATACATCTTGGTCTGGAACCTCGTGGCGGCGAGTTTGCTTATGCGAATTTATTACATTATATTTTTATATTTCTGTACGCCCCAGGCGCGAGTATTCTCTATATTATGAAAGGACTTTCGAGCACAAACATAAGTTTTATCAGAATAGTGGTTTTAATGTGAGAATTTACATTTGGAATAAATATAAAAATTTAAAAGATAGAGCATTCGGGTACAATTGTGTCCAGCGGTGAGACATGGTTATGTATAGGTATTTTCCGCTTATTCACTCCATTGCAGCAGCAATAATGTTCCCAATAGTTAAACATAATATTGTCCTGACAATACAGGATACATGTGTGTAGTCCACGTCGGAAACTACGAGAGACTTCATTCGCACAACAGCCAGATCAAAATATTTTTATATCCCCACCCACGGGCTCTTGTTTTTCTTAACCAACCACAAAGCTGTTTAAAAGTATATTGAGGTTACAATATCTATTAACTTCAAAAAGTTAAATTATTATAGTGACTAAGATATTTTATCGAATATTACTTCCCGAATAGATATTTATCTAGTATCGTTGGCAACAGCACACGCCGCACAATTGACACAGAGGTTACATCTCTTCCTCTATTTCATATCTTATCGCCGGAATGATAACGGTAAATCCATATTTGATGTAATATTTTTACTATTGTAAACACAAAACTACCATACCAAGGTTGCCTGGAAGAAATTGCCCAGTATGCCATTGCCTTATTGTTTTTTAAATATTATTTCATTGTAATTTCTTTATGGTGCAATAAAGGATAAATAAATAAAACCTTACGGGAAAATAATATTATTGTCGAAAAATATCATAGCTTAATCCTCTGCCACCGAAAATGGTGTTAGATTTTTTTGTGGTAAACCTATTTGTAGTAACTGATATACTGTGGTTAAAGATATTAATGATTCAAATCACTTCACCACAGCTACTTACACCCTCAAAGAATGACATCACAATGTAATGCCCTAATATTGTAGGTTTTATCAAGCAATGGAAATCAATTTCGGCAATCATCGTTTATCATCATTGAGCTATTAAAATAAAATCTTAGAAATTGATTCAAATCCAAAAAGTTGTTATTAAGCTTTGTATTTAACTTTTCGTTTCTAACAGAAGAACTTGTATTTATTATGAACATAGGCTACTTTCTTTGTAGGACACCCAACAGCGAAATTCATATAAAAATATAAAATATACAATGTTTATTTTTAACCGTGAATTTATTTTCTTGCAAAGAGTAGGGACATTTTTGACTACCCTTTTTCCTCGTCTTTTATGTCAAAGCCTTGGTTGTCTGTAAGAGATTGCCTTGGGCGATAAGACCGCCATTTGTACGTTTTTGTGTAAACTATATTTACAATATTCTGCGTCTTTTGTGTACGTAAAGTTATAAGTTAAAATAAATAAATATTAGTGTGTGGTTGTCCGTTGATAATGATAAGGACGCGAGCTGTCAACACGATATTCACGGTTTCGAAACAGAGTACGCCAGTGACATTATTAAATCACAGATGTAATGTTAGTCAGTTATACCACTTATAGGACAACAACAGGAAAACATTGTGAGAGAAACTACACACCATAGAGATGGTGGACAGACCTAAACTCTTAATAGCACTGATTTTAAAATAAGTCCTATACTCAGTAAACTTATAAAGGGTATATCAAGACCGCGACCGAAAACGAAGCCAGGTGGTAGTATTAGTGACTTCAGACACAAGGCAATGAAAAATTTCGCGAAAAAAATCGACAACTTATTTTTGGTAATTTTTTACTTATCGTCGTATTTGGGTGATAAATACATAGTTTTCCTTTAATAATGATGTACACCTTTTTATTCTTTAAGACGCTATGGTACGATAGGGTGTAAATTACTATTTTCGAAATAACTAGGTATTTACTACCCAAAAACAATGATTTTCAAAAAATTGCGAAAAAAAATTTGTCGCTTATTTTGCGAATTTTTTATTTGCATTGTGTCTGTAACCACTAAAACTACCACCCGGCTTCGTTTTCGGTCGCAGTCTTGATATACCCTGTATAATCTGATATATAAAAATAAATACACCAAACAGTCACATACACAATCCTGACCCCACAATAAGATCTAGTCTTGTGTCGCGGGTCTCAAAAATTCGAGAGTCTTTACGGTCTCACAAACACCCAGACCCGAAACAAATACCTATAGATCACACAAATATTTGTTTCAGTGCGGGGGTCGAACCCGCAGCCTCACGCGGAGACTATAATTAAAGGTGCATAAATAAAAGTACACGGTACAAATCAAACATAATTTAATAATTATATCAACCACTTATCTATGCTTAAAATTCTGGTTAACGCAACCCTTAACCGACTAAAATATATAACCTATTCAACAATATCACTTATGACGAAGTTTTAGATCGCTATAGAAAATCTACAGCGATTTTTTGTCTTCACTTTCGTCGTCGCTGTATTTGTTTGCCGTCTCGCCTGGCTTCAGAAGACGACCTACGATGTCGTATTTTTCTGGAAAAAAGAATATTTGCTATTACTATATTATAAAAAAGTGGTATTGCATTTTTATTTATCCGAACAAAATATTTTTAAAATGTTGTTTGTGCTAGGCGTGCTTAGTTTAATTTAAAAATGACATGCAAGACTTAATGGCATTGTTTCTGAACTCTACTTTATACCTGCTTCATAAATTGAAATTTATGTATAGAATTTCAAAGTAAATGGACCTGTAAGGTTGCTTAAAATATTAGGCACATTTCGTGTGTATTGACCCTTCTATGACCATCATATTTCAATAATGCCTTATACTAAAATTAATCATCTGTAACAGGTAAATCATACAAACAAAATTCACACGTTCATCCATTATTCTTCTTCCCATATAAGTATTTCTCGCCCAACAACCAAATTCCTACAAAAAGCAATGTTGATACGCAACACCAATTAGCCGTCCAAAATTATGACGTAGCCTTGAAAAACTCTTGTGTTTCCTTGTTTATTCCACCATTGTTAAATTGTCTTGATACATACTCAAACATAAATTAAGTACCTACCTCAGAATTTGTAGTCACGGACAGACAAGTTTCAGCTAAAGAACCTCAGCTAATATTTCTATTGTGTTCTATAAATAGACTCCTTTTTACTTCACAAAAGAAACTTGTATGCTTCGAATGTACTTAAACTGTACAATTGTATGAGTGAAAGAGACGCCGCAACATTCTCAACCTGAAATCCGATTTCAAGTCTCTCGCGGGTTACTCTAAGCCATTATTGTAGTGAATCTAAAGACACTAACTGGAATTAAAGAGGTTTTGTGTAATAATAAATAACGTTTACAAACACTGCCTCACATTTTTAGACTGCCTCGGTGGCGTAGTCGCACCACGTCATGAATACAACACTGAGGTCTCGGATTCGAATTCCGAGTCGGGCAGAGTGATAAATATAAATTGAATATTAATATTTATTAAATTTAAACGTTATTAGTACGAGGTCCTCATTAAATGTGCAATATGAAATATCAATTAGCTACCGAAATATTATATGCTGTGTTTAATTCTGGTTAATTAGTAATCTCTAGGTATCAAAGTAAATATACGTTAGATTAAATATATATTTCTGCCTGACTGGATCGTTTGTTTTTTAATATAATATAGTTACAATATTTAAGGAAGCGTTATTTCTATATTATTTTTATTTATGTGCTCTAGGACTTTCTCTTTCAGGACTCTTATAATAGATACTATTTATGCCTGAGCAATGTAAATAATAATAATTATTGTTGTAAATAATTATTAGTAATTGCACAAATACATTCATTTATTTAACTCAAAGGTCTTTCTTTGGTCTCAATCTCATGACAAATCTTAATATAAGCACCATTGTTATTAGAATACTGTTGCTGTCTTTCCACTTATTATTTTCTATTGAAGCCTTTATGACAATTTATCTCGCCACTTTCATCCAATCATTCAAATCCCCTGCGGTGATCAGTGATGTATAAAGATAATTATTAAATCTCAGTTACCCCTAAATTGTTCTTCCCATTCCTTAGCTGAAGCAACTTCGTCGGCCGTCAAGTCATTGCATTCGTCATACTCGTCGTTTTCTGATGCGGCTACTTGACCAGTCGCGAGCCCTCTTGTAGCATCCTTACCCGCGAACGCTGCGTATGGACCTCCTGAAAAAAGAGCAGAAAAAGAATTATTAATATACATACATACATAAACACACGCCTTTATCCCAGGAGTGGTAGGCTGAGGCGCCACCAGGACACCTACATTTCGCCTTGTATGTTCCGTCTCATGATGTGATAGGGGGCGAGCCTATCGCCATATCGGGCACAATTTCCTGACTCCGGGCTGATAATGATTAAAAAACACCAATTTCACTTCGTTCTACCCAGGATTTGAAACCGAGACCTCAGCTTTTTAATCGTACCGTAGTACAACTACGCCACCGAGCCAATTATTAATATAAAATTAATTATTAATATAATAAAATAATTGTTAATATAATTTTATATTGCATCAAATACATATTTTATTGCATGGTAGGCCTCTAGTATGCAAGAAGGTCTGCGTAGCTTTAGCTATTTCTATCGCAATTCAATCGGCATCCATTCCACCAATATTTTCATTCTACAATTATAAGATAGAGTCCATTGTATATCGATAATCATGTATGTATTATATTATAAGCCCTTTCAATCTTTGCAGGACTTCAGAAGAAACTTAGAACCTATCTATTCACAGTCTAATTATCCTGCCAAACCATTCAGGTCATTATGAAACAATGGGAAATAGCATTTTCTTTTAATATCTTAAAAGCAAAAATACCTAATATTTTTGTTTTCAACTTATCATTTAGGTAAACAAAGCGAGCTGTGGTTTCGTAAAAACAAAAAGCAGGATAAATTGTCAGCGTATGCAAATATCCGAATAATAAAGTTAAAGCCACATTTCTCTAAAAGATTTTCTCGTATTTTGCAACTGAACATTTCTAAGCGCAGCGACACGTGAAATCTTTTAAATTTTCGACAGCAAGACCTTGGCAATTTATTGGTAATATTCAATTTTGCTGTCTCAAGCGCCCTTCCAGTAAAACAATATAAAATGCAGAATGCAATTGATGTTTTTGGCGCATCGCTGTGACTTCCAAATCTGCGGCTAAGTTTTGATAAAATATATTTCGTTTTCTTGTATAAGTATAAAAGTATTTGCAATTTGATTTCACATTGTATTATTAACCATAGAAAATTGGTACATAATATTTTTCAAGTTAGAAACCTAGAAAATATAGTTGAGTCACGTGAATTGATCCCGACATACATAATATTATGATTAGTTGCCTGTACAAAAATATTATTTGAATTCTTAATTTCTAATTAGCAATTAGTTCTGTATTAACATTCATTATCACATCATTATCACAAAAAACTAATTTTGAGTTCGCATAATATTTTCCTCTAACCCCTAAAGGTCTGAAAAAAGCTTATTAAATATTTATATACAGGTGGGCTCTTTTTAAAAACTTCACTCAATATATATCTCAAAGTATGTCTTTTGTAAGAACATCAATGTATACGTACAATATACAAGCTTGAAGACGAACGAAAACACAAAGACGATTCCGAAACGATACAAAGGAATTGAAACGGAACGTGTAACATCTCGAAATCTTCAATGAAATAATAACGGTATATTTGTACGTTTCATAAAAAGGTGAATGTCCAGTACACACACAAAGCGAAGGATGTGGACACATGTATCTACGAATGTGCTGATATATATGTTTCGTTTGTCAAATATACCTTTTATTTATAATAATATTTATTTGTAATAATAACAGATTATATACGTCTTCATATCGGTGAAGAAAGACATGGTCAGGAAACCTGCACACTATGCCAGCGTGGTGGACTATACGGCCTAACCCCTCTCGATTGTAGACGAGGCCCGTTCCCTGCAGTGGGACATCTATGCGCTGATACAATAATAAATCCTACAAGGGGTTTCTTTAGGACCGAGAGAGCTAAACCCAATTAAATAACCATGTTGGCTAAAATCAGGTAACACTAAAATGTTTTGTATTTCTTAACACTACAATAATTGGTTTCTTACATTGAAATCAAATTCCACTAATGTGATTTTAGTTTTATGCTTTTATTTAACTGACTATCAATTGTTATCTCATGTTAATATAACATTTTGATATCTTAAATATAATAAAGTTTACAACACCAACAATAAACTCATTGTTATTAAACAACAAAAGTAATGAATGCAATTAATTGATAGACTTATGGGTCAATATATTATTGCCAGTTGTTGTACGACAATGTACCTGTAACTTTATAAACTGTAGATCTTTATAATACATTGAACATTACTACACTAAAATAATAAAAGTAAATTATACGAATATCAAAATCGAATGTATCCTGAGATCAATATAAAGTGGTAGAGCCATGCTGTTGTTAGTCATGACTCAGCATGAATGGGCAGGCTCGTTCGGGGCGGTACCACTGTCTCACAGGAGGTCGACATTAAGTGAAGCTTTGCTGTTTACCATCATATTATCACTTACCATCAGGTGACCTGTTTGCTCGTTTGCCGGACCTATTGTATAAAAAATCGATTATGAAGCGGCTGAGAGATTTACTTTCTGAGCCAAAGAGTGGCTGCTAATTACCTGCACCAGTAAACAATTGGGTATTTGAGTACGTAAAATGTTGACTTTGTAAATTCACCTACAAAAACGTCGAATACGATAAAGTCTATGAACACTGAATTCCACTAACACGCTCATTTCAGAATAGAAAGTAAAATCTGCACGAAAATCGCAACTGTATAAAAAACGTTTAAAATGCAATACACGTAGATTGTTCTGCAAGTGACGTGTTCCTATAAAACTTGAGCTCTTGAACAATTTATACTGAGTTACTTAGGATGATGGAGTCATCGTAAAATTATTCTAGAGGTGACTATGTTTGAATGTTATCAGGTTATCGTATAAACAATCATTGACGATAAGAAATAAAATAAAAATAACATACATCAATTTATATTATCAAGTGGTGTATAAACTGTATACTTTAAAAATGTGCCTTTGAATATCGCAACATAGAATCTAATACGAGTATTAATGATGTATTACTCACAAGACCTCTCGTAAATTACGTTGATCGAATTATGCATGACGCGTCTTTAACTTCTAGTCTAACCAATCCGACTATTTTAAATAATATAATTTTGCAGAATTTAAAACATTGTAATCGCTTTGAATGATATCTTGACCCCAAAACACAGTCCGAGTCTCGCAGCTATAGTAAGGAAATGTATTCACAATTGAACTGTGGGTCCTTAACTAAGGTGTTGAATAATTATGTCTGACAGCAAGCTTTTTTGCTTCTGCAATTTAGTGGGGGGTCTCTCATATTTGAGAAGCCACCTGTGTAAGTACCACCGCAATGTCTATTTCTCCCGCCAAATAGCAGTGTAACGCCCAAATACTGGAACGCAACTAAAATATAACTTGCGCTTAACTACGTTAATCCCGATTAAATGTACTGGCTAAGTGAGCCGTGCGCTGTTAAGAGCAACTTATTATTTGAATGTCGTTCCAGTATTCGGGCGTTAATGCACTGTTGTATTCCAGTTGTAAAGATATTGTAGACAGAGTAACTACTGGACATAATATAACTTAACATATTATGTCTCAAGACGGCGATTGCAGTGGGATGCCAAGCATTGCTTTGTCATTCATGGTGTTTTTTGGATTTGTTACTATCCATGAGTGGTTGTATAGTTTACGGTAAGCGAGCGGCATCCTGGTCTTGCCATTCATCGCAATAAAAAAAATATGGAGAGCCCGCATTCACCAGTGGATATTGCACAAAATTATTCAAAAATACTTAAATATATGGCGGAGTTTTACTAGCGATGCGCGATGACGAGAGGTTCAATTCGATTGTTTCGATTGTTCGAACATCTCGATGGTTCTCGATTGTTTCAACTTGGACTCGAGTCCGAATTGGTCTGTTATTGCGACTGGCGCGGCGCGCGGCACGTTCATTCGAGATTCGAGAGTAATCGAGTGTTGTTACTCGATGGTTTAGACGCGAGTTCTTGACTTGCGTTGTGATTGAAAAAACTAGAAAATATAGTCTTACGTAATAAATGAATGGCCCCTTATCTATACGCATTGCTATACTTGCATTCGACTAATAAACAAGAACCGAGCGAGACTCGGTGACTGATTCGAACGATCGAAAACTAACGGTCAAATCCATTGACTCGAAACAATCGAAAAACATCTCGATTGTTTTGTAGAACGGCGAGTTGATGGTTGACTCGATTGTTTATTTTAACGACTCCGATTCTTTCGATTGATATAACATCTCGGAATCGCCCATCACTAAGTTTTACATCCTTCGTGCTGCCCCTGTTGACATTAATACCATATTCAGAGGCCAGGTGTGAAAAGGATTTAGCAAGGTCGATGCCGTATATGTCAATTATTGTCATTGTGAGCACGTGAGCCGTAATATGGTCGCTATAATTCTTGGTTGATATTATTTTTTTTGTAAATCAGTAAAACTGTTTTAATTATCTACTTGCTTGTTCACGATAATTTAAGCATTGATATAAAATGTATGTTTTATTTTCCGGCACTAGAATTCGTGCCTTGCATTGCGATAAATCTATTTCATATTAACACGAAAATACGCTCGACGAACTACCAACGACATGAGCGGAACTGTTACCTGGCTATGGAGTATTTAGTTTCGTTAAATTTTTTTAGGACGAAGATTTTCAAATACCTTTCCAATTATGCTGCTAGATATAGATATAATAGGTTTGTCCAAATACCTACATAAGACCGCTGAAGTAGCATGAGTCAGAAAAACAGCACTCCAATCAGCAGTTCCCATCTCCCCAACGATGACAGAAAAAACTTTCCACGTGACGAAATAAATCAGTGCATCAATTGATGGGGCCGACGTCATAAATTGTCTAACTGATACTGTTACGAACGAGGTCGAATCATTTGAAACAGCACTAGCTAAGTGGTATAATAAAAATAGGACAAAAGAGGGGGTGTCGATGAATCAACCGGCATTCCAATCGCATGTTCATTAAATGTTTCTAGTCCATTGTATTTGAAAATAGCCAATGGTTTTGGACCCGATATAGTCTAGAAATCGATGGACGATGATATTGTTACTTTCGGAATGACTACTGCCGAGAATAACCGGATAAAAAAATATACTTAATAGCTCCAACATACAATTTTGGATTTTGCGTTGAAGATATCATAAATCAAATCCAGAAATAATATTTGTCAATTAGAAAAAATATTTATCTGCGTACAGAATTGAGACAGCTGTATTTTATTTTTCAGCCAACCCCTTCTTTAATACTGGCTGTAGAGGTTGTCGGGATATCCCTACATAAAATCTTTAACCGAGATGTTGCGGTTAGAGCATGTGTTCTACGGTGACGAAGATTCGTCTCAGTGAGCAATTGCAGTATCTACCTCTGTAAATTTACGTACATATTTTTATTCTGCAGCTCCCAGCTACCCTTGTAAGCTATTTAATGATTTATTTTACCGTATAATATGTAAGATTTTACGGTAATACAAACTATTAAGTAAACACTAGCTGCACGTTATTTCGATAGCCTGTGTGAAGAGTTGCATCATTCTATGAATAGTAAACATTGTTTGCATGCAAATTACCTTCATTCACAGCGTACTTGTTTTTCTAGAACACAGCTATCTTAGCCACAAATAAAATTACTTCAAGTAATTAGTTTTTCTCTCATCTTTGCAACAACGCAGCGTGGGTGATCTCTAAAAATAATTGCAAAGTGGACACAAAGTTATTAAACTTCATATCACTAATTTTAAATATATTATATTATTAATTCACGCTGTAAATATCTACATACTTAACAGTAAGCAAATATTACAAAGAACGAATCAAGGAGAAGCGTTGCATCGTAATCATCGACAAACAGTTCAGTTAACCATTAGAAAAGTATACATATCAATTATCACACCCATAATTACAAGAGTTTAATTAGTAAATAACAACATTGACCGCAATACAAACATTTTAAATATACCTATAGTCTCAAAAGCAAAACACATGATAAAATTTAAATGAGACTAATGTAAAGAATTAAGTATTGTATAAATATTGTGATGAATACAAAGTCACAGAGGTTATTTAAATAATGTATGACGTTGGTAACAATGAATTACAATAATTATTTTACTAGGGTTAGCCTTCATTATATTCAATGACAGAGTGCAGACATTGTCTGAAATTTAACTTTGGTTGCCTTCTGATGTGATTGGCAACTATATCGGTGGCGCGTAAAAACCCCGCTGCATAATTATGACCGAAAATGCCGTATGTATTCCAATCAGGCAACTTTGAATAACATTAAAATAATCCTATAAAATTAGGGACACATTCAACGCTTTGATGTGTTGTTATGAACAACATACAATTATCCCTCGCCATTCAATCTAATGTCGGGCCGCTAAAGCTGTTATTAATAGAAGCAATCGATTTTATCAACTATGTCACCTTCTCAGGCCTATACAGGCAACATTATAATAATACTATTATAATGTTCGACCGTTGGACACAAGTACCAATCCACATGAGCCTACTACGCGGGCTCAAATAAAGGAAGAGATTGAATTAAGTTCCATAAAACCAACCCATGAAATTTCTGACAGGGCTTGATAATTCCATAATATATTTTATTCCATAAACACAAGTTGAGTGTGATGCCTTAAAGCTCTTTCTTGGATGTGAAGGAAACTGCCACCGAGTTGTTTGATGGGAACCAGCTGCCTCTCATCAAAATTGAGTTTAAGTCATCAAACTGTTACGAACTTGCACCCTAATACCATTAAATTATTATTAATTAAACTCGTTAAAAAATAAAACAATATAATAACAAGATAATAAATATAATAAACAAGAATAAAGAGAGCGATAAACTTAATAACCGGCTTGATACAGGAAGATGTCAAAGAACCGTTAAATAACAAGAAGTAACTGAGGGGTCAGATTTTATTGCACGAAGGTCAACAACTATCATAAAAATCCGCAGCAAGATAATGCACATTCATTATTACTCATTAATATTGAATGTAATGCCTCATTACCAGTATATTACAAGTGGTCTTGATAAGAGCCTGTACTACAACAAAACAATTGTCATGTATCGATTTTATGTCAGTGGTGTAGAGTCCTTTTGATTTCTTTTGCCTTTCAATTATTATCAAAAATGCCGTCAGCACTTTGACGAAACTTATTTTTAAATTAATCCACCCACCTTATTGTTAGAAGAATTTTATGGTCACAATAGGAAGTTAACATTGGTTTCGAAACTCCTAAATTGGTTTTATTTTGCATCTACTGACTTATAATACCTGACAACGCTAATCACTAATGGCTATATTCGACAGCCTCCGTGGCGCAGTTGGTTCGATCTCCGCACCGAAACAAATATGTGTGTGAACCACAAGTATTTGTTTCGGGTCTGGGTGTTTGTGAGACCGAAAAAGTCTCTCGTAGTTCCTGACACCCACGACTCAAGACTCGTTCTTAGTGTTGGGTCAGGACTATGTATGTGACTGTTGGGTGTATTTATTTACAAAAAAAAGTTAAACACCTATTTTAACTATCGAACGTTTTGTCCCTTTCGTACAACTTCTGATTTCAGTTTGAGCGAAGGAGATAGTAAATAAGGCCACAAATATGTATTATAGTCTAACCATAAAATTGTAGTCTTAGTTAGGTAAGGCTATATTAATGCCCATTAGCAATTCGTAATTACACTCTGCGTAGAGCATTGCATCATCAAGGTTACGTTGCACTTGAGCGTTGGAGTATCAATTAAGTGTTCAGAATCTTCAAGCTATTGGTTATTGTCTAACCAGTTTTTAAAACCACATTAGTGACTCGTGCGTAAAAGCGATTATTACGTTGTTATAGTAAGAGTCGTTATTGATATTGGTGACAAGTTTTTATAAAATTTTGAATTTAGAACAAAATATATTGATAATGCAAGTGCTAGTACCAATATTTTTAATTAATAAAGGCGTCAAGTCGTGTAGCCTTACAATTTGCAATTCCCAAACTAAAAATATGAATTTCATAGCAAAGGCTGCCCGTCTGCCAATTTATCCGCGAAAAAAGATATGGAAAAACTGCAGGCAGATGTTTGTAAATTTATGTACCCTTTCGTACATCATCCTGTTCACATGTCATTGTTTGATGTATTGGAACGATAACACGACGAGTTGTGTAGTGGCCGGACCGATCATAAACACACGGCCGGTTATGTTAATATTAGGTTACGCGTGCTGCGTCCCTTTTGCGCACGCACTAATTTATAGAATCAGAAGGGGACAACAGCATTATTATCGCGTTTCTGTTGTGATACTTTAGATTACGAAGCTAGGAACGATTAAAAAGTAAAAGTTAATTTCCTATTATAAAACGCTGTGTTTGAAAATTAAAATATTTTATGGAAGTCGTTTATGATGCAATTGTGTCATTTCTTTTATCATATTGTATCAGTTTTATTGTAGTTTATCTGTGAATATGCTATCAACGATGCAATGACAAGCAGTTTCTTATATTTTTTATGTATACTGTTTCCATTCGTTTATTTTATTTTTGACAGTTCACGCCTATAAAGTACGACATTACAGTAGAACAATATTTTGAAATAAAAGTAGATACTTTCTTGACGGGTAACGCCCACTTAGAGTTGTGCCATTCGTAACGAATGACCACAGATAACAAAAACGATTTTGAATAGAATCAATCAATCGGAATCATTTGAAATAAAATTACATTAAAATGCTAATGAAAACAGTTAAACGTAATATAGTACCCAATATTAGGATCGAATGTATTTGCTGCAAATTAATTAATATGAATAAAGGTATACGTATTGAAGTGACTTCTAATAAGAGTTTAATTTAAAATAATTACAATGATTACAACGAAAATAAATGTTTAGTACCTACTTGTAATAAACAGTTAAACCATGTTGGAATTCATAGTACTTTAAGGATTAAATAATTAAAACAACTAAAAGGTAATTTGTTAATATTTTTATTTATAAACAATCGTCTGTTTCGTCGGAATCGGCGTCGTCGTCACTCGTATCCCCAGTAACACTAATTATTAATGAGTGCATGGGTAAGTTGTCAAATGCGACATCGCGATCCCAATCAGACATTATTTCTTTCTTCGTCTTATCTACGACACTCGCCCAGTTATGAGGCGTCACATTTTCACACGCATTTTTAAGCAACTCCAGCATTTTGTTTGCGGTGAAAGGAGGAGTTGTATTTATTCTCGCAGCATATCCTTTCACTTGTGCCCATATTAGCTCTATGGCATTATACTGGCAATGATATGGAGGAATTCTAAGGACGGTGTGCCCATGTTCTGCAGCCATTTCATCTATAACGTATCGTTTAGGCTGCTTCCTCATTTTTAATATTTTAAGTAACTCTACTTTTAATAGGGACTCGTCCACCTCCTCGCCATTGTTACGGAGCCAAATTATTATTTCATTTTTTTTTACTGGCTTGCGTTGGCATTTTGTTAATTTGCCGAGAGTGATAGGACGCATTATCTATAAATATTGTTGATGGCTGTTCGAGTGACAATAACATTTCCCGAAACCATTTTTCATATACTTCGGAATTCATTTCTTCGTGGTAATCCCCTGTTTTCTTTGATTTAAAAGCTAACATAGCATCTTGCACAAATCCTTTTGCGGTTCCTGCATGACAAATTATAATTCTTTCACCTTTTCCCATTGGCACTGCGGTCGAGGAGCTAGCAGTGTTGTCAGTCCAAGTTTTTGATACCGTGTGATTCGCATTGAGCCAAGTTTCATCGGTGAAAACAACATTCGACCAGTCTTCTATTTTTTTAGCTTGTCTTAAAAATTCGCATCGATACAAAGCAACATCATTGCATTCCATCAATATTTTTCTTTTGTCACATTTTTTGTATTGGAATCCAATCCTATTCAATACCTTCGCCAAAGAAGACTTTTGACCACGGAACAAGCCACTAGTTTTCAGAGATTGTACTAGGTTATGTAAAGTAGGAATCTCTTTTCTTTGGTAATAATCGTATATATGACGACGAATAGCATCACCATCAAAACTGTCAATTGCTGTCACTTTAAAGGGCTGACGTTTTTTCTTAGGTGTAGATGGCTTGTTTTGTTCCATGCCACTACTGCCGTAGCCTTCTTTAATTATTTTTGAAACTGTTGGAGCAGTAATACCTAATGCTGCTGAAACACGGTCTCTGATTTGAGTCACTGGTATAAGAGGTCCACCATTACGGCTTTCCCTTTCAAAGTACTCATGAAGTCGCAACACAAACTCCCTTGTTTGTCCTTTAAGCACCTTTCCTTTAGGCATTTTGAAAGTGATGAAGGCAGGTACGATGTTCTCAATTCAACCAAATGTAGGAATTCACGGGTAAAACAATACGGAGGAATATAAATACTCAACTCGACGTATGAAAAATGTGAATTAAAATTCAGCGAACGGAAAACACTAGCACGGGCGCGGGCGTCTCGTTGTGAGTGACCACAAAATGGCGGCGCGCGTCACCTGTCTGCCCAGTGTTGCCGTTTCACAATTTGTTTTTAACAACATTACTATTGCCGACGGAAGTGATAAGAATATTAACTTAACATGAGTAAATGGTTTATTTTAATATAATTATTAAATCAAGTAACTTAAATATCCCTGAAGTTTTATAAAACAATGCATGGAGCAAAAAATAAAATATGTATTAAATCGATTAAAACTTGTTCAAAAATAAAATCGTTTGTTATAAAAAATTGATTCGATAACGCATCAGGCCATCACTATTTGATTCAGTACTCGATGTGTCAAAAATAAAATAAACGAATGGAAACAGTATAGTGATTGTTCTGTACTTTACTATGTATGCATAATTAACTAGAACATTCTTTGTGTAATCGTACGTTAAATTATTCACAAATGTTCACTATTCACAAAGACAGACATTCAATATTGCAGTATAATGTTACAAAACGTCCAAGGCTCCATATTATTAAGCCACAACAATTAACACTGAAATAAAATACTACAAAAACCGCTAGACCGCGTCGTAAACAAAAACCGGCGTACTCGGCTGCACAAGACCATGACCTTTGGACAAAAAGCCGGTATAACCCTACCAAATGAAAAAGCCACTTACCGGGTCCATAGAACCTCTTGCCTTTCGTCACGTCGAAAATGACACCATTAACAGCAAGAAGTACTCGGCCATCTGACTGTGTTCCATCGTATTTCTTTAATTCACCAACAGTGAGGTCTTTTCTGAGTTTCGGCAGCGGCGGCGGGGGCGGGGGGATAGACACTTCCGATTCGAAATTCGACCTTATTATCTTGTAAATAATGTACACTATGATAGCAATTAGTACAAGGTTTACTGGACTGGTGAGTTCTTCCCAGAACGTTGGTCCCGTTGCTGCGTCCGCCATTTTGAATGCGTGCTACCGGCGCGGGCGCATGTATCGTACTGGCATGGCGCGGCGGCTCCGGGCTCGTGTGGCATGTTATCGCGACAGTAAGGTCATCGTGGCGTGTCGTCATACACCGTTCATTGTGATTCGGCTGTTTTTCGAGCATTTTTGTGCCAGTAACAACACTACATTACTTTACGAAACATTTACACACTATGTTTAAAGTATCGGATGAAACAATTGTTGGGTAATATAATGTTACATTCAAATATACAAAAAGTAATAGGCTTAAATATAGAAAAATGGTTTGGGCATAACAATTCTCACGTTTATAAACTAACAAAATAAATAACAAGATACAACAATGAAGCTAAGACTTATACGATATTACGCAACCAAAATATTGCAAATATGTTGTATAATCTTAGCTTACATCATATTTTTGTAAGAAAACTACGCATTTACTGCTATTAAAATACCATTATTACCGCAATACATAATATCCACAAATCTTATACAAACAGCGTGTTAAAAATTTACGCCGTTTGAAGTACATCCATCCTCGTCTTACCAACATATAAGATATAGCGCTGCCTCTTTCTTCTATTAGAAAGTTTCCCAAATGTGAGACATTATTTAGTCGTTAAACATTAACGAAAATTCACTTAAACAGTACCTCAAACACCAAGCACAGTGACCCTTCATATTAAGGGAAACCCTAATTTGTTATGGTAACCTTATACATCGTTATTCAATTAATCCATCAGCTTGTTGCAAAAGGATTACTTTCACAATTACTTTCAAAGTAAACTGTGTGCCTAAACGGTAATTGAATTATTAGCTGATGAAAATATTCAACACATTTGTGAGGGTTTGTGAGCAATTATTAATATCGTATGTATAATCTCTTATAACACAGTCTTGTTTACTACAACAACCATCTTTTTCACATCAATGGAGCAATGGATAGACGGGATTTGTTTTATTTTTGTAATGTAATAACTGACAAGAAATTTGAGAGCTGTAGCTTGGCCGAAGATGCTGGTAAAAACTAGCGCGCTATAATTAAAGAACTAGCTCAAAGGACCAAGAAAATTGGTATCTAAAGGGGCAGCTGAAAATTAAATTTATTCTAAAATTGCGACGTTTGCTAGCAAAAATCTCGAGCTCTTTAGCGCCTTAGAGTACCCTTGAAAACCTTCACTAACCGTTTTTGCCACTTAGCAATGGGAGCTGAATTTACATCACATCAGAAATCATCGCGTATCTGTTTATGTTGTCGCCAGTTAATCATTTTGATTAATCATACGCACATACACACTTAAACTCGCGCCTTTATCCCAGAAGGGGTAGCCAGAGGTGCTAGCATGACACCCATGTTTACCCGTATATGTTCCGTCCCACGATCCAAAAGTCCAAAAATCCAACATCACTTTGTTCGACCAGTGACTCGAACCTGAGTCAAATGATATTGGATTTTTCTATTCATTATCAGCCCGTTGTCAGGATATGTACCCGATATGGCGATAGGCTCGCTCCCTATCACATCGTGGGATTGAAAATACAAGGCGAAACGTGGGTGTCCTGGTTGCACCTCTGCCTACCCCTACTGAAAAAAGCCGAATGTTTCTGTATGTATGTAAAAATAATGTGTATTCTAAAACACCATATCAAGTTCTAAATGTACTTAGTTATATAAAGCTTACTTAGAACTCCGAGTCTAAATTTAATAATTCTTTTAGCACACAATTCCTCGCAGTTTTAAGTTAAATATATTTCCCTGCTTGGTAATATAAAACCTTCATGTGAAAAACAGTACGAGCAAGAACAGTCGGCGTTGACTGCGAGATACGCTGAATATTTCATAAACTTAGATAAATAAATCAGTCTATATCCTTTTAAATAAATTGAGTCTACCTACCACAGCACAAACACAATTTATAGAATAAGATAGATGTGTTCAAGTCGTGGCTCCACTGGAACCGAGTTTTACGAAATGCCTTTTAAATTCCAAACATTTTGTGGACGTGTTCGAGGCGACATCTTATTTGGGTCTTTTTTGTTTTTCAACTGCTGGCAGTCTTGATTTAACAGGCCTTATTACACTTGACAGAATTTAGCCTGAATTTACGATAGGTCGCATGTCTAAGTTACCGTCTAGAGAAAATCAGTTTATCGAAATTCCACTGAAAAAAGGTCCTCAAAAGATTCTAATACGGCTTCTAATGTCCTACTCCATCTACATTAACATCATCATCCTGACCATGGCTACATATCGCCGATCGACATAGTTAAGAAAACCAGCTTGGACCGTGACAAACTTGCATGGATTATTATTATTGCTATTATAACGGTTATTTCTACCATCATATTACTGGTGGTAGGTCTCTCATATGTGACAGGCCGCCTGGGTAGGCACCCCGTATTGTTCCCGTCAAACAGCAGAGTAAATACACTGTTGTGCTCCGATTTGAAGGACATTGTAGCCAGAGTAACTACTGGACATATTGAGACTTAACACCTTATGTCTCAGGATGGCAAGGGGAATTGAAGTGACAAGCAATGCTTTGTAATTTGTAAGTCATTGTATTGTTTGATTTCTACTGTCCATGAGCGGCCGTAGCGCGTACCATCAGGCGAACGTCTTGCCATTCAACGCAGTGAAAAAAGTTTACAATGATCATTATCGTGTTAAAAGGTTTCCGGCAATCCCACTCCTGCAACGAAACGAAACAGCAAAGCCGTTACTCTTCGTCGATCTTTTATGAAACTATGGTACCGTACCAGGCGAGTTGAGATAGTATTTCAGCCATGACAAGCTACGTAACGCTTTAACGCTTCTTGTCTACTAGTTACACAACCTTGACATAAAATTGGCCATTTCAATTATTCAAATCCAAAATAATAAAAAAAAAATTCAGTACCGATTAAGTACCCTAAGTAATCCAGATTTTATAGATTATTACGTAAAGAAACTTAAGGCACGGAATGAAAGATCGAAGTTCATAAATATTGTGTTGAACAATTCATTTTAAAATCAGCTCGGAATTATTCGGAACGGTATCCGATTATGGTGCTCAGTTAAATGGGAAATCCGACAGTTCAATTAACTCGAACCACTTATGTTGGCAATTATTAAAAATCTTCGGACTTATTGCCGTGCGGGTGGTATACTTCTGTATTTTAATTAATTAATTTTCGGGAATGCCTTCTAGGTATATGAACGTTGTCACTACATACGACGTAGGGAAAGTCTAATTAAATGAATTCTGCGTTCCTCCTTTCAAGTTTGCAGACTTGTTCAAATTTTAAAGGTGACTTTATTCTGGAGACTATATCTTATATTATTTTGTTCTCCTGTTAAATGTTTTAGATAACATCGTCACAGTAAATTTGGATGGATAAAAATTTATTTACACAAGTTACATTTAAAAATATCACATGCCCCATAAAAATGAACCATCACGATAAGACTGGAAGACCCTTGACATTTCTTGTTTGCAGCAACGCTGCACTGTAAAAAGCAAAGATAAATGTGTTTTATACACGAACAATAACTCATCAGGGCCTTGCTATCACAACTGAACATGATTTTACAATAGAAAAATAAAATAATACAAGATATGTTATTGCAGCCGGCACTCTGTGACATTCGGCGCACAAAGTTCAATACCATTGGTCTATTTCCATAACCGTTCGCTCACTGACGTCTGTGTTAGATTTTAATTTCATGAATGTTGAATATAGCATAACAGAGACTTTTTTATGAATATTTTATTAGTTGAATATCAAATTGTCAAAGTTTGGTGATGGTCAGAGCTGATCGATGTGGTTTTGTTCGATTTCGTGGGCTTAATTTCTGATCTTGTTGCTAAGTGTCGGATAAGGGGTGTTATGAGGATAGTGGATGCATTCTTGTGCGCTATTCTTAAGGTGTAGGATAAATTATGTCCTTACTTTAATATTAAAGACTGCCTCGGTGGCGCAGATAAACTACGGAATGATTGCGAAGCTAAAGGTCTCGGGTTCGAGTCCCGGGTCGCGCAAAATGATATTGGATTTTTTATCCTTATCAGACCAGAGTCAGGAATTTGTGCCTGAGCTGGCGATAGGCTCGCCCCCTATCAAATCGTGGGTCGGAAATACAAGGAGAAACGTGGGTGTCCTGGTCGCATGTCTGCCTTACCTTTCGGGAAAAATAGCGTAAGTTTATGTATGTATGTAATTATTTTATTATTAAACAAAACCAGATATTTTATATACTCCGAGTAAAATGTAAAAAAGCACTTGAACACACAAATTCGTATATGCAAATTTATCCGGACTCAAACAAATATTAAATAGGACATATAAAAATACGTATAAAAATACATATAAAAATAGGACATATAAAAATATGTTTAGAAAACGAATCAGCAACCTCTGCCACAGAATGTTAATTCGAGAACCGCTACGCCAATCATCATTAAAATTAGAAAAATATGCACGTATAGGAATATGACTTTTTTTTTCTGTAGTATACTATTTGCCACAAATATGATTGCCTGATATCACCCCTTAGGTCTTAATTATCAATTTATGAACATAGCGCATACACACTATAAATAAACCTTGAGGAACACTAAAACTACGCTTGGCAACTTTCAAATGGTCTATTCTATGCTGTCTAGCTGTAGAATTGCGATGAAATAACCATCAGGCCAAATACAATTTTGCTGGAAATTGAAATCATATAAATATCAAACTTAGATTAAAAACAACTAAACTTGATTTCTTATGAAATGTGGTTCAATTCTCGAAAAATATTAAGAGCAAATGACATTTGTGTAAACCATAGGTATTTGTTTCGGGTATGGGTGTTTGTTAAGACCGAAAAGTCTCTCGTAGTTTCTACAACACAAGACTCGATCTTAGTGTGGTGTCAGGACTATGTATGTTTGGGTGTATTTATTTATTTGATAGTTACTTCTGTTCGGATACAACAGGCCTACAAAGCGAAGGAAGTATAATCTTATTTGCCGACTTTTTTAAGATGCGTTCCTTCACCATAACAGTTTGCGATAATTAACCTACACACGTAACTTCTCAAAATCTGTGGTGTGTCCCTGTGGTTTGAATCCGCGGCCTGCAATTTGCCACTAAAATTCTTATCCAGCTGACCTGCAGACCTCGTATCAATTTATTCTATTGAAACAAATTCCTATGAATAGACACTCGACCGCATATTGAATCGATATGACTTTTAACTAACTACATCACCCCAATTCTAACTATTGGACAAAAGTAGACGATTCAAAGGCCACTAAAAATATTCCGTATGGAAGTACCATTTTTTTTATATTTCCAATTGAATTTGTGTAGTCGCACGCAATAAAATAGTTTTTGCCGCGGTTCAACATCGGAGCCAGTGTATGTATTTTCTTATTAATTGAATGGGTGAAGAGCTATGCAGTGTCTGACTGGTATAAAATCTACACGGTGGTAATGTCACAGAGGGTTTTTCGTCTAGAAGATTTTTATATCATTTTTAGAAGTCTCTGTCCTTTTTAACGCTTGTCTTTATTAATACAATATATCAATATTAAAAAATCTGAATAATCTAAATCTGAATAATTCTACATAAATATGCCGATCTGCTTAAAAATAAACGTAAGGTGAAGCCCAAAAGCTGATACACTGACGTAGTTCGAAACAGCGGATTTTCTACTACCATGTACAGTGACCGCTGTGAATCCAGACAAACAATCCGGACAAACACCAGGTCAATTTATATGGTATATAAAAGTTTTTTTGTTTTCTATTTCTAAGTAATTTCTCACACAAAACCTAACAGATATTTACTTAAAGGTCTCACAGTTGCTTGAACTTTCATGCAACTCCCTCAGCGAGCGGGTTTAACTCACGTTCACCTTTTTATATTCTGAATCACTAGTTAAATACTTTAAGAAACAAACACAAAAACTATGCGACCTGAAGAACTTTTATTTCATTTAGTGTAACAGCTGTGTTGCGAACAAGATTATTAAGTTATTTAATATTAAGCATTGATTCGTCTAGTAGGTACTGCAATAATTGCATCTTTAAAACACTATACTAGCTTTCTTTTGATTGCATGTCACTGTATACTCTAAACTTCTTTCATTTATACTTAACCTAGCCCTTCATAGAAACCGTCCAGTCCAGTTTTATTTATTAATAGTAAAAATCAAATGTCCAGCTCAAAACATACACCACGGTTCACAAATCAGAGCGTTTCCAGGTACTAAAAATCCGTGGAACGCAGCTTTTATCGACCCGCTCTCTGTGCGGAGATCGGCCAGTCTCAAATCGTCCATGTTGTTTTATCAATAGCACGAAACCATCTACGTATCCACTTGCCTACCTCACGTACTTTATCCGTATCGAGTCGGGCCAAATTAACAACTCGATACGAGCCTCGAAATATTTTAGAAACTAGACTGGCGTTGCCAACAGCGATATTCAATTCGGGTTTAAAATATGCTGTGAAGTTGTAAGGTTTCGTATTAAATATTTGATTAAGTTGAGATTACTAATGATTAGATTGATTAATAAAACAATTTTGTTTTTATTAGAATTGACGCAAAATGAAAAACACTAATAAAATTTGTTCCGACAGAAATAATAGCTATTAAGTGTGTTACCCATAAATATTTGTTACGAATATGGGTTGTGACATCAAAATGAGTATCTTACAACACAAGAATAGTTCTTAATATTTTGTCAGGATTCAGAAATTTGTATATAACTGTTGAGTGTGTCTATTATTAATTTATTTTATCCCTAAACCTTCTAACCTCAAAATCCTTGATATTCCCTCATAATGCCTCAAAGATTACCTAGGCGCAGGACGAGATAAAGAAAATTAAAACGATTCTTCTAAGAGTAAGTGCCCACTTACATAGTTCGTCTATTAGTATGAGCACAGCCAAGTTTAGTAGAGCCTGCAATAATGTCCTTATACACTTGGTAGATTGAGCGCGAGTCGAGAAGTTGGTGTAAGTTCCAAATCCGTAATGTTTTAATGCACTCCGTCTGGGTTGCTGGTTAAATAAGAAACTGTGTCCACTGCACTACATGTTCAGGAACCTGATAACGATTTTGGATATTCAAGTGTGGATAACTTCAAAAAACATAAGGAGGCACATGAATGTGGCAGGAATGAGTCGGATAAAAAGTAAATCGTGTCCCAAAATGATCACTTATTTGTGAAGTAACTCCATTGAGAATTATTTTCACAGGACGTCACAAAATTAGATTATACAAATAGTTTGTAGCCAACTCAGTTATTTACGCTCCTAGTATTCACTAATAGACATCACATTCAACGCCAAGTCTGGTACCAAGAACAGTTGCTAGGAGCTTTAGCGAACAGTTCTCATTAACAATCTATTATTCTAGAGAATTCCACGTATCCAGTCCCCAGTCATCATAAATATTAACTGACTCGAAAACTACATAGCCGGCATCATTTATTTATTTAAATCTTTACAGCAACAATTCAAAAAGTACAAATGGTGTTATCGCTCTACAGCAATATCTTCCAGACAACCATGGGAAGGATTTAAAAGAAGGAGAGAGAGAGTGCAGTGTAAATAATAAAGAATAAAAGCCAAATAATGTTAATTAAACATATAAATACGCAAACATACTATACATAAGTAATAAATAAATATAATAAACATATTCCTATACATAAGGTTTTGTTTACCATAAAGCTGAATCACCCCAATGAGATTTTGGTATTAAAGATACATACATACATACATAAACTCACGCCTTTATCCCCGAAGGGGTAGGCAGAGGCGCCACCAGGACACCCACATTTCGCCTTATATGTTCCGTCTCATGATGTGATAGGGGGCGAGCCTATCGCCATATCGGGCACAAATTTCTGACTCCGGGCTGATAATGAATAGAAAAATCCAATATCTCTTTGCCCGACCCGGGACTCGAACCCGAGACCTCAGCTTTGTAACCGTACCGTAATACAACTACGCCACCGAGGCAGTCGAAAAATATTAAATAATAATTATGAAATCTCTTAGTGTGGGGTCAGGAATATGTATATAACTGTGGGGTGCACTTACTATTATTATTACTCTATCTAACTGCACCACAATTACCATCAGACAGACTCGATACCGTGCCAGTATAAAAATAGTTTTATGAACTATTAAGTTTTTTTTTATAGGCATCCACAAAGTCCCATCGTAAATAGATATGGAAACAGGCAGTCGAAATACGTCTGCGGAGTAATCGCGCAAGTTGGAGAAGTGTTTGCATTCGAGATAGCGTCTAGGTGTTATGACTGCCGCCCGTCATGCGCGCCTTTGATGACGGCGACTCGATTAATACAATTCGATCTAGCTTTGACTATTAGAACGTTGAACTTCTCAGTTTCAAGTTTGCATATAAATTATTCGTAGTTGTGTTGTTGAATTTTGCTGATACGCGCAATGTAGAGTCCATTTTACCTATTTGTTTTGAAAATATGTTTAAGTATCTAACTTAGGCCATATTTGGATACTGTCATCGTTCATTTTAATACTGTAAATGCCCTGTTTTGTTCCAGTTTGAATGACATTGTAGCCATAGTAACTACTGGACATGACGAGTCTTAACATCTTATGTCTTAGCAAGTGCAATGGAATGCCAAGCATTGCTATATAGTTCATGGTGTTGTTTGGTTTTGCTACTGTCCTTGAGCAGTCATATCGCTTACCAACAGGCGAATGGCACGCTCGTCTTGCCATTCAGAGCAATAAAAAAAATACTCGTTCAGATTAAATGTTTCTATTCTTCTCATTTTTAAACAATACACTTTTACGGTAAACAAATACTTGTAATTATGAACTTTTTCATTAACATCAAAATGCTATAATTGGCTTTTTTTCACTCTGTTCCATTACCTATCAACGATTTTTTATGATATAATACACTTTCCCGTTACTCAAATTACACGATCCGAACAGTAAACAAGATTTCCTTCACAATAACTAAATATATCCTTATAACCAGTAAAAAATCACACAATTTTTTGAAATCAGAAAATCACGATAATTAAACCTTAAATGTAATCCTAAAGAAACACTCCA
The DNA here is from genome assembly GCA_949752805.1 of Deilephila elpenor. Lineage (NCBI taxonomy): Eukaryota > Metazoa > Arthropoda > Insecta > Lepidoptera > Sphingidae > Deilephila > Deilephila elpenor. Next base: position 11,748,270 of record OX457101.1, on the reverse strand, counting down.
AGTAATTAACCGTATTACAAGGAGGGAAGCGAAATGAAATACATTGTCACGTGAAGCAGCTAATTTCGCCAGTACCAATGGAGCAATAAAAATTTACCGAGCTGTCTGTTTTACTACGCCAATCCTTGAGCTAACTACTCAGAAAGATACTAGAAAAAGAGATTTGAGGTTTTATGAGAGCTGCTTTATAATGTAATCTGGCAGTACAATTGAGCTGATGAGGATATTTAATTTTAGCGACCATTTACAGTCTATTCACAGGATATTTTGTGAAATGCAATATTTAAAGGTGAAAGAATCATAATTCAATTATACATTTACAATTGGTAGTGATGCATCATTAAAACACTTAATAAGTTCTGATCAAAATTCAGTTATGATCCATAGAAATACAAGTATAGGTACAAATTTCGGTATAAATAACTGTATTAACTCAACACAAAACTTGTATACGAATGATTAAACTTTTGTCAGCAAAAGCTGTATAATCACAGTGACAGACGAATGGTATACAAAGAAAATATTCATTCTCGCAAAGAAATACAAGACCTTAAAAACTTCACAAAAAACAATATCATGAGGAATATCAAATCGCGAAATTATAACGAACCATTTACATTCGTGTTTAACAACAAAATTGACTTTTTTAAGTTCAAAACGAAATAAACTTGGAGCGATAACTTTTTCATCTAATAAAATAATGTCTTACCGGCAACTTCGTACATCTATGTAAAAGAAAGGAGCCTCGAATAATTTACCCCGGGCGTCCAACTGCGCTTGGCGAATTCGCAATTACCACTTTTTTGTCTCAGCAGTATACTTCGTTTTTTGTTTTTTCCTCTCGTTCCATCCCAATGGAGATGGGGAGATGTATAGACACCCGCCGGTAATGAAGAGACGAATTACCTGGCTTACGAATATACAAAAAGTACATGACATGGTCTAGCAAATTTGTTGGATGAAGTAACAATACATTGATGCAGCGACGAATTTTGTGAAGGGGCGGTTCAGGTCATTTCTATGCCTAATTTGAGATGTTGAAGATTACAAATAAAATATGTTATTTTAGAATTCTTCTCAAACAAAAATGTTTCAGAAGATTTGAAGAAGATAGGCAAGCCTAATAATAGAATAAATAATTAAAGTGCATCAACAAGCACTGGACTGGACCAAAAAATATAATATATATAATGATTATATTTATTTGCCGAAAACTAAAATAGAGTCTTTGTTAGTAATTGAACTTAAAATTTCTGAAGAGACTTCAGTTCTTGTTGCGAATGTCTAGTAATGCAAAAATGTTATATAAGTTTTACGTAATTTCAATTATATTATTATCTTTGGAAGTCGATATTCATTTTCATCACTCTGCAAAAAGACACTTTTAATCTAATTAAAATTGGTTTATTGTCAAATAAAATGCATGTACAAATATTTTTTCACATCATTATGTCGCAAAATAAAACATCAGAACAATAAATTTTAATATAATCTGTCACGTAATAAAAGAACGATATAGAATATAAAATGTAATCCGAAGCTGATCACCTGTGGGATTCAGGCGATATACCAGAATTGTAAAATGAAATAAATGTTAGAACCGACGGGTCGTGTCCGATTATTCGCTATTTCCATACAAATCGCATATTCTATAAGACTTTGCAGTTCTAGCTGTTCGTCAAATTGCCTTTCTCCTGTATATTTGAAGGATCTTGTTCTGACCCTTCTATGATTCTGACCTTTATGCATAATGGTCATATTGTTCTGCAACCGACAGGTTGCAATAAGATTAGACTATTACATACATAAACTCACGCCTTTATCCTAGAAGGGTAGGCAAAGGCCCCACCAGGACACCCACATTTCACCTTGTATGTTCCGTCCCATTATGAGATAGGGGGCGACCCTATCGCCATATCGGGCACAAATTCCTGACTCCGGGCTGATAATGACTAGAAAAACCTAATATCACTTCGCTCGAACCGAGATTGGTACCCGAGACCTAAACTTTGGAATCGTACCGTAGCACAACTACGCCACCGAGGCAGTCACTAATAATGTTCAATATATATATAGACTAAAAATGTTTTTCAAGCACCCTGCTTCACATATCATGGGATCTTTAAAGAGAAACATATAAACCTATTAAGTGTATTCGGATTTGGTTAATTAAATAACGTCTTTACAGAAGCAATTCCTCATAATTTCAGATCTATTGTTTCCTTTAACGTCTAATGCTAGTCATAAAATAATAGAAGTATTATGCTTCGTAAATCTGGCTTAACCAACTTTATCGCTCAAGTATGCAACACGCTGATATGTAAAAGTCTTTAGAATCGCTTTATTCAAAAGAGCGTCTGTATTCAAACATAGGCGTTTCAGCGAAAGTTTCCAAACAATTGCTTTAAGTTGATAATGTTCATAATCGCATGTCGTTTAAACTCGATAAAGTTGCGGGCCAAAGTTAGTCCATAATGGTCGCTGTCACACAAAGATCCTCGCGGCGTCGGGCGTTGGGACGCAACGGGGCATTACTCACCGATTTTTAAAGACTGCTCTTATTTGCACAATGCAAATGTGACTGAATTGCGAAAGTGAAAATAAAAAGTGGTAGGAACCCTCCATTCTTTCATTTATTTCTTTGATAAAGACACAGTGAGTTGAAGTCTCGCAGCTGCGGCCAATTGTTACTTTAGTTGCTTGGTTGGATTTGCATCCTCGTTGGTAATGCATTTCTCTTTGTTAGAAAGGAGGGCGCCACAGACCGATGTTTTGTCTGTATGAATAAAATTCACTGTTTCACGTCGAGTGCGGTTTTGGAATGTGGAAACGTTTTAATGTTATATCTGGATTTGAATTGCGTCTTTGTAACAGCTCCGTGATAATACTTTGCAACGTTTTGACAGTCTCTGTCACACAGGGAGAAGCCGGCTGTGAAACGAAAAGCCAAGCTATGATCCCCGGATTCGAGACACGTGTTTGTATGATCAACAAATATTTGTTCCATGGGGTCGGAAAAGTCGTAGTTTCTGATAAAAGTGACGCAAAATATTTATGAGAAGGCGATTGGCATGCGTATCTTTGAGTGTAATGTTTTAGCCTAGAAAACATAAGTATAGTGAAGTCAGAATACCTCAGATATGATCATGAGGCATATATCTGCGCAATGTACTTTGAATATATGACAGCCTCCGTGGCGCAGTTAGTTAGACGCCGCCTGTGAAACGAGAGGCCGCAGGTTCGATCCCCGCACCGAACAAATATTTGTGTGATCCACAGGTATTTGTTTCGGGGCTGGGTGTTTGTGAGGCCAAAAAGTCTCTCGTAGCTTGTGATACCCACGACACAAGACTCGATCTTAGTGTGGGGTCAGGACTATGTATGTGACTGTTGGGAGTATTTATTGCTTTATTTTAATATCAGCGGGGCTCAGCAATTCCCGTTTCGGCTACAGAGCGGACTACTTGTCTTGAAATTACTAAAGAGCTCCTACGTACATACACAGTACACACCTATATCTTAAATGAATAATAAGGAAGGCTTCTATGGCAACTACCAATAAATACAAGCCACTGCTCAATAGACCAACAACCGTCCAATTTGACACCCGTGCGCGGTGCCGCGAAACTAATTGTATGCGACTTGTTGCACGTTTAATTTCAATGTTTTTAAGCATTGTAAATCCGTAAAGTAAATCAATTAATTAGTGCTAATTAATTTATATTCTTGCTCGATTTATTTAATTATTATTCTTCGTGAGAACCGTTTATATGTCAGGTGAAATTTAAACAATAGAATAAAGGAGATAACCTTAGGTTTAATCTATTTGGTATGTAACGTTATCAAAATTTTTGTTTTTTGATTTGTTTAATGAAAAGTTTATTATTTACTCTCCAACAAAGGAACACTTTTGCTCTACTTTATAAATAAAGCATATTTTTATTTTTAATACATTTGAAATTGAGAATGTTTACAATTGTAATTTTATGGCTAAAAATATCTAGTCTAACATAGTCATTAGGATAACGTTACTGGTTTTCCCTTTTAAAATATACATAGAAAATAAAAAAAATGATCTTTAAAAAATATGATGTCGATTAACATCAAAAAACAAAGCAGTAAAACGAAAAAACGCTCATTTCCTGCAAAAATACCAATACTTCTGAAATTATAAGACTATCAATGTGGGAATAGTTCCGTGTCAGGTCAAATCAAACAAAGATTGCTTAGATATTCTTCAGTATCATCATTTACACTTTTTTCGTCTTTCCGTCGTACGTCGTTCACGTCTTCCATTGTCTTCCAAACTGTTTCTCTGATTCCGTCCTTTCATATTTCAACATCTTAATCATTCATCCTTTAACTCTTTACTCCTTATTCGTCATCTCTTTCACATAGCACGTTCCATATCAGTCATTCGTCTAACGTTTCATTCTACTCATCTTTCATCATAACATTCAAATCCTACATAAATAACAAGTAGGCGTTAATTAAAAGAAGTTATTAAAAGTCAACAGACGAAGAAAAATTAAACTTCATAAGTTTACAAAATACTGTACAAAAATAGACAGCTAAAATTATTTTATTAAATTTGCTCAATCTCTTTTTGGAATAAGTTTAATTAATTTCATTTAACTAACACTTCATTTCAAATTAATCAAAGACGCAAAAATTTTGATCCTAAGTATGCAAATTAGAAAATGTATTTATTTTTTCTTAAACCCTTTACTTTGAACGTATTTTACGGTATTTGTATTAGGTTTAATGTGCAATAAGATTTTTTTTTTACAATTACGTTTTATACCTCTTGAAATACTAATCAAGCGTTAGGTAATTTATTTAATAATAATAATAATAAAAACTCTTTATTAAACACCATACAGTAAACAAAATAAAATTAAAAAAGACATAAAAATTAAAGTGTTCAAAATCGGCGGTCTTATCGCTAAAAGCGATCTCTTCCAGACAACCGTGCAAGAAGAGGAGACAAGCATTTTAAATAGTTTTATTTTATTTACTTTGCGGCCTAGTGTAAGTGAAAATAAAATTGCAAATTTCGATTTTCTTTTTCTTTCTCGTAGAGTCTTAGCTGATAAATATACATCTACTTCTACTAGTAGTCGTTAATATTATTGAAGAAAATGTTAAAATTTCAATACCGCGTATTTTTCTCAAACTTAAGAATATAGCGTATGATCCGAGCCTGCGAACTCATATCAAACTGTCGTTAAGAAACATTGGATACACTTTAAATTTTGTGTGGATAATTTTAATGTAGAACAATGAATAAATCAACAAAAGCTCTTTATGGAACACTTGAACCGCCCAGGGGCCTGCGCTATCTAAATAATGAGAACGGTATTTTTGACTGGATCCCTTTGAATGCATTAATTTATCAATTTAAACTGAAATAAAATAGAATGTTGCGTATCACCGCACCGAACAATGCGGTTCGATCTGATAAAAGCGATATGATTGCTATTAAATTATTTTAATTATCTTGTGTCTGATGCCGTATGATGTGTTTTCAGTTTAATTAATTTATTTTTTTCCCTGAGCGGCTTCTTTAAATTACTACACAATAAAATAAGTAATTATGTCTAGGTGTAACGAAGAACTATTACCTATAAGCCACAACTTTTTAAACATAGAAATTCTTAGGAATGGCTTTTAATATTTGTAAGCTTCGGACATTTATGTACCTATCCTACTAATTTATGTTTAATTAGTGTACTACTTTTGTTTTTAAATAATACAGGAGGATATCGAAGTAGCTAAAACAAAGTGGGTGTCATTAATATTTCTTCTACGTAATACTTAATACTATGAGCTGTAGCACTGTGCTTTTACCGTTTATTGATCTGGGGGAAACATTTATGACTTAATGCTAAGTCTAATTCTGTGATTATTACGAAACAGACGACATATCACGTGTTTTAAAAAAAAATACCAAATGGGCAATAGTTATTTTAATAAAAAAAAGTCTAGACCCTTAAAAAGGTGAAAACAAAAAGGCAATAATTGTTGGATATATTTCGCCTCAGAGAATAAGTAAACGCAGATGCTTAAATAAATTTTATTATTAGTAAACACAGCTATGATCTTTGCAAGCGCCTCCATAACAGAATCATAACGAGCCATTCCAAAGATATTAGACACCAGTTTAAGTGTAACTTTAGATATATTTTTCCCTGTAGTCTTTATCGTAATTATGTTATAAATCGCTTTATTTTTGAAATTACTTCTTTAGACATAGAAAGTTGTTTAAAGGTTTCTTTATGATGTCTCCGATAAGTTTTTCAACGTAGCTCAAGTTAAAAACGGTTCAGTCATTGATCACGAACTAATAACTGCTGACTTCGAATACTCTTAATATTCTGGGGAGTTGAAGGTGTCTTACAAGCCTTTTGGGAATTGCGAAGAATAAATGAACGAGGAATAAAACGATTTTATAAATGAAGATTTTTTGACTTATTATTTAAGTTCAAGTTAGTTTCCTACAAGAGAGGTGTATTGAGCTAATCGAGCCAGACTGTACCGTATGTTATCTAAATAGAATAGATTATTTTAGTCATTCTCTTATCTAATAAAATTCATCCGTCCAACAAAACGCATTGGGTCAGCGTGGTAAACTTAATATGGCTACGGTTCTCTGAACAATGGACGACCTCGCCCCCTGGTATATGGTCCAAAATAATTATGTCATTAGTTTAAATGTAAATGAATATTTTCATAGTATCAATGTACTGAAATCTTCGTATAAAAATGAGACGGCCGCAGCCTCACCGCGGATCGCTATTAAGGCGGCTAAATAAAATTACGAACTCAAACTTTCCACAGGAATAATGCAGTTTATGAAAACCTAAAGAGAATGAACAGAGACTATACAGACAATATCGTTTTCACACCACTTTTGTCAAGAACTGTGAAATAAGCGTAAAGAACGTTTCCAACGAAACTGGCTGTGATGAAAAAATCCCGGCGTAAGTCGGAAACATTTAACTTTCAAGTTTTTGCGGACTTTGCGATTTTTTTTTCTTTACTTTTCACTCAGTTCCCATTGACCATAATACAGTGGAGGCTTGTGGAAGTTTCCCGCCGCCTAAGTTTAAAGTTGCCGAGTATTTTAACTATGTACAGTAGTTGAAGCGGCTTAAGTACTGCGAGGCGAGCGGGCAAGAAAAAACTTATCACGCAGTTAGTAACACTTAGTGCCGACGTAAATATTGCAATGTACTGTTCGCGGTGAACTACAAGTATCTGTCGGTTTTTATCTGTTACATAAGCTCCTTCAGTTTGTCAATGTTGACATGATTTTCTATGCTATATAGGGGTTGTTGTATTGCTATCATTGGATTACTATGAGGGTTTAAATAAAAAGATTTTTAGTTATCTTTATGTGATAAATTTGCCCTATATAAAATTGGTGGTTTTACTTTAAATTCATGTGCAGACTTAAGATCTGCAGATTCTTTTCCAATATTTTCTTGCACAAATATACTGATCAATAATTAACTACAAACACACAAACTTCTAAAATACTACACATATGTCCTAAAATATAATTCCCAACCCCATAAAATTTAGCTCAACTCATTAACAATATTACGGGGAAACTATGCAACTCATAAAGGATCGGTGAGCGGTGCGGCGTCCGGGCTGGTTTTATCTCCTTAGGCGACAGGGGGCGCGCGCGGCACGCCGTACATCTCGGTATGTGTGATAGAGTACTGCATTTCTTAACTCTTCACCGCTAGGAATTCCGAGAATTCGCACCCACTTGAATACATAATATATTCCTTAAAGTGGTAGTTCGTTTTCGTCTGGTCACCGTCTAGTAGGAGAAAGATTTATATTATAAGAATTACTCGTTTTGGTAACGTTATATGGCAGATTTTGAATGATTTTGAGTAACATTTGTATTACAATAAATAGCTTAGTAATATGCTAATAGAATAAAGCTAAAAGCTAGATAACGATGAATGATGTTGATGATAGAGTTTCTTATTTTCAGCTAATGAGATAATGATGGTTTGATGAAACTGAGTACTTAAGTGTATTTATTTCTTCGTTGTTATATGTAGGATTAAATAATAATATTTGAACCATCTGATAACCCAAGTTTAGGTATTTAAATAGAAATCAATAATAATTAAAAAATGAAAACGGAAATTGATATTCAGCAATTAATTATTTGCCAATAAATGTGTCCGATTAAGTTTCATTCTACTCATTGACCAAAAATACCACCACAACATAATAAAATTTCTCACGAATAAGAACAATATGTATATCCCACGAATCCCACATAGCATAACAAGTCCCCAAAGACAACATACAAAAATATTCGTCAGAAATGTATCACGGTGCTCAGCGCATCTGTCGCAACATTTATTCCGTTGCCACTTTTTGTATCGAGCTGGTGTTACGTAAGGGTGATTTACGAATGCACAATACACTTTAAAAGCGACAGTGAAAAATGTTGCCACGTTGGGTTCATTAACTATTGATCAGTTCGAGAGCGTTTTGAGAATTCTCTCTGCGAATGTAGCAGCTAATTGTTTTCGTCAATTAGACGAACTCGTTGCTAATTGGAACTAAAATCAGTTCCGAGTTTCGAACTGTTTGGAGGAATGTGAGCTCGATTTCTTGTTTTGCTTATTTGATTTTTACGTATGCAAAAAAAGGTATATTTTTAAAGTTGTTTTTTGATTTCAAAATTGTCCATTGCAAAATTAACCACCATTATAACATTAATCTTTCGGTAACAATATTACAATTTACAAATTACACTTATAACAGCATAAGATTCCCATATTATTATTATTCCCACCTTACAGACTAGCAACGCATCTCCGTGCCCTATGGTGTTGCAGATGTTCATGGGTGACGGTAATCATTTACCGTCAGGTGAACCGTTTGCTCGTTTTCCCCCCTATAATATAAAAAAGATGTGCATATAATAATAATTAATAATAATAATTTCCCAATAAAAATGAAATACTACATCTGACCAACGGTAGATTATTGTGTCCTGAATGGTTGCTATGGTATCCTTTACGTCGCTTAGAATTACAGATGCGAATATTACTAAATATTTTTGATAAATTCTGAATGTGTTTAAACATAAAAATATTATGTCTAAAATGAAACTCCCTTCAATATTTCGAAGACAAAAAACACCGCTTATCTAAACTCGTCAATGCAGAAACAGCGAAGCACAAAACACAATAATCAAGACACCGTAGACTTAAAGGAACAAGTTCATTTAAAACAGTAAGGTTTTTGTGGACACGGAATGGGTCGCACCGCCCACACAACTGGCGTCCTTGCGAGAAATGAAAATTTAGTGCCGGCTTACACCGTGTTTTGTCTATCTGCAGCACTGTAATTGAGGATACTAGAAATTTGCGTTAAGCAACCTCCCGCACTAGATTCCAGTAATAATCACAATTTACGAGTGAAATTATACAAAGAGGATTTGTATATAGCCGTGATTACGTTTATGATGTCATTAGAAAATGTTGGAGACGCGGATTCGGGTGATACTGTTGAAATATTGCTTTAAAGTTTTGTTGAATTAAGCGAATTTATGGTTGAAGTTGAGTACCTGAATGAACTAAGTCCATTATTTGCTGTAATCATTGGATGTAATGTAAGGCATTAATATCATTATTGTACTCTGAGGTCGGGCTTAAATCGTGATTCCTTACCGAACCAATACAAAAGATGTGAGACTCACAGACGTTGATTTTGCTTTGGCAGCTCTCGTATCACGGACTAATTAATAATTAATTTAAAAACTAATATGTATAGTAAATGACTTATGAATACTAATCTGTCTTCTGATTGTAAAGCTACTTGTAATTAATATATTGTTCCAAAGAGGAAACAAAATTGCTAGTCTTACAATAAATTCTTCTTCAATATTGTATCATCACCATCATCATATCAGCCTGAATTTATCCACTGTTGGACATAACTTTTTTCCATCACACCACTTTTATCTATATCATAAAATTATTGAAGTGAAACTTCTTTATCGGGGTTGAAAAAATTTTTCGTTACGCGTCACATTCTTCCGTTACGCGCCATCTTTTTTTATTTAGTAAATTAGTACCCACTTCAGTAAGCCACACCCCCAACCGTTTCCAAGCCCCACCATTAGTAGATCATTTTTCGAAAAATGATGTCATAAAGAAGTTTCACTTCTTACGTGTGTACACTAATACACACACACATTTTTTTTATATAATACGGTTCTGGTTGTAGTTTCAACAAACTTGATACTGGTAAATATAAAATAAATGAACACTTTATTCATTTAATCACTTTGATTAAACCAGTAGTAATTCCGCTGTGAATTACCCGGAACAAGCCCGTTTTAACGTGTTATTCATTTTCTTCTACGCTTACTATACAATCGTTCTGGGAATTATTCTCAATGGGATCGATGTCAATTCATTTGAAATAGGCTTATCTATATGAGCTTGCTTTTATATGAACTGATTTTATTTGTAGCATAAAACAAATTGGCGTGGTGGTGATAATATAATAAAATTGAAACTTTAATGACATGTGACTTAATTTGTAACTTCGATAATAAATTACATTAAATACATTTAATACATTTAGTTTAAAGTCCGTAAAATCCTGCATTTTAACAGTAGCTGAGTCAAATGATTCAAATTTGTTAATCAACGCAAACCATAGTACCAAACACACGAGTACTCATCGCACATTTGACATTGGCAGAATTGTCGTCATCGGCACCGTTTGCCATAAATAATTTTTTTTTAATAAATTACATCTAGGATTTGTAAATGTGTTGTCGACCTTTAAAAAAATACATTAACTAAAGATCACCATAAATACAGTCGGACTAAACATTAGTTTAAAGAATAATTAAAAAACAGATGATCGGCATAAATGGAATGGACTTATCATTTAATTGGCATTTAAATTTAGCAACATTTCTAATATTTAAGGCCGGTTATAAATGTCACTGCATGACCAGTGTATTCCCGTCACAAATGGAGGCTGTGAGGTGCCGTCACACAAAATTGATCGATACTGTGTCCACCGCAGCGCTGACCGCGGACTGATTCACAGCCACCTACGTTTTGTGTGAACTAGGATTTAAATTGAATGGCCTGTAAATTGGTTGTATGTAAATAATTATTTAAAAATAATTAGTTTGCTTTGTATTGTTTTGTTTTATTAATACAGGTTTTGTTTATAAAGGGAGATTACGTCAGTGTTAAAAATTAAGATCAGAGCGCCAGAATTGAATTCAATGCTGGTTAATAGATAGATCGTATTTATAAAACGTTTGATAATTTGAATGTTCTCAATGCTTAGTTGTAGTTCTGTTTAATTTTATAACGTATTTGAATCTGTAAAGACTTGATATTTTACAACTGTATAGTTTTAAGCAGAAAGATAGTCTATCCTGCAAATACATAATTAATTTGACATCTAAAAACAACCTTCAAGCGAACTAAGGTAATTTGTATTTATTGTACAGATCTCGCTGCCTGCCTCGGTGGCGTAGTTGTACTACGGTACAACAACAAAGCTGAGGTCTCGGGATCGAATCCCGGGTCGGGCAAAGTGATATTGGATTTTCCTATTCATTATCAGCCCGGAGTCAGAAATTTGTGCCCGATATGGTGATAGGCTCGCCCCTTATCACATCATGGGATGAAACATACAAGGCGAAATTTGGGTGTCCAGGCAGCACCTCTGCCTCTCTCTTCTGGGAAAAAGGCGTGAGTTTATGTATGTATTTATGTATGTACGGGATAGATCAGATAAAAGTGCAAAAGGCACACCTGAGAGTAAGTGCTCTTTGGGCTAATATTTTTACTCACCTTTATATGACAAGAGAGTAAGGAAGACTGGCGAAAAATATGGGAAAGGTAAAACGTTTAGACCCTCAGCAATGTCATTTACTAAACAACGTAACAGCAATACTGCTTCTTGGTGGAATTGTCGGTTCAAGCGAGACAAAAAGCCAACACGCAGCGGTTAGTCAATCTAACTCGCTTAGACTCCCGTTGCTATTGACTCTGCTTCGTAGACTGTCATTAGAGAATAGTTTCCCAGGTTTTGGCGGTCTTATTATATCACAAGTCTGTCTATAAAAGTCACTTCGATAATTGTAACTTCTACGATGAGTATTATCGAAGTTTTTTTATTCTTGTGAAAACTAAACAGCACCTAATAATCTTACATTGGTGAAAATCTTGCATTACATTCTGCAGATTTTTGGTTATACTTTTGGTTTCACACCGATGTATGGACTGAACAGTTTTGTTTATTTTATAAAACTTGAATAATTACGTGCCCGTTCCCTAGTTCCTGAACAGTTCTTTGCTACGATTCCTTACAAGCGGTCAGAGATCATAATATTTGTTTCGGTGTGGGAATGGAACCCGCGGCCTCTCGTTTCACAGGCAGCGTCTAACCAACTGCGCCACGGAGGCCGTCAAGTATATATACTTTTAATAAAAAAAATCTCAGGTTCGAATCCCGGGTCGGGCAAAGTTATATTGAATTTTTCTATTCATTATCAGCCCGAAGTCAGGAATTTGTGCCCGATATGGCGATAGGCTCGCCCCCTATCACATCGTGGGACAGAACATGCAAGGCGAAATGTGGGTGTCCTAGTGGCGCCTCTGCCTACCCCTTCGGGATAAAGGCGTGAGTTTATGTATGTATGTAATAAAAAAAAAATCGTTTGCAAGTGTGTACAAATAAAATAATATTTTTGTTACTATGTACTAAATCCTCTCGATAGTTGAAGAGGCTCGAGTTTTGCAGTTGGACTATAAAGGCTTGTTTACTTATCATTATTCAATTGAAATGTCGGATCCATTTGGATAAAAATACAAACTTATTCTGAACTAAAATATTTTACCTAAACTATACTGTAATAATACTTTAAATAAACGTACGTGCTAACAGTTCGGTAACATTCTGACAAAGCGAAATTGGATAGTGGAAATTAAACAATTTATGTTACTTCATTACCATTTTCAGGCAAACAGGTGAGCAGAGTGAACCTTTTCATATTGTTGGAGTTGTATAAGCTTTAGATATAGTTGGGAATATTTTAATTACTTCCCTAAACTACTTGACTAGACTAGACAATTTTAGTTACAAAGGCTTGTATTCCAAAATCATTGTAATTTACGAAACTATACGAAGATTACTTTCTTGTGAAGTCGACAGCCTCCTTGGCTCGGTGGGTGTGAAGTTGGTTGTAAAATGTTAGAACAAGAGAGCTGAATCCCTAATCCAAAACATGTTTTATATGATGAACAGCTGATGTCCATTTTTGAAATTACATAAAACAAGTATTTTTGTTTGTGTGAGTTTTATGAGACTAAAATATGCTTAATGGTTTCCGATCTCTGCGAAAGATTAGGAGTACACAGATTTTGCTATGTGTGACATCGGTGTCATTCTGATCAAATCATGTTGTACGCAAGGTTAGTTACACCGTGACTCTGCCACACACAACGCCACAAAAACTAAAAACGGAGGCTTCTTAAACTAAAAACTTCAAGAAAACACCTTTTAAAATTTATCTAAAAATACTTCCTAAACCGGAACAAATGTACAAAACATTTTCACTGACTTATTAGAGCAGAAGATTTAAATATGACATCTACGAAATACAATTTGCAAACAAGCCTCACATCGTGAGAGGCAGCCATAATTGCTGGGAGCGCATTACGTCACAACGCAAACATTATATTGCGTTTGCAAAACTCCACTGATACTTACAAACATCATTAAAATTTCTTTGAAGTATACACTCGCGGGATGCATTTGTAAATTTGTGACCCTACCTCGGATTGTTCACGCAAATATGGTGAACTTCGCATAATGTATGACAGTGTGATAATGTTCCTCAGTTTAGCATTTCTCCGCCGCAAAGCCTTATCTTTTGTTTAATTTTTCGCTTTATAACATTACTTTGATATTAAGTCTGACGTACGAGTTATAACTTTGGTACATGGTGGTATTATGAATGAATAATATTTTGAATAATATACGCTTGTAAAATGTGCATGTGAACTTATGTAAAGTCTAACTTGTTATCATATTCTTGAGCTTTATTTGCCTCTTTTAAAAGAGCGAACGTGTTAACATTTTTACTGAAACCTATATTGTTACCATAATATTAATTTATGTATAATAAATCTATGTTGTAATATTGTTAGTGAGATCACCTTTCACTTTTTTTGTTTTATAGAAATTTCGGAAAAAATCTATGTGGGGTGGCCAAAAATCATGAAAACTAAATTTAGGTATCGGTTTTTTTTTTAAATATTGTACATTTTTACTTGGGGTACTTAAGAAGACGTGGATCAAATTAAATACCAATAAATGTCAATACCACTCTGTATACCTTCAGGTTTACTATAGTCCCTGTACTGTTAAGAATTAAGAAAACAACAATTAGCTGCTTAGTAAGGTTTCTTTTATACTTGTAACATAGGTACGTTTATCGAATATGCTAACCTTGGCTCACGACCCTATACATTAATTATTTAAGCACGATACACAAAGCAATCAAGATAAATAGAACAACACGTGTTCAGGCAATAAAAGAATATTTTCTTATGATTTTTACTTGAGAAACCTTTTAAGCTAAGTAGACCATCAATTATTAATAAGAAATAATGCAAATACGAGTATAAAGTAATTTATCTTATTTCGATATCGAATCTTGTCGTTTTTGCAGCTGTTACAATGAAATTTTCATACATTTTTCGATAATGTTTTTGGTAGATTATACTACTACTAGAAGTGTATTTCGAATTTATTTTGGGTAAAATATGAATACTATTGTTAAAACTACGTTACATTTTGTAAATAAACATTTCATTTTACGTGAGGTTTTTATTACAAGTCAGGTACTAAAAGTTACTATCTATATCAGCCCATATACGTCCCACTGCAGGGCACGGGCCTACTCTACAATCGAGAGAATCGATTGAGAGTGGTTAGGCCATATAGCCCACCACGCTGGCCTAGTGCGGGTTGGCGGACTTACATACCGTAGAAATTCTTTAAAATCGCTACGGTATGCAGGTTTCCTCACGATGTTTTCCTTCACCGTTAAAGTGCGTGGTGATTGACTATCAATACACACATAACTCCGAAAAGTCAGAGGTGTGCCCTGGGATTTGAACCCGCGACCACCGTGAACATGTAGGCAGCCGCATCTGGTCCGTTACCAACAGGCCACCACGCACTTTCACTAAAAGTTACTAACAAAACAAAATAAAACCAACCTATGACGGAATGTAGTAAACATATGATTTTTAGGGCCTATTTAAAAATATTAAACAATACAATGTATTGTGAGTATGAATTCATTTTTACGTCTTGTTAGACACTGAGTATCAATTACTGAAATATTTGACGCTTTTACATGGATCTAGTTTAAACAAAAGACTACATAATACTTTAAACATTCTGTACTTTATTCAATAAAATTATCAGTAAATTGCGTACAGCTCAAAATAATGGGTTGTTAAAAATCCCTTACATCCAGACACTAATAAAGAGCTACGTGGACACTTTAGTAACTGAATTAAGTATTTATCGCAGAGCTGCTACATTGGCGGGGTGCCAATAACTACACCATGTTTCTGCTGGATGCCATGATCACTTCTTGAATAAAGTCCATTTCTTGTTTTGATAATGAAATGTTATGTGCTTCTGCTAGATTTAGAGAGAGTTTCTGGATAGGGATAAATGTGGGTAAAACTACGGTGCTAAGTGGTGTGGGATTGGAAAACTCTCAGCAGTGGACTATAACAATTTTATTATTATATAAGTTTTTTCCTAAGTTGTTAATGTGGTTTGCAATGGTCTAATGGAAGACACTATGTACAAGCGTTTCCCTACATTCTAAATCTATACTGTGATTATTTTCTCATTCGACACCTAAATACGCAGCTATTTAAAATCAATCATTCGATTATTACGTTTTTAATTAAAAAAAAATTAAGTTTGTTTCATTTTAAACTTTGAACAGTCATCAAAGTACCCGCTAATATTTTTTGCATGAAACCAATGTTTTCTAAATAAATTCCACTATTAAACAAACGATTTCGCCAAATAGTCACATACACGCAAAAATAATCCCTTTGTTAACATCAATGAGCTAAGCCCACAAAGCATAGCATTTCAGCAAACATTCGCTAAATAAGTCAAAGCAAAAACCAAATATGGCATCTTTTGTTTTTCAACGACACGCCCCGGGCGCCACAGAGGTCATCAAATTAGATCGTAAAACGGAGCAATGAAATTCCGAAACAACATTACGGAATATTCAAACATCGCGAAAGCATTTGCAAGACTTGATAAGAAACAATCGAACCGAAGCTAATTTCCTTTCTAACGTTATCCCTATAAATTCAGGTGGGAACGAGGAGTTAAGTAACACGTGATTGGCATTCCCATCAATCTCAATATATCGTTATCGAAACGTATCTTATTGTTTGAGTGATAAAGTTCAAATTTGTATTGGAAAAAATTCTCAGATACTTTTAGTACAAAACAGAGTTGCAGGGTGAAACTAATCACTATAATTGAATTTTCTGCAGCGCGTCCGCTCGTGCCTCGAATTCAGCTAATTCTATTAGCCATTTTAGTTGCTAACTAACGCCTTTATTTTCCCCATGAGTGTAATTCTCATTCCGTTTAACGTGATTCCGTTTTGAATATGTGTGGAATTCTTTAACAACTGTTATGTGGGGTGTGGGGGTATAATGCCATTACTTGAAACCCATTACGTTAGTTAAGGTTTCGTGTCTAGCTAGGTACGTTGTTATCTTTATTTTAAAGTTTTAAGTTGAGTGTATTTTGTATTATTTAGCATGAATTGGAATTATGTTGCTTCATTGCTTTATTGATAGTTTGTCAGGGATGCGAATCTCGGGGTCCGGGATTCGATTCCTGACACGCTCAGATCGAAGTACAAATCGATTTTATTAAACTAGCGGTCAATTTAATCTCAATATTTTCACGCTGTTCTTACGATTGTTGGACCGATGACGCTTAACAATAATTCTTAAAAAAGAACAAAGAGAAGTGACAAATCGAAGTGAGGCCGCACTACGCAATGGCATTCCATTGCGTCGTGGAACGTAAGGATTTCAACACACTAAATACCACACGAAAAATGCATCGTAGCAACCCTACGTCGCTCACAATGCTGCTACGCCGTCGTAGCGCATCATCCTCCCCGCTTGGTATCTAGACGAACCTTTCGTCTTTGGCGGGTGCGTTGCGTACCCGCATGACGTAGCAAAGCACCGCCCATTAATGTGTTTCCCGGGTCAAGGAAATAGTCGACTATTCCAGATTTTTTTTGTTTTTTAAATACGTCACATAGAATATTATGAATATATATTTATGTACAACACGTTACCCTTTAATAATGTTTTTTGCTTATTATTGAATTTTAAAAATAAATCTGAAATATTTAAATGCATTACTTTGAAGTAAGACGGGCAGAAATTAAACTTATACTTCATAGAAATTAAAGTTTTTCCTACTTTGAAACTTTCGTAGCAAACACTACCTCAATGATTCTGTTATTAAACTAATAAAAAAATCTCGTTTTGGGTTCCATTAACAAAAGAAAAAACTGAAATCATTTAGTGTTGTTTTCGTTTTCGCCTTCAAGGCATTTCCTTCTGTGAACTCAAAGTTGCATTCATCAATATCATTGTTTTATTTTTAAGATAGCAAATTACACCAGATAAAATAAAATGCCACAGATGTACAATAAAAGTAAGTTTATATATTATTATTTTTTGCATCACTTCCACTAAAAATATAATAAATATACAGCCATTCTACTGGTCTCTCATATTTATGTGCGAGATCGCCTGGGTAGGTACTACCGCAATGTCTATTTCTCCTGCCAAACAGCAGTGTAAATGCACTGTTGTGTTCCGATTTGAAGGACATTTTGGACTAACTACTGGACAAAATGAGACTTAATATCCTATGTCTCAGGATGGCGAGCGCAGTGGAATGCCAAGCATTGCCTTGTAATTCATGGTGTTGTTTGGTTTAGCTACTGAGCATAAGCAGTCGCATCGCTTACCATCAGGCGAATGGCATGCTCGTCTCACCATGGACGCAATAAAAAATATCGCGTCGGTAGGTACCATCTGATGTGTTGTTACTTTGTAGTGCCAGCATATGTAACCATAACATCAAATATGGGTATAAAAACAGTCTAAATTAGATACACGGCTGCAGAACCCCCGCCGCGCAGCCTACTCGCTCCTGTTCATAATCTCCGTAGGTATATCTTGACGCGAGAGTTTAATAAAAATCCGGACGTAGCGCCGTCTTCCCTTAGAAATTGTAGTCGAAATTAATTTTGACCGTGTTTTAATATCCCGCGCAACGAAAGGCTTATTTATAAACCTCCTGAACCACATAATAAAGTTAAAAGAAAACAGATATTAAGGCAATTTCTGTTGTCGTATAACATTTTCTTTGTGTTATGTTTTTTTTAGATGTGAAGCGATTGTTGTTATTTAAGACGTTGGTTTAGCATGTAGAATATTGTACAGTCTGTACGTAATAAGCTGTGATGCAGCGTCATGGCCAATTTTTGTGGATGATTCAGCTTGGTCCAATGAAAAACCTGACAAGGTGAACTACGGAAGTGTTTCGCAATTTGTTTTCAACCTGCACTATCAAATGCGTTGGAAAGAAAAGACATGAGCATATTCAAAATACCAGTATAAATCGCCTTACTGCTTTTATCTTCTTTTTTGTAAACTGTACAAAATCTTGAAAGTATTTTTTTCTGGATTCCTTTGGTATTTCTGCTTTGTCTTCTTTATCTCAATCGAACCTTATGATTAATTCTTTGTCATACTTTTCGTGGTGATCTTTTAGTGGTATTTTAACTACATTAACTATATCTGTTGAAAAATAATTAAATGTCTTAAAAATGTGCTACATTAGGACAATTGTGGTAATTGCCGAGAGAAAATCGTCTTACACCATTCTAATCTATTTGAACAGCTTGAGCTCTGTACTCGTTATCTTGAGACAAGTAAATAAATCAGGTAAGAAGATAAAAGTAACGTTTCCAATGTATTTACTATCTTAATTTAGGTAGTTAATTGGATGAATTAAACCGTAGTTTCTATACTAAATTCGTCTTCCACTTTCCGCTATCCGACAGCACGAATTTCATAATTTCATAAATTTCACCTTCAGTTCACCACGATTGCCTACAACGATTGATAGATTTCACATACTTTTGATATTCTTGGTGATCAGTTATGCAGGTTTCCTTATACAATTTTTCTCCAGATTTAAAACAAGTATTAATAAATTATGAATACGTATACGTTACTTCGAAACGTTAGTATTTTTTACCTTGGGTTTGAACCCGCAACCTCCAAAGGCTAGTCCACAATCAATTTCACAATCTCTTGGTAACTTTCTATACTTAATTATAAAATACAAACACCAACAAACACCTTTACAAACCAGTAATACGAGTTACAAAGAATCGTGTGTGCCGTGAGTGCTGCTAATTTCATTAATGTGTCGTTCAAACTTCGTAACGCGCACAAAGAGGAACAAGTGACAAAGCTAAAGGTGCATGCTCAGACACTGTCTAGTGTTAATTAAAATTATTTTAGTGCAAACATGCTGCAGACTTGGTGCTTCAAATTGGATAATGTTAAACAATCTAAAGTGTTTGGATGAGGTTACACGGGTAGCTGCGGAGTGGTGTGTTGTTTTATATTCTTATAAATGATAAAACAGACCACGTGTTAGTGACCACCACTGGGCGTCCATCTCAAGTCTTGATGAATGGTAACTGTGTTTCCAGCCTCTAACAAAAGATAGATTTTTTAAGAGTACAAATGAGAACATGGAAAATATTTCGTGGTCTCAAATCGATAGAAGTATTCAACGTATCCGTGAAATGAGTAAAAACTTATTTAAAAGATGAAACAAATTCCAGCGAACCAAAGTTTTCCGCAAACGGAAAAAAATGTAAACTTCGACCTAATTCACTCAGATAACATAAAAACCAAATCAATAAAGACAAACCAATCCACCATTCAGAGAACACACCAAACCGATGTATAAAACGAAAGTGCATGCAGATAGATGAGCCGACGTCGCCGGAATACCAATGCGTATTGGATGTGCTAATGACCATCGATTTGCTGCCACTTGTATGGTAATGGCGATGATAAAGTAAGAATAGAATGTAGCTCTATTATAAATTGACAGTTGATTATCTGCAGTCTCTTGGGGGTTATTAATGTCTCCTACGCGGCAGGAGTTCTTGTGAATATCTCAAACTATTCGTAGGTGGATGTAGTGGTTGATTCATGTGCAGATGGTTGAAAGTAAGTATGTATATTTAAAAATCTGTATGGTAATTTTTTTCCAGTAACAATTTACAAGAACTAAAAAACACAAACAAGACATGATGAAATTATTAAGGCTTATATGGTATCTTTCTGATTTACTTTTTTACTTAAAATAACTCGATTGAGCATGTATTGTTTAAGGCACAATAAAAATATTTCAATTTTATTAGAATTAAAGGTTTCCTTGAAAGTGCATAAATGTAAAACAATTAATTTTGAAATCGAATACAGTGAAGAGCTAGAATTAGAATCCCTATACTTATTATAAAGGGTTGACGTTAATGTGAGTGCATATCAACTTAATTATGATTTATTATTTAACAAACATACAACAGTACGGCGACAAAGCTTATTACATGATAATTACGTCACGGCAAAATGTGTCACCCTCGTTGAAATATTTCCCAAACTAACAACAGTAAGCATTGTTTTAATAACATTTGCGGTGACCCACTTTGGTTGTAAAATATTCTGGATGTGAGCCCAGAATAAAGCATTCATCTTAGTGCTATAACTGACAACGACAAGTGTACATACTGCCGTCTCCACCGCAAGTGTGAAGACGCACCTTTGAACATCATGGATGTGGCAATGTATTAAAAAAATATTTTTTCAACATTTTGTGTATTTACACATATATGAATAATATACATGTCGAAGCATCGTCAGGCTGGCTCGACATATTTGCAGGTTGGTCGGACATCTTAGGATCGTGTGGGCGTATACGCACAGGTTTTCACCGAAATAAAAGTCTCACAATATAGTTAGATAATTGTACTGCTTGTTCCAAATAACAATCACTAAAAGCAAGAGCAAATGGGTTTGCAAGCGACCATCACATGCGAATCGTCGTCCAAGAACATATCCAAGAATGATGACTCGCCTGACATGACAGTTGACACTTACAACTCCATTCGGGTGGTACCCGCTCTCAAAAAATAAATCAACCGTCAATTTTAAACATTATTTTTGAACTACCAACATTCTAATTTATCGATCAAAATAAGCGCGCGCCGTTACGGCCGTCCTGCATCATCACACGTCCTCGTGTGTACCGTCACTGTTCTCCAGCTCATCTGCGAACAATGAAACAACCAATGTACACACGGACACGCTCGGTCTTTCTGACCGCCTCAACACCATACCTTGAATAAACTGAACCATTAACGTTGCCTCTTAACACTGACTTGGCCACTAATAAAAAATGTGACTCAAGATCATCTTCCCCATCAACATCATTCTCAACATCGTCACCAAAACCAATGTCACCTAGACTAATTTGTGCCACTAAGGCTGACTTATGCCACCAAGGCTAATTTATGCCACCAAGAACAATTTATACCACCAAGGCCAATTTATGCCACCAAGGCCAACTAATGCCACCAAGGCCAACTAATGCCACCAAGGCCAACTAATGCCACCAAGGCCAACTAATGCCACCAAGGCCAACTAATGCCACCAAGGCCAACTAATGCCACCAAGGCCAACTAATGCCACCGAGGCCAATTTAATAATTTTATAATAAAAATAACAAGTATTAAGTATTGCAATAAACTTCAGAGTGCGAATTACCAAAAACAAACAGATCCACTATCTTTTTGTACTCAACACCGCCGTTATGACATCCTGATGCTGTGTCACTTTCGGTCCCTTCCAATGCAGTATTCAACTCTAATGGAACATAACATTCGGGCATGCGTCTCAAGCGATCTTTGATTTTATCCCGCACTACTTCTCTTTCCTCTGTACTAAGCCTATATGGTCTCCTCTGTATGGTATGATTGGGATCAGCTAATCTGATTTCTAACTGACCTGTGCTAACCCTACCTGTTGGAGTCCCTTCCACGAAATAGTCGACATTCTCTTCGAAGTTCGAGTAAAGTAAGTAGTTGTCCCCGAAAGTAACTAGGAACATCGGTATCAATGCTTTGAAAATCTTTTATTATACTTTAGAGCCTACGTCACAAACCGCGATTATCTTACTTTTCTTAAGGATAAGATGATTCTCACTTATTTCAATGGAACACCCTAACGTCAGTAAATCCCTGCCTACCATAATAGCATGAGAGATGCAATCATCAGGAACAACGTGGAATAGTAACTGTAATGATAACCCTTGTATATTACCAGTGGCTAATATTTGAGTGTTGCACTGCAAACTAGATCGACATATACCTAGCAGAGTTACTATTGCATGTTGTCGCCTACCAGAGAATTTTTCAGCTATACCTTCTCTAATTAGAGAGCATTTAGCACCGGAGTCAAAACAGAATAAATACGTCTCACCGTTATCAGTGACAAGTTCGTTTGAAGCTGGCTTAATGGTGCAGACATCCACTCGACGCTCCGCAACCGCTTCCTTTGTTGACTTTTGTTTCCTCGAACAGCGCGTGGACACGTGGCCTTGCTCGCCGCAGGAAAAACACGTAAGCGGAGATGGTTTTCTCGGAATCTCTGCTGGAGTTTTCGACGTAGATGCTTGAGATTTATCGTTCTTGGCATAGCAATCAATTGCCAAGTGACCTGGTTTGTTGCATAAGTAACACCGACGTAATTGATCCAATCGAGGTCGTTTAGCATCACTATTGACAGCTGGTTTATCCTGCGTCGAAAGCCCTCTCTTACGGTAAGTATAAGCCATAAGTTCTTGTTGCAATTTTACCCGGGAATCGATTTCTGTGGTGAACACCAGCCTTTGTAGTCGCGGTTCAATTTTTGATGCATGTGCTAACGTCAAAGCAATTGCTATTTGTTCGTTAGATAGAGAGCGCCATCGATTCATGAGTGTGCTTAAAAATCGATTAGCGTATGATGCCAAACATTCTCCATCTTTGGGATTCTCGTTAAACAACCTGCATAATGTGGCAGCAGGTGTTTCAACATAATCAAACCGGGCAAGAAAATAATCCTTCATTTGAGGCCAGGTTATACCAGCAAAACTATTCTGAGCCAGCCACGACGCTGCTGTGCCTTTAAGCGCTTTACTCAGAGCTATTATTAAGTTGCTACTAGATAGTTCTTTTTCCTGCATGCATAGGTCAACAGTGGCACACCAAGCTTGAGCATCGCTATCTTGTGATTCAGGGTTAAATTCGGGTAGAACCAATTTAGGGTCTTTCGTATTGGATTGCTTCATTGTACGAATCACTTCCATCATTTGACGTTGTTGCATCTCAAATAACAACTTCCACATTTGATGGTCACTATTGTTTTGAGGAATAACAACATTCTGACCTGCGGGGTGATCCTGCGCCGTTTCTGGTAATCCCACTTCTGATGTCGAAGCATCGTCAGGCTGGCTCGACATATTTGCAGGTTGGTCGGACATCTTAGGATCGTGTGGGCGTATACGCACAGGTTTTCACCGAAATAAAAGTCTCACAATATAGTTAGATAATTGTACTGCTTGTTCCAAATAACAATCACTAAAAGCAAGAGCAAATGGGTTTGCAAGCGACCATCACATGCGAATCGTCGTCCAAGAACACATCCAAGAATGATGACTCGCCTGACATGACAGTTGACACTTACAACTCCATTCGGGTGGTACCCGCTCTCAAAAAATAAATCAACCGTCAATTTTAAACATTATTTTTGAACTACCAACATTCTAATTTATCGATCAAAATAAGCGCGCGCCGTTATACATAAAATCATGCCTTTTTCCCAGAAGGGGTAGACAGAGGTGCTACCAGGACACCTACATTTCGCCTTGTATGTTCCGTCCCACAATGTGATAGGGGTCGAGTCTTTCGCCATATCGGGCACAAATTCCTGACTCCAGGCTGTTAATGAATAGAAAAATCCAATATCACTTTGCCTGACCCGGGATTCGAACCCGAGACCTCCGCTTTCTAGTCGTACCGTAGTAAACCTTAACCGCAACTTAGTACCAATTTATTCTGCTTAAGTAAAATGATTCTACTGCACTTGAATGTAAGAGAAGTCCCGTTCAGAACGAGTGTCTTACAACTTATAACAATTAATAATATTAACGAAATAAATTCCATGTCTTATCATTGGTTTAGGAAGGTAAGAAAGAAAATATTTAACGTCACGAAGCTTTATAAATTATTTAGATTACTGTTGATTTTTGATTTAGCAAAACGTGATAGTTGACCTAAAAGAATAATACAAAAATTAGACACAAAACTAGATTTCTTACATTAAACAACGATATTTGTAAATAAACAAAATAATGATAGAATCAATTAAGATTTAGTAAAAATTGCATTTTCCCCAAAATAAAACAATTAATATATAGTATAGTATGTACTATAACAATTAATTAAATCCACTTTTTGAAGACTTATTCCAGTTCAACATTCAATCCTCATCCATTTTTTGGCTAATTAAAAATCCATCAAAAAAATCACAAACAATACCGCATCCTGCTCACTGTAAATTCATTGCTCGATCGTGGCGATGAAACATCTATAAATCCGGCAACGACGGAATAAGACATCCAATTTTCTCTAAAGCTACAGTCCACTCGAGATCTTTGTCGTGATGAATAGAACGCTCAGGAAACAAATCTCTTTGTTGAATTATTCCACACTGACTAAGGAGATGACCCTTTCAGTTTTATTTACTTAATGGAATACTTTGTGATGTTGCGTTGTCGCGCGAAACTTTTTACGCTTCCTGTTAAACTAAAGCTTTAGTTGAACGCGTTGTGTGAAGTTTCTTTGAAGCTGAGAGGTCAATGTTCTTTCTATTTTCAAGGATTTGTTTTGCTCTGGTCGCCAGTGCGGATTTGGTAATATTTGGTTGTAATATATGTATGTTTCATTAATTTATCGTTTGTACAATTGATCAGTCGTCAACTTCTCGAGTAAAAGTACATT
Source organism: Deilephila elpenor (assembly GCA_949752805.1). Taxonomy (NCBI): domain Eukaryota; kingdom Metazoa; phylum Arthropoda; class Insecta; order Lepidoptera; family Sphingidae; genus Deilephila; species Deilephila elpenor. Next base: position 11,722,967 of record OX457101.1, on the reverse strand, counting down.
TTAAATGAATCGATGAAGGAAACACATTCAAGAGGTTATGAAGTATACATTTGCACATTTATATTGTAGTGATGGGTTTTCAGATATATCTACACAAGCCAAGGACACAGTTGACAAAATACAACTTGTATGAATATTTTAGTGGAGTCCCTACTCTCAACGACAATTGTGATACCAAATAATAACTGGGTAATCAGTAGTTGATCTACATTTTGGAATCGAACTATGTCATCCAAGCGTAATTTTCTGACAAAGCTATGATCCCCTTAAGGTCAATAATTATGCTCTTTGTCCTTTAAGTTATCTGCCGCATTCCCATGTAAGATATTGGTTCCCAACTACTATTTATTTTCCTTCTGAGTTTCATTGCCGATTAAAAACAATTTGGTGTCCTAACATTCGTATACCTTCACTAGTCAGTGTCATTTCAATTCAGCTTACTGTCAATCATGGTCTACAACAGTGGCTGTGCTGGGTCAAGTAATAACCAATACAATTCAATAAATACATTGTAAAGTTACATGCATTCAATTTGCACGCAATATTTTATTATATAAATTCGAATTTTGAACATAAAACACAAAACGTGATAACCAAGAAAAAATGGAAATCAAGTTAATATCCGCTGTATAAACAAGGCGGTAATACACGTCGGATAAATCCGAACAGACAACCAATGACAGTGGAATATTCAAATTTTATGTAACCAATGTATATTTTAAAAATAACGGGACTATTATGTTTAGTTGAGTAATCTTTATAAATGGTTATTGCTTTTTCTGTTATTCGAAACGGCTCGTGATAATTATATCAATAGTTGTATTCGATAGTGAGTAACAGCTTAATTAAAAGTGTATTTGTTTGCCGAAGATCTCGCGGTTGTGATAACTTAACTTGCGTTAACTGTGAAAGATATATCTACGAGAAACTCAAATTATCTAAGAATTCGTCTCTAGAATTTCTAGGTTTTGAGAAGTCTGTCAAACCGCAGCAGGCGAACGTAATGTTTAACCGCAGCAGGCAAAAAACTTTGTTATAGTTAAGTAATTATAAGCCATTAACTTCATCTTACTGCCTGTTGGATTACATTAATAAAACATTTTCCTTACGCATATTGTAGCTTATCGGTTGTAGTCGAAGTAATAAAATAAACAAGCTATCACATTCAATTGTTTTATAAGGTGATTCCGCACAGTCGAGGCGAGCGAGGCGGTTCTGGTCGGTCCCTTGGAGGACACCAACATAGATGGTGCATACATCATCCACGCCAAATGTATCTTAATTGGTATCACATTCATTTGTTTTATTGACTGCCTCGGTGGCGTAGTTGTATTACGGTACGGTTACAAAGCTGAGGTCTTGGGTTCGAGTCCCGGTTCGGGCAAAGTGATATTGGATTTTTCTATTAATTATCGGCCCGGAGTTAGGAGTTTGTGCCCGATATGGCGATGGGCTCGCCCCCTATCACATCATGGGACGAGACATGCAAAGCGAAGTGTGGGTGTCCTGGTGGCGCCTCTGCCTACCCCTTCGGGGACGAAGGCGTGAGTTTATGTATGTATGTATGTATGTCATTTGTTTTATAAGGTGACTCCACACAATCCTCTCCAATGGTATTGCGTTGGCGCGTGCAACGGAAATGGCGAAAGGGCTCCGAGGCCATATATCTCGCCGTGGCCGGAGATGGCCCAGCGCCGCCCCAAATATTCTATGTGCTCGCTACAAATGAACTTCATAGTTCACACATATTTTTCTTCATTATGAAAATGTTACAGACAATGACGTACTTTTGAATTATAAATATGTTTAGAATACTGTTGACCACAGCACTCTTCTAAAATGGAGACTTCGGTTGCAAAGGCCTTAGTCCATTAGGCAGTTTTACCGTGGGTTGGCTGACAATACGGAAGCAATATTAATTAGCGAACAAAAGATTTTAATAGTTTTGAAAGCATATCATACTTAATATGCATTATTCAATTACTTCAAAGAACACATCTTTAGCTGATTACCTAAACTTCAGAAACTTCGCTTTCACCAGCTATGCACATAAATAAATATTTGAGTGTAATTAGTTGGTTCAAATGTTAATAAGTTGGTTAAAATGTTAAACTTCATGCGCACACGGTACAAAACAAACATGGAACTAACGTGGAAAGTTCTGGCGAGCCGCCAACTCCTGACTTCTCCACATGCAGTCCTTTCCGATTGGTGCTTGAAACAGAGATTTTTAAGCTGTGCCCAAAATTCTGTATTGGAAATGTGTGTCGCAATGTCAAAATTGATCGAACTGCGCGTGATAGTACTTCTTACTCAGAGCGTAAACCCAATTGTAATTTGACAAATTCAGTCATTAATTCGCATAAGAAATGCTATTGGTAACTTTATATTACTGAGATTTAGTCCGCTGTAGTGTAGAAAGGAATAAGTGTAGTGACTACACTAATAAATTGTTTTCACATCTGTTTCTCTCCGTATTAGCCCGTAATCTAACCTCTAATCTCTCAATGCTTCTCTATAATCGAGAAATCGAGTATTCACCCGCTGTCATATTTGGTCATCAGGATTAACATAATCTAAATGTGTTATTCAGCCTTTAGTCTCAATAAGTCACAATATTGTGGACGACTCTCGTTAATATATGCTATGTGTAAGAAGCCAGCTTAGCCAAACTCGTTCGATTCGCAAAGTCATTACTCATTGACAATCCAACGGAAATGAACGGTGAATGCAAATGAAATATAATATCGCATTTTTCATTTCAACAGCACGGCTTAAATTCGTATTACTGGCATCCTTCGCACACAATAAAAATAGCGTCAACACCATCCGTCCGTTTTGAGTCGCGATTGATTCTAAACCTTTTTTTTTTTTGTAAAACCATCCATTGAGACTCCGCGGCATCCGTGACAACGTGCGACGGCTAGTTCCATACAATGGCAGGCGTACGTACAAAATTCACCGCGAAAACGCTGTATGAGCACCTCTATAAAAGTTAAAAGCTTTTGTCGAAAAAAGTGCCGGGAATAAAATAAAAGTGGATGCATTTCTAAAAGCGGGTGCAGCAAATGCGAGGGCGTGCCTGTACATTGAACATTTGTCGCGTCCCACGGGACTCCTGACCCGGGAAACCCCGGGAAATATTTGCCGGCCGGGCCAGTTTTTGGGGCGTAATGTTGCTTTTTGCCGATAAACTGTGTCAGTGTGTAATAGTGTTTCCGCTTTGTTTTTTATTGATATTTTTTTCTATTCCAACAAACAAGTTTTGTCGTTTCATGAGTGTATTAATATAGGGAGTGGAGTGGTACTGAAAGTACAGGCGGCTGTATGGTTAAGTTAATAAAGTAGAAATGAAGCTGGTTGATTTTATGTAACCCTTCAATCGACGTGCCAATTACTGAATATATTATACAATGTCCCTGTTATAACAAGAAGTAAACACGTGCATTTTGGTGGTAACCACTTACCGTTTAACTTGTTTGTCGGACTTATGCGATAAAAAATCAGTCAAAAATTCGTGGACGTTCCATATTATTTTAATTCCTTTAATAAATACTTTGTAATTGTATTTTTATCCTACTTTGCTCTCGAGAATTAAAAAAGAAAGTTCCAACAAACAAATCATGTTAAAAACAGGAAAATCGTATCAACTTGATAATTATAGGGGTGAATATTCCTTGTCATCCTACATTCATGAGCAATACCGTCCTATTCCAAGACCTAATAACCTGTCTAGTCTCGTGCAAGTATAATGTACATTACTCAATTTGGTGGGGCCTTGAATCGGAAACATCAATAAATGCCGCGTTGGAATGCAATTTCTGCGTTTCCTCTCGCATTGACCCAATGTAATTACATTTGTGTACATATATTTGTAATGTATGAATGACATTTATGTCAGTTTTTAAAATAAAATATTTAATGTCAGTCACAATTATTTTAATAAATAATTTATCCTGATATTCCTGGGGTTTAGACCTGGAATATCACATTGGCGACGAGTACATATCCACGCGTGTGAGCTTTTACAAAAAAAATGGCACCCGTAGGTAAAATAGAACCGTTCGACATGAACTCCAACTGGGAGTTGTACATAGAGCGGCTGGAGCAGTATTTCATTGTGAATGAAATAGAAGAGGCACACAAGGTAGCTACATTAATTACTGTGATGGGGGGTGCCAGTTACGAGTTACTGGTTACCTTATGTACACCAAAACGTCCGGCGACAATGTCGTTTAAAGACCTTGTTACCGTTATGAAAAAGCATTTACGTCCTAAACCTAGTATTTTAGCGGAAAGATATTTCTTCAGACAACGGAAACAAGGTCATGAAGAAACGATAGCAGAGTACGTGGCAGAATTAAAAAACCTCTCAAAAGGATGCGATTTCGGTTCGTGGTTCGAAGAAAGTTTGAGAGACCAGTTTGTGTGTGGAGTCGGCAGTGAAGTCGTCAGGCAACGCTTATTTACAGAGGAGAACTTAACCTTCGAGAAAGCGTATACATTAGCCATATCAATCGAGGCTGCTGAGAAGAATGCTTCAATTGTTTCCAGAATAATACCAGACAGGGAAGACACACATTGTTACACAGTATCAACGGTGAGATCCCAACGAGACACGAGTTCTAGAGGACATCAAGATGCTTATTATACTCGTAGGCCCGTTGTGCAAGGAGCTGGACAGCGACAATCGACTTCGAAGGTGGCTAGTAGCAGCAGCGGCGCACAGAATCGGCTAAGTGGAAGACCGACTTATGAGAACATTGCAAGGAAGCCTCAATGCATTGTATGTGGCGGACAGCATCCGTCAAACATAAAATGCAAATTTACCAACTATGTTTGTAAAGTATGTTACAGACCTGGACATCTCAAAAATATGTGTCCCAGGTTACGGGTCTCTAACGAGGCACCAGGTTTTTATAATGTAGATGAAAATTATGAGCAGGTAAATTATAATATGTATAACGTACGTAGCTCAACTTTTTGTAAACCGTATATACTATCTGTTTTGATAGAGAATAAATATACAAATATGGAAGTCGACACAGGTAGTGCTATATCATGCATCAGTCACGAATTTTACAATAAATATTTGGCGCATTTACAGATAGTAGATAGTAACATTGTCATGTCATATTATACTGGTGAACGAATGGTACCAGTGGGAAAAATATTTCCAACAGTAAAATATAAAGCCATGACAAAGACATTAGAATTATATATTATAGATGGAGGAAGAAAACCATTATTGGGCCGATATTGGCTTGAGCAATTAGGTTTCCAATTAAAAGAGGTTAATTTTTTGAATAAACATAGTGATACCATTTCGTCCTTTAATATCAATGAATTGATTTCCAGATATGGTGATGTGTTTTCGGACGGACTTGGGCGATACACCGGTGGTGAAGTAAGTTTACACGTGCGTCCTGAGGCCAGACCGATATTTATGCGAGCACGACCCTTGGCATATTCGATGCGGACACCCGTGGATCAGGCATTAAATCAATTAATTGCGGATGGTATTATAACTCCGGTTGAAACATCGGACTGGGCTACACCGATTGTACCCGTGGTAAAGCCTGATGGGACCATAAGGGTTTGTGGTGATTATAAATTAACTCTAAATAAATGCCTAGAGGTAGACCGTTTTCCGCTGCCTAGAGTAGAAGATTTGTTAGTGAAATTGAATGGAGGGGTTAAATTTTCAAAAATTGACCTATCACAAGCTTATGCTCAATTTCCTTTGACTGAATCGTCAAAAAAATATACAGTGATTAATACACATCGAGGATTATTTAAATATAATAGGTTAATTTATGGGTTATCGTCAAGTCCAGGTATTTTCCAGCGCAAGTTAGAGGAAATGTTTGCGGATTTACCACAAGTAGGGGTATTCTTAGACGACATCATCATCACAGGGGCTAATGATGAAAAACATTTGGACGCCTTACATACAGTCTTGAGCCGATTAAGTAAATTTGGTTTAAGAGTTAAAAAAGAGAAGTGTACATTTTATGCTGACTCGGTAACTTATTTAGGTTATGTGATTGATAAAGAAGGAATACATACCAACAAAGAAAAAGTGGAAGCAATACAAAAGGTGCCGTTACCTACCACGGTATCAGAGGTACGCGCTTTTATTGGGATGGTAATGTATTATGGAAAATTTGTTAAAAATATAAGTACTATTTTATCACCTATGTATGCGTTACTGAAGAAGGGAGCTAAGTTTATATGGTCTTCTGAATGTGACAGAGCTTTTGTGACTGTAAAGAATAAATTGATGTCTAGTGAGGTATTAGTGCATTATAACCCAGAATTACCACTTATATTAACAACAGACGCTAGTAACGTGGGTATCGGAGCGGTCATTTCACATATGATGCCAAATGGTCGTGAACGCCCCATTGCATTTGCTTCAAGAGTAATCAACTCAGCAGAGAAGGGCTACTCTCAAATAGATAAGGAAGCTCTTAGTATTGTGTACGGGGTGAAGAAATTCCACCAATACTTATTTGGTCGCAAATTTTTACTTCGTACGGATCATAAACCATTGGTAACGATATTTGGTCCAAAGAGAGGTATACCGACAATGGCAGCGTCTCGGTTACAAAGATGGGCAGTTATTCTATCCGGTTATCAATACGACATTGAACACGTAACGACTAGTAAAAACGGCGCAGATGCTTTATCGCGCTTACCAAGTGACGAACAGTCCAAGGAGGAAGCGGAAAGTACATATTTGAATTTCATTCAAGATTTTTTACCGATAACTTGTAAGGTTTTAAAAGAAGAAGTAGCAAGAGATGAACTATTACGTAAGGTAGTGTTATATTTACAGTCAGGTTGGCCTCCACAATGTCAGGAACCTAATATTAAACCATATTATGCTAGAAAAGATGAACTTTATTTAGATTCAGGTATAATTATGTGGGGCTATAGAACCGTGATACCACAGACACTTCAGAAAAAGATTTTACATGAATTGCACACGGGTCACATGGGGATGGTGAAAATGAAGAATAAGGCGCGGGGCTATGTATGGTGGCCTGGTATTGATGGAGACATCGAGAAAATGTGTAAAGAGTGTTACACATGTATGAGCGAAGCACCGTCTCCACCGCGCGCACCACCGCAACCTTGGAGGTATCCAGTTGAGCCGTGGAGCAGACTACACATTGATTTTTTGGGCCCATTACATGGCAAGAGACTTTTTGTTATTATAGATGCTACTACCAAATGGATTGAAGCTTTTCAAATGGCCGATACCTCTGCAGAGTCAGTTCTAGGGAAATTGAGGGAAACCTTCGCTAGATTTGGTTTACCACAAGAGATCGTTTCCGATAATGGACCTCCGTTTACTAGTGAAAGAGTAGCCGATTTTATGAAATATAATGGCATTATTCACACTTTTACTGCACCATATCATCCAGCTTCAAACGGAGCTGCAGAAGGAGCTGTTAAATTGTGCAAGCGAGCAATAAAAAAAGCCTTAAGGGATAGAGTAGATGTTAATATAGCTTTGCAAACGTATCTTATGGCTTATAGAAACACAGAACACAGTACGACAGGAGAGACTCCAGCAATGCTATTGTTTAGACGGAATTTAAAATCTAGGTTAGATCTTTTACGTACGGGCCGAGACCTTCCCCAGAAGGTTAAGCAAGCACAAGACATACAGGTGAAAAACGCAGGTGGTAAACTGCGCAACTTTAAGGAAGGAGACACAGTATGGACTCGTGATTTTACTGCAGGGGGAAAATGGGTACCGGCCAAGATTAGTAGGGTCATTGGGGAACGCAACGTCCTGATAGATGGAGAGGGCGGACTACCTAGACACGGAAAACGGCACATAGATCAGGTTAGGGCTAGACAGCCAGTTTCTCTATTGGCGTTTCCCAGTACTGTAGGTCCTAGCAATCAGGCATTCGTAGCAGATAATGCTCTAACATCGACATCAACATTAGTAGGAGATAACATTCTTCCTTCTCCACCGGTTTCGTTGGACAGGCCCCGAAGAAACACAAAACCTATCGAACGGTATGGCAATCCAATTTGTAATATTTAGACCCAGGTTATTTTACATGTTAAATTAGTTAATTTGTTGTTATTGTATATATTGTATTGATTGGTTATTGTGTATTTATTTAAGTGTAGGGGTGTAATGTATGAATGACATTTATGTCAGTTTTTAAAATAAAATATTTAATGTCAGTCACAATTATTTTAATAAATAATTTATCCTGATATTCCTGGGGTTTAGACCTGGAATATCACAATATTGATTGAATAAAAATGAATTGAATGCAGTTATTGAGAAGGCGGTCTAGTTAGGTAATCAGAATTTTATGTAATTCCTGAAATAATCCGAGCAATGTATATAAAATTAAAATACGTGGATGAAAATTTTCATCATTTAATAAATTCCAGTTAACAACAAATACAAAAAGAAATTACGTGAAAACCATGCTTCCGTACACTCCCAATTACATTGAAATATTTCAGTAAAAAAACAAAGAGCGATGAAAATTCGTCTGAAAAAGAGTTTATTACGCTCTATTTTTTAAACAAACAAGTCAGATTTTTTTTTTGAATCACCTAACGAAGTATTGTCTTCTTGTTAAAATCGTATAGGTAGTAATTAAAACTTACAATAGTACGAGATGTGTAATTATAATTATGTGTTCTGATTCTATGTTTCACAATGAGATTGTACGCAGTTGGTGAGACGCCGGCTGTGAAACGAGAGGCTGCGGGTTCGATCCCCGCACCGAGACAAATACTTGTGAGGCCCACAAATATTTGTCTCGGGTCTGGGTGTATGTGAGACTGAAAAGTCTCTCGTAGTTTCTGATACCCCCGACACAAGACTTAATTGATCTTAACGTATGTGATTGTTGGGTGTATTTATTTATTTATTAATTATTAATTTTATAGTCGATGTATTCGTGTAATGTCAGCGTAGTTAGGTAGTCAAATATGGAAGCTTTATTTCATGTCCTAGATCGGCATTTTGGCACAAAGAATTTATTTTTCTGTAATTAAACAAAATGTTTTTCAAAATATATTTAGCAATATACGTAAACTAATTAATAGAATTCAGACAAAAATATTTATCTGACAATTGCACACAACCGGCATAAAATTGCAGTTAAAACTACTCGGATAAGGAAAGAAAACAATGAAAGAAATGCAAAAGAAAGCATAATTATATAACATTTCGCACAAAACCTTACTCATTTCCCGACGAAGAGCGTATGTACGGAGATAAATGTGCTTTTTAAACTATTGTTCCAACACTTGAAAATATTTTTAGCGTTATTTATATTCAAGCTGTCCGACACCTACGTAGGATTTTAATGGAGACAGGAGACTTGGTAAGTGGTCACCATCGATTATGAACACCCACCAGAGCAGAGGGATTGTGGGTGGGTGTAACGAAGATTTTACAATTTCACCGAACGTTGTCTGACGTCTACTTTTTGGATAATATTGAGTTCAGCAAAATAATGAATACCAACGATCTGATACATATTCTTTGTTATATAAAGTGCCAATTGAGGGAGGGTCGCATTCGATTGTTGTAAGTCTTACTCGTAGTTTTATGTGGAGTTAAAGTAACCTACATATTTTTTAATTTATTTTTAGGTCAGATTAATATATTTTGCGAAGTTATTTTATTTTATTTTCAGAAAAGCTGCATGGAAACTTCAGTGCGTCACTCACTTGACAAAAGTAATTATAATTCAAATATTTGAATAAATATTTTTCAACATAAGAGACTATATAAATGAACTTTGAACATCAATGTTATTTCCATACAAAAAAAACCTGTTTAACGACTCGCTTTTAATTAACGCAGAAACAAACTCGTATCGTTAAGCTCAAATTACAATTGCATTTCCACCATGCAAGCGAAAAAAAACTTTGAATAGGCATAAAATATTCCGTGGGATTTATAATTAAAAATGTGAAACGAGACTGCCTATAACTATATTCTGCACATTATATACCCTCCATTACTGAACAAGGAACTCCGGTTGAATTTAGAAGTGTTATTAGTCCATTCGATAAATTTGTATAGGTATATATTTCCGATGTACTCGTACCATAGCGATTTGTATAATTTTTTATGGTATGAAAAGTTCGCCAACCCGCACTAGGCCAGCGTGGTGGACTATATGGTCTAACCCCTCTCAACCGTACTCTTGATTGTAGACGAGGCTCGTACCCTGCAGTGGAAAAATATATTTCCTATTGCACTGGTCCGGCAATCGTGAAAACAGTTCAAATTGTATCTAAAAGGTTTAAGGAACCCACGTACGAATCCCACGGTAACAACTGATTTCGTTCAAGTCCCGGCGATTTGCTTGATCCGTGATTAATCTCACGTATGATGAGGGTCGCTGTTGTGACAGCACGATAAGTATGATATGATATCGCCTGTTAGAACAGTTTACAGAACTCGGAATTATGATCTATCGCTAATTAGAGCATTTGAGATGGATTATGTATGCTTGTTATACGCTATTAATACATATATACATAAACTCACGCCTTTTTCCCAGAAGGGGTAGGCGTTACCAAGAAACCCATGTTTCGCTTTCTCTGTTCCTTCCCATGATGTGATAGTGGCCGAGCCTATCGTCACATCGGGCACAAATTCCTGACTCCGGGCAGATAATGAATAGAAAAATCTTATATCACTCTGTTCGACTCAGTATTCGGACCTGAGACCAGCTGCGCCACCGAGGCTGTCGCAGTCGCAAGCTATTAATATAATATGGTAATAAGCATAGTTTACAGACTGCTGTTTGGAGAGAGAAATAGACAATGCGGTAGTACCTACCCAGGCGGTTTCTCACATTATGACAGTCTTACCACTAGTAAAATTTTAAAGCTGTAAAGATAATCATGCTATAAGTCGTTATATTTGGAGGAGTATTGTAGTTATTTAAATTTCTTATTATAAACTTAAGTCACTGTTTTATAACGCTCAGATGCTCACGACCCTCTTTCTCTGTGTATACTCGTCAGAGGTTCGTGTGATAATAATAAAATTTCACCTACCCGCATCTGTGCAGATGACGTACGCTACGGTTATAATTATTTTGTTTTAAAGTAAATTTTTTCACATTTCTTTTCGTTTTACTTTTTTGGCGCCTGTGACGTCACTTACCGGCCTTGCGGAAGACCAGCGTTCGTTTCATTACCAGCACATGCTGAGCTTGAGCCGTTTTGTGACAAGCAATACTATTATATCCATCCATCAGCCAAAGGACGTCCACTGCTGAACATGGAAATCATAGGCCTCTCCCAATGATTTCCACAGTGACCTGTTGGAGGCAGCCTGCATCCAGCGACGTCCCGCGACCTTTACCAGGTCGTCTGACCATCTTGTGGGTGGTTGCGCTTTCCGCTACGTGGCCTCCATTCGAGAACTTCTTGGCCCCATCGGCCATCAGTTCTCCGCACTATGTGCCCCGCCCATTGCCACTTCAACTTACTAATCCTCTGGGCTATGTCGGTTACTTTAGTTCTCCTACGGATCTCCTCATTTCTGATTCGATCTCGTAGGGAAACCCCGAGCATAGCCCTCTCCATAGCTCGTTGAGTGACTTTGAGCCGCCTAATGAGGCCCATAGTAATACTATTATACTCGGATACCTAAGTTATTTTATATATGAGTATAAGTGTAAACATTGCTTATCACGAATAAATGCTTTCTTTCTTTCTATAGTTACAGCGCCAATAGGTTGCCTCAACTAGGGTAGTACCACTGTCTTATAGAAATTCGACGACGTCACAAACAGTCATATATGTAAGTTTGTTCGTATCCGCAGAATAACAGCACTCAATGGAACAAAATCTATTATAGTGACACATCAAAGAGTATTGTATTTCGGGTTCAGTCTGCTTATAAGTTTCAATAAAGCGGATGTAATTGTGACATCGATAATTTATTTTTGTACTTAAAGTATGTTAGTCACTTTATCGTGGTAATATAAAAATATCTTAAAGAGCTTAAATTTATAGTACCAATGTACACTACTTCCACGTAAATATTTAATGTAAAGAAAACGTAGGTACCACAAGGCCTTCACACATTTAGGCACGACTAATAGCAACAAGAACTTAATATATGTTCTGACCTGGATCTCCTAGAGATACCAAGCAGGCGGCGCTGCGCACTAAATCATAGCTCTCTTACTAATGTAAATGTAGTCGTTTTAGCGAGTATGTAAAAATTGCTTATAAATTATCCCATAGACATTATATTTATTAATATAGCCTGAAGACTTTTGTAAGTATATATTCGTAATATTTACAATTAAATGTATTAATAATTGAGCGTCAAACAATAAAAAAATATGAGTTTTGACTTATAGTCTATCCACGGTCAGTGTAGTGATTGCTAAATTCTTACATTTCTGCTAGATTGTTACATTTCAATTTATCACTACTAAATACTAATAAATCTACTTTAACCAACATTTTGTAGCGTAAATTTTAATATTTCGGGACAACCTACTATTACAAAACATTTTGAACACCAACCCAATTGAGATAGCGACAATCCCGCATTAAAACCTCCTTTTCAATTAATTGCATGTGTGAACAAACAAGCACGGACGATTTTTAAAAGCGCAATCCGAAAACCATAAAACAAAACTGGCCGGCAGCGGGCGGCTGTAATAATTCCCATTAGAGTGTAGACACATAGCGGCAGAACACTCGCTTAGTTGAATAATTCAAAAATTCACGTCCACGACTACAGAAAACAAGAAAAGTAAACGCGCCACTGTGCTGCCGGTGTAAAAATACCAACGAGTTGAGAGTTGGACGAGTTCATTATTCTGTTTGACCGGGACATTTTTACTTTTTGACAGGCCATGTATGCGGATTGCGGTCTCGAGCTATGGATTAGTTGGTGTAATTATTACTAGCCTCACAATATACCGGGTGATATTGACGTATGGTATTTAATTTAAACCACTTGTTCCTAACCGCCCCAGGTACCATTGTACCAAGTTTGAAAATAAAGTACCTGGTAGATTTGTCAAAAATCGCGATTTTAGTTTTCAAGGCTTTTGATCAACCCGTATAGGAGTCTTTTTACAGCTCAGGTAAGTTCCCGAACCGAACCGAAGTTCATCTCAATTGTAAGCGATAAAAATTCTCGTATTTATACGGGGTTGCCAATCGTGAAAACTAAAATCACGATTTTTAGCAAAAAAACATTTCGGGTTTTTTTTCACTTGGGATGATGAGAAACATGTGGGCATACTTTTACGGGAAACAATGAGCGGTGGCCTGATACAAGTCACATTATATTATAAAATTGTGAACACTGTGGAGTGTGGACTGTGAGATTTATATTCATAGTCTCCGAAGTCTAAGTATTACTACACCACGTGTACTAGCTGACGCAACGAGAACTATAAAATAAGTTAATAAATAAATAAAGCAAAGTCCACCTACAGTGTTTACCAAGTTTGGTATTTTCACTTTGCTTATGTCGTTGCCAAGAAACTCCGTAAACTCGGCAAGGTGCGTCGCGAACATAAAAGTATTTTGTCAACATTACTTATTTAATACCTGCTGTAAATTAGTTATAGTCGTGTGTGCCTGAAATATGGTAAACAAAGGAACTATAAAATATATTTACTTCCTTAATTCAAAAGGATATAGTCAATAAAAATTATGTATTGACTACTAAATGTCATCACATAACGGCTTGGACTCTGGTCCTTTTCCTTTCACATAGGTATTGGGACACATATATGTAGGAATTTAATGTTTTGAAGAAAGATGAGTAGAATGAAACGTTAGACGAATGACATGAACATCGGAACAATCTTTGTTTGATTTGACCCGACACGGAACTATTCCCACATATATGTCGATTCATGTAATCAAGCTACTAATTTAAATCAGTTAATCTGCTGCTTACGAAGAAAAAGTCACCAGCTACCTCTTTTTAAAAAGAAAATGCATAACTCTGGGCAAACACCTGAATGTGATTTCAGTAAGTATAGAATCTAACGATGTGGGCGAAGGATATTATATTTATAATTCTATTTACTCTAAATATTTACACAGCCATTATTGAAATTTACATCATACATAAACATACGCCTTTTTCCTAGAAAGGGTAGGCAGAGGTGTGTTCTGTCCCACGGCATTTTAAGGGACGAGCCTATCGCCATATCGGGCACATATTCCTGACTCCGGGCTAATAAGTAATAGAAAAATCCAATATCAATTTGTCCGACCCGGGATTCGAACTCGAGGCCTCAGCTTCGTAATCGTACCCTAGTAAAATTACGCCTCCAAGGTAATCGAAATTTATATCAACCCTCCTTTATTATTGGACACATTGTCAGACGAATGAATCAAAATTATTTTCCACAAAAGCAACGGAGACATTTCAATAGAAATCTCGTTGAAATTAAACAAAGCCATTCACATGAATCGAGTTGCCTTACAATCGAGCCAAATACTTTCGTTGCAGTTTTAAAAGGCCAATTAAATACCGCTCGTTTTAATTTCTCTGCTCGTGGCGATTACCAAAACAAAGACATTGTTGAAGCTCAAGAGAGTTGGCAAGCGATGCCAGCTTGAGATGCCAGTTGCACTTTAGCAAGTAGGATGAAGCTGGCCAATAATATTTGCCACTTGAAAAACAATTTGCAGTTTATAAATATTGAAAGGTGAGGGTAGATTTTTGGAGTTAAATGGAGTTGGGGTTAAGGTTTAGTGTAAACTTTACCATTAATAATAGTAGGTAGATTAGGTAAAGTCTTGGCAAGCCGTGTCTAATAGGTCGCTATAATTTCTTTGAATGTGACTTTTATTCATTAGTTGTTTTTTGCGGCCACGAATAGTAGATTATATTGATTTTAGTCCGAATTACAACCACTGAACACTATAATGACGTCATAGAACAACGCATTTCGTTTCCACAGCTATATTTCTACAGTTTCTACAGTGATAGATACTCGCTCTGAACAGTACTGCATTAACCACCGGGTGCATTATAATCACATTGGCGTACCAATATTATAAAAATAATCTCCGAACAGAGATAAAACTTAATAAATAACAGTTCATACAGACAAATAAGCACACACCCAACAGTCACATACATAGTCCTGACCCCACACTAAGATCGAGTCTTGTGTCGTGGGTATCAGGAACTACGAGAGACTTTTCGGTCTCACAAACACCCAGACCTGAAACAAATACTTGTGGTTCCCACAAACTTTTGTCTCGGTGCTGGCATCGAATCCACGGCCTCTCGTTTCACAGCCTGCGTCTAACCCACTGCGCCAAGGAGGCTGTCTGTAAGTTTTAGGTAGTTTCAATTATATTATTATCTTTAGAAGTCGATATTCATTTTCATCACTCTGCAAAAAGACACTATTAATCTAATTAAAATTGGTTTATTTTCGAATAAAATGCATGTACAAATATTGCACAGCCGGCGTGCAACCAGCTGCGCCACGGAGGTTGTCAAATAAAAACAAAACTCTGTGTCTTATGCACGTAGTCGAAATTTTACACTACACTAGACATTATCCTACATATGTAGGTATGTATGTCACTATATTACACCAATATTCCCCGAAGGCAAGAGCAACGAGTGCATCCATATTTTTCTGACGGTATTTCCGTTCTGTAAACGGATAGAGCGCGAGCCTTTTGCTATATCCGGTATAATTTCAATGGCAGGCAAATCATGATATCGGAAAATGCAAAAAATATGAGCAGCGACAAATAAAACCTGTGTATCATTTAATCCTTTATATTTAATAGTCCAAATACAATTTAAGTACAACTATGTTTAAAATATAATGAAATGTATTACAACAAATTAAATATCACAATATGATTTACATTATATCCGTGTATATGACAGCCTTCCTGGCGCAGTTAGACGCCCGCTGTGAAACAAGATGCCGCGGGTTCAATTCCCGCACCGAGACAAATATTTGTGCAACCCACAAGTATTTGTTTGTGAGACCGAAAAATCTCTTGCAGTATTTGATGCTCACGACACAAGACTTAATCGGTTTAAATGTGGGGTCAGGACTTGTATGTGACTGCTGAGTGTATTTATTTATTATTAAAAATTTAAAGTTTACATTTATATTTTAAAGGAAATTGTAGATTTCATTTCAGATCTCCAACAAGAACAATATAAAACAAAATAATTGTATCGTTTCATAACAAACGTATTCCTTAATCCGAGAATCAACAACAATCGCACTGCTGAAAAACCAATACAGATTGAATAAGAACTCAATACCACCGTTCAGTTTCCAAACACGTATGTTTATACCAAAATAAATCCTAAATTTAAAATGAAACTCGAGAAATTCAAATAAATATGCCATACCGTAACCCCAGTAAACAATTTTATGTAAGAATTTTATTACACTCAAAGATATATTGCTCAAATAAAACTATTTAGGTACCACACTGCACTGAATTCGGGCATTCATAAATTGAAATATACCCAAGTAAAATGTGTCTACGTGTAAACTCTTTGCATTGCAACGACTTATTTTTTGTATATTTTGTTACGACTTAAATGGCACTTAGTTGTAAGATTAGTGTAGAAGCAATTTAAGTTTATACTTTGTTGAACTTCTTTAATGGGACATGTATTTATATTAAATGGCGGTGAAGCTTGAAGTTCGTGGGGGAATTTGATAACTAATTGTGACAGGTCGTGCCAGGCATTTACCTAGGTAGGGGATTATTTAGACGACCCACTTAAAACCTAGACTGACTAAAGTGGCTCTCTCGTTTATGAAAATCAGGTGTCGCGTTATTACGATGGGATTTGTGTTATGAAAATATTGTAGATGCATAGATAGTTTTATTAATATTTACATTTTGAATGTATTAGTGTGCATACGGAAATATGTTTTTTTATAATGCCCGAAAGTGAATAGCTGCCGTGTCCTATGGATTTGCAAACATACATAAACTCACCTCTGTTTTTCGGATGGCATGGCCATTGATGTCACTAGCGTCATCGATAATAGCTAAGCTTATTTCCATCCCAAGATATGATAACAGGTGAGCGGATAAAGTGGAATGCCGGACATTGCAATCGATCCTACGGTTACTAGAATTAATTAATTCGTCAATTGAAAGCTGAATAAGGCGGCGTAATATCAATTTATTATTCCGTCAATTTAATACAATTTCGAAAAAAACCTATCGTCACTGGTAACAATACTTCATTCGTTGAATGACGAAATTGGTAATTTCCATTTCCTTTATCGGGCACAAGGAAAATATTATTCGCCTAATTGGAAATGTCCGAACTTCCACATTATGAAGTCTCGCGAAAATTGTTTTTTTTTTCTTTCATTACACGAACCGAGGAATTTTAATATTATTCAATGATAATAATGGCATTGTCGTTCCATTGTCTCCAGAGGACGGAAGTAAATTAAACAGTGGGCAGGAATGTGGGGATTCATGAATAAAATCTGTTAAATATAATGAACTACAAGTTCATTATTTACGCAGTTACCTGGTATAGTAAACGCGATATTTAAACCTCTGTTTTTCATTCTGTTCCATTGTTATTAATATTCCACCGGATTTCTTTTGGTTTATATAGAAGAAAAAGACATTTATTATTTTTGAAAAAACGATTGTTTATACGTATGTATATATTTAGATTTAGCAGAAGGTGATGAACATGTTTTTTTTTATTTTATGTATGTTATATGTTTATTGTTTATTGTTTATTTGGGAAACATAGAGTCCTTAAGTTCTTATGGCTAAGTTTTAATTACAAATACATACATTAGCAAAGTATCTACAAAAAAAGTTTATGTTTTTATCCTAAGTACTAACAAATTTCGTGGATTATTTTAAATAGTTTGACGAGAGACATTTGTCACCAGCCCTTGCTTTATACCACTGGACCACACGTCACTTCTAATTCTTTCATCTCTAGTTCTATTCTTGTGAGTACCAGATTCCTTCTTGCTTAATTTCCTCCACTTCACTTGATCTACGTCTTCAGCTGTAAACCACCATCATTCTTATGACCACGAAATAAACCACCAAAAAAATAATTAAAAAGACAAGTCGCTAAGCAACGCGGCATTGTAAGTATGCAAGTATATTTAACCTTGGTCCCACAGACGACTGCCAAATTAATTATGAAACAAGATTTAACTCAAGGACGCGACCTTGGATTTTACAGGCCCTCCACCATCTGCGCCTTTATGTTTTATTTATAATTATACATTATACAGCAGGTAGACAACCTGCGTCCTTCACACCACATTGGCTTTTGCCTATCGCCTTACGTTGTAATTTATCGATAATGCGAGGAAAAACTTTATTCCCATGTTAACTAGTAGTTTTTTAGTATTGATAACAAGTGCATCTTTCTCACTACGCCGTACATAGTATGTGGCAGCTTTTGAGAATTTTTTTTCTTTAATTCTCCGCTATTTTGAAAACGTGTTCTAGATTTTGATAGGAATAGTAATTTTATGTTAATTGCATTTGTCATATAAATCAAAGAAAACATATGACTGTCGTTGTACTTTGTAGTTAATGAGATCAAATAAGAATGATTAACAACCTTTTCACCCTTTTAAGTACAAAGACTTAGCATCTTAGCCTTACAATGATCTTCAGCAAAGCAATAAATATAAAACAGATTATAAAGAATTACAAATTCACATGAACACGAGCTATAAATTCGGAGATTACGAGTTTGAATAAAGCGATGTATTCGACAAACTGGGCGTGACTCACGGATTTAAACAAAAGCCGCGAAACTAACGCTGTGGATGGCTACCATTCATGTATCTTGATACTTGTCATCGGGCGTGGAATTGGTGTTTCAATGTTGACAAATTGACCCTTTCTATGCGAACTTGCATAGATTCTTCTACACAACTACAGAGCAGCATGATCCATTGCAGAGATGTGATTTAAGTATAAGTAAACAGGTATCCTGACACAACATGCATCAGATGCAAGTCCTATGTAACAGTTTATTTATTTATTGGGTCCACAAACAACGTTACATATTAATATAATTCACAATATTAGGTAATCAATGTTTAAATTTGTTATATGTACGAATCACAGATGCACACATCATTTACAAAAGAAAGCTAATGAAGTAAAAAAAAACATTTATATAAATACTACACTTACTGAACGCGCGATATTTTTGTATGCATTCCGTAATCTTTTTAAATATATTCACAACCACCTCCTCATACTTTCCTCCACGTTGCTGTGTCAGGCTGTCAAAACAGAGGCATACACATATTATTCCTATGAACAAGGACTAAAGAAACGCCTAACTGTAGTCGCAGTTGCCTTATTCAAATACCAATTATCATAATTTAAGCTAAATATATTTTTGTTCCCTCACCGCTTCTGTCTGGGTTTATTCTACATCTCATTGGAGCAAAAAATGACTGGATTATTATGTATTTCGTTACTCCCACAGACATTAGATCAAATTATTCAGTTTGATATATTTTTTATACATTACTATGTGTAATATGAGAGAAGGTTACCCTGTTTGATGTATACTAATATAATAATGCAAAATTGTTTGTTTGTTTGCACGCCTTATTGTCTGAAACGACCAATCGGGTTAGAGTTTTTTTTTTACATTAAATAGCTCGATTCTTAAAGAAAGTTAGCAGCTGAACTAAAGTACCTAAGCAATATTGTAATAAGAGTGAGAAAAAATCATGTGGTCAGAATTATTCCTAACCTAGCATGTGATTAACTACAACCGAGCAATGCCGGGTCTGAACACGTGTGTTCTCATATCGAATAATGCCAATTACGACCACATTTGGATAAGAAAATATACCTATTAAAGAAACTTTCACTTGAACTATTTATGATATTATGTCATGAGCCAGTTACATTGGAATAGGCAGGATTACCTATATATTATGTTGAAAATGAAATGGCAAAGTAAAACATTCATGAATATCTTTCTACACACAGCGTCACTACCGAGTGAGAACAAAACTTATGCATAGAAATAACACGTAATATTTTGAGAGTGCTTGCAACGCTATAGTTGGGACAGTAGTAGAGTAAAAATGAATCAAATGTTTCAAGTTTGAGTAATATTATTGTCCCACAGAAATGTATTCCTCTTTACGTGACCGATAATCTCGGTATTGTATGTAAAACATTTTTTAGATTGACCTAACCGATAACAGCCTATCTGGCATAGTATTATAGAGCTTTATTAGAAGATAAATTATATATTTTCAAGGACAAATCGTCGGTATTTTCAGTCAGAACAGATTACCAAATCTTTGGGAAATTCCTAAATTCAGTACATTGCGGCTTCTTCAGAGACTTGTGTTTTGTTTACGATTAGATAGTGTTATTTATTAACCTGCCCCCGCTAGGGTGATGAGCTGGAAGCAGATAGCCGTAAAATAAGCGAAATAATTTTACAACAAGCCTGTAGACTCATGACAGACTGGCTGTGTGGTGTCCGGCAGAGTAGAATAGCACCAACCCACTACACTTACGGGTGTCGTACAAGGCGACTAATGTCTGAGGCAAAACATCATAAGCCTCCGCATGTCAGAGAATGGGCAGCAGCGTTTTCTGATATACATATTTTTATGCACTGCGATCGCCAACCCGCTTGCCCAGCGTGGCGATTAGGGCATTACCTCCCAGTATGTGTGACGCACAAAATAAGCGACTGGATGCGTAAAGCAGCAAACCGGGCTCTGTGGCGTACCTTGGGAGAGGCCTATGTCCAGCAGTGGACTGCAACGGGCTAATGATGATGATGATGATGATGTAGACTCATGTACAAATCCCACGTAAGTGTACGAAGTGTATGACGAGAACAAGCCAAAAATGGATATAATTACTGCTGTCCATAAATATATATTAATATTTACCATACCGGAGTATATAATCGAATAGAAGCTAATGCATGCCGAGCTATCTTCGACTGGGTATCATTCGGTTACCGCCGTTCGCCTTTCGAACGTCGCCGCTCAATTTGGCACAGAGGCGTCCGCCACTACGTTTGCTTAAATCCAATTTGGTCTATACTACTCGATTATCTCAGTAACTGTACATACTTTGAGGTACCGTTAAGTTGGGATCACTTAATCAATTAAATTATTAACTCGTTAGTGAGTTACTTAAGAATGTAGGTTACTAACAAAAAATAAGCTACGATATCTAAAAAGACTACCCTTATCTATTTCTAAATATGCCTTTTAAATTAAAACTAATTGATTCAGTCTCGAGAATAATAATAATTAACGTTTCATTGAATAATTATTGAACTTGTCTCAATTGTCAACAGTCCGTTGGCAAAGTCTATCTTACGCAGAAGTGTCTAACTTTACGGTTTCTAAGAATTCGTACTAGCTAGTTTTATGTATTAATTTGATTTCAAACATTTCATGTCTGGCATGGTTCATGGCTTTAATGTACTAGATATTTATAATTCTCAGGTTTCATCTGAAATTCTTTTTTAAAGCCATCATAATCGCTTTGAACGCTTATCCATTGTCTACTGGTGCTGAATCCCCTCCCTGTTCGTCTACTTAATTTATTATTGGGCCTATCATATCCAATTTTCTATCATCATTATCAGCTTATAACAATTCCCCCTTGAGCATAGCAAGCCACAATCGTCGGCCTCTCTTTTCCACCTCCGGCCACCTTTACTACTCAAAGATCAACGTAAAATCGTCAATTTTAAATAAATTTACAAAATATATCTTTACATTTGATGTAGCATGAATAACGGTTCAAAGTAAATTCGAAACCGAAACTCACCCAATTACAGCACTTCTGAAAATTTGTCACGAAGCGATATCTTCAAGAAATACTCCATTACTATCGAAAAGTTAACAGCGTCTAATCGATAGACTCCTAGTTAAGGTAGGGACTACATTTTTATAAGGTGACGAGATTTATTAAAGGGCGCGGGCGGGCTGACGTGAAATATTCACGGATCAGGCGGTCGGCTGTCCCGTGGAAGATTTTCGCTTGGGATGATTTATTTGCGAGACCCAAAGGTCACAGCGCTGTTGTATGGCCGCAAACTCCGTACACCTACAAAGGCGAACAGTGCCGTAACTGGGTTAATTGTAGTTGTACTATATTGAGACGCTTTTGCCGAAATTACTCGTATGTTTGATGCTTTCACGTTTTCAAATCTATGTTGTACGATGATGTGCACCAAACTTGGAGTCATGTCGCATTGGTCTATTGCAAAGACAACCGTAAACGCATATTCAATTCTCTTATTTTTTGGGATTACCTTCACATTTATTTGATTTAGCGCTATGATTTCTATGACTTGATAGAATAGACAACTTGATGATCACAATTCTATCATAGTCGACCATTACTTTTTAAACATTAGGATAAATAATTATAATAGGTTTTTTTTACTTGTTCACTTCGTATATACATTCGCCCCTAGTAGCACCTCCTTAATACGGTACTGACCATACCTTCTGTTTTATTTTGATAACAAAGGAGTTCTCATGTATTTATTTTGTAATAACAATAGTTCATTGTCAAGTAATTTCGTTGGCCAAAGTATATAATAATAAGGTGTTACTATATGAATTCATAATATAATGTTCCCGATAAGAATTAGCAAATGATATGCCATTACATAATAAAAAAAAATGCCTAACAAAATTAATTAGATATCTAATACGTCATAAATCATAATGTGAGGTCGACAAACTTGGGAAAGAAACGATCAATTTGAATTTTGGTTGGCAACATGAAACAAGTATTAGTCAATGAGAAGTAATTGATTTTCAATACAATTACTTCGTTTACTTCTAAAATGAATAACAATATAATTAAACTCTTGGAACTTTGAGCACGGATTGACGGCCGTACTTGGAGATATGAAAATATAGACGTACCTACTCTTACGTCATGAAATTTCATAATTTTAAATGAACACCACTCCACAATTTAATCCATCCATCCATCCATCAGCCAAAGGACGTCCACTGCTCAACATAGGCCTCTCCCAATGATTTCCACAGTGACCTGTTGGAGGCAGCCTGCATCCACAATTTAATGCATGTAATGAAATGTCTAATTATACGAGTGATGATACTGGATCCCCAGTTTTAAATTTTCAAACGAATATATTCTTGAATTATTAATGTTAAGTTTTAAAAATACAATTAAGTGCAGGCGATTGCAGACACGCTAATAATACTAATGTTAATACATATGTTCATCGCCACCCAAATTAATTCCCAAGCAAAATTAGCACGAGAACAAGAGTCAAGTGCGGAGAAAATTCGCGGAAAGTTTGAAAACACGTCCACGACGCCTTTGAGGAGAAGCGGGAAAGAAGCGAGGTTGAAATCCCACACCGCGGTTAGCCAAGCGGTAATCGGTTAAGTTGAGGTAAAGAGGTGAGGCTGACGAGTTAAACCTCCCCTCGCAGCCGCAAGAAATTTGATGTTCACAGTTTTTTGTTTAAATTATCCTCTGTCGCTCGCTGTTTACTTTAAAAGAAGGTTTTATAATATAAGTGAATATGTTATGTGTAGCAGTGTTTTTATCGTTGCCTCATTGGTATATGGCATTGTGTGTGGGTCGATAGCTATAGTATCTTGTGTTTAAAGGCAGCTATCTTTGTGAGCTTTCCGATTAAAAAACCTCATATAATTTGTTTTATAATTTGTAATTTGTGCCCAACATAGGCACACAACTAGAAATAAATGGAGATATGAAATACTAAAGTAAAATTATGAAAAGTTTCTGCCTAACAGAGACCAATATTCTTATTTTTGCCCAAAACTGTGTACGTCTATAATGGGGATATATATTTAAATATGTACTACTTCATCTCAACATTTATATAAGTGATCTAATATATTATGCTGTTTGTAAACCATTTTAAATTAAAAAAAGAAGGATTACGGCCCAAAATTCCTAAAGATCTGTACGACTACGCAAAAAAAGAAAAATTCTAAAGCAAGGAACACAAAAAGCGGGCCGGGCCAAAATAACTTAGCACTTAGTATTGTTTTCTACTTAAAAAGCTTTCCGAATTACTTAAAAAGTTAAAGAAAGAAATTGAGTTGAATTAATTATTAAGGCTTTGTTTTACCGACTCCCATTTTTTACCCTCCACATTGAAACACCTAGAATGTTGTGTTTTGTATTGCTAAACGCGTTGCATATTTAATTTAGCGGGACCTCGGAAGTTGGGACCCATCTTGAAGGGGTTTTGTGAATTTTTCTTTTTTTATCCTTTTGTTTGCCTTTGTTGGAAATTTAGGCAATTGGAGACAGAACGACACAAATAACTCAAGGCTATTTATTTATTATGATTTGTTAGGTGCTTTTGATTAATGATAAAATACTAATATTTACAAAAATATACGTATATAATATTTATAGATTATAGCTAGCTAGTTTAGAGCGGATTGGGCATTAATTCGCATAATTAGACATAAAACGCACACTTCTATCTATTTAATGTCACGTGTTTTCTCCTAAAGATTATTTACACTTTTATGGTAATGAAACTAGCATACAAATTTAACAATTCAAAATATATTTGAAATTTACCAATTTACACTAGACCAACATAGCCCTCACAAACATTGAGAAAGCCCGTTCCTAGCAGTGGAACATCAATGGGCAGACATATACATAAATATGGCAGTTTTTCAGCGATAATATGCAATACTTACACAGCGTACAATAAAGACTAAAACATACAAGCTTAATTAAATTAATATTTACGTCATCTCTCGCATTGCTATGAAGGTACACCGAGTGTTTAATTATAAAGGCCGGGCCACCGTCTTGTTTGTCCCAGCTTTCATAACGCTCACTTACAAAGAAAATATTCTAGTCCGTCTGTTTTAAGTCGCATGGAGAATCGTGCACTCAATGGCACCTTAATTTAAAACTTATGTAATAGTTATTTCACCAACGCAGGCAAATGTTTACTCACATTCGCGACTTTAATATTAATAAAATTTTGTCTAAAAGCCTCTTGAAGTAATTGTGTTTGCTTTTATCAGTTTGAGTTGATTTAAGCAGAGTTTCAAGTAGAATGTTAAATAAACATCATGGTAAAGCAAATAGTTTTTATTTAATAAATTAAAACAAATAATTGTGCATGCATATAGCCAACAAGGCGTATTAATTCACTGCCACTGGCAATAAGTCCGCCTTGTATACATTTGTATATGAAGCTTAATACTTTTTTTTAATCGTCGCAATATTACGGGTCGCTTTATTTGCTCAGCTAATGGTTATGATATAGTGAGTTCGAATCTTTTTCCTATACTATTCCAACTTTATTTTGCTGGAGTTGCTCGTGAAGTGTACTTAATGGAGATGGTGTGTGAAAAAATTTTAGTGGTAAGAAAAATCATAATTTCCTTGTCAGCGATATTTCTCCAGATAAATATAAAACATCTATACAAGTAAACAATAACCAACGAGTTGTAATATAAAGCTATTTCCTACATCTTACAGACGATATAAGCAGGCGGAGCATACCTACACGCACAATAATGGAATTAATTAAAATGCCAATGAATAAAAAGGGGAAATACGATATTCCAATTAACGTTAAGCATCCCCCTCATGCAAAATGAGGGTGCTATTTCTGATACAGGGATTATAATGAGGGCGTGACTAGCTCACTTACCTTTCACCGAGGAAAAGTTTCTATAGTATTATGGAAGGTAGGGAAATACTTACAATGGTTTTGACTTCTTTAGAAAAATCTAAACTTGTCGTCATTAGCTGTTTTAACCGCTAGTAAAATAGGGGTTCTTTAAAGTTTTTATGGGCGATCTTTTAAAGCCGTTTCCCTGCAGCCAATGCTATTCTTGCTACAGTTGTACGTAGCCTCTATTATACAACTTCAGAGCCAATGGCTGTCAGTTCTGACATTATATGGCCCTTTTAGGCCATTGCCACATGACAATACGCAGTACAATGTTGATTTTCATACAAGAGAAGGAATAATCGAGTGGTCCATACATATGGTTGGGCGTCCAACACGGCCCCCACTAAAGCTCATTAAAAGATCTGTCATACAAAATAAGTTTTCAATAAAAACTGTCACGTAACAAGCACGTTTACCTTAAAATATTGGCCGCTTTGATTTATAAGATGCTTGTGGAGTGCAGTCTAATTAAATATGTACTGCTTCGGCCTGAAAGCTGATGGGAGCAACTCTGGAGACACTTAATGAACGCCGATAAAGAACCAACAAGCCGTGGTCGACTCTAGCCGGACAATATATTATGTAGATATTTTTACAATAAATTTATTTTGATTATTTTATAGGCCTGTCTATAAAACGTTTGACTACTCTTACTTACCTTCAGATAGTCGATTGACTGATATTAATGTGACAAGGTTTTAACCTTTGACCCCCTCAAAATCTCAGCGTATCCTAGAGTAGTTATAATATTATAAATCGATTCAATAGACTTTTGTTTTTTATTTCAACATGTCGCCCTAATAAGACGCCTCTGTATTAGCACACATCAAGTTATACAGGAACAAATTCACCGCATTGTGATGGTGCTTTCAGCACATACATATTTCAAGTACGTGTCTCGTCGAAGGAAAATATAAATTTAATCACTAACAAATAATTAATTGTTTCCATTTGGGTGTTGTGAGACTCCCTCGCATTTTCTAATAAATATAACACCACATAGAGTCGAAACAGCGCAATATATGTATACAAATTGCGCTTAAATGCTGCTTGGGATCAATCGCTTTAAGAGTAATCCTTATATCGATCGCACCGGGCTAGCGTGATATATATTCAAAATTGTGTAGATAAGTGGAGGAGCCTTGTATATATAAGCTTCAATACAAGTAGGTTGGCTCGACTACGGTACCAATATCTTATAGATAACCCACACTAAAGAATAGTTTCGTAAATTTGCGTGTCGTTCGGCGAGATTTTCGGAGATCCAAAATTTGGTGGTAGAAGTTGCTTATCCGCCTTGCTATCAACCGCCATGCTGGTAAACACTTTATCTATACTTAACCCACAATGTGTCACGTTTCAAGTCCATCGTTTTCATGGACAAGGATATATGGACAAAGCAGAAACTCGGTGGATACTCTTCTTGACTGCAATGCAAAACAACAAGTTTCGGTGTAATAACATTGCCGTATGTATAATATAAAAGTGACATAATTATTCCTGACAATCAAACCAGGACAACACGGTTCACAGTCCATGTACGTCGCTGATTAAAGGGATTGAAGTAATATGAGGACACCAATTAATTTGCCCGAGCGGAATTATTTATGGTGGTGAAAGCGTTGTAACGAGCCGGTTTGTTCTATTGGCAGAAAATCCATTTATCTCTACAGCTATATTCATTACTGGCGCTCCGCTTTAAATTGTGCGTAAACATAATGATGGCTGTTGATTTGCGGCCACGCAAACTGAGGCTTGAACGTGGTGTATTTTTTATTTGATTCCCAATACTCCTCTTCCAATCCTTTTTCCTACACGCTCCCCTCCCGATTTGACGGTCCAGCAACACATCTGCACGGTATATCCAGACTGCGACCGTAAACAAAGCCAGGTGACAGTATTAGTGACTTTAGACACAATGCAACTAAAAATTTCGCCCCGCGACCAGGAAGTAAAAAAATCGCAACGTCGGGAAAACAAATGCATGATGAAATCCGTAAAAAATTGTTTTACTTCAATGTGTAGCATTCGCGTAAATCCAAAATACCATTATCAAAAATATACTTGCCGAATTTTACATGTGTAGAAACGGTTATAGTATAGACTTCATTTTAATAATAATTTATGAATAACAATAAAAAATACTTCAATCCGCTACGCCCATACACCGCGAGCGTACATGGCCCCAACATAAGTCCAAGCTTTACGAACTTGCGGGCGGGTGTACATTTAATTCATCCATTTCCCCGGGGTTTTTCTCTCGTCTATATCCACATTATGAGGGGATGAAGGCTTTATATGTCCGCCCGTCTACTCCACTATTCTTACCAGTGGAACTTTGAACGATCCAATTATAAAATGCAATATAACTTTTGAATGCTATAGTTGCGTTTCCATGGGGTGAATGCACTGCTTTTCAACATTTATTTTTTTATTGTTTTATGATTCTATGTCTATCATAGAGATGGTGATTGCTGGCTTTCTTGTAGTGTAATTATTTTTATTTATTTTTTATGGACTCGAGAAATGAATAATAACTCATCTGATGGTAATATCCACCGCCAATAAACACCTAAACAAAAGATGTTCTAAAGCTAACGTAGCTAGTCCAAAATGTAGGTATATTTTAATCCCAACAATAGTATTTGCCCATAATTGGATTTGTTTGTCATATTTATGTAATTTAATAGCATAAAAAGGGTTTATGAAAAAATTGCCATTAGAAAATTTTAAAACCTTCCCCCAATACATTCTTACATCAAAACTTCAAACAATTCAAAGCTTCAACAAAATTACTGGTCCATTTGAAGTGTGAGCTACTGGTGATAAGCGTTATTGTCGGGGAGTCGACAGCCGACAGGGGATCGGTGTTGCTTTGTCTCCCCACATTCTTTGCGAACAATGCGGACATCCACTTTTGAATTATGACTGGCTTTACGCCCTTTTCCCTCAACACTACGGTCATTAAACGGTGTTTATTGTTTTATTTATAGGAATAACTTGATTGGTACGGGTAATTAATGTGATTGTGTTTTTTTATTACTTTGAACTTAGGCTTATTTGATACCTTATATTTATATGGTTATTTTGTTGGATAATATTGGTGCGGTATTATAATACGGTAAATGATTTCTTTATAAACTGGTACGACAAAGTGATTAAAATGTAATTAATAGTAAGTGCAACGTAATCCAAACAATGTATTCGCCAACGATGTGGTACAATATACAAATATACACAATATACGATATACACAAGCTAAACTCGACATGCGATAGATTTGCGTGGTTTACTATTACAAGTTCATCACCACATGAGTAACTACTGAACATAATGAGACTTAATATTTTATGTCTCAGGATGACTAGCGCAGTGGAATACCAAGCATTGCTTTGTAATTCATGGTATTGTTTGGTTTTGCTACTGTCCATGAGCGGTTCTATCACTTAGCATCGGGTGAATGGCATGTTCGTCTCGCCATTCATCGCAATAAAAAAAAACACATGTATGGCAAGGATCAAACGCATGACCTATTCCACTTATTCCAAATCCTGTGTTTCAACCTATTGCGCCACAAAAGCTATCAGAAGCCTTTCAAGTTAAAGCCTTATGAAATTTGACCTCATTACCGTAGTCAATAATAACGGGTTAGAAAAAATTAACTACTCTGTGGAGAAACCAAGTTCTTAAGAAGTTTTTATTGATGTAACTTTTTAACCTACTTTGCGTTAACTTTTACTTTTAAGGCATTTAAGTACTACCTAATTTTTATTTTATAATACTCTTTTTAGTTAAATAGCCGAAACGACTGAAGCTTAACTTTAAAACGAACATTAAGAATATTCATTTAAGGTCTAATTATTTTATTATTAATGTATGTGACTGTTCGGTGTATTTATTTATTTATTCAATCGGATTACTGACAATGAGATAATAACTGACATCCGTAAAACCTCTCTGATGAAATGATTATAATGGTTTCTCAGATTTACGCAAATGTTACACATTGAATCTTCGTTTCGGATTCAAGCTTACCAGTGTCGACCAGGCTTGCATTGTGCCGGCTGGCAAGGTGTGTCTCTTGTGATACTCAATTTGCATTACATTGGGCTTACCTGCACATTAAAGACATTTTGGCATGCAAGCATAAAAATGCGGTATGATTCCTTATACAGATATCCGCTGACAAAAAAAATCGCTCCTAAACACTATCCAACAACGCATTACAGAGTTAATAAACCCCGGAACACAAATAACCACTATCTTTCAAAACAAATTGCAACGCATAAAATCCGAGCCCATAAGAAAAACAAGCAATACATATAAATCTCTAGTTTTACTTAAAACGCTAATACAAAGAGTGCTATAAAAATATGATAGCACGGTTATTACTTACCCCGGGCCGTATCCGCGCCCCTGGGACCAGTAAATCAGTACGGACCTCAAAGATCTCGGGATCTGAGCGGTATCTTAAGCTTGAGAAATAGACTATTGAAAATTGTGTCACTCTGATGTTTTATCGGGCTTGTGAATGTATTTATTTTTGCGTCGAATAGAACTATAATGTTATGTGATTTACGATATAAAAATTCAGATATTATTGTAGGGATCCGTGTTATAAGTGCGTAAAAAAACTACCGTTGACGACATTGTATATAAAGATGTACAATGTCGTCAACGGTAGTTTTTCTTCTGTAGTCATATATTAGCAACCTCTGTGGCACAGTTTGACTAGAGATAGATCGGATCGAAAAGCCGCGGGTTGGATTCCTACACAAAGACAAATGTTTGTGTTATTTATAAATATATGCGTGGGCGTTGGAAAGTCAAAATCTCTCTTTCTCTACTCTTTTCACTTCTCTTCTCTCTCAAATTGCAGTTTCTGGTCCCCTTGATATAACACTTGTATTTTAATATGATGCCGGGGCTATATGTTATATAGTATTATGCGTGTTATGGTTAATTGCATAAAAAAAATTAATTATTGAAACGATAGAGTCGGCCATTCCGTCGAAACTACACAGAAGCTCTACAAAAAAAAAACATTTAAAACTCAAGAAACAAATCTTAATAACCATCGATTTAAACATCGCTTGTAAATTCATCAAGACCGCGGTCAAAAGTAACATTAACCCGCAAATACTTCCAACCCTCAAAAATAAGGTCTCGATGAGAGGTAAACGCACATCAGTCAGGCGAGTCACGTCTTGGGACACTTATCGTGAGATGCCCTCGTAAAACAAAATTAATTGCTAAGGAGGCGCTCGACCGGGTCACTCAGAACCCTCGTGCCACGTAATCGGACAATTAAAATTCAGCCGCACAGGACACCTATTGTACCTAAACAGACTTTACAGGCTCTGGACTTGTAAAGGTAATTTAGGGTTAATTTATAGGTTTATTATTAAACAAATATTACGAACAATTACTCACTGTTTCGACGCAAGGTACGACGTCTAGTCTTGTGCCGTGTATCGAAACTACGAGGGATTCTCGGGTGTCGCGTCAAGACCTGAAATAAATTGTTATGAATCTTCGTATATAACACTGCCACGAAGACTGTGTATTGTCGAATTGATTACCGTGATCAAATATAGACATACATATTATATTAATTAAGAGTCACTATTATCTTTAATTAAGATACTCAAATATTCTACTAAACTGGCTACGATATCTTTAGTTGTACTTTTTATAGCATTACATGTTTTCCTATAGCAGCCCACGTAGGAAACTCAAATTCTGGCTGGCATAATTATATCAAACAGTATAACATTTTTCGTGTGTTGACACTCTATCTAGTCTGCACTGGACTTGTAATCAGTAGTGAAGTCATTATACTGTGATAAACAATATAAGAAAAATAAATAAATATAATTCCAAACATTTACAGATAACAAAAATAAACGCAAAATGAATCGCTAAAGTACTCGCGACTCACCTGATCTTTTTCTCTTGTCACCAATTTCCTTAAAAGCTAAGTAACGTCGCGAACAAATTTAAAATAAATCCAACACAAATTTCGATTCTGTTTCCAGTCTGTATTTCTCTAATTCCACTCTAGTTCAATTTTTGAAAACACAGTGTAAAAAAATAAACGGGTTTTCCCAATATTTCCACCGGCCAGTGCGTTTAATGCTTTTAGCGTTAAGTTGTATACGCTAGGCCAGTTCTTGTTAACTAATGGAGCGTGCTTCTCTGAGGGGGCGTGAAGATATTGTTTGGATTTTCATTGAAGTCTCAATTGAACATTCTTGAAAAATAGTTATTAATTTTTAGACCTTAAATCTATTCATTTACGTATTGTTTTGGTCCTTACACGGGGTTTTTTTTTTAATAGCATAACGTGGTACGAATATTGTAAAAAAATATTTTATATTAATAGTAATAAACGGATAAACATAAAGGATTAGTAATATATAGGGGTCTTTTTTAATCAAAAGAGGTGTAACGAAAAAAGTTTGACGATCGCCGAGCTCGACTTTTTATAGTGTTGGTATCAAGTACGTATCCATTGCAGCTAAAGTGAATATGCCCCAAATTGTTAGATTCACTGTTTGAGAATTTCGTTCATGTTTATTGTTGATTAATCTTCTGATAGACGTCAGATTCGAAATAGATTTATCATTATTTTCTTCAACTAAGTTACTACATTGAATTTTGGTTTTATTTTAGGCTTGCTTAAAACAATACGATGTACCTTGTTAAAGTAAGAAATGCTTAGTTATGTAGGTTTGAAAATAGATGGAAAACCCTGCAAATATTACTTTACTAAGACGACATAAGTCTCGATTCCTGAATTTTGAAGTCTGTGGATACACCAGCAACAAACACAATATTATCACAATCCAGAAACCAGAACTGCTAAATATATATATTTTTTAATAATTCAGCTTGGCTAGTAATACATGGATTTATTAATTATTTTATATATTATACATATGTACAAACAGCAAAAGATGACAAAATTGTAACTATATTGAAATTAAGCACAATAGGCAGCCTTTTTGCATTGAGCAATCTCTAACAGCCAACCTTTGGATGGAGGCAAGAGAAGGATCTGATAACTCTAAAATATTGAAGAATACTTATTCACAGCTACAAACTCTATCGCATTCCACATCCCAGTACGAATGAAATTAAATATTAAACGCCTCATCAACGATTTGATCATGCAAGTCCAATATTGACGGACGTGTTTAAACGGAAGAAGGGAATTCGCAGCGCGGATACTTTGACATCAATATTCATACTTTTATTAATTTGTCTCTTTTTCCGTGCCGACGCATATTGAGCGGCCTGAGCTCTGAGCAATTAGTGAGGAATGCTCGGGAATATCTGTCCTCCATTTCGTTTCCTACCTGAATGTATGACTCCCATGCGTGTCTTTAATATTATGTGCTATGTTTTTGATGGTAGATGGCGTTGATTGAGGAAAGTGGACAATAATTTATTTCCAACTCCTCCTATTAATTGAACTTTGTGATTGATTTCGTTGCGGGTTAAAGGCAAGTTAGACATTCCCGCAGACTCGCTGAGCTTCAATACTCAGTGTCATTAAAATGCGTGCCACTGTTGTTCAGAAAACAGTGAAGCTTGTTAAACAAATTGATTTTTCGCTCAAAGTAATCAACATTTCGTTAACCATATACTCATATTTGATTTAAGAGTAACACGCATTTTTGATTTACAGTAAATATATGATATTATTTAAATTTCCTACGGTCCTATTGAGGCCAGCAAAATTCCGGACTCCTATTTTAAAATACGACAGATAACATACAATTATACACATATCATAAATGGAAAATTTAAAATACTCTGTCAACAAAATATTCAAATACCATCTATGATAGCAAACACAACTCTGAAAGAAATTTTCCTAGAACGCACAAATAGTGCAGTGTTGGAAAGATTAAGCTTTGGTGTAGCGTCAATAAAGCTAAACGTTTTTCACTGGAGAAGTGAAAAATTGTTGCGAATATCTGCCGTCCATTTCATCAAATCCCGCCCATGGGGTAGTATTCTGACGGCAACCGACATTGCTATAGACAATACATCTCACCGAGAGCGTAAATAAAAAACATCCGAATACTCCCCCGGCGTGCAGAAATACTGATATGGAATGCACAACGTCAAAAACGTTGTTGCAAAAAATTGTTAATTGAATTTCATAAGCTAGCGAAATACATTGATATGTTTAATTGCAATTAAAACGTCTTCTAATTTTGATGGCTCCAATAATAAGCTTTAGGTCAAATATGTACATTTAAATAGAAAATCATTATTCTATATTTTGGGTAAAATAAATTCATACCGGTACCTTTTAACTTCATTATATTTCTTTAACTTGCAAACTTTTCAGTTCATTCAACACTCAAATGTTTGACGAGGTCGGAAAGCAGTGACACGACATAAACAAATAAGCGACATTTACTATCGATGAGAACGAGGTGTTCTACTAAACATCTCAACGCTGCCAAATAATGCGTATAACTAAAACGGAAAGGGGCGGGCCATATTTGTCAAGGAAAGGATAACGAATGGGACAAATAAATTACACAGTTAAGACCAAGGGACAAACATTCTGCTCGCCACTATTACGATGAAATTGGACAACTTTTTTTTATATTGGTCGGATGAAATTACCCGATAAACGTGATTGTAAGGTCAGCGTGGACTATCGAAACAATAGCGAATCAATAGCAAATTCTATATTGATTTGCAATGCTTCTAAACATGCGTTGAATTATTCTGAATTGCTATTTATGAAACTGAGTCATGCATCTGACATATTTATTTAATATGTACATTTAAAATGTACCTATACGTTTTTAAAGGCTTCAGAAATTCACTCAATGCAAACTGTTTTCGACAGATCACTAAAAAAACCTTGGGACATAGTAAATTGAAATGTTACATTTTTTGGGCTTTAGCGTATATTTTTCAGAGGACGTAATTTTATTTTTTTGTTGTGTAGTTTGGTTAGTAAATAACTGAGGAAAATTATAAATTATATGAATAAAAAAATATATAATAGAAATAGAAAACAAAGCCTAATGGTTCGTTTTTATCATATTCTTTCGAGTATTCAAGGACCCGGGCAAAATAGAAGCGCTGTAAAACCCAGATAAATTAATGAAATTATGGTGACGACTAAGCCTATGTTCAGCAGTGGACAGTGGCATAAGACGACACAACGCTCCTTTTTATAAGTTTTAAGTATAATCCACATTTTAATCAAATAAATTCTTAAATTTTCTTAGATAACTAGCACATACACCAGCATCGGTAATGAGAACAGTTGTGTAAACTGCGAGGCGTACGCCGAATAGAATGTTACACTATAAATGATGCAAGACGCGTGGATTGTTCCCCGGTTCGTTCGACGAGTACCTCACTTCACTATTGTTCCGCAGTTTATGTATCTGCTTGTAGCGGTTTAAAGAGAACAACTTTTTATTTGTTTATTGATTTCGTGGTGTGCTTAAGACAATTTAAAACAAAGAGGAAGAAAGCTAAGAATTCGATCCCCGAGCCAGGAGATGTCATACAACCATTTTTTTAATACATCAATTTCAGTTTTTTTTTTAGTTTTCGGTTTTTTAAGTTTTTGATACAGCAATTTCTCCGATAGTTTCTGAAAACCGCGACACTTGTATGTCACTGTGAGGTCAGGATCATGTATAATATACCAAATATGACTATAACATATGTTTTGCTTTATTTATCTAACGTTTATTCCGCACAAAAAATTACAATAGCTATTGTCAACATTTCAACAGCCGATTATATTTGTAGCTCCAGTTTCCACCCACACACGCACATACTAATAATACTTGTAATATCAAACACGTTACCAAATTCCAAACATTAAAATAAACTACAATTCATCGAATCAACCTTTACGCATGGCCGAACAATTCAAAAATCACCCAAACGTCAGTTTATTACATTACCGAGCTTCACAAACGAACGCGCGTCCTACGCTACGAAAGTGGTTTAATTAATTATCGCTTAAACCGTCAACGCATTATTATTCGATAAATTCCCTATATTAATATTCCAATGGTATTACACATTATGTATGTGTTTGCTGACAATTATTCCCGACTCAATTCACCGCGCGCGTTTTGTGACGTAAAACTTCGTATTAACCTTTTGCGATATTAAATGTGTTTTAATCGCCTCGTTTACCCATAAATTAACTCTATAATTGCAGCATCAGATTAACACAAGATAACAGCTATGATTACTCAAGCCTTTTAAAATTAACAAAATATTCACAGATAATACCATTATTTTAGTAAAGAAACATTACTTGTAATGAGTGAGAAACTCCGAGAGTCTTGTCATAACCAAGTCAGTCTGAATTAATTATTTGTTTATCACACAAATTTTCGGGCATCTAACCTGTGACCTTTTGTTTTTGAATAAACTTCTCGCCAACTATATCTTATAGCGTCTTTGATGACGTAATTCGATTTGTACCAAGCCACCAAATAATTATTCTAGTCGTGTATCTTTCCAACCCTTTAGTTTTGAAATAAAACTCTACAGCAGACATCCTGTTTGCACTCAGTTAATTTAGAAAGTTGGGTATCTATCTTTGAAATTAAATTTCTGGAAAGCATTACGACAAATATTTTGTTAGAGCCGTGTTCATATTGGAAGCAGCCTTAGCTTCGAAATCAAAGAATAGTATAGAAATGTTTGAAGCGAATCCTAATGAGATGGACAATCTTATAGGAATGTATACATTTATTATGTGGGCTATTCCATTCCCCTCTTTTTGCTCAGAATTTTATCACGCGTTTTTGTAACTTGATTAGGAATACACAATGTACACATGTATCTCAGTAGTCCGCCCCCCGGCCCCCCGGCCCCCCGCTACCCCACTCACCCTTAATACCTCCTAAAGTACGGCAAGACACCTTAGGAACACTCATGCCCTAGAAATAAAACAATCGGACCACCACTAGTCGTAACGTCTTGTAGAAAACAATAACACTTTTACTGCTGCATTTTGAGGTGAATGCGGTTGTTGGCGACTTAATAATGCTCATGAGGCGGCAACGTAACTACACTTTGGAGTTGATGATGTTGATTTCTCTTAGAGAACATTTATAATAACCTCTATCGTAGAAGGTTCTGACGCAAGTAAAGCAGCCATAAAAACAACAATTTTCAATTTGAACTTTAAATTAGAGCTCATACGAAGTACTAATAACGTACTCTGCACACGCCCCAACATACACTTACGTAACGCTGTTAAAACTAACTGGGGTTCGCTTATTTACTTGTAGATCTCGAAAATTGAGGATTTTATTTAAAATATAATGTTCTAGTCTAAATTTATAATAAGTGGTAGAATATAATTATGAAGGTCACAGTGAAGATCTTTGGAAGAGATTCTTTTTCATCAGATGATTAATTGTGGCTAAAGAGAGAGTGTTGGATAATACGAGTATATAATTAATATAAAACGAAAGCAACAAAGCTGTCAGTTACCTTGACTACCATTACAGAAATACGAATTATTATGACTCATTATTTTACCTGTAGAATTTTTAACCTTATTATAGACCTATGAAAAACAAACATACCAACTCCGACATTTACGTAACAGCATAGTCCACGCATTACAAACAAGCAACATTCGCCGAATTGATATCAAGGAAAATGGGTCGCAAAAGATAGCTTTATCTTGGTCCAAGTTGCCAACGCCTTACTCCTGCTCGCGTGTTCAACAGTAATTCTGTCAAGATTGTATTGTTTTGCTGAAATAACACGAGCTTGTATGACGTTAGTGATGTAATTCACTTGTTTTATGACGACACTAAACGGTTGGATGTTATGTATGTACGGTATTATGTCTGATGTATCTCGGTGCATTTCTTTGAATTTAGCAACTACAGTTTACGGATACAATGAAGATTGTGTTTGCATTTAGATAAATGCAGATATAGAATACTTTAGTCCTTTTTTCCTTCAAAATCTTTGATATACTTTAGTCACTTGTGGCTAAATTATGCGAGATTACTGTGTTTTCTTTCTTGCTTTTTCTTGCTAATATTGTTATTGTGTAACATATCCTAATATCACACGGGCTTTATTTTCTTAGGTATAATAATTTTTACTACCTATTTTATTCTTTAATTTAATTGAAACTCAAGATTTCATTAATAACTTCACTTCGAAAAAAATCTTTTAAAGAGCTGCAGTTCTACTAGTCCAACACATATCATAAATAAACCGTTATGAAGATAACGAAATGTTTGCTTCACTTTTTGATAATACATAAATTGTCCCCTTGTGTGACTTTCTTATCACGTACTATAATATAAAATTGTAGATTCTAAAGCAGTAAACAGAAAAGTGGAATAAGCATACTTTGAAAACACCATTATATCGTTGATGGTTAAATTGCTTTTCCCTTGTCTTCGATCTCTCTATTTACAAATTAGTTCAACGAGATTTCCAGGCACTATGACGTCATAATTCTCTTTACCTAGTATCTAAGGAGCATTAACATTTAAAATTCAGATGATAACGATTCAAAGCATTATTTTCTAAACTAAAGCAAGATAATAAGATTCCCGACGGAAAACAACGAGGATGTTAAACTTCGGTACAGACAGCAAAAAAATGTAACCTGCGTTTTATATTATGCAATAAAATGTTTATAAAGTAAGTTGAGTTAGAATATTAAACAATCTTAAACGTTTATAATAAAATCATTAGACAATCAGAAAATCCATCTTTGCCAATTTTACAGGTGGGTTAGTATTTGAAAATTAGTATTGCAGATAGAAGCAACGTTTCATTATAGCTTTTTCTAACTTCCAGTGTCATCGGCGTCAACTAACTTTACAGTAATTTTCTAGTCCAATACGATCCACCATACTTATATCACAAATATTTGTCTATCTTTCTGCTATCCGTACTCTGTATATGATTCCAAGAAATATTCCTATCTTAAGACAATAGATGTGAGCTGTAATGATGGCGGTAACACCCCGTTATTTCCCTCCTGGGTGGGATTAAGATAAGCATCTCTACGACTAACGAGATGCTTAATTATTCTATGGGCATTAACTGGTATATTTGCCAATGAAAGATGTTATGCGACTTTATGAAATAATGATTGTGATTGCTTCTGTTTGGTGAGGGGTGGCGACTACCTAATGTACAGGGTATATCTAGACTGCGACCGAAAACGAATATAAGTAAGTATAGAATTGATATGTTCTTTAATATTGTGGAACATTTTTTTGTTCTATCATCAATAGTTTTCGCTACGCATGCGATTAAACATATTTTATAGGCATTTTTTACACCTTGGGTAACATTATTGTAGTTTTAGTAGGGATCCTTATTTTTTCTAGCAATTGAAGTAGCTTTTTTTTTTTTTTTTTTTTTTTTTTTTTAAACTGGCACGGCATAGTGACTGCATTGCACCTGATGGTAAGTGCTAATGCCGTCCAGATAGAGTATCGAATGGTATCAGACGGTAGTCTCATACCATTCGACACAATCATGCCGGCCCGCTGAGATGCCTCTTCACGCTACGGCGGAAGGACCCAGGATTATAGGAAGGAGGGAACACGTGCGGTGGCAAACCGTTCCACAGCTTGACTGTACGGCAGAAAAAAGAGTTAGAGAACCTTTTGGTTCGCGCCGAAATGGATTGAACAGTCAAGCTATGGCTCCGCAAGCCAGCACGCGTGGTTCTGTTAAGGAAAGGAGAGGAGGGGATTAAATTGAACAATTCCTCAGAGCATTCGCCATGATACAGACGGTAGAACACGCTTAGAGAGGCGACATCCCTCCGTAACTGTAGCGACTCTAAGTTGCCCGTAATGTCTGCATCATTCACAATGCGGATGGCCCGCCGCTGCAATCCATCCAAGGCATCGAGCAAGTACTGGGCGGATCCATCCCAGAGGTGCGAACAGTATTCCATACCCGGCCGAACCTGCGCTTTATACAAGCGGTAGAGTTGACCGGGCGCGAAAAACCGACGCACCTTGTTCAGGACCCCAACCCTGCGGGAAGTGGCAGATATTACGCCCTCGATGTGATTCCTTGGATTAAGATCACAACGGATATCCACACCAAGGATACTCAGGTCATTCCGCATTGAGAGGGGAATACCCTGAAGAATGGGGAGGGGAGAGAACGGGGATTTTTTGCACGTGAACGCACACACCTGGGTTTTCCTGGCATTGAACTCAACCATATTCCTGGAGCCCCATGTAGAAATGAGATCCAAGGACCGATTGAGCTCAATGACAAGATCCTCGCGCCCACTCACAGTGTCGACCCGGCAACCTGGGGACCCATGGCAGTATCGCCCATGAACCAGTAATATATATAAGCTTATATTAATCAGTGATAATGTAGCATTCAAATGGTGAAAGAATTTTTAAAATCGGTCCAGTACTTTTTAAGCCAATTCTTTACAAATATACTTACATACAAATCTTTCCTCTTTATAATATTAGTAGAGATAATAAAATCTATCCGTTTTGCTTTTTAAGTTTCTTCTTATTTAATGTCTACAAATTTTCTGTTATTCTAGAAAAGCATTTTTTTTTTCATTTTAATAGCATTTGTAAAATTCACTGGCATCGAATTTGCCACAGGCTTAAAAATGGCTTGAAAATAAAAATAAAGCCCTTCCGTCCAAATACCACTATTTTTGTACTGCCCATTCATTTTACATTAAACTAATTCCAGGAAACTACTGAACGAGAGCATTTTTTCATAAGAACAAATCATACCATATTTTCCATATACTGAGCAGAAATATGAAGTTGGTGTAATATCGTAACAGTATACTAACACTCGTTTGGAACTAATAAAGGAACGAGTTGTCTGGCTAAAGTTTTTTGATTAACTTTGGACCAACACACATGGCGGTAATTAAACATAAAGGACCGAGACTAGACATATGCAGTAATATTTTCGCTTTAATCCTGTTGAGTTTTTAAGTAAATTCATATTTTGTTCAGTCGTGAATTAAGTGGAGATTTAAAAGTTAATGAATATCTTCTGATATAAAATAACCTCGAAAATAACTCCATAAAATGTATCCAATTCTAGAACGAAGATATTTATCTCTACTACAATAAACGTACATATTTATGTAATGTGGTAACGAAAACTTCACCAAGTTTAATAAACTTGTTGTTTATATTTATAACATATTTACTTTCTATTTGTTCTCCAGATATTAAGAAACAAAGCCTTAAATTACTACAACTATAAAACAAACAAATTACCTTAACAATTTCAATGATTTACGCTGATAATTATAAAATATAGTTTTTTTTAAGTGGTAGAAATACGCTGTCATCAGTCATGATTCGGCATGAATGGGTAGTCTCGTCCGGGGCGCTACCACTGCTTCACAGAAGATCGACGTGGAGTGACAGTTTTGTTGGCGCGTTTCATTCGGTAAGTGAGATTCCCGGATGCCCACTACCCCTTGCTTCCCATCCTTTATTCTTCCCGCTCCCTTCCCGATTTCATGGGCCAGCAATATATCTATGATCCAAAGGTTGTGGATTTTCATGGGCGGCAGTGAACACTTACCATCAGGTGACCTGTTTGCTCGCTTGCCAAACCAATAATATAAAAAATTATCAAAATCCAGACATGTATAATGATATACTGCTAGATACTAGATAGGATGTCAAGGTTAGTAAGCGTAGAAAGGCTCAGGAGCACCCGCCGCACCGGAACTAACTACTGATTTATTAAACATTCCACTGCCGAGGCGTTCCTCGCGTGTTTCCCCGACTGTCTCTTTATTTAGCACTGTATTTTAACTCTTACATATTCACTTTACAGTTAAATAAAGTCCTTTTACTTTAGCGGGCCGCGGAATATGTTTTTAACTTCGCCACAGTTTTTGCGAAGCGTTGGTTCGAGATTGTGTTTCTAGTTTTAAACGGCACGTGTACGCCGCTCGGAGCAATTTGGAACTTTATGAAAAGTGCTTGTACTTGTCTTATGTTTTTATAAGTTTTCACCAAGGAATAAGTATTTTAAATACCCAGTATTGTTATGGTTTTTTCATAATGGACACGGGTGACCTAGAACTGACAGAAATGATAGTTTAATCCACGATGGATGAATTAGAGCTGAAGACGAAAATTAACGATGAACCCAAACTCAAATTAATTTAACATCACTATACAACATGCAGTATTTAAATATATATTACTATATCTCACCTCTTTTCACGCTGTTCTCTATGTCCACGCTATGTTTGGGCAAATATTTGAAAACGATGTCCCACTGCACCTTTGCGAGCGGTTGGATCTTATTAAGCTAATAGCTAATCCGTAGTTAGAATGTCATGCGGTTTTGATGCTGCTTCCTAAATAGAAGTCCCAACTACCAGACATCATGAGCTTATCATGTGTCCTAATAAGATCTAGAAAGAATCGATTAGACTGAATGTGAATGTGCATTCTAAATACGTTACATTAACGCAGTGCTATTGTGAAATATTGCTTTAGTATCAGAAATAAGCTGTGAACAAATAAATAAGTGCTGCTGCTATTA
This sequence comes from Deilephila elpenor, assembly GCA_949752805.1. Classification (NCBI taxonomy): domain Eukaryota; kingdom Metazoa; phylum Arthropoda; class Insecta; order Lepidoptera; family Sphingidae; genus Deilephila; species Deilephila elpenor. The sequence continues at coordinate 11,680,639 of OX457101.1, read as the reverse complement.
GTAACCAAGTTCACAATTGTATTACAGATTTTGATAATTAAAATAACTTAACTCAGCAATAAGCGATAAATGATTGTGAAAACGCAAGACATAAGGAAGTGCAAAACAACTGATCCATTCAATTCTGATCAGAAGCCAGACAACAATTTAAATAAATAAATAGCAAAATCCGAACGCTTCAATTAAGCGCAGCAGCGGTAACTCTGCAATGGACTATGAACGAAATTTCTCAGCGAAAATGAACAACTGGCCATAACTGCAGCGGAACTCTGCGTACAACTTTCTTATTAAAAATTCGGTTTGAAAACTTGGCGGTTAATGGAATTTTAACCACCGCAATGATTAACTTATGGCGCGATGCTTTATGCATTTTCATTAGTTTGAAAATCATTTAGAGAACTGAGGACTTTTTGAATTGTGAGTAATGTAGGTTATGGAAAGCGTTATTCCTCGTGTTGAAGTTCTTTTAACGTCTTGGCCGTTAGCAGTGATAATCATAGTGTAGCGATAATAAATTTATAAAATTTAGATAAACAGAAAATGAACTAAGGTATTATAATAAATATTGTAAATTAAAATGTCTTGCATAACACCAAAGTCCGCAAACAAAAACCGAAGGTAGAATTTATATAACAAACTTGTCGTTCCGATGAAAATAAAGTGCTTATTTAAAATGGAACAAAAAGTGATTGATATTTTGCACCCAGTTGTTAAACAAGTAACTCCAAGAACTGGAAGTAACAAAAGAAACAATTGCATTTCTTTCACAGCCATTAGCTCGCGATAGATTTTATCGCAAAGTTACTAAAGACTTTTTACTGTAAAACATCACCGCACTGCAGAAAGAAGGATGAAAAAATTCCGCCGAAGTTTTAACTCGCCTATCCTAAGCGTGCAAAGTGAATATTCAAGAAGGTTGGGGTCCTTGCATCTGCAAGCTGTGATAAAACTGGAGCCAGATGCTCGTAATTCTAATACTTAAGTGCTCTTCCACACTCGAATCGTTGTTTGTAATAACAAGGTCCCTCTTGTCAAGGATAAGCATTTGATCCTTGAAAGTTTTGGAGCGTCTGCTTCGTCAACATCGGATCAATGGATGTAGAGTGATTCCGCTATTCATGAAGCTTTGAATTGTATGAACAGTTGGGAACATTCGATGAGCGAACTTTGTGTTTTTCGAGTGTAGATAAAACATTTATGAATTGTAAGTAAATGTAGTGGGGTTTTGCGAATAGTCGGTTAGATAGTTGGATCTATATTGTGAATAGTGAAGTCTGAATGTTGAATATTGATATTATTGATAGCGTAGGTAGTCTTTTTTTGTTTATGAAATGTAGGATATTTTTTTTTATATCGTACGCTTGAATACATAGTAACGTATTCAATCTGCTTTGATGCCTTTTAGCAATGTCTGGACTCCGCCAAAATGCTTCTGCAGAAAACAATGTAAGGAATTGATTAAGGTTCTTTCAACTGAAGATTTTATTTGAACACTCATCTCTTTTGTAGGGCCACGCGAACATGCTTGTACTTGAAAGATTTACGCGAAAACAACACAGTTTTACAAGCATTATCATTATTGATAATAATACACGGCTTGATTTAAACCACGTTTTGTCACAATTAATATTTCTCTTATTCATTTTCGCCAGCTATTTAGCAATGAGTCGCATAGGTTACCAAATAAACTATTTTAACACACTGATTCAAAAGACAAACATTCAACATTATTTTTAAAATCACGTACGCAGCATGACGAAACTTTGACCTATATTTTTGAGTTCTCTTTTGATAAATAAACTACCGGATACAATACACAAAGCATGCAAGCCGATGCAAATAAAAAAAATGGAAGTTATTTAATACGAAGCACTTTCACTCGCGGATTTGCGTATGCTATTTGATGTACCCCTTATGCGTAGTCTTTTTATTGTGTTTTGTTTTTGTTATGTTCTCATCAGAGATTAGGTGGGATAAAGTGTATGGGTCAAACTGATGAATTTTATTTTATTAATAATTAATTAAACTTCATACAATAAAATTGTACCGGCGGACTTAATGCCATCGGCATTTTCTACCAGTCATCCTTTAGGAGATGCAGAAATGAGACAGAAAGGGTGTCTAAGAAATGTAGATAATATAATATAAAAAACATACACTTATTAACAATAACTGCTGCCTCGGTGGCGTAGTTGTATTACGGTACGGTTACAAAGCTGAGGTCTCGGGTTCGAGTCCCGGGTCGGACAAAGTGATATTGGATTTTTCTATTCATTATCAGCCCAGAGTCAGGAATTTGTGCCCGATATGGCGATAGGCTCGCCCCTTATCACATCGTGGGATTTACATACAAGACGAAATGTTGGTGTCCTGGTGGCGCCTCTGCCTACCCCTTCAGGGATAAAGGCGTGAGTTTATGTATGTATGTATGTATTAACAATAAAATATTATACCTAGGTATATTGCTACAATTTTACTTCGAGGCCTTAAATATCAATTATATAGGTATATCATTAATGTATAGATGTGATGAGGTGTTATTTCGCGCCCAGCAAACTTGCTTCCCTTTGTTAAACTTGCCTACATCCTAACAACATTATTTTAAGTCGGGCTTACGTCCCTGGACCTTTATGAACAATGATTTATCGACTTCATGGGCCTTATTTACATACCACCAAATTTCGACGCACACACAATAAATATTAAATTTTATAAATATTGTAACGGGTGCGGCCTTGGCTTTGGTGTTAAAAATATTATCTATATAAAAAATATAATATGAGGTCCGTCGTTTTGCACGTATCACGCTAAAGCTAGGGGTGTTTTCTGCGCTATTTCTGAGACATTTGTCATTTATCTTTCAAAATGTAGACCAACTAGGATGCCTTTTGTAACTGCTATCCTTATGCGATTCGTGTGGCCTATCAACTGAATTAAAATAAGCTTGTAAATACTTACCGTATTTTATTAGTGGCCGAAAATTTTAGCTTTGAACCCAGGTCAGGCGACCTATTTATATGTACCCCTTCATACGCAGTAGGAAACTTCTACACGACTCATTGACATTTTAAATATAATAACGTAGATAACATCGCGGGCATCGCCTAGTCTTGTATACAAGTTTACGTTGAAACCATTATGTTTTATAGGTTATGTTTTGTGCTCGCGTTTAAAGTAACGAAAATTGGTGTTGTAACGTAACATCTAATCATGCCATCGACGGCATTAACTTGAGTGCTGCGTATAAACACCTACGCAATTTTTATACATAAAATTTTTCTCGGAGTAAATTTAATATCTTTTTTTACATTTACTTGGTTCTTTAGATATTGCAATATATTATTTTTTAGTTGATTACACAATAACATACATACTTGACAGCCTGCGTGGCGCAGTTGGTTGGACGCCGCCTGTGAAGGGAGAGGCCGCGGCTTCGATCCCCGCACCGAGACAAATCTTTGTGTGATCCACAGATATTTGTTACGGGTCTGGGTGTTAGTGAGACTCGATCTTAGTGTGGGGTCAGGGCTATCTATGTGACTGTTCGGTGTATTTATTAATTTATACATCCGGAAGTAACTCTATGTGTTGGTCTGTTTGTTGTCTGACTACGACTTTACCTCTAAAGCAATTATAATGTTGGAAATTGAAATCTTTTGCTGCTATATATGAACTGTGTTAATTGAGAATTTCTAAAGTAATTAATAGTCGCTACTTTACGCTTATTTTTTCGAATGCATTAGAATTCTGTACACTTCTCTTGAACTTTCTGCTGTTAATTAGTCCCAGAAATTATCCCTAGATGGCGGTGTTATGTTTGGCCAGACTGCGCCACATTAGAAGCTCTCGATTGAAAGAATCTATTCTATTGTAACGTTGAACGACGAAACTTTATTTCTATGTCATTATTAAATTAGCGGCATGCAAACATTGTGAAACCACTCAAAAGGGTTATGAAACAAAGTGCGTATAATCTACTAACTCATAACAATGTTGCCTTTATTTGCCCTCAGCACACAAGAGTTGAATATTCTCGTGAAAATATTATTACTTAGATACGTAGATACGTATGCATATACTGGGCGGTATTCGGCGAGCGTAGGCGGGGGGGTTATATCATTTGTATCGCAACTTTTTGGAACTGTATTAAAACATTAATAATATCGCGTTTGGGAATTTTCACGTGACTAATTTTAATCGATGTAGTCTGCAACTATTTCGATGTATATTTCACCTCCATCCATCGAAATTGAGAATTTAATAATTCAATTGTTGATGTTTGCCGTATTGTTTATTTTTATTATTAAGTTATAAAATAAACATGTTTAATTTAGCTCTATTTAGATTTGTTTTGATATGATGCATATCCCACAATAACATGGCATAATTTGCATTTAGCATTTGTCACATGAATTTATTATCAGCATATTTCCAAATTAATGAGTATGGTAATTATAATAACCTATTAATTTCTCTGTTGGTATGTGTTGAAAGGTGTTTATTAAATATATTGTCTTGGTATATTATGTATATGTAGCATTACTGTTATTAGTACCTATGTCTTGTAATAAATAAATAATCAAATTACATAACCATTTACCGATACCAAACTAAAAAGATTTATTGAACACAGCATCGAAACAATTTTCATTAATCAAAACATTATCGCCCATCTTACATTGATTAATGAATCGACGGGGGGCACGGCCCACGCTTACCGCGGTACATACCTTTACACACTGTTTTCTCAAGCAAACATGCTCGACCATAAGACTCAGGCATGATTTACGGACCCTTAGCATAATATTACCATGCTGAAACTTTCCAAAGATACTATGATAAACGGACCGTGCGCTGGTATTAATGATATTAAAAATTATATAATGGTAACTGGCCAGGTATTTATTGATACTTACCTAATTATTCCGTGCAAATTTGTTGTAACTTGTATTTAGTTGAAAACACTTACAAACGTGAAACTCAAACTGCGTGAATAATAAATATTTTTTAACGTGGCTGAGTACTGTACTGGTTCAGCCCATAATTTCTCATTGCTGATCACAGGACTCTTCTAAAACTGAGCCTGACTCCATAGAGCTCAGGTTTCAGTCCACCCTGCTGGACTAGTATGATTTGGTAAACTTTACTTATCATTAAAATTCGTGTAAATCTCTGTCGTATAAAGTTTTTCTCACGTTGTTTTCATTCACCGGTAAAGTTCATGTTTGTTTATTCCACACATGAATAAGGAAAGTCAGAGATATGCCCGGGGATTCGAAACCGCGACCGTACTCCTTGCCGATGGCCGCTGCATCCGGTGTGATACCAATAGACCAACACGCGTATGTCATCATAATGGCATAATCATCACTTTTTTTATTGCACATCACCTGATACATAAATAACAACACAGCCAATAATCGCTGAAACTGTACATAAATAATAATAATAAATACACCCAACAGTCACATACATAGTCCTGACCCCACAATAAGATCGAGTCTTGAGTCATGGGTTTCAGAAACTACGAGAGACTTTTCGCTCTCACAATCACCCCGACCCGAGACAAATATTGAAATATATGTGGGCATCACAAACATTTGTCTCGGTGCGGGGATCGAACCCGCGGCCTCTTGTTTCACAGCCGACGTCTGAGCAACTACGCCACGGAGGCTGTCCATATAATTGAATTACAATACCGAAGTTGCAAGAACAGTTCAACTCGCATTCAGCTAGTACAGGCGTCAAGTACTGTGACGTCACCGTGCGGATTCACACAGCACTGATTGCAACATTAAACTCGACCCAACCACCTACAACTGGCATTATCGTTCTCAACTTTCATTTAGACTCAGCGTCTTGGTGCCATGATATTGACCATTAGTCGGATATTTCCTGGGCTTAATTGGCTGTGAAATGTTGGTAAATGTATTTATTTTACCAGGTATATTTGCTGTGAAAATAAACTAATAATTGTTATTGTAGATGAAAATATTTTTGTTGATGACATAACATTGAATTATTGTAAACATTACCGCTATTTTCGTAACATAATATAGATCAAAGTTTCAATAATTCTCACCTACATACGCTGATAGAATGAATTGTTCATTCAGTCTTACTATACTTGTAAAAAGCGCATACATTCTTACAGAAGATAAAGTTAATACACTTTCATCGCACACTCGCAATGCGGTAATACCGTTTCTAATCAATGTTAACCCTCCCGAAGTCCTCGGAAAAAATCCTATGAATACGGCGTGGCAAAAACGTCCATTACTTATTTCCGTCGTTCTCTTAATGACGTCATTATCTCTAGGGGCTCGGCGTGCGGTCACGTCGCCCCTTAATTCTGACTGTGACGCGGTCTGAGTGACCCAAGGTGATGATAAATGAAGCGACAAAAGCGGTGACGGTTAATGCGAGCTCGTATACGATCGCCGGGTTGTTTGTACCGCGTTGGAGAGTCCTGCGGCGTCCAATGCGGTTAAAAAAAGAAGCAATCATAATTATTATAATGAGGATTTGCAGTGCTAAGATGTGGTTGCTTGTTTTTTGTTGCATAAGGCTCTATTTTAAGTGGAGAGGTTGCAGTATAAAAAGTGTAGTTTTCAAATAAATTTGTTATGTTTTTAAACTCAAACACACGGGATGGGACAGGAGAGGCCAGTATTACAACCCTTAAGTAATGAGACAGAAAGACACGGGACAGGACGGGTTAGGACGGGAAACTTAGAACAGAGGACAGCAGTCACATTGAGTTTAAATATAAATAAAACAGTACGCGAAATAAAATGTTGCTGATGTGGACTGGTCTCAGAAGCTTCAGCGCCTGGGCGGAACCGGGCCGGCCCCTAGTATCTAAATAATATTATTATTCAAGTTCCAATTCCCACAACCTCAATACAGTCACACTTCACTGTCTACCAACCATAAACGAATCCTTTGAAAGGGAAAACTTAGGTAAATCCTTTTATGTAGACCCATAATACGACAGAAAAATGGTCATCGCCGGAGGGACGTTTTCAACTCCTCCCAAAATAAGAAGCATAAAAACACAAAAGCCCCATAAAATCCAACAGCGATGGCCCACATCCCGGCCATTCAATGGATAAAGGATAAAAGGGAAATCAGGAAAACATGTACCATCACTAAATACATGGTGTTTTCTAAAGGGTGTATTGTAAAATAGTTGTAAGTGTATCTTATAGTCGCCAGTGGCGAAGGGTGACTTTTTTCAAAAGGGAAGCCGATACTTATATTTTTACTCCGCTATGTACGTAAGATATTTAGCGACATATTTGCTTAGTAGTACTTACTATATTCTCATAAAAAACTTGCACGGAATAGCACTGTGCCCGTTAGGTGCTTTTTTTAACGTTTTTAAAGTAAATTTCGATTCAATGCAAAAGACAACATTAGCCTGTTTTGAAATTGATAGACAAAAAAAATTCAAACGTTCCTTATATATAAAAAAAAGAGATTGATGTAAGTGGACGAAAGTAAAACGATGCCAGTATAGAGCTAACTGGAGATCCATCGTCTCTGCCAACCCTCATGGGATGCAGGCGTGGGTTATGTTTGTAAGTCCTATTTTGAATCAACGCTAACAAAAATACGGCATAACAATATTTATTAAATAATTAAAACTTGTCAGTTGCCGTTCTTTCTCTGGTACTTAAATGTATTATCAAATTTAATATAATTTCCAGTGCGTTTTTTAATTACGTAAATGCAGCATTTTTAAAATTACCTCATAATAATGCAATTCATTAGATAAAACGATACATACGACCATTATCAAGTTTCATTCATCATTAAAGTTTTGCTAAATAGATAGATCTGTTTGCACTTCGAAACCAGTAAAATTTCATAAATTACCCACTAATTATATACAAACCTAACAATAGACACCGCATTATACATATACACTGAAACAACACAGTAGTAAATAATATTTTCTAATTATAAACACGAAATAAAAGAGGCGCGAACTGGCAAATTACTTTATAAGCCGTAGGCCCACCGGCATATTCACAAGCGAATACCGTCGTATTTCTACAAATAAATTTAGACCTTAAAAGCTACAGGTTTTAAGGAGCAATTTTGCATGCAGTTCTGAGCAACAAACGTGTAACAGAGATGGCAAATAATGCGTTGGAAATGCGCGCGAGAGCAACGGGAACTCGTGCTGTGTTCTTGTAGCCTGACGTGACGTCATCGGGATCTAGGCGGCCGCGTGTTTCGTATGCATGTACTTACGTTTGTCGTTGTGTTATTAATTGATCGATAATATTTTGTTTATTAATATCGAATAACATTTGTTTATTGTTTATATTTATTTTAATATTGTTTATTATTTGATTATTTTCTTCATATAACTTGTTTAAAAAAATGTTCATAATTAATAATTTCCTTTAAATTATAAGGCGTGCTGCTAGGAATCGGCTTGTATGAACCCTTCGCCACTGATAGTCGCTTTCAATTATTTTCTATTTAATTTATTATATTATTTTATTTAAAACTGCCATAGTAAATTGATTATACCGACCCTGATGATAAGTAAATACAATGATGTCTGAGTTTATTTTTGCACGGCGAGTGAATATTTTAATTGATAAAAAGTGTCGTGTTTGCATCAAGATGACTGAATGTACAATCTTACATTCTTGGAAATGGCATTCATTTAACATTGCAATTTACTTTTGTCCAGTTTAAAAGTATAGCAAGTTGAAAAAAATATGTAAACTATAATGCTTTCCAGATTGAGTATCTGGCACGAGACAGCTATTTTTTGGCATTCGACACAACAATGCCAACTTAGTTGCCTCTTCACATACATACATAAACTCACGCCTTTTTCCCATAAGGGGTAGGCAGAGGTCCTACCAGAATACACACATTTTCGCCTAATATGTTCCGGCCCACGATGTGGTCCTATCGCCATATAGGGCACAAATTCCTGACTCCAGACTGATAATGAATAGAAAAATATATCCAATCCAATATCACTTCGCCCGACCCGGGATTCAAATCCGAGACCTCAGCTTTGTAATCGTACCGTTGTACAACTGCGCCACCGTGGTAGTCAGTTGCATCTTCACTGTTTGTTCAAAGAAACCAAACGCTGTAAGAAATATAAGAGACAGAGTTCTATAGCTTGATAGAGGCCCGAATTATCACATAATTATGTTCCACCGTTTCCGGACATCATGTACAGCCCACAATGGCCATTTTTCCACCTGTACGTTCCGATTGTGATTCATTCAGTCACATTATTTACCTGCCAGTCGGAGGAGCTTGGTCATCACTCTCGAAGCAACGTAAGCCCTTTGCCGCGCCGACAAATCATTCCTCATAACGCCTTTGGATAAAACTTTTTCACGCCCAATATTTGAAATATGGCCTGTTTTAGTTTTTTGTTATTGTTATATTTTGATTTGTGTAGATGTGGCTTTTACTCGCGATTTTGTTCATGTCGTACTAAGAAATAGATCTGAAAAATATATCCAAAAAATAAATTGAATCATCATCCACATCCATCATTATTTATCCCGTAGGGTCCCATTGTTGGCCTCTCTCTCATATTATGCCACTTTTCTCAGTCTTTTGTTAGTCGCATCCACTCCTTTAATACTCCATTATAATTACAAAGCTACTAAACATTCCGACTACGTTCCCTCGCAAACGTAAACCGATAAAACTACGCTGGCGGCAAAATCGCGAATTATATAATACAAAACGGACCACAGCGGTTTTGGTAGGGAACTTTTCAAATGTTGTTTTGCGGTTTAGCGTTTTCAGTTCTGTGTATTACTTTTAGTTTGGACCGCAGAAAGTGGCCGAATATTTTCGACAGCGAAACACAAGTTAGAAATTGATAAAAGTCCAAGTGTACAATACAATGTTTTAGTTCGAAACATTATTGACAGTCATCTTAGTCGGTTGTGTATTTAGACGCCAAAATAAAGTAAAACAGAAACGATCAGAGTTTGATTTATCTAAAAATACATAACACATTTAAGTCAACATTCAGAACAATTGACACGTAATACATTTTATATGATAAATATTCACATAATCTTAAATACTTAGGAAACCTAGCGATCGTTGTTTATGTGTGTGAAATATTTTTTAGACAAAAAAAACATATAGTCGAATTGAGAATCTCCTCCTTTTTTTGAAGACGGATAGCAAGCACGTGACTCTACTGATGGCAAGATCTTTCCATCGCATAATGATAAGCCAAGACATTTGATTGTAGTAGGAATGCTTTTTAAATTATCGGAACAACTGAGGGTGGAGTGTTAAATAAGGATATACGCCCACCCAGCCTGCCCCCGCATTCACAGATTTAAATTCCACTGAAGATAAATTCGTAAGCCAATGAACTGAATATTCAGAGATATATTTTAAACATCTATCTATATCAGCCCATATACGTCCCACTGCAGGGCACGGGCCTACTCTACAATCGAGAGAATCGATTGAGAGTGGTTAGGCCATATAGTCCACCACGCTGGCCAAGTGCGGGTTGGCGGACTTACATACCGTAGAAATTCTTTAAAATCGCTACGGTATGCAGGTTTCCTCACGATGTTTTCCTTCACCGTTAAAGTGCGTGGTGATTGACTATCAATACACACATAACTCCGAAAAGTCAGAGGTGTGCCCTGGGATTTGAACCCGCGACCACCGTGAACATGTAGGCAGCCGCGTCTGGTCCGTTACCAACAGGCCACCACGCACTTTAAAACATACCTCGTGAAAAATCGTTGAATAAATTAATATTCTTAATATTTTGTGTTGTATTCGAACCACATGCGAACAAATGATATTTATTACAGTACTGTCATTTTCGTTTGTACACATGGCTAGTTTGCGTTGTTAATTAATGTTGTATATATCATCATATATTACATATTTTACTTTATGGTAAGAAAATAATATGTATTAAAAAATATTTTATATTGATAATTCAATCTACACTATTACTTACACTAATATATTATACTAATATATAAAACATATACGTAAGTTAATAAATTAAGCAACTCAAAATCAAATAACACAGAAAAGATCATCTAAAAATAACGTGACCAACTCGATATCACAGCTAAATATAATAATTGAATCATAGTTTTTGAAACTGAAATAAACTGCCGTTTTTGAAAACAATATTGGTAAAAATATTATTTTTGGTTAAATATAACTCTGATTGAATTGGTTCTACATTTGGAAAATTTAAATCAAGTCATCAGTGCAGATAGCTTTAACTCATTGCTATTTTCCGTGGCCTCGCTGAAGAAGGTGGTAATGTGGCCCCCCACTTTGTTTTTTAAAGCTTTATTTAAAAAATACAGGAGTCGGAAACCTAAAAAATACATAGGAAATGCGAAAGTTTGTATGTATGTATATTCGATATCGTGCAGGCGGGCATAATTGTATAAGGCAAGGAGAAGCAGTAATCCCTCACCAATGCATGGATGCTACATCTGAACTGCAATAGACTTACCATCGGAAGAGTCCGTTAGAGGTGCTAGTATAAAAAAAGGAAATCTGTTAATACACGAACTAACAGTCAACAACAATAATAACAAGACAAAACTAACACCAACAAACGAGTCCTAAAACTGTCTGTTTTTACGTATAAAACTAAAGACACTCAAGTTCGCATCGACATTCGACTGTTCCGGTCCATTTGCATAATCTGTCTGGCAGGCGTTCCCGCACCTACTCCTACAAGACTTATGGCGAATGAAAACAAACCAACGGATCTGTCTGTAAACACGAATAACAATGGGATCAATGTAATACATAACACTTGATACTCTTTGAACTTTCCCTACGGATTTATAAGAATAACACACTCATCTTGGCCCTCAAGAATCTTAATCTTAAGAATGTTTGGGGAGATTTGAATATAATGTTGTTTAAAGACACAACGTTGGTATTCTATGATCGTTTAACGTAAGTACAAGTAAGCCTTTGTATCGCAAGGAATGGTGACTGTTTATTTTTTAAATTAACAAGGTACTGATTGATTGTAGTAGTTGTATGTTCGTTTATCACCTTCAGAAACTTCAATTTTGTGAACGCCATTTTACTTACAATAATTCAATGAAATTCGAAAGAAGATTATTTCGACTATGTTAAAATACATAAATAGTTCGTCGTCTTAATCGTCAGCCAATTCATTCCAAAATAAAAATATAGTATTATCTGGGGCAAAAGGAAGTAGATGAAGATATATTGTTCTTTTCATTCATAACCGCTATTGTCATAAAGAACAACGGTTAAGTCATGCACTTAACACATTTAAAAATAGTTTGTTAACATTTCACGTTACATTTCAGATGCAACAATAACATTTTAATGAGGGAACACCATTGTTGGACCAGAAGGTACGTCTGTGTATTCACACCATTCTAAAAAATCACACATTGTCAACAATATAAAAAACACAATGAAAATATTCACTAACTTCACCAAAAACGTGACTCCCATTCTTGTCTGAAGCCAGAGTGGGGCTTGGCACTGGTCTTTGCCCCCCTTATACATCACATCCTAGATGTTCTTATAATTTAAACAATACTGTCAGTATATACGAGTAATACTAGGATTATTAAACATGCTGCACAACAAATCTTAGGGAACTAAAAGTAAAAAAATATATATTTAGAATAGGGAATATGCATAAAATTTAAATTTTGTCTCAAATATTTTTTTCTAGATTATTTATTGTCTTTACATGATAGCTCAAAGATATTTTTTTATTAAGTTATTATTTAAACCAAGAAAATATTAAATAGAAAGTGACAAATAAGGGAGGGAAACTTAAACTTATAAAACGCGTTACCATTGGTCGAAACGAAATGTGACATCAGTGGTCACGTTATTGAAGTTATCGGTGTCGATATTCATACTGATAAAGTAGTATTTGTGAAAAAAATAGTTTGAAACTGAATTCCTGTGTAATTACTTGTGAACATATATAGGTATTTGTATTCAACCTAGGACAATGACAGAAACTGGTTTTGTCAAAGCACAATAATCTACCGAAAATAGATGCATTTATGATGTCAGCATTTTTTGCATCAAACCTCGATTTTGCGCTTAGATCAAAGGAGTGAAAGCTGCAAGGTAATTAATATGTTACACGGTATATTTTAGTCCATAACATGGATATGGCTTCATAATGGTTTTAATAATATTTACAACAAAACATAACCTATACATAACCATTAGTCATTAAAATTGTTCCTAGGTTCTTAATTTACGTGTACATAATTATTAACATGTAATATTATATTATTGAAGCTCACTCAAGTATGATATGTTTATATACCTTTTGTAAATACGATATTCCGATTAACATGAACAATTTTGCTTACAAATGAGCTTCATTTACTAGTGATAGTCTTTGCCTTTTAACTACGGCCATTCTTTCAAGCTGTAGATATACAGGGTATCTCAAGACCGCGACCGAAAACGAAGCCAGGTGGTAGTTTTAGTGGTTACAGACACGATGCAAATAAAAATTTAACCAAAACAGCGACAAATATTTTTTTAGAAGGTTTTAAAAATCATCTTGTTTGGGTGGGAAAAACCTATTTTTTGCGAAAATAATAATTTAAACCCTTACATACCATTGTGTGTTGAAAAATAAAGAGGTCTGCATCATTATTATAGGAAAACTATGTATTTATCACCCAAATACGACGATAAGTAAAAAATTACAAAAAAAAGTTGTCGATTTTTTTGCAAATTTTTTACTTGTCTTGTGTCTGTAGTCACTAATTCTACCTGGCTTCGTTTTCGGTCGCAGTCTTGATATATCCTGTATTTATATAGCATACTCACGTTTAAATGATCTTCACAACAAAATACAACCGATAATTGGAGACACATTATCCCTTCTCATCATCTTACACTATTTTTTTAATAGTTCCGCATCGCGTGGAATACGAAATAACACTTTATCGGGTGTACTAATAATAATGATTTTGCACTTCGGCACTATACAATACTTGTAAGAAGGTTTCTTAACCTCTTCGATGGTTTGTATAGCAATTAAAACTGAAAACATATATGAAGTAACTGAAATGCTACGGAAAACAAACATGGGACACAACCACTGACGTCATCGAAGGCGCGCTAGATAGTGCGTTTGAACGGTTCTTTATTCAATATTTTAAGTTTCACTTTAAAAAAATATATGACTTTTTTCAAGCTTATTTATATTTTTTTTCTATGTGATAAAGATGTAAATGATCATTTTAAGAAATTAAAAAAAGACATCCATATTCCCTATTACGTCCCTATAAACGTGTATACAAAATTTCAGCTCAATCGGTCGAATTGGGTTACAAAATTCCACCCGAACATATGTACATACAGAGCAAGTTGAATAAAATCTTATAATTATATTTTACAAGTTCTTAATATACGCATAAAAATAAGACTAATTTCTCTGCTTTTATTTCCTCAACCACAGATAAGTTTCGACTCCAAATAAATCAATACTTAGTGCTTAATATATTTTCCTTGAAAAAACACTTGACTCATACATTTTCATTCTTAGTAATAACAGGTCTGACTACTATCTAACTCCAACATTCGGCATTCGGTTAAGGACCCACATTTAGACATTAGCATTGACTAAATGTCAGATCTAACATCCCCCAGGTAAAATTAAGAAACATAAATAAACAGCTTTGCGACTCATATAGGTACTCTAATTTCAGTCTATGTACTTATTGGTCATTATCATATTCAGGATCCAGAAAATTTGGTCCCCATGAAACATCCTCGCTACGCCCCGCCAGCATTCTGTCAGACAAAAACTCCTGCCACAAAAGCAAAGACAATTACAGCAGGTGAACCGGCTAGGAAGTTGCAAGCGCGGCAAATTGCGGGGACGCGCCTTGTTTATTTTTGATTCGAAAACGGGGGCTTAAAAGAGAATAGTCTGCCTCTTAGAAGGTTTATTTTGTGACTTACATTTTAGCGTTGTAGGCATTTTTTATGGTGGCATTTTTTTGTTTTTTTTTTATTATAATGAGTTATTAAAGTGAGAATAAAAACATTTGGGAGTGGAACAAATTCCTAGTTGCAAATGTGTTCCTCAAGCGTATTCATCACAGGATACTCAATTTTGTTATTAAATAAATAAAGTCCTCTTGCTGAACACATACGTTCTCTACGATTAAGTGGAGTTAAGTCTAAGTCCATCACGCCAGTCTAGTGCACTTTTAAAAGTTAAAACTCTCAGAACTTTGCAAAATTACGTCTGAACTAATACCGAATTATACCTTGCTTTAACGTTGCAGAAAATTGCGTAAGTAAAACTTCGTCCTTGAGAGTTCTAAAGAACAATTTCGAAGTTTGTGAAGTCTACCCTCACTAGGCCAGCGTGGTCAACTAATGCTTTATCTTCATCGGAATAAGGGCCTGTATCAAAATAATTTTCCATGAAGATAATAAAAATAACTAATCGTCATTCAATGGTAATCAAACCCGCGTTTACTTTGAATAAAGAATACATTAAGCTTTACAGGTGAATACAATTTAATTACTCCAACTCCATTACGCAACACGAAGCCACCAATACAGCGTAATCCAATTACACTATTGATTCAACCGTACACTTAACCTCGAAAGCTTAAATTGCCTTAAACAAGCCAAATTGAACAATAATCCAAAATTGCTCAGAAATATATGGCGCTGCTATCGCGATAATACGGGGAAACGTACACAGTATCGGCGTGTCATTAAGCCGAAGGGCCCTTATCTTCAAGTGTCTTACATAAGGGCTTAGTGAATTCACTAATGACTTGATTTTCTGCCTCGTAAAAGTTGTATTACTGTTGATACTCGTTTGATTTGCTTTTGAATCTGGTATTAGTGTTTTAGGGTTGAACGGGTTTATGAGACTGCTTTTATTCAGGGCTGGCAGTTTAAAAGAGTTAAAAAAAATGAAAAAAATAAAATTGAATAGAAATTCCGATTAAGGTATGGAAACCAAGACATCGCAGTTAATGTATCTTAGCACTATATTGACAACGCAATCCGCCGCGCTATTATAATATTAATTGATCTACGAGAAAAACCTAGTTAAAGAAATGTGCACAGTTCATTAATCTTTGTCTGAAAAGATTTTAAATACCGCTAACATTTTTTGCGAAAGTCAATAAAAAATATACCCGACACCCCGGCTTTAATCAACTTCTAATTAAAACTTATACCAGGAAAGTAATATCAAAAAGCGGAAACATCCACAAAACGGGCGATCAAAGAGAATGAATTCACTTTTGATAAGACTTAAAAGTGAAAAAGTCCGTAAAAGTATTACGATCAACATCCTTAAGAGGAGTGAATTATGAGAAACACATTTTAAGATGGCGACGATCGTTCTTGGAAATTAATTAACAATCAACAAATTAATTCGTATTCAAATGGAAGAAAACCGGAGTACTTTTTGGCAATGTTTCTACAAAGGGATAACTGATCCGCCCGTTAAGTGTATAAAGTAACAACAGACGATGGGAGCTTTTGTTTTTTTAATGGTTCGACCAAGTGAAATGCAGGCCAGAGAGGGCGTCCTGTCGCCAGTTGACACAAAAATGCCGGCCTGTTCAAATAAATACCCAACACTCTTCTACATTCCCCTGGCCCCACATAGTCTCGTGTTGTGGGATTCAGAACCTTTGAGATATAGTAACACTCGTAGTTTCTTATCTGAGACCAAAAGGTCTTACAAGACCCAGATACCAATACTGGTGAAGAACACAAACATTTGACTCAATACGAGGATTCAACTCGAAGCCTTTCGTATAACCAACTGCGTCACTAAGGCTGCCATGAGTCACCCTAGCTAGTTTGTCTCTTATTCGGGATATTTTTACGAATTACTTTGACCTTCATATAAATGAGGACGTAACTACTAGTAACAAATTACAAGTATCTAATGAATTTGGCTCAGTTCGTCGCAAAGTTGCTGATATTACGTTCTTGGCGGCCTTGGAAAGATTCTAATAGAACAATGAATCAGTTTGCAAAGTTAGTAGCTGGATCTCGTTTGATATATCGACATAATCATTTACCTGAGGCAGTGAGACTAGTAGGTACTTCAGGGTCCTCATCTTTCTTATTATGTTCGACTAACTATAGTAACCATGTGGTCCCTGGGCGACTCGCCCTTACCAACAAGCAAATCGCTTCTCTGATATTAAAAGTAGCGAGCGTAACTAACAACCGTATAATTACATACACACATGGTTGTTTGTAAAAAACTTTGTAATTTGTTAAGACCGGCGTTTATATTTTTTATAAATTTAAGAACTTTTGTGTCCTAGATGTATCAAAAAATTATAAACAACTTTTCCTTTTTTATCACCAACGAATGCCCAATACACACAGCTTTCTACAACCTTCCAGCAATTCTTTCAACCCGACGACGTATTTAAACGCAGACGTACAGTTAAACTGAAACAAAACTATTTTACAGTGGAGATAAGCGGGACGTCTCTTGTTTATAGCGTGCAGGAAGTCTTTAGCGTTGACGCAGGGAGGGGGTGGCCGGCGAATTACGTCGTTATGTGACGCGTTATCATTTCTGACACACGGGCGGGATGGACGGCTAATAAGAATGTTGGAAATGGATGGAGGAAAATTTACAGAGACAATTTTTTTTTAAATATAAAGTATACCACAGTAAGGGTACAATCTTCTGGTAGAAAGGCATTGCAGGGTATTACACTGCAGAATATTTTAGTAATACCTTTTTTTATATTCAGAACTCGTAAACTACAAACATACATAAATACCTACTGTACCAACCCTTATACCTCCCTCTGGAGGGCACGGGTCTTCTGTACAATCGAGAGTATGATTGGGAGGGGTTACGCCGTATAGTCCACCACGCTGGCCTAGTACATACAAGAGAAATTCGTGCAAATCGCTATGGTATGCAGGTGATTAATTGTCAATACACACATGACTGCGAAAAGTCAGAGGTGTGCCCTGGGATTTGAACCTGCGACCACTGTGATTCTATTGGCAATCGCGTCTAGTCCGTTACCAACAGATCCCGACGTACTTACACAAATACCTACACTTTATTTTAATCACTATACAATCACGCTCTTCAAGATTTTTTTATCTTGTGTCTATTTCGTCACATAATTCACTAACAAATCCCGCTAAATCGTGGCTCAAAGAGATAAATAAATAAAATATAATAATGTAGTGCGAGGAAGAGAAGTAATGTGAATAACAAGCAGCCGCGAGCCAAATCTGTGTACGTACACTACAGTGCCGCAAAACTTACTGCAACTTATGCAACACGCTGTATATAGCCGCGCTACATATGGCTAATGTTTTCTTGTGGACACTTGGAAATACGCGTATGATTGTTTTTATCCTGATGCCAAAACATAACCAAATTAAGATAAGTTAACCACATTTTTTTTATAATAAAACGGTCGCTTTGTTTATACTTTAACTCTACCATTATGTAAGGTTGGTAACTCACCTACGATTCACTAAGAATGTTGTATGTTCTAATTCGTATTCATTAAGCTCTCGCCTCAAAATTTTTGGAATGGTAAGAAGATACAATTATCCGTATTATATTTTCTTATAGTCATCATTAAGGCTCAGTGATTAGTTCCTGTGGGGCTCATAGTATTCAGCCTATGAACTTGAATACATATAATTTTGATAACGTAACACTGTATTACAAAGTAAAAACGTGAAATAATTCATTGTATTGTATCAGCCCATATTCGTCCCACTGCTGGGCACGGGCCTACTTTACAATCTAAAGAATCGATTGAGAGTGGTTAGGCCCTATAGTCCACCACGCTGGCCTAGTGCCACGAAGTAATTCATGTTATGTAAATATACAAGTAATTACGGATAAGAATGTTATGAATATCTTAATAATTATATCTCAATAAATATAAATGTACATTGTTTAAATTTCTGAATAATAAATGTTATTATAGATTGAATAATTTTCTCTGTGATAATTGAAATGTAATACGTTTAGTTTTGTTTTGTATAGTATCTATGTAGTGTAAAGTTAGATTTCTATTAGATTTAAGTCCCATTATTGTATTATACACGGCGTCCCATTATATACGGCGGGTCATAGTTATAACACCATCCTATGTACCACAATAAAAAATATTTGAATTTGAATTTAATTTTTATTTATTTTACATCGTTACTATCCGTGTGTAGAGTAATCGTGTAGCAGTGGCCAAAGGAAACGGCCCGATAACTTACTCTTGACTATTTGATGAACTTGCTAAGTGAATTTAACACATAATCGTACCACCCTTTATTGTTACTGGTATGCTAAATAGCCACGGATATCTGGACAACAGGCACTATAAAAACCTCGTTAAATAAAATAGTTTTATAAGGAAGTAAACGTTTCCTACATTTTTATTAATTATAGGAAGGAACTTTCATGTTGCTTAGTTTGCTGTTGTAGTCATTAGATAAAATACTTTAAAGATATTGAAGATATTCTTTGTATTTATTTCTAGCAGAAATACTGTAGCTATTTTCATGTCCGCCGTATGTTATGCGGCATTCTGTGGAATTTATGGCACAGAGATTGCTATCGGATTTAAGAAGAATATTTCTTAGATTACTCTAAGAAATATTGTTGTAATATGAACTCAATATAATACGTCGAGGGTCCGATAAGGCTCTATCGTTTGCAACTACCTACTTTGGCATCTCTAATTGTTCGAAAATTGGCAAAAATCTAAAAAATAAAGCTACTGGTTATATCCCCACACCGCAATGTGTGCGATACACTTTCTGAATAAACAAAACTAAATGAATTTCTGCAAACCATACCGTTTGAGCAAGGGTCATCGATTGCATTAATAACTTTTCTTACTAATATTAGAACAGTGAATATGAGATGAGATGTATTGTTACTCTTTCACGACGTCTATTCAACTGATCTTCATTATTTTTGCACATTTACACATTTTCATAACTACGGAAAATGATAGCTTTCATCCAGTAAAAGTGCTCTTCCCGAAGGACAAAAAATATTTCTATACTACTGCATCCCGTGTCGACCCAAAACCAAAATTAATTCATGAAACCTGTTTTTACGTGTGAAAAAATGAGAAGAAAACTAGCAAAGAGTAAAAGATATTAGCAAAAAAAAACTATTAGATAGATAAATGGCAATCGCCGAAGGTCACTCAAGATGATTAATTATATCGGAGTTGGCACCGACGGCGACACTTTAAAACACACCTCGTCGACAACAAGAGTTGACGCCGCGCCGGCCAACTTCTTAATGTTTTTGACAGCACAAAATTATTCTATTAGAAACTTTATCGTGGACGTAATTATCTGGAATTTTTTGTTCGGTTTGACGACATTTTTTTCTTTTTTCGCAGCTTGATTGCCAATTGATTTTTATAATATTCTATGTATTCCTGAGGCACTTCATATTAATATTTTTCTCTCCTTTCTTCCTTTATCCTTACAACCGAACATTGTTTATGTGCATGCTATAGTGAGATTTGCGTTTCTTATCATAATAGGCCTTAATATATCAGAGTAATTAGCCAGAACCGTTTTATACCGCCTTCTTAAATGATTTTTGACAATGCAATACACAAGTACACGTACAAAAATATCCACCTAAAATATAAAGTATACACAGAAGTCACACAGCGCAAACGTCACAAATTACGCAACTACACTGCATAATACCCAACTGGCGTAATCGTAACTACGCTAAATTCACCCGACACCCCCTCTATACCTCCCGTCTCCTCCCCTTCCTCATTAGGACACAAGTTTAGCAGCAATTATCTGAAGCGAGGTACTCAAGGGTCATATTTTCAGGAGCGTAAATCCATTTTGCATGCATAAAGTTGCATGAGCGTATGTTGCTAAGACACCCGGCGGGTGTTTTTAAGTACCGCGTTAGTGCTCCAGAGATTTATTATAATGCAAAGAATGCGAGACTAGCAAGTAGCTACTGTACTTGATGGTGAACTTGCCAGGATAGAGTTTTATTAATGGCGATTTTTATAGGACAGAAAACATGGTCGCAGTCCTTTGTGTGTTTTAAATGTTAAAAGTAAAAAGAGTGGTAATAAAACTAAGAAAGTGATACTTTCGTCCAATATTATGTAGATTTTTGTGCAAATATGGAAAAAGGTTCATAATATACTACGGAATCAGTGTGTCTTAACAAGCCATCGACGAACAAATTATATGATAAGTTCAATCTGCCAACCCGCAAAAGGTCAGCGTGGTGGATCATAATCCCTTTGCCATAGTCTTTAGCGTTAACCCTCTCAATTGAATGGTTATCTCTTTCGATGGTAGACGATTCCCATGCTCGGTAATGCCCAATTTCGAGCTGATACAGCAAAATAGAAGACAGACAAAACCGCAACACAAAACTACACTAAAATCCTCTCAGACAATGGCTTACTAAAAGGAGTGTAACACGTGCGCGTCGCTAATGAGCAATGATTTACAGCTGCATTATACTGCACTGCAGTGTCCTTATCTTAGCTAAATAACATTACATGCTCCAAACTGGATTAGCAGCGTCAGTTGCTTATAAATTGGCTTATTGTGAGAATACTTTGTGTCAGCTGGAGAAACATAAATAAATAAATACACCCAACAGTCACATACATAGTCCTGACCCCACACTAAGATCGAGTCTTGTGTCGTGGGTATCAGAAGCTACGAGAGACTTTTCGGTCTCACAAACACCCAGACCCGAAACAAATACCTGTGGATCACACAAATATTTGTTTCGGTGCGGGGATCGAACCCGCGGCCTCTCGTTTCACAGGCGGCGTCAAACCGACTGCGCCACGGAGGCTGTCAACATGGCTTTATATAATCGAAACGACATCTACTTCTCCCGCCAAACAGCAGTGTAAATACACTGTTGTGTTCCGGCTTGT
This sequence comes from Deilephila elpenor, assembly GCA_949752805.1. NCBI lineage: Eukaryota > Metazoa > Arthropoda > Insecta > Lepidoptera > Sphingidae > Deilephila > Deilephila elpenor. Next base: position 11,658,662 of record OX457101.1, on the reverse strand, counting down.
AAGACATTGTAGCCAGAGTAATTACTGGACATAATGAGACTTAACGTCTTATGTCTCAGGAAGACGAGCGCAGTCGAATGATAATAATTACTTTGTAATTCATGGTATTGTTTGATTTTGCTACTGTCCATTAACAGTCGTATTTCTACCATCAGGCAAATGGAATGCTCGTCTCGCCATTCATCGCACAAAAATCTTTATAAAATAATTAACCGTTTTTATAACTAAGATACCTTCTCAAAAAATAGCAGGTAAATTTAAGTTTATGAAACATTGCGTGAAATAGAAACAACAACAACAAAAATACATTCTAATAAACCATAATTCAAGAAACACTCGCAAATACTTTGAAGTCTTCACAATAAATTAAGTAAGCAAGGATCGTGATTTGATAAACCACGATTCTCGCTCAAAGAGAGCAAAAAATTCCAGGATCCATTCAAAAATTCCACAGATATAAGACCGCTTTTCCAACTCGAGTCCAGAAATTTCCTAACTCATTTATATTTTAAGTGCGTTCTGACCTCACATTCGCCGAATATTGTTTCAGGGAAGTCAGGCCCATTTATCATTATAGAGGTACATGAGGTCTAAGCCGTGAGAACATTTCACCCTTTTTACAGTCTAGCCGGAAAGGTTTCTTTGTTTTTCCGAATTATCCTTCACTTACGCGTGTTTGCTAGGTTTCGGAGATTTATATATTGTGAATGTCTGAGATTCCAAATTCAATTTGTTCAAGTGTAATCAAACGTAAATTGTTTTATTTTTTGTTATACGTACCATAAAACTAACCATGTTAAATTTTCTCGAATAGGTGATAGCGTGGTTTGAAACTGAAAAGACTAAAAAGGGTCAATTCTTGAACTAACTTGTAGTATTTAACATAAACGAAAACGGACAGCTTTTTATTTTATTATTTGTCATATTAATTTTATTGTTTCTTATACATTTAATAAATCCACTCACGAAGACAACATAACATTTTCATACTGTACTGTACATGGGTGGTAATAAAATCACTTTCCATAAGATTTACTCCATATTCATACTCTACACTCATCGCTCTTAAGCAACGGATGTCCACTACTAAACATATCGCAAAACATTTCCTCAATGACTTAAAAGCTCACTTATATCCAGCAACTTTTTCCAGGCCTATCCAATTTATAGTCCAGCATTAACAGCGTAAACATAAACCAATTCATCATCAAAGCCATCAGAGAAGCGATTAAGAAAGGTCCATTTACACGGTACAAAAACGTAATGAATGCGTGGCGCGGGTGCATTTCCAGTGATACGGGCAGCGTGGGCCATTGCGTCGGAATGGTCGGGCCCGTATCGCGACCCGCACCGCAGCATTGCTGTGGCCTAGCTCCTATTCTGGTGCTGCAATTTGTAGTCGACATTTTCGTACTAGTCAATCGTCATAAGCTACGTCTTTGTTTTTTTTTTTTCTCTTTATTACTATGGACTTTGAGCCACTATTGACTATGATAGTCCCATAGTACGTCTTTGATAAAGGTTATAAAAATATCGAAGTCCTTTTTGTTTTTCTCTAACAATCCTTTTTCTTTCTATGTCATCTCTCATTTTGCGAGGCAACGCAACGCTCTAAGTATTGTAGATATTCATTAGCAGCGCAAATTATTTACTTTAAGGAAAGTCGTTCACTTGTTTCTTAGATTTTAGATATAAAAAACTCAAGAGTATTTTTAAAACAAAGAGAGGAAACGAGCTAGCGAATTATAATGGTAACAAAATGTTAAAATATGATTATAGGAATCCACGAACGCCTACGAATCTAATGGGATCGTGGGTGCGGTGACGACTGTAAAAATAAAAATGAGTATCTGTTTAAAGGTCGCTAGGTCGTATCGGTATGGGAATATCTGCTCGTCTTGTCATTCTTACTTATAATAAAAAATGTCGAACATTAACAAGTCGAATAATTCCCAGAATAGCATGTTGTTCTTTCATGCGAAACCAACTGGTGACAAAATGTATGTGACCCACGAAATATTGCAGCAAGTTATGTACAGTGCCCGTAAATGCTTTATTAATATGTGGGGAATTTAACCTATGAGGTTTTCCTAATTATTAACATAAAACTACCTAGCAAGAAGATAAGTTTAAAATATTCAATGGAATCATTTTTAGGTACCTAATTCCGAGCCTATTGAAGGGATTTTCTATTCGCTTAAGAATCTTATTTAATAAGAATATCGCTATTATTTATAATAATAATATGATTTTATTTTTATTTGCCACCTAATTACAACTTACTTTACAACTTTCTCTACACTATATTATACTATATTATACGCCTTTTTCGCAGAAGGGGTATGCAGATGTGCAACCAAGACTCCCACATTGATGTGTTCTGTCCCATGATGTGCCTATCGTCATATCAGACACAAATTCCTGATTCTGGGCTGATATTGAATAGAAACATCCAATATCACTTTGCCCGACCCGGGATTCGAACCCTAGACCTCAGCTGTGTAATCATACCGTAGTACAACTACGCCACCGAGGCAGTCACACGCTGACAACGTATTTATTATGATTAACGACTCCATTAAACATCAAAACATCATCAAAACTAATATAATTATTCTGAATGAAGCTAAATATGAATAGAATAACAATATTCAATTGTAGCGGTTATAATTTAACAAATCAGTGTTTGCCGTGTTATCGATTGAGGCCATATCTCTCACGCTTTGTCGCTCCTCAGGCGTAAAATAAACACTAAATGAGCCGTAATGAAACTGAAAGCGATCGCACCCTGAACCTTTTCCTTTAGTTTGGTTTATTATAATTGTATGATGGTGTGGAAAGCAAATAATTGCAATTATTTGTTACAGTAAATGAAATTATAGCCACTTTCTAGTATCGTCCATAATTCCAAAAGAAAACAAGCAGCCCGCCGGTGAAAAGTTGATAAAAATTAGGATAAAAACAATTAGATACAATATTGCCATACTTCAGAATAATTACACCTTCCAAGACATTTTCTTCTACTTATACATCGAGTAAAAACCCTTGAAAATTTTAATATTAATTTGGTAAAGTGAACCCTCTCGACCTAAAAACTGAATGTAACTTCGGCTAGTTCACAGGATCTGCGTCACTACAGCAACAACAAACTAAACGCGCCAACCTAATACTTGACGGCACTAACTACTACGTAAATTCGTAAACGATGCCCCAAGACCAACAGCTTAAAGACTGAACATTAAACATCGCTCGACCACGTACGAATACCAACCTCAGAGGCGAAACGTCGCAACCGCCGCGCTTACTTACACCGGACCTGCTCAAACCCTTCGAACCGGCGCTGAATGGCCAAGTGGATGCAAATGCAAGCAACAGATGGTATCGTAAGCTACGCCACTAATCTTGCAGGTCACGTTGTTTCGCCGCAGGTGGGAAGCAGCTGTACCGCTGGATTTATTGAGCCACTGCTGGAATCATGCGAAATGTGCGGTTATAAAGCGCTTTCAGCGGTTTGAATTTGAAATCGATGACGTGATATACATGCATGCTGGTATTTATTGCTTGGTCAAGTCTTGCGAGACACATCGCAATTCTGCGATAAAGCGACTCTATTTGAATTGCATTGCACGTACTGCAAGTGAATTGTAGTCACTTCGTTGAGCCAGTGTATAAAATCTATAATACTAGCAATTTTCAACTTAAAATAATACATCCTTAATTGAGACATATAAGTAATTTTGGTTTCAAACTAGTGTTTTAAGCTAGTGTTACCACCATAGCCAAGCTAATAATTACTGTACTGGCCAAAACAATAGGCTACTATATTTTATAAATTTTATGAAAATAACCTGACACCAAACCCCGCACGATAATAATGAAAGTATAATTACAAAAATAAAGCTGTATTCCAGTTTCCTCGCAGCGTTATTGTTATCAAATTATTTTTCCATCACTCTCGCAGCACGGCAATTAATTGCACGGCGACAAATTATTTTCGCTCCACTAATGATTTTTTGACGAGGGTCCCTAAATTTGTTACGTTCGTAAACAATGAATTTCACTCTTGCCCTCTTATTGAATGAGACATTCGCTATGCGTTCCATATTATTATCATTTTAGCTTTCAGAGGTTCTCAACATGACGTTTTGAGAGGGTTTATGATCACCTTTTTTTATCTCAGTCATATTCCAAGTGCTATATGAATATTGAAATTCGTAATGAAGTTTCATTCATTCATTTCTTTTTACTTAAGTTGTCCCGGCCGCTACCAGTATTTCTAGTCGGTCCACTCAATTTTCCAATCTTCAGTCCTTAATTGTAAAGGCATTGACGAAAATATCTTCTTTGATTACATAACATTTATTAATTTAAATTACTGTAAAATAATAATAACGATAAGTAACAATAATGATAAATAGTATAAGTCGTAGCCGACTTCAGAGGAATTTCATAAAAATTATTAAACAAAATATATAATTTATTTTCATAGTTTTAATATTATACGGTTATTTACATTTATTTTAGCAAGGCTGGATCTCGGTGAAGTTCAAGGCTCCTACAATTTTTCGGCTTGCCTCTACCTGTTCAATCTTTTCAAGATTTTATAAGCGAAGTATGAAGAAGCCATTGACTAAGCGGTATTAAACTCGGAGATTTCTCACCAAGCCAGTTCTAGCAATATAGAACATATTATATTGCTAGAACTACATCTTACTTCAGGTGTTATGTAACCAAGTTACTGCGAGCAAAAAAATATCAGATAAATTGTAAAGCAGCGAACAAACACTGAGTCTGATTAAAAATGTTTTTCAATCCAGTTGAAATTCTAGAAGAAAATTTCTCGCTCGGAATAAATTAATTGGCGAGCAACAAACAAAGATTGGAAATGTGAAACGCGATTGTTTGATAATTACAGTGCAGGCCGGAGTCGAACTTGGGCCCTCTAATTAATTCTGTTATTCGACTCCCGCTCCATCGGCAATTTATTTTCTTTTAGATTAACCTGAATTTTGTATAGGGTCGACTAGTTTGTTGATTGCATTTTGAATATTAATGACGTCGTCGAAACTTTTGTTTGGTGAAAATTCCAATTTTGCGCGGTGATTTCAACCACCAATTTGCTAATAGTAAATATTGCCTTGCAATTGTACACTGAATAATTAATCAGGAAGATTAACAGTTTAGTCCTTTAATTCTAATTATATCGATTGATATCAGACATTGTAAGATTATTAGGTTTGAATGGCGTAGATTAAAGACAATGAAAACCATTCAGTTGTCTAATAATTACCGAATGGCATGTTAATGGTTATCTTTCAGAGTAAAACAGTAAGGCTCAGTTGCACGAAGTAACTTTGCCCATAACTTTAATTTTAACAATGTCAATCCCATACATTTCAGATTTTAAATGTATGGCGATAACAATGTAAATTTTAAAGGTATAGGCTAATTTAGTTTTTGCAACTGGGCCTAAAATTGACACAATCGCTTTGTGGCCAGTTTTCACTCGTCTCATAGAGGGAAAGTATTCATGGAAAAAGTATTCGTGATTAAGTTTTTGTTTTTTTACTACAGGTTTAGTAAAAGCTTAGCTCCCAAACAACTTAAAACACCCACTTTGCATCTACTATTCCCTCAATGCCACTAGGATTAATGGGACACGTTTGATAAATTCTATCTAGGGAAACGCTGTTTCTTAACTATTATTTCCTGAAAATGACGTAAATATGAACTAGAAATATTGTAACACTTCAAAATATGATTATAAGTGCTCACAATACGAGCATAAAAAGCTTATTACGGCACCGCTCATATGCTATAAAAATCCTCGTGTAACATTAAAAACTGTTTAACATTAAACAATCCTACATGTTTACGGTGGTCGGGGGTTCGAATCCCCGGGCGCACCTCTGACTTTTCGGAGTCATGTGTGTATTGATGGTCAATCACCACGCACTATGACGGTGAATGAAAACATCGTGAAGAAACCTGCATACTATAGCGATTTGGAAGAATATCTATGGTATGTAAAAGTACGCCAAACCGTACTAGGCCAGCGTGGTGGACTATATGGCCCAACCCTTCTCAATCGTACTCTTGATAGTAGAGGAGGCCCGTGCCCTGCAGTTGCGCTGATACGGATATACATACCTAGTTTGATACAGTAATAGTATACATCGATATTACAATGGAACAATGCCACTTACATCCAGGCCTAATTTTGATTAATTATCTCAATTAAACAGCGGACAAATAGCTTATTACTGGTGTACATTTGTTGAATAATTGGATTATTTGTCGACCGCTTTAGGTCAGGCAACCTTATTAGACAGCGAATTGCTGTGTACATTTTGTAATTCGCTTTTATGTGAGTGTAATAGTAAACTAAATAGTTAACTACTATAAATGTTGGATAGTTTTTGCGCTTTTTCATACAAGGCCAATATGTTATTAGGTCTGGCAGCAGTTTATAAGGGTTTTGTGATCCTAATTTGAATCTTAGACGCGATGGGGGTCATTCGTATGGCATATTAACATTTTGCTACAATTACACAATTTCTCGAAAGGATTTTTTGCCAAACATGTACTTTGCTATTATATTATAAAATATATAATTGGGAACAGGAATAATTGAAAATTTTACGAGTAACATATTTATCAAGAAGCCTTTAATTATTTTCCATAATGAAAATCATACATCACTAAGTTCCATTATAGGTCAATGTGCCCCATTATATTATAATTTGTAGCCAAAACAACAATTTCGACAAACATGTGTTGGAATTAAACTGCAATATGGGCTGTACGTGCTTCACGATACACGTGCATACAGCCATAACGCTGAAGCTTTTCCACCAAAACAGCGGATGCGCTTCTCTTATATAATTACCTAGTCCCTAATGGCGTGTCTGTTTTAGTCTTTATTTCCATCGGAACTTCATTGAAAGCACCGCTACGATTTCTTAGTACTGAATATTATTAAACCTGTTAAATTTATAGTTCAAGGATTTGCTTAATTGGCAATAAACGTTCTGTTACTTGAAGAGCTTAAAATAGAAATCTTGGAATTCATAATTAAAAAGAAAGATCAAATATTTTTCTGTTAGAAACAAATTAAGTTTCATATTTTCTTAATCTGTCTAAAGTTTCGTACTTAGTAAAATCTTACTGCAAACCTCCACATTCGATTGTGGAATAAACTTGACAAAAGCAACAGCGTTTGGGTACGATAGTCATTCAAAATTAAAATGCAAGAAATGATTTATAAAACCTGTAAAATTCATACACTTGAAAAACTGGTGAAATCAAAGCGGTTCTACAAAATTAAAAGTTCAATGAAGTAATACATGTTTACGAATGAGTAAAAGAAAGCTATCCCATCCACCGTTTGGATATAACATCTGATTTAATAGTAAAAATAATATGATAATAAGTATTACTATCATAATTTGAACATAACCGAGGTCATGAGCCACCACATGGCAATTTAACGCACAGCGACGCATAAAATTGATATAACCGTAGGAACTGCTCCTACGAAGGAAACCGAAACGAGTGGAACGGTTAGCAAATTTATGAACCGAGAACAAGTCTTAAATAAAGGATGGGAGCATGAATTTTTTTGTTCGATGTTCAGCCATTCGGATTGCTTTTGCGGTCTATTTTTGTCACTCAGTTATTCATGTGAAGAATCTATTGGAACTAGTACTATGGGACCTTTGGATATGAGTTGTCAATGGGATAGCGAGAAATCTTTCTATAGATTAGAATGGGTCGAAACCGTAAGATGAGGGGAGAAGAACCGTAACAAGTATTTCCACGCTTTCGGAAGTGTTAGTAGTGTTAAATGATGAAGCAATTTCTGTCGCAAAGTAATTGCTTTACTGCCGAGTATTATTCAAAAAGTAAAATTGCAGCAGACATAATACACAAAGTAAGTCTCTGCTATGATTTTACTATATTAGTTTCGGCCACATACTGCCAGGCAAGACGTCTGCCAATTGCATGCTGAAAAAAGTTATTGGTATTAATCATCAGGTCAGATGTCCTTCAGAATGTTTGTAAAACAAACACATAAAATCCAGATGTGCGTCCCGACTGTAAGTCCAGCGATCCACTAGAAGTGACTGTATCCAACAACTTCCTGCATCCTTCATACCCAAAACTATTTTTATACACGTCCAAATTATAATAGCTTGAACAACGTTCTCAAATTGAAAAGTTTGTCAAGTACCAACAAAGCTGTGGTGAGGGAATATTTTCAAGTTTCAAACTTTAACTGGCACAAACATTTATTACATAATGTTGAGAACCGATTATATACTGAAAACTTCAGGTAAATAGGGTATATACATTGTATGGTGAAGTGGTGCATTATTACTGCACCTTTACTTATTTTAAACAAGCCTATTATTTATAAAATTACGGCCTACATCTTTCTTTTTCATCCAAAATTGGTCCCCTTGACTACTACTTTGGTGCAATATAACGAGAACTTATAGGTCTTAAGTAAGCCCTCGTGACTTTTCAGTCCCACAAGTCACAACATACAAAATAAAAACAATGCTTGGGGTCACACAATTCTTTGGGCGGGGACTGAGTCCTCTTCGTCTCGATTCACAGCTCGCATTTTTAAAGCTGCACTATAAACATTTATGGCAATAATGTTATTTTTAAATAACATTAATGAAATAGGTAGTGCCTATTTCGTTAACATCTGATAGTCGTGTCATATTTGATACACTACTTTCGAAGTCTTACAATAAATGAAAATATACTTATTTCTACTAAATAAACGAGGTTAATTAACTTAGTCTTAAGCACATGAACGGAAAATATAAATAACGATAAATTCCGTGCACGGTAAAACCTACTCAGCCATGTACGATTTCAAACACACCGCGTTTTTTTTTTCTCGCGCCGCAATAAATCGCCAGGAATCGCAGTAATATATCTTATGGTTTGCTTACATACGTGGCTTCTAAAATATGTGTGGACGAGCTTTCCCTTGAAATATTCGGCGTCTGGGATTATGGTATTTGAACGGAGGATGTATGATCTTGCCTCCGATCGCGACGATTGGGACAATGTGAGATTTACGCGAAATAGTTGTTAATATGTTTCTTGGGTCTCTCATATCACTAGGGTTTAAAAAAGCATTAAGAGTTTTACAGTGTTGCGTTATATCTCCGGTCACTTTAGCCATATGAAGTTCAATACTGAATGTGCTTATCCAGTTCGTAATGTTTCCCAATCCTCCTTATTATTCCCCGCCCTTCTTTACAAAGATTAATGCATCTAAGAATCTGCAGGTGTTGTGTGTACCGCAGCGATCACTTCCCATTAAATAAACCGACATCTTAGTTGCCTCTCCTACGGTTTGTAAGCACTTTTTAGCAATGGACTAGTACTTCCTTATAAAGTGAAGAAAAAAATTGAAAATTTCAGTATCTATGGACAAAGCTTGTCCACGTATGTATGAACAATACCTCTGTCGTATTCATGAAGCAGAATTACGATTGTGCGATAAAAAGCCGTATTCTTCGGTCTAATTTGAATGTATGTTATTATTTTTTTGTGTACTTTGAGCGAGATAAATTGAGTAAAGTAATGTCGCCGCGCGCGCCACGTCACATGGTATTTTTACATATTCTTTTGAAGTTCACCCTAATAAAACGAAATGAGCTGAAATTGCTAAAATATGGCAATTTCAACCGTATACATGTATGAGCGTAAAATGTTTTTGTGTAAAAGATTGTCTGCAGCGACGTTTTGTGTTCTCTAAATATATTTGACACATTTCCTCGTCACGAATTATTTAAAGGTCTTTTGATTTTTTATAAATAAAATATATTTTTATTGTTATTATTTTGAAACGTGCTTATTGTATAATAAGTGTAAATAAATTTGTAAAGCTTTTGGTATTTCCTTGGAATATCAGATTTTTTAAATTAATTAATATACTTGTTTTTAAGTAACATTATGTAACTCTAATAAAAAGAAAGCAGTACTAACCGCCAACGACATACGCTTGTTGCGAAATATAAAATCTATTGGTTAAGTGTATATGTAAGAGAATATGGTTTTCCGTTTACGTTAAGCCAGTATATTGCCGTTTCGGCTTCAGGGGCGCTTTCCTTACACTGTATATATTATTCTAGAAATAGTTTTAATAGCGCATCTGACCTATATTCTAAAGCTAGTGTGTTATAATAAAATTGCGCGCCAGTGTTCCAGGCATCTCCGCTGTTTCCGAGTGCTTTTATCTCGCCATAGGAAATTGCTCTTATCTAATCTCTTATTACTTAATCTCGGCGTTTTCCTATTTACTTATTTACTTCGTTGCTTCTTTCATAACGTTTGTGCCTGTTTGATACTTGTTCATTGGCTCTCTGCTCTGATATTTTTTCTCCTAAGAATATTGAATGTGAAGATTGCTCTTATATACGTGCCTTAAGCTTTGAAATGCCAGTATCAACTTTTATCGACCATGTTCCTTAGTGAATATCAACATGTTTGATTTTAAAACTGAATACCCTCATATCTCCCTTGATGACTTCAGTACAAATATTTCTAGCTGGTAATTATTTTTTCTTTCAATATATAATTCATATTACATGAAAAACGGCGCACTCACGCCGTCGATAGAATGCTGTATGGTACACAGAAGATTTTGAAAGTCTCACTTTCACATATAAAAAGCCATCCTAATCATGCTGTCAGTCTACGCCCGCTCTAGTTACAAGGTACTTCTGTTTCCTTAAACCCTGAAAAATTGTGGGATAAGTCATAGCGTTTAACTTCTTCTATTCCTCTTACTTTCTTCAAGAGGGCCGGCAGCGACTGTGTACCTTGGGAGAGGCCTATATCCAGCAATGGACTGCAACGGGCTGATGATGATGATGATGATGATTCCTCTTACATTCTACATGCTCTAAGGCTGACGCAGCATTTATATTTCTAGTCACTATGAGTATTCATGTAAGTGGTCATTTTCTGGGAACATGCTTGTTCTCAATTCCGATAAATAAAAATATTAAAATCATAAAAGAAAATTGAGTTATAATATGTTTGCAAATATGGCTATATCACGGCTGAATACCAAACTGTCATAATAGAAATGAAAGACATCTCAATTTTTATTGAAATACGCCGCGACAGAGTCGAGAAAATTTAATACATCAAATGAAATTCAGTGTGCAATATTGAATGCTGGGAGATTCAAAAATTCCAAAACATCATAACGTGGATTGTTCCCTCAATTTTTTAATATGCGAGACTAGAAATACTTTATAAAATCTTCAATGGCTTTTTATTGCAACGTGAGTATAGAGGCAACAGTTTACAATGCCTTAAAATTTAATAAAAGACGCAAACTTTCCTTTGCTGAGAATAATGATAAAAAATATAGGAACTGATAAAAAAATCAAATTGTAGTTAATTATTATTTCGCAGTTCCACAGATTTCAATGGAATTACAAAACTACTTATTCTGACAACTGAAAAAAATACATTGCAGGATGTGAATATCTCCACTGAAAGAAAGAAATCAAGGATGGTTTTTATCGGTAGTATATTAGAATTTATAAAAATTTACTTATGTATGTCAAATCTTAAAATTAATATATCCTAAGTTCATATCGAAGGTTCATCCCACGAACATCCTAATATGCACGTGCATTTACTTACTTTCTTTTCCTACCAAACATACCGTGTTGTCCTATTCTAAATCAAAACAGTCTTCACCGAAATACAATATTTTAAATCGGTCATTATAACTACCACCGCTTCGAAACTCTCAGCAACACTAACGCTCTTCGTTTATTTTATTTTCTTCAATTATGACGGAATCAGTAAACCTGATGAAAACATTTGTTAATATCGTAATAAGTGTGACGGAATACTAGTTGAATAAACATGTAATTACAATACTAAGATTCCGACATGTGAGACCGTATTGTTCTTATAAATAAGTGACGTCTCTTTTACTTACACTGCTAGACTATGACGTGAAACTAGCCACACAACCGTCATAAAAAGCTAGTTCTTTTTCACACCTAAAAACAATAATTCCTGGAGCAGCTCAGGTACTCACAGGTAAATATGAAGAGTTGCGCTGCCATGTTTCCTCGTGGTCCCAAGAGATGGCGCTGTCACCGGTCCGTCCGCACAAATGTGAAAACATTTCACTCCCTTTGAGGTGATGCTTTTCATTATTTTTGAAGTGAAACTTCTTTATCGGGGTTGGAAAAAAATTTTCGTTACGCGTCACATTCTTCCGTTACGCGCCATCTTTTTTTATTTAGTAAATTAGTACCCACTTCAGTAAGCCACACCCCCAACCGTTTCCAAGCCCCACCCAAAATTTTAAGTCCCACCCACTTTTTTGTAATTTGATCCTTACCCCCCCTCTGGCCTTCCCCCACCCTAAATCCAAAACAGTGCCCAATAGCCTCCCCCCCCCCCCGCTTACACCCACCCTAAAAATTTTACCTCACCCCCCCTACTCATATCTCCGGCATTATCCATCGTAGACCTTGGGTTCATTGGAACCGGCTCGGTGAGGGCTACAATCCTGCCCCAACAGAATTCCCGAATTCCCCCTCCACAACTTTCCCCACCCAAAAATATTTTAAGGTGCCCAATAGCCTCCCACGAAACCTAACCCCCCCCCGCCCCTACCCCCACCTAAAATTTTTACCTCACCCCCCCTAACCTATCTCGGCCAATAAAGGTCGTGGACCCACCGAGCTTGGTATCCTCGGAACCGTCTCGGTGAGGGCTACAAATTGGCCCCGATAGAAATCCCAAATTCCCTCAAAAATTTACCCCCTCCTAAACTTAAACTATTTAATTTAGCTTTATTTTACCAATTCTGTAAATTTGTAAATAGTAGATCATTTTTCGAAAAATGATGTCATAAAGAAGTTTCACTTCTTACGTGTGTACACTAATACACACACACATTTTTTTTATTTGAGTTGTTTCCTTTAAAGTTACTACGTTTTTAATAGATAAGACCCTGAAAGAACATATCGGCTGATACCAACTGAAGTAGGAATTTTTTGAGTAAAATGTAACTATTACTCCCGTTAAAGTGCAAACTACTCAAACGTTCATAGATATAGAGAATGCGTGAAGTCAAAATCCTTATTGGTTATTAAATTTTTTATTATAACTTATCACTCACCGAGCTATAGGTACTTAGTCTCAATTCTTAGCGGATCACTGTTATTTCTGGCTAAGAAGATTTGCACCAGGGTTGGAGCCACTTGGATGGTCTTCGAAACGATATCTTCATTCATTAATATATTACGCCCAGTATACATTACTGCTGGATTTTTTACCAAAACAGATATTTTTATCAAATATTTTAAAATCAACAGAAAAAGCATTAGCAAATTAACAGAGAGCACAAAAATAAACAATTTAATAAAATTCACAAAGAGAATTTGAGAGCAGGAATACCTATTTTAATTAAGATAAAATCTTGCACATTCTCAGTTCATTCTCACAAACAAAGCAACTTTATAATTAAATGTAATTACTTTATACATAACAAAGTATCCAGTCCGGTGCTGTGACGCTTAGATCTTGTCTTGTACAGCGTACTCTGCATAAACTTTATACGTGATTCTGAGTAGGAAAAAGTTTTTATAAAACGACTCAACTTAGCACCGCTTAGTGCCAACGGTGAATTATTTGCTTAATTGTGTCTCAATTAATTACTGTATAAAAGTAGATGCCTTGGCAGTCATCAACAATATTGTTTGAATAATTTCCCAGGAAGTATTTACATTCTGGTTCCATCCAGAGACTGTAGAAAACCCTGAAGGACTGAGGAGATGATGATGAATTTCCCACAAGAGTTGACCTTTTAGAACCAGTCTTTAGAATTTAATGTAACCTGTAAATACATACATACATACATTAACTCACGCCTTTATCCCAGAAGGGGTAGGCAGAGGTGCCACCAGGACCCGGGATTCGAACCCGAGACCTCAGCTTTTTAGACGTACCGAAGTACAACTACGCCATCAAGGCAGTCCTGTTAATAATGATACTTATATTTTGTTTGAATAGAGGGAACATATAAATATCGCTTCCAATTTTTGCCTTTTTTAATTCCAATTTCAGTCTTTTCTATAAAACTTCAGTGTAAACTGCACCTGCATCAAATTTCCATTTAATGAAATGATCGAATGAACAATTTGTGAAGTCGGGATTCGATTTTAACAGTGTCTAACGAGAATTTTCGTCGAATTCTTTTGCCAGAATACTGCCGAAATTCTATTTCGAGTTACATGCAATTAGTACAACCCCAGGTTTAAGGCATAAAATTTCAATTCCACGTTGATACCATTTGATCCGTAATCGTTCTGCGATGGGTGATCACGTAGAAGTGAATCTAGCTATATTGATTGATAAATAAGCTTAACAGCCTAGTGTATTCGTTGTAGCTCATAATAAGCATGATAAACACCTAGAGATTTTTGTTGATAACAAAGGTTTTGTTATGGATTCACCCCTGCCGCAATATTTCCAAACATGCTAGGCCATTCGGCCTTTGCCGTAATACCGGAAGAGGAAATTACCGGCTTTCCTGTAAGTTAGATTTTACTAACATGCTAATTCATTATGCTTATATCCTTAGGGATATATACGTACTAACAGATATTTCACCATTAAAGCTGAAAATACCTTATTACTAGAATTACAAAATACCTTTACGTGGTTTGGAAATTCAGCCCTATTACGAGTTTCATGCGGTGAGTGTCCGCAGCACAACTCAAGTGCATTACATAACATTAGTAATGTCATAGCGTTTGGAGACCAGCCAGCAAACACAACCTTCAACAAAAACGTGAAATATCAAAGATCAGCTAACAAAGTGACTAGCGCGTAATCCGCTTACTGGCAGACATTTCTCGTCGCTAGAAACAGTCGTACCGTATTCCCTTTGAGAATATTAAAGTTTCATATCTCAGTTTCTTGTACGTTCGTTGTTGATTGCTTCCGTGCTTCCTTCACTGAAATGAGTTCTGCGCAGCATTGTTTACACAATATTAAAACGTGCCTCGAACGTGTATTTTATTTTATGAACGTCTAAAGATTTATACGCTTTAGTCTTAATTAAATTTAATGTTGGTGTTGAAAAAATAATTCAAACTTAGTTAGGCCTGTTTTTATTTGCTACATTGTTAAAAAAAGGTTCGTAGTATTTACCTACAT
This sequence comes from Deilephila elpenor, assembly GCA_949752805.1. Lineage (NCBI taxonomy): Eukaryota > Metazoa > Arthropoda > Insecta > Lepidoptera > Sphingidae > Deilephila > Deilephila elpenor. The sequence goes on along the minus strand of OX457101.1, from coordinate 11,643,431 downwards.
TTTATTACTCTCCTCACGGTAGGCAGCGACTTTGTTGTGCTGGACCCCTGGCATTGCAAAGGTCTATGAGCGGCGGTGATTGCTTACCATCAGGCGAGCCGCATGCTCGTCTGCCTGCGAAGGCAATTAAAAAAAACAGATCATTTCTAGATATTAACTCGAAGTTTTCCTTACTAGTATGCCATAATAGACCAAGCAATAATTTGCCAAGAACACACCGGTGATTTCTATACAATAACTTAGCGTGGTGAACTATTGTCTAAGCTCTAACTAACTTTTGATTATAAAGTAGTCCGATGCCTGGAAGTTGCCAATTATGAACTGACAGATACAGTACATTACATGTAACTTTAAAGTCAGAAATATGGACATTGCAAATTCGACCCACGTTGTATTAGTCCTATCAACTACCGACTAGGTTTAAAAATCACTAACTCACCGATAAGTATCAACTAAAATTAGTGTGCTTAGTTTTTTTTTTTTTTTTTTTTGTTGCAATGAATGGCGAGACGAGCATGCCATTCGCGTGATGGTAAGCGATACGACCGCTCATGGACAGTAGCAAAACCAAACAACACCATGAATTACAAGGGAATGCTTGGAATTCCACTGCGCTCGCCATCCTGAGACATAAGATGTTAAGTCTCAATATGTCCAGTAGTTACTCGCTAGTATAACTTGTCTAATCATGTGTACTGCGTATTATGGTTAATTAAAGAGATTTCATTGGATTTGAGCATGGCATAACCTAATTATTAATTAATGTCATTTGATTTCTGAGACTAGATTAATCCCCGCTAATAAGTCCATTACAAATAGAACATACAGACAAGCTTATTGTATACAAATTAACGAATAGATCAGTATCAGTAGATTTTTATCTTTGTATTTTTTTTATTCTAACCGGGTCCAATAACTACAATTACCCTACTTGCTGGTAAATGCATTGCAATTTAATAAAGTATTCAACAGAGATGTTCCCTCTAACCGGTCCACAAAGAACGACTATACACACGCTGATATCGGCACACGACTTAGTTGTGATTGATGTGGGTCACTATAATGATCTTAAATAATAAGTTTTTGTTATGAAAATTGGAAATTGTAGTTAAGAAATAAAAATTTTTACTAAAAAATAAGTACGACAAGTTTGTAAAGTATACGATTGAAATAAAATCTGTTATCGGTTTTACCATTCTGAAACGAAGAATAATCTCAAAATTAATTCAGTAGCAATAGAGGTTCATTGTGGAAAATACTAAACTGCGTTTAATGCCCAGGTCGATAAATTATTTAAGTGTAATAAATAATTAATTAATTAATAATTTGATTTAAGACCTTGGAATTGTATATAAAATAAATAGAAGCTTTTTATGAAAAATCAATCTTCAAATGCTAAAAAAGAGGTAATTGAATGGAGGATAAAAAGAAGGAGAATACCAATTAGTTTAATAGAAGAAGTATAAGACAAATGAAATAGCAATGTTATGACAAGCACTATTACTAATCCCTAATGACACTACACAATGTACATATGCGACTAGCTGCGAGCCAATAGTCATGTATGATATAATCACAGCGGGCGCAGACAATATCACGTCCATAATACACCTGCAGATTACTCCCAGAGCACGACGCATATCAGTTTGTATCGGTACATCTCCAAAGGTTCGTTCATAACGCACTGTAAGATTGCTTACCATTTTAAACGACGCCCAACATATTTGGTAAGAAAGTTAGTCTAATCTTAGTCTTAGCTGCAGGACCTTATTCTTGTTTATACCGATGAAGGCACACAGATGCACACTGCTTTTCATAAAAAAAAGAAAGAAGAATGAAAGCGTATTTCATTGTCACACAATAAAACATATAAAATGGCGAAATTTACTTTTAACATAATACTCGTACCACCACAACTTATCGTCTCAAAATGTTATTTTTTTCTTAGACGTCTAAAGAAGACAGCATAGCGTTAAGAAGACTCTTCCCTAGTTTCCACATTATAGTCTGGAACAGATGTGTACATTGCATTCTGCCGTGTTTTCCCACATAACTTAAAGATTCACTTTGTAACTTACCACCCTTTACTTTACTAGTTTAACTCAACAAACGGAAAACTAAAATGTGCATACTTAGCAATAAACAATAATGACACAATAGAACATTATATTGAATTGTATAGCCAACAATCCGAACGTACATTGTCATAAAAACGTACTGTTTCCATCAATACGAATGTGTATAGAATAAAATTGAATTCTGAATCTCACTTTGAATTTTTTAGTTCCAATTTTACGGGTGTTTTATCACACAATAGAATTTCTGTTTATTCTCCTCGGTTTTACAAAATTGCAATGAAAAATGCAGATGTTGGACAATGACGTTACTCTGTGACAACATTAGAATATGTAAATGGCATTTCCTATAGAAACAGAGACCATTGAACACATAACTGGAACCATTAGGTAGAATGTATTCATTTTATTGTATCGGGACAGAAGGGGGGAGATAAGTGTAATGTTGTCTAGACAAAGCTTTTGACTAAAAAATATTATGGCCACGCCAAATGGAAGGAAAGGAGGAAGGCTTTGCCCAGCAGTGGGAATTAAAGATCTTATAATAATAATACCTACATTTGCATATACCTTCTTGCTCAGATCTCAATTAGTTCTTCACCAATCTCTTCCTAAACACGTATTGTCAGTTCATTTCTTATCAAGCATACTACCTTTCACAAAACTTCTTTGACTAAACATTTAATAAACTCCATTACACATCACCGTTTGCAAGTGTGAGCTGCGAGGAACGACTTTAGATGAGTCCTTGAGGCTTGAACGGACCTGGGCGCCGCCACAAAGCATTTATGTAGGTGCACGACACTCCACGTGGTATTAACGAAGAACATGCCCTGTATTAACTGAATTGTCCCGAGTAACAATTGGCTCTTTAACTCTCACGTTATTGACGTCATAGAGTTAGTGTTGTGAGACCTGCACGATGAATTTTCAAATAAATTTATAAATCTGCATCGTTGGATTTATTAATTCATTCTACTTAAGATTGAATATCCTTTTTATCAGATATTTCTGGTTTTAATAAATCCCAGACACCTACCAGAGCTCTGTTACATAATATCTATCAATAACTCTTACGTTATTAAATTACTTAACGTTACTACAACAAGATCTAAAACTATACTTTTCGTTACCAAACACTTGTAAAGTTCCTGCTATAAATATTGACACTGTAATTGTGTTCAAAGGTACCCTGCCGGCAGTGCTAATTCCTGCAGCGATAGGGTTTCGTGAAAAATGTCCGCTTGTTAGTTGAGCCGAGCCCGTCAGATTATTTATATCGCTAACGAGATAACCCTCCCTAATGGGATACGAACACACGGTACAAACAATAATTTACAATCATTTGTTTGTGTATTTTTTATCGGGTGGAAAAAAGTATAGATTTTTATAAGCGCTGTAAAAATGCTAGGGATTTACCTGATGATATTTCACCACCGACCGGAACGTTCGCAATACTTGGCAATCGAAGGCAGCCTGATGGATGAGGATAAGAAGAAAACACCTTTCTTAATTTCCTAGGAAGTAAAAGATTAGATACATTTTCTTTGACCAAACAAATAACTAAACAACCAAAAACCAAACAAAACACGATAACAACTAAAGCAGAGACTAACTACATTGAAGTTTTACCTCTATCAAAATTAAATCAACTTAAGTTTTATGCTTTAGTTAGGTAGTGATAATGGCCAGTTCCAATGCGTCAACTATTCGAGCAGCTTTAGAGCAGTACACATTCAATACAGCTCATTCGGGCTACGTTTTCACCTAAACACAACCCTAATTATAAATTTCGCAGCATTCTCTTTGTGCCTTTGCTAGGGTTGTCAAAGCCTTCTTTGTCTACGTTTAATTGTAAAAGACCGGTGTGTACAAATAAAATAATTATGGAGGTAACAATAACCCTGTATAGTTTCAGAGCCCGGTTTATTTCATAGAAAAGTGAATGCATAAAGGGAAGCTTAGGTGAAACGACTGGAGCCGCACACGGCAAATGAAACCGCATTGCTGCGGTGACACCGCCGTTTTATTCTATATTTTTTAACTTCACAAATGCTTTTGCGATGGCACTTATATTTTTCAACGGGAATATGGTGTATAAATATATCTAATTTCTATAATTTATTTTGTAATGCAAACATTTTGTTTTTCTGTTTATCTATTTGGGCGCGTAGGTGAACGTATTGCTCTTTTATTACATTTTATTATTTATTCGTATTATATTTTTGTAATTTTCTCACACATATCTCTTCACTCGTCTCACATTAAAAAAAACGTTAAGCAGTTGAATGCTTGTAAAATCGTGTTCAATGAACGGATAAAATCATACAAAGATCGCCCGGCCCGATCTGGAAATCAAAACAGGTTTTTAATTCAGAGCCATTCAATTACCACCAAACCAAAAAGGCGATAAAATTTGCAAAAAAAATAAATAATTAAATATTTATGAGGAAATACAAACTCAATATGTTTCTAAAGCGTTAGACAAAACGCTCATAAGCCCCTTAATGCTGTCACTGGCATGCTTACACACTGCGAGTAAAAACCAACAGGGATTAATAGCAAGATAATATAATGTTTTACAAAAACTGAACTACTTTTTATAACGTTTACAGACTGTTTTGTTAACATGTTTAGTTTGTATACTAAGGGAATTAATAATCCCCGTGGTTCAGTTTGTAAAGCCGCCGACTGTGAAATTAGAGGATTGGATTCGATTCCAGAACTAAGACAAATGTAAAAGTCACGTTTTTTTTTCGAATAGTTTATATAGGAAAATTTAATTAATTTATTTTATCTTGCTAAATAGGTTAGATAGTTGTTATAATTAGTACAAGATAGTAATTATTCATAGATTAACTATAAAGCAATCCACAATGAGAGAATACACATTCCATTATAAGGGATACACAGCAATAATATAGAATCGTGCTCCATACGCGATCAGGCGAGCATTCCGAGCTCATCTGTCACCGTGACGGCCATTGTGACGCACAATAAAATCTGATTACACCGCCCACATGCATATGCGTATATACCTCACGCCTGCATCCTGTTGGAGTAGGCAGAGACTATGTGTCCACACGTCATATAATATTTTTTTAAGTTGGATTTCATTTAACGCGACACCTACTCAAATTAACGGTGGTGTTTAAATTGTCACGATCATACCAGACTTGTATGTTAATGTTCTATTAGAACCAGTGACTAATTTACCTATTTTGTACTTGAAATAACTAGAGATTTCCTATAAATAATACCAACATTCCATTATAAGGCATACATAATATTGCCTCATACCTCATACTCGGTCAGGCGATTTTTTTTATATAATTACTTTACTAATTTTATTTACTTACTTTATGTGACGGGTACGGTGACGCATCATAAAACCTGATTATAACGTCCACAGATACATAAACCTCACGCCTACATCCCACAAGACTTATAATTGGGGTAGGCAGGGACTAGTGTCCATACATATGGGAATATGAATTTAAATTGGACTTCATTTAAGCGCGACGCCTACTCAAAGTTATGTGGGGTCTTTAAAATTATACCCTGCTACACTACTATATCTTATTGTGAGATCAGTACGAGTGACTGTTAAATTTATTGATTTAATCCTTGAAATAAGTATAGACGTTAACGACAGCCTCCGTGGCGCAGTTTGTACGACGCCAGCTGTGAAACGAGAGAAATACTTGTATAATCTACCTGTGGATCTGTTTCGGGTCTGGGTGTTTGTAAGACCGAAAAAGTCTCCCGTATTTTCTGATACCCACGACACAAGACTCGATCTTAGTGTGGGATCAGGACTGTGCATGTGACTGTTGGGTGTATTTATTTATTAGCTAACAATACACATTCCATTATAAGGCATGTACACAACAGTAATAATCCAACATGCGCCATACACGATCAGGCGAGCATTCCGAGTTTATTTGTTGCCGTGACGGCCATTGTGACGAACAATAAAACCTGATTACACCGTCCACACACGGGTATGAAAAATTCAAGTTGATCTCTGTTTAAGCGCGACGCCTACTCAAACCTATATGGGGCGTTAAAAATATCATGTGATCATGTTAAGCTGTGGGCACATTGTTGGAACTGCGAAAGGTCTCGGTGGTGCGTCGAATTTGTATGCAAATTATTTATAGCAAGGAGACTTATTATCTGTAGTCTACGACCTTGCATTATATTATTCAACGGGTGTAAGTATTCCTTTGCCTGCATATTCTTCCCCTTCTTTAAGATCTTCGGCATCAAAAAGGTATCCTTTGCTACAGTACGAATGAGTCGATTTGACTGGACTTGTAAAAACTCTAGGCTGTCTTACAGAAAACCGAATTGTTCGGTAATTTATAATTCTGTGTAATTATGCAGATCGGCAAGAAGTAACCGTCACTTGTCGATTAATACTCTTTTTTATAACATTGCACCTACCATCGTGTGTATTGCAGTTTGTCGTACCAGTATGAAGTAAAAAATATGGTTAATTATTATCCTTGTAAAGAATCAAGCCTGCTCTGAAAACATATATTGGTAAAAGAGCTAACTGCAAAATTCTGATTTATAGCTATCAACATTTGTTACAATGCAACCGAACTTACACCCTTATTTGCGCTTACATCCCCTATATAACCAGTATTCCATCCCCTAAAGCATCGGCTTAAAATCTAAGCCACCGAATCTGTGTAACTGCATTCGTCAGCCGAAACGAATGTGCACCGAGCTTGAAATTTAACGAACATAAGCGCGACCGACAACAGGTGTTACACGATAATGACTAAACAGCCTTTGAATTTGTAATGAAGGCACTGAGTACGGCCCAAAGAGGATGCAAGGGTGAAAGAGGGGGGAGTGACGTCACACGGCGCCGTCAAACGTGTGCGTAATGTGAAAAATTTAGTGAAGGCACGAGTGTTTTTTTGGAATCATAAGGTTTTTTATGGGGTTTATTATATGTTGATATGCAGTTATTATCAAATTGTTGATAGGAATTAAACAGAATTACACCACATTATCGTAATGCCAGGTTATGTTTATCCACGGCTAAACGCCTAAGTATTCTTTATGACACCAATTTTTTTCGTCTTTATAGAGACTTTCCCATCCACACACCCATCACTCCAATTCCAGTCAGTCAGTATGAACAGCAAAGAATTGGCACCGAGCTCCGGACCTAGGCAATTCGTAGGAACACTAGCTTTTCTTTAACCCGCATCAAAATTAATCAGGAAGAAAAAAGACTTCGAAACAAACAATTGGCCACTTTCAGCAAAACGGGTGACAAAGTATTGCTTTGAATACATTGCAACTTATCCTTCGATATAAAGATATACAATTGGAGAAGCCTGGTGAAGCATTACCAGTTCTTGGTCTTTCAGAAAACTGTAAAATATTCGACCTTAAGCTGAATCATATCCTGAATAAAGACATGAAGGAAAAGATATAAACAAATGAAATGCCCTTTCTCTCTCCTTTCTTCTATGCCCATCCTAAAGCTACCTAGAAGAGATTGCCTTGTGCAATAAACCCGCCGATTGTATTTAGTTTATGTTTAGTTATTAATCTCTGTTTTTTTTCCTGATTAAAAATATAAAATATATAAATAATCAATGAAAGGAATGTTGTAATATGGCCCAGCAGAGAAATAGCCCACCCTCTTTCACGTTTTTGGACGGAAATAAGGTCGGCGAGGTGTAACAGGCACTGGTGATAAGTCTTTTAAGCCTTGGAGAAATGGTATATGTGTGAGGTAATTTCTGCAAAAGTACAATTATCTCAATATGAAAGATTCTCCGATCCGATTTGATGAGTATCTCAAAAGGTGGTGATTTTAAAAGATATTTGGACGTTTCCATACAAATTTTCAAATACTTTACATAGATTTTAATTCTCACTTCTATATGGCCTAACCACTCTCAATCGATTCTCTCGATTGTAGAGTAGGCCCGTGCCCTGCAGTGGGACGTATATGGGCTGATATAGATAGATAGATGTAATAAAATACCAAAATAGACATTTCAAAAACAATGAACATCGATGTAATCGTGGAAAATACTGTCCCGAAAATAATTGTACAACGAGACACAAAGCACATAAACCGTCACAATAAAATATAACTGAATTTTTTTCACAAAACAGTTCACGCAAAATATGTCTAAAATTAAATATACCAGTCCATAATTTAGTTCTATAAACAAGCGTGATTGTGTAAACGTCACAACTGAAACAAAGGTAACCGCCGCTCGGGATTAAAAAAATTACTAGACCATCATTTACATGTATTTTAATGTTTATACATTTTGTGTTTACAAAAATAGGTTTATAACAGCTCCCACGCCGGTGACGAAGGAAAAATTACATCATTTGTTATATAAAACGACAACTTTTTCCATTTCCCCTAATCGCACACAACGATGTACCTACAGCTCAAACACTCCCGGAGGAATTCGACATCCGACGGGAACGGATTCGGGAAACAAGATAAGTGTGGAAAATCAACAACGGAATCAAAGAGGACGAATCAATTCTTAATTTTATAACAAAGAACCTGAGTGCAGTCACTCAAATATTCATTATGAAGATATCGGTAACAACCTTTAAAATAATGATTACTTCAGCTATTAATAAACTTTTTTTTCTTAACCTTCATCGTCCCACTGCTGTGCCAAGGTCTCCCTCCTCTTTTTCCACAAGTCGCAGTTCCAAGCAATTTCAGGCCACATGGGCTCGAAAGCATCCAGGTCGTCACACCAGCGTTTTTTTGACCTTCCGCGACGTCGTCGGCCATCAAGTACCCATTGGGTCACTATTTTAGCCCACCAATCCGGATGCATTCTAAACTAATTAAGCGTTATTTCAATACATTGAAGAAATTATACGAATGAATATAACGAATATTGTATGAAAAACTAAACTTGCGTTTTTTGAAAAAATGCTGATACGATGTTGTCCACACACCCGCTATTGCAAACGTGTCAGCCAAGGCAACAGTGATTCGCAAAGTATTTAAATCGGATACTGAATCTCGACAAGTGTCATAGGTATACTAATTATTCTTTAACACGCTACAAAATTACTCAGTGAAATTAAAACTTGTAAGAAATTTTAAGACAAGTTCTCTTTTTCTGCCTGTAGTCTCTGAAAGTTCTGAGCTGAAAGTCCAGTGATTATAGTCGTATTATAGGACTCCCCTGAGGCTGTCCTTAGCTTCCTGCTGCAAACGGCCTATACCCAGTGACTTCCCACAATTAATCACCTAAGCAAGGTCTTAATTATTCACGTTATCCAAAACATCAAATTAACAACGAAAAATAATTACATGGTCTTAAACGCAAGTTTAAAATTGTTTTGATACCAGAATTAAGCCCACGGCCACTAATTGTATATATTATTTTTCACCCACAGCAAAATAACAATATAACACAATATTAACAAAACAAACATAAACAAGTCCGTCTCTGCGAAGCCACAAGCGTGAGGTCCTAGCCGAGGGAACAAAAACTATTTCACGTAATATCGAATGTGCCATAAAACGCGATAGGAAAGCCATTGCTTATCTACACGCTCATGGGTGGCCAGCGGCGGGCCTTGACCGAGACATCACACGAGCTATTGTTATGTCGGCGATTGAGCTCACTGAGGCAATTGAGTCGTGTCTTTATAGATACTGTAACTTTATAAATACTTACTCTCATACCTGCATACATACGCCTTGAAGTTGTAGCATTTAGGAAATGCCTATAATTTTCTCAACATTTCGCCGCGTTTAAACTCAGACTTAAGAGGTAGTAGTGAACGTGCCTACCGTCATAACAGGCACAAACTGTTAATTTCTTTTAAGAGGAACTCTTATGTGATATTTTAAATAGAAAACCTCACAAAATATGCATTCCCCTACCTATTTCAAAAGTGTATATCAGCATGCCAGACCAACGAATCATTCGTTCAATATTGCAAATGCAATGATTATAGAATATTATTATTAAATCATTGGTCAAATGTTCCCCACCCTGCCTCCCGCTGAAGTTTTAACGTGTTTTTTCTTAAAAAATAAAAAAGGAAGTTGAGATTTTAACCTTATTTTAATAATCAAGTAAATACGCTATTTGGCAGATGATGTAGTCATTAAAGTATTGATTTTTTATTGCAATGAATGGCGAGACGAGCGTGCCATTCGCCTGATGGTAAGCGATACGACCGCTCATGGACAGTAGCAAAACCAAACAACACCATGAATTACAAGGCAATGCTTGGAATTCCATTGCGCTGGCCATCCGGAGACATAAGATGTTAAGTCTCAATATGTCCAGTAATTACTCTGGCTACAATGTCCTTCAAACCGGAACACAACAGCGCATTTACACTACTGTTTGGCGGGAGAAATAGACATTGCGGTGGTACCCAGGCGGCCTCTCACATATGAGAGACCACCACCAGATTCTAAATTTCACTAATCCTATGATTAGTGTAATCATAGGATTAGTGTTACAAGAACATCGTGAAATCGATACTTGATGTTACGGGTGTCTTTAACTGATGACTAGCCTAATCAACGGTTTACATGAAGATGGTGAACGAGGCTCTAGGTGTGACAAAATGTATACATTTAGTTTTCTGAGTATTCAATAGTAAATTGTTAACGCCAAACCCATGTACAATTTTGTGAGAGTGTGGTTTACTTCGTCAAGAATTGGTTTATGTCGTTGTACTTTGAATATTAATGAAGCATAATCAGCAAACAACACTACGTCACATTTGTAACTTATAAGGTAAGGTTAGTAATAAATGTATCAAAAAGAGAAAGGGTCTAAGAATTGAGCCTTCCGGAACTACCATAGCAACAACAGATCCAGGAGATATTTTTCGTTGACATCAACACTTCGCACTCTATTGTTTAAATATAGGTATGATTTACATACTTCAAGCGCAAGACCAATAGTTTAGGAGTTCATAGCGGTTGAACAATGTGACACGAAATTTTATATTAAGAAAATTATGTAGTAAGACTAGTAGCCCGGCCCGGCTCCGCCCGTGTGCAAGTACACTTTTTTAAAATATGCTATCATGTAGGTTCATCAGGGATAATATAGGATTCTAATGGTGAAATAATGTTTTTAAATTCAATGCAAACAACCAATCAATTATTTCCTCTTTTATTTTATTAGTGAATAGGACAAGGTTTCACGCTTCCATCATTCTTCTTAACGACGGTGGCATCACCGCTTGAATACGATCCACTTTGCGCGTTCTGAGAGTAACTTCCTTCCTTATCTTCGTGGTATACACCCACTCCTTGGTATGAACCACTCGAAACTCCAGTTTGCAGGGATGTTTTGTCCTTATCTTGAGTTACGGATTGATATTGTCCGCTATTCTGAGATCCTCCAACATAAGTAGACTGTACTGTACCATCTTTATCGTAACAATAGCTGTTGTGTTGCTGGTTATCGTATGTTCCACTTCCAGAGCCAACGACGGTCCTATCTTTGTCTTTGTAATAATCATCATAACTATATTCACCCTGATTAGCATTACCAGATTTTATAGACGTTTTGTGATCGTCACTGTAGTAGTGATTATAATCTTGGTTATTGTCTGATCCTCTAGAATTATATTTGGAACAGCTATTCTTATCAACATAATAGCCGCTGTAATCCTGGTTAGAATGGCCAGCGCCCTGGTTGTTAACAATGGTCTTATCTCTTCCATAATAGTAATCGCCGTTTTGCTGATACTCTGAATCATAGTTACTATTACTGCCGCTCTTGGAGTCGTCTGTAGCGTAGTAATTGCTGGATTGTCCAGAAGATTTCCGATTGTTCTCGTTGGTACCACATACATTGCCTTTTCCGTCAGTATAGCTGGTGCCAGTACCGTGGTTAGATTCGGTGTAATTGTACTGGTTGTCGTTAACTGTGTGTTGGACCTTATGGTGTCCATCGTCAGGTGGCGGAATTATTACGCCGCCGTCATCTGCAAGGAGGGAATGTATACTTAAGCTATCATTTCTCAAGTATTGGAGTGTAGGGGCACAACATGTGTTTAAAAATTGGCCTTTTATATCAATTTTAAAAATATTAGTTCACTAATGTTAGATTACTGAGATTTTAATCTTATTTAAAAAAGGGTAAAAACTTATGGAATCACATAGTTTCTTTAAGAAAAGGAACGCTTGAGAGGGGTTAGGCAATATAATCCATCACGCTTGGTCTAGTACGGGTTGGCATTAATTATGGCATTTGAATATTAATAGTATTTTTACGAAAATTAAAAAAATCACTTACCCCCATTTGCACTTAACGCCTGTAAAAAATAAGATAACATATTAAAGCGTTAGGTAATTGTAACACAATAGTAACACTGTAAACTGAAGTATGATTTAAAATATGACAAAACAATCTTCTGGAACAGACTCTCTCAAAGTAGGCACACGATAAAACTCAGATGTAATGATGGAAGCATTTCACTAGGCGATAGGAGGGCCAAAGAAAATTATAGCACGTTGAAAAAAAGAAAGGACAATTTAAATTCCAATGTTAAATCGCATTGCCTCATAAATAGCGGTCACATATTACAAAGCTTTTTACGACAATAATGAGATGAGCAGGGAACTTGCCTGGTGGTATCACTGCTGCTTGGCGGTTTAAATAGACGAGAAATATGTATTTTGATTGTTGATTATGTAGATTTATATAGAGGAAAGATTTGATTGTTTATTTACAGTAAATAGTCTCTGAAACTACTAGACCGATTTGAAAAATTCGCTCACCATTTGAATCCTACATTATCTCTGATGATCATAGGCTATATTTCTGCGTTTTTGTTGAATTTTTTGCCTGATTTTTGCCTGTTTTGTTAACCCCTTTGGGTCAAAATGGCAATGGAAAATCAAAACCACCAAAGATATTTCGTGCAACATAAAACTAACGACCAATATTTTTACTAAAACGTTTACGGAGATTACAATATAACAGTTGTAGCGATATATATTTTTTTTCTTTTTACATCGAAATCATCGTATCACGCAGACGAATTCGCGGGAAAATGGGATAAATATTTAATAGACCACAATCTTTATTTATTTTATTTGGGTGTGGAGGAAAGAGAAGGCTGGCCGGGATGACTACAGATTTTCTTTGATGGGATAGGACGGTTTTTAAACGCACGGGATGAGACATTATGAGATGCGACGAGAAACTACTCGTATAACAGGACAGGACGGGACGGAGCAGTACGGATCATGGAGTGATGGAATGGTAGAACATTTCCGTCGGTTTAAATATACAAGAGTTTGTAAAGAAAATAACATGTATCTGGTATAGAGTGGAGTGCAAAAATATCAGCACCCAGGCAAATCTGGGACGGGTCGCTTGTATTTAATAAGCAAACTAAGATATAAACAAAAATAATCATCATTTTTAATCAAAGGAAATCACTTCATACAGACAAATAGAGAAAAAAACTTACACTGAGCGCGAGGACCAAAAGGCATGTTACCAGACGCATTTTGGTGCCGTGGATCCAAAGACCTGCTGTAGACTGAGTTATCACGATTCGCATAAACTGCTAGTTATATACGCAAACTATGTAAATAAAAAACGCATCTGTGTAAATTTTTGTTGTTTATTTTGAAATAAAAAGTAAAGTATTATATTATTTGTATGTCGGATGTTAATTTATGGATTTCTGTCTTTTGTTACGCGCCGCCACGTTTGATTCTGATTCTATTTATTAACCGACTTTAAAAAAAGAGGATGCTCTCAATTCGTAGGAATCTTTTTTTATTTATGTTCATCGATTACTCGAAGACACCTGAACCGATTTGGATAATTATTATTTTTTTGTTTCAAGTTATGTTATTTTGTTTCTTCACAGGCAGTCCCATAAAATATTGGTCAAGATCTGACGAATATCTTTGGGCCTGAAAGTAAAAATTCCCAAACTAGAGTAGGATTCCAATGGTTCTTTTTGTATTAGATTTAGTATAAGAGTTAAACTACAGTGGGTGGGAGAAGAAGGGATTGGGGCAAGGGAGGATGGTCACAAAATTAATATACATGTAAATATTCAATATCTTCGAATTCTATAGTCCAATTTCGTGACTTTAAATTCATAATAGTTTATACAAATTAAAGCCTTTTCTTTTTTAACCATAGGAAGTCCACTGCTAAAAATAAGGGAACGCAAGGATCTGCTACAACGACCTGTTGGAAGCCGCCTACATTCAGCGACTTCCAGCAACTTTTACATCTTGCGGTGATGGAATTCACCGGGTAGTATTTTAAAACAAATCAACAATTACACAAATATTCCGAACCACTAACATCAAAGTAGTAAGTCTTGTGTCGTGTGTATAAAAACTACGAGATGATTTTTGACCTCACAACACCAAGACCCGAAATAAAATTTATTTGTAGGTTAAGTACAAGCATTGTCTCGATGGGAGATCATAGTTGTTTTTTTATTCCACAGCCGGCGTCTATCCAACTGCGCCACGGAGACTGAAAGTATTTAACAAAATAATACCTTGGAAGTTGGAACACTATTCATTGTATTTTTTATTCAGATTTAATTTATAAAAAAAATGTACTCTTTTCTTCTCTCTCCTGTATGTTAAATTATGACGGCTTATTTTTACCCATTTTCTTCTCAAACTGTCGAATCAGTTCCTAACTATATTCAACCAGTGTTACCATACATTATCCAGTCTATCATTAACATTCTGGTATCAATATTACTCTGTGCGTCTACCACTTAAAAAACAAATATATTTTTTTATATTTTTTTAATAAAAAAACAGTTAATGTACATAATAACATTTCTTTTGTTGGCAAAAACAAAAGAAAAGTTGTTTGTTTGTTTAGCGAGTATGGAAAAATATAATTTTTAATTGTAAACAGAGTGAAGAGACAGTATACTTACCTTATATAAGTTGTTGTTTGTGGGATAATCACTGGCTTCAAACTGCATAGCTGAGATCTTCACAACAATTTCGTCTCTCAACCACATTAAACCAACGTGGAAGACCAAAAGGCCTACTGTAAAAATGTCAGGTAAACCTTTCGTATAAGCCAATTTGATGGCAAGATATTCGTATCTTCCGCATAACGACTTTAGAGTATACACGATGTTGGAAAACCCATTATAATTACATTCTTATGTAAGAGATTGCCAGGTGCCCAATGCCTCTTTCCTTTTCCCATCGTATTTACTTCCCGCTCCCCTCACGATTTCATAGGCCGGCTACACCATTATAATCAAAAGGTCGTGGCTTAAAGGACTTGTATCCATAACCGTAAATTTTAATAAAAATAAAATAAAATAAAACAAATGGTCGTGGATGTTGACGGGTGGCAGTGATCATTTACCATCAGGTAACCTGCTTGCTCGTTTATATTTATTTTATTGTATCAGCCCGTGTACGTCCCACTGCTGGGCATGGGCCTACTCTACAATCGAGAGAATCGATTGAGAGTGGTTATGCCATATAGTCCACCACGCTGGCCTAGTGCGTGTTGGGGGACTTACATATCATAGAAATTCTTTAAAATCGCTACGGTATGCAGGTTTCCTCACGATGTTTTCCTTCACCGTTAAAGTGCGTGTTGATTGACTATCAATACACACGTAACCAACAGGCCACCACGCACTTTTTTTATTGTATAAAAAAATAAAAAGTAAAGAGTGGAAATGTAAACATAGCAAGCAAAAACAAACGACGTCACTAGCATCAACTAATAAATCATTATATTCACTCAAATTGTTAGTAAATATGAGGCATTCGTGTCACGTCGGTGCCCACTTATCGCCGGTGCTATCGTAAAATATATTGCGTACAAGACTCGCCCCCGATCGCTCCGTTTGATTCGCGATACCCGCCCAAAATGAATAGTGCTTTTATCTAAATCAAAACGGGGTTGTTGCTTCAAAACATCCTTTTATGGACGAGGTTTAGATATCTACATAATATTACAGTTTCAAAGGTTTTTTATATGTTTAGTATCCTAGTTTTTGGGATTGTTTGTCCTGAGAGTGAATAGAGCGGCTAATATGTTCTTAATAAGTTTATTCGAGACTAATGGCTTATTTCATATGGTAATAGGTAGACCTCGTATAATAAAAATATCAGAAAATACCATAAATAGAATGTTACAACTTTACGTTACACAGGAGCTGTGTCCTGTGCCGTCGATATCAGAAACAGCAAAAGTCTATGTGATCGTATCTAAAATTAAAACATATAGGTCATAAACACATGAACGTCCTGGAGTGGAGAACACGTAGCCTTTCGTTTCTAATCGGTTGTAAGCTTATTGCAACAAGAAGGATATCAAATGTGTTCGGACACTCCCGTTTAAAATTCGAAGCTCGTCCCACCTTTCTTCAACCACACTGCTAATTAAGAACAAAGAAACATTTAAAGTAGAAAAAGAAATTAAAACCAGCTCATTTGAGCATAACATTTGTCGAGTCATGAATTGATTAGGAAAATAGCAAGCATTCGCGATCTTTCACTCTATCAGCATTTAATTCTGCCCGGCGTGACTCTCGAATAAGTTTGCAAGCTGAAATTGGCTTAAATCCATTATTGGTCGAACTAAAAGTTAGTCGCGTTCACACAAACGTACAAGAATGGGTCGCCATTTGAAATTCTTATTAGCTCTCACATTCGAGAATTAGATTTTAGTTCGGGATAACGCTGACCGTTTTATTTCGATTAGATTAGATGCTTCTTTCTTCATATGTAGACAAATAAAGGTTTATACATATTTGATTCGGTCGGTTTGTGTTGCTTTTATGTGCTACAAGAATATCAGACGTTAGTGTTATGAATAAAATATTAGATTACCTTTAGTATTCGTTTTGATCTCGATGATAGACGGCTGGAAAGTGAAAATTTATGAATTTGAAGGTAAGCTTGAACAATTTACATGACTGCCCTCTAAATTCAAGAACTAAATTACTCTAGCAAATGTTTGCTGATTCAGAGGTATGTACTGTTTTTGTCATTAGCTAAACGGTAGTGGCAGTCAATTAAAAATAAATTGGTTCATTCACAGGCACACCGAATAAAATTGACGTAAATAGGTAAGTTTTTCCTTCGTCGCTTAAACCAAACCCAATTTACTTAAAACTAACAACTACCCTATAACATCAAGCTACTAAACACACCTTCCTGCACCTAATCAGATATGAAGACCCTCCTGCCCCGAGCGCCATTACAGACGTGAAGATACATCAGCGTGAGTGCAGTAGACGTGTGGCGGCGAAGGCCACGTCAAAGGTAGCGGCAATTGATCACGCTCCCGCTCTCGACCGCCCTTGTACTCTTCAACAGCCTGTCAATTAGAAAGGTGAACTTTTACGCAAATAACAGTGTTTAATTTTTTATTGTGTTGGATGTAGTTCGAGTGTGTGCCGGTAGATGTCGTTATATAGTTATTTGTGACAATTTATAAGTAAACTTTTATTAAGCTGGAAACGTTGATCTGTCACCGAACCAAATGTTTGGGAGTTCGATAGTTAATATAATGTTTTGAATATGCTTAAGCTGCTTCAAATATTGGATCATACATCAAACAAAAATAAACAATGTGGCATTCTTTTAACAAGATCGGAATCTTTGTATTTATCTAATTTAATCTTTTTATTTATTAAGTTCGGTATCAGTAGCAAAATGAAATTATTTAGTCGTTACAACATACAAGTCTATTTCCATCCATCCATCAGCCAAAGGAAGTCCACTACTGAACCTATGTGCAGGGAGGCCTATGCCTCCCCCAATAATTTCCAGAAGTCTAATAATAGGCATATTATGATAAAACAAATTACGATCGTCTAGAGCAGTGATTCCCAAAGTGGTCCAGGTGGACCCCCAGGGGTCCACGGGAGACTTGCTGGGGGTCTACGTAAGCGTGAACAAAATATGGGGGTCCATAAGATGTTAATGGGGGTCCACGAAAATTTATCTGCTTTTGATAGTAAAAGCAAAAATGTAAGCATAGTTTTTATAAGGGCCTACCTACATTGTTTTAAGTACCTAACTAAGCAGATCATATTTTAATAAGGCAAGCGATTGTTACTTGTCCAAACTTGCGTATTCGATATTACGTACAATTTCGTGTACAGACTTGCAAAGCGCTATCCGCCCGACAATGCTTAATGCTTGTTCAGACATGAACTTGATCACCACTATAAATACTTGATGCCAAAGGCAAACTCATTCATTTGTTTCCGGAATTTCGAAAAAAAGTGTGAGAAAATTTATATCAGTGTTTGCTAGTGCCGGAGAAAAGTAAGTACCTACCTTTTTTTTGTTATAGTACTTAAATATTTTGTTTCCGTGTACTAGTCGGTTGATCACAACTGCTTGTATAGATAGGTAAGGTAGATTAGACGTGTATATAATCTTAGATAGGTAACTTAGTAACTTACAGATATTTTAATTGTCCTCTTTCGATTTGAAGACAAACACAGCACGTTTTATTCCATTGTTTTTTCACGAGAGAAGCACTGCCTCTCTAAAAAGGCCGAATAAGCAATATTGCAGAGCAATTAATTTTGTAATTTTTCTTGCAAATAACTACTAATTTTATAAAACAGTAATTTCACAATCATTTTATATTAAATAAATAAATACACCCAACAGTCACATACATAGTCCTGACCCCACACTAAGATCGAGTCTTGTGTCGTGGGTATCAGGAACTACGAGAGACTTTTCGGTCTCACAAACACCCAGACCCGAAACAAATACCTGTAGATCACACAAATATTTGTTTCGGTGCGGGGATCGAACCCGCGCCCTCTCGTTTCACAGGCGGCGTCTAACCAACTGCGCCACGGAGGCTGACTAATTGAGGCTAATTGATTTTGAAGTAACTACATATTTTATCAAAATTATTCCTTTTCGGAAAAAGCGAGCGGTGCGCGGGCGACGGGAAAAGGGCGGGGCTTGAGCTTCGATGCCAGTTTGTCACGTTTTAATGTGCGTTTTAACAATGAAGCCGCAGACAAAAAATACGCAAATACACGGAGCGCGTGAACTCATTGATTTGATGAAATGTTAGTTATCGTTTTTATGGAATTTTGGGATTTCGACTTTTATTTTTTCCTACACAAATATGATCATTATTCGATACTGAGTACACTAATTTTTATTTGTACTATTAAAAATTAGTGGTAAATTAGGTACTTTAAAATTGATACCGTTTTGTGAAAACGTCTGTATTTGTCTTAGCGGTTTATTAGTTGGTCCCTTTACAAGCCGTAATTCTATTTCCGCGTGCTGACAAAGGCTGCGGTGTGATACCTATATTCAGAAAAAAACTTGGTTACTAAAACATTTTTTTTTACAGGTAAGGTAACTGACACGAAACATGGCTACAGCAAAGAAAAAATGTCGACAATATAGTGTCGATTATTTGAAATATGGTTTTGTTCCATCAGAGGCAGACAAACAGTTGCCCATGTGCCTATTATGCAACAAAGTTTTGAGCAATGACTCTATGAAACCATCAAAGCTCGAAGATCATCTAAAAAGGTGTCATACTGATAAAATAGGTAAAGATTTAAAATATTTTCAAACATTGAAGGAAAAATATGAAAAGAGACCCACCATGCACAGTATGTTCGCTTCAACATCTCAAAGTAACGATGATGGCTTGCGGGCATCTTACAATATCTCATTACTTATAGCAAAATCTGGAAAACCACACACTATCGGAGAACAATTAATTTTACCCGCTGTTGAAGAGGTTTTAAAAACTGTTTTGCACAAATCTCCGTTTGACGTACTAAAAAGAATTCCATTAAGTAACAATATTGTACAAAGACGCATTGATGAAATGAGCTCTGATATCGAAAGTTTTTTGTGCAATCATCTGCAAAAAACTCATTATTCTATACAACTGGACGAGTCAACGTTACCCGGTAATGAAGCATTATTATTGGCATATGTCCGATTTATTATGGAGGAAGAAATTCACGAAGAATTGCTATTTGCCAGAACTTTGGAGACTGATACTAAAGGTGAATCAATATTTAATGTTCTGAGTAATTTTTTTACGGAAAAATCGATTCCATTTACAAACATTATTTCAGTGGCAACAGACGGAGCTCCTGCAATGGTCGGGCGATATCGT
The DNA here is from genome assembly GCA_949752805.1 of Deilephila elpenor. NCBI lineage: Eukaryota > Metazoa > Arthropoda > Insecta > Lepidoptera > Sphingidae > Deilephila > Deilephila elpenor. Next base: position 11,623,198 of record OX457101.1, on the reverse strand, counting down.
GGGTTTATAAGTCATCTCAAAAGAATTATACCAGGACTTACAGCTATTCATTGCGTAATCCACCGACAACATCTTGTGGCAAAACATTTAAGTGACAGGTTGAACCAATCTCTTCATTTTGTAATAAAAGCTGTCAACAAAATCAGAAGCAATGCATTGAATACGCGTTTATTTGCTCAATTGTGCGACGAAAATGATGAAGACTTCCAACGACTGCTCTTACATACTGAAGTACGCTGGTTGTCGAAAGGTGCATGCTTAACGAGATTTTACTCTGTTTTCGATTCCGTATTAGAGTTCCTAGAAAGTAGAGATCCAGATTTAAAAGAAAACTTGATCAAACTCAAAGCAGACATTGCGTATTTGACAGATTTGTTTAAAAAATTTAATGATATTAACTTGCAGTTACAAGGGGACAGCCTGAATTTAATAAAAACAAAGGGGATAATTTCGGCTTTTCTTGGGAAATTGAAATTTATGAAGCAAAACATTAGTCGGCGCGAATTCTTTCAATTTCCAAACTTGTCGCAGGTAGAATGTATTGATGAGGATATCCATACCTACAGTCAACATTTAAATGCCCTGCATGATGACTTCAAAACCAGGTTTGAAGATATCCTGACGATGGATATACCACCATGGATCATAAATCCATTTGATGAAACGGAAGTGGCCAATGTTGTATTACAAGAGGAGCTGCTCGAGCTAAGCACCAATGAGGAGCTGAAGGTGAAATTTAGAAAAGGCTACCAAACATTTTGGCTGCAAGCAGAAATACCCGAAAAATATCCTGGACTGTGGTAAATCGCAAGGAAATTTTTAATAGCTTTTCCCTCGTCATACCTTGTCGAAAGGAGTTTTAGTGCCGTTACAAATCTCTTAACAAAAAAAAGGAGCAAATTAAACATCACAGAGCAGGGGGATTTGCGGTTATTGCTCACAAAAATAAAGCCAAACATTGATCGTTTGCTGACACTCCATCAAATACATCCTTCCCATTAATTAAAATTATGACCTGAACCTATATTACCTTATTAATTTTTTCTTGTAATTCTATTCTTTTAATAAATAAAGTGTTATAAAATTTACCATTTTTCGTTTTTATTTTACCTATCGGAATATAGGGACAGAACTCAGAAGCGACACAATTTTTATTTTTTGGCGACTTTAAGAATGTGGTAGAAATGTAGCAGCAGGGGGTCCACCAAAACCAGTAAAATTTTGAAAGTGGTCCACGAGAAAAATAAGTTTGGGAACTACTGGTCTATAGTCTAGACAAATTAGACGCACATAATATTTCGATGCCAATTACTATTTCATTCCACTCCGGCGGGTTCAAAAACAAGCAATAGGTATCTATTGAAATAGAAAATTATCAGACTCAACTCTGAGACTGGCGTGGACTATATTAATTTCCCAAAAGAATAAATGACTAATTGCAAAATTATTCTTTGTACGACAATCCCCCTCATTTCCCCCGTCGGTTTTTACGCTTTGAGCATTCTTGATTAATGCTATTAGTGTATGAATAATTTAACATATGATGAGACCCAATTTTTCAGATACGAAGTTTTAAGTATATTATGGAATACAGTTTATACAAAATTTTATGCAATACTTTGACATTACGTAAACTATTCTTTACGAATCGGACTAATTTGGTTTCAGGTTGATTGATTTCAGACAGTTGGTGTTATGGTAGGACGCGGTTTTACAGCCGTCCCTGGCCCCAAAATCCAAGGGGGTGCCGTAGAACTTTTTGTTTTTTGCAAGGGATGGCAAATAGGGGACGACGCGCTTTGGTTATCTCGTCCTAAGCCGTTAATAGCGCTAAAACAAGCACTGACGTCATGCGGCCGATCGAGGCATAAAATAAAAAATACTACATGCATTTAAATCATATATCGATCCTACATATATGGGAGAATACAGGCAGGTAGAAAATTCAATTTATAGAACACATAAACGAGAATAAATTAGTTGATTCCACGACAAATGACTGGGTGTGTTGCGCGACATTGATGCGTATTGTTTCGTCGACAAAAAGGCAGTGTCGTCGGCAATAGATCACGTACGCACCCGTACCAACGCCTTCCGTTCATGTTATGTAGCGTACACATTTGAGGCTAAAACGTACGGCTTTTACAATTATGTTTTCGTACTGAAATCCTCATAATCATTCTAAGCCACAGTAATGAAAATGAAAATAATCTTCCCAAAATAATTTTACTGTGATAGGATAAATTATTATTTATCATATACAACTGCCAAAAATTCAAATATTATGTCTTAAATAAACTTCACAAAATAATCAAAACATATTATATTATAATTGAGAACATTGCGCCTCATAAATATCCTTAATTACTTTACTCAAGTCCATCAAAGTTGAATCCAAAGATATATATTTCAAGTCATGTTCAGTCTATTTCTCATTCCGTTCCGACAAACTAGACTAACACCTAATTATACATCAGAACAAAGCAACTCCTCGTGAAACTTGCTAAAGAGTTGGAGGAGAAAAACTCCGTAATCCCGTCGCTCATCTCGATGCGGCCCGCGTGGCAAGTGTAAATCCACCTTATAAAGAAACCTTTATTGAACGCGTCAATTATCCGAATTCGTCGTGAGGGCGCCACTGTCGATGGAATTAATGTTGAGAAAAAACGTTAAACCTCTAATGAAATTAAAAAAGTTGCGGGTAATATTGCGCAACCTGCAGTAATTCGTCTTTTTCAGTGTACATGTACAATGTAGGTACACACTATAGACAATCGGTAAATTAAAAATAATATAACACTTTAGACTAGCAATCGTAGAGAAATTCTCAGAATTTGTGGCTGTTTATGAGCGGCGCGGCGATTATCATTTTCTCTTAAGTCCATTATTATACCTTTTACTTCTACTATAGTGTTGTACATCTCATAATATTAAGCTGTTGAATATTTTTATAAGCATTCTTTACTAAATTTAGAATAGTACTATAAAATATTCATTATTACCTGCAGATCTATGCTTGAAATTAAAATTAACTTCTTCGACGAGTACGGACATTGTTTCAGAGCATTCATGAAGTAATTTAATTTTTAATTCCAATAGCTTTTCAACTACTCGACAAGTACGATTGGAACATTCCCAGTGCTGCTATTCTCGTGTTGTCGACATTTTTTTAAGATCTATATAAAATGTCAGACTCATATGAAATATAAAACTTATGTGTAGAAAGATATCAATTGCATGCCATCCCATGGTTGTTTGGCAGAAATTCCCCTTAGAACAATAAGACCGCCTTTATACTTTATTGTTTTTGTATCATCTCTATAAACTATTCTTTTCTTATTGTGTAAAATAAAGAGAACATAAATAGAAGAAGCCTAACCTCAAAACTTCGACACTACGTTCGAGAAACATAGATCGAAAGGTCCAGAATAGAGGTCCGTAGGAATCATTTAACGGCTGAATGGAGAGAGCCGCATATAAAAGTGAATGAAGTGCATTTCCATGTTGTAAGGAGGTCGGGTATCTGTTACTTCGCAAACGCTCACCAACTCACTGAAAGCCTTCAAGGCGTTCGATAATTGATTCCGTAACAGTTTCAATTGAATTTACTAGTTATTTCTTAACAGTGAAGTTGAATAATGTCCGAGTTCCGTTTCTAAATAGAAGACCTTAATGGCTTTTAGATCTGCTCTTTGAATGTGTGCAGAAATGATTTTTTTAAGTGATGATTATTACCAACCAACCAGCAGTGAAACATTAGCATTTTTAAAGTATTATATTTGTCGGTTGGATTATTAACTATTGGTCTACCACTAACAAATCAAAAGCGGCACTTATGATCATGAGTGATGACAATCACAAATACAAATCGGAAGGTCATTGTCTTTGATGGATATAAATCGGATCGTGTAGTATATTTACCTCTTCACCCACCCCTTAAAATACCCAGAACAATAACCACAGTACACATGAGCTGGCAACTGTTCCGTGTTTATTTCCTTAACTTAATTCCTTCACTCTACATTTATCCGTATATGTTTTCCTAAGTCCACGCAACCTTGATCTACTTTCCTAATCTCACTAAACAAAAACTCAAAATCGCTATCGATAGCGCTAGGAATATCGGGTGGGTCCCGCTTTTCATTAATCAGGCCAAGGGTCGGCAGTCGACTGCTAATTGACACGTCGTGGATGGCCCAATAACGAGTCCCGCAGATCGACACCCGTCTAATCTACTCGCATGGAATGACGATCGCACCTCATATGGATATTGGACGCTTAATAACTAACTGGTTATGGGATCCTGGTTGTAAATTAGTGAGTGTATGTGATAATGAAACCATGGTTATTTTTTATCGGAGCAAAGTGAACAGTCTGATTCGGAGTGGATAGAAATGTGGTGAAGTAACCCGCAAGCTAGCAACCAGAGTGTACAACAATTTCTTAGTTTCTTGTACTAATAATTAACTATAATCGTTTACTTCACATGAAAACAAACATCGTGAGGGAGTGCAGTGTGCACCAAGATAACCGAATGGTCTAAAGAACGTATTTATGAATAGTTTGTCTAACTCCAAAGTCATATTTAATTTGGAAACTGGAATATAAAGGTGCATTTTATGGATATTTAAAGTTTCAGAGTTACAGAAGTAGGATGCTATTCCTAATATTGAAGGATAAATGGCCAATCTAACCGGGCCTCTGAAATTTCCCGGGCCCCGTTCAAACACTCGACACTTAATAATATTTATATTCCTCTGCATCTTCTATATTAAGTGTCATTACTTGTATCAATTGCTTTGATAGTATTATCGTTAGAGATTCCAATGAGGTTTAAGTATTAAAGTTCTATTTTATCATCATCATCATCAGCCCGTTGCAGTCCACTGCTGGACTTAGGGCTCTCCCAAGGGATGCGCCACAGAGCCCGGTCTGCTGCTTATGCATCCAGTCGCTGCAATTTTCTTTTTGCATAATATTAATTTAAATTAGACGATTAGTAAAGCTTTGATTCCTAAATCGTATACAGTCATAGAGGATGATATAATATTAATTATTTCATTAATAAAAAATCACACTTTAAGTTAATGGTCTAATGGATCAATAAACACTAGGAGAAATATATCTAAACTTTAACGTAACGCGTACGTATTAATTAAAGGAATAATCTCGCTCTAACAATCGTTATTTAAAATAAAAAATATTCATTGCATTATCAAATATAAAATATATAAATGAATCAGTTTTCCGCGCAATGTAACGTCAAATATAACTAAAAACAACACAAACACCAACTAGGTCAAAATCGTACACACAAATTATTCCAATCGAATCAATTCGCAATTTATAGGTCCCAAGTTTCTATTAAATAATAATTATTGTAACATTGTCCAGCGGCAAAACGAAATTTACTGGACGTACGTTTTTAATGTACGATGAATAATTGAATATGAATTGTAAACTTGAATATTTACTGTGTTGTTGGACAGTTAATAAACTTTATTGCCGATTTAAAATAAACGTTCGCGTGTTATCCGAGCGTTTAATATAATTGTAAGTACAACCGAAAATGATATAGTCCCGATATTGGAATAACATACGTGCATTGTGCTGTAAAATAATAATAAAGAAATAATAAATATTTATGAATAAACTAAAGGAGATCGGTCGATTTGGTCCAACTGTGGACAAGAAATTCATTACTACCAAAAAATTTGGCGTATTTTTTTAGATTTATTTCTCTATTTACTTTTATCCTACACCATTGGAATTAGATTTACAAAAAAATGAGGATATCATGAAATATTTCTACCATTTTTGTATTTGTCAGCAACATTAATATAGTTGACATCTGTCACGAGACTATTATCTGTCAAATTGCATTGTTTATTTCGTCGTGTACTAATGTGTATTTAAAATTGAATTAATTTCATGATTTCAATGAAAATCATATAATTTCGTTTTGTGGCTGGGTGTTGTGTTTATTATCTACGGCGTCCCTTGCAGTCAATTGCTTACCTCGATTAGACAATAATATAATAGCATATAAATAAGTTAAAATGTTTATAATCGTCATGTAAGCAAAAACTAAGGGAAATCATTGATGCGCGCCTGAAGCCAACAACTACGAGACACCGATCGTAAAGGCGCAAAGGCTTACATGATCTGTAATGTCTGAATGGATTCATCCTCAATCATTGTTTTATTTTTTCATTATTGTGTACGGTAGCTTCAGATATTTTTTAAACTAGCGCATGACAAAGTGACTAACTACATACAATAAACCTGATATCAAAATAATATACTTTTAAATATTCAAATGTGTTTTTCTGTCTTCCTTGATAAGCTTACGTACTTTATAATAATGTATATTCATACTCATCCCAAACTTAAAATATAAGCCAACTATGACATTACGTATTCAGATAGCAGAAAATGGTAGATTTTGTAAAACTTTAAGAGGATAAATCTTAAAAACCCCGTATCCTAGCTCAAGAAGACTATGTTATATTTGAAGGATAAAAAATCCTTATTATTTAATTCTATGTCTCATTTGTCTCCACCATGTTTCCACTACTAGGCCCAATATTCATAGGAAAACGACCGATCTCCAAATGTTTAACAACAGTAAAAGGTTGGGGCCTTCATTTCATTTCATTTCATTTCATTTCATTTCATTTCATTTCACAGAGGTCGATTTAGGTGTCGAAAAGGCGGCGCTCGTGTCTCGACTAATATCTCTTTAAACGTTTTCAGAACTAACCTAATGAACCCATTGACAAAACAGTGTTAGTAGTATAATTGCTAATATGTCGAGCCGCTAATTAGCATTGAAGTCATATCGTTTCACTCGCTTAAAGTGAGTCTTGTTGTTGCATTTCGAATTCCTACGTACTTAAGACGTGCAAGAACGCTACAATTAGGCTGATAGGTTAAATAATTTGTGTTTATTACACAAACTAGTATTCTATAAATTGTCTACATACTGAGTTTTGATTCCACATTGAATATTGACACGTTAATGATTACAAAAAAGTGGCACAATACATTTTGTTCAACTAGCAACATTAACCAGAGTCAACAATTCTTACATATCCGTTCTCTCTATTTAGAAAGAATGTTAAGAAAATTACATTTCCTTATATACTATAGCTCATTACTAACAATCAGAAGGACTTCTCGCTCTAAAATCCACAACCACAAGGCACATACGAAGCCAGTGCGAGACCGCACTTTAAATCAGACAGCGGGCTTAGCATAATTCCTATTGCATTGCTCGATACTGTTTGCTCGAGTCGTTCCATTAAACCTCAATAATATTTTATGCCCAACGCGAACTCGTATAAAAACGACATCGTTTCACGCGTTGATAACGAACGCTATCGTCGAGAAATATTACGCCAATATCACAGAAACCATTACCTGCGGGAAGCAGCGTCGCAGACAAAACGAATCGCGTGAAATGTTGCTCCCGCCTTGTATCTCGCATGTGCAAATGAAATTGAATCTTGACGTGATGTGGTAAGGCTGAAAATGGTTAATGTGCGCCCGTTCGATGGTAGTTAACGCGTATCACGCATTCGGATTTCTGTCTCTAGCCAGGTGGAAATAATGTTGCCAGGTCAGTGAGGAAGTTGTCTTGTTCGTGTTTTAGTCGGATTAAATTTTAATGCATAGACGCGGGTTATTTACGGTTGTGTGCTCGCCACAATTACAATAATGCCTGTCTGTTCTTTTGTATTCGACATCCTAAAAAACTGGCAATGCATTCCCAACACTAGATGTTATGGATTTTCACGACCGGAAGAGACATGTTACGATCAGTGCTAATAGCATAAATTCTTCTGAATTCGAATTATAAATTAATATTGGATATTATTAAGCTAAAAGTCATTAAAGCCAAAGGAAATTAATCCAAGAAATAATTACACTTATTACTATACGTTTCAACAATAACGTCTAAATTTTCAGCTGTGAATGAGAAATATGCGGAACAAACATCCAGAACCCTGACCCAAAATAGTGAGAACAACAAGGGACAAGGTGGGATATAACGGGACGGGACGAGAAAAGTAATACAAAGGACGGCATTAAGTTTGAAAATAAATAAAACAGTACGGGAAATAATATGTTGCTGATGTGGAAATTATCTGCTCCCGGGCGGAACCGGGCCGACCCCTAATTTATAATATGTTTTGTGTTTGATCTATTCTATCTTTGTGTTAGTACGTGTCTGTGAATAATGGACTTAGAAATTCGAATTAAAATATCCACAATACTAAACACCGGAACCGTTTTTACTTTAATATATACAGTCCGCCCCGTGACCACAAAAGCTGTAAAGCAATCGAAACGTCGCACGAAGTTAAAAAATGCAAAAATTTAACCAAATCGCGTTAAAATCCGTAAAATTTACTTTTATTTCAATATGAAGTTATCTTTTCAATACCCGGGGTGATATTGGAAGACGTATGCCACAATTCTAGCCCAGGGCGCTTTAATATTGTTGCTAATGCATATATTCATTCATCTGTAAGTATTTTTACGCATAATTGCAAAATAAATATATCATTATCTTAAACAAGATTTCCAGAAATGAACTAACTACTCGTATAAAACCTTTCTTATGCTGGTACCACAAATTGATAACAGTAAACCTGCAAGTAAGTGCAGTGATCTGGATTTTCTACCAACGTGGTAGGTTTTCTCTCACCTATAGCGGTTTACTATTTAAACAACATGGATATTTAGAACAGCGCGCGCGCAGCCTTCCGGCATCGAGTCCCGGCGGTCACTAGTTTTACGTCACTACTGGGACGTAAACCGAGCGACGACGCGGGCTCGATAGGGGGCGTGGCCACAATTACATGCGTCACAGTAATTGCCGCCACAGCAGCCCCTCCGGAGACCTTTAGGTCGTAAACTTTAATCACAAAACCAAAAAGAATATACGTATACATTTTAAGTGTAACTAATTATTAATTAAATACTAAGAATTAAAGTATATAACTTATTATAGTAATTAGTAGTAATTAAAAAAAATGTGACTAAATACTAACAATACAAAATGTGCTAACATCGTTTGGTGTATAATATTTCGTAAAAAAAAATAAAAAATATTAACATTCACAAGAAGGCGTAAACAAACGGTATCGAAAATACAAATAAAAGAATAAAAAAAAATTTTGGTACATAATATGTTAAGTATATTAATATTCAAGTGTATTATGACCACAGCTTAAACTTCACAACCCTTCCAGAGCGAGTTTTGTAAGGGCTCGGTACGTTATCAGCGGTTACAGTCTTAGGTATAACTTCGTCAGATTTCGGAACGTCCAAAATGAAAGCAGGTTTAAGCCTGTCGATAGATACAGTTAAAATTTTACCATTTACGTCGATTTTAAATATTTTATCACCTCTTTCTTTTACTTTAAAAGGTCCGGCATAAGGCGGCGTGAGCGGTTTCCTAACAAAATCTTGTCGGAGGAATACATGACTACAATTTGCTAAGTCTTTATAAACAAATACGTTTCTAGTACCATGATGAACGACGGAAGTCGGTTTCAAATTTTTCATATTGCTACGCAAACAAGACAAGAAGTCGTTATGGTCTGTGATTACTTGTGTGCTAGAAGGTTGGAAGAAATCGCCGGGCAAGTGTAAAGTTTCACCGTACATCAACTCGGCTGACGACGCACCTATATCCTCCTTCCAGGACGCTCGTATACCAAGTAATACCCATGGAAGTACATCATACCAATTGTTAGTGCCATGACAAGTAATTGCGGATTTCAATTGGCGGTGAAAACGTTCCACCAGTCCATTTGCTGCTGGATGGTAAGCAGTTGTACGTATATGTATCGAACCAGTGATTTTGGACAGTTCATTAAAAAGATGACATTCAAATTGTTTACCTCTGTCAGTGGTAATCTTTTGGGGGCAACCAAATCGGGATATCCACCCGGTGACAAAGGCATGAGCTACCGTTGCGGCCTGAATATCCTCGATTGGTACTACTTCCGGCCAACGGGTAAATCTGTCGATCGCCGTAAGGCAATATTTATAACCGTGACATATCGGTAGTGGACCTATAAGGTCAATATGTACGTGAGAGAATCGACTCGAAGGTGGTACAAATGCATGAACTGGTGATTTACAATGTCGAGCTATTTTAGATTTTTGACATGCGAGACAGGAACGAGCCCAAATTCTGCAATCTTTGCGGATGTTTGGCCAAATGTATCGTTCCGTCATTAATTTTATAGTTATCTTCGCGCTCGGATGACTTAAGTTGTGTATAGAGTCAAAAGCAATACGGCGAAAAGGATCGGTAAGGTAAATTCGCGAGGATTTGCCCGTTATATCACAATAAACTTCTACGCTCGAATCAGAAAATTTTTGTTTCTGTAAATTCAACGAAGAAGGAATCTCGCCGCGTAAAATACTTCGTAACTCGTCATCCGCGTTTTGGGACTCAGCAAGTTTTTCTAAATCTATAATAGAAGTTAAATTAATTGTTTCGATGCGCGAGAGAGCATCCGCAACGACGTTAGTCGGTCCGGGTATGTACCGTATGTCCGCGGTGAATTGAGTGACAAAATCCATATGGCGAAATTGGCGGGGTGAACAACTTTCAGAAGCATTCTGAAAAGCCGATACAATAGGCTTGTGATCCGTATATATGGTGAATTGTTTTAATTCTATCATATAACGAAAATACTTAACCGCCTCATAAATTGCCAATAACTCGCGGTCAAAAGGACTGTACTTACGCTGTGCCGTATTCAATTTTTTTGAATAAAAGCCAAGAGGTTCCCAGGAATCAGCTGATCGTTGTTGCAGAACAGCGCCTATTGAATAATCCGATGCGTCGGTCACGATAGCTAATTCCGCCGTCGGATTCGGGTGTGCAAGTAAGGTAGCCTCCGCGAGACTAGAATTACTAAGTTGAAAAGCCTCTTGTAGTTCTGGTGTCCACGTAATAGGTGTGTTAGCCTTAACAGTATTTCCGGCGAGAAGAGAATGAAGTGGGGCCTGTATTTTGGCCGCACCGGGGATAAAACGTCTATAAAAATTTAACATACCGAGGTATCTTCTTAGCTCTCGAATCGTTTTCGGTGTTGGAAACTGAAGTATGGCTTTCACCTTTTCGGGTGTCGGCTGTGTTCCATTTTTGGTGATAAGGTATCCTAGAAATTCAATTTCTGGAACATCAAAAATGCATTTATTAATATTAATAACAACTCCGTAATCCCTTAACCTCTCGAAAACTTTACGAAGGTGCTCCTCGTGCTGCTCGATGTTGACGGAAGCTATCAATATGTCGTCTAAAAATGGAAAACAAAAATCTAAACCTCTAAGTACCTCATCGATAAATCGTTGAAAGGTTTGGGCAGCGTTACGCAACCCAAAACTCATCATCGGGAACTCAAATAGCCCGAATGGAGTAGCTATAGCTGTTTTTTGAACGTCGCCGTCAGCCACTGGAACCTGATTATAAGCACGCACTAAGTCAAGTTTACTAAAAATATTACATCCGTACAAATTGTGTGAAAAATCACCAATGTGTCGTACAGGGTACCGATCGGGTATAGTGCGGGTATTTAAGGCACGATAATCACCACACAGCCGCCACGTGTTGTCTTTTTTAGGCACTAAATGCATTGGCGAAGACCACGGACTGTCCGACCGTCGCGCGATACCCGCTCGAACCATCACCTCGAACTCGGACATCGCCGCTTTAAGTCGGTCCGGCGCTAAACGCCTTGGTCTACAGTGTACCGGCGGACCTGACGAAGTCCTAATAAAATGCTGCGTATTGTGCTTAATAATTCTATTGGGATCGCCAGATGTTTTTGTTATTTCAGGATATTCAGATAAAATATGGTGAAATTTGGAAGTTCCGGAAAATGACTTAATATGACAAACGTAATTATTAGCAGGCAAAGCCTGTGTAACAAGTTGCGTAACGTTATCAATTATTTGACGTTGTTTAGCGTTTAAAATAAGGCCATAATGTGTTATAAAATCGATACCAATAATGGGTTTAGTTACATTAGCTACGATAAATTTCCACAAAAATGAACGTCTAAGTCCTATATCTAAAATTAAATTTATAGTCCCATATGTTGTTATTTGAGAGTCATTGGCCGCATATAACACGTAATCGGACTTACCGACACTTTTCTTTGGTAACAACTTATATGGATAAACACACACGTCACTCCCGGTATCGAGAAGAAACTGCACTTTAGTCTTACGGTCTGTTACATATAGGCGACTCGAAGTACTGCAGTCACTCGCCGCCATCAATGACCGCCTGCTTCCACGTTTTTTGTCGAATATTTACACGGCGCACGGCAACGACTAGCTTTGTCGGCGTATTTCCTATGGTACCAACAAATAATTTCGCGATCCCGGGAGGTGTCGCGACTGCGACTATGCCATCGGCGCCTGTCGAAACGGGAACGGGATGTTGGCCGGGAACGTTGTTGGTGTGACGTCAGGGCCGCGACTTGACGAGTCAGCTCGTCAATGCGCGCACTCAAGTCCTGCATCGTGGTCGTCGTGGATGGTGATAGAGGAGTTTTCGTAGCGTACACTTGCGGATTATTATTTATCGGCGTCACCTCAAATATTTTGTCTGACAATTGTGCCACGTCGTCAAGCGGCAACATTGGCTGACTTGCAATAATAGCCTGAATATACGGCGGCAGTCTGCTAGACCACAGTGATTTTAAAAAGTCGTCGGGTACTCCTGCCCCGGCAAGATGACGCAGGTGTCTTAGAAACTGGCTAGGCTTACGGTCACCCAGCTCTTCGTTTGACAACAATTGGCGTACTTGTTGCTCCCGCGATGCGGACACACGTGAAATCAGTTCTTCTTTTAATTTTGAATATTTGCCGGTTAGTGGCGGATTCGTTATGATGTCTTCCACTTCGGCGATGTATTTCTGGTCCAAATTGCTTACCACATGATAATACTTTGTTGTATCGGATGTAATGTTGCTTAGGACAAACTGTCCCTCAAGCTGCAAAAACCACACATTAGGCCTTTCGGGCCAGAAGGGAGGTATTTTTATTCCGACCGCGGCAACTGTAGCTGAATCGTCCGTGGCGTCGGCGAACTGCGCATCACCGCTGTCGCGTTTTTCCGCCATTTTTATTGCACACGTAAATGCACCACTTAACAAATGTTCACATTAATGTTCTAATGTAATTCTTCGTCGTTAGGTCACCACTATAGCGGTTTACTATTTAAACAACATGGATATTTAGAACAGCGCGCGCGCAGCCTTCCGGCATCGAGTCCCGGCGGTCACTAGTTTTACGTCACTACTGGGACGTAAACCGAGCGACGACGCGGGCTCGATAGGGGGCGTGGCCACAATTACATGCGTCACAGTAATTGCCGCCACACACCGTTCATTACATACATTGTAATTGCCGTTGGATGTCCTCGAATAAATAAATAAAATAAAATTATGCCGGCCTATTTCCATCCGATTGTACACAGAATGGACCCAAAACGCGAAATATTATGTGTCCGTATGACAGTTCTTAACTACTGCACTGTCGCAATCCAAAAGGATTCGAATATCGAACAACCGATGTATTCGAATATCATGTATTACGAATATATATAATATTTTTAAATCTGGGATATATTTCAGTGAGTGGCAACACCAGTAGGCTTTCTGATCGATTGCGCCTTTGTCGCGGCGCGTGGCTGCGGCTCGATATTGCCGGAAACATTTCTTTGCTTGTCACCGCGGCTAACTCACGTGGGACTTGATCAATCGCCGAATACGCACTTAATTTCAAGTTTTAAATATGGAAATGGACACTAAATATGTATTTCTCAAAACGCAGCAATAAATTGCATTGTAAATGAACGCATGAAGTACACATTGTGTAAAACGTTACGAACAGTCGTAAGGAAGCTTATCGCCAATTCTTATCAGATGATTAAATATTACAAAGAAATGAATAATGAAATCAATGTGTATTGGTTATTGCTACAATGCACCTTATGCTTATGTTATCCAATGTAGACAGAAAATCCATCAGCGAGTTAAAGTTATCTCTTGGCGTTAGACACAATTGTGTCGTCTCAATTTTGACAGCTTCCGTGGCGCAGTTGGTTAAACGCCTATTGTGAAACTAAAGGCCGAGAGTTCCATCCCTGCACCGACATGTTTGTGTGGCCCACAAGTATTTGTCTCGAGTCTGCGTATTGTGTGACCGAAAAGTCTCTTGTAGTTTCTAATACCCACGACAATAGACTTAATTGATTTTAATGATTGGTCAGAACTACATATGTACATATCGCGTCACAGGTAGCCGAACGCAACATATCTTGATTTTCTTCTTCGGCGCTCATAATTGTTAATTTCTTTTTTAGAATTTAGTTGGAAGTAAAACACACTTTCACAATAATAATGCGGTTACATACAAATACTCGAAGAACGTCCGATCACGGCCAGCTCTAGAAAATAAACCACCAATAATTATTACCAACTTCTTCGAGGTTATGTCCAGGCACATTGATTTTAATTCTTATTGAATTAACCAATCAATGTCACCTGCGTTTCCGCTTCCTTTAATAAATTTTATTTTAACATTTAGATTACATACATACTACTTAGTAAAAATAAACAATAATTGAAACACAAAGTAATTAAATCTTTACAAATTAAATCAATTGAAAACAGTTACAAAAAAACAAATAATTGGAATTAATTTCAAAGAAGTGATGTCACTCGCCATTGAATCCGCTACAGCAGCGCCATCTATTCCGACATACATATGTATGTGACTGTTGTGTATATTTATTTCTTGAAACAGAATATAAAAAGTAGGAACCGAATCGCTACGCACTTGCATGGGTTGCGATGAGTTTTCATCCAGTGTGTACGGTTGTCGATATTCAGGGAAATACGAATATCTTACCACAATTTTCTTGTGATATGAAAAAGTGCGTGGTGGCCTGTTGGTAACGGA
The DNA here is from genome assembly GCA_949752805.1 of Deilephila elpenor. NCBI lineage: Eukaryota > Metazoa > Arthropoda > Insecta > Lepidoptera > Sphingidae > Deilephila > Deilephila elpenor. Next base: position 11,608,195 of record OX457101.1, on the reverse strand, counting down.
CCAGACGCGGCTGCCTACATGTTCACGGTGGTCGCGGGTTCAAATCCCAGGGCACACCTCTTACTTTTCGGAGTTATGTGTGTATTGATAGTCAGTCACCAGTACCACGCACTTTAACGGTGAAGGAAAACATCGTGAGGAAACTTGCATACCGTAGCGATTTGAATGTAAGTTCGCCAACCCGCACTAGGCCAGCGTGGTGGACTATATGGCCTAACCACTCTCAATCGATTCTCTCGATTGTAGAGTAGGTCCGTGCCCAGTAGTGGGAATTATACGGACTGATAAAATACAATACAAGGAAATTGTAGCTGTGAGATAATTTTATTATTGCAATTGTAATATACCAATAATATTTGCTTAATTCTTGCTGAGGCATACACAGTCGCGGATACACCAATAAGCTTAGATACTTCTACATTTGTCACGGGGATATAACGAATTTAGGATCGAGTACTGGTGGTAGGTCTCTCATATGTGAGAGGCCGCCTGGGTGGGTACCACCGCAATGTCTATTTCTCCCGCCAAACAGCAGTGTTAATGCGCTGTTGTGTTCCGGTTTGAAGGACATTGTAGCCAGAGTAACTACTGGACATATTGAGACTTAACATCTTATGTCTCAGGATGGCGAGCGCAGTGGAATTCCAAGGATTGCCTTGTAATTCATGGTGTTGTTTGGTTTTGCTACTGTCCATGAGCGGTCGTATCGCTTACCATCAGGCGAATGGCATGCTCGTCTCGCCATTCATTGCAATAAAAAAAAAAAAAACCAATCAAACACAAACCCAAGGCGATACAAACTAGACTATAATATAACTAGCTCTAGACTTGTAATTTGGTAATTGTAGTAGAAACCATAATAGTTTATATGTAGGTGTATATGTTTAGGCATTCATCTTAAAATTATGTGGTTCCTCTAACAATACAAGTCTCCCCTCCCCTCCCTTCCCGCGCAATTAGTTCCCAAACGTAACACGTTGTACAATTGTCGCTACAACATATACAAATTACCCACGACAATGTAAGTAATTATTGTACACGCTCTACAAACGAGTATAAATTATGTATAGAAATATATTGTTGTGGATATATGACTGGCAAATCAATTTAACTTATAACAAATGTTTTCTGACATATATGTACCTATATTCGTTATTATAGTTCCAATGTTTCAATAAGTTAACCTACTCATAGAACGCTTAAACACGTATGCTTTTCGCGAATCAATAGTGACAGTTTAAAGTGCTCTCGTTGCACGGAAGAACTAAAGATTTCCGGAAAAAAAAACATGGTTTCTTTGCCTCTTCCTGAACTCACCTCGCTAGGGTAATGGTACCACAAATATGTGTTGAACCAACATACCTACCTAGTGTACTTTCCGTTTATCTTTGGGAGATGATCCTTTAAGATTCTACTCTTAAAAACCATTCAAAATATGTAAATAAAAAAAAACAATACTTTCTCCATGCCCTTTACAAAATTCCCATAAAAACCTAAATTGTTGTGAAATATACTAAGTACATTTCACAACAAAAATATTAAAATCCAATTAAAGAGTGCGTCACTTACGGCGCGCGTGTCGAGTCATTTTTCTGTTATATCAAGAGAAAAGATAACAGAGGTACGGAACAATTCGCGCCCACTCCATCATATTTCTAAGAAAACCCATTTAGCACGATTCAGACAACTGAATTGGGTGGTTTTTCTTAAAAGCAAGGAACATTACGCTCAGGCCCACTTTACTCATTTGCAGGGAAACTGTGATAGGGTCGTACCAACTTGTTCACAACTTTCCCTCTCACTACGCGACGCAGATTAAATATTATACCAGATGAGACTGCCTATTGGACTTTAAAACGGAACTTAGCGAATGAATAACCTGTTTTTTTACGCACCCGTAGGGACTCTAGCAAAGCTTGTTTTGCTATAAACCTGTTGTTATTTTACTCATCAATCATCACCATGTAGAGACACATTAAGTACCCTGGTAAATTCTTCTCCAAAGACCTCCGCAGCCACATTAATGAAGTGATCTGCATATAATGGCTGGCCACTTTGTTTATTTTTATCATTTACTTTGCAGATAATAATTATACATATTTTGGGCTTTAATTCTTTCATAATTTATCTTCTCACAGAAATAGCTATAACAATATAATATCCTATATCTAACTCGGTCTATCTCTCTATACTAATTTAAAGTGTCGCTTCTTTTAGTAATGTATTCTATCACTAAAACCCAGCTCTAATAGACATCGTTTACTAAATCACTGGTGTTCGCTTTAATTACGCATTCTGAGTTCTTTCGCGCAAACTTCGCTCGTATCCGTCGAAAAGGTAAGGAGAGTTAAAAATACGGCTATATTTACCCGTTTCATTTATTTATTGGCGTTCACGTAAATCTGAAACAGCGGCAGAACGAGTGTCGCGTATTTATACTTTTCTGAGAACTCCTTTTAACGTCTCGCTGTTTTATTTAATACTTCATTCCGCAAATGTAAACGTCTTTAAATCTTTCTTTTTATATTTCATACTACCTTCAACCAGAATATTTTCAACTTTGTCTTCAAAAGCAAGTTCAGTCGTAAGACGACTTAATAAAATTTAGGGTAAGTTGGTGAATGCAAGCACATCCAAATTGTGCCCGCGCCTCTTATAACGCAATGATACCATCTAACGAGCTAGTCAAGGATATAAATCCTTCACTGAATTCAAACCGATCCACACACTCGAGAAGTTTAGAAAGCGATACCATGTAACTTCGTATATTTTAATACAGTTCATAACCATATGGAAAACTCCGGTTTCTATTTATAGCTTTTTTCAACAAATGCGACACCACAAACTCAAGGAACCCGCAATCGCATCTCCTGTTTCTACGTCACAAACTGTCCCATAATTATTTTTTCACAAATATTTAGCTAAAACAATTTAAGCAGAACGCAACGCGTCATGAAAGTTGGTCCAGGCGTCATCGACCGAGGGTACTTCGCTGTGCAAACAAGTTTCGCGCCGAAAACCGATGTTCACCAACTTAAATTGTGTTTCAGACTGACTGTTTGCTCTCAAGATGACACCAGGAATAGAAAAGTGTTGGCTAAATATTTGTTTTGTGTACTCTTGTTTGTCGTGCGTTAATTTATTCTGCTTTTATTTTTGGATATTTTTGCACAAATAGATGGTGTAAACGACACAATGTTTTTAGCTTTGATGAATGTAAATTACAAATCAAATATATTGCGCAAACGGGCGTTTAACAGTACCTACGTGAAAACAATTCAAGCGAACATTAGCAAATTTGATTGCAGCTAGTGACTGAATTAGACTGAACTTCCACCTACTGTACCCCTTTATGAGGAGGGTGCACATTTGGAAGCTTTCATTGGAACTAAATGGTATATGAATGTATTACTTGAAGATTTCTGACTTGTATTGACTCTTTATCTATGGAGTCTGTAAAACCATCGATATTTTCTTATTGCATATTACATAAAATAATTATAGTAACATTGCATATTACAAACTGTTGGCGTTTGAAACCCTCAAACCATCCAAATAGACTCAGCCAAAAAGTACCACCAATACATACACACCAGGAAACATTAAGCGAATACCAAATATGTACAGAACCGCCAACTGCAAGGTAAACTAAGGAATAAAAATCTTTAAAAACTTGAGTGCAAGGCTTTCGGCCATATTTCTCATTCGACTGTCTAACAACAGTGTACATATTAACGAAGTCCCCCTCACTTCAAAAACGCCACGACGCCAACGACCCGTATAACCTTTTACCTAGATTGTGCCAAAAATAAAGAATTTCACAGTGGCGTGGAGAAAAGGGCTCTTCACAATGTTACGCGTAACGTAAAATGAAATTATTTAGATACTTTCCACCTAACATTTCAGATTCTTTAGGATTTATCCTCGGCTTTTGCGTCCACGCGAGATCCCTGTTTTGGTCGCGCAAATTAACTTTCCAACGTTTTTAGCATTCCTGCTGTCTTTAACATTAGATTGTTTAATCAACTTGCATGTCTCGTGATAGTTTGCATTTGTTTTTGTTGTTACTACAGGAAACGGAAGATGAATGGAATGTACTCTATAGGACCTTCAACATTTTGAGTCTGATTTTGTGGTAAGCACGCCTAGTTGCTGTCAATAAAAGGTTCAATTTAAATATAGGACAATATTTGTTTTTTAGTCTTATTTGTTCTATAATTGGACAATCTCTTATCAAGTACTCTTTGAAGTTCTTAGACAAATGACCTAAGTTACTGTATGCAAGCTGTTTTCATGAAGTCATTGTGAAATCTATGAGTAAGACGTATATCTCGACATTGGACTCTATAAAAGTCCATAGGTCTCACGAAAAACAGGAAGATTGATGATAAACGTAATACCAGCAGTATCAGTGCAGTGAAATAATACGGCATTGGCTCTAAGCTGCACTTGGCTGAACAGCAGTAACGCAGTAACAAGCTGTTGATAAATTAAGTTGTCGCAACTTGTCGCACAGGGGCGAACTTGTGATTTTCTTTATAGCATATTCTTATTACAAGCAAGATACACATGCCTGTGGAAATCACGAAAGACCTATGTTCAGCAGTGGACCCATTAAGATTGAAGATGTTGCTGAGAATTTTACAAATGTGTAATACAACCGATTTGCTCAGGAATTGTTTTTCCACAATCAGTGGAATAAACCCATACATCCTATAAGTAGACACAGTTACGGTAACTCAGCCACTTAATGGTCTTAAGCAGTGTTCAGGTCCTACTCAACGAGTCCCGCAAACTTTGGAAATTTAAGTATTTCTAACGCACATTGTAGGCGTTCTCCCTCTGACATTTAAACCCACACAAGCTTAGTGCTTATTTATTAGGACCTAAAAATATTTTGCATGAGGGTGTTAAAAATAACTCCTATTGAATATCTGTTCACGAAATCTATTTACGTGGTCTGCATTTAGGGTGTACTGAATAGGAGTTAAGGGTATATTCCACCCGACTTATGAATACGGTGGGTGGTATTTACTATTTACCATCGAAATTTTAGAGAACTTTACTATCATTGGTAATTTTTTATTATGCCATAGAAGACGCTAAATTTGCCTAGTGGCAGCTTGAAGAGATAGCGAACCTGAGGTAAAATTATGTAAAATAGTATCCTGGAGTTTTATGGTCGGCCAGTAATCTTTTAGAGATTTGGTTAGAAGAAAAGGTCGTTTGAATAGTCCGGAACTATAATTTAAGCCCAGCATGCCATTAAACACACTCCCTATTACATCTTTGGACGGAAACAAGCTCGGCGAACCGTAGACGACACAAGAGTCCGTGTTGCTGTCTTTCATTAAGATTATTAACAAAAAATTCCATAATCTGTAAAACATACAAATTACAAATGTCGATTGCAGACGCAGTTCCCCTCTAGATTTAGGAGCAATTAATTTATTTTTCACTCTAACGGCTTGTTAACTGTTGTTTTGCAAATGACGTGTGCGCTTAATAGGAAGCGCAGTGGACAGTTCGCGTGGATACCTTTAAAATTCCACGTTAATTCTGAACATTTAGAGCGAGTGTACAATATAGCAGCATATTAAGTGCCTTTTTATCTCAAGGAAAGAAGTTAGATCTGATTTCACTTTTCCCTTCCATCAATAGGTTTTCGAAGTCCTCAGTTAATAAGCCATTATGAGCGTTAATCATAACAAAATAAATAAATTTACTAATAAATTAAACATTTCGAATTAAATATAACCTACAATATATTTACGTTTCACCTAATTCCGTTGTTCACGTCCCGTGAAATGCATTACGCAATGCCGAACAATTATCTCCAAATAGGAAATTAGGTTAAACACGCATGCACGAATTACAATTCACACATTCAATTGTTTATGTTTTATTTAAATTGTTAGGTTTCACAATTTTTAGTAGGTAATTTTATGTCACATTAACCCTTTCAGGAATAGGAGGTTACCCTTTGGATCTATCATATGCGGTCTGTTTTACCATAAAGTTTTTCTTCCTTAGTAAAGCAAATAATAATTAACGCAGAAAACGACTATCATTGTTCTCATCACAATTTTTCTTCTCTGTTAAAACAAGCAATAATTAACCAATAATACGGTAGAATCTCTAAAAGTCAGTTGTATCATCTTTTTTATCCAGACAAATCATTTAAGGGTGGTTCAATATTTAGCATGGCAATTAATTTGTCCACTAAGCCCAAGCGTTGTCTGTTATGGGAGGGGATTTGAGTCATCCCTTAATTACTATGTCGAGCCGAGCCAGATTCACCATGCTCGCTTCCACTAAACATTTGTTTTGCGGCCGGATTTAATTATAAACAAGAAGATTGGGCTGTAAATTGTAATTTTTAAACTTGCATTTCGCAACGCGGTGGAGCCGTATTCTTTCCGATATAATTTAAGTACTAGGTTTGTAAAGTAATTAAGATTCTGAGGTGGATATTTGACAAAGTAAAAGGAGTCATCCAATTTCTGGGAATTATTATTCCGGTGGTGCAAAATTTAGTCTTACAATCAATATTCCAAATTACGAAACGGCAAATATTGAACAAGAAATCAAACTTTAGCATCGGAAATAATAACGTAAGTTATAATAAAATATTACAATTAAGTAATACAATGTAGTTAATACGATTATATGTTGTATTTCTACGTATACTATAAAAATACGACATTATTTATGTATTTCTAATGTCCTTATTCTTAGAGTCCATCCCTGTCCCGGCCGGCAGTCTCGAAGTGATCTTAGTGTTCGTCAGTTATGCTCGTTGCGGATATTGTTTCCTCGAACGCAGCCCGCCTATTAGAAAAATTACAATTACCTGAAAGAAAAGATTTCATGCCGTTTGCTGGAGACTATCGCTTTTACAGCCGAGCACTTAAAATAAAATTGCACTGAGTATTAAAATATGACGGGTTTATACTGTTAAGGCAAAGTAATTATAATTCACGGAGTGATGAAAATAGTGAATACATTATACACTATACACTTTCTGGAGAGCCGGGGACTGTATCGGCTCATGCAAGACTTCTGCCATTACACGACATAATATGTAAAAAAGAACAAGGATAAAATCCAGCTCTTTAACCCTATTTTTAGGCAAAACACGTTGCAACAAGACAACACCATTTCTAAAAATAAACCTTTTAAGCAGTAAAATCCCGCAAAAATATTTATATTTGGATACATACCATCCGTCAGCGCCGAAACGCATTCACAAAGATGGATCAAATTTTTGTCAGGGTACAAATTGCACGACACACTCTCGGGAACGCGTGACACCCATTCCAGGTGGCTCTGGGAATCGTTTCTACGTGTTTATGACGTATGAATACCTTCGTGACGGAAGGGACGTGCCAGACGCACGAACTACTTTGATTAAGGACAGTTATGGGAAAACTATTTATCGGGGAATGCAATTTCCTTGGTTGCAAGGACGTGAATACTAAACTTAAAATAGAAGCAGAATAAACTAACACTCCAGCACTTAACAGTCAAACACATAGTCCTGACATTAAGCTATAAGTCTTGCGTCGTGAGTATAAGAAACAACAAGACTCTCTGGTTGCCCTAGATATACATACATATATAAGCATAGGTAAATAGTTATCTTATACAATATGGCCAGTCGTTATCTCATTTAGAAATTTTGATACGAGTAAATCAATTCATAGAACTGCCACTTAGGAAAAGCATTATTATTTATATTTTACATGCTGGTTTAATTAGATTCTAATTAGAATAGTGTTTAGAGTGCAAGGTATGAACTTCTCTGTTTTCTAAGCTCAAAGACACATTTCGCATAAACGTCACCAGTCTCTAGGAAATGAAATAAACGTATAAACTACTGTCAACTACTCTTTCATTATACTTTTTTAAGAAATCCATAATTATAAACTGTTTAATTACTCGAATTATAAAATATCAAATAGTAATATAAACATTTTCGTCAAAGTATAATATAAATAAACGATGAATTTTGTAATAAAACTAACATTTTAATTAATACATAACATCGGTAAAATACCTAATTTTTTGATGAAAATACAATAGTTATGTCGTGCGAGGGCCGCCGCTGTCTCCCAAGAGACACAAACGTTTGTTTCTACTTTATATAAAGTTACTTTTTCCTCAAAGGGATTTGCAATGAAAACATTAGGTTTCTCTCGCAGAAATATTTTTATTGTAACATCTTAACCTAATTGTTGTTGCGAGAAAGATATTTCAATATTGTTTTGTGAACAGTTATAGTTAGAAGATAGATAAGAAAGAACGATTTTTATGCATATTTGAATAAGTTATTTTGGATGATCCTTTGTCGCTCCATTGGTCTAGTCACAAGTGCAAACGTTTGGAAACCGTGAGATCCTAGGTTCGATCCCCATGAAGAGGAATCGGTAAAAGGGTAGTAATCGGTTCTATGCTTACCAAAGTACTATGTTACCCAATTGACTGCACCGTGCTAACAATAAATATAACATTAAATGATATATAAATAAACCTCTATTAAGAACACAAATATTTTCCTCCAACAACTAATCAAAGTAAACAATAACATTTTCCAATACAGAAGTGTCACTTAACCTGAATAGAACAACATTGCGGTGATATTCCTATCACACATGGACTTCCCCTAGACGTTTTCCTCAACCGCATGCTTCATACATATATCAGACCTAACCGACTATTACAGGAACTTTGATTAGACCACAATTAATTCACATTAATGATAATCTATATCAGCCCATATACGTCCCACTGCAGGGCACGGGCCTACTCTACAATCGAGAGAATCGATTGAGAGTGGTTAGGCCATATAGTCCACCACGCTGGCCTAGTGCGGGTTGGCGGACTTACATACCGTAGAAACTCTTTAAAATCGCTACGGTATGCAGGTTTCCTCACGATGTTTTCCTTCACCGTTAAAGTGCGTGGTGATTGACTATCAATACACACATAACTCCGAAAAGTCAGAGGTGATGATAATAGATGTCGCCATTTGCACATGGCATGTCAAACAAGATGTACAACCTAAGAAATGTCGCTAAATGGATGTTAAAATATGATCCACTAAGCACACAAACATAACTTCAATATCGTTGACTAGAATATACACAATTCTAAAACGATATTACAATGCCAACGTTAAAAACTTAATATAACCCGATAAAGGAACCAGTTTCATAGACATGAAATGTAATAAAAATAAAGTCTTTGTAAGGCGAGGCGTTTCTCCGAGGCACCGGCAGTACTATTGGAAACTGATCTTTCACTACAGGCGCCTATACACCTGCACGGCGAACTGGCATCTCTCCAAATGGAGGCCCACTTAGATAAATAAATTTACTACCGAAACTGTCATTAATTTGAAATAGGTGAGCAACCACCTACTGACGTCATGCGCAATCTCCTACCATATTTCACTTGATTAATTAGTCAGTTTTTTACCCACCATCCCCGTTGCAAACTGGGTGAGGAATATTTGCTGAAAAATCACAAAAAACCACAGCAAAAATTGCTTAAACTTCTTGTATTTGAAGAAAATAAGAATGAAATTAAATCCGAGAAAATATGAAGTATTATGTTTTGGTTCGTTCAGACAAAGAATGAAGCGTATTTTTACTGTAATAAATTATTCTAAGAGTGATGTAAATGATATGGTTCCCGGGATATTGTCTGCATTTCTGTTTCAGCTTCTGTTATTAATATTCAGTTTTAATAGAAATATAATTGTATACTAGCCATTGTTCGCGTATTCGCCCGTGTGATAAAATTACTAAAATCATTTAGTGTCACTGCACCAACATAGAGAAAAAAATAAACCAATAGAATGTTAAACCATAAGCAAATTCCATATTTTAATCTTAAAACGACAAGTCCAATAACCGCGCGGACCGCGTTAGAAAAAACGAGGGCTTTTCAGGTCCATATTTCCAATAATTTATTGGAATCCAGTGGATTATACCAGTAAGTGAAGTGATCTGTGACAGACATTAAATTGATGTCCGCCCAATCGGCTTTCCAATAGGATGTACATAAATTGTTTTGTCATCCGTACATGTTTGATTAATGATACCAGTTCACATGGCAGATTCTAACATATTGGAACTGACACTTCGCGAACGATCATTAAAACGTGTTGTATAATCAATGATAAATACAACAATACCGCACAATACTGACACCACGCTATCAGCACGTCGGATCCACAACTATACTCGATATAAATGTCTTGATTGACAGCTGTAGATTTTTGTTTATCATTAATTGATGATTCTTCGCATACTAATCACAAAGACTAGTTGAGTCATATTTTCCTCTGCAGTATTTAGCAACGAAGAAGAAGAAAAAGAAAAGAGAACAGTATTTTGTTAGAGACTGGAAACAATTCCTCTTAACAGGAAGAGAAAGACATAGGCATATATTATGCGGTGTACAATAAAATAATATCTACCTTTTTATACTTTCCCATCATTTTTTATGTTATATCTGTATTGTTATACATGTGTTTTAGTGATAGTTTTAGTATCCAAGCAATATGCGACGTAAAAATTAGATCATTTTATTTGTCCTCCCACCTTGTTTATTCCGACTGAGGACTAGGGAAATATTTCTATCGTAGGTAACATTTTGAAAGCAACACGCAACAGACCTTTGTAAATGGAAACTGGTGTTTGAACTCCGTTAGTTAGCGCGCAAAATGCACTGCACGAGGTCGTCGTTTGCTAACTTTTTCTTTGAATACACTAGGGACTTTTTCGCTTAACTATAGTAATAAATGCTGCAGCGCATTTAATCTGACCATGTAAGGAAAAGCAGTCCCTAATCATAGATAGAATCATCGTCACAATGCAGTAATATACTTTGGAATATAGTAGAGACTATACAAATTATAGTAAAATTAAATCGTTCATAGTAACTCACACAAGTACATCGCGATATGGACTCATTTTGTGGACCTGACAAAGATAAAAATATCTCGTCAATGAATCATCTATTGGATGATTAATTAATTGAACTCTTCGTCGTTCCAGTAAAACACATTTTCGGACAAATGTATCTTTATCTCTTTCTCTCTCTTCAACCATAGGAAGTCAACTGCGGATCATAGGCCTCTCCCAGGAACTATTGGCACAAAAAAGTCCTTACCGAGAGAATCAACTTTGAAAATAACTAAAATATTTACAAAACCAAGCCAACCCATCATTAGACTTCTTAACAAGAAATCTCAAATTAAATAATGAATCAGTAAATAAACTTGTCTGACAACCCACTCAGGGCAATACCCTTTGCCGGTGAAATAATGAACAGGAAAACATAAAACCTTAACCGTAAACAGTGATTTTGCAAAACTCTGATAACACAGTAAGAATGTTATCAGAAATGTAATTCGTGCTGGTTCATAGTATGTAGGTGTTTCCTTATTTATGTATGTTTAGACATAAATTGTATGACTGTCTGTGTTTGTTTGTCTCGGTTAGATTAGTAGCTAATTATGTCATGAGATATTTTTGCGTCTTCAGTAGTAATTCCAAATTGAAAGAGACGTAATTGGTTTTAATAAATTTAGTACTTATTTATGTATTTTCGATTCAATTTTTGTTTCTGAGGGTATCCAAGCTAAATCTATATTTAGTTAATTTTGAAGAGTTAATATTTTAAATGGAGCATTGACATTGTATTATAACGTCGATGAAAGTAATACCGTCGGACGCGAAATATCTCATAAGAGATTTAACAATATACACATATATAGCTTAGCCCTCACTGACCTGAAACCGACGCAGTGTGAAATATTATTTTGTGCATGTCATACCAAAATGGCTTATAGTTTGACCGCTCGTCTGACGTCAATCCTTCTGGAAAATAGTTTTTCGAATTGTAAAAGGCTTACAAATGTCTGTTCTGATTACAGAACTCCGCACTTCAATATGGGAGTGGTTGGATATTCGTATTAACCCAGATAAATAATTCTACACAAGTTAGTAGAGAGCCCTATATGCAAGTGTAGCATTTCGCGGTCAGTCTATACATGTTCCGTACCGAGCAGGCTGACATTATCATGTCTACTAGCGATGAAGAATTTTCCCATTTCGGTGGAGACGTTATTCGGACTGTCATTATAATCAGGAGTGTTGTAGTAACATTGACTAGCTTTAAGCTAGTTATTAGTATAACAAAATACAGCGTACACGCACTAACGGCCTTATTCATAGACAGTTTTAAAACTTATTTAAGTTATAAAATGTTTTGTCCCTTTCGAACGACTTTTGAGCACAATTTGAGCGAAGAAGACAAAACGCTCTTTGCTCTCATTTGACCTAACGCAATCCCAACCAGTACAAGAAAGTAATCCGACAATTTATTACGCATAGGCAAGCAGCCGTTGTAGGTATCGAGTTGACAAAACCCATTTTTTATATATACCTTCGATTGGATATCCTTGAGTCTGGATATTGACCTTCTTAACGCCAAACATGTACTTGCAAAAAAAAAAAAAACACGTAGAGTAAGAGGTATTATGAGCTAAAATGAAAATTCTTTTAAAGTACATGGTTGGTGACGCAAAAAATAATAGTAGAAGATCTTATTATAAATATACACTCGTTCACCTTATTGAGAACTAAAAGAAACAAGTTCTCAACAGGCTGCGGCAAATCTACTCCTGAACCTGTGTTTAGGAACTCCCCTACCGATTTCTAAGGTGGCCTATCTCCAGCCATATTTATAATAATTAGAGATATTTATTTATATACTTTATTGTACACCCAAAAATTATAAAAAAGGAACAATAAACAGATAAAATACTTAAAACTAAAGGCATGGCAACAATTGGCTGCCTTATCGCTATAACTGAAATTAGTATACGTCTAATTCTGAGCATAGGACTTCAATAAAATTAAGAGTTCGATTGACAAGTTTTAGGCCAAGTAAATTGAGACAATCTGACCTCATCTTTACAATTTGGATCAGAGAAACCAGCAAACAAAAACTAATCCAAACACACTTACGAAGAAACATACATCTCATGCATATCTGTGACAGTGAAATTGGCTCGGGTATTCCCTGCGTCCAATGTTTATTTGCTCGCATTCCCGCTGTATTGCGACCGTTCGCGCAATACATCGTACAATCCCCTTTCACTGCGGATTTGAATCTAACATCGTAATACTTGAACAGCAATGTATGAGTTATTGGCTGTAAAGTAGGATGCGCAGTGTTCTGGTGTACATTGGTGCATTCGTGTAGCGGGACTGTATGTATATAAATATGCAGCTTTGCATCGTCTGCGTACAGACACGAAGGAGTTTTAACCATGAGAGCCTGTTTCATTTTCGCTGTTATCTGTCTGGCTTTGGTTGCTTTCGCTGAAGCGAAGAGCATCGGCGATACCGGTGAGTAGGTATATATGTAAATAAATACACCATACTTTGTCACGTGTACATTTACACATATAAACTAGACCGCACATTAAAGCGCAAGTCTTGTAGCATGGGTATCACAAACTAACATTATTTTAAGGTTTCACAACTCCCAGACTCAAAAAAAATACATGTAGGATCACACAAACATTTGATTTATTTATTTATTTTTTATTTAACTTCACATACAAACATATTGCACATAGGCGGACCTAATGCCAAAGGCATTCTCTTTCAGTCTACCTTGAGATGGTGCAGAGATGATAGAAGTAGGGGTACATATGCTTATTTGATTAGATTTGAACATTTATCTCGGTGCAAGGATACAACCCGCAGCTGCTTACGACGCTGGCTATTAAATGCGTCAGACACTACTTTTGACATTAATTTTGAACCTACATACAATTTCGTTTACATCCACTTCATTTTCCAAACCCCTTAAGAACAACTATAATAATAAACATTAACAAATTTGCAGAGTCATCACACACGCTTGAAAAACGCGAGACTATATTCGTGAAGCCTCCCTTCCCAGGATGCGTGTTCTACGAATGCATTGGCAGTTGCAGACAACGGGGCTATAAGAACGGCGGCTACTGCACCATAAACGGATGCCAATGCTTACGATAAACCAAATAATTGCGACCAGCTTAATTATTAAGAAGCCGACAAAATTGTGTCGGCAGGAGATAAACATCACCATCAGGTGCAGCACAGTCATTTATCAGTAAAAATAAAAAAATAAATTTCTCGAATTTGTTCCTTAGGCACTGCCTTAATAAAAAACAATAAATACTTTTATACGATATAATATGCTCTATCATTTAACCGCCTTCACGAGTTGGAAAAGGGTCGTCCCTCACGCTGTCACAGATGAGTATTTCATGAGGGAACTTTAAAGACATAAGTTACTTTTTGTAACCACTCAGGGACATTTATTTATCGACCTGTAATTCCACAAAAAAGTATGTTACATGTTTGGTAGATAATTTTATTCAAATTGTGTTTAGATTTAATTGAAAATTTCACAATATTATTATGAATAATACGATAATAAATTATGATTTCGAAATTTCTTGTAATCACTCAGATCTATAACCTGTACTGATAATAATATGACTTAACAGGAAAACGTATGAATAAACTCTGATTCACGTAATTCTGATAACTAAACGATATGAGTTCTCAGTGAATCTCCTTTTCTATAGAAAAAGGCTCCTTTATCAATTGATTTCTATAGTCAATGGCATTGACACCCAGCGATATAGTTATTGGACAATAAACATTCAGTTGGACCCTGTTAAGCAGAAAATATTCAACTGACGTTGTCATACTTTTGAGTAAATTGTATTTAGACTTTGAGAGTGAATATGAAAATACGATTGGTACTATGAAGGAACTAATTGACAACTAGGTGGGTAACAAACGTGTAATAAACATGACTTTAATACATTATTTTGAACGCAAAATGTTATTATCTTTTGTTCACAAAATATAAAACAGGATTAAGAGATAATGGCTATATACTTAACTCAATTTCGTACAAAATGCAAATTTGATTTTTTCTGCTTAACAAGGTCCAATTGCAGTTTAATTAATTGGTAGTAATAATATGGTATATTGGCACGAAAGCAGCTAGTATTACAAAGCTATAATCTGAAATTTGCTGAGATCAGTTCTCAGAATATACACTTGAGGGAGGTTGCGGTTTAAAAAGCTAATGAATTACCCGGGACTATAATTTGTAATTTTTAAAATATAATATGCTTGCTTCCTACTGCATCCTGGGACAACATAAGCTAGAGAAACTTAGGTGGCATTAGTGGCATCTCTGTCTTTTTTTGTCCAACAGAAAAATCTATATTGCTCCCCTTTCGGTACCCCGGGGAAGGCCGAAAGGGGTGTGTCAGTGTCTCTGGCCTTCTAGCCCAAACTCTCTCTAAAAAAACTTACGTCATCATACTAACTATAAAACCCCTAGGTGACCGGTGACTTTCTGAGCGGCACCGTACATCCCAGTGGGAGAAGCGCCCCGATTTACGTCCACGTAACCGCCCCGCATAAAACCATTGCTGGTCCTTCTATTGTAGGGGGCTTAGGTGCCTCACACTTACCACTGTTTTTGGACGTCCATTTGAGATGTTGTGGGCGTCCACGACAGAGACTAGGTCATGCGCTCTATCGCACACCTCGGAGTCGTTATAGGTGGGTGCGGCGCAGAGCTTCCGCAGTTTGCCCAACGACCCCGATGACCTCTTTTGATCGCCTTTTACGAGAGGTAGGAGATGCCATGGCGAAATTCTTGCACCCCCAAAGAATAGGGAAAAGTGACACCTCTACCTACTCCTTCGTAAGTAGGAATGTACATAATATATGACCTTATAAAAGTATTAAATAATCACCGTCGACTAGTTGATGTTGAATCCGCCTTTACATTTACTGTTCCAATCAATTTTCCAGGTAAATAATGATCTTTTAAAAATAATACGAGTACACTACTTCGACTGCTTATACGCGTATACATCGTGCAATCTCTTTTCACCATGGATTATGTTAGTTTACAAAGCGGTACTTAAGCGGCAGTGTATGTGCTATTGACTGTAAAATCGGCTTGCGCAGTTTGTTCGACTTAGTACATTCGAATTTATCAAAAAGTATATTTATTTTGTATTCAATGTTTACAATATTATACGCCTGACCTATGTATAATACTAAATTAGATTAAATACACCCAACAGTCATACATAGTCCTGAACCCAAATTAAAATCAATTAAGTCTTGTGTCGTGAGTATCAGAAACTACGAGACACTTTTCGGTCTCACAAATACCCAAACCCGAGACAAATATCTGTGAGCGTTTCACAGCCGGCGTCTAACCAACTACGCCACGGAGGCTGTCAGATGTATAGTACTCGTATACCTCAAGTCTCGCGTGAGCAGATAGTACACCAAAAGTAAATAAAGTATATTTAACAGATAGACATCCAATATATATTATTTACTATAGTAACTGTTAAATGCACACATTATTTTCTTATTTAGTTTGATTTATAATATTGTATTTTTGATTTGAATATAGCTCGTAATATAAAACTGTAACGATTTACTCGTATGATCGAGTTACCGTTTATTGTCGGCATGACTTCAACACTCTGTATGCATATTAACAGCTATTATAGTCTCCTTAGTCATTGAGGGTGCGTGAATACATATTATACCTTTACAAACTACAATAATATGATCGACCAATGTAACTGCAATTTCGATATATCAGAAGTTTCGATCAGTATATATTTGATCGAAGGTCAGAAGTGTGTTTCTCGTGGACTTTCCATTTCTTAGCAATCATGTTCATAATTTATGTATAGTTATTGTAATAAAACATAAAATACTTTGGCTATGTATATTTATTATATATTAACAATATAAAACATTTTTTCTATTATAACTTAACATTGGTATAAGAAAACGAACACAATATTGCTTAATGACTTATAACCAGAAATGCAAGAAGGATATTTAGGAGAAATAACAAATTAGTATTTTCCCTTATTGATCAAGCTGTAAGGCCTCAAGAAATATGAGGGAATAGTGGAAGGAACGATGATAGTTGCAGTTAAGTCTCTGATGACTTTTCTGGATCCTGTACCGAAGTAGTACGCTTGGATGACCAACTTGGAGCAGTAGCTGGGGCTAATAGACCGCCAGTCGGTGGTGAGCCTGTATGTGATATGCTTCAGCTTCGTCTCCCCACCTGAAGGGTTGTAGTAGGTGCGATCAGCCCAGCCGGCAGCCATCGCTGCAGTGGAAGCATCAGGGACGCGGTACACAGTGGTCCAGTCCGAGGCATGCTTGTCAAACCACTTGTCTTTAGGCACTTGTCTGTTGTTGTCCGGAATACCGAGCTGCCAGCCGTCGCCTCCGGGCATCTCCAACACCCAGTAATCCGAAGTCATGATAGCTGCGTGACCGATCAGCCCCCCAATGCCTTGTCCAGTGATAAGGATGTCTCCTTTCTTCACCGTATTCATGAACTCCCTCTTGTTATCCTGGACACTTCGTTTTGAGATCTTCCTTGCGAACATCGACTCCTTAGTGTCGTGCAGGAGACCGAAATTGTTCAGAAGCAGCCATTCTTTGTAAGTAAGCGGTATGCTGATATTAAGCGCCTTGTACTCTTCATAAACGTATTTGAATATGCCACGCTCGTCTCTTTCAAACTCCTCAAAGCCATATTTTTTGGGATCAATTATACCCTCATTGACTCCGGTGTCGTAGGCATCTTGAACTGAAATAAATAACGTAAAGTGTTATTTTATTCTTCATTTACTTCCATTTTCCGAACAAAAAGCTCTACCAGAATGGCTTATTTGTCAAAATAGATATGACAAATGTACGTGAAAGCACAATATGTTAGTCAAATAGAGCGTAACTCGCTGTAGGATCACGATAAACTGTATTTCATGTGAGATTACATTGTGTACAGCTAATAAAATAGGGTATCTAGTTTGGTTAAAATGCTGCGCGGTAATAAACTTTATATCTAGGTGAGACTCTATTTATCCAAAGCTTTTTTAGAATGCATTCAATACAGCACATAGAAATATTTTATTTTAAAATACATAAAAAAAATGTTTATATTTAAATTTAGAATACTCACGAAATTCAAGCTCCGTGCCTTGCACTGTTGGTACCGCTAACCCCACAACGAGCAAGACCAAAAGGCCCCCAATATTTTGAAGAGTGTTCATCACGCTGGCCTGATGAGCTGGATATACTTGGATCTAAACTGGAACTTGTTTATATATCATACAATTGTGTAAGAAACTTATAAGACTAGTCAGCTTAGGACGAGGGGAGGTCCTGAAGATAAGCCGAGTGTTAATTTGCTGAAATCAGTGACGCATCCGACCTTCAAAAGTTATTCAGTTTGCGCGATCGCAAGGTTTAATTGTAGCATGCGCCATGCGGTGACGTTGACGGGATGGTGTGGGCTGCGGCGGGAGTTCCGGCGATTTTTTATAGGATTTTCTTTGTAGGTGTAAATGTCATAATCCGATAATTTTTATGCTGGCTGTGATTATTTAATTTTTAAGATATTTATTTTATTGACCATGCAATTTATTTATAAAGAATATTTTTATAACAAGTGTGAAATCTTATATTAGACTTTACCATGTAGGTTTAGTATTTTTTTCACCTTTTAATTATATATTAATGTCCATTTATTGTCATTTTTCAATCATTGAGCACCAGTTGCTGCCTGCAAAATAGACTATGAAAATAATACTACGATATTTCTAAAGTAAGAAACAACCTAAATTCTGATTAAGTTTCAAAGAACATAGCAAAAATAAATACATTGTTTAAAACTTCAAAGGCGTTTACACGACGTAAAAGAACAATACCCATTGTAACATTATGGTAATCTGAACAGCTGGAACTAGATAAATTGCGTGTAGATGTTGGCACGGGTTTCTTAATGCCCCTGGGATCCGGGAGTCTACACGATGTCGCAGACACCGACACGTCGGTGGAACCGCTTGCGATTTGCACGATATCGAGCGGTGCTGATTGTCAAGGGACTGCATTCTACAGCCTTTGGAAATATACCTGTCTGAAACATTATAACGTTGTTTTTCAAATACGTTTTAAGTTAGCCAAATGTAATCAAATTTTTTATAAAGATATTGATTATCAGTTTCACCAATAGTCGTCCAGTGCTGAACATATCACGTCTCAGTGTGCCAACTAATCAGATTTTTGTTAGGTACTTTTATAAGCCAGAATTTTCTTAAGAAAGCTGAGCGACCTATAATTTTTATAGCCCTATTACTTAACTATTCGTAAGATTTCCTAATCAGAATCCTAACACCGTACCACAATTCTGCAAGGGTAAGCTTAGGCGATACTCTGACTTCATTACTGCATTAACCGCTGGACACCCGCTTGCAGTACAGACGCAGCGCTAGCATTTGTTACAATGTGTATTGACCTGTATCTAATCACGTAGTGAAGTATTTATTCCTGCTCGTTTCGAAGTAGCATTTGCGACAGTCGCCGTATCTATCGACAGTTAACGTGTGGGGTAAACAGGTAAATAAATACCTGTAAGTTTTGAAACTTCAACGCTGATTTTGTAACTGTGTAGAGAGAGTTTTCACAACTTTTGTTCGTTTGTTATGGGATGTTAGTTGTTAAACTAGCAATCACTTTGCCTCCGCGTGATATTGGCGACAATTAACATGCAAGTATGTGGTAGGCCGGCAACACATCTACAATTCCAGCGTTGTGGATGTTCATGGGCGGCAGTGATCACTTACCATCTTACTCGCTCGACTTAGTTGCTCGTTTTCCGGACCTATAATATAAAAAGGCAGCATATCAAAATTAAATAAATTTAAATTTGCTTAAGCCACAGGAAGATTATTATTATTATTATTTAAATCCTTAATGTACACAGTTAACAACAAAAATACACAATATAGACACAATAAAAAAAAAAATTCAAATGGCGGTCTTATCGCTCTATAGCAATATCTTACAGACAACCATGGAATGGATTTATGATAGAAGATAGGAAGATATGCCTTTCCATTTATTTTCAGTGTCTTGTATACTAAACAATAATTGCTTAAATTAATTCTCAAAAACAATTGACTAAAACACACCTGCATTGAACCGACGCAAGTATTGGGCCAATAAATAAATTACGCTCAAGGACATAAGCACTCCCACGCGTATAAAACTAGGAACTTTTACTAGGCAAGCACAGGAAATGTGGGAGAATTAACTTATAAAGGTATAAACGCACTAACTATATTGTATGGCGTTTTCACATTCACCTTAGTTTAAAAGTATTTCATATTAGAAATTAAAATTTTATGCTTATAGCATTGACAATATTACTTCCAGATTTCATTTTTAATAACGTCAGAGCTTCGGACAAAGGCAGACATGATCTAAAAGTAATACCTCACAAAAAATATTGATATTGATAAGCACTTAAAGTATATTTTGATCTTGTAAAAATATCTTCTGCGGCTTACAAGTTAATTGACGCATGCTCAACACGACCCTCCGCTGTAACCTCAAGAAAGTTTTAATTCACTAGACCTCAAATTAATTCTTAGATTCATTGATTTGTACAAATAAAATTGAATGAGCTTTGTAATTCTAGAAACTGTTTTGAGCATTAAGCTTATTGTTCCCTTTTAGTCGATGTATACTCATTTCACTGTTATTGTCTCATGTGGAATTCCCACTTAGAATTTTCATTTTGGTAAATCCAATACATTTTGTGTATCAAATCAAGTCAAATATTTTAAGCATGTAATATTATTAAGTTCGCAGATTTCGCTGGATGCAGGCCATATTAAATAGGGCGGAAGTCCGACCCTTCGCTTCCTTCAGATATGATTCAACAATTAAAATAAATTAATAAAGCGGCATACTTATTAAATCATCAGCAGTCGAACTCCGTGTAGTCAGACCCTAACATGCCTGAGGGAATCAGACGTTAAATTAGACGCCCGCCCACACGCCCAACTTGCTGTTCTATACTGAATTGGTAATGAATTTTATTCGCGCACCTAAATATTTATTTGTGTTTGTTTAGCAACGGCTTTGTCCACTCGGGAGCAGTGTTTTGCTTTGTTTTGTGTTATTACTCCTACTCTTTATAACTGGTTGAGTGACAAATATAACAAGACCCTTTTGTTTTACGTTGGTCTTCCTGCTGAAGATGATGATGTTATGAAATGTATAGCTTATTATGTAGGTATAGGTCACGCATATAAATTACTTCTACGTAGATTAGAGTCTACTATACTACTATTCAACTCTATCTCCTCTACTACTGTACTATACTACTACTATACCGGTGGTATCTTATACGTGAGAGGTCGCCTGGGGGTGGTACCTGCATCACCGCAATATCTATTTCGACAACAGTGTAAATACCCTGTTGTGTTCCGGTTTGCAGGATATTGTAGCCAGAGTAACTACTGGACATAAT
The DNA here is from genome assembly GCA_949752805.1 of Deilephila elpenor. Taxonomy (NCBI): domain Eukaryota; kingdom Metazoa; phylum Arthropoda; class Insecta; order Lepidoptera; family Sphingidae; genus Deilephila; species Deilephila elpenor. Next base: position 11,586,724 of record OX457101.1, on the reverse strand, counting down.
GAGACTTAACATCTTAGGTCTCAGGATGGCGAGCGCAGTGGAATGGCAAGCATTGCTTTGTAATTCATTATCATTGGTTTAGCTACTGTCCATGAGCGGTAATATCACTCACTATCAGGCGAATGGCATGCTTATCTCGCCATTCACTGCCATTAAAAAAAACTCATACTACCGGAGAGTTAAAGCGGAGCAAAGCGTAAGCTAATTTAATTATGCGAGTTTACAGGCAAACTGGTATTTTTTTATGTCAAGAGATACATATATACAACACGTTGTAAAGATAAGAGTGTATTTGCTTTATCAACTTTTATATTGACGTCGCTGTTCTTCGAATCTACACGAATGTAAACCGGTCCTGAGTGTAGCTAGTTTATTGCTCACAATTTCCTGAAGTACATATCTTATTGTATATCGTCAACGCTGGTCTAATAGGCGGGACACGCTAATATAAAACAAAAGTTCTTCTGTTTAATTTACACGACCAATCAATAAATTCTAATGGTCTAGTGAATAGTCTCTGGGTTTTGTGGATACTACGCCAAAGTCTTGACACTATTTTACCATCAAAATATTCGCGGTCTTAAGTACGCTAATGGCATTTATGAATAATCTTATAGATGCAACACAAAACCGAGTAGGTACATATAGTTCGAAAACCTAGAATATTAACCAAACTTTCAGTAGAACTAATAAGTTTTAGTTTACAAGCATATTATGCGGATATTACGCTTATGAACACAAAGAAGACGACATACCTAATATCACGGTGCGACGACCCGAGAAAAGTGGTTAGCCGAGACACGTAATGTTTACACTCGCCTAATATGTATGCATTTAATATTAAAATTATGTCGCATATGAAATTTCATAGAAGGTGAGTAAAAAAGTTCATTTTCGTGTTACTACCAATTAGTATGTGGCGTCATCGCCTTTATATATTGGATACGATTATTGCGGGTATAGACCCGCATAGGACCCGCCGCAAGGGATAGCCCTTCACTAGAAAAGTGTACGTTGCGAACCAAGAGGGTCGGTTCCAAATTTAATTCAACCAACCTCCGACATATTAATATTTTAGAGATTTGATCATTTTTGTTAATATTTCTACCAGCAGACGGACAGACGTACTACGTATAAGCATTTCTGCATAAAATACATCCAACTATGGTACTACTAACATAAACGTTTTTGTTTTGGAACTATGCTCAAAGTCTGAAAACAACTCTTGATCAATTGATCACACAAACATTTGTATCAATACGGCGCTCTAACCGTTCGACTCTAGATTTACAAACTGCTGATTACCTACTAAACCGCGGAGGTTGTAAAAATGAGACTTTGCGATCATATAGTATATTTTGACTGCCTCGGTGGCGAAGTTGTATTCCGGTACGGCTACAAAGCTGAGGTCTCGGGTTCGAGTCCCGGGTCGGGCAAAGTGATATTGGATTTTTCTATTCATTATCAGCCCGGAGTCAGGAATTTGTGCCCGATATGGCGATAGGCTCGCCCCCTATCACATCGTGGGACGGAACATACAAGGCGAAATGTGGGTGTCCTGGTGGCGCCTCTGCCTACCTCTTCGGGGATAAAGGCGTGAGTTTATGTATGTATGTAGTATATTTTGCCTTAAATTCTTTGAATTAGACCCACAAACATTACGTTACCAACGCTACTACAAATCGCCATATTCCTACCAATTAAACATTTCTAACATAAAGACATAAAGGCAGTGTTGCGAGCACGAAAAACCAACTAGAATATTCGGAGATTACCGAACATAGCATTCAGTGAGAGGCAGGTGCACGCGAGCAAATCAAACAACGTATGCACACCGCCGGTAATAACGTTGTCGCATGCAAATTATTCACCTAAACTAAATGGAGGGTAATGAAGACGTTACAGCTGGCAACTCGTACCAAGTCAATTCCGCATTGTGACCAATCAACGCGCATCATTACGTACAAGTAACCAATCATGGAAGTGGCACATAATTCACGAGTGTTTGAGGTCGGCTTGGTCGTGTTAACCTTAGATTATTATGCAAGATTAGCTAAGATTAGCATTATTAACGCACTGGTGAAGCTGTGTGTCGTTAACTTGTGAGAAATATTCAGTTTCAGTATCATAATTGGAAGCAAGTTGCTAACAATTTCTGTGAAAACCTTTACCAAATTCTATGTCTGTTCAGCAATGGGCGGGCTATGACTAAGGATGATGAACATCATCATTATCATCCTTATTATCACCATTGGATAGCCTTCGTAACGTTGCGAAAAACACCCTCGCATCGAGACAAATGTTTGTTAAACAACAAATGTTTGATTCTAGCTTGAGTGTTGTGAGGCTTAAAAGTTCCTCGTAAATCATAACTGACACATTCCCTGTAGGTATTTAGTACGTATACGGCTATAGTATATTATCCATTTGTTATTTTAATTAACATGCTATGGTACATCGTTGTAGCTCATTTTAATGACTGTTTTCCTCAAATCTTAACCAGTTTTAGGTTTTACTTTGCATAAAAGATATTTAGTTTTAATGTTAGCAATTTTTAACACACGAATTATTATTTCGAAATATAAACATTTTGTATTATACGGTTTATATTAGTTACTTACCTAGTTAGTCAGATTTCTTATTCTTCTTCTTCTCTTAAGCTACAGAAAGTCTACTGCTGAACAAAGGCCTACTCCAAGGATCTTCACATCGAACAGTTGGATGTGGCCTGCATCCAGCGACTAATGGTGATGAATGTCATGTTTCATCATCATCGTCATATATTCTCTTAATTCTCATTGAAAGAATCCAAGCTTTTGTTTCATCTCCCCTTATCCTATCTTAGTCATCCTCAGATATTAAATAGCTTTTTTTAAACCATCATATTTGACCAGCTGCGTACTTTATTATGATGTTAAAAACGAAAGGGATATTAAATATTTATTTTCTGGCTTATTAGCGACACTTTTAGCATCCTCGTGCCAAATTCAACTTTCTAATCTTTCCTTACAAACAAGTATTTCGGAGCCTACATATCCCTCTATGTTTTATCTTTTAAACTTACAATACTAATATTACGAGTTATTTTAGTAATGAAATGCAGGCAACACTAGCGCGCTGCATCGTTTGCTAGAGATTATTGCAGCTGCTGTTGTAACATTAATAGCGAATCCGCGGAGCGTATTAACTCAATTTATGTACATACTTATCAGCTCTGATACGTTGCAGCTCATACTTACGTAGATACGTATACTATCCTTTAGTCTGCAGTAAATATACGAGCATTTAAAGCTGTGCGGAACACGACGGATAGGATTATAATTGTAATGATAATCCAGCTCCTATACTTCCCACTGCAGGGCACGGGCCTCCTCTACAATTAAATGGGATTAAACCATAATTCAACACAACCATAGTGCGAGTTGTCGGATTTCACATACCATAGAAATTATTATAAATCCCTTAGGTTTGCTGGTTTCTTGACGATGGTTTCCTATTGGCATTGGAATTTAAAACTGCGCTTTAGTTAGCTTTGGTTACATTTTGTTGTATCCGAAGCATGATGGCACCACTTCATAGTTTTATATCAATTATCAAACCCGTAAAAAGCAGACACTTGGACTTTTATTACCTCTAATTTCAAAGTCGGATGTTCACACAAGTGAAAAGACGTCCTAATTAGTTTTGGGAGTACTTTAGTGCGCACATCTCCAGCAGTGGTCTTTCTGTGACTAAAGATGATAATTATGAAGCTGTGGTTTTACTAAGACCGTTAACCAAAATACTTTAAAGTTTTAACATAGCCCAAAGTACGCAATGCACAGGCCTCTTAACTCCACCTATATTTTTAGCTTCCATAAAAATGAGATAAACAAACAAAGTGTATATAATACGTTTAATAAATAATGACTTATATTAGGTTATATCTAATCTCCGATGGCTCTGAAACATCGGCAGGATCCACGTGAACAGTAGCCCGCATTACTGCCTCTCAGTTGACAATGCTGGTCACAATCTCTCACGCACGGATGACGCACTTTCATCCTTGCATACGACCCTGTAACAATAAAAATCAATCTAATTAATCCTTGACGAGGAACAATATTTTTGTACTTTAAATAGATTTAAAAGAAATTTGAGTGTGGTAGAGCCACGTCGCTGTCAGTCATGACTCAGCATAAATAAGCAGGCTCGTCCGGGGTAGTACCACTGTCACACAGGAGATAGATGTGAAGTGACAGCTTTGGTGTCGCGTTTCGTTCGATGAGTGAGATTGCTAGATGCCCCCCAATACCCCCGTCCTCTTTCCATCCTTTTTCCTCCCCGCTCCGGATTTAATGGTCCGGCGATACATCTCTGATCCAGGAGTTGTGGATGTTCATGGACTACGGAGATTACTTACCACCAGGTGACATGTTTGCTCGTTTGCCGGACTTATTAAATGAAAAATAAATGATACTAGAGAAAGGGTCCTACCCGTCTTGCAAGAGGGAATATGATTAATAACAATCTGAATTTAGACAACGGATCGATATAAATTTGTGGGTGTGTTTTAATTGGAGAAGAAAGATGTGTGGTATTATTTGGATAGATTTCACAGGCCCATAAAAATAAATGCCTAATGATTATATGCAAAGCAGAAGATATGTTTTTCTAATTATACATAGGTGACATTCATGGTAGATTGCAAGCGATTCATCTTTCCCTTGTGTCTCCTTTCTCTCTTCCTATTCCCATTAATTTTTTGGTTGAAACGACTCTTACGGCGTCTCCAGAGTTTATTGTCAAAGGTGATCCCTTACTCCCAACTTATTGTTTGCTCTTGACTATAATAATACATTATCGCTAGGAGAAACAAGAGATAGATATCTAACATTTATAACATAAGAAGTCTCTCAAGAGTCGTTATCAAAAACGTTACAAAGTTATAAGACGGTCAATAGTAGTGAGTCATTACGACGGGGCTGTACCGAGCACATGCAGGCCATTGACATCAATGAACGTATATACATATATATTACCAGTATGTGCATATTTATAACTTATCTACTTGTGTTTGTTGGAAGATAACACAAAACTATCAAAATATCTTAGTTCAAATTTTAAACAAAGAATCAAAATGCGTATAAAAACACGTTAAGTATATAAAACTTTTTGTACTTGTTTTATTATTTAAACCGGTTATTTCTCACGAGTAATGTGTTTCCTTGATTTTGAATTGAACGGTTTAAATGAACCTGATCGCAAGTTCAGTAACCTTCAAAAACAAAAATTTAGAGAAAACAAAATAACTCTTGGAAATAAACCGCGACAATACCCGTTTATTACTTATGAAACACTCGCATTTCGTTTCATAAATTCTGTGTTATATAAGTGGGCTATTTTTCTCCTATTCCCGCAGCCATAACGGCTTGAACAAAGTTAACAGCGTTCATAAATGCCCCTGAGCTAGCTGTTAACCATCTTTTCAAGTTAATTTAATGGTCGCTCGTCTACACTAACTGCTTGAGGTATTCCTGAATGAAGTACCAACGTTTACCCGAATATAGATTTTATTTCATATAACATATAATTTTTAGTACAACGATTATTTAACAACAGTGTTCAAAACGCATTTAATTTCGCCGGGACTAGAATTTATGCCTAGGATCTCTTTCGACCCTGGTCTTTCCAACGTGTAAATGGACAACCAACCGTTTTATTTTGATGTGTTGCTACAAATTAAAGTTGGCTAAAGATACGAGATCTATATTAACTTTATAAGTGGCAAGTATTCTTATACTTGTTCTTCAAGGAGCCGCCTATCAGTACTGTTGACCTGGTGACATAATAATTGCTAGAAGTATTCGATGAGCAATTTGCGCGGCTAGTAACCAGCTGTTTCTCTGTGCAAAAAGGATATAGATGTATATTTATTATACATATTTATGTTTATACCTAAACTGGGTGTTTGTTCATATGAAATTTCATCAACAAACCCACGAAACAAGATATCATAAAGGGTAATACAAATGTTCGTCTGGGACAGAGAGTCTTCTTTGCATTAATGAATCATAATATTCGGACAGTCAATTCTCAATAATTGGACGTCAATGTAAAAAATCTGGAGTTCGAAGTAAAAATCATATAACCGCTTAAAGATAAGAAAAATTTAATTAAGTCCTACTCTATCAAGAGTTTAACTAGAAATTTCCTCGGCCTAAAAAAGTTTCGCGACTTTGAACCGTTATCTGTAATTCAGTTTGACCTACATTATTTAAGTAGACATTTTAAATATTATCCAACGCCTAAACACTACAATTATTATAAAACGGTAGTTGGACATTAATTCAAACAATTCGACATGGATTTTGATTTATCAAGTTTTCCGAACTCGTTATTATTTTCAAGGTTGACTAGTCTCAATTTGTAATTAATTTGTTGGAATTTTGAGATGTTATCACACAGCGAAGATTATTATTTCTTGCTGAATCTTTATATATTTACTGTGCTAAGTAAACGTACAATGTAGTGTCAGTATGAGCTTCCAAGTAAAGATCGAAATAATATCTTCTTCATGTTATAATGTTACTGTGGATTGCGACATTTTGTACCTTGTAACAAGTACGTTAAACATAATGTTTATGATACGAGGCAGATGAATCGGATGCATAAGGCAAATGTGGAAGGTACAGATGGCAGTGGTCTAAATGGAGACATAACAGTCAAATTAGCGACACTTTAAATAAGAGCAGAAGTAGTAAAGAGACTTAAAGAGACTAATGATAATTGATAACGCTGTGAATATTTGCACGGTAAATTCGCTAGGTAAGCTACCCAGGTCAAGGACCCATCATGTTGACCCGTATGTGTCGCGTTTCGAGTTATACATACGAGTATATTAGAATATAATCAGACTAGCGTTATTATGTCATCGACGAGAGATAACCATCCTACGGTGGATACTCTATCTAGACTCCACTGCACTTGCCATCTGACATTGTAGTCACTTTTCCGTGCCAATATAAGGAATGAAATTGAGATTGAATGAAACGGAGAAATATAGGTGTTCTATATCTACCCTTAAGGGTTAAATATTTGAAGACATGAAGATTGATACATAGTTCTTTATTTTTTTAAAGCGTGAAACCAACACCTACAATACACGTTTTGTAATTAATTATGTTTTTTGGGATCGATAGTTGTTTTGAACTCATTCGACCTTTCCCTTTACTTAGCTTGGTTTGACCTTTTGCAATGTCACATGATAAATATCTTGAACAAAGCTAAGCCATAATATGTGTAGCTCCAATTAGATAAGGATTCCAAATTCATTTAAAAACAAAATACACGTGAAATTAACATTTAAGTTAAATATTTGTAATAAAAAAATATGATAACGCGTGGCCAATCCAAATATAGATACTTATTTTACATAAAATTGATATTCGGGGATATATTATCATAATTATGCTATATGACACAGAAATAGTCTTTATTATCATTCCGTACCTAAACTACGAGTTATAAAATACACATTGCAGCTCATGTTGATTTTATGCAATTAGAACATGTGTTTTTTATTTATTAAATAGTGCATTTGATACACAGATGTGTACGTCGCATGAATTAATGTGTTATCAGGTTTATTTTAATATGCGTACAACATATATTTAAAAAAATTTAACAAAATACTAATATTTTAATTATGTCTGGGTTCTCAGAGTATAATACAATTATGATTAATAATGTTTTTTGAAGCATACATTATAATGTTAACCTTACCTTGTAAACAGACGATCGTAAAAAATAAAAGAACAAAATACAACACACACTTCATTTTATACACTGATTCGTACAAATATTTAATCAACTTTGTATCACAGCACGGACGACTAGAAAATTGAACGTGTACATGACTTATAAATTTCACATCGATAGACCATATGACGAGTATTGTGGGGAAAAACTTAACACCAATGATTCATTTGAAACTTGTTTAATTTCCCACATATTAATTGTCGAACAGCGACATCTCTGAGTCAATACCGGAACTTTGTTGTTTCAAAATACCAATGTGCTGTTTATTGATAGCTTTTAAAACATTTCTCAAAGATATGGACTTCGTTAATTGCTTAAAACATTTAAATCTCATTTAACGAAGATAATTAAATCGTAAACTCGATACACTTTCTGTAATGATTTGATTCAAATTCATTTGTCGCGCATAATTTATATTTGTATGTTGAAATACATTTCCTGTATAATTATTAAGTTTATAATCATATTAAAATTATATAGGTACGTTGCTGTTTTTATTGGTGCTTTAAAATTATGCGTCTTTCATATCCTACGAATCGGGTGATATTTTTATGAGCTCATTACGCTTCAAGAATGCATTGCTCTTACAAAATTATATAGCAAATACACCTAAAAACGTAATCTAGCATGCTCTTATGATTTCTAATAGCAAAGATTATTTACTCATTGGCGTTTTGAACTTGAAAAATTAGATAAACCTCATTGTATGTTTTTAATTTAAAAAAAGAACAGAGTCTTCAGACAATTAAATATTAACACTACGAGTATAGATAGGATCACAATATTTTTTTGATACCTGGCATCAACAATGCCTACATAGAAAAAATAGGCAATAACCTATTTATGTATTTAAATCAATAGTTATTGAAATCCAAAAAATAATATAATACTTATTACTCAACCCTAAAAACTCAGATTTGTTACTAACGATAAACGATACCTACGGCGTTTTCTTTTATTTTCATTAAAAACCCAACTTATGAATGACCGGTTCATCGAATTTCCAATAATAACGACCTCCACAAAAGTCGAAGACCATATGTGTGCTTCCAGCCTGTCAAGATGGAGAAAGGGGACAAAAAAAGAAAATAAATGAAAATAGATGATGGCGAAAAAATAGAGGAAGAAATGGATAAGAAGATAAATATCAATGAACTTCTGGAAATATATTGTTAGTCCCAATAGCGTATAATCAGTGCGATACTCTCACTGATAAATAAAGCACTCCTTGATGCATCATATTTGTCATACGGAAATGATAAATACACCGCAAATATCTCTGGAATATTGAGTCATTCGCAATGTGAAGTCCCGGAGCACCACGCTTCAGTATAAAGCTCCGATATACCTAGAACCCGAACAGTCCCTTTTTGTTCTCGGAACGGAATCATTTCCATCAAAATGCAGTACAGTGTAATCATTCTTTTTGTTTCTGTTTATGCAGTGAATGCGTCTGTCATCAATATTAACTTGTTTAACGGTAAATCGATTTTGTACTGTTTCAATGAATGCTTCTTTGTGTCGCTAATGGATTACGTGTTCGTTCTATCGGTGCAGTTCTATCGGCTGAGTATATTTAGTATCGCGAAGTGGTCGGTTCTCACAGAACAATTAGCTCTTGAATCAAAAGCACTTTCTTGTATTGAACGGTGTAGGAAACCATCGTGAGGAAACCTGCATACCATAGCGATTTTAAAGGATTTCTATGGTATGTAAAGTCCGCCAACTCGCATTAGCCAGCATGGTGGACTATATGGCCTAACCCCTCTCAATTGTACTCCCAATTGTATCGGAGGCCCGTGCCCTGCACTAGGACTTATATGGGCTGTTACAGAACAGAATGTTTGTATTAGAAAATTTAATTCAACGTCTTCTATTCAATCTTCATAAAGTGCTACTTGGACTGCATTCCAATAATTATATTCACGTGCATTGTAGTCACCTTGTCAGGCTAGCATATAAAATACCACTTCCAATTTTTCTGTTCGTATGGCTTGCAGTATATTATGCTCCAATAGCCCTATATACGACTATTGATTGGATGCACAATGCACGTTCATTTCACTTTCTTTGTATGTTTTTTGTACGTCCGAGATTATGCTTTTGTTTACATGAAAATTGCTATTGGTTTCAAAACTTCGGTTCTGATAACGCCGGGCTCTCGGTTAGTCTACAGAGCGTACGTTCAATTTCGATACCCACATGATTTTCAATATAACATACATTTATGAAAAATTAATTGTCTCTTGTAGCGTTTAACATTTTTACTAGATAAGCTTCCAATTTTTTTTACGAAGCTGCCAGAAGTAAATGCCGTTATAAGAGAAATTCTTGTGTTGAAGATAAAAATCACTAATGATCGGTCGCTTGTGTGTGCTTACTCATATACATTTTGCCTCCACAGTTGTAAGTAGTACATTCCTTCGATTTGGTTCCTTATTAGTTAAGGTAAATGGTAAGTTAATGCTTCATATGTTTATTGAGAATATGATTTTCTATTGATGAAGGTCCTGAAGTATCCAATTCGGTGGAAGACTGCAACTTCCAAGCTTGCGACCAGCTGTGTCGTAACATGGGCTTCCCCGGCGGCGCGTGTGTCGGAGACCGATGTGACTGCGATAACTTCAAACACTTAACTAGTGAGTGAAACATTACTTTTCCTTAATATAAATTTATCAACGCAGACCTATAGGTACCTTTTTGTAATTTTGCCATACTTATTACCAATAGGTAATATATTTTACAGTTAGATCAATTTAAAGTTTAAAATACTTCAACGATAGACAACTCGATGTTTTTATGTCACGATAAAGAAGCTGTACTGTTTGTTTTTGCAGATATTTTAAAGAGTTTCCGCTCATTATCAGATTGCTCCCCGCTGGGTTGCGATCAGTCGTGTCGCAGAATCGGCTTTCCTGGCGGTGCTTGCGTCAACGGCCACTGCAAGTGTGATATCTTGAGCCATAGGAGAGGTAAATATCTTGTTAAATGTAAACTAGATAGACACCATAGCATAGTTTGTTGACACGCCAGCTGTGAATCGAGACAGTTCGATCCCCACACCGAGGCAAATGTTGTTAGAATCAATTAACTTGCAAATCTTGGTTACTTATCTTACAAGAAATTTGTGAGAATCAACATTGGCACGCAAAGAATTGACACCGAGCACCGAATGTCTGCGTCTCTTTTGTCTTAGGAATTATTCGTTTCATTATCTTTATTTCAGGCTTATCTTTATTTCTTTATAAGTACAATATATATTTATTTTTGGTTATAGCAAATACTTTCCAATCGTCTCGCTCACTATCAAAATGTTCGTCAATAGAATGCGATAAGGTTTGTCGTTTAATGGGATATAATGGTGGTGCGTGCATCAATGGCCACTGCAAATGCAATACCAAGAGTCATAGACGAGGTGAATATCACAATTTTAATAAAATTAGAGAACGCGGTATATGACAATTGTACCGCCCTTTGGGTATGTAGGAAAACAGACAGAGGGTCATAAGTAGTTTTTTGCATGCACGTCGATAGAATATAGGGGGCTCTATATTAATTTCGACCAGGGCGCTTTCAGTACTCATACTGAACCCAGCACTGCTCTACCAGGAATAGCCGGCTTATTAGAAAATAGAGCTCATTACGCGTAGCGATATCTCAGTGAAATATTGGTACGCAAAAACTGAATGAAATGGTTTCTTAGATTTACGCGAATGTTACACATGAAATGTTTATTATTTATTCCAATCAATAAATTTTTGGTGAAAAGAATAGTGGATAATTGTAAATATTATTTTACTTACAGGTCATCTCACCCACAAAGTGTCAGGGTGTGATATAATAACTTGCGACGAGATGTGCCATCGATTGAACTTCGCCGGAGGCACGTGCAGCGACGGGAGCTGCATGTGTTACTAAACCATGCATATAAACTATTTCATGTGTTCTATCCATGACAAAAGTTACCAAATCTCCAAGTAAACTGCATTGTGTATGAAATAGATATCATAACTCCATTCACAGTATCGATACGAAGTTCACATTCTTAAATACACAGAGGCTATTTATAACGATTTGATTTTTTTATTCACGGTTTTTTCCCGTATTGAAAATTTGATATGAACATTGGACCAGTGAAGCATTAACTAAATATCTAAATTATCAATTCGGGAGGATAAAATTATTTTGTAAAATTATTTACGTACGCCGGTAATATTAGGGATATTTTTATTGTACCCTATATTCATTTACTCTCAGAGCAATTTCCCTCAAACAATAAAGTAACAGTTCCATAAAACCAGCCCACAAATGAGAAATACTTCACTGTACGTGTGTTCGTCTATAATCTTTGATCTCCGGGCACCTCTCAGTTAGATAAGAATCGCGGGAGTCAGCCACCACCGTCCTTCAACTTAATTGTAAGGACTTACAAAGGGCGAGAGTACGATGAGTACGCACTCGTCGCTTCCAAAACGCCAGTCTTATTATTCTTTGGAATTGCGGACTCTTTGGGCACTTATCTCATTCCTATTGATGCGTGACAATGTACGTGGTACTTCAATGATTGTCTTCGCTAACCGTCTTAGTACAAAGGTGCGGTGTGTTTATTTTTCTGTAGGACTCTTGAAAGCTTCCGTGGCGAAATGAGGGAGAGGCCGGATTTGAAACGATAGGCGTCTTAAGCTAAGTTCACAGATATTAAATAGACCAAACTAGTACCTTGAAATATCCTTATCTTAAATTTATAACATTTTGACATTGGCAATGATAAGTCAGCCTACTACAGCTTTTTTTAATGAAAATTTTCCTACATCATTTTATGTGACCCTGATAAAGTATATGCAATATAACATGATGACCGGCCGATAATAATTAGTGATTGACATAGCAGCCGCACAATCAAGGTGATTAAAACAGAAGTATTTTACAGCTAAAATTAATTTCGCAAATACATTTATTCCCTTACGTCGTTATGGTGTAACCAAACAAAAACAACTTCGGAAATTAAGTGTGAAACGTTAATCCGAGGCAAAGTTTTTCGTAAAAACCAGTGAGATTACTCCTGGTGTTTTATTACGCTGTTTTAATGTTTACGACATCCAACCCTACCGTTTTCTTTGCAAAGTTGACAAAAACTGTACTTTCACGAGAGTACTACACGTAGTACTAATACAACGAACAGAAACATATAGACGTGAGCTTATTCTGAAGGGGTAGATAGAGGTCCACCTAGAACACTGTTAACCAAGGGTATTACTTTCGTATCTAGATGTGATAACTTAATCTCCGCGCCGAATATAAACTCCAATCCGTGTAAATTCACACAATATGAATTATTTGTCTTAGGTATCGAACCCAGGGCATCACATTTAATAATACTTGAATGCCAATTTTATAATACTTGAATATAGCCCAATGACATCACCATAAAAATCATTACAAGTTCAATTAAATCTCATGTGACTCACAGTAGATAGCTACAGAGTACAGGCTGATGGTGATGACGGTGATGATGGCCTATATACCACATCCATATGTACAGTGAATTAATAAATTTTTATTTGAATTATTCTCTTTCCTCGTAATTCAACGTGTATATCACCCTATCAACAGCTGTGAATGGCATTTTTTATTACAAGGCACTTGGAAGTTTGAATACGTAATGATTATTGATTTCTATATTCTTGCTTTATTATAAAGTTTATGCATCACTTACATAAACGTTGTTGTGCGTCTGATTGGTAGACACGTTAGGTACCTAATTAAAATGAAAATAAGACGTAACCCATTCTTTGGTTAAACAGGCAATTATATGTATACGACAGTTTTCTTATTTCTTATTGTACTACAGTGTATGCTGTGTTGTTTTTATTGCATAATGATAATTATTATCTCCATATAAAAAGTACTGTCGCTACCTTCAGCTATTCAATATAGAAGAATTTCAACAAACTAAACTTTCATTATATATATTACGCATTCAATACGTGAAATATACCACGCCTACCCAGACCTTTTCAGGTATCGCGGGCTCTTCAGGCGCACGTGCAAACTTTTAGTTTCGGACAGAAGCCTCTAAACGTTCGATATTAACAGTAAATGTACAGTGAAAATGACCAGGGGCCGGCGGACACTATAATTTTCTATTTACGACCCATAAAGGCTTTCATTTCTAGGCACTTGTTATTGGAAAAGCGTTGTCGGCGACGTCCCTCGTGTAATCTCTTGTTTGTGTAAATAAAGATGCCTCTGGTTATATTATTGTCGTTTAATTACTCTTGCTTTTTCTATTCATTTGAGTATTGGATTACCAAAGCGAAACATTAGGATCTTGTTTTTAAGAATACAGTAAATGTCTTGCGTAAATATTCGGTTTTTCACAAAAATATCCAACGACAGGTGACGCTATAATGGGTGCGTTCGATAAACGTGGTACAGTGACTAAGACATTCAATTTATAGATCGGGGAGTGTGAATTGTATGTATTATTACGAAGTTAGATTCTGACCATTGTGGACAACTAGTCACATTTATAGGTGAATTCCAGCAAACATACATTAAAAAACTTAACATTGTTCCGGTAACAAAGACCCGGTTAGAGAAACTAAGAAACAAATTATTAGACAAATTCAATATACTTGTACAGGGTAACGACCCTAATATTCTTTATAATTCTATATTTAACATATTTTGTAAGGAATTTAATTCAATCTTCACATCCAGGTCGGTTTCCACAGCCAAAAAAACTTGCTTCAACAATTGGGCCACTGTTGGTATCCACAGAAGTAGGGAGAAATTATATAATCTTTATTCTGAAAGGACTTATAATCATAGTGAGGAATTTAAAAATTATGTCAAAAAATATTCCAAGCTATTCAAACAAGTTTGTTTTAAAGCTAAATCACTATATTTGAAGAATAAAATTAAAAACTCCAAAAATAAAATTAAAATGACATGGAGTGTAATTAATAAGGAAACTGGGAGAGCTAAACCTCGTAACACCGAGTTTAGCTTAAATATTAATAATATTATTATTAACTCTGATATAGATGTAGCTAGAGCTTTTGAAAATTTCTTCACAGATATACCAGTTTCCATAACGACAAACTTAAATTCATCCCCTTACATAGCTGATAAGTTACTGCAGGAAAGTGTGCCTGGATGTGGGGATTCATTTGCATTTCAATTCGTTGACAGTATGGACATTATAAAAACGGGAACGGGGAATCTCTACAAAAATACTCAAATCTGTAATACCTGTATTAGCACCCCAGCTAGCTCTAGTTTTCAACACTTGTATTAATAGTGGCATATTTCCTGATAAAATGAAACTCAGCAAGATCATACCACTTTTTAAATCTGGTAGTACAGATGACCCCTCAAATTTTAGACCTATTTCAGTACTGCCTTCATTAAGTAAAATTTTTGAAAAATTGATGCTATTACAATTACAAAGATATTTTAAAACGAATAATATACTTCATGGTAAACAATTTGGTTTCACTCGGGGTCGCTCCACTACTGATGCTGGTGTGGAGCTTATAAATAACATTTTTGATGCTTGGGAGAATTCTCAGGATGCTTTAGGTGTATTCTGTGATCTATCCAAGGCATTTGATTGTGTTCACCATGATATTCTTATCAGGAAATTGAGCCACTATGGAATTAATGGTCCTGCTCTTGAATTATGTAAATCATATTTAAGTAATAGGGTTCAGAGCGTTGATGTCAACGGAAAAAGATCTCCTGGATCTGTTGTTACTGTGGGGGTTCCGCAGGGCTCGATTCTTGGACCCTTTCTATTTTTGATTTATATTAACGACTTACCTTATTTTATACGGGACAAATGTGAGGTAGTGTTGTTTGCTGATGATACTTCATTAATATTTAAAGTAAAACGACATCAACCATTCCTTGACGATGTAAACCACACTCTCTCAAATATAGTCCATTGGTTTGGCGTGAACAATTTATTATTAAATAGTCAGAAAACGAAATGTATACGGTTCGTGACACCTAATGTAAAGAAAGTTAATGCCAACATCTTGATGAATGGGGATGTGTTGAGCCTTGTGGAGACTACCAAATTCTTGGGAATTACATTGGATCCTAAACTTCAATGGGGTCCCCACATAACTGCCTTAGCAAAAAAGCTGAGTGCTGCTGTTTATGCGGTGGGCAAGATTCGCCAATTGACTGACATTGATACGGCTCGATTGGTCTATTTTGCTTATTTTCATAGCCTTATGAGTTATGGAATTTTGCTGTTGGGTGGTGCTGCTGACATTAATGCAATCTTTGTTCTCCAATAGCGAGCCATAAGATCTATTTATTCACTAAGCTCCAAACAATCTCTGAGGGAAAAATTCAAAGAAATAAACATAATGACAGTAGCATCTGAATTCATATTTACTAATCTTATGTATGTCCATAAAAATATAGAGAAATTTAAAAAGTTAAGCGATGTTCATGACAAAAATACTAGAAATAGAAATAATCTAGTCAGTCATAAGACCAGGCTCCACAAAATCAGCAAATCTTTTAAGGGTTACTGTATACACTTCTATAATAAAGTTCCCACTCACATAAAAGCCTTAAGTATAAACAAATTTAAATCCACTGTTAAGCGACAGTTGTGTAATAAAGCTTACTATAAAATTTCAGAATACCTAGAGGATAATAAGGCTTGGGAACATAACATAATATAAGTCCCCCAACCGGATGTGCATTGTTTAGTATAGATGTAATAATTCGTTCATTTGATTTCATCGTAGTTGTAAGCAATTTGAGTAAGTCATGCTCGCTAAAACGTCTGTGCTTGCGGCGGCGTCGTGTGCCGGGTCGGTCACTCCCTGTAACATGGTTGAGGAGGCCGATGGCTGGCACATGCGTCATACTCGTGAACGAGTGCTGCTTGTGTGGACTGGTCTGCTCGATTTCCTTATAATGATAACTTTTAATCACTTTAAAACTTTTATTTCTATTCATTGCTTTGGTGAAACAGTGTACTGATTCCGCGTTCTGGGCGACTTTACTTACCTAACTCAACCGTACAAAATCACTTGACCAATTACCCTATTCATCATTACTATTCTAAATTATCTATGAACTGCTCTGAATTTAATGCTGCAACCTCTGTATAAATACTGTATTGTAAACTTGTTTTAAAAGAGCAACGCTAGAGTTTCTTGCCCGTTCTTCTCTGGCGAAAACAGCCTTGTGAACCGGGTGGTAGTGGAAAAAAGTGACTGAATCTAAATAATGTATGACATTTCATGGGTTCAATAAATATTTTCATTTCATTTCATTTCAATAAAATTAAATTATAATCATTAAATTACTATCCCACACAAATAATATTTATGTCGGTTAAACAGTTCAGTAATATAGGTTTTCTCACTAAACTCATTAACTGTATAACTCATCAGGGCTCGAGATAAATTCACAAAATACATAAGTCATAAACGCAATTGTACAAAATTGCACCAACGAGGAATATACTTATTTGCAACTGATAAACAGCAACAATTGAAACAACGCTTAGGTCCCAATTACGTGCAATTGGTTCCGTCTCCTGCGACCTCGATAACAACCAAACTATCAAGCAGCCGATTCCCCGTCACGTTCAATTAAGTCGTCTAATGATATCACAGCCTCGCATTTCAGGAATCAGAATCAGTGTATTCAGCCTCAAAACAACCGCACGTGACGCATATTAATTTAAGTTTTAATGAGAGGACCTAAATTCCAGAAGTGACTTAATTAAGTTTGTTCCAAAGAACTAAGCGTGTTTACAGACAATGCCAGGCTCTGCACTCAAATTATAATTGCTGAATAATTACTCTAGTCCAATTTGAACACGTCTCAATATGGAGTTCCTTATGATTGTTCGTAGTTTTACGAGTTAGGGATAAAGAATTCGGATTTTGATTTTCGGAATATGAGCGATATTCGATGCTTTGATCAAGTAGCTGCTTAAATGGCAAACAACGAAGGTTAACTAAGTAGAGTGCCTTTTCCAGAACTATGCTACCAAGTTCAGAAGGCTTAGAAGCGCGTGGTATTATAATACGTATAAAACGACAAAGCCGTACTATTTCATACACAAGACTACTCAAACAAACATCCGATCCACTGATTAACATTGTATGAACCAGACATTGCCCTTGAGGGATTTCTTCCCTTTTCTATTAACTGTCCTCACGCAGCCACAAATAATATAAAACATCTGATAGCACTGAATGTCTGACAGCTATATGGCTTGATATAACCTTTATCATAAGCGTGTAAGGTCCAATTTAGTATGACTCACATTAATTCTGACTGCTGTTTTTTTAAGTGGTCCGTCTGATCCTCGAGACAGAAATCGCAACGGAAACATAATTTAAAATTCTAAAATATTTTGAAATACAAAACGTTACCAATTTGAATCACATTTTATAAGATTTATTTATTTTATACAGTTTACTATGTTAAGGTATTCCGTATATATGTTTTTATTAGAGAGATAAACGTGACGAACGGAAGAGATCGTTACAGCGCCCCCTGTCTGCTAGTGACACTCACGCAAAAATAGCCAACAAAAAAGCCTTACGACGACCCTTCTTTTCTAGTCCCCCCAGACAACCGGTTGGTAGGGCTCCACCTTAATGCCACTACTGCTGGGGATTTACTCAGACCAAGACGTTCTCTCAGATACATACGCCAAAAAATATTCCGATCTATTCAATCCCCAATGACATTTCAATTCAATGACTCTTCTTTTACCACCAAAAGATATATTTAGATCTGACTCTAGTTAAAATTCAAAGACACATCTGACTTGCTAAAAGGATAATTTGGTGTGTCGCTCACATCTAACGTGTGATATACACTCCGAACATAACCTAATTTCAAAGCGTAGACTCAGAGGACGTATGGAAAGTACATAGGTATTGTGGTGCAATATTACCCCAATCTGTTGACTGCGCGTAGTAGTGGCACAGATATGCTTACGATTCGTGTCTCTATCCACAAAGGCAAATAGCAATCTCAGCGCAAATATTTCAATTTCATCCGAGCGCAGACCAATCGTGACGCCAACGTTTATCTTTTCTGTGTGTATTTTACTTTTTGATCAACATATTGTACCAACAGCTTTTACTGGTTTTAGGTAATGTATTTCTATGAAGTAACTTATTTACTGTTTCAATCTTTAGATTCGAAAATATCCATAATATCAATATAACTTTCCTCTTTCCAAGAGGAAAGGGCTATTGAGCATCAGCAAAGGTGTCTCTTCACGTGGATTTCCGGTGAGACAGTGGTACCGCCCCGGACGAGCCTGCCCACTCATGCTGAGTCATGACCATCAACAGGGTGGCTCTACTACTTCCATACATATTTATTCCTGCTAGCAGGTATAATTACTAACCTACAAAGTTACTACCTACTAGGTACTAACTAACTAGGTATCGCTATAAATGCACTATAAATATTACATAAGCAATATAATTTATCATAAAACATTGCGGCGATCATTATCATCAGCTATGATATTATTAGAAAACTTCAAAATAATTATATAATTTGATTCAATCAACTAGATAGTTATATTGAGGGCATATGCTTGATGCCGCAGAAGAATACTGCACTTGTAGTTACTGTAATAAAGCACGGATTCACAGCGTCATCAGTTCTAGGTGATGCATGACCGAGAAGTTCTTCATAGTTCTAAGAACCACGATACATGTTGTATGTTATTGTTGGGTCGGACGCTTTATTTCACTGCCACGTTTATCACTTAGACTAAACGTAGTGTTTTATATTCTCTGATTACCACCGACTACTTGTTCATACAAATATTTTTTCTTAAAAATTACTATCGAATAATAACAATTTAAATAATGTATTGATCGTTAATTGCTTAATGTGGTCGTCTATAACGTTCAATCGAGACGTGATTTTAATTAATTTTGACAAGTTATTTTCAAACTCATTCCTTTGAGAGTTGGACACTTTGACACTTGTCTTGATAGCCAAGTTTATAATGATCGAATGTTTCAATGGCAGAAAATGGGTTTGTTTAAATCAGCCAATAAATTACCTCGCAACTTTTTGCCTTAACATCTTTATTGAATAAAAACTTGACGGCCCAGCGGAAGATTATCAAATCTGACTTATTCGACTTGGCCGAAAGTAATACTAAAATGATTTAATGATCGTCCCAAAAATTTACAAAGGAGATAAAAGCTACCAAGGTCTAATAAGTCCATTTTCTATCCTTATTTAAGAACTAAACTTACCCTATTGGGTGTTTAAGGTAATTTCTTGTCGATTTCATTTTTTTGGCATTGCAAAGTGACTACACTGTAAATGATGGTCAGTGCAGTGAACTACAAATAAAATATCCTTTAGCGAGATATACCCACCTCTTCGATCGCCACATTTATATTAAATTGTTTTGCATCACTGTGTACCTTCAGCTTAAGTTAGTCAATTTCTTTTTGAAGTAAAACTTCTTTAGGCGCGACTAGGAGGTAACTGGACGACAATGCAACGAAAGTCCGTTACACCAATATGGCGCGGCGTCACGTTTCTGTATCATCCGGTTTTCAAATATTTTTGATTTTGACAGCTCGCAGTAGGGATGAGGGTTGTGTATAATCGTTAATGAATCTATTCGATTATTATTTTTTGGAACTTGTAATCGATAATCGCGTGATTAAGGTATGGATTTTATAAAATAAGTTCTTTAAACTTCTTTATTTATTTTATTCTTTATTTATTATTAACCGGACCAGAAATATTATTGTTACAATCGTGGAGTCAATATACAGGGTATATCAAGACCGCGACCGAAAACGAAGCGATGATGATATGATGGTAAGCGATACGACCGCTCATGAGCAGTAGGAAACCATATAACACTATGAATTACAAACCATTGCTTGGCATTCCACTACGTCATCCTGAGACATAGGATGTTAAGTCTCAATATGTCCAGTAGTTAATTGTTAGTCAATTGGTCTCTGTTTGGTGCTTAATGTGGGAGAATTGTACAATCAAAATTCGCCAAGTAATTTTCTTCTTAAATTTAAATTTAACCTTTCCATCCATCCATCCATCAGCCAAAGGACGTCCACTGCTGAACATAGGCCTCTCCCAATGATTTCCACAGTGACCTGTTGGAGGCAGCCTGCATCCAGCAACTTAACCTTTACCCGACCCTAAATGTTAATACGACGAAAAAAGATAATATCCCTGAAATCATACAAACTTCTGGAACCCTAAATATACAAAAACACTTGATGTAAGTGAAGACTTTTATTTAGTTAAATTACTCGTGAATTTAGACAATTCAAGCCGTTTGAAGTTGGTGTTTGTTTCATATTGGCTGGTTAATTAATTTGTTCCAAACATCGATTAAAAAGTTTTGTTTGTTCGAAAGATACATACGCATTTCGCAGTAATTAAATATTATACCGAGTATTAATTAAAAAGCTACACGACACGGGTTGGATGATAAAGGAAGCCACTTCACGCGTTTATTAAGGTTCAGCTTGGAGGCCGTTGTCAAGGTAAAAATACTTCATAGAAGATGGAGAAGTAAGAGAAAGCTAAATGAAATTAAATTGAAGAAGTTGTTGTCTCACAATTATTATTACTTTATCATTTTGTGAAAGATAATTCTGATACAAACTTATCCCTTAAGCTTGATAAGATGCCTTTCTAGCTTGATAAGACGCAATTGTATAATAATTTAATAGTCAATATAGATAATTTTATTATTATTAATCGAGAATGTCAATTTCCGGCACTTCTTGACAGGGGAATCATTCATTACCCAAGAGATATGTTTGACACCTAAAGCACTGATTGATTGAACGAAGTAGGCGCGGGTCAGAACTTCGAAAACAAATTAATGTTTCGAACGATATGTTTGCTGAACACCGGCGAAATATTAATTACACAGTTCACTTCAAAGTCAATGTTTTGCACAGTCGAAACCTCGCGGGGTGGTTTTAAAATGTTCAAATGTAATGCTAATATTGGCTCTGAGTTACTGTAATAAGCTTAAAACTTTTATGTATATTGTTAAATAGTTTGTTCGAGCTACGGAGTTGTATTATTGGATATAATTTTGTCTTTTGTAACAAATTACATTCAGTAAGTATGAATTATTGTTATATTGATCTTGCCACACATTTCTTTAAAACCAGAAATAGGTTTAAGAAGTCATTGAAATAAAACTATTTTTTTGGTTTAATTTTTACATTTTTTAATTCCCCGGCTTTTCGATTGCTTTACAGCTTTTGCGGTCACGGGGCGGGCTGAAATGTAAAAATGAAACCAAATCGCGATAAAATCCGTAAATATTAGTTTTATTCAATGTGTAACATTCGCGTGAATCTAAGAAGCCACTAGGTTTAAGAAGAGTTTGTGTTATTCCTGTTACATCGTACAAATTATGAGGAAAGTAAAAGAGGTTTTACTCTAGCTTATATTTTAACATTCCCAATAGATAATTAGGTACACATTTTAGTATTTAACTGTTAAATTAAAAAGGCGCATAGAACAGACACCTATATGGTCATATTTTTTAAAAGCCTTATTTATACCTTGCGTGCGTTGTAACATCATTGATAGAGATACGGTGCTAGTTACGTACTTTAAGTAGCCTAAATCAGTAAATATTTAAAAAACATTACCTACACAATATTCAGCAGTGTTAATCAAGCGAGGCGAGCCCCCCAGATTATCAATTACGTCCCTGAAACGTTACAAACCGGAGCGATACGCCTTTCCCGGCGGATATTTGTTCGCCATTAGCTACATTAATTAATCCCCAACGATTGATGGAGTGGAATTCATTTAAACCGATTTTATTTGGGCCCGAACCGAGCACGTTCTCCGTAGGCTTTAAACATTTGGTAAGATAAATAAAGTACGCCGTGAGCCAGTCGACGCCATGGTCCAATGTCTCGATCCTTGAGCGAAACCGATTAAACGATAAGACGCTATTGAATTCGCCTTGATTTACTTTGATCAATCGTAGTTTTTCAATTTACCTGTTTTGTTTGTCTTGTTCGGATTAATGAATCCTTTAAAGTACTTCAAGTGGTATTTTAGATTAAACTGTTTGGATTCATTAAATTTTTATTATGCTCGATCATCAACAGATCAATGAATACATGAAATGCATACATTTACTTCAAATACATACGAGTACTATTTAATGGTTAAAAGTCTCAATGATCTGAAGTAAAAAATATATTAGGAGGGAACAAAGATAATAAGGTTCAAACGAGGTCGTCAGCGTACCAGTAAATTTACAATCCCATGTAAAATGTAATATTATGGATCAAAAAACTCTTTAACTTATCCGATCTGAAAATCTAACATACTTTCTCATGTCACACAATCTTTGTAATAGGATAATTAACTAATGACACGTTTGAACATTACCGTTCAAATTCCATTCATTATAATATACTTCCCTTTATAAACCCCAAGTTGTATGTTATGCAGGCATTTTCATAATCAAAGTCAACTCGAGTGGTTAAAGACGAAGTATGAAGTTAGCACTTGTATAATGTTAATGTTTCTGAGCACAACAATCCGTGGCAAAGGAAGTGTCTCTCAGTGCTGTATTGGCTGATTGTATTAAACCGCTATTGCCAGAAAATTCCAATATTCCAATTTAATTACATAGTAAATAAAATTTCAATCGAGGGCAAACAATGAAAGTTCCCGCCGTTTGTAGGTTTAATGTGATTGTGGAGTAGTAATTAAAGAGGATATTAATACAGAACTATGGCCGGATGCCTCGGCGTAGGTATTTTGATATTGCGCAGCTGTATTGGTGATCGTCAAGTGATATCGAATATTCTGGATGAGTGAGGCATCATTACGCCGTATTTTCTTTGTGCTTGTGCGTTTTCAATGTTATCGCTTATTCTATTTGTGTTACGGTTATTCATAAAGACACTTATGGTTACTGTAATTTCTCATCCGAGTAATTACTCTTGAAACCCATATTGGATTTCGCTCGTTAAGGATTAAGATCGAAAACTCATCATATAGGTGCCATCAAATGCTACAATAGTTTAAGATATGATTTTGTTTTATGACGCATCCACACCGCAATTCCATTTTATGGAGTATGTAACTGTTATCCCTTTATTAAACAACATCGGGAATCCTACTTTCAGAATTATGCACCAATCCAATATAAAAATTCAAATAATTACACCCATATTAGCTAATTACAAAGAAAGCTACACCAATTCCACATTCGCCGTCATCTCAATACTGTCTTATAAACGACTTTATGTAGTAAAACCTTTGAAAACAATGACGTACAAATCACGGAACATCTAACATTGCTGCATAATGTCTGCGACAGATTTAAGCTTCGCACAAGCAATTTTTGATCAAACACATCAAAACCATTTGGAGCGAACGTTGGCCATAAATAACCAGCAGTGGGCCAGTAAATTTCCCCGGGCCCAGTAAATAGGGATTACGGTGGTACACGCAAAACGGTTCGACGCGCCCGCTCCGATAAAGTTATGCTATGAAACCGATTTGTTTTTTAACATATTTTTTCGGCTGGACATCGGCCTCCGCTCGTAGACGCGTGTCGGTTTAGTTTACGTTATATTTTATGCCTTAATCAGAGATAGAAGGGGCTTCGAGCTCTGTTGAGTTTGTGGATAACATTGTTCCATTTCTTTTAGGGTCCTTTGCCTCAAATGAAAAAGGTAGCCCGTTCGTAGTCCGCCTATCATTATCCTTTTGAAATAAATACATAATATACATAAACTCACGCCTTTATCCCCGAAGTGGTTGGCAGAGGCGCCACTAGGACACCCACATTTCGCCTTGCATGTTCCGTCCCACGATGTGATAGGGGGCGAGCCTATCGCCATATCGGGCACAAATTCCTGACCTCGGGCTGATAATGAATAGAAAAATCCAATATCACTTTGCCCGACCCGGGATTCGAACCCGACACCTCAGCTTTGTAACCGTACCGTAATACAACTACGCCACCGAGGCAGTCGAGGTAGTGAAATAAATACATAGAAACTACAAAACGTTATAAATTAATAAAACATGCATGAGTCTATAATATAATCCTTCAATGTTTTGAAAAACAATGTAGTAGTAAGTGTACTCGACATACATAAAATATCGGCCGCTTTCTATGCCTTTATTTTGTCACTCGTAGAACAACTCTACCTACTCCAGTCAGCGTAATTTGTTGCGAGCGTTGGAAAACTAACGGGAAAGAAATTAAGAGTAGAAGAATGATACAGACATGTGACGCCAAGCAATCCTCATCATTGGATGAATCTCGATCAGAAAGCTTTTTCTTCATGAAGATATTTCGTTAAAATATGGTACCATGGTTGAGCGAGCCCATTCATGTTGTAGTCTGTGTTGGTTGTATTGTGGCATTATCTTTAATTTAAATTCGTAACATATGCCGATGCTTGTTTGTTTTATTTAACTCCTGTTGTTATATTAATAATAATTAAAAAATATTGATGAGAAACGAAAATGGACATCCAAAATCTCCGATATTTTTATCATGAATTCTCATAAACTCAACACTGATGTGTAGACAGTCATACCTATCAACAAAAATACCATATAGACAACAATAAACAAGTGTTATACACATACCAGGGCAGTCCCGAATTCTCGACTTTGTACTCAATCCTACAAATACAGCAAACAAAGTATTAAATCGTCCGGCAAATGGACGCTGATGATGTCCCGGGAATCTCCATCGCACTAAGGGGACATTATTATGTATGTAAATAGGTATATCTCAAGGCCCCGCCGGCCGTTGCATTCCCAGGGGAAGGGTTTGTGTCTCGCCAGCGATTTTTCTCCCATTTTATTTATTAGGGTACAGAAGGCCCTTGGTGATGCCCGTTTATGTCAGACGCTGGTAATAGATATTAATGAACCCTAAAACACAATTGATCATTATTTGTATTTTTTTAAATGTCTGTCAGAGTGTTGTCGCAAAGGTGTTACAGTCGAGAATGTATGGACCTGGTTGAAAGTTGAAAGTTGAGCAGGAAGGCAGACCCTATCATCAACCAGATCGAAAAAGGAATGTAGAAGATATTCAATACAGATACAAGAGGATACGACAGCCTCCGTGGCGCTGTTGGTTAGGCGCCGAAACGGCTGTGAAACGAGAGGCAGCGCGTTCGATCCCCCCACCGAAACAAATGTTTGTGTAATCCACAGGTATTTGTTCCGGGTCTGGGTGTTTGTGAGACCGACAAGTCTCTCGTAGTTTCTGATACTCACGACACAAGACTCAATCTTAGTGTGGGGTCAGGACTATATGTATGTGACTGTTGGGTGTATTTATTATTATTATTTATTATTATATAGAATATATTATACTAGATCAAATTACCATGTTACTTTAAAGCGCTATTAAAACTAAAAAAATCCGTTGGTCAGCAATGAGACTGGCGAACGCTGAACATGGATACGTCTTTTCCAACTGTTTAAACATCAAGGTAATGTGATCTTTGTTGGGCCCCTTATCTTACTTTTGGGGGTGGACGTGCAACACTGTTTTTACTGATGTTCATATATATATATTTTACATTTCCAAATAAACAAAAATAAACATTCTAACGAACCAATAAAAAGCGCATTGGCTATTTTAATATCGCAAACGTAAATTTCTATTCCCGGCTCGGACAAAGTGGATGAACGTGTGACGAGCTAAGCTGGTAGACAGTAACTAATAGGCAATAAGTTCTTTTAACTCGCAGTAAGCCCCATCTGCCCATGTGTAACGCGTGAACTAGATCCGGAGGCCATTTTATATATCTGTCTAAATCGAGGGGTGAAAATATTGAGTTGTTGTTGTTAAACTCATGCTGATATAATAAATTTTGGGAGTATGTTTCTTTGTACGCGTTAATCTCCGGAACTATTAAAATGATTTGAAAAAATCTTGTGGCATTTTATAGCCTAATTCTTAAAGAATTTTATACTCTACATGACTTTGTAAGTATCGAGAACGAGTGATAATAAGAAGTAAATCAATATCGGAAGTGTTTTTTAAGTCATTCTATACCTGACCAAATTATTATCCTTTATTATGGCACAGGAATGTAACCGCTCTGACACCTAATGGTAAAAATAGTGCCCTAAGCGATCTATTAAAATAAACTACGGCTATCTATACCTACTGTGCGTTTCGTTCAAAAGACCAAAGCTTTACCTGTAAATACGTCTTTAACAGACAACCGATGCCTCTATAGATCTTATTACATACGACATACGAAAGAAAGAGACAACAAACAAGTTTTAAACTGTTATGTCAATAGTTACGAGTATTTCAATCTGGACAAATCAATTCTAGTTCAATACATGTAACATTAGAAAGGCGTACCACTCGACATTAAAGAGGTCGCAGGCGACATTCCAGGGCTCATTTCAGAAGCAGAATAACGATAAATTTCACTAATGCGCTCAGCAATTTATCTTGTGGAGGACCAAACTGTGCTGTCTCCACCTTGTCATCGCGCTAACTTACGGCCACTGTGACGTCACATTCGCTTACTTATTTTAAGGAGCTACTGTAGTAACTTCGCTGTATCATAAAATAGCTTCTGCCCATATTTTATATTAAAATATTAAATCATTTGACATTGCGTGTCTCTAGGTATAGGCGTCGAGGCAGACCCCGAAAGCGATGGCGCGATTACCTGGATCAATGCGAAAAAAATAACCAAATAAGATCAGAACAAAGAATAATTATAAATTTAGAGGAGATCTTTGCAGTGCAAAGGCTCTATGTATGCTCGAAAATCACATACCTAGTGCCATTTGCGTACAATAGAGAAATATACATACGTCGTTCACGGGTTACTCTTTGTTGTAAAATTCTACGCGCACCTCAGAAGACGGCCGCGACGAAGTGAGGTCACCTCGACCGGTGAAATTATACTTTCACACTTTGACACTTCAATAACAATTAATTCAACTATTTGAACTAGTAATTTAGGCCTATGCTCAAAACAGTCTATTCTGAGCGCTGTAATTTAGTTACGCATTATACTTCACTAATTCAATTTTATTTCATCAGATTTGCTTAGGACTAACTGGCTGAATGTAACAAAATTTTGAAAGACTAAATATATTAAAATTAATCTATTAATTAACTGAAGACTATATTAAAAGGTCTTATAGCTGAAGAAAGCTAAAACTTACCAAAATTTTGCGTCATAATCGTAAGGTAGCGCATCCCAAATGGCGGAGGCCAATATAACGACATTAATTGAAATCAACTCATAACCACATTGACCGTATTACAATTTCTGTCAATATTCATCACGCAATGAAGCTATATTTCTTCAATGTAGGCACTTTAGTACGTAATAATAATAGCTGTAATAATATACAGGGTATATCAAGACTGTGACCGAAAACATAGCTAGGTGGTAGTATTAATGACTTCAGACACAATGCAAGTAAAAATTTCGCAAAAAAATCGTCAATTTTTTTTGTAATTTTTTACTTATCGTCGTCTTTGGGTGATATATACATAGTTTTCCTAAAATAATGATGTCCGCCTCTTTATTTTCAAACACGCAATGGTACGTAAGGGCTTAAATTATAATTTTAGCAAAAACTAGGTATTTACCACCCAAACAGGATGATTTTTAAAAAAATCTGAAAAAATATCTGTCACTGTTTTGGCGTAATTTTTATTTGTATCGTGTTTGTAACCACTAAAACTACCACCCGGCTTCGTTTTCGGTCGCAGTCTTGTACCCGGTATATTCAGTAAATAATAATAGGCCTCTCCCAAGGATATCTGCATCGACCTGTTGGAAGCGGCATTCAGCGACTTCTGCAGGCCTATGTTCAGCGGTGAAATCCAGTAGCTGAACCCTCGTAGATAATTAGAAATAATAATAATCACCGTTAGATCGGCTGTTAGAAAATGTCTTTAGTATTATCCCCCCCTCCCCCTTTTCTTAAACTATGTATAAGATGTACCTATTATATTATACCTATTAAAATATTAATGGCGATGGGCTCGCCCCCTATCACATCATGGGACGAAACATACAAGGCGAAATGTGGGTGTCCTGGTGGCGCCTCTGCCTACCCCTTCGAGGATAAAGGCGTGAGTTTATGTTTGTATGTATGTATGTATTAAATAAATAAATATCCCACGATAGCGCTGTACAATCGTAGGTTATTACTTTGAATACCAACTTTCAGCGACTCCGCTTATCATGTTATTTATTCAACTATGAGTGTTATGTTGGCAAAATTCACGAAGCAAAATAGTGCTTGAGAAAAAGTATCTATCGCTACTAAAGCGAATTCCTCACGACCCAACATAATATGAGACATCCTGTTGAGCTGAACTTATCATACTGTACCTGTAACATACCACAATGGTGTGTTCACTTTGGTGCGTAACTTTAAATGTTGTGTTATTATTGTTACTATTAACAGTTATGGACCTTTTGCATATACCAAGTTGCAATATACCTTTTGTATATGAGCAACGTGATGTAATCTTGAGAAATTGAGAATACATTTTCTCAAGAAATACTAATTTGTATATGAATTCCAGTAGCCCGCGCTCGGCTAATTTAGCGGACTAAGGCCTGAATCGCTTTCAGTATATAACTCCGTGCTCACTAAGGCGTGTATTGGCCAGTATTATAATTTTATTATTCAGTTTTATATCACATAGGTAAGGCATATCCATACATTCTTCCCGAGATAGGTGAGGTTCCCAGAGACACTACAGATTAATGATACCCTCACGGGCAACTATCAGGTAGCCGGCGAAAGCAAGATATATTAGCGTTTTCCGCCTCTATGTTCCATTCCGGTTTGTCACCTTCTAGGGTGATTCCGAGGATATACCAGTTCTATTATATTGCAGTTGTATTATGAAGATTGTGTTCTAAATTAATATATTTTAACAAGAAAGTATTCTGTCTAAATGAGTGTTCCTAAGTCGGCTCTTGCATATTATTAAAATAAGAATATGCTTCTGAATACTCCACTGCCTTTGATTTAAAATCTCACTTCTGAATATGTAACAATTGAAAGGATCTTCAAAACAATTTTCTAGTATTTTTATTGGCGTAGATAATAAAAGGGTCGACGTGAGACTCAATATTTTCAATTTCCGCCTGCTTGCGCTGCTCGCTGTTCACTTCGTAATACTGCGAGGGGAACGTATCCTCACGTCTTTTATCACACAGCTATGGCTGAGATGAATTTCTAATGAGAACATACTTCGTGAACTTTATTTTAAACCGAACTAAAAAAAGGAGATCCTCCAGACAAATCCACCACTGACGTGTGCAATTTTATCGCATCCGGGATGTGTTTGTATGCATGGGGTTTTGAACCGAGTGGCGTAATTATGATTTATGATGGCATTAAAATATTGTATTCTCCAATTCGGTACTCTATCAGTATTGCACTTACGATACTTAGCAGTGCTGTTACCAAAATAGCACATAGAAATAATTAAACAGGTAGGTAAAAGCCTTGGCGCAACAAAAGCACGACACCTTTGATTTTCCATTGCAGAAAGCAGTTGTTTTCGATTCAGCATTCCTTATTTATGAATGAGCCATTAGTCCCAACCGCCCCGGCAGTCTGCGAGACACTAAAAAGCCAGCATTGTTTGAACTCGTACAATGCTGCGTCTGTTCCAGCCAACCTAGGATCGAATTAGAACGTCGGGAAATTAGATCTCAGTTATATTTAAAAATATATATTTTACTAGCGCTCAGCAGGGAAACATAATTCATTAATTAAACAGGAAAACAAAACACGTTTATTATAGTATCATGTACAAAATGAGGCTTAAATTAGTTAGAAATAAACTGAAATAACGGAATCAGCTCGTCAGGTCTATGACCAAACAAACAGCCGAGGTCCTAATTGCAAAACGTTCTTTGTGACCAAAACATTTTTTAGTGAATTCCGTGACTTCAGTGCTAAGCTAGCGGATAAAGATTTAGATACTGGTATAGATATACCTCCTAGAGTAGAAGCACCGCTACATTAAAACATATTAAAACTTGGAGGTATTCATCAGTAAGTCGCTGCACATCGGATATCCGCCCATATTTCCACGCCAAAGCAATAAATAACACACGGAATATGAAAAATAAAATGTGTTCACACCTGCATTTCTAAACTGGGAGTTAATTTCTCGTTTCACCGCACTGACCGGCGATATTTGATTTTCCAGTCACGTGTCCAACTTGAATTGATTCTGTGTGGAAAGAATATTCGTTGATTGTGTAAAAATGGTTTCCAAGTCCAACTTATACTAACAAGGTGCGAAAATTGATTTATATCAGGGCTTACACTAGTGAGGAAGATTTAGCCTTATTTTTCTTTGGATATCTTTTAGTGTATTTAGTTAATTATTATTAGTATTTTCGTAAATATGAGCTCAGTTAAATATGTATAAATATGCTTTACGCTCAATTTAACGTCCTGATAAAATCGACATTATTCTGAGAATTGTTTACACGAATTACAAAAGTATTTAAAGGCTAACGACTCGCCATTAGGCCAGCGCTATAACAAATACGCGTATACCCGAAGGATTTAGTATCGGGCAGCCAGCAAATCCTAAAAATATAAGAAAAGGGATTTTTCTCGAAGCTTGAATGGATAAAAGTTGCGTCGACCCCAAGTGTGGAATCAGGTAGAAGAAGACGTTCAAGTATATTAATCCATGTAAACTCTATATAAAAAAATCCTTCTTTAAT
Source organism: Deilephila elpenor (assembly GCA_949752805.1). Lineage (NCBI taxonomy): Eukaryota > Metazoa > Arthropoda > Insecta > Lepidoptera > Sphingidae > Deilephila > Deilephila elpenor. The sequence continues at coordinate 11,555,126 of OX457101.1, read as the reverse complement.
TGATGGAAATGCATTTGAAATTGTAGCTCGCTTGTGCATAATTTGTTCAAGGTTCAATTTTATGTTTTCAATTTGTTCTATTGTTTCTTTCAGATAATTTCAATAAAATAAATGGAATAAAATAAATTAATGCAATTTAAGGTGAGTGCAGATTTAAAACCAAGATATAAGGCAACAATAGAACCCAAATGAATAAAATATTCAATATAGGGCAAGCCGCAAGATGCACCATTACAGGGGCCCCTGCATTGAAGTTTAATTACTATAAAAAGTTTCACAAAACTGGAAATGGCGGACGGCGGACGGCGGGTGAGGAGATTAAAAATGTAATTTCCGATGGCTCTGACCGCTTCCTCACTTGATGTTACGTACACCGCCGTATTAGCAGGACTCAGTTTAAACTTCCAAACTTCGATAGCTAACTTATGTGGCGCAGTATTTATTAAATGTGCTGACATTTTATACATTAAAGTTCTTAAAGCAATGGACGTCCAAATGTCCAAATCACGTTATTGGAGTTATTTTGCAAAATTCCTAAGTATGCCTCAATTGTTTTATTTTTATTTATGAATATTCCAAATAAATTCAATTACTTAAACGAAAATTGTTTAAAACTACATAAAATAACGAATGTTCCTAAACATGATGCCCACACAACAATGGAAGGAGGTCAAAGTTCGACTTTGTAAAGCCGTAACAAGCAACATATATAAATGTCCTTACTAGTGTGTAAGGAAAATGTATTAATTAATTAATTAAATAATATTTATTTATAAAGGTACAACGATTATACTGCGTCCTGTTACTAGGTATGTGAATTCTATATAAAATAACATCAATAGTTAATAAAAATAATATCATCCATTTGATTTACTTTTATATAAAAAGTTTAAAATTGTATTGTTAAGTTTTTTCTAAACTTATTCATAGTATACAGGGTATATCAAGACCGCGACCGAAAACGAAGCCAGGTGATAGTATTAGTGACTTCAGACCACATTCAGACACAATGCAAGTAAAAATTTCTCAAAAAAAATCGGCCACTTTTTTTTTGTATAATCTTACTTATCATAGTATTTGGGTGATAAATACATAGCTTTCCTAAAATAATGATGTAGACCTCTTTATTTTTAAATACTCAATGGTACGTAAGCGTTTAAATTATTATTTTCGCAATAACTAGGTATTTACCACCCAAAAAAGATGATTTTTAAAAAATTCTAAAAATAATCTGTCGCTGTTTTGGTGAAATTTTTATTTGCGTCAAGTCTGTAACCACTAAAACTACCACCTGGCTTCGTTTTCGGTCGCGGTCTTGAGATACCCTGTATATTTCACAGTAAATACATGCATGTATTGCTGCGACTAATCGACTTCAACGCATATGATGCAAAGTACAGTGAAATACGATATTTACATATTAGCTTTTATTTGATATCCATAATATTAAATGCACTTTGTGGTGTAAAATTCAGACAACATTGTTTTTGTAAGTTTTACAATTCATTGTGTATGTCGATATGAACGTCCACAGCTGCAGATGGTATTTTAATTCTATTATTACTAGATACTAGGTTATGAACGCCGATGACCATCCACATCCAGTATAGTCGACTCTTCGACGTCGTGTGCGGAAACAATTTGCTTTAAATGTCCGTGCATTTTGTTATTCCGATTCGGTTTTCATACCAGCTATATGAAAACCAAATGTATCACGAATTCGTCTGCTAAAAGAGTGACCAAATTGCGTATTAATCTTGTGTGATGTTTATGGCATTAGTATCGTTTCTCATAGTTCTGCATTAACCCTTCCAGCCATCACGGATAAAGGTTTGTTTTATGGCATAGGTCCGGCAAACGAACAAACATGTCACCTGACGGTAAGTTATCACTGCCGCCCATGAACATCCATAACGCTGGATCATGGATGTTGCTAGCCCAATTGGGAGAGGAGAGGTAAGGAAAAAGAATGGTAAGAGGAAAGAGGTACTGAGCATCCGGCAATCTCAATCACCAGTAGGAAGCATAATAATTATTTGTAATATAAAAATTCGTGGAATTTGTTGGATGAGCAAAAATTAAATATTTTGCAATGTTTACATTCCTACTGAAAATTTTGATCTCATTCTAAATAAACCTCCAAGGTATTTAGTAGCAAAGTTCTTTCAAATCAACTCCGCTTAAATTGTGTTTATTAACGGGAAACAGCGGAGGTATCTTGCGGGTAAACTTAAAGATGCTTTAATTCAAATTCTTTTTGAAGTTGTTATTTGTGATGTAAATATATAATTAACAACTTTATTATATTTTTTTCGATAAATATTTGATTTTACTAATTGGATAAGATTAAATTACTTACAGTTTAATTGACTACAGTGCACAAACTAGTAAGTGAAGTGTGATCTGAAACAGAATAGATATCTACTAGCGAAAGGCCATCTCTCATGATGTTTACCAGCCTGCTCACAACTTGAAATTTAGACGTTGAACCTAAAACACAACATACTTGCGTACCCCACTATGGCCCACCAACGGTGTTCAGATAACCTTCCGGCTTCCACCAGGTTTGGTCACTAGTAAACTCATTCCCTGAACGACACGCCACAGCAAACTTATCACGTCACGCTAGTTTTCTGTGTAGTGGTGCTACGCAAGTGTAGCCCACTCGTTCGTACCGAAACTTTATCGAGCTAACGCAAGGCTCTACCACTTCACATACCTTTGCAGTTTTAGCATCGTCGGTTTCAAGTAATTTACTATTATTAAATAAATACGCTAATTGGCAGATTATGTGGCCAGTAAGGTACTGATTAGTGTAATCATAGGATTAATGTTAGTGGAGCGTCGCGAAATCGATACGTGATGTTATGGGTGACTTTTACTTATGACTAGTCTACTAGACGCTTTACTTGAGGGTGATGAACGAGCCCCTTAGTATCATTACCTTGTGGCAATTAACCGTTACGACCTATCTCCAGGGAACAAAATTGTGAGTATATTTGAGTGACGTTTAGATCATACTATTATTATGTATTAAGAACTATTTGGATAGGTCAGTTTGTACACGAAAACAAAAATAAAACAAAATCACTTTATTTTAAAAATCTGCTGTTAATCATTAGAATGTTAGAGTAATTGTTTCAATAGCATTGGCATTCGGTAGACGAGATACACCTTCCATGAGCGAAGCCGAGTATATTGCATATAGCCCCACAGACGCCGTTGTTGCAACCCTTCAAGCGCATTGGAATATTCAGCATCTCATGAGCTTCAGCCACTTTGTGATCAGAATCCACTTTCTCTGAAAATAACAACAATTCATAAAGATGAGTAAATAGACAAATCACTGTAAAAAATCTTTGGAGGAGTGCTATGCCCAGTAGACTTCGTAGACAAAGAGCCCGTGGCCGCCAGACTTACGTCATTTTATAAATGCTGAAAGTTTGTCTACGCATGCCTCTGGCATAGGGATCACACGATCAGCTATTATGAAGTTCCGATCGGGGTGGCTTTTAAAGTTATCAGCTTTAATGTGTCTGACAAGATGAAAGAACCATCAAAAGTGTCCGGATGCCAAGGAAACGTCTTTTTATAGGTGCCTTAACAACATATACAAAATCCGGCTTTAATACTATAAAGCTGGAAAAATTATATATGACGATATCTTCAAACTTTAATAAGCTGTAGTTTTGCCAGCGTTGTAGTATAAAATTTGAATTTTATATACGTTGTTAAGGCAACTATCAAAAGATGTTACCTTGGCATCCGGACACTTCTGATGGTTTTTTCACCTTGCCAGACATATTAAAGCTGATAACTTCCAAAGCCACTCTGATTGGAACTTCATTATAGCTGATCGTGAGATGCCTAAGTCAGAGGCATGCGCGGACAAACTTTCAGCTTTTATAAAATGACGTAAGTCTGGCGGCCACGGACTCTTGGTATATCGGCGACGATTCATTAAATAAATAATGATACATTTCATAGTGGGTTAAAGGCTATTTTTGCCCTCAGGGATACTCTAAGTTTCCGGGCTCCATATTTATTCTTAACATTATTGATCCTGGTTGACCCGTTGTACGCTAAATCAAAATTAACAACACTTAGGTAAATTAAATAATAAAAATACATGTAACATTTAAAAATCAAAGCTAGTTTGTATACTCCACACATTTTAATGTGCAATTAGCAATCATAAATAATATAGGATAATATTAAGTTATACACACTCGCGCAGTTTACTTCTTTATTAAAACCTCTCGGTGCAATCATGACTAAAAATATAATTAAAGAATAAAAACCTACAAAACTTCTTTTATATTTCTGCCCGCGAATATTCTGTCAACACGGAAAATAAGAAGGCAAAATGAGGTACATAAATTCACTTACCCAAATTAAAGATTTCACGTACTACATCATCATCAAGATTTTTTACCAATATACTGGCTTCAGTGATTACGACAACAGCTGCAAAGACTATCAGTAGCTTAGTGTTCATTTTGTATATTTTTTCAGACAGGTCCACTTGATTCAAGAGCAAGCTTCACAATACTTGAAATTGGGCCTTGGCACAAGCATATTTATATTAATAGCGTTATCAGTTGAATTACAACCGGGAATTCGTAAGCAAATTCATTTCTTGCTCAGTGCAATAAAGTTCAAAATGGCAAATCATGACTTGCAGGATAGGACTTTTCGCATGGTATATGGTGCGATATAAGTATAGCTAATTATAAGGAAAACATAAACATATCCCGCTCAATCCTCCAAGTTTATTTTAATTGAATATAATATTATTTTGCTGATCGAATCTCAAGTAATATCGTGTATAGATTGTGAATGGTGGTGTTCGAACATCTAGTCGAAAATCATTCACCACTTTTGAGTTAACCAAACTATTAGCCCACATACCGTAAAAGAACTACTGTGCTGGCGTATCTTTTATAAACCATTCTTCATTCCAAAATGGAGGAGAACGGAATCTAAAATTCATAATAATTTAACCACATTTACGTACATACGTACGAAACCCAATAAATAGTACGTCAACCAAATAACAAATAAGATTATTCTTTAACATTGTTAAAAATTAAAACAAATATATTATAATTGGTCGTAATTTAAATACCTAGTTGCTAATATTTTACATTAATTTAACACAAACAAACATGCATTGGCGGAAAATTATTTTACCTTCATATAAACAACGATTAATTGTTTTTAATATTAAAACTCCGACTGCAAAACCTTAGCATATTAAATAATATATTTGAATAACATGAGAAATAAATATTACTTTTCTATTTTTTGCAGATACGATAAAGCGACTTCAGTACATCTGATGATAAGTGGTTTAATAATATTTATATAGAGAATACACTATCTGCACAACCAAAATTTCATACATCGATGGCATATTATGGTTGTCTCTCGTGTGTCGGTACAATTAGGTCACCATATTTATGGATAGTGATCACCACCGCATCTGAACAGCAAGAATGCCCGAGACCACGGAAGAGAAAAAACAAGTGGAAGTGACAGTGCTGCACGCGCCCGGTGGCAACTTTACGCGAACTTCCGCAGCACTCCGACGGTTGCTCGTTGGCATAGGATTTCTATTCCGTGCCTGAGACGGTGAGATAGTGGTCATAGTTTCGTTCCTGGACTTTAACAATAGAAACACCTCCTAGGTCTTCGTGTAACGAGTGTGTTCACCGTCGGCAAATTAGCGAGAACGTCAGTACCTCCGCCTACTCTTTTGGGAATATAGGCGCGAACTTATGTAAACGATTTCTGTAGAATTTAGAAAAAATACTACATACAACCAAATTGTTTTAGAGACGGGCCTACATTTATTCAAAAAAGTAGAACACGTTTGCGTAAAATAACAGTTATTTCGCAAGCATTGCTTCGCCAAGATATGCGTCATATCAGGACCCTTTTCACGGGGAGGATAAATTAAAATGTAGCGGGATGTCGCACGGGACTCCGCGTGATGTATGCCGACCTCTGTCTTGACTTTCCGAAAACGTCGACGTTTCCAAATGTATGGAATATTATAAATAAAACAACCCTCTGTATTGCAAGGTAGTTTGTCTTATCAAACCATCACAATGTTAAACGAATTCTCTCGATTGAATTTTTCAATTCAATTCTGAAAGTGGAATGGTTTTTAGTGAAAATAATCTTGCGAAGTTGTTTATTACGGTTTTTGGTATTATCATCTAAGTTCTAATACGTGTGCAAAGTCTCAAAATGTTTTGTGTATAAAAATCGGTGAAAAGTAGGATGAATTTCATTATATCAATACATAACTTTTTCAAATTGCATTAATTTATTAACAAAAGATAGGAACTCAACAAATAATGCTGTATCTTACAAAACCGCACAAACGGTATGACTGTGTACCTATTTTTGGTTTAATGATAAAGTTGTTTACGTAAAAGTATTATTATTTATGGCAAGTAGGTAATTGAAGAGATATTTTTTTATTCAAATTCAATTAATTACTCATTCAATTCAAAATATGACGAATTTTTTAAAATAAGTTCCCTACCATAGCTATTTCTATTATACCATAAAGCCATAGCACGGGTCACCAATCCACGTGCTAGTCCTATCAATAATCCTGGCTTTTTAATGGTATGAAGAAATATTTTAACAGGCAATCACTTCTTTGTATATATTTTTTTATGTTTAATTTATTAAGTTCGCTATAACCGGGTAAGATAATTAGGTATCTTTGATTGTATGATTAGATATACATAGCACCCACTACATATTGATTTTAAATTATTAAAATTACAGAATTTCAGCATTTACTTGTATTTCTGTATACGGGAAAGGTAGAAACTGTATATCCGGAATTGAAAGACGCCTTCTCCTCCGGGAATACATTAACACGTGTCCAAGTATAGCAATACTTTTTCAAAACGCTGTCCTAAAAGGGTTACCGCCATGTAAACTGGAGGCAGTAAAGGTCATTCTGAAACGTCCGTCAATAAAATCATGATGCGCTGACCTAACGTTAATCCTCACTTTAGGGGTCGCAAGGGAAAACATCAGGTAGAAAAATACCATAGAGACCAGAACAATGTTCTAAATATAGGTTACAAGATAGTAATGCCTGCGACCTTGTCCGAGTTTTTATTATACATACATACATACATAAACTCACGCCTTTTTCCCCGAAGGGGTAGGCAGAGGCGCCACTAGGACACCCACATTTCGCCTTGCATGTTCCGTCCCATGATGTGATAGGGGGCGAGCCTATCGCCATATCGGGCACAAATTCCTGACTCCGGGCTGATAATGAATAGAAAAAATCCAATAACACTTTGCCCGACCCGGGATTCGAACCCGAGACCTCAGCTTTGTAATCGTACCGTAATACAACTACGCCACCGAGGCAGTTATTAATATGTATATATAAAAATAAGAATAAAGTGAAATTCTGATCATTTGCAATCCCAACGATAATTTTAGGAGGGGTTTGTCAGAGCCGTTTGCGAAAATAGGAATCAAATATGTAAATATATATAAAAAAACATATTAAAATCCATTCAATAATTTTGCGTTATGCAATGTGTACAAAACAAGAGACTTATCTATAATGTGATATTTAGATAATACCTAATCTCATTAGTGCATTTCAACAGGAAAGTGTCGCGTCTTAGAACAATTTAAGACATGGAACTTTCATCTTGAAAGTTTTTAATCAAATAAAGTTGAGATACCTTTTAATGAACATGGCCACAAAGAAAACTTAAGATTACGGTGGAAGCTTCGCGGGACTTCACAAAAGCGAACTTAACGAATAGCCAATCAAATATTAATAGCGAAAAACATTTTCGCTTAACAAACAAACTCTGCTGTTGCTAAACTCAATTTAAAACACCAACCAAACTTTGTCATGGAATTCTTAATATGTCTTAATCTACATAATATACGAAGACAGTAAAAGTGATAATGAATACATTTTTTAATGTATTACAACATAATCGCTTAACATTCACCTCATCAGGAAAATGACTGCGTATTCCACATTAGGTAATCTGCATAATATCTCCTTACTGTATTTCAGGTGCGGAAATACGAAGTGATTTTTTCGTCCTAGAAGACAAACTCTGCTCGCGATTAGTATTCCCTGAAAAGCTAACTTAGATATTGTAAATGGCTTTGTTGACAGGGCGGGTTATCGTATCAAATAGCGAAAAAAAATATCAAATAGCGGTTTGTTCATCCCACAGGTACAATCACGACATTCGGCAGAGAAACGAATCACTCCCCTACACAAAAATCACAGACAAAAAAAATTATCGACAGATGTATGTTTAAATGTAGTAATCGACTAAATGTCCAATTTTGCTTGATTTTGCCACTATATATATACAATACCCAGTACAACTCTGACTGTTGGTTCTATCAATACTCGCAATTCCTCAGGGAATACAAATCACTCAGCAACAATTGAAACATCCAACCACAATCTCGATATTGTGTTTAAAATATATTCCGATCACATCCATTGTCCGTCCAATGTCCAATTCTGCTTAATTATAGCCTCAACGACAATATTAATTATGGTACAATGGTGGCATTATTATAAGGGAATTATTCGTCAAGATTCATTCAAAAGCGTTCAATTGTATTTCACAATGGGACGTTTAATTGATTTCGTTATTTTAAGAGAGGTATTTACATATCGGATTCATTAGTCAGCATTACCTATGTACTCGTACATTGCCGATTCCAAGGCATGCGACACTAAAGACGATATTGTAACCCTATAACATCAGGAGTTATTTATTGTGATGCCGAAGCTGCGTCAAATATGTATACTTTACACAACACCGGATGTATGCAACGTTATCGCTCCTATGGTTGAAACGTTAACAATGAATCTAAATGGTAACTAAAACTTAAAACAACATTAATTAGCTGCTTATCAATTTACTATTAATATATCAACATAATATCTAATAAAATGACAAAGGTTCGTAACAGCGCGTGTACCGAGATCACAACCATGATTAAGTTTTATGTCAGTTTAATTATAATTGTTTTTTTGTAGAAGAGAAAGCTTACGCTTGTATTTCCAAAGTTAGTTCCTAGAAGCAAACATGCCATTGATGCCACTTACAATTCGCCGAGGTTGATTAGTTGAACATGAAATTCCAGGCTCTAAATCCAGAAACTCATTATGGCTTAAGGGATTTCCCTAAATGAATGACCAATGTAATATAAAAATAATTGCATCTAACATGACATCATAGAGGCTCAATTAAATGCCTATTTAGACAATACTGAAGGTTGAAACAATATTATCTAAATGACAAAACAATAACAAGGAAAAGTTGGACGATTATTAATATGAAATTTACCTACCATCTACAGTGTGGTTTGGCTTGTGGTTGGGGCAGTGCCTATACAGTTGTCCTTGATGCTAAAAAATTGCGAGTTCCATCTCGGCATAAAAAAATATTTGTGTGGCCTACTGATATTTTTTCTAGGTCTGGTTGTTTGTAAACTCACTTATGGATCTACTGGTCAAATAGGTAGATACCTACGTAAAGCTAGACTTCGATTCTTGGACGAACTATTGACAACATGGTATACACTTGGAATTAAAAACTTATAGGTCTGAAATTCTAAGAGCAGCATACATATGCTGTCTTTAAGTTATAGAAACCATTTAATGCCTATCAGTTATAATATTCCTCCGCGGATACGATCTCCGCATCACGACATATGTTAGTGCAATCCATAAATATTTGTACAGACGCTGCTCGTTTTTAAGACCGAAACTTCCCTTGGCTTTTCGTACCCGCGACCTTTCGGTCCACAGAGGGTGTCTAACCAACTGCTCCAGATAGCTCTAGCTGCTCTGTGACAGGGGGCGGGTAAGCAAATATCAGAGTAAATATGCAAATCTTCACATTAATTTATTCTTAGGGTTATTTTTGAAAATAAAATACGTATCCACGACGAAATCTAAAGAAAGAAAAAATACCTATTGCCAGGTTATTTTCTTCATTGTTTTTATGAAGAAATGACGATTAGGGGATAAGAATGGTAGTATCGACTGGTAGACATTAGCAGATATGATTTATATATTTTTTGTGATGACTTGTATAAACCTAAAGCCTCCTAAGGTATGTATACCAAAATAAAGAATAGAAAACAACACACGTATGTAAATATTTGTTCCTCAAATCCGCCCCTGTCAGCAAAAAACGCTATCCTGTAAGCACGCCACGGAAAATATTTAGCTAATAAAGTCAAGGCTGTACAAATAGTGATATTTTTACGGCACATATCTAACAGTAAACAATATTGTTGGGAGCAAACAAAACTGCGTCATAACGTAAGTTATGGGCGCAATAACAGCGATGTTTGTCGCGTACGCGGCCGCACATTCCCGACATGCTCGTACGTGCTCTGTGTGTGCCGTGTAGTTGGTACTGTATCAAATGTTACAGCGTAACAACTTACAGTACATACTACGTTCCTTCTTGTCGGGTATCGGATATGTATTATAATCTGATATCGCTGCAGCTACATAATATAATATATGTTGGCGCCGATGGATACTAGACCCAATTATTTTACCTCTACGTGATGTTACAGTCCGACATACTTCATAAATAATATGAACGACATAGACTAAGATCCCGTGGCTGCCAGACTTTCGTCATTTTATAAAAGTTGAAAGTTTGTCCGCGCATGCCTCTGGCATAGGGATCACACGATCAGCTATTATGAAGTTCCGATCGGGGTGGCTTTAATGTGTCTGACAAGATGAAAGAACCATCAAAAGTATCCGGATGCCAAGGAAACGTCTTTTTATAGGTGCCTTAACAACATTATACAAAATCCGGCTTTAATACTATAAAGCTGGAAAAATTATATATGACGATATCTTCAAACTTTAATAAAATGTAGTTTTGCCAGCGTTGTAGTATAAAATCTGAATTTTATATATGTTGTTAAGGCAACTATCAAAAGATGTTACCTTGGCATCCGGACACTTCTGATGGTTTTTTCACCTTGCCAGACATATTAAAGCTGATAACTTCCAAAGCCACCCTGATTGGAACTTCATTATAGCTGATCGTGAGATGCCTAAGTCAGAGGCATGCGCGGACAAACTTTCAATTTTTATAACATGACGAAAGTCTGGCGGCCACGGGCTCTTGGTATAACATAAATCATGTAGGTAAGTCGTTTGCTTAAAACGAGATCCGATACGATTATTATTGAGCGTGCACGCTGATAAAACGCATGACGATAACTGATTGATAAAATAATGGTATAAAAACCTCATGACAATAATTATTTATCCATATATTTTTTTAAGATTTTCAACGAAAACTGTCACGTCCTGTTTTAAAATGTAGGTAAGTGTAAACTGTAAAGCCATCCTACAAATGTAGGATGTAAGACTTGTTTCTGTATTCTACCAACACTTACACAACTTATGTTATTTAAACTTGATGCCAACTTAGCGAATTCTGTGAGAGGCCGCCTGGGTAGGTACCACAGCAATGTCTATTTCTTCCTCCAAATAGTTAGATGTAAATGCACTGTTGTGTTCCGGTTTTAAGGACAATGTAGCCAGAGTAACTGCTGGTTATATTTAGACTTAACATCTTAAATCTCAGGATGGCGAGCATAGTGGAATGCCAAGCATTGCTTTGTAATTAATTTTTTTTGCTATTGTCCATGAGCGGTCATATCGCTTACTATCAGGCCAATGGCATACTCGTCTCGCCATTCATCGCAATAAAAAAGTCACACAATGTAGTAGCATTCATGGAATCGAACATGTGACTGGTTCGTTACCAAATCGTAGCTTTAAAATAGCTAAGAAATGCCTTATCTCATGTTCGATTAGATTTTTTCAACCAAGGACTTTGTAGATACTTAAAAAATAACCTATTATCCTATCCTAATCCAGATGTTTTGCGGTTTTTTTTTATTATAGTTTTCTGACATTTCTAAGGTTTTACCACCGTCGTAGTTGGGGGACGACCTAAAATTTTAGTCATCTACAAAGTTAGTGTAGGTACATTGCTATTCGAGATATAACATACGTTATAATAATTGCAAATGCTGTTGTGGGTAAATGCTAAAATTAGTAGAGAACTTTAATTATAGGTAACTAAGGATAATTGAGAATTTTACAAAAATAAATTCAACAGCTAATAATTATTATTTGATCATTACCATTATAAGTCTGGGGGCGCTGTATTTATATCTGTTACCTTTATGATTATTTTTAAGAATATTATTTAAATGTCGGGTGAAATAAAAAAAAGTCAATTAAAGAGTGTGTCAATGCTTTATTTTCTTTTTGGAAACGCTTGCAACTGGCTCCGTTTCGTATTCTATCTCGACGCGAGGTTTCTTTCTTCGCACCATTTTCTCAGCAATGTCCTGGAACATTTGAAAATACATTATTCGTTAAGTCCGTACTGAATGCGTTTAAAAAATCGTCCACTTCCTGAGACTAGAACTGATACTCGATATGGCGATAGGCTCATCCCCAACACATCTTGAGAAGGAAATAAGCTAACTGTCAGCCTGATAGCACATCTGTCTAGCTTTTCATGGGTACAAGCAGGGGTTTTTCATTGATAGTTGATACTATGGACTGTAAAACTTAGCTTGATAATTTTGACAGCTCGCAGTAGGGATGAGGGTTGTGTATAATCGTTAATGAATCTATTCGATTATTATTTTTTGGAACTTGTAATCGATAATCGCGTGATTAAGGTGTGGATTTTATAAAATGATTTCTTTAAACTTCTTTATTTATTTTATTATTGATTTATTAATAACCGGACTAGAAATATAATTGTTACAGTCGTGGAGTCAATAGATACTATTTTTTATATCCATTTTCTAGTATAACACCAAAAAATATGACTGGGTAACTTTTATTCAATGCACATATTTAACATGTAATCAGTACTGTTAATGGAACATATTTCGGCAATTAAGAAACAAATTATTTTTATTTTTATAAATTATTTTCATTTCAAAACCGATTATTGATAGTCTGCGGTTATTCGTTATGCGTGGCACATCTCTAAGGGGGCGGTACCCATCCATGAAGTACGGTATTTATCTGTATGACATCGTAACAAAAATAATGCCTAACTTTATAGGCGTAAGCTGTCAAAATTATCAAGCTAAGTTTTACAGTCCATAACACCAATAAGTAATAGCAGTTTACCTGTTAACCAGTGCAGGTGCAGGATCGATTTTCATTCTACTAGAGATAATATTAACAGGTGGTGACAATTATAATGGGCAAAGAGACTGTACATTAGCTAATGCCGGATAAGACATAATATTTGCGTTTGTTACTATTGTTGAATTTACACCTTGTGCATATTTATGAATTCTAATTGGGCCAGCATGATGGAACAAGGTGCAAACCTCACATAATGTGAGAGGTGAATAACACCTAGCAGTGGGACGACTTTGGGTTGATATACACGGATCTTACCTCTATATCTGATGTATCCGATTCGAAATTACTATCGACGTCAACATTTTCCTTTCTGCCAGAGTCACTATCCTGCAAATTCAAAAGAATTTCATTAGTTGTACGAGTAATATATTTAATCAAAGCTTCACAACTCATAAATTAAGAGGTCCTTGATTCCCAAGTGTGGCAATCCAGTTATAGTCCAGGTATAAGTTTATTAGTTTCAAAAACCTTATTCCTCCCAGATTAAATTATTCCCTAACAGGGTGGAAAACAAGCAGTTTGTCATAAAAATTTATATATTTTTTTTTTTTAAAGTTTTGACTTTTGACCCTATGCCTTTGTAGGCCTGAGTGAAATAGATAGAACATAAAAACTATAGTAGGTCAACACTTTTGTATTAATGTAGTTTGCAATTTATATCTGATGTAAAAGAGAGTAATTCAAGTGAAAATTTTATATGTATAGTTTTGAATGGAGTGTTAAAGAATATCTGTCAATTTGGCAAAGCTGGGATAGGCCACTAGTTTTTGTAAAATATAGAATGTGTTACCTCATCACTGTCCATGTCGCTGTCTCCTTCCACAAACTCATCAGCATCTTCCACATTCTTCTGAAGTTCTCTTTCTAACTCTGGCTCCAGCTCCATCTCCTTCTCTACTTCTTCTTCATCTTCCTTCTCACTCTCACTCTCGCCAGAAATTTCTTCTTCTTTGAGAGCAGCATCAAAAGCCATTTGTGGGAAGTTGTAAATGTCATTGTACTGAAAACAAAAATTGTTCAATCAGTGCTACACAGAAAAATATAATGATAAGCTACTTGTACGAGCTAACACGTACAATTATTATTTGCTGCGTCGGCAGTTTACGCCAATATTACCTATCAAGTTTAGTTCGCAATTCCGATCGACGGTGTTAGGTCGCGCGTGCTCATTATCATATCTATCATTTAACAATTAAGTTTTCTATAATATATCAATTTTATCATTTATCACGGAATACCATTTTATCAACTTCTATCAACCAACCTTGTACGAAGCTATCAGTGGCCCGTACATACTCTTTTTGGTCCTTCGAGCCGGATTGTTAAGAAAATTGTTTATTTATTTCAGTAAAACTACAAATTGTAATACACTATCAACAATATAGTAATTATTCTTTTGATATACAAGTTTATCTTGGTGTTTGAGGTAGGTGTACCTAGGTTTGTAACCAATTTTGTGTTTAATACAGTTAATTCTCAATCATAAATTATTCAGAAAGAAATACTTACTGTACCCTTCTTCAATCTTTCAATTAGTTGTTTCTCTATAGCATTATCTATTCTAGCAGCTACCAATGCCTTCTCTTCCCTTCTTCTCTCACGTCTCTCTATCTTCCTTTGTATTGGTACTAACTCTTTCCTGTAACATATTATATGTAATAAATAAATACTTCTAACAGTCACACAGTCCTGACCCCACAGTAAGGTTAACCTAGTTTAGTGTGGAGGTTGTCAGAAACCATACCGGGCTATTTAATCCCACTCAGACCCAAAACAAATATTTGTGGGCCACAAAAATATTTGTCTTGTTTGACACAAATAGTTTATTGCCCAGCCTGGGATTTAAACACTCATTATTATAACAGGTATATCAAGACTGCAACCGAAAACGAAGCCAGGTGGTAGTTTAAGTAGTTACAGACATGATACAAATAAAAATTTCACCAAAACAGCGACATATTTTTTTTTAAATTTTTTAAATATCTTGTTTGGGTGGTAAATACCTAGTTTTTGCAAAAATAATAATTTAAACCCTTACGTACCATTAAATGTTTAAAAATAAAGAGGGCTACATAATTATTTTAGGGAAACTATGTATTTATCACCCAAACACAACGGTATGTAAAAACTTCAAAAACAAAATTTCGTTTTTTTCGCGAAATTTTTACTTGCATTGTGTCTGAAGTCAGTAATACTATCACCTGGCTTCGTTTTCGGTCGCAGTCTTGATATACCCTGTATAGTTGCAAATTAGTTTAAAGCCATTAAAGAAGTGACTCATTGTGTATATTATTAAATTAGCTAATTAATACTTACACTCTCCTTAGTTTCAACTTTCTCATTCTTATGAGGTATTGAGTTATTTTAAGAAATCTCTGTTTACATTTTGCTTTTATAAAAGCTGGCCAGTAGAGTAAATTTTCATTTATCTGATGTATTGCTTTCTCAAAATTTCTTGACAGTTTAACTTTTTCCCATTGCTTGGCTGGAAACATTACTCTGAAAATAATGATGATAGTACTAAAAAAGGTTGAACAATCTTGTTTGTAGTCTAACTAAGACAATGGGAGAAACGGACATAAAGCATCTTGTAACCAAAATGGACACAATTATGTATGTTTTAGATGATAGAGTTTTTTTTTAAGTTTCATACCTCTCAGCAGTCTTCATAAATAAGTATATGATACCATTCTCTTCTCTGATGGTTGCGTACTTGCTGTTGGCGAGTGGACATGACGACCTACTGCAAAGACCTGTGAGGTTGTATTCATTTCGACAAAAATGCTGCGTTTTTGTCCTAAAAGCAAATAATAACCCCATTAGACATGGAAAAATATGTTAAAAGTAATCTCAAAAAACTTAATTTAGCAGTAATACTCACGTTACTTTGTGGGAACAGTGAGTTTTGTTGATAATAGCCCAAACAACCTATAAACAAAAATACATCAATGCTCGTTTATTTTCTCAGTATTATCACAATCACTTTAGATTTTGCAATACTCACATCGTCGTGTTGCATTTTGATTTAGCGTAATAACACACAAATCAACAAAACGCAAGTACTTTTATATCACATGGGCATCATTTATATAACCTCAAAAAGCCGTCCTGTACTGTCTGTACATGAAGTGTCAAGTTGTCAACTGTCACTCCCCGAAAACGAAATTTCTATTACTATTTTGTTTGAACTTTTATTTAATTTAATTTGTTTTTGGTTTGTAAAGATTAAAATATAAAATCATTTTAATATGTCTAAGTTCTAACTAAATAAAATTCCAAAACCTTCCTCAAAATGGTATTTTCATTATGAATATTTCTGGACGAAATATTGTATAATCTACATTATTTAAATAGTGTTGTAGAAGTCGATAGTTATTTTGTCGATGATGTTTCAGCAGAATTTCAATTCAGTTCAGTTCTTATTTTTGTGGCCTTTGCGCTATTACTATTTCAATATTTATGATATAACTGTGGTGGGAACTATCTTTAGTTTGGAATATTCTAATTCGTGAAGTGATTGCGGCATTTTGCTTCAATGATTATAATCATCGTAGGTTTATAAATTCAATTTTATTTATGAAGGAATCTGTCGCTGTGACTGCTAGTTTAGTACATATCTTCATAAACATGAGCTCTAAATGTTGAATAAAGACTGTAGTCTCTCAATCCTAAAATAAGTATTTGTCGAGCAATGGAACGAAATGCTAATATAGTATAAATTAAACGATTTAGACTATTTTACTTGCAATTAAATTGCAAGCAATATTCTAAAGACATACACATTATAAAGATATTGTATTATAGTACAAACTGTAACTTAATTCTGTCAAATTGAAGACGCTGTGTATATATCGATTAAATAATAGTAGAAGACACACGTCACTAATTCCAATTCTATTTTTTCCGTTTGAAATCTTACGTCGGTTATTTTTGCGTCTGTCAGTGTTCATTTGTTTTATGTCACTTGCGGTTTTTAAAAATACGCGGAGTTGTGTGTGATTAACGATGAAAGCACTCGATCCATACAATGCCATGTGATTATTTTGTATTTGTAAACAAATTATAATGATACAAAATGAGTGATAATATAAAAGTAGTTGTCAAAGTTAGGCCTCTGATTTCTCGCGAAATCGAAGAGAAGCACTCTTACCAGTGGCGTGTGAAGAACAACACACTCTATCAGCTCGATCAGAATGGCAAGGATTTCGGGCCGGCGTTCACATTCGGTGAGTAAAATTTGAGGGTTATCAGACACCGAATGGTAAACAGTAACTTAATACGTCATGAAGGATGCGAATATTAATTGATACTTTCGATTTTCCAGACAAGGTGTACGATAAGGACACAAAAACGTGCGATGTGTACAATGATATTGCGAAGCCTATTGTGGAGGCCGCCACGGCGGGTTTCAACGGAACCATATTCGCGTATGGACAAACATCGTCAGGCAAAACATACACTATGACAGGGACCGAGGACTCGCCGGGAATCATTCCCCTGGCAGTCCTAAATCTTTTTGAAATCATCAAGAATGTACCTGATCGTGATTTCCTTGTGAGGTGAGCAATTATCATATTTGCATGACTGAAATCTACCCACGGGCTCATTAAACATACTATGTATGGACATGGGCACAATGCAGTAGGTAGTTATGTGGTTAATAGTTCTTTATAATTTTTCTTTTTTGAGTAGGTGCATAAATAATTTGTTGTGGTATGTACTAGATTTGTGCTATGTCTGCAGTTTGAGTATATTTTCTATAAATACTCCACTAGGGCGGATCCAGGGGGGAGTTCATGGGGGTTGTAACCCCACCTGGGCTGACTCCAGATTGACAATTTTTTTTTAAATATATTGTTGTTTTCACTTAAAAAAATCGTTAATATATTCACTAATTACATGTGTAACAAACTTTGAAATAATCACTTTGAATGTGTAATTGTAATTGAATTTGAGTACGTCCAATGTTCTGACTAGATCTATATTATGACCTCCCCGACTTGAAAGCTGGATCCGCTCTTGATACTCCATAAAATTAGCTTACAATGAAGTAACTAACTTTGTATTTAAAACAACAATCTCATTCACCCTGCATTACCATAGTCATTGCAAATGCAAAATGTAAATATTCTTTAAGTAGAGCTATTTTATTTACATGTAAGCATTTGTTGAAATATGATCTTGATTATATGTTGAACAATGTCTACAGTTTATAATTTTGTTGCATAAGGAATTGATTCTATTAATTGTGTTTAGTGTTTCTTTGTGGTGAATATATTATTATTGGTTTTTATAACAATAATAAAGAGGTCAGTGCTTGAATAAAACAAAAAGTATAGATCCGAGTTAACTTTAGTGGAGTTATGGTGATGTTTGATTAGAACATATTCAAATAGAGATTTTCTTTAAGTTGCATTTCAAAATCTGTGAGTATTTTCGGAATAATATTTACACATTTTTTAAATAAACATAATGATATGTCAGCTTTCAATAGATTTTTAATTAATTTATTTATTTTAATTGTGTTATGCCCTAGACACATTTTCTTTAGAAAATTATTATGATAACTTTATTTTATGATACTTAATACTTATAATATTTTTTACACATACACAACAAATATGTTTTTTTTATATATGAACAGTGAATATAATAAAGCATGTGGATATATCCACAGATATTAGCCAGTATTAAATTTAAACTACCTCCCCACAGTCTCTTAAGTGCTCTCTATAACTGCTTGGAAACAGCCTATCACAAAAATATTTGGCTCTAGGCCAGCTTACCATTGGTGTATGTGGCTGGATTTCGTCAAACCAGTCTGTGACCAATCTTTTAACAGATTTTCTAGAAATATTAAATGACGCTATTTGGATACATCAAGTGCAAATAGATACATAAATTTAATTCAAAACAAAAAACATTCATATTAATTGAATAGGTTGTAAAAATGTATTTACTAGATCTAGAAACATTTTGCCATCACTTATTAGAAATTATGAAAACTATTAGCACCTGCGCTAATATTATGTAAATGTGTCACGGTGTTGTGCATACATCTGTTCATTTTGAAATTATTTAACAACAAGGTGTGAAAACTCACAATTCTAACTGAATATTTCACTGTATGTGTGTGGGAGGTAAATTAAGGAAACTATGGTAAACCAAAGTAATCTAGGCAACATCTTTTTTCAACATGACTGTAGCATTAAGTTTTCAGTCAGCTTCAGGTATTATTGCACAACTATTCCTAAAGTTGACTAAACTCAATCTCTAATAACGCAGACTAAAACCTATGCATAAGCTATGTTACACCTCAAGATTGAAGTTTTCATCCCAAATATACAAAATAGCACTAAATTATATTTTTATATATGTCATGTCTCAACAGGGTGTCGTACATTGAAATCTATAATGAAACATTGAAAGACCTTTTGAATGTGGACAAGGATAATATCAAGATACACGAAAGCTTGCAAGGTATCAAGGTAGATGCGACAGAGCGAGTTGCAGCATCGCCTGACGAAGTATTAGAAGCTATGAAAGAGGTAAGATATAATCAAGTAGATCTTAAACCTCGACATTAGAATTCTATTTAAATATTGAAATCCGTTTCAGGGCGAAGCCAACCGGCAAACGGGAGCCACAAACATGAATGAAAAAAGTAGTAGATCACATTCGATATTTCAAATTGTAAGTATGTTATTAAATACGTATCTATGGTTTTTAGTTGGAAGATTCTAGAACCAAGGGTGTGTAGATAAATAGTCTCTTTTCTAGCATTTTGCTATTTTTTCGACGGGAACTATAATATTATCTTTATAACATTGTGGTGAACAATAAACATGTTGTGTATTGTATGTGCTATTGGCCCGCACTCGTTTAATCACTGATGTTAGAACTATGCGTGTTCGATCCGGCACTGATGATCAAACTATGTGTTGTAATATTATTTATTTGCTGCATGGTGCAGACGATAGAGTCCCGCGAGCACCTGGAAGGCGGGGATGGGGAGGGCGGCGCGGGCGGGGGAGGCTGCGTGAACGTGTCGCAGCTCAACCTGGTGGACCTGGCGGGGTCGGAGCGCGCGGGCCAGACGGGCGCCACGGGCCTGCGCTTCAAGGAGGGCACGCACATCAACAAGTCCCTCTCCGCGCTAGCGCTCGTCATTAAACAACTCTCAGAGGACCCCAACAAGTACGTACTCAGTAGCTTGCTATTACTCAGTCTATTTTGTTACCCATATCAGTCGAGAATGGCACGTGACTGAAAAGAGCTTTAAAACAAGCAGCTCATTTGGTACTAAGTAACTCCTATCTTCGATATTGGGGAAAAGGCTGAACTATTAAAATAGATGCAAGATTCATCAATCATATTATTCTTTCCATGGACCTTTCTATCAAATTAATCTATAATTTACCAGCAGAGATAATGAAACGTAATCAATATATTGTATCCTTGACCCTTAACTTGACAGTATTCAAAGACTATCTAACCTAGACACAATGTATGTTTTAATAAAGGTAAGGTAATGATTATCATCATGAAACAAAATGACACACACTTATGTAATGTCAATTAATTGGATGATATGGCTTAATCTTCGTTCTAATTAGCCTAGATAAGTTGTACTATGACATGGTAGCACAAGGTAAACTGTTTACACAAATAGAAATGAATGTATATGATACAAGGATTA
Organism: Deilephila elpenor; assembly: GCA_949752805.1. Taxonomy (NCBI): domain Eukaryota; kingdom Metazoa; phylum Arthropoda; class Insecta; order Lepidoptera; family Sphingidae; genus Deilephila; species Deilephila elpenor. The sequence goes on along the minus strand of OX457101.1, from coordinate 11,534,166 downwards.
ACTTGGTTGAATTTTTCTATTCAAGCTGCCTCGCCCATCGTCATCTAATTACATTACATTTAGTTACAAAAATGATAATTCAGCTTTTATCACCTATATTGACTATATGCATGCAGTCGAAGTTACGTGAATTAAAATTTGTTCCAAATATTTATCTGCTTCACCTAATTCCTTCGAAGGCCGCTTAAGCATTATTCACCTTATTGCGTTTGTGTTTTCAGATATGCAAATTACCGCGACAGCAAATTGACGAGAATATTACAGAACTCACTTGGCGGTAATGCTAAAACTAGCATTATATGCGCCATAACACCGGCGGCTATTGAAGAAACTATCTCTACGTTGCAGTGAGTGCGGATTTTATGCTCATAAAAATTGGGATAAACTGCGATTTTAAACACTACTTCTATGATTACGTTCCAGGCTAAGATACTTAACTTATACATTATTTATACACAACCCAATATATGTTACCTATAAAAGAAAAATAATATCTATTCATACTTTAATTCCCAAAGGAGCAAGCGAGGGTGTCACTAGTGCCACCCAAAATTTGCCCTGAGTTTATTTCCTTCCAAAGATGTGATAACTGATACAGGCAAATGAAGTGTCGAATACCCACCTACAAAGTGGACGAACGTCCTAGTTAAAATTGCAGTAAGATACATCGCTATGGAGATCCTTGGGGCCGGCCTATGTTCAGCAGTAGACTTGATCAATGTGCCCGAGAAGAGATAAAAAAGACAACTGACTGCAATACTATTCCTTTTAATTTGGGACTGTATATGTTTGGTATAGATTCGCGAATCGTGCCAAGGCGATAAAGAACAAGCCGGAGGTGAACGCGGTGGCGACGGACGCCACCATGATCCAGAGCCTCACCAAGCAGCTGTCCCGTCTGCAGGCGCAACTCGACTCCAAGAAGAAGCTCGAGGTCATACTCGAGTCTAAGAAAAACGTTGAGGTACGTTTTTATTTTCATATATTTTGGCCCAAACTAGCATGACTTTTATTTCGCGAGTGCGTTTAGTTTCTGCGATGTAATTTAAATAAAGATCATCAATGCAAGACGATTGCTAATTATTATAACAAATGGTTATTACATCTTTGTGACGAGTTCTCCACCATCGTCCATAACTGTATTCCGGGTACTTCTAATCAACACATCCCACCGTTATTGACACATACATTTTATTTTTCTATGGCTGTAATTCAGGCAAATACGCATATACTCCACCTTCGATGTATATTCATAAACATATATTTTTCTTACAGCAAGACAACTACAATCTACAAAAGCAGATAGCGGCGCTGCAGAAGTTGATACTGAACGCGTTCGGTCAGCGCAGCGGCGTGGAGATGATGAGTCGCCGCAAGCAGCCGCCGCGCCGCATCACCATATCCACGCTCCACTCCATAGAGGAGGACACGCCACCCCCCGCGCCTAGGTTCTGCACTCCTGCTTTGAAGTACAAGTGAGTGGAGCACTGGATCTTGTTACTCAGTTCGACTATTAGTTTAATTTATAAAATAATGTTACTTTTATACGTCTGTCTCGTTTATTTACGCTGACGTGAAAACGATGTATGCGATTAGTACAATATAGTGTACACTGTGTCCCTCTTGTACAGTTAATAGAAGTAGAAGGTGCTAATTGAAAATAATCGGTAATGCCAGTATGTTTCTGGTCCATTTACTTTTTACACTTAAACCTGCACTTGTAATATAAAATTAAAAATGTACTTTGATGCACACTCTTTAACTAAATTTATGCACGATTACCGACCTATGGATCAGAAGCGTTTTGAGAATAACACAGTTCTTAATGACTCAGTTTGCTCGCCATAAAAGTTGCTACAACTTAAAAGAAATTATCGCTGAATTTCCAGCCCCTTGAATACTCCCGGAGCGTCAGACTTCGTTCCAATTCCGAGTCGTAACACGCTGTCGAGCTTGCCCGAGGAGCCGCCGCGGCTAATCACGCCGCCGCCGCAACAGAAAAAAGTCAGTTTCGAAGGGGAAGTTATTGAACTTGGTAAGTAATATTTCAGGTTCCTATTGTATTCATGTAATTTTATGTATTGAAGTCAATGTTAAGAAAATTTTGCTGTCAAAATTGGTTTTGTACTGTAAGATAGCTATTAGGGCAGAATCGTATATCCTCCAAAATAATTTTCGTTATTTTTCTTTATCGGTCTTCAAATATTGACAATGCACTAAGGGTTACGACTCTCAAACAGACACATCTTTATGAGGTTGATTCCATTACGGTACTTAAATACAAGTATTTGTTTACAGACAGTGATGACGACGACTGTTCCAGTACTCAGGTTTGCTCGCCGTATCACGCGTGTCGGGGTATGTTCTAACTGCTTCTTTTATTCTTAGCTTTGGAATTATGACAAGTCTTGCCATGTCTCAAAATAATCTTATACACATCTTTGAATTAACATCTAAATATTTGTCAAATTATTCGTTTGTGTAGTGATCATTGAGCTACTATTACTAAGCAATAATGTAATTTTCAGATAAATCAAAAACACCTCCATGCGTTCTCCGGAAGAATGCAAAACTGGCTGAAAAAAATTACAAAGACATGGTACAATTCACTGAACGGGAAAGGATTTACACACCAAGTGTTGTAAGAAATATATTTTGCTTTCAATTTTGTTAACAATATTTTATTTTTTATACATAATTATATGTATGTATATATTTCTTATGTCTCACTTCATCTTACGTACACCTCATGGTACCCCAATATTCTCGTTTTCTCATATCCATCCTATGGTTGGTTGTCTGGAAGAGATCGCCTCGAGTGATAAGACCGCCTTTTGTACGTCTTTTTGTTTATGAATTGTGTTCTTTATGTATGTAACAGGTGTACAATAAAGTTATTAAATAAATATATAACAAATTAGGCTAGTCGCCTAGTTTTACGATGATCTGGCTGATTAATCACAATTCAAACTAATTATTTTTTGTCAAAAAGGTTATTAAGTTTCAAATCCTTTGAATTGTTGAATCTAATGATTTTACTTATTCAATATTTGGAAATGGAAATCTATTATACGTCTTTGATGCCGTATTTTAATTCAAAAATTAATACAAGTATTTTTGATTAAGTCTCGGCATATATTGTAATTTTCTTACGATACACAGATAGAACTATTAGAAAAGCTAGAACAAAACGCCGCAGTGATATCCAGGCTTCAAGATGAGATGGATGTTCTGCAAAAGCAAAGTAAGGAAAAGGATTTTGAAGTGGATCAACTTAAGAACAAAGTTAAAAAGTCTGAAGAGCATGTCAAAAGTGTTACAACGGCAAAGGTACAAAGTTTCAGCAATATTTTATGCAACATGTATGCAAAAAAAATATTAGAGTACAAATGATCATCATCATTATAGCAAAACACGAAACTACATGTAATAACGAAATCATTCCTTTTGGCAGGCAGATTTAGAAGCACAATGCAAAGATTATATCATCCAAGTCACAGATTGGGAAGTCAGCTATGACACATTAAAAAATAAGTTTAAACGCAGAGAAGAAGAACTGTTGTCGTTATTAGAAGAACACAAAGTAAAGAAGTCAGATAATGTTTGTAAGTATAGACAACTATTTTTAGATCTACCATAATATGATACAATATCAGTTGATTATGTGATATTTGATTATTAGGCCATACAAAATTTATTTATGTAAAACACTATTTCTTATTAACAATTAATGTATAAAAAGAAATTAAGGGATACTAACAAAATTCGCCTATCCTTCTATAATGTGTTGTCAGTTGATAGACTGGCGCCAGTATGTATAGGTCGTCTATGATCTTCTGTTGCCGAAAACGCTTTTGTCAAAATAATAACAATAGCTTTCTCTCTTCAATATTTTATTACATTGGATATTTTAATACTATTAGATTGCGAGTATAAATGCTTGTTGTTTATATTATGAAAACATATCTCCATTGCGTTTAATAGATATTTAAATTTTATACCTAATCCCAAATTTCGCCACCCACCAATAGATGAATGACTTGTATAACAAACTTTAAAAACATGTTCTTAAATTGTTTCATTATTATTTTTAGTTATATGATAGTGTCAGATACATACACATTATTCAGTATAACATTTTCTTATAGGCAAAACGTGTATACCAACTCTAAACGCATTGGGCAATAGTCAACTAGACAATATTTCCCAAGTCACCAGCGATACAGATAGCAATATCACAGAATCTAATGACGATATGTTATCTGCAAACTTAAACACTTTAGTCACATCATTGCAAAAAGAACTGTTGGTGAAAAATGAAGAAATTATGGAATTAGAGACGAGTTTAAGTGAACAAAAGCATAGAATCGAATTTTTAGAAAATTCCATTCAAGAACATAAAGGAATAATGAATAATGTAACAGACAGACTAGCCTTTGTAGAAGAGGAGAATTCTTTATTAAAGAGAACCATAGACACTTTAAAGTCTACAATAAAAAGCCAAAAAGCGAATTTAGAAACTGCAACCAATGATATGGAGTCGTATAATAGTGTTATTCAAGAGTTAAAAATACAACTTATGAAAAAAGATAATCTACCAAATGTTAATATAGATGATAGTTTATTAGAAGATATGATAGCAAACGAAGAAAAGTTTATTGCAAACAATGAAAATATCAAAAATGTAATTCACTCATTTAAGCTCGCGTTAGAAATTCGAAACAAGGAAATAAACCAACTCAAAACCTTATTAGAAAAAAACTTACAAGGTGATGGTGACTCTCTATACATAAAAGAAGATCTTGAAGCTAAGAATAAAGAAATATTATCCTTAAATGAAGAAATCTGTAAATTAAAAGACCAAATCAAGGAGAATATTGTGACTATAAATAAATTAGTTAGAGATAAAAATAATTTCACTACCATTGAGCAGGATCTTGCCAAGAAGATAACTATTATTGAAGAGCATAGTAAACTTTTAGAAAAATCTAATAAAGAATATGAAGATAAAGTTAAAAACCTAGAAGAAAATAACAATTGCCTTTCTAATAAAGAACAAAATATTCTTAAGACAAATGAAGATCTAATAACCCAAATAGACGCAATGAAACATAAAATAACGGAACTTGAAACATCTATACAATCTAAAGATGATCATATTGCAGCAAAACATAAGGAGGAACAAGATATTCAAATAAAAACAGCTTGGTCAGCTTTAAATAAACTGCAAAATATACTTGCAACATTAACAGGAAATATTCAAGATGTACCAGAAGTAACTGATAACTTTGTTAACATATTCAATACACTGAATGATAATTTAAATGTTTTAAAGTCAGTGACCACTACGACTGTGTCAGAACGAAACAATGCCATAGAAAATGTAACATTATTAGAAAAAGAACTAAACGATGTGAAACATAGTCATGATTTGAAGTTCGGTGAACTAAATGACCTACTTGACAGTTCGAAACAATCGGAAAAAACGTTAGCAAAAGACATTTCAGAGGTCAAATCAAAATTAGAACTAGTGTTACAAGAGAAGAAGAACCTAGAGTCAAATTTGGAAGAATACAAAAACAATCTTACTGCATTGCAAAAAGACCTTTTATCTAAACAAGACGTAATAACTTTATTAAAAGAGGCTGAGGCTAAGCTAGTCAATGAAAAAGAAAATGTTTTGTTAGATAATAAAAGAATTGAGGAAGAATATGTAAATGATATTAAGAAACTAAATGAATCGTTTAAATCAAAGCAGTATGCTTTGGACAAAATCTTAGAACATAAAGATAAGGATATTGTTCAATTGACTCGAACAATCGAAGAATTACAATGCACATTAGAACAACGAAATAAAGAAATAATATCATTAAGTAATACATTACAGGATGCCCAAATTAAAACCAATAGTACTGCTGAGGCTATTTTAGATAAAGTTTCGAACATAGCTGTTGATTTAAACTTTGAAAATATTATATCAGGTGAAATTAAAGATAAAACTAAGGACATCTGTGAAACAATTATTTTATCTTTAGATAAAATATCTAATTGTGTCGCATTGATTTCAAATGTTAATAATCATGATCACGAAGACATTTCATCAGAATATCTGAAAGAAATTAAACAACTGAAAGAACACAATTTGGAATTAATGGAAAAACTGAATGAAATAGAATACAAAAATAGTGAACTATTTAATGAAGTAGTAAAAATTCAAAAGGATAACAAGTGTTTAAATGGAAATCTTATCAACAGTAGTGAATTATTAGAACAATTACGGGATGACCTAAAATCTAAAAGTGCTGAAATACAAATGATGGAAAACAAAGTAAAAGAATGGAAGGAACAATTTTTAGAACTGGATAAAGTAACAAAGGAACAATTATATGAACTTCGACTAGAAAACGCTAGATTAAAATCACATTGCGCGGATACTGGCGTGAATCGATTTTCGATCTATGAAACCATAGATTTAAATTGTAGTACATTCTATTGCGGCCACAATAATAGTATTCGGAAATCTCCGTCTAATGAAGTTGGAATAACAAAATATTCTCCCAAAAGTCTAGTAACAATATGTTGCACTACTTTAATGGATCACATACAACCAAAAAATGATTCCCAAGACATAAGTCCGGCAAGTTCAGATACCGACATGGCCCTCCAAAATACTGAAACTCAAGTAAACACATGTGTATGTGATCAAATCAAAATAGAATTATTGACCACTCAAAACGAAAACGCAAAATTAATTGATATTGTAGAACAATTAAAATTTGTTAATCAACAATTAATAGACGACCGTGAAGAAGTTCGCAAAGAAATCGATCTTCTTCTAGAACCAGTGCATGAATTACAAAAAAGAGTGGTCAACCATAAAACTAATCTATCTATTTTAACTGCAACCACATACGCTGAAAACAAATCTTTAAAATCGCAGGTAAAAAGTTTACAACATCATCACAATCGATTTCACAATGTATGTCAAAGGGATATACCAGCGTTTAAGAGACAACTATGCGAACTCTTGACGATATTAAAGGGGAACGCAATAATCTCGGATACTCATAATGCGAGTTTTAAAAGATATTCCTTACCAGATGTATTAGACAACAACACAACTGTATGTAATCTGAGAAATGAATCGACTTTAGATGAAGATCTTTTAATGTTAGATACGAATGTAACATTGACAACCGCCGATAATACTTTAGTCGGCTGTGACCAAACCTGCTTAGACTTAACACAAATATTGTACAACGAAGCTGCATGTCAAACTAGTGAGACTAATAAATTATTAGATAGATTGAACGATCCAAATAAACTTTATTCTCAAATGGAATTGCTAAGCAATGACAATCAGTGTATGTTTGAAAGGTTAGAAATTCTCAAAGAAGAAAATCGTAAATTACGCGAGCAAATAGATAAACATTCTGCGTTGAAGAATTGTAATGATCGCGATAACATTATAGTGGAAAAGAAAAACATTGTTTGTAACACATGTAAAAATAATAAAGAGTTAAGCATAGTAAAAGATAAGCTTGAGCAAGAATTACAAAAAATATCTGAGAAATTACTAGAAACTGATACAAAAAAGAGTGAACTAGAACTTAAATATAATAACCTCATCCTTGAAGTTCCTTCAAAAGAAATCTTAATACAAAAAATAAGTGCCTTGGAAAAAGACTATAATAGTAAAGTGTCAGATTTTGATAAGTTAACTGAAACATTAAAACGAAAAAATCTACAATTAAAGGATCTACAAGAAGAAAATGATTCTTTATCAACCCAAGTTTTTGATAATGTCTCTGAAACTGATAATCTTAATAAAGAGTTAGATAAGTTGAAACTTATAAATATAGAATTATCTGAGCGATATGAAAACTTAGAAAAGATAAAAAAGCAAGATGCTATCAATGTTCCAACTTCATGTCCTGAATGTGTTCTAAAAGACAAATTTATACAGTCTATGCAAAGTCAAGGACCAAAAGAATCACATTCAAAATTAAATAAAAGCTATAGTGACTCAGAGACTTCATCGAGATTTAATAAAATATGCACGTTACAAAGTGAATTACACGCGGGTCGTGAAGATTGCCGTGTATTATCAGAAGACGTCACGACAATTAAGAATCATTTAGATAGAAGTAACATATCCATGGACCTAGACGAAAGTTTGGGAGATTCCAATACCTACGTATTTCCTAGAGACCCAATATCTGATAGCCATCAATTAAACATTTCAGAAAAAATATCTCAAAAACTATACGCAACAGAAAAAATAGATTGCTTAAATTATTATGTTGAGAAAACGGGTATCAAAAGAGAAAATTTTAATGGTGACTTAAAAATTATCGACCTTATGAAAATGTTCTACACCAGTTTAGTAGCAAAACATGGTAACGAAGTGGAAAATTTGGTAAATAAACTAAAAGACTATGATGAGTCTAAAATTCTCCTGCAATCACAGATGTTACATATTAAAACGGAATACAATAAAATAACCAAAGAATTAGAAGATAAAAATAATTATGTTAAAAAGATTACGGACATCATATCACTTGTAAAAAATAATGTGAAACATGCAGAATCAGAAATGTCGAAGCCGAGTGAAGAAGTTGATATAAAGAAATCCATAAGTATTGTCAAAGATAACCTCCTATCGGTATTGGATAGCGAGTTTGGAGTAAATAGTGTGAATCTTATTCATATATTCATTGATAAACTCGTTACAAAACAACAAAGCGACTTAAGTGAAATCCTAGGAAAGTACACGAAGCTACAAGAACAAGCTGAAATGTTGACGACTGAATTAACTTCCGTCAATGAAAACTTGGCAGAAATGAGACGTAGATTAACTGATAAAGAAAACGAATATAACCTACTTAAAGCACAGAAGGAGAAGATTCATGAAATCAACAATACCGTCACTTTAGATATAATTAGGCGAGAAAAACAATTACAGGATATTGTGACTAGTTATTACAATCAATTATTAGAGTTTAAACTCGTCAACTATGGAGAATTAGATTTATCAAAACCGTTAAACGAAAACTTGGACTTGTTGTTCGGTCGTCTCATCGATCAATACCATAACCATAAAACTAATGAAGAGAATGAAATCGCCACAAAGGCATTAGAAAAAGAACACCTTCATTTAGAAATAAATAATGCAAAAACAGCATTGGAAAATAAAGATAAACAATTGGCTGAATTGACGACGCTTCACAGTAAACTGGAGGAAGCGACCAAAAACATGAATGCAGAACTCATAGAAAAGGAAAATAAATTACAGGAATTAAAGATTATATATGAAGATTTGCGTATGGTGTATGATAAGAAAGTTGAAGAGAACAAGGCTAATGTAACGTTAAATGAAAAGTTAACTGAAGAAGTCTGCATATTAAAAGATACTATTTCTCAGAAAGAGGCGGCTATTCTGTCGTTGTCGAAATTAGATGATAAAGTTAAGGAATTTATAGATCAAATAAAAGATTTACAAATTGAAAATTCAAACTTAAAATCGGTTAATGAAATGATTAACAAAGAAAAAGAAACATACGCTTCAGAGTTGAAAAAGTCTGGTGAGACCATAAAACAAAATAATGAGGAACTTGATAAAATGACCTCGGAAATTTTGATTATGAAAGAAACAATAAAGGAGAGTACATCTGCCATTGATACCCTTAAACATGAGGCTAAATCATTGCTTAAACAAAATTCAGAGCTGAAACAGCAATTTGAACACAAGTGCCGAGATTGCTCTAGGTTGGAGACTAATATTAAAACACACGAAAAAACCGCAGAGATACAAAGCAGAATGATAATCAGGTAACGTTACGTTTTTTAAGTTACTTTATTAAAAATTATATATAAGATTTTTGAACATTCCTATTTTATTGTAGGCTACAAAAGCAGAAAGAGGAGGATGACAAATGTATTACCGAGAAAAATAAGCAGCTTGAGGATATCAGTCAGAAACACGCGTCGTTACAAAATGAGTACGAGAAGGCGCTAAACCAAGTGCAAACGGCCCAACTCGAGATCGATGAGTTGCATAATGCTAAGGAGACTTTAGAGGTAGGCCATGTCACATATTAATCACTTATTCAAAATCCGGCCAAGTGTGAGTCGGACTCGTGCACTACAAGTTCCGTCCCACACCATGGCGCGTTTTCTGTTCTAAAAGAGTGCACGCCGGATTTAAGTGCTCCGTTTTTTAATACCTTTACACTGCATGGATACGGCAGTCTACATTAAATGTACACAGTCTCTATGGCGTACTTAGTTGAGAGCCGACTGTGAAACGAGAGTCCAATGATTTCGTCTCCAGAGTATTATTTTGTGTCTGGATGTCCTGAGGTCATGTCATGATATTTTACTGTGTGCTCAAGTGTGTTAGTGTGACTGTCGTGCATTTATTATGATGGGGCAGTATAAGGGCTAGTAAGTATGGTATGAGACTACCGTATTCGATTCGATACTCTATCTGGACGGCAATAGCACTTACCATCAGGTGCAATGCAGTAACTATGCCGTGCCAGATAAAAAAAAGTGAAGCCGCGTTGTGTGCGTGTGCAGGCGCGCGTGTCGGAGTTGCTGCAGGCGCAGCGCGCGCGCGCCAGCTCGGAGGCCGCGCGGCGCCGCCGACAGAGCCTGCACGACGCCAAGAGACACTTCGGTAAAACACATTCCATCATTTATCCTGTATAAATAGAAAAAAAATAGGAATATTAGAAAGACAAGAAATAAAATTAATTTGTACAATCTGTAAACACGTTATTTAGATCCAGTATTTATTTTTCACTTTCATAATTCTGGATTAGTTAACCGATAGCACTGCTATTCAATCAATTACCACGCTTTTTTTCCAGATGGTAAGGTTACGGAGGCGATGTTCGAATCTCGGCACAGGTCCGACGAACTCTTCATGGACGTCGATGAAGATTTATCCAATCGCAGCACTCCTAACAGGCTTAGTAGAGGGTAAATTTTTCACATCGAATAATAATCTACGATTTGGTTTATAACCAAAAACGGAAACTAATTTTAATTTTTTTGCGGATTTTTACGGCGGACCGTCCTAACCGTGAGTCCACCCTGTGACCACAAAGACTGGAAAGCAATCGAAACGTCGCGTCGAGAAGTTAAAAATGTAAAATTAAACCAAATCCGCGATAAAATCCGTAAAAATCAATTTTATTTCAATGTGTAACATTCGCGTAAATCTAAGAAACCATTATCGAATAATTTTCTCTTTTCCAGGCGTGACAGCTTGGTCTCTCGAACGGATCAGGTAAGGCTCTTTTGCTAAAACTGTTATTTTTTTAATTGATAATCATATACAATATTATCTAATTTCTATTGCCCTGTGTTAGAAACAAGTGAAAGTATTAAAGGGGCGACTTCAGCTCAAGAAGCAAAGATTTCCCGATCAAATACCGGAAGAATTTGTTAGTATGACCAAGATTTGTAGATTATTAACAATAAAAACATAGATGGTTATCATATAACATTACTGGTCGTAGCTTAATTGTAGAAATGATAGTTTAACCATAAATTATAGAAATAGTTTTCTAATAAATACGAGCCATCCGCATATGTTTTACGATAAGATTACCCTTAATGTATGTATTTGACATTTATAATAAATTAATGTTTATCCTGCGTGATGGTATTTTCAACCACAAGATCGACCATTTGTTGGTTTATATTATTAATAAGTGAGAAATATAAACTTGTTAATTTTAGGACACCGCTAACAAAGTCTTTGTATCGAAAATAACTGTACCTGTACTGCTATCCGACTATGTCACTCCTATGCAATAACGCTATCTTCCCTTTAGCTTCATTGTTACGCGATCCAGGGGAGTTACTCTGTTCCGAAACGTAGTTCGAATGTTCGAACGTCGTACGTATATAACTGTACGAATGTGCCTAGGTATTCCACAAAATGTTTAAATCCTCTATATCCAGGGGTTAATACGTGCGTAGTGCCCCAGTATAACAGTAGTGACATGTACTGTGCAGAGTGACAAGGATGAAGAACAATCGTCGCGACCCAGCAGCGTGCTGGAGACGCGGCGCCGGCGCCAGAGCTCGCACGACCTGCACCGCAGCGTCACGCGCTACGAGGCCGAGCCGCACGGTACGTACACAACACCAATATTGGTGTGAGATCTAACCCATGGCCTCTCGTTTCACAGCCGGATCTTAAGTTATCGGCGTAATGGAGGTTGTCTATAGTATTTTTTTTTTACTTTTTCGTCTAACTGCATTGATATCGTGACGTATATGACTCCTAAGAAGACTGGGCAGGGCGTTTTACGAAACCCTTCCTAACTTTCCTTTCTTAAAAAATATTTGCTTTCGTTTGAAATATAATAAACATTCTTAACTTCTCAAAATTGAATAAGTTTCTGCATTTCAACAATAAAATGCCAAATTACTCCGGTATCCCACTCATGATAAAAAAAATTTTACAGACAATTCGAGGTTGACAGACGAAGCCAAAGACCAGAAACAATCCGATGCGTCCGACACCGAAGTATCGCAACTGCTCCAACAACTCTCTCACTGCCAGCAAGAACTCGAGGAGTTAAGAGAAAGGTACAAGGAGCTGGACGACGAGTGCGAGACCTGCGCAGAGTACTTGCGAGAGAGAGAGGAACAGTGCATACGACTCAAGAGAGAGAAGACGGCTTTAGAGGTGAGTGTATTTGTTATTGCTTCGCGACTCGCGTAGGCTTCTTGTAAGTTACCTATAAAATTATATAATGGCCTGGTACTGTAACACAATGTTTTTGTTTTTATTTTAGCGTTTTAAAGGAAAACAATAAAACATGTTTTTTACAATAAATATTATTCTACCTTATTGAGTGATGTTTAAGGTTAAAAATAACATTAAACCAAACGCTGCGCCGCCTCAAAAACTTTCAGATTCGCGCTTTGCTACTAAAATATACTAATAAAACATTTTGAAATTACAGAAGCAATTAGCTGATGTAAAGAAACAACTGCTGTCAGCAGAACCGAATAAACAAGTGACACACGCCCTAGTCGATGTAGGAGTCAACACCGATGAAGGTAAATATTGCCTTTTATTTTCAAAATAATAATCTCCATTGTTTTGTGTGAAATGTTGTTTAATTTATGAAGTCAGAAGTATCTCAGTTTAAATCTCACAGCTATCAAGCTAACAAATGAATTTACTGTTCAGATTGGACGAAGCTACACTCACTGGTGGTGGACCGAATGTCGTACGACGCGGAAGTGGAGAAGAACAAAAAGCTAACAAAATCTATTGAAGAGCTCCGTTACAAAAACCAAGATCTGAAAAATACTCTCGCCAAAATGCAGAAGGCTTTGGAGAAAAACACAGGGAAAGACAGCAGGTAATATTATTATCAGGTTACTATAATGGAACGGAACTTGTAACGCACTGTGTATATACCAAACAGAATCGCAGCAAATCAGTAAACTTGACCCCCACATTAGGCGTGCGCGTAGGCGCGTCAGCCTAAAAATAGAAAGAAGATAGTATCACTGGATAGGAATGAAAGAGATGGAAACAGAAATAGCAGCCCTTGATTCGTAACACACATTCCATTCGCAGTGCCGCCTCTAGTATAACTCAATATAATGTTTGTCTTTAAATTACAAAATTGGACTACTAGTGACGGCCGAAATTAATTAGAGATCCTAAATTATATCTAAAGATCAAGCCAGAATATAAACCAATCAAAATAAGTTAAATATGAGTATATAAATTTCGGCCGAAAGAGTATATAAATATGTGTGGTTTGTGCAGGGAGTGGGAGGTATTGCGCGGCGAGGCGCAGGAACTGCGGAACCTCTTGCGAGACAAGGACGCACACATCCGCAGCCTTAGCGACGCCAAGGCCGCGCTACAGGTACACACCCACATCTATTATTTGAACTGAAGTTATGGAGTCCGACTTTTTTACTTTACAGCAACTGATAGAAATATGCAGGTTGCTCGTATGCTTTTAGATACTACTGTGCGTTATGGAGGATAGCAATATTACAGATATCAAAGAGATTGCACTGTTGAACCCTACTACGCGTTTTACCGATAGTTTGACCTTAATAAGGGCCCAACTTGATAATGAACTGTAGTGCATTGACTGCATCGATGTCAGAATTAAATTTATCCTCCATAAATTACAATATGTACTATTGACATACAAATATTTTAAAATTACGTTTTTTGGGTCGATACTGGTCTATCACCACTAATTTACATTAAAGTTACGTGTATAAAACGATATAATGTCAGGCGAAGCTGCAGGAGTACCAGGAGCGCGGCGGCTCGGTGTCGGTGCGAAAGAAGCGCCAGACCATGCACGACCTCAACCGCTCGCCCGCCGTCGACCTCTCCGACGCCGCCACCGAGACCAGCGACGGTAACATACTAACTTTTATTGAACGAAGAAAAGCTTCCAGGTTACCGACCCAACTATTAAGGTCTCAAGACCCATTTGCATTCATATTACTTTGGTTTACACTTAGAATGCACGGGTGACACTTCCTGTGGCTGTTGAGAAAGAGGGTTTTTCATTTTTTATTGCGTAGGCATTCGTATGCATCCTGGCAAACTGGGCTGGAACACATGTACTTTTTAAATACAAATTAATTTTCTTAAATTTTAGTTTATTTTAATACAAATTCACAGATTTCCTGAGTTATCAAGTCGAACGCGACGACACGTTTAAGGAGAAAACAAACGATGCGCATTCAAAGGAGATAAAGCAACTTAGACTTGTAAGTAAATGATGATACATATTAGTGACGTCTTATCAGTCACCTTCATCCGCGACAACTGCCTGTGTGACCCAAAACTATTTAATTCGGGTATTTGTTCGTAAGATCCGATTTAACGATCTCATAGTTTTTGATACCCACAATGGAAGACTTGATTGAACCTGCTGTGGAGTTATAACTGTATATGTATTTATTATAATTAATAGATGATGTATTGTGATTATAGGCGATGGAGAAGCTGTCGCAGCAGAAAGCGGCCCTAGAGAAACAGTTAGTGTCCAACTCGCACCCGCCGACACACCCCACGCTCTACGTGGCGGCCGGCAGTGCCATTGTACAGGTATTCAACTCAAACTTTCTGCTAATAATAATAACGGACATTAAGAAGCTTATTATAACAGAAAACATTATTGTTGAACATAGATCTTCTTTATTTTATTTTTATCAAGTTGACCATGGCGCCAACTAACTATAAACTATACTCCCCCGCGAGTCAGCCTTATTTAGAATGGAAATAACACAGCGCGCACATAAATACTCATCGTGCGTGTGCGCAGGCAACGTGATATTTCGTATCACTAATTTGGATTTTAAAATGTTTTTTGGTTTCTTTTACAACAGATAAAATACACAATGTTTTTTTTTTATTATTTTGCGTAGAATCAACAATTGACCGACGTGATGAAAGAAAATCAGAAATTGAAAAAAATAAATGCGAAGCTGGTCAGTATCTGTAAGAAGAGAGGCAAATCGGAGGCTAACAGGGAGAATGAAGATCCGTCCGACCAATGTTGAGAATCTCCTAAAATTCTCGAAGGAAAATTGTACAAGTATCGGCTAAGTGACGAACGAGCGCAAAAGGAATTCATCAAAAGCAGGACTTGTTGATTTAAATCCAATTGATAATTGTAATACTCAATGATATAAATTTTATATAAATAATAATTTACTTAGTCGTGGTAAATGTTTCGTTTGCATGTGGTTGACATTTTGCCCACCCAGCTATTTTGTAGACTAGCCAGGTGATGCAACCCGGCAGCAAATGTTGTGATGTCTATTTGTAAAATGTCTATATTTTATTTTATTATCAATATAAATGAACGTATGTATAATATTGTAATGTACGGCCTTGAACTGCCTCATACATTATTTTGTCCTTTGTTCTCGTTGTTAAAGATTTAAATACTTTATTGCTTAATGTAATTATTCGCTCTTACATTTAAAAAAACATATTTTATTTTTATACCTTAGTAACGAAAACTATCCATTGTTTTTAAATTTCGTATATATCACGTACCTATTACTTAGAAACTGCTACTTATTTATGTTCAAAAGGGCTAACAAAATAAATACGTAAATGATTATTATACTAAATCTGGTTTAACGGGAACAAAGGATTGTTCCAATATGATTAATTTTGCGCCACAAATATTATTTTTCTTCCGTCTGAAATATGAGACTGAATGCTATTGACATTCCAAAAGCATTTACAACGATTGGACGGAATCGAATGATTCTAAGCTGTGAGGTATAGGTGCCATTGTTACCCTTGCATCTAAGCAAATATCCACTTTTGTAAATCAAAGTTACTATGGGATTTTTTGTTACAAACTCTTAGGGCGTTATCACAACGGCGATTTTCGAACGTGTTTTAGCGTGGCAAAAAACAGGCTTACTTTAATCTTTTTGTAATTTTCGTCAAGAATATATTTTTTTGACCTCTGTCTCCCTTTCTCAGTGCCTAGGCCTCTCAAATCCGTAGTCCTATTTTAATCAACTCTCATTTCATAGCCATTCAAGTACCAATAGATAAATATATGAAATGGTTTCAATGGATAAAATGCAAATCGAGGTCGATAAATATTATCGTTAAACAAATGTACACCCGCTGTCGATTGCCTCGGTCAATACAACATCCCGATTTCCTGGTATGACAACGCTTTTATCTGGACGGTGGAATATTTGCGCAGATGCATGGAGAGCTGAGGTAACGCTGCAATTAAATGTTCTCATAGATGTTTATTGTTTTTCATGCGGTACAATACATAGTATTATTAGTACTTAAACATAATTTATCGATGTGCGTGTAACGTTTTGTTTGTGTATTATTCAGATAATCCATGTGACGTCAAAGTATTTATAAACTTTCGTAATTTCACGTTTACGTTGCATAATATGCCATGTTCAATTTATGCACAAAATAATTTAAAATAACTGATTATTAATTACACATTATTTCAGTTTTAAAGTTTAGTTTATTTTCGATTTTTCCTAATGTTGATGGTACCCATACTAAAAATAAATGTTTGAATTTTTATGTTTGGTTTTATTGAAGTATAAACGTTGTGATTTGCAATTGTATGAAACGAAAAAGAGACACAAATGTACTAGGGCGACAGAACAGGAAGGTTCGTTGTACCTGTGTCATCGATATGCTTAATTTCTCAGAGCGCACAAAAAGTACTAAGACGACAGAGCAAAAGAGGAGGTTTTGTTGAACCCATGTTATCAATATACGCAATATTTCTCAGAGCGTACAAAAAGTACTAGGGCGACAGAGCATAGGAGGTTTAGTTGAACCTATGTCATAATATACGCAATATTTCTCAAAAGTACTAGGGCGACAGGGTAATAAAGGAGGAGGTTTCGTTGAACCTATGAAATCAATATGCGTAATATTTCTCAGAGCACAAAAAGTACTAGGGCGACAGAGCAAAGGAGGAGGTTTTGTTGAACCTATGTCATCAATATACGCAATATTTCCCAGAGCACTAAAAGTACTAGGGCGACAGAGCAAAGGAGGAGGTTTTGTTGAACTTATGTCATCAATATACGCAATATTTCTCAGAGCACTAAAAGTACTAGGGCGACAGGGCAAAGGAGGAGGTTTCGTTGAACCTATGAAATCAATATGCGTAATATTTCTCAGAGCACAAAAAGTACTAGGGCGACAGAGCCAGGAAGGAGGTTACGGTAGATACTAGTAGAGAAATCTACCCACAGTGCTGGATAACTAGCTGCAATTATATTTGTTATCCACCCGCAGTTACATAACCCTCACTAAGATTATATTATCATTAGTCCAGTGAGTATTTTCCGACCCACCACTAGACAAAAAGTTATACAATTTTGCTTTAAAATATTCGTAAAATAATTTTTGAGTTGGGTATTGTGTTATATTTTACAAATAATGAACCTTATATTTATCCATAAACCTACTCCTGATACTCTTTATTTCTCATTCTTTCGTATAGTTTCGCTTCTGCCGTGTATAGCATACACACTTTTCTTATTGGTACAAACTACAATTCGCTTGGATGTACGAGTAACAAATAAAATCGTACTCAAAACAACATTAGATACACGCTAACATCGCATCACAAAGAAAACACAAAAACAATAGTTAAAGTTCGTTTATTTTTTTAGGAACATGCATTGTAAAGACAGGTTTCAATTTAACATCACTTAACACGTTGACTGTGGCCAGTGGCTTGACGCGATACCAATTAACTATCCACTTGTACTAATTCAGCATATTATGTAGGTAAATAATATGCCACACTATCGTCGCACACACATTGTTCAAATTAAAACACGTACATGTAAGCCGCAATCAACGTGTTAATAAATACACACAATATTGACTACGGTTACAATTTAAAACCTTGGAGTTATAATGTTGTTCAACAAAAGGCAATAATTCCATGCTTAAAACAAATTGAATATAATATCACATTTATATATTCACTGAGGTTTACACTGTTATTTGTGCGCCCGTTTTTCGTAAAAACATGTACATTTTTGAATAAAGTTCAAGTGAGGTGGAAGTATAAAGTAATATGTATACTTAATAAAGAAATGACTACTAAATATCATTTCAATTAGTCCTTCATTTCATCCGTCACGTTATATACTAAAAAACTTACAATACACTACACCTGTAAGACTTATTGCTTTGGTAGACACTAGACAATGCAACAACATTATAACATTTAAATATACTGGATCGCATATTATAACATACATTGACAGAAATTGACTGTATAAACGAAATCATTTAAATGCTAAAACAACATTGTTATGCTTACAATGAAATCTTAAGCGTGGACTGGTGTATACCAAAATAGTATTTCTTCATAACATGATAACATTATTTCACGCATAACACCTGATTAACGAACTCGGATTCAGATAGTACTATTTCAGAATCAAATATTATTATATTACAGATTGATGGGTGGACAGTAAGGGTAATGATATTCAACCCAAGCTGCAGAATGCAATGCTGCGGCCGCCTCGATGATGACTCGCACCACATACCATTGAGATATATCTTATTATACTAGAGAAGACACCGCGGACAAGATGCTTAAAATATAAAGTGCTCCTTCTGAAGCGAGGAATAACATTTTAAATTAACTATTCATCGAGGCCAGAATCGCCATTAGTAACAGATTCGCTTTGACTATCTTCATCATTACTAGAGTGGTTGATGAGGAGCTCCGCCCTCATGGGTAGTTCTTTTAACTGCGGCTCTTCAGCTTCCCCGGAATCCAGGCTATCATTATTTCGTATTTTTTTCTCAATGTGTTCTGCGAAAAGCGGCTGGTCTGTCATCTTGGCCATCTCTAATGCCAGATTCAAACAATTTGGCATATTGCTTTTGCTGAGCACTTTGGTTGCCTCAACCACATTTCCTAATGCCAGGTAACTACCAAACAAAAAAAAAATACACACAAATTAACTTAACATAACCTGTACGAGGGCATATAATATAAAATGTTCCAAAAATATAAATCGGAGCTTACAAAAAGAAATACAAATTGTCGTGCAACCCATTTGTCTGCTCATTGACGCCGCGGCCAATAAATCGGTTTTATGCGCTTAAACGTAATGGATGTGGACATCAATGCGCGTGTAATTTGTAGTTTGTATTAAAAAAATGTGTATTGTCTACTCACCAAATGGCGCCTTGAAGGGGGTTCCCGGAGGCAGTGATTTTTACTGCCCAATCTTTTAGGGTCTCTTCCGCTATACTGTCCATGTGTCTGTAAAAACAAACCATCGTTATTGATTTAATAAAACGGACAATAATTCTTTGAAGACAGTATTGATAAAAAATCAATGCGATCTGGTTAAGAGTGTGGGCAGGACCGTCCGCGACCGTAGCGAACTCCCGTCTAAATTACGGTACCACGTTTCATTGCGCCGCGTTTGTGTTTTCGTCATAATAGCACGATGCCCGATAGTTTTTATTCTTTATTTTAAACTGCCCTCTTTTACTCCTTCTCTTATACCTATCTTATGGTTGTCTGTAAGAGTTTGTTATGTTATTTCCATAAATCGATATGTTTTTTTATGTCCAATAAAGAGTAACGGCCTTATTCCTAGACAGATTTAAAACCAATTTTAGTTATCGAATGTTTTGGCTTTGACTTTAGAATTCAGTTTGAGCGAACAAGACAAAACATTCGATAACTAAAATATATATTAAAAATGTCTATGAATAAGGCCGTAAATAAATAATGCCCGTCTATCTAAAGAATGCTAGTTACCTTGTCCTGCACAAGAGGTAGGCTTCTTTGAAGAGGTTAACTTGCTTGAGCGTCGTCACGGCGGCCTTCACGTCGTGCAAGCTGAGCAGAGACACCACGCGCCGGTACACCGCGCCGCCGTAATGCTTATTTTCTGGAATTACAATCATTATTCATTAATTTCGTGTTATTATTTCAGTGCTGTCATGTATGTGACTGTTGTATTTATTTATTTTTTAGTGCTCATAGATCATTAACAATCGTACGAACATTTCTCAAAAGTATAAATTAAAGTCTAGAAAATGGAAGAAGTTAAACTTTTAAAACAATATTATATATGGTTATTAAATATTACTAACCACAAAGTTTGTGCTCCTCTCCTTTAGCATGAAGACGATCTATTTGAGCTGTATACATCTGTGTAACTTCTTTCCAATACCTGAAAGGCGAAAATATAAAAAATATGAATAGGTTCAATAACGCCTAAGGCTATAAGGCTATAAGCAAAGAGTCTCTATGTAAATAAATATCCATCCAAATGGTAAATATTAGTTTTTAAAGAAAGCGCTAAACAGAAAATGTTTCCAAAAAAAAATCTTTCCCATTATAGATTTATTATCATTAAATATTTTATTCGCGTAAATACCTTCAAATTACTTCCTAAAAATATCTAAGGGTCATGAAAGGCCATTTCTGCTCACTAACGCCTTAATGGCCAATTTTTGAACTCAAACTTGTTGTTTACAGACACATTTTTCAATGTAGACCAGTATAAGATGGTATTTCTCTGTTGTACATGAAAACTACATACTTGAATGAGACGCTTGGTGCAATGCTGACCAGAAACGGGTCGAGAATGTCGTGCTGGCTCGCAAACTGAATCATTGTGTCGATGTGGCCGCGGAATATAGATAGCAATATCCACTGCTCCATATTCGACGCAGCCAAATGACGTGCCACTGCAAATATTATTATGAATCATTATATCTGTAATCTTCACCATTCATTAAAATAACCTGTAAGCCTGAATTTCAGGAGTAATGCACACAGTTACTGTTACATATTATTTGATGTTGGAAACCAAAATTTAAATCATGTTCTATTTTATCTATTCTATTAATAGAAAGCCATAGGCATGAAATGTCGATAATTTTAATATTAAACATTATTAACACTGTATCTTTTCAAATATTACTACAGATACTTGTACATTATTATGGTTAAGTTTATTTAGTATTGCTTTTGACTCTTAAAAAAGATAAAATTAACTCACTCTCTTTATCCAAGATTTCATTTACTTCGTTAATAGTTCCAAACATTTTTAAATAATCACAGTCGTATTTGGGCTTGTCATTAGCTCCGGATGGTTGTTCTAATCCTGTGCCTTTGCACATGTGGTTCATAAACATTTTTCTTGCTGCGTTGGTACTGTTACTATTTATTTGTTTGGATATTATTGGGAGTAAAAATGTTCTGGAAGGTTTGGCCATCGCTTCGAACGTGGTGACGATAGCTTCACATTCGACAGACTCGTCTATCTGTGCAATTTCATTTTCTACTATTTTCTTAACATCTTTTTTCTCCTTGACTTTCTTCTTCAGCTTATTAGGTATAGACGGATATTGAGATTCTGCAATTAATATTTAAAATACTATATTATGGTAGTAAGCTACACACAAGTGTGGCATTTTTACGTTAGGAATATTTGTAAATAATTAAAGTAGGCGAAACAACAGTTTCAAAACTTTCGGCATATCTATTATTGTTGGTTTTTGACAACAGGTGGCAGGGGATTGAGCCTATTTATTTAAATGTTCTTTATTGAACACCAGGGAAAAAACAGAAATTATAACCAAATTTAAAAATAAGTACAATCGGCGGTCTCTTTCAGGCAACCTTAGGATGGACATAGAAGAAAGGAGAGAGAAAGCCTATGTCCATCTAAACCACTAAACAAAACTCATCTGCAGATAGGTAGCCCTTTGCCGACTCGTCGTGAGATGGTGGTTCTACCTGAGTGGAGCTGGATTATTTCTACAGCAGACCAAGTAACATACAACTAGAGTGTTGGTCTGGCACATTTTTAAGCACATGAGTAGGAAAGCATACCGGTGAAGAGGTGCGCGGGGTGCGCGTGCACGTGCACGAGGCTGACGGCGCAGTCGCCGCCGCCCGCCAGCAGCGCGTGCGGCAGCTGCGGCCGCGCGCTCCACGCCGCGCACATCACCTGCGCCTGCGCCGCCACCACGTGCGAGCACGCGCCCGCGCACGCGTCCCACACCTGCAACAATACATACACGTTCTTTAATATAGCATGTGCCATTTTATTCAAAATCATCGGGATCGATTCCTCGCTAAGAATGTTAAAAAATCATTCAAAATCCATCCATCAATTTATAAAAAATCCAAGTATGCAGTTTAATTTTTATCAAA
This sequence comes from Deilephila elpenor, assembly GCA_949752805.1. Taxonomy (NCBI): domain Eukaryota; kingdom Metazoa; phylum Arthropoda; class Insecta; order Lepidoptera; family Sphingidae; genus Deilephila; species Deilephila elpenor. Next base: position 11,511,415 of record OX457101.1, on the reverse strand, counting down.
ATCGAGCTCGTGACTCCTATTAGTATCTTTCGCTATTCCTCAGTTTCGGATTTGGGCGTCCAAGTCCACTTGAAAAATTCACCCAGTATATCTACATCTATATTTCTACAACTAAGAAGGTTATCATGCTCCACCACGCTGGTCTGATGGGGTTTGTAAGCCCCTTTTTATCTGTGTCAAAGAAAACACATTAATATCAACCTAGTAGAAATCCACATAACAACCCGAGCCGCACTGGACGATAATTTATTATTTAATGCAATCAATGTGTAAATTTATGCGTGAGTAATCGTATTCGCCTGCGGATACGCTATTAAAACTGCACTGCACTTACTAGATGCATTGTATTTTCACGACCATACCTGCATAATATAGAAATAAAATCTAATAATCGCCGGAAAAAATATGTAAACAATTACCCTAATAGTTCCGTCTCCTGAAGCGGAGACCAGCTGCATGTCTTTGTGAGGACTCCACTCCACGTCGAACACCGATGCCTTATGACCGGACAACATCTTCAACACTGTCAATTGCTTCGTGTCACCTACACATTTACATGCGTAAATGTACGCAAACGGTATGAAAATATTCACTTAATTTTTTATTTCAAGGTTTTATATGTTTTACTAGGAATTTATTTATCTTACCTTTTTCTGCAAACTCCACAATTGCAATGGCGTTCTGCCTATCCAGAGAGCACACTGCCATTATGTTCTTATAGGCAGACTCTTCATTGGAGCTGGATGTCTTCTGCGGATGCCAGTCTATGGTGTAGATCATTTTACTGAGAAATAAACAGTAACTTTGTGAAATTACATATGAACGCACCATACCATACACATGGCAGTATTAAGGTCATTAAAGTATTACATCACTCGGTTGTTTATCACTTAGGAAATTGATGGCATTTGGACCCCTGAATGGACCAACGGGGCTTTTGTTCACATATTGCATTCAAAACTGATTGTATAATACCTGAAAACAAATGAGGCAGTGATGAGAGTGTGTGGCCTCTTTGTTGTGAGGACCGCAACGCCGCCGTTATTGCTCCCCACTACCATGCCGTGCGGATACCATTTCACTTCAGTGATCTCCCAATTCTGACCCTCCACCTCCAATTTGATAACTTCGGGAACTATAGAAAACACACAATATTAAAGTAGAGACTATGTTACCTCTACCTAGGAGACAATTCTACAAATCTTAACGACTTTTCATCCATTTTCGTTGCGGATTGCGATGCGAGAAGCTAGTGTGTCCAAATGACTCCAAGCTTTCATAGTTTTGAAAAATGTATACACAAGCGTAGTTTCTTATGGAACGTAACTCGTATGGAACTGGGTCTAAGGCAGTGATTCCCAAAGTGGTCGAGGTGGACCCCCAGGGGTCCACGGGAGACTTGCTGGGGGTCTACGTAGGCGTGAACAAAAAATGGGGGTCCATAAGATGTTAATGGGGGTCCACGAAAATTTATCTGCTTTTGATAGTAAAGAGCAAAAATGTAAGCATAGTTTTTATAAGGTTATACCTACATTGTTTTAAGTACCTAACTAAGCAGATAATATTTGCGTAATCCACCGACAACTTCTTGTGGCAAAACATTTAAGTGACAGGTTGAACCAATCTCTTCATTTTGTAATAAAAGCTGTCAACAAAATCAGAAGCAATGCATTGAATACGCGTTTATTTGCTCAATTGTGCGACGAAAATGATGAAGACTTCCAACGACTGCTCTTACATACTGAAGTACGCTGGTTGTCGAAAGGTGCATGCTTAACTAGATTTTACTCTGTTTTCGATTCCGTATTAGAAGTTCCTAGAAAGTAGAGATCCAAATTTAAAAGAAAACTTGATCAAATTCAAAGCAGACATTGCGTATTTGACAGATTTGTTTAAAAAATTTAATGATATTAACTTGCAGTTACAAGGGGACAGTCTGAATGTAATAAAAACAAAGGGGATAATTTCGGCTTTTCTTGGGAAATTGAAATTTATGAAGCAAAACATTAGTCGGCGCGAATTCTCTCAATTTCCAAACTTGTCGCAGGTAGAATGTATTGATGTGGATATCCATACCTACAGTCAACATTTAAGTGCCCTGCATGATGACTTCAAAACCAGGTTTGAAGATATGCTGACGATGGATATACCACCATGGATCATAAATCTATTTGATGAAACGGAAGTGGCCAATGTTGTATTACAAGAGGAGCTGCTCGAGCTAAGCACCAATGAGGAGCTGAAGGTGAAATTTAGAAAAGGCTACCAATCATTTTGGCTGCAAGCAGAAATACCCGAAAAATATCCTCGACTGTGGGAAATCGCAAGGAAATTTTTAATAGCTTTTCCCTCGTCATACCTTGTCGAAAGAAGTTTTAGTGCCGTTGCAAAACTCTTAACAAAAAAAAGGAGCAAATTAAACATCACAGAGCGGGGGATTTGCGGTTATTGCTCACAAAAATAAAGCCAAACATTGATGGTTTGCTGATACTCCATCAAATACATCCTTCTCATTAATTAAAATTATGACCTGAACCTATATTACCTTATTATTTTTTTCTTGTAATTCTATTCTTTTAATAAATAAAGTGTTATAAAATGTACCATTTTTCGTTTTTATTTTACCTATCGGAATATAGGAACAGAACTCAGAAGCGACACAATTTTTATTTTTTGGCGCCTTTAAGAATGTGGTAGAAATGTAGTAGCAAGGGGTCCACGGAAACCAGTAAAATTTTGCAAGTGGTCCACGAGAAAAATAAGTTTGGGAACTACTGGTCTAAGGTGTAACATCTATGGACTAGGTCCATTCCAGGGCCTAAATGGGTTGATACTTAATTAAGTAAACATAGTATGGGCCGCTTCCAACAGGTCTATATGGCGATCCCCTATATGTTCAGCAGAGAGAGAGTATAAAAGTGTGCTGTGTGACCTTCATGTTTCCTGTCGGTGTTGTAGAGCACGAGGTCCCCGGCGCCGCACGCATACAGCAGGCCGGCCTCGGCCCACGCCAGCGCGTACACGCCGCCCTTGTGCGCCGGCACCAGCGTGCGCGCCATCCTGTCGCCGCGCCCGCTCGTGTCGATCACGCCCACCTGCACACGCGCTCCAATCATACCACTATTCTCTAATCATTATACACTGAAAATATTGTGTACGAGTTTTCAGCGACTAAGGGGCGTAATAATATAATAAGCTTTATGTACTACGTTATATTAAACTGATTCGATGACAAATAAAAAAAATCTTCTTAAGTAATGTAAAATATAATTATTAATCTATTACTATAAGCTATCAGGCTATAAAAAATGCTCATATGAATTGGTGTCATCTAGTGTAACATGGTTATTTACCCTGGCCTCAGCGGTGGAGAAGGCGAGGCAGTTCTCCCGGGTGGGGTGCCAGGCCAGCTTGAGCACCTTGCCCTGCACGTTCTGCCAGTGGAACTGCACGCGCCCGCGCGCCAGCCGCGCCTCGTCGCGCGCGCTCGCGCTCGTCACCCACACGCGCACCGCGCCGTCGCCCACGCACATCGCTATCCTGCACACACACAAGCACACCTTCACTGCTGCTCTAAGCCCGCGTTTCCATTAGACTATTTGCTTGCATGCAACTTGAACAAACCTGCATACAAACTACAACTTGCATGTGTGATGTGGATAACTTGAGCTTGTAATTTCATATTCAAAGCAACCTGTGCGCAAATGTGACGTCATCCTTGCATGCCTAATGGAACCACGCCCTTAAAGGCATTTGTACACGGCATATTTTAACGTGTCGACGACGCACGTTTTACGAATGCCCGCTCACGGCGCTGTAGATGGCCAAAGGTTAAGGCTAAGTTCACATGGACCGCACAGTGGGAGCATTCACATGACAGCATATGTACGCGCTGCAGTCTCTTTCAATAATCATTAATTATATGAATGTTGTGTAATTTGCACTCACTTGTCGGCGTCATAAGGACACGATTGTATCATGTACACCCAACCTCCGGACGTTGGGTATGTGGCGATTGGTTTCCGTTCTTTCATGCAGTATTTTATCATAGCCCGGTCCTGTGACACTGTCCAGATCGGCCAGTGTTCGTCCGTCTCTGTTTTAAAAACTCGAGGCGCCTGGGTTGATATGCAGTACAGTGAGCGTTGGTGCAGAGAATGAACCAGCCGCCATTCTATTTTATTTTTACTGGAACAAACAGTCATGTTTAACCACTGGCGCAAAAAGAGAGGTGTCGTAAGTTTATAAAATATCAGCTACACACCAGTGGAGTAACTTTAAATTTAGAATAAACTTTGATATCATTATTTAGACCTTCTGTTCTGCCTAAAAAAGCAATGTATGACAAGTTTAAATCAATATGACACCAATGATCTCACAACACAAGTCGCCGAAAGTCGATTGAAGTTTAAATAGTTAAGTGGGAAGGTGGACCCTAGTATAGGTAGGAATAAACGAAAAAGATACTCACTAGTCAAGTCTGAGAGGGTTGCATTGTAAAAGCTGGCACTTTCCATCCCCTATTAGCAGCATGTCTGTCTTGTACCACAGCAGCGTCGGCCAGGTAGGGCCCTTGTTCTTCACATTCTTATTACTGTTACAAGGCACTACACAACTGCCTACTAATTTACCTGTTTTCGACCATACTCGTACTACACTGTAATAATACAACATTATTGATTATTCCATAAAACTCCAACTTCAGGGTCCGATTTTCAGGATACAAAAAGGCGTAAAGCAAGGTGATCCTCTTTCTCCAAAATTATTTACCAGCGCTTTGGAGGAAGTATTTAAAAAACTAGCGATTTCTTGGGAGACGAAGGACGACGAAGATTGTTGTCAGTGAAAAAAGATTGACAAATCTTCGTTTTGCTGACGACATCGTCCTTTTTGCTCCCACTGCCGACGTTCCACAAGAAATGCTTCAAGAACTGAGCACAGCAAGCCTTGAGATTGAACTTCAAATTAACAGAACTAAGACGCAAATAATGACCAACGGAACAACACAAAGGATTGTGGTCGATGGGCATGAGATACAATATGTCGAAGAGTACATATACTTGGGCCAGATAGTATCCTTCGAAAACAGGCAAGAAAGAGAAATCGATCGCCGCATTGATAACGCCTGGAAGAGCTTCTGGTCTATGAAACAGTACATGAAAGGGAGTCTTCCTCTCTGTTTGAAACGCAAGCTCTTCGACATGTGTATCTTGCCCGTCCTTACTTATGGTGCTCAAACGTGGTCTTTGACCGAGCAACAGAAGTCCAAACTCAAGGTTTGTCAACGAGCAATGGAACGCAGCATGGTGGGTATGAAACGACAAGATCGTGTCAGAAACACAATGCTGCGTTCTTTAACAAAAGTAACGGACGTCGGTAAAAAGACCGCTAGACTCAAGTGGGATTGGGCCGGGCATGTTTTCTCTCAACAGAAATTTATGGAAAAATTTTGGGGAGGCCTTTGCCCAGCAGTGGGATCTTTAAGGCTAGTAATTAATAGTCTAATTTTGTTGGATGTGTGGCTTCAATATATTTTTAACCTAACATGTATTTTTTCTTTATACCTTGAACCCAACAACATTACAATAATAAAGTTAATTTTGATACTGTTATATAGACAATAAAAGATATTAAGCTCAGACAAGATTACCAATTAAATTATATAAACTCACCCAAATTTGCTAATGGAAGCTAATAAATGTTTATGTATGTGTTCATTTAATGGCATACTATATTCACGTACATTTTTACAATTTCCTTTTTTTGATATACTAGCACTGTTACTGCTGCTACCTACATGTGTCTTATCAAATGCCTCTACTAGAGATTCTATTGATTCTTCTTCTTTCTTATACTGCAATATATCATTTCTGAGTTTGGCACATTCTGCTAAGTAATCAAGTTCAGGGGGCTTCTCTACTGCCTTAACAACTATCATTTCTGGTTCATATTTTTTGTGTCCAAATTCATCTGCAGCATGATCTTTGTATATATCAAACATATCATCTTCTGCAACAAGTGAATTATTATCATCACTATCGTTTTGCAAATTATTGCCTGTTCCAGAAGCTTCTGCATCATCAACAGTAGCAGTTGACGCCTCCTCTACATTTGTAACTTCTTCATCAAGTTCATCTTCAGCATTACTCGTGGTTTTGTTTGATTTCGCCTCTGTCCCTCGTAATGCTTTCTTTACAGTAACTATATGAGTTGGACACCAACTGATGTTCACTATCTCTTCATCTTGCCCACGAACTTTGTACATTATTTTACCTTTACCTGTGTTAAACATAAACGGAACACATCACTTTCAACAAATAATTATCTAGAATGGCAAAGTGACTACACCCAATAGGAAGGGCTATTTATATAGAGTATTATATTATTTTAGATATGTTAGATGCCAATATTATTACATTGACTTGCACAAATGCTGAAAAAAAAGACTATGAGCATAACAATCTGTGTTGAGTGTTCAGCTCAATGACCTTTAAATTATACACAGTATGTGTGTTACATATAGTAAAATTTTGTTCATTCACTCACCTGCTAAATCAAGAACAAAAATCACACCCTGTTTGGTTCCAATGGCCACAAAAATTGACATGTGTGGTGAGCAAGCCATACATGATGGTTTGAAATTCCTTAAATAAATGGAGTTGCCATTGCAAACATTAGATTGTAGGTCCCACTTGACAACATTTCCGAAGCAACCAACCACTATTGCATAATTCCCTGTAGGGTTGTAACCAACCCCAACAACTTCCTGTAATAAAATACAAGTTAAATTATTTAGACATGTACTGCTGCAAATGTATGTTTAGAAAATGCTCATATCTGTTACCCCACTAAGATGCAAATTATTTGTATCTGATATAAGTATTTAAAATAATTAATACATGTGCACTGTCAAAACAAATTATAATTTAATTTTTGTTAATCATTTTCAGGTAAGTATTAAAAACTGCTTTACCTCTTTCTCACGAAGAAGATACTCATTGGTCTGAGTACATTTGAGTTTGAAATTATTGCCGGCACCATCTAGAGTCCATCGCCTGACTACACCATCTGCACTTCCAGTGAGGAAGTTCCTTTTATTTTGCCAATCTGGAGATATTTCAACACTCACAATTCTGCAAAAAAAATGTACCGCTATAAAATTACTTGAGCATGTTATACCATGTAAAAAATAGCTGTAGTTGTATGGTTGTTTTATTGCCTGACTTAAATATAAAATTGCAATGATGTAAAGTTATTTATGTATTATTTATTGTATACCAGAAAAAAGCAAATATAACAAAATTTGAAATAAGTACAATCTGCGTCCAAATTGCTAAAGGCAATATCTTCCAGGCAACCTTTGGATGGACATAAAAGAAATGAGAAAGAAAGGGCACACCTATTAAATAATTAGAAAATATCTATGAAAATTTGCAGGCATAGTGGTATTATATGATAGATGATATCCCATACAATATTTATGTTTGAGTTTTAGTGAATATACTATACTATAAACGGCTGGACTTTAGAATCGTATGGAACGAGGAAGGGAAACTTTTATTTGTCATTATGTTTTTTGTCAGATTTCTTCGCACTATTCCCTAATTTTCCTAATTCGTTGTTAGTTCCTAATATCAGTGAAGCATGCTAAACTGTCTGGATGAATTTAGCAAGTTGCAGACGGTAACAAACTATACTATTGCCACGAATTTTGTTCATAATGTGGTAATACTTATAGCGAACTTTAAAAAAATTGAGGGATGTAGAAGATTCAATTTTAGGGTACTCACTTCTCTGTGTGTGACTTATTAATAACGTGGGCCTTGTAGCTTTGGTCACCGTCAAGTATTTGAGTTTTATTTGCTGGAATTGGCTCCAAAACACAAAGACTTTTATTCGGGCCCCCGTAAATTACGAAGCCGTCGCTACTACTTTTCAGTATTGACACTTGGAACCAATTTGGAGAAGGAAATATCAATGTTTCGTCCATGATGCCAATGTAAATAACGCCGGCAAATTAAACGCAAAACGTAAAACCAATGCAGCAATCAGCGGCAATTGGCAAACAATTTTCAATTTCTCAACAGCTGTCAACTGCCAAATGCACCACAGACTACGGACTGCATCCGTTACATTCATAGATAATACACTATTAGGTCACAGTACAGAATATAAATTAAAGGTACATACATACATACATAAACTCACGCCTTTATCCCCGAAGGGGGTAGGCAGAGGCGCCGCCAGGACACCCACATTTCGCCTTGTGTGTCACGAAAGTCACTCAGGAAAAAACTATTCTGAAATAACACCTATGCCTGTTACATAAGGTTGAATTTGCTATGATAAAAGACATGATGGCAAAACGAGCCGAGTGAGACCTCCATGTAGTATCATGGAGGTCTCACTCGAGGTCATGGAAGGAAGGCAAAAGTGGATTTTGTTTGGACACCTTTACATGTGGGAGTGACAGGAAACGAACGAGCTGTTCTGAAATGAAATGAAATGAAAATAATTTATTGAATCCATTAAAATGTTCAACATTGTTTAGATTCAGTCATTTTTTGAACTACCACCCGGTTCGGAAAGAGGTTTTCACTAGAGAAGAACGGGCAAGAAACTCTAGTGTTGCTCTTTTCAAAACCAGTATACAATGTATGATTATTACAAAAATTACAAGTTGGTTTAAATCAGAGCAGTTCATTAATAACTTGTTATGATTTGCAAGTAGGATATATTTGCATACGAATAAGTTTACTTTATATTTAATATGGCTGAGAGAAACGAAACGAAGTAACCCATAACGAAGAATCAGTATACTCTGTTTTAAAGCGTTAAGTAATCTATTTATCAATTACAAAGTAAGCAAATCGGACAGACCAGTCCACACAAGCAGCACCCGTTCACGAGTATGACGCATGTGCCAGCCATCGGCCTCCTCAACCATGCTACAGGGAAGTGACCGACCCGGCACACGACGCCACCGCAAGCACAGACTTTTAAGCGAGCATGACTTATCCAATCGCTTACAAAGCAAAACAAAACACTGACTGTCCTGTTGACGACGTCTCCATTCCAATATCGGATTTAAAATTAATAGTTAAACAGTCGTTACTTAACGAGTGGAATGAATATTGACTGAACACTATAAATAGCAAAGGTACACATTATGCATAAATAAATATGAAAGTGGGAAACGAAAATTTTACACAATATTGAACAGACTTAGATTTGGGCACGGTCGTTTTATGGCCCACCTTATAGTATAGGAGCTAGCAACGTTTTCGAGAAAGAATTTTAGGTCAGCTGATTTTGTGATATGTCGTCCTTCTTGCACTTTCGGTTAGAGTCTGGGCTATCTGGCTGGCGGTAGCGGTTGCGTTCTTTAGTGCGCATCCTACCTGTCCAGGTAATAATCCTGGATTTTAATATCATTTTAGAAGGCGTAATTTTTAATTTTTTGTTTTTAAATAAGTCTACCTGACATACTTTTTTTATTGCCAGACATTTTTGACAATGCTAACTATGTGCCATACGCGATTATTTATTATTTTTTTATAAAAATTTCAAAGTATTTTATAATGTCTGTAATTTTAATATTATGTTATTTAAAGATAAAAAAACTTAAAATAAATTTGCCAGACATTAATTCGATTGTTAAGTCTTGAATTAAAATGAAAAAGTCATGAAAAGTATTGCAGTATAATGCTAGTAGTCCGAGAGAGTCAGTTGCAGAATAAGTCGAGAATGATACAGAGAACCATTACGACAGTAAATAAATAATAATAAATAAATAAATACACCCAACAGTCACATACATAGTCCTGACCCCACACTAAGATCGAGTCTTGTGTCGTGGGTATCAGAAACTACGAGAGACTTTTCGGTCTCACAAACACCCAGACCCGAAACAAATACCTGTGGATCACACAAATATTTGTTTCGGTGCGGGGATCGAACCCGCGGCCTCTCGTTTCACAGGCGGTGTCTAACCAACTGCGCCACGGAGGCTGTCATGACTTTGATGACTTTTCATTGTGCATATAATAAAAAATAATAATAATAACCGGAAACTATAGAACACATAACTGCGGGATGTCCACTACTAGCCACCAAACAATACACAGATAGGCATAATAACGTTGCCAAACAGATACATGCATTGCTAGCAAAAAAATATGACCTAATAAATAACATAGAACCCTATTATAAATAATATAAACCTAAAAGTGTCTTAGAGAATCATCAAGCTAAATTATACTGGGATAGAGAAATAATTACAGACAGAACTACTAACAATAACAGACCCGACATAACATTAATGAAGAAAGACGACAAGACTACATATTTAATCGATATTTCCGTTCCGAATACCGAAAATTTGCGCCAAAAACACATTGATAAAATCCAGCAGTATCTACCATTAGCTGAAGAAATACAACAGATGTGGCACCAAAATCAAGTCAGAATAATCCCTATAATAATATCTTCAATAGGAGTTGTCCGTTTTACAGCTCTAATGACAAAATATCGTAATTTATCTGAAATTAATTTCTCGTCAACAGTAGATCTTCCCAGCACATCTAGTTCAACTTCGTTATCAAATACTGCAGTAGATGTTAGCGAAACCCTGCCAGATAATACGTCTCAGAATTCACATACAGAAGTTAATATCCAAGAAATTGACACTTCTAATGCAATTAACAAGTGCTTTTCATACCGGGTTGAAAGTAATAAGGTTATTAAAACTGTTGAAGATGTACTATCTTGCGAAGAACAAGAAGAAGCCGATTCTCAAATAATAATATATCACATTTGTTAAATAAATGTCGATGGCGAAGTTGTGATACGCTGCTCAGACACAGATATTTTAATAATACTTCTTGGTAACATGGAGCATTTGAATGCATCACTAAAATCTGGGTAAATTTGGGCGTGGGGAATTATGAGCGATTTATAAGCGTCATCAAGTACACGAAATTCTAGAGAATTCTTTATCGAAAGCTCTACCGTGCTTTTATGCACTCACTGGATGCGACTACACACCAGGTTTTTTCCGGAAAGGCAAACTTCGATCTTTAAACTGTTAGAACAATCAGAAGAGTATCAATTAGCCTGTCAAAATATTATAACAGATGATGAAGAATTGCTGGATGAGACATTTAAGATCTTAGAAAAGTTAATTTGTCATATTTACGGAGCTCGGGATTCATGGAACGTCAATGAACTTCGGTGTCATCTGTTTTCAAACACATATCGGTCTACAAAATCAGATGATAATTTTGAAAAAACAAAATCGTAATTTTGATCCATCAAGCCTACCACCATGCAAAGCTGAATTTTATCAGCATTTACTACGAGTTCGTTACGTTACAAAGTTTTGGAGAAATGATCATTTACAACAACCAACATCTCTATCACCTCAAGTTTCCGGCTGGACCATAAATATGATTTTATCTGGTTTGTTGGAGAGCAATTGCCATCATTAGTTGCCGACATTATCATTAAAGGTAAAAATTAAAAATAAAATACTAATAAATTTATTTGCCGATAGATTATAAAATGTTTCATTCTTTTACAGATAATAACTTATTACAAGACGATGACATTTCAAAAGACGACGATGACAATAAAAATGACAACAGTGCTGAAGATGATGATGATGATGATAATTATCAAGATGCCTCTGTTTTTTTTGTGATAAAATTATGGATTGAAAAATATAATTTTTGGTTATTTTCATCCTTGAGATTGATTATTATATTATTTTGTACAACGATAAATAGTTATTTTGATACTATATTAATCCACACATTAATTCAATAGTTTTTAATTAGTTCTATGTAATTTATTCGACTACTATTCCTAGATCAAGCAAAATGATACCACATCACTTTTCACTTTTAGGTCGGTCTGGCTGAAGGTTTAACAATCGAATTAATGTCTGGCAAATTAAATTTAGGTTTTTAGATACTTAAATAACATCATATAAAAATTACAGCCATACTGAAATACTTTGAAAAATAATATTTTTTTAATTCAAAATTAGCGTCTGGCATAGTTTAAACAACAATAGAAATATCTGGCAATAATAGATTCATGTTGCAAAAAGTTCAATAAAAATAATAATAAAGGCAAAAAGCTTCTTAAAATGATTTTAAAATTCGATATTTTACCTGTATAGGTAGGCTGCGCACTGACGAACGCAACCACTACCGCCAGCCAGATAGCCTGTATGACGTCCGGGAGAGTGAGAGAGATAGCATATCTAAAAACTGGCCCACCTGAAATGCTTGTTTTCCAGACGTTGCTAGCTCCCGTACCATTAACCGAATGCGCATTATTTCATCCCCCATATGTACAAATTGTAATCAAAATGTTGATGAAACTTTAAATCATATTTTATTTGAATGTGCTGCATTTAACTTGACAAGAATCTTACTTATTGATAAGGTAATTAATATATAAGGTGAATCAGATCTCATCCCGCGCTCTATTGAACAGTTGATGAAGAAACCTGATACATATGATCCAATTTATGAATTTAATATCTAACACAGTTATTGGCCTTTAAAGCAAATATGAACCCAAAAGAGAAGACAATTAAAATTGACTTTATTCGGACTTCTGTCGAAAAACTTAAATGGACTAAACAAAAACAAATATTATGACGTAGACTTGGTTTTGACTATAAAAGAAAAAAAATATGTAAATGTATTAATTATGACGACTTGGCTTCGGCCTATTTTTAATAAAACACCGGACTTTAATTTTAATACAAATGACGAGGCTGTACGGGCTACAACCCTTTGCCTTCCCATTGAAATGGGAGAAAGAAGGAAAAAAAATGTCTATTAGCTCTTTTGACATAGACAATAAACATTAGACTTTTGCATGCCCGACTAACCTCCTAATTAAAAATTTTGCCATTCTATAATCTGTGTTCCAATGTTACATGACATTTGCACCCCCCGCGCACACATCGCATTCCCCGCGGTCACCTATCGGTGGGCGGTACCTAATTCCGCGGCGTCTGCGCCGCCATTGTTGATTGTTTATTTGCGGCGGTTACCTGTGCATTACAAGTACTGCGTCGATTAAGTGAACTTATCCTCTCCGTAGTGTTTTAAAACAAAAGTATAACTTTCTCGTGGTGAACGGTGGTTTTGCTTTGAGGAAAATGACAGTGTTGTGTTGGCAAATGCCTAAATTCGCGACCAGACGCTATATTATTTAAGATTCCGAGGAATGAGAAAAGACTCAATGTGTGGTTGCAATGTCTTCAAATATTCATTTGACTTTGTAAGCTGTGAAAACTACCAACAATATATTCTTAATAATTTTATTAATATTGTTGTAAAAGGAGATGTTTCATTTTGGGCCGTATTAAATAAATAAATAAATACACCCAACAGTCACATACATAGTCCTGACCCCACACTAAGATCGAGTCTTGTGTCGTGGGTATCAGAAACTACGAGAGACTTTTCGATCTCACAAACACCCAGACCCGAAAGAAATACCTGTGGATCACACAAATATTTGTTTCGGTGCGGGGATCGAACCCGCGGCCTCTCGTTTCACAGACGGTGTCTAACCAACTGCGCCACGGAGGCTGGCTGTATTGTGTACGTCTAGTACAAATACTAGAAAAAATGTGGAATTCAAATAAAATACATTTAGATTTCTTGGACAACGGGGGGCTTTATACAAAAATGTGATTGTTTTAGTACAGAAGCAATATTTTTTTCGATAATCTGTCCTCCATGATGCCTAATTGTCATTTCGTTCAAAAATGCGCAAACTCATTATCTTTAACTTGAATATATGTCTTATTTTTAAAAACCCGCTACTATTTATAATTGTTTTCTATATATTTATCTGTTGATACTATAGTCCATAAGTTGTCAAAAGATGACATACGTTGTTAAAAGCGTCACTTTTATTAATATATTTATATTTCATGATTTCAGTTAAAGAACGAAAATGTTTGACATGCTGCAATTCCAAAACAATATGGCCGTTATTGTCGCCATATTGCTTGTAGTGTTGCTGTTCTTGGCTAGATATTTATTTTTGTATAAAGTTATATCTAGCCAAGAACAGCAACACTAAAAAAATAAGTTTGTTTCAGTTTGTATAAAGCAACGCATAACAGTAATTAATACGGAAATCGCAAGCCAATTTCACGAACTATATTTCATGTACTGTACAGCACTATGGCCCAAGGTCCATACATTTCTGGACCATCTCCTTTACAACAATGAATTGGTGCAAAACAATTAATAGGAGTTTAAAGGTTACCGACATTTCTAGGTTAATTAAAAGGACGATGTTCCCAAAATTACAACAAAAAGCTTTAGAGATGTACAAAATAAATAAATAAATCATTTAATAAATAATTATAAGGGTTTTATTTACAATTTATAAATCTATTATCAAAAAGTTGCATTTATTTTATTATTTTGCTATTTCAATCACATTATAGTGATTTATAACAAATTCAATATACTTGTACAGGGTAACGACCCTAATATTCTTTATAATTCTGTATTTAACAAATTTTGTAAGGAATTTAATTCAATCTTCACATCCAGGTCGGTTTCCACAGCCAAAAAAACTTGCTTCAACAATTGGGCCACTGTTGGTATCCACAGAAGTAGGGAGAAATTATATAATCTTTATTCTGAAAGGACTTATAATCATAGTGAGGAATTTAAAAATTATGTCAAAAAATATTCCAAGCTATTCAAACAAGTTTGTTTTAAAGCTAAATCACTATATTTGAAGAATAAAATTAAAAACTCCAAAAATAAAATTAAAATGACATGGAGTGTAATTAATAAGGAAACTGGGAGAGCTAAACCTCGTAACACCGAGTTTAGCTTAAATATTAATAATATTATTATTAACTCTGATATAGATGTAGCTAGAGCTTTTGAAAATTTCTTCACAGATATACCAGTTTCCATAACGAAAAACTTAAATTCATCCCCTTACATAGCTGATAAGTTACTGCAGGAAAGTGTGCCTGGATGTGGGGATTCATTTGCATTTCAATTCGTTGACAGTATGGACATTATAAAAACGTTTAAATTAATAAACATTAAAAATACATGTGATCTCTGGGGAATCTCTACAAAAATACTCAAATCTGTAATACCTGTATTAGCACCCCAGCTAGCTATAGTTTTCAACACTTGTATTAATAGTGGCATATTTCCTGATAAAATGAAACTCAGCAAGATCATACCACTTTTTAAATCTGGTAGTACAGATGACCCCTCAAATTTTAGACCTATTTCAGTACTGCCTTCATTAAGTAAAATTTTTGAAAAATTGATGCTATTACAATTACAAAGATATTTTAAAACGAATAATATACTTCATGGTAAACAATTTGGTTTCACTCGGGGTCGCTCCACTACTGATGCTGGTGTGGAGCTTATAAATAACATTTTTGATGCTTTGGAGAATTCTCAGGATGCTTTAGGTGTATTCTGTGATCTATCCAAGGCATTTGATTGTGTTCACCATGATATTCTTATCAGGAAATTGAGCCACTATGGAATTAATGGTCCTGCTCTTGAATTATGTAAATCATATTTAAGTAATAGGGTTCAGAGCGTTGATGTCAACGGAAAAAGATCTCCTGGATCTGTTGTTACTATGGGAGTTCCGCAGGGCTCGATTCTTGGACCCTTTCTATTTTTGATTTATATTAACGATTTACCTTATTTTATAAGGGACAAATGTGAGGTAGTGTTGTTTGCTGATGATACTTCATTAATATTTAAAGTAAAACGACATAAACCATTCCTTGACGATGTAAACCACACTCTCTCAAATATAGTCCATTGGTTTGGTGTGAACAATTTATTATTAAATAGTCAGAAAACGAAATGTATACGGTTCGTGACACCTAATGTAAAGAAAGTTAATGCCAACATCTTGATGAATGGGGATGTGTTGAGCCTTGTGGAGACTACCAAATTCTTGGGAATTACATTGGATCCTAAACTTCAATGGGGTCCCCACATAACTGCCTTAGCAAAAAAGCTGAGTGCTGCTGTTTATGCGGTGGGCAAGATTCGCCAATTGACTGACATTGATACGGCTCGATTGGTCTATTTTGCTTACTTTCATAGCCTTATGAGTTATGGAATTTTGCTGTGGGGTGGTGCTGCTGACATTAATGCAATCTTTGTTCTCCAAAAGCGAGCCATAAGATCTATTTATTCACTAAGCTCCAAACAATCTCTGAGGGAAAAATTCAAAGAAATAAACATAATGACAGTAGCATCTGAATTCATATTTACTAATCTTATGTATGTCCATAAAAATATAGAGAAATTTAAAAAGTTAAGCGATGTTCATGACAAAAATACTAGAAATAGAAATAATCTAGTCAGTCATAAGACCAGGCTCCACAAAATCAGCAAATCTTTTAAGGGTTACTGTATACACTTCTATAATAAAGTTCCCACTCACATAAAAGCCTTAAGTATAAACAAATTTAAATCCACTGTTAAGCGACAGTTGTGTAATAAAGCTTACTATAAAATTTCAGAATACCTAGAGGATAATAAGGCTTGGGAACATAACATAATATAAGTCACCCAACCGGATGTGCATTGTTTAGTATAGATGTAATAATTCGTTCATTTGATTTCATCGTAGTTGTAAGCAATTTGAGTAAGTCATGCTCGCTAAAACGTCTGTGCTTGCGGCGGCGTCGTGTGCCGGGTCGGTCACTTCCCTGTAAAATGGTTGAGGCGGCCGATGGCTGGCACATGCGTCATATTCGTGAACGAGTGCTGCTTGTGTGGACTGGTCTGCTCAATTTGCTTATAATGATAACTTTTAATCACTTTAAAACTTTTATTTCTATTCATTGCTTTGGTGAAACAGTGTACTGATTCCGCGTTCTGGGCGACTTTACTTACCTAACTCAACCGTACAAAATCACTTGACCAATTACCCTATTCATCATTACTATTCTAAATTATCTATGAACTGCTCTGAATTTAACGCTGCAACCTCTGTATAAATACTGTATTGTAAACTTGTTTTAAAAGAGCAACGCTAGAGTTTCTTGCCCGTTCTTCTCTGGCGAAAACAGCCTTGTGAACCGGGTGGTAGTGGAAAAAAGTGACTGAATCTAAATAATGTATGACATTTCATGGGTTCAATAAATATTTTCATTTTCATTTTTCATTTTTCATTTTTCATTTTCATTTATAGAGACTTAGCAAAATAATAAAATCGATGAAATTTAGAAATTACCCTGTGGAGCCACGCGCGGCGCTCGTAACAAGGCTGAATACAACTTCTGCCTTTGCCTGCCCCACGTACCATGTTTAAGAAGGAAAGAACTGTCATGTAATTCTGGCGAATGATTGAATGAATGAGACCGGGCTAAAAAAATGTAGGCGAGTTGGTCGTCTGTTTAGAACTTTAGTGTTTACTCCTTAGTCTGTGGACTTTTGACAGCTGTCTGGCATTTAGAGTGAGAGTGTTGTTATTTTTGTATGTTCTGGAAACTTGTTACTTTTTAGTTGTAAAAGACTCTCCAGTTACTTTCGTGTGATAAAGAACAACTTACAACCATGGCTCATTACAAAGGAGCAGCTTCTGAAGCTGGGCGAGCCATGCATCTCATGAAAAAGAGAGAAAAGGCTCAGCAAGAAATAGAACTTCGCAAAAAGAAAATAGAAGAAGATCTCAAGATAGACAATATTGAAAATAAATTCGCTACACACTATGATGCAGTAGAACAACAATTAAAAAGCTCTACCATAGGTTTAGTAACACTTGATGAGATGAAAGCAAAACAGGAGCATATAGTTCGGGAAAGAGAAAAAAAATTAGCACAGAAAAAAGCTGAAAAAGAGAAAGAGAGACAAAAAGAGATAGAAGCAAAACAGGCACAGAAAAATAAACAAAAACGACAAGTAAGGGAAATATCTTGATTGTGTATAATTATTCTAGAAATAATGTTGACTAAATGAAGTGACTGCCTTTTGTTCGCGTCCTTAGCTTTTTAATTTACTAATGTTTTTTAAACTGTAAAATAATGTTTAAATTTTTATTTTAGATCCAGGCGCTTTCATTTGACTTGGCTGATGATGGTGAGGAGGAGGAAGATGAAGAATCTAGTGACGAGAAACCAGAAGCAAGTTGGAGAGACAAAGAAGAACCAGTAATTATGCATTTTCTCAATACTTTTTCAATGGAATGGTTGCATGTTCAGTCTGTGAACTATTGAGTCACACAATTGGTTAATAGACTCTATTGCCCAAATACTCAAATGCCACTTAAATATTATGTTGCACTTAACTACAAGAGTCCCTATTAAATGTACTGATTAAGTAGGAGGTGGATAGTTAAGTGCAACTTAATATTTAAACTGTGTTTGAGAATTCAAGCATATGTCACTTAATATTTGAGCTTATTTGAAAATGCTTACAAATAACTTATAAAAATATATTTACAGAAACCTGATATTAAAAATAATAGTTTTATGTTTTGAGACCTATCTTTATTCAATTTTATGGATATCATCATCATCTTCACCCTCACGAAGCCTCAACTGAACATAGCCCCCTATCAAGTATCAACACAAGAATTTAACCTAATCTTTTATTCATACAACCTACCTGCCTCTAATTCATAATTTCTTTCAACCATTATTACCATTGTAGTTTAAAATTGCAACAGAATGTACATACACACTGCGCTAATATGCAACAATCTATAAATATTTCAATTACAGCTTATGAAGAAAATAAGAAAAAATCCTGATGTGGACACATCATTCCTGCCTGACAGAGAAAGAGAGGAGGCGGACTTGAAGCTACGAGAGGAATTGAGACTAGAGTGGGTGATGACCCAGGCTAGTCTCAAGGACGAGCCAATTACAGTCACATTTAGCTACTGGGATGGTTCAGGCCACAGGAGGAATGTCACTTTGAAGAAAGGTATGGTGGTACCTAACTTTATGAATATACATATAAGATTATACTAATTTAACTAAAACAATTTTAATCTTATTTTCAGGTAACTCTATATACCAATTCCTACAACGATGTCTAGATACTCTTAGGCCTGAATTTAGTGAATTGAAAACAGTTTCGGCTGACCAGCTTATGTATGTGAAAGAAGATTTAATACTGCCACACCATTACACATTTTACGATTTTATAGTTACTAAGGTAAGCAGTATTAAAATGACCGCCCGAATACTGGAACGACATTCAAATAATAAGTTGCTCTTAACAGCGCACGGCTCACTTAGCCAGTACATTTAATCGGGATTAACGTAGTTAAGCGCAAGTTATATTTAAGTTGCGTTCCAGTATTTGGGCGACTTAAAGATAATATAAACTATAACTACATACTCAAATGCTGCTGCCTGACTGCCTCGGTGGCGTAGTTGTATTATGGTACGGTTACAAAGCTGAGGTCTCGGGTTCGAATCCCGGTCGGGCAAAGTGATATTGGATTTTTCTATTCATTATCAGCCCGGAGTCAGGAATTTGTGCCCGATATGGCGATAGGCTCGCCCCCTATCACATCATGGGACGGAACATGCAAGGCGAAATGTGGGTGTCCTAGTGGCGCCTCTGCCTACCCCTTCGGGGATAAAGGCGTGAGTTTATGTATGTATGTACATACTCAAATATAAAACTTGCTTGTGATTAACAGAGTTGCTTTCACTGCACGCTATATTTTTTAGTGACCCTGGGGACATTTTAAAGCAATTTATATAATCAGGAAATATTTAATAATGTATTTCAGTATAGTTAATTACACGCATTTTTTTAGGCTCGCGGCAAAAGTGGCCCCCTTTTCCAATTCGACGCATCGGATGACGTAAGACTAGTCAATGACGCTACACAAGAGAAACAAGACTCTCACGCTGGCAAAGTATTACTAAGGTAAGTTCAATTTACAAAGAAAAGCTAAAATATATTTTCGCAAAAAGTATACTATTTCTGGCAATGTGCTTGACCTACCTTATTGTTCGTGTCAATGGCAAACGTGATGTATGAATATGTGACTTTTTAAAATATGTAATACTTTCGTACATTATGGCTACACGGTTTACAAACATTTACGTCCAGATTGAAATACCCAATGGCCTTCTTCAATGTGTCTCTAATTTAACATTGACTTTGGCAACAAAAATTAACTATCCATAGCTCGGGCGTGTTTTATTTATTGAAGGCCAAGTGCAAGCGAAGTATCGGACGCCCACGCACAAGGTGGACGGACGACTTGGTTAAGGTCGCAGGAAGTCACTGGATACAGGCCGCTTCCAACAGGTCAGCGACCCATAGGGGGGGCCTATGTTCAGTATTAGACTTCTTGTAGTGGCGGTACTTCCATATAAGCCCAAAAGCCCGGCTTGCCCTACTCAATACGTATATACTAAATTCTGAACGAAACCATTACATTCAATACAAAACAGTAATTACGAAACATCTACCATTTTTGAATTTACCGCGTTCCGTCGCGGCATGGCGCTCTTCAATGAAGCGCGAGCCGAAGCGCCGCCCGCGCTGCGCAACGCATTTAATAAATTCATTCAATAATTTTAACTCTCACGTTGAACGTAGCTCCACGCATTTTTAAAAGACGGTACGCGCAAAACATATATCTGCCTTCTTCTCTCTCGTGTGCTTTTACGAGGCTTTTGGCAACGCATGCTATCTCTTTCACACTGATGGGTGGAATGCTACACTCTGGCACTACGAATGTATAGCTACAGATATCTATATATAGCAATAAAGTACTAAACCAAAAGCCCAGCTTTTGACCACAGAATTGTTTTGACTGAACATCGTACATTTGAAGGTCGTCATATGTAACATTATTTGTTAACTAAATTATATTTACTGTTAATAAATTACGTTGGTTCTTTTTTAAAATTATTTAATCATTTTTGAATACAAATAATGAAGTTTTTATATTTATTTCATAAATTATAATTGCATGTTGTAATGTTTAGTTTTTCGTTTACTAGCAATACTGTACGAATTACTACTAACTTCATAAGTATTTTGATTATTGACATTGTGCAATTGTAAATAGTTCGGTTGTAGGTTAATTATTCGTTTTATTAATGTTATTTAAACTTTTTGATACGAAAATGATTTGTATTGTTTCCTGTGATGGTTTTAGTGTGATGGTGAAAGTGTTCATTGGCGTTATAAAGGTAATTTAATTCAATTATATTGAAACTGGCGCGAAAACTACGCCGAGTTTGTGCATTTCTTAAATTCGTGGTAAATCACAAGAGGCATTTTATCGGTTCAGTTTACTTAACTACGTTATTCGATTTCTAAATGCTCCAATTCATATAGTTGTTATTAAACAGTCGTGTTACATATATGCTTTTCAAGGGACACTTGTGTATTAGAATGTTTGGATTAATTCTTATACTCTTATTCTCTCTATTACTTGTAATTAAAATTACTTGTAAAAACTTAACCTTAATGTATTTATAACAATTTCTGTCCGCAATTTTGATTAACTGCGCAGTCAACACGGGAGCATAGTAGCTATCGTTGTGCTCGTGTAATGCCGGGTATTAAAAGTGCTCAGTAGTTAGTGCATTAAAAAGTTACGGTTGCATGACCACAAGCTATCTATATTTGTATTACCTAATCTTAATATTGTACAGATTGTGTGGTAGGCCTGCCGCCGCGCCGTAAATTCGATTACGTCGTTCTTAGTATTTTTTTTCCTTCTAAATAAATATGTATTAAAATAATTAAAACTAAACTAATATTGGGCTTGCCCTACTCCAAAACCCTAGGCACGCCACTGACTTCTTGTGGTTGAAGAGAGAATAACGCCTCGCGGTTGACTTGTGATAGCCGCATACGCGATGCGCACAAAAAATGTGAGAGCCAAAGTCAATGTGTTTACATTACTTACGTATGTAAAATATATTTTGTCAATAAACCCACTCCAAAGGTGTCTGACTGATTGTAAGCCAAGTTTAACATGTTATTGTAAAAATCTTTTGGAGAAGTATATAACCAAGTGGATACCCAGTGACTAAAAAATGACAAAACTTATACATAAAAAATTGCCTCATTTCCAGATCTTGGTACGAGAGAAACAAACATATATTTCCTGCATCGAGATGGGAGCCATACGACCCCACAAAGACATACTCAAAGTACACCATCAAAGGGAAATAAATAAAACACAAGCAGCCAATACAATATCTTTATGAAGCAATCAAAATAGACTATTTTAGCAATCTACGCAATAATGTAACATACCATTATGTTTAATTATACATATTTAAATAAGTATATATACTTTTTTATTCACAAACCCATAATAAACACGTTATTAATGTCATCACATCTATTGGGTAAAATGAAATAAATAAATAAATGCACAGAACAGTTACATACATAGTCCTGATTCCACACTAAGACTATTCTTGTGTCGGGGTATCAGGAACATCGAGAGACTTTTCGGTCTCACAAACACCCAGACCCGAAACAAATATCTGTGGTTGACACAAATATTTGTCTCGGTGCGGGGATCGAACCCGCGGCCTTCGTTTCACAGCCGGCGTTTAGACAACTGCGTCACAGAGGCTGACAAAAAGCAGGTTTTTTAAAAAGTATTTAAAATATTTTTTATAAATTACTTGAACTGGATCTATTTTGCAAATAAAATAATATAAAAACAAGATACAACAAACTATTATCTGCACTTTTTACACAACATTAAAGATTCTGTACAATATATTGGAATGTGTGTTGTTACTGTATTTAATAGATGTGATAATGAAAATAAATAAAATTGCAAACATCAACTAACATTTTTCGCGAGTTCTTGCCACCTCTTGTTTTCTAAATGTTCCAAAAACGTTTGTTTTCTGGAATCTATATCTTTCTCTGCTTTAACAGGCGGTGCGTGTCTTTGAAAGTGTATAATTGCCGCCAGTAGATTCCATATCGTAAATTCCGGCCACAGAACATCGGTGAAGTACAAAACTGTGTCAGATATCTGAAAAAAAAAACAATAATAGTTAGAATATGACAGAAAACTTTACCTACAAATCTCGAAATAAAATGAGCCACGCAAAAGCGACACCTTTGGTGTTTATTCATTTCTTAAGGCCACAAGTAGTCGCCGCTTGTGTCCTACTATAACACAGCTACTGTTCATGACTTGTATGTCACGGAATCGACATTGGAGTAAATGTCGCCGAAAACACTCGCACCGCCCTAGTTTCGGCACTGCCGAGAAACAGTGAGAAGAAGAGCACAGCCGCGGTTATCTCACCTGCCATAGCATAAAGTCGGAAAGGCGGACTTCTCCCGAAGTTCTGACGAGCAACTCTGCTTCACCGAGGTCCATGGCCTGCGACACGAGCTCGTCGTCGATGTCTTCCGCTGTAATTTCGTTGTTTTGCACACCATCTACCAAGTGAGACGCCGCTCTGCTGATCTCATCTCGACCTTCGAAAATCCATTTAAAAATAAATAAAAAGAATATAGACATGACAGCCTCCGTAGCTCAGTGGTTTAGACGCCGGCTGTGAAACTAGAGGCCGCGGGTTCGATATCCGCACCGAAACAATTGTTTGTGGGATGTACAGGTATTTGTTTCTGGTCTGGGAGTTTATGAGAGCGCAGTCTTTCGTAGTTACGAGAAAAGACTCGATGTTAGCCTGGAGTCAGAACCCAACAGTCACATACTTACCTGTTTGTGACTGTTAGGTTTATTTATTTATTATTTTTGAAATGATGATTTTTATTAGAAACTAATTTTCATAATTATGAAATTTCATAACTGAGTTTAAATACATGTGAGTATGTATGTAAATGTTTATCAAACATTTTTGTAAACATTTTCGTAACATTGTGATCTAATTCCTAATATTTTAACTTTGATTACCAAGGTACCTTCAAGATTTGAGGTGGGTAATTGTATGGGTACTGGATATTGTAGATCCTAAAAGATTATATTGTAAAAATATACTTAAATAAGTTTATATCTGAGCCTGTATCGAGAAAAATAATTACCTGTATATGCATATGCAATATTAAGTCTCAACTTGTTATTATTTTTCGTAGCCAGCATAACTTGGGACACAAGAGTTCGCAAATCTGGAGGCAGCATCGACAATCGACCCGCAACATGGACTCTCACTCCCCAATCATTAATTTGTTCTCTGTCAAACAACCAGAAAATATGATGGATCCTGTCCCACCTATAGGAAATATGAACCAAGCATAAGCAACACTAGTTAATTTAGCAACAGAACATACAACGAAAATGAAAATTATTTAAAGCACAGCACAATATGAAGTGGAATATATATGAAATAAATACAACAACCCTTATACAATATCTGCTGAGCACCACTGCATTAGTTCCGGAGAGAGGAAAGTAGACTATAACCACCACGCTGGACCACTGTGGGTTGGCTGATTTCATAAATGTTATAATAAAAAAATTCTTCTGAATATCATTATTTTTTATTGCATAGGTCTGGCGACCGTGCTATCAGGTCACCTGATGGTTTGTGATTACTGCCGCTCAAGAACTTCCACAAAGCTGGATCATGGATGTGTTACCGGCCCATTAAATTGGAAGAAGAGCGGGAAGGAAATAGGATGGGAAGAGGAAAGGGGTATTGGACATCTGGCAATCTCACTCACCGAACGAAACGCGACAGAATGGCTGTCGCTTCACGTCGATTTCCTGAGACAGTGGTACTGCTAGGACCAGCCTGCCCATTCATGACTGACAAGAGCGTGGCTTTACCACTTCAAAAAAATATACTCATATTTGTATGGTATAAGTACAGGTTTTCTCACGGTTTTTTCCTTCACCAATAAAATAACTAGTAATTGACTAACAAAAGGTACTCGAGACACAATTCGCAAACATCGCTTCGATAGTTCACGTCCGGTTTTTTACGAACGAGAAACCACATCGTAATTATTTTATTAAGTTTGGAAATATTATTTTGATGGAAGTACCAAATTCAAGTATTTTTAATACGTCAGTTCATAGTACGTACTTATTTAAACTGCTGTACTAATTGTGATAAATTTCGAAAGCTGGCTAAAGGTCAATGCCATTAATAATTTAACTTAAGGTTTGTTTTAATTGAGAGACCCACAAAAAACAAAGATCTGATAAATTTGCAGATGTAGATTTTTTGTTATAAGTGATATATAGTTAGCGTTGCCAGGTTG
Organism: Deilephila elpenor; assembly: GCA_949752805.1. Classification (NCBI taxonomy): domain Eukaryota; kingdom Metazoa; phylum Arthropoda; class Insecta; order Lepidoptera; family Sphingidae; genus Deilephila; species Deilephila elpenor. The sequence goes on along the minus strand of OX457101.1, from coordinate 11,486,171 downwards.
CCAAACCTAATACCCGGACAGACCAGCCAGTTTGGCCGGACATTTGGTTAAAAAAGCCGGACACCCTATATTATTGAGGATTTTGTCTTAGTATTAATAGGTACGACAAATTTTTTTTTAATGTAAAATCAAGTCTTTTTGATTATTATCATAATCTCGGCCACGCTCGGCGGCGCGACGGCAGTGCTCGCTTGTTTGCGAAATGTAAAAAGCCTAACAAAAGCCGGACAAGACGGACACCGTTTATTTTAGCCGGACATGCAATCAAAAAGCCTAACTATGTCTGGCTTTATCCGGACGCTTGCAACGCTATATATAGTAGATAAAGTCAGTGTAAAAAGTTAATTATATGATGATTGAGGGCATTTTATGAATATTTATGATGTGAAAAAAATACTTTTGTAGTAATAAAAATACAAAGCATAAAGAAATAAATTGCAAACAATACAAAGCATGCACTCAGATAATACATCAAATAAAATGACCATGTAACCACTTTGAATAACAGTAATTTACAAATTTAAAAATTAATGCAACTCATTCACATACAACAAGGCCAACCTTAATACTCAAGAACATTCAAAAAGAAACAGCAACTCAGAAGGTGATTTCAGACTATTTTAATGTCATAAACTCATAATTAAAAGCAAAGGTAATAATAATGTTTTATGCTCTTCTAAAGAAAATGCCACATACATGTAATACAATGGGATTGGGGTGTAGTATGAAATCACCTTTAAATCATTCTCACAGTTAATCGTCTACATACATTTCGTCCAAAAGTCTTTGGAACTTGTCTCTGGCTAGGTCCATTAAGCCCGTGACTTCATCATCAGTTCTCTTGAAGTTTTCAATGCTAAAAGCATATACTGTCACCTCTGGAATGCCAAGATCAAGACACCACTGTGGGATACAATGTATAATTATTGGATTTTCTATGTTGATTTATAATCTATAATTTAAATAGATTAAGATCTAGTATCTCTTTTTTAATATACAAACTGCAGTATAAGATTTTTATCACAGGAATTTGCTGATAAATACAATTAATGAATTGATAGTTTAATATACTTTCTATACTGACCTTCAGTGTCTCCGAAAGCTTGTCAAATCCCCTGTTGTGCCCAGTTTTCTTGTCAACACTAGTCTTTTTAGCATAGCGCCTGTTTCCATCCATAATAAATGCAATATGCTGCGGTATACGACCAGTTTTAATCACTTTAATACAGAACAACTGGAGAAATGACACTGAGTTTTCATTTACCCAAGTAGACATTTTTTTAAATTATTAATTATATCAACTGTGTTTGTGTTACTTTGGCGTGCTTGACTGAAGTGAATTATTTAATTCACTTATAAAAGGCTCGCTGACCATGACAAAATAACCGGTTCGCTAAAATAATAGTGCAATTGTCCTTATCAACACCAAAATACTCAGCTCTATGACCCTGAGGAATATGAATCAAAATAAACTTTAACGAAACGAATTAAGAACCACAGCTCTTCATAACAAACCAAATTAGCCTGGCGATGTAAAATAGAAACTCCTTCTACGTTATGTTTAACTGTTCCGCTAACTACACGTACTACCAAGATAACTTAAAATGTTTATTAATCTATCAAGATTTCTACAAAGATATTACTGTGTTTTAAGCCTGTTGGGTTATATCAAAACTGCGGTAATAAGTTATCGAGCAAAATCTTTAAAGGTTTCCAGGAAAAATTATAAAATCTAAGTTATATAAATACAGATGATCATAGATGCGTCGAAAAATTACAAGGTATTTGGAAATACGAGCTGTCAGTCTCAAAAGACCTCTTGTCAATATGACAGAAAATAATTAATGCCAACTTAACGAGTTTGCATAGTTCGGTATCCACACAATTGGTATTAGATAAGATGGTAATCTTTTTTGTACCAACTTTGCTTTACAAGTCATGTAGTAGATCCTTAAAAATTGATCTATATTTTTAATCTGCGTAAGCCATATTGTCTATGTTCAAAAAGGTTATTTACTGAATGTAAATCGCCGGATTTTCGAAATTTATTATTTAATATCTACTATGAGTAACATATTTAAGCTAAAATTAAGTGCTTTGGGTCATCCAAACCCAGAAAGTTTTAACTGCGAAGGTAAATATTGTGTAAAAACTTAAATACATCGCTATTATAGTTATAATCTCCATCGTATCAATACGGCTTGTTTTATAGATGAAAAAGAATACCGAAGCGTTGTATTGTGGCTGGAAGACCAGAAAATTAGGCATTACAAGATTGAGGAGCGCGAGGGCCTGAGGAATATAGATGCGGATAGTTGGAAGGAAGCGTATGACACGTATCAGCGGGACCTCGTAAGCCCGGCTGCAGAAGGTTCTCCGAACGAACAGCTTAATTGGCTGCTGGCCTATGCTGTTAGATTAGAGTACGCTGATAATGGTAGGTAGATAATAAGTTTACTAACAATAATAAAACAAAGTCAAATATATTTATGATGAAAGTAACATACTATTGCAACATCATATTATGAATCATGCAAAATCGACTTACTATTAATAGTTTTTATCAAGAAAATTCTCAATATTTATACTCAACTTACTCAAGAATAGACATAATTTAATCCCGAATCAAAAAGTTTTCTTGCATCTGAAGCAATGCAATAGTCATTGCCTCTAAGAATTTAATTTTACATAATTTGTAACTATTATTTGTGTGATTTCAGTTGACAAGTATAAGAATGCAAAAGCAGAGCAGAAAAAGCAAGCTACCCCCAATATAGTGTCCTCAAACCCTTTGGACAATTTAGACTGTAAGTACATAATATTTGCTTCATTATTTTCCCTGCCAATTTCCCAAAAGAAAGACATTAACACAGTAAAAAGTGTCATTTTCAAAAATTAATTTGAAATTGTTTTTATCTTCCAGTTTCAAGTCCAGCTTTCAAATCAGGAGTTGACAGGGTTTGCACAGTGGCTGGTGTTGGCCCACACTTAGACCCTAAAGTGAGGCTGTCTGCCCTCTCCAAAATCCTAAAGACTTCACCTCACCCTGAACCGCCTAAATCAGAAGTTAATGTCATTCAGCAGCCTTCCGATGTGCTGAAGCTACTGTTTATTCAAGACCTAAGAGATTTACAAACAAAAATTAATGAAGCCTTGGTGAAAGTCCAAACAGTGACTGCTGATCCCCGTACTGACACAAAACTTGGCCGTGTGGGAAGATAAAATGACCAATTCTGTACTGTTGGGCATCTTATCATAATATATTATATCTAGTCTTCTTCAGTTACTTAATAGTTAACACAATAATCAGATTTGGTAAAATACATGGGTCAAAGATGCTCAACCTAACATATTTGTAACTGTAAATTGTTGATCATACACTGTCTTTTAATTATATGAATATTAAATTATCTAAAATGTTTGTCAAGTACTAAGAATTGTTTTTGGGTTTGTATGATCAAAATCTTCAAATATGCAAATGGAATAAATGAAAATGCATACAACACTGTAATATGAATCTTCTAAAAAATTATTATATTAATATTATATCAAAGTTACGGAATTGTTATATTTTTCTAAAGATACGTTGATAATGTATCAGAATTATGTAATTTTTTTGAGTTAAGTCTATACAGGAAAATATTTTGTGTTTCAATTATTGTTTGTATTTTTTCCTGCAATTCCTTCCAAATTTTGTAGCATTATAAAATCATATTATTTGAAATAAACTCTGTAATTAGTATGTAGTGTTTTTTAACTTATGCCATTTACAACTGATCAAAAATTGTCAAAAATTGTATGTACATCTACATACTGCATACAATCATAATATATTCAGCTCTTTAGTTTATTTGAAAATTCCATCCAAAACTTTCTTAGACTAAATCTATGCAATGCATGTACTATCCAAATTGTATCTGAGTGTGAACATTATGATTTATATTGAAAACATGTTGTGATTAACTTAAACATTTAGTAAGGGAACTGATCTGCACTGTATTTATATTATTAAAACTCAAAATTTATTGGTTCTACTTTATTTTAAACATAACATTTCCCACATATCACTCAAAATATATCCAGCTCCATTAGAAGGAGTACAATACAATCTGAAGATTGCAGTTTCAACTATAAGCTTGCACTCCTCATCTTGAACATTACAAAACTAAAAAATAAATGTTTTTATTTAATTATTCATGTTTTTAAGGCCATAATATCTACATAACAGGCTTGTCATCTGAAGACCTAAGTAAATAATTAAAGGTAAAAATATGTTTTTATTTAATTTATAGTGTAAAAGCGAACACCAAAAATGCACAGAATACCAGGATTATTTCCACTTGCATGGGTATTCCAAAATACTAATAGATTTAATAGAGTATATTAATAATATTTTCAAACGGATTTTCACTTTATTCTCGGACGACAAACCCATGTTTTCGAACTTATGTGACATCTAAATCTCTTCATTAATTAATGCATACCACCGCCTTTTTCAAGCATCTGTGCAAATCTATTTGTAATGAGAAGTGAAACATCTATAAACCGTTCAACACAGTTTGTGATGCAGGTTTCTGTTCGAGAATCTAGTTTCGCACCAGGTTTATCCATGCACTTTTCCCAGCAAAAGTCGTTGAATTCGTGAATCTAAACAGAAAGGAACAAATGAGGAAAATCGTATGTCCAAAACTATACAATAATATCAAACGTTAGGCCCTAAAACGGTGGGCTCAATGTTTTGAAAGAATCTGATGTAACAGGGGTAAATAATGAAATATACCTGTGCGTGAAATTGGGCCTTCTGTTTTTCCGCTAAAAGAAAATCTTGTAGTTCCGAATCAGCGCCCTTCGGGCTCGAAAAATCTGAGAGGTCGCTCATTTCTTAATTTTATTTGAAAAGGTTTCCTCAGACTAAGAAGCAAGTAAGGTTTCCAATTTTCAAATGTTATCTCATTTGAGGTTATAAAATATAAACACAGATTATAATAAACTTATTGAGCTACGTTCCATGTATTAATTCGAAAATTAGATATAATTTCAGATTCAATGTTTCGCACTCGGTTATCTCTTTCTGTCACATTTTTTAATTCATTTTATTGATCGATATTACTTTATTATTGACAAATACTACTTCTCCGCCTTAAAAAAAAAAATGTGTGTGTGTATTAGTGTACACACGTAAGAAGTGAAACTTCTTTATGACATCATTTTTCGAAAAATGATCTACTATTTACAAATTTACAGAATTGGTAAAATAAAGCTAAATTAAATAAAGTTTAAGTTTAGGAGGGGGGAAATTTTTGAGGGAATTTGGGATTTCTATCGGGGCCAATTTGTAGCCCTCACCGAGACGGTTCCGAGGATACCAAGCTCGGTGGGTCCACGACCTTTATTGGCCGAGATAGGTTTAGGGGGGGTGAGGTAAAAAATTTAGGTGGGGGTAGGGGCGGGGGGGGGTTAGGTTTCGTGGGGGGCTATTGGGCACCTTAAAATATTTTTGGGTGGGGAAAGTTGTGGAGGGGGAATGCGGGAATTCTGTTGGGGCAGGATTGTAGGCCTCACCGAGCCGGTTCTAATGAACCCAGGGTCGATGGGTCTACGATGGATATTGGCGGAGATAGGAATAGGGGGGTGAGGTAAAAATTTTAGGTGGGGGTAGGGGCGGGGGGGGGGTTAGGTTTCGTGGGGAGGCTATTGGGCACCTTAAAATATTTTTGGGTGGGGAAAGTTGTGGAGGGGGAATTCGGGAATTCTGTTGGGGCAGGATTGTAGCCCTCACTGAGCCGGTTCCAATGAACCCAAGGTCGGTGGGTCTACGATGGATAATGCCGGAGATATGAGTAGGGGGGGTGAGGTAAAATTTAGGGTGGGGGAAGGCCAGAGGGGGGGTAAGGATCAAATTACATAAAAGTGGGTGGGACTTAAAATTTTGGGTGGGGCTTGGAAACGGTTGGGGGTGTGGCTTACTGAAGTGGGTACTAATTTACTAAATAAAAAAAGATGGCGCGTAACGGAAGAATGTGACGCGTAACGAAAAATTTTTTCCAACCCCGATAAAGAAGTTTCACTTCAAAAATGGAACTTATTATTGTTTATAAATCCAATGTTATTTCAAAGTTTAAACATCCGGTATCAAATAATAAAAAAAAAACACCATCAGACGTTTATCAATTTCATTTTGCGAAAGTTTTTACTTTTACTTAATAAAATTAATTAATAAATACACCTAACAGTCACGTACATAGTCCTGACCCCACACTAAGATCGAATCATGTGTCGTGGGTATCGGGAACTATGAGAGACTTTTCGGTCTCACAAACACCCAGACCCGAAACAAATATGTGTGGTTCACTCAAACATTTGTCTCGGTGCGGTGATCGAAGCCGCGGCCTCCAGGCGGCATCTAACTAACTGCGCCACGGCTGTCAATGTTTAAAAAGTCTTTACCAATTTAAAAATAATACGATTAAATAGTTTATTATTATATTTATTATTTAAAGCTCGTTCTTATCAATAAAATTAAGCAATTGATCGTTTATTTTTTTCTTAGAGTCATCGGCAAACACATATTGGCATGCATTTAAAGCTAAACGAGCAAGTTGCGAGCGAGTGAGCTTGAAAGTTTCTGCACAAAGTCGATACTCTTGAGATAAAGATGTAGCAAAGACGCCCTTATCATCAGTCTGAAATATAAAGGTTAATGTGAACAGATATGTAACTTTTACAACTTTAATTTATGGATGCTAAACGACGAGAATGGGTCTGATACCGAAATCTCCATAAATTCTCTACTTAC